>CM036620.1:75615506-76890307 GCA_020746105.1 Trogon surrucura | reverse complement strand
TCCCCTTAGCCATGACTGATAATGTGAATGTGTTGCTTAGTATCTTCCTCTTCTGGAAATTACCTCTTCAGTTAATTTTTTTCTAGCTGAAATGGCGTATTTACATTTCTTCTTTGCTCCATTTAGGTGTCCTGTTTTATGGAGCTGCTTATAAATGTTACATGATGAATAGCCAATACTTCAGCATTTGCTTACAGTTTTGTCCCGGAATCATCCAATCAAATTTAAAACAATAAACTAGTCACAGTGATTACTACTGATCTCTGTAATTACTATTTTTCCTGAGAGTAAGCAGGAAAATCCCATTTCTGTCTTAGGGAAACCCTGTCACATCCCCTACGAGCTGGGGGCAATTACCCTGGAACAGTCCCTCTAAACCCATTCTCTGTGACAGCACCTGTCTGAGCTAAAAAATATATACAGAAACCAGGTAGGAATCAGTCTTCCAAGCTTGACTTTTGTCCTGCTTGTTTGCTCATTGACACTGGAATGGACCTACGTGCACTAGTGGGTCTCCAACAGTTTCATAGGGCTTGTTACAAGATCCTCTAGCTAAGGCTTTTTACTGAAACCTATATAATCCAGAGCAATGCTTATAAGTGTCTACAGGGACAAAAGATCTATTGCTTCAGACTTCTGGGATGTGGATTTTACCCTACTGAGTTTTTGGAGAGATTTACGTCTCTTAGATTTTAAATAGTTTTTTTACTGTAGTGAACAGACTTTGTTGTCTGTAATCAGAGCCCAGATATCCAACTTTCTTATTTTAAACAACAGAAAAAAATAAATTCCATTTTGGGTATATACAGGATATAATCCATTCAACTAGAGACAAAATATAAGTGTTTAATAGGAGAAGGAGGGAGAGAAGAGGCAGGAAAAAGGAATAAAGCGACATGATCCATGGAACTAGAGAACGAAGTGAGATTCTACCGAAACTTCAGAAATTAAAATACCAAGCTGCTCTTATCTTTCTAAAATGCGAAATTAAAATCAGAATTAAGTTTATCAAGGTCCCAGTTTCCTTTATAGGCTGGGTTCCCTTCATGAATTGATCTCCCCGGATACATTATGTCTGGGGTAGCATGCTGTGAAATCATCACTTACAAGCTATTACCATATTTTTCTGTTGGCAACACGAAACTTCTAGTGAAAAGTGCTTTCTTTAAGATAGTTGAATGAACCATTAGATTTCCCTTCGTCCAGACTGATGGTAATAGACTCCTTGGAAGGAGCCTTATCCCACAGGTTCTCAAGGGGAATGACATATCATAGGACAGCCTGAATTTAGGCAAGAGACTTCATCCAGTCCACAGCCAAGAGAAGATCTTGTCTATTCCATACTTCTACTATGACATTATCTTCCTTAAGCATCTAACTTTTATTCTTTTTGTTGTTGTCACTGACTTGGAATTTTAAGTCATAAAACTCTGAATTTAAAGGATCCATAGGAGCACTGCAAAACAGAGTCAATGACTTTGGGGTATGATTTGTGCAGTATTTTGTTGCCCTTATACACATGTGGAGGAAATACGTACTCCAACCAACTCAGAGCACCTGAACATGCATGTTTCTATCATAACGGTGTGAAATAAGATTGCTTAGCATATTTGAAAATTGGTACAATTTGAAGTAATTACAACATATGGCTTTAGATATAAATTTGTCGTTTCTGGCTAATAAGAAGAATAAAAGTGTAAAATTCCGACCATGTTGCAGTCATCTTGTACACTCACTTGATTTAATAGAATCGGGGTATCACCTAGTCCTTAATGAAGCTAGTTTTAGCTTATTTACGAAACAAGACATTTTTAGTCACTCCGGTATAACAGAGCGTCAATGACATTGAAGTTTTTGTTCAGTTTTCTTTGTTAGAGGTGTTCAGAAAATGTCCTGTGTATTCTACTAATTAAATGCTTCTCAAACTATATCACAAATTTAGTCATTTAATTTCTACATTTTTACAAATGAACACTGCATTGACTTCTTTCAACAAGTGTTGAAACTAAGAACAATGCTCATCAGCATATTTAATGCCTGTAATTGTGTCAGTCTCATGGTGAAGCTGATGCACAGACATCGACTAAATCAGAAAAATAAATTCGAACTCCTCAAACATTAATTTAAAGTGTGTTTTAAAATGATTTCCTGGCATTCCTGCAGGACTTTGGTCAGGCATTTTCTCGGTTTGGTTTATATTCTATTTGAAAAATATTATAATTTTAGATAAGAAAATGTAGCTAGAGTGTTTTCCAAATGAAAATTTACATTCGAAGTAGTGGTTTGTTATGTAGCAAACAAGTCCTAAGGCTGCGAAGAGCTCTAAATGGTGCTCTTGAATTTGCATTTTTGCTTAAAAATTGAATAAGAAATATTTTCTCTGCTTTTGTAAAATAAGCATAGTGAAGGTAATGATTTGCACTTGAATGGGGTATATATACAATAGCTAAAGAACTGGTTTAATATTAAACTTTTGGTGCAATTAATTACTTAGGCCTGAATCCAGTATAGACTTTGATGCCTAAAAGCTGTGTATTGGAGCATCAAATTGCTAAGTGTTTGGCTCTCACAATGAAATCCAGGAAGCCTTACTGAGTATATGAGATTTTCATACAGTGAAAAGATTCTGCATGTGTCAGCTGTAAAATGTGTTCTGGTGCAGAAACCTCTGAGATACCACTAGTCTAATTTGGGACAGTTTAGGGACAAAATACAGACTTACATAGAGGTGCTAGAATACTGAAGCTAGAAGCTTCATTAATGTGGTGCAGAACCCTAAGCTAGCAAAACCATGTCATTTTGCAGAAGAGAGTAGCAATATGGTTTTTCTGATCTGGACTCAGTTCAGTCTCCCTTGGTTTGAGAATCTGTGCAGTCCATTCCTTGGCAAAAGTTAACAACCCTGCAGATCATGAAGCGGGATCCAGAGCAGGCAGCTGGCTGAAATAGGACTTGTGGGAACACAAGTTGATCAACTTGTCTTCATAGACAGTCAGAAGACTTCTTGTAAAAACACATGACTATTTGCTGTCTTTTAACAATCTCTCCTCACTCTCCCAGTTTAAAAACCATGGTAGACTGCAGCCTGCCTTATAACAAGGACTGCCTGTTTTGGAATGGACAAGTCATAGCTGAAGAGCTATATATGTCTTGAAAGCATTTACTGCTCCTGCACATTTCATAATGTGAAAGGTTAGTAAGGCTTTCTGCCACGGGGCTTCCCAAAATGTCATTTCTGGCTTAGGTTTCTAACAATTACTGCAGACCTCAAGCAATTTCTAGTCCTGAATTTCTCAAGTACAGCTCTGTCAGCTGCAGACAATTTTTTTAAAGTACTTAATAAAGAGTTTCTGATTCAGAGACAGGATTTGGAATTCCTAAGTCTTGCACAGCTTCTTAATTACAGGGAAAGAACCAACAGCAGTTTTGGGCTCCTGACTGAAATGCACCCATGCTGGGTTTTGGTAGTGCCCATATTAAAAGAATGGAACTGAGTCACATCTAATCTCTCTAGAGGTTTACAGTTGAGTTGTTTGGGGAGGGAGAGAGTGTACGTTACTAGCAGAAGTAGATCTGTAGGATCTACTGCAGGAGGCTGTTATCTATAGACAAAAAAATCTCTATGAATTATGTTTAAATGACCATTTGCAAGCAGCAAGGGTACCTTAGCCAGCAATGTCTAGAAAGTGAGACTTTGGTCATGGTTTTCATCCAGGATTTTGAAGATTTCACATTAGCTCACGTTCCTGTTCCTGCCTCCAAGATTCACATTAATCCATTGGTTTTTCCACACTCCATTTCTTCATGTTTATAATAAACGTCTTGTCCACTGCTTGCTTACTCTGGCCTTTATTCTCTTATAAATTGTTTTCACAGAAAATTATTCTTTCCTGTTGCAATTAGTTAAATGGTTCTGTTACAATTAGGTAAATAATCCTCGGACTCTGGTTTCACTTTCAAACACTGCCCTTGCAAAAACATTGTTAAACTGTACCAGAAAGAAATCCGTGCTGTGGACAGAAATTGCAGTGATGACTGTCATTAACCTTCTTTTTGAAAGGATTTTTTTTTAATTTTTTTTTTCTTGTATGCTTTGTAACATGTTAGCAGATTCAGCTGTAAATTACCACTTTTGGGTACTACAAGGTCCAGAGTAGTCAGATGTAATACCAAACACAATTCACTATAATGGACATAGTTCAACATTGTATTAGAGGCAAATTTTCTGTTCTTTTTCATTTTGATCGTGACTGAGGTATAAAAGATTAATAATTACAACTGCTGAAAAAGAAGATAATTATGCAAACATCGACCTTCTGGTCCTGGAGGAAAAAGCCTTTCCTAATGAACATCTTTAGCAGAAGACAAACAAGGTATTTTCTAAAAAGTTCAGTTAAGAGCCTCATCAAGTAACTCTGTGATACCTTCATTCTGGTCAGTCCCTTCAATAAGATGATAAGCTCTTCTGCTTTACATAGTGCTGGGTGTTTGTGTTAGTAAGATTGCTTCTAGTACGATTATTAGTAAGGAATCAGTAGCACATATTTTAACTAAATAAATAGAACATATCCCAACTGAACAACTTCACTGACTCCAGCCTCCACTGCTGAATTTTTATTCTGATGGCTGTGGATGAAACTGGCATCCCTCACAAGAAAAACTGGGTCCAAACCCTTCACTAATGCATTATCACATAGGGTCAGGTTTAACAACGGAAGCTAATGGATTTCTCTCTGAAAACAGGAGCTCATTTTGTATTTTCCCAACCTGGATGAAACTCACATTTCAAAATGTCCAGCAGACAAATAGAGTTACTATTCAAACTCATCCCTCATGAATTTTTATTTCTATGTGTGTTACCTAAATGTGCTTTATTTGAATGGAGATTTTACAGCTGAGAGGAAAGAATAAGGATGACTTAATTGCATTTCCAAAACGGCAGACTTCTGCAGGAGCTGTACCACCTTCACACAGATTTTTAAAAAATGAACTATATTCCAAATTCAAGTTCAGTATTGCATCACAATTGATTCTTTTCTTATTATTCTTCCATAAGGTGATTTATTCCTTACTATTCTTAGCATGTTTAATCCTTAGTTGATGTGTCGCTAAAGTTAACCTTCTAAATCCATAGGCAGCATGTCAAGACCTCACAATAATATCGTCACCTTAGTACAATTAAAGTCTGGAGTACTTATCTAAATGCTAGCTTTAAAAAGAAAGAATCACCTGTGGTCTGTGATTCCACTTCAGAATTTCCTTTGGGGTGTTTTATTTAAATCTGCAGGAGAACAGCTCAGCATGCATAGGGTCATAGCAATGTTGACCTCTTGATTGAGGGCAGGAGCAGTAGAGAAAATTCTCTGTAGGTCTGGCAAAAAGGGAGTTCTTCAGCAAAAAGATTAGTCTTTTGTCCTCACTCTTTCAGTTCTTTGGCTAGAAAGCTTATGCTATCTCTCCAGCTGGCTAAAAAAAAAAAAAAAAGGAAAAAAAAGTGTGACAAGACTTGATGTACTGTAACAATAATGGCCTTAGAAAGTCATTTTTGTACTGGTAGGCTGAGAGAGACTAAGCTGAAGCAGGATGAGCACAAGCCACCTCTGTGCTGGAAAGGAGTTATTCACACCAATGCACTTCTTGTCAAGATAGCATGCTGGCTTTCTTTGCCTCCTGTTGACTGGTTGTGCTCCATAGCAGGGTGGTCAGTTCAAGTAAACCAGTTGAACTAGTTAGCTCTGCCATTGGAGCCAGCTTGTGGCTGTCAGATGTTGGAAGAGAGGTATTTGGTTTTAGCAGACACACCTGACATTTCGACTGTACAGGAACAATTGGATGTTGTGGAATAAGAACTGATGCTGCCAACATGGCGGATGGAAAAATACTTGGACTAATTAATGCTAACTCCAAAAAGAGGAAATGAATGTCTGAAATCATTGGGATTTAGGTGTGGTACTCTGTGCTGGGGAAGTGTATACAGCTCTTCTTGTTTTGTATTTGCTGTGGGAGTCCCATAAAGGTAGATGTAAGATATACTTTAAAAGTAAAAGGCAACTTTTCTTTCCAAAACTGCTGAGCAGGTCTTGCTCTACTCTTTAAAATACAGATGGAGAGAAGAGTCTTTTCTATGCACAGCATTGACCAGTCAGTGCGAGACCTTTTTTTTTTTTCCCTTGTTTCCCTCTGATAAACCTATTAACTGAGGAACGGGGGATGAGTGAGACAGGAGTGTATGTTTCAACTTCCATGTGTGCTTTCAGCACATCTGGACCACAGACAACAGGACTTCTCTGTGAGAACATCCGCCTCATGAGAGGGTGTCAAAGGGGTCACAACCCCTTCTCTCAGGGTAGATTTATTTTATGTAAATCTAAGTGTTTCAGAGAAAAAGCGTAGGAGAATATTCCGGGATCCCAAGAGTTATCAGCTGCCTACTTTGCATTTTTTTTTTAGCATCACTTTCTACCTTTTTAAAACTATACCCACATGTCAAAAAACAAGAAACTTGTTTGCCAAGTGAAACGCTCATCAGCTCCAGACAAAAAAAACAGCAACAAAAGACATTTAGCTTTCCAAGTCAGTCCTCATGAAAAATTGATATTTCAATACTAAAAGTTTGGATATTAAAAACCCATTTGAAAAATGTTCTCTGGAATGTATTCCTTAAGCATATATATTCAGAATGTATAACAGGATGGTGTGTAATTATTTGCTTCTCACTCGCAGCAAACTGCATTATTCTACGATTTGGAGCTAGTTGCAAACTTGTATTGACTGAAGTGCACACCACCTCATGTATTCTGCATGCAAGACCTTAAAAGCAATAGCAACTTTCAGTGCATCTGACAGGTCATTAGACACAAAGAAATACTGTGACTCAGTAAGAGGAAAGCTGTTCAGGCAGGAGACATCAAGCTAAACTTCCAGTTAAAGAGGACTTAAAACTACTGTGATGAACCTCAACCATGAGACACAGCAATTAGGGCACAGTGTTCCTAAACGAGGTGGGAGGGTTCATCCCAAGACAACCTATTCTTTCTTCAGGTTGTGCTGGTGGAATGGGTAAAGGAGGACAGTTGAGGCTACTGTGCCCTAAACCTCTTTAAAATCTTTCCTCTATGTCTTTCAATGAACTGATCTGCTAAGACCAGACACTGACACGGACATCTTAATCTGAAAACAAGTCCTGTATCTTTTCCAAAATCTTGAAAATCTGGCTCTTTATTTACAAATATTTACCCTAAATACAGAGCAGAAGTCTCTAACAATCAGGTTCACTCTATATACTTCAGATTCAAATACACAGAACGTCGTCAACACAAGTTTTGGTCTCTTAACCATCCCTTCTGATTTTAAAATATTGTTTTCCTAACCACCTTACAATTTGAACTTGCTTATCAAAATCAACAGAAAAGCTAGAAGATTTGATCTTTGAAACATTTTTAAAATAGGATGAGTTTAGTAGTTCCCTCTCTGCCCACAGTACTTTCAGTTATCCACTTTATTAATTTATGGGGTTTTATATATATATATATATATGTATGTATATATGTACATTAAAGTGAACTATAAAAGACATTAGGGAGAATCTTTGCCACTGTTGCTCTATAAAAAAACCCATATTTAGAAACTTGTAGGCAAGAAAAACTAGTATTTCAAGCAACTTAACCAATGCATTTTGCAACACAGTATAGGCACACAGAGCCTAAGGTGTTGATTTTGTTAATATCTCATTTTTCTAAGCATGCATTTGACTTGACGGTGCAAATTAATGTTCTAGCTGTGGTGGGTTCTGATTTATCACAGAAAAAAAAACACGAGCAATCAATATAGCTTATAAATATTGAAGTGCTACCATACGAAACAACAGAAAACACTGGAATAAGAACAAGATGAGAAAGAAAAATACAAAGACTGATAGCTATCTCATCTGTGGTACCTTATACTGTGCAGCAAATTTGGTTCTGAATGGTTGAGGTGTTGTGAAATGCAGAGCTCAGCAGAGTTCAACGATTTGGAAGAAAGTTGCCTTAACGTGGACACTACACACTGCACGTTACGAGATTCCTGACACAAGGATACCAAAATGCTCCCTCCATCTCTCTGGATACTCTGTTAGCCAGGATCCTGTCCCAGTCCTCCTGAACAGGAAAGTAGGTTTGGTTTACTCCTGGATGGCATTATTAATATTAATATTTTTTTATTTTGTTATTCTTTTTTTCATGTTTCTTGGGCTTCCTTTTCACCGCCTTTGTACCTCCCTTTCTCCACCCTGGTCTCTTCCCAGATAATCAACTTGCCCTAATTATTTTTCTTCCCCATTGGTACCAGTTTGGTACTTCCATATCCAACATTCAATAATTCCATATTTATATTCGACACAACTACCTAGGCAATTTGACCTCATATGATAATACTACTAATATGGTCACCTAGGTTTCCTTTTAAGGTTTTATTCCTCAAAAAGTCCCAAATACTCCCTTCCTGCTACTTGTGAAGTTTGCTTATTTATTAACATAATTACCCCTCAACCACCTATGGAATCCAGTGATCCCTCATGGTCCCACCTGGGTCTGCATGTCCACCTAAATTTCCTTAACCTCAAGCCAATGCTGAGCCTTCTAACTCACAAATTTGAAAACATGGAGATATAAGAGAAGTAAAAAATGTTGTTCTCTTGGAAACTTAAAACTTGGCAATTTTTCTCTCCAGTGGGTTACACTGGAAATGTGAAATACGGAGAAGTCTTCATTTTCTCAAAAAAAAAAAAAGGTATGAGGAAAATTGAATAACTGATCACAGACTACAAAAAGACTTCTGCACCACTGCTGGGAATTGCCAATCACCCACTTGGCTTTGACCTACAGGTATGCAGAGAAGACAGTGCGTTGACAAAAGATGTTGAGGTTTCCTTCAGGATGCAGTTCTGCTGTCGCTCAGTAATAACGAGGTGAGTTGGTGCAGAACATTTTTCCCTGAGAGAGCTTACCAAAAGGGCTTCCAAAGCTCCCTGCTTCATATAAAAACTGACCAGCCACAGACCCAGGCAGCAAACTCTTTAAAAAAGTAGTTTACTAGCTTTCTGACCATGCGTGAAAATTTTATTTGACTTTAATAGCAATTATTCTGTTTTATGCAGTCTTCAGCCACCTCCACAATGGTGAACAAATGCAACAGAGAATTTTGTCCTACATATCAGATAAGAATATTGCAGCTGTAAACCAGCAACTACTATTTTGTTCTTCAAATATCACCATTTTTCAGGAATGATTTGTTTACATTTACATTTATATGATATTGAAAAA
The DNA here is from genome assembly GCA_020746105.1 of Trogon surrucura. Lineage (NCBI taxonomy): Eukaryota > Metazoa > Chordata > Aves > Trogoniformes > Trogonidae > Trogon > Trogon surrucura. The sequence continues at coordinate 76,881,005 of CM036620.1, read as the reverse complement.
TATCAAATAATATATTTCCTAAAGTCATTCTATTCTTCTCTCTCACAAATAAGCAGTAATTGCACTACCAGCAAACTCCCAAGGGATTGATGCCAATAATTTAAGCAGCTGTATTTTTGCTTTTTTTTTTTTTTTTATAAAATTGCCTTTATGTAAAGGTCTGCTATTAAATATTTGATAGCTTCACACAAAAACAAATCTCTGGTATGGAAAGGCAATTATAATTTGAAGAATTATTGCTATAAACTTTAATGTTTTTCAATTTCAATCTATTGTAAGGCAAGAATCTCACTAGAGCAGTCTCATTCAATGTTTCATCATAAAAAAGAGTAACGGAATAAAAAAAATATTGTGCAATGTATGGAATGTTATGACTAAAAGGCAAAAAAAAATCAAATCTCTCCCTCTATAGTCATCTCCACCTTTAGTCTAATTAGCTGCCAAGAAAAATGTCTCAAGAAGTGCCTTTAAGCCCATTTAATTGTATACACAGTAACATAAATAGTTGATAGAAGCTGAATATCTAAACATTCTTTATACCTTGGCCTTGCAGCTAATTCGTCTTCCACTTCCATGTCTAGAGTTAAGTGTTTCAGCTAAATTCTCTTGCTAGACACTGGAGAGATGTTTCTCCAGAGGTAATTTATCCTGTTCGTGTCTTTTGGCATTAGATAACCAGGCAAAGGTACTTATGTTTCACTCCTAGGTGGTTAAGATTAAGGAAAGTCCTATTCCAGGTAACTAACTTCGTAGAGAGTTAGGTCTTCAACCGTCTTGACATCGTTAGTCTTGCTCAAGTCTTACACAGCACTGAGATAAAGTAGTGGTGCAATTAAATCAATGTGAAAGAGGGTCTGAGCATCACGAAGGTGTGCACCAGCTGATGCTCAGACGACTTCAAGATGCAGCGGACAGTCTCTAGCTGCTTTGGTCTACTCAAAAGCTCTGAGGGTCAAAACTAAGACTGAACTTAACATACATGAAACTCTTAACTGTTGTAAAAGGTATTAAGGCACTACTGTAAAAAAAAGTAATATCCCACTGGTACAAAGTGACTGTCATCAGCTATCCAGAGGCCAAATATACAGATTTAAAGCTTTGACGGTGCGTGTTAAGCCTGAGGAAATCCATCTTGCCTAGTTTTGACCTGCTCTAAAAACTGAGCAACTGGTGACTTTGCAAAAGCAAAGTCTGGCCTAGAAATCACTGTCTCAGGCAGTCAAAGGGGAGATTGTCTGAAAAACTTATTACTATTATTTAAAAGCTATAAGTAAGTGGCTGTCTCAAACAGTCACATGTTCCACACCCTTCCAGTGATGGATCGTGACTGACTTTCAATCATAGTCCAAAACCTTCCAACTATAAAGCTTCATTTGAATAATGGATTAAAAAGACAAAGAAAATAACAACTCAAGGACCTGTCCTGACTTCAGTGATAAAAAAAACTGCTGATCTGCTGTAATTCATCAGAGCAGTTAAGCATATGCTTATTTTTAAGCTTGCAGACTGGTAGAGTAATTTCAATGGAAAATGCATTTTATAAAGTATCTTAAGTGCTTTAGTGGCTCCCAGCTTAATGTAAACACCTCTTGAAATGGTTGTCAGCGTATTTCTGTAAGAGGAATCAGTAACAAAAAAGAGTTGGAAGTGAGCCTAAATAAGTCGTATTAACTTTGAAATCTTCAGGATGCCAAAATAAGATTTACTGTGACCATGAATGTTCTTCTCTTGAGTGGCACAGAACTCACCTTCAAATCCAAATTAGGGGGTAAAATCACAGAATCACAGAATCACAGAATGTTAGAAGTTGGAAGGGACCTCAAAGATCATCTAGTCCAACTCCCTTGCCAGAGCAGGACCATCTACAGCAGAGCACACAGGAACGTGTCCAGGAGGGTTTTGAATGTCTCCAAAGAAGGAGACTCCACAACCTCCCTGGGCAGCCTGTGCCAGGGCTCTGTCACCCTCACAATGAAAAAGTTCTTCCTTATATTTTTATGGAACCTCCTATGTTCCAGCTTCCACCCATTGCCCCTTGTCTTGTCAGTGGACGCCGCTGAAAAGAGCCTGGCTCCATCCTCCTGACACTCCCCCTTGACATATTTATAAACTTTAATGAGGTCACCTCTCAGCCTCCTCTTCTCCAAGCTAAAGAGACCCAGCTCCTTCAGCCTTTCCTCATAAGGGAGATGCTCCACTCCCTTCACCATCTTTGTGGCTCTACGCTGGACTCTCTCAAGCAGCTCCCTGTCCTTCTTGAGCTGAGGGGCCCAGAACTGGACACAATATTCCAGATGTGGCCTCATCAGGGCAGAATAGAGGGGCAGGAGGACCTCTCTTGACCTACTTGCTACTCCCCTTCTAATACACCCCAGGATGCCATTGACCTTCTTGGCCATGAGGGCACGTTGCTGGTTCATGGTCATCCTGCTGTCCACTAGAACCCCCAGGTCCCTTTCCCCTGCACTGCTCTCCAGCAGGGCAGTCCCCAGCCTGTACTGGTACATGGGGTTATTCTTTCCCAAGTGCAAAACTCTACACTTGCCCTTGTTGAACTTCATAAGATTTCTCCCCGCCCAGCCCTCCAGCCTGTCCAGGTCTCTCTGAATGACAGCACAGCCTTCTGGTGTGTCAACCACTCCTCCCAGCTTTGTGTCATCAGCAAACTTGCTGACAACATTCTCTAATCCCTCATCCAGGTCATTGATAAATATATTAAACACCACTGGCCCGAGCACTGACCCTAGAGGGACCCCACTAGACACAGGCATCCAGCCAGACTCTGCCCCATTGACCACAACTCTTTGGCTTCTTCCCTTCTCCCAGTTAGTGACCCACCTCACTACTTGGTCATCCAGAACATACTTCCTCAGTGTGAGCATGAACTCAATCTCTTTTAATTATTGTCTATAATATATTAATAGTTGTAAGATCTTATTTTGAAATCAGAATCTCTATCTCATATAATATAGGTAAATAAAAAATGAAATTACATTATTTAAGAGATGAATTTTGGGTTGCTTTTTTTTTTACATTTGGAGCATGAGAATAGCTGTTTTCAGATAAAGGCATCACTCTAACAGGATCTTTCTTGTTATATATTTTCCTTCCAAGCAACATGCTGAACAATCATTCAAGAATGAAAATTGAGTAAGAATCAAAAATGGAATCTTGCTTAAAAAGATATCACCTAAACTAGGATTACATAACTGGCAGCTCAGACACTGCCAGGCAAAATCATAGGTAGTTCTCCAATGCTTCCATCCCTCAACTCATTTCCTTCTTTCATGACTATATCCATATCCACTGGTTACTCCTCCAGCTGTTTCTTGTTTAACTTAGTCTTACATGGTGACAGGTAGCTTGAAAATACACCCTTGTTTTACCAGCATGATTTGGTGTCTAAACTATTTGTGGGAACTGCATTTTTTTGAGATGCCTGCTGCTAAGTCCATAACTCAAATAACTCTTCAGATCTTTTGGTGCCAAACAGAACTGATATTACTTTCCTCCCTCCCAACTGTGGTGGACTTCGAGTTAACTGTCCCTTTTAGTTACATACAGATGAGAAAAGGCTTTCAAAAGTTAATTTCTTTGACAAGGTAAAATTATTCCCACTATTTGGGAAGAAGTAGGGAGAAATTTTTGAAATGGTGGCATGGCACCTTATGTTGGCATTGTAAAAAAGATTGTTTAAAAAATTCAATTTTATTAAAAAATATAAAAACATTGAAGGCTTAATACAATGTGAAATTTGAAACCAAATCTTTGGGTTTGAGTCCAAAAGCAGTTTCTAGTTTATCATTAATCAACCTAGAGATGTTTGTTGCAAGCAAACCCACTCCACTATCCTGTCTCCAAACAAACAAACAAAAAAAATCTTTCTTGGGTCCTGTATTTCTTTTTTCCATCTGGAAAGCTGTGCTCTGAATACAGTGCAGAAGACCAGGTGTAAATGAGACAAGAAAATAGGCAGATGATTTGTCTAATAATCCTGAAAGAAGGTCTGGTTTGGAGAGTTATATAGGTAAAATAGCTTCTAGAAAATCTCAGAGTGGTGATTATGCTACCTAAGGGTCCAATGGTGCATGAATCTTAGTGACTATTGTCTTTAACTGCAGAAATTAAGTGATTTTTCTGGGTTCATTGGAGAGATGTGGCTTTTGTTTAACTGCCTTATTTCCAAATTGATATGTAAGGATTTTTGTGGGGATTGGTCACAATGGTTGCAAGGTTTAAAATGAATGGGCAAACAAAACACCAGGAGGGTGATCACCCAGTGTTTTCAGGTATAATTTCCAATGCCCTTTCCAGGGGACGAGACCAAATCCCATGGAGAGGGGTTGGATACTCATTGGTTGTTCTGTGACCCCGAGCCTGTGAGGAGATGACTATATTGCACAGAGTATACCATCTCACACTGGAAATGTGCTTTTGGGTCTTCCTTTTCAGCCTGTCTGCTGATGCCAATAATGGTGTTAAACTGCCCAGCTGATGACTGACAGTACCGTGGTTTTCTAAAATAAATAAACAAACTGATCATTCTTGGGCAAGTAGTGCAAAGAACACTCCATAGATTTTACTTTCAGAGGTGCCTGTTTTTCCCTGACGTAAAAACCTTTGACTTATCACAGCAGGTACCCAGTTTGGAGTTCTCCCTGAACTCGATAAGGCTCAATGAACTTAAGATGAATTAGTGTGTCTAATTTTCAAAATAAAGAGAAATTATGATGCACTTGTAGGTTGCCTGACTGGGAGGAACATCATAACTGACACCTCTATAGCTCTATGAACATGATACATGTGATGAGCATGGACCTGTTCATATGAAGGGATCTTGGCAAAACTAGCTCCAGCAATGACACACAAGCGCAGGTGAAAGGGAACTCAAAATGTCAGCACTCCTTCAAACTCAGCACAGTTTCAGAAAGTAATGTCTTACCATATTCTAGACAATAATTAAAAGAGATTGAGCTCATGCTCACTTTGGTTCCACTTGTTTGTTTCCAAGCACAGTAATAAATTTTGGGTTTGAACAAAAAGAAATTTTTTTTTTATTTCTGTAGAGATTACAGCTCTAACAAGGAAACAACCTGAATATTTTTTTTCTTTCAATTGGCTTGAGTTTCTGCTATTTTAAAATACTGAAATTTTCATGTTGTACAAGAGCTATTATTCTGACCTAGGGATCAATCTTGTGGGATATAGGAGCTAACACAGCAGAAGGAAGTAAATAGGTGAATAAAACTAGTAATTCTAATTTTAGTTCAGTTGGGCTGCAGTAATGCAATTTAACTTTCAAAATTTGGTCTCCATTTACCTTTCCAATAGCATGATAATCACATTCTGTTCTGTACATAGTTATCAGTGTATATACACTAAGTTTCTGTGAAGACTGGTGTGCCCTCACTGGGTGACACTGCCTTTTGTCAGAGAAAGATGTTTCACAGTCTTAAAACCCCAAGAGGCACAGGGATAAAAGTGGAGTGGTTGCAGATGCCAGATTCTCTGGGAAAAAATAATTTCACATTTACCTTAAAACTTCATATTTGTAATTGTGTTCAGTTACCTCCCCAACTGCATCTGGAAGAGAAATGCAGTTAGTTTACAGTCAAGTTCCTGAAGAAGGTTGGATTTCTGAGGGTGGAATGCTTTTTAGCCAACTAACTATTGAAAAGGGATCTGTGTGGCCAGGACCTATGTAAGATCCAGGGAGGTACAAGTTTCAGCAGCTCAGATTAGCAGGGTTTCTTGCACGCTTTTTAAAAAAGCTGTGTTTTTCTTCAAGCAGTTGTGGCTGTATCCCTGGTAGGATGACCATTTGCAGGCTTTGGACTGAGGATCATCAGCAGTTGAATCCATCTGCAGCTGTTGTGCCCAATGGCCTCAGTTTTAATTGTATTTGTATTTTTTACCTTCCCCTTCTGCAGCTAACCTCCAAGTGGAGACAACATATTTGTTTTATTATTAGCATAGCCACAGTTTAGTTTCTAGCAGGATACATGTTAAAAGATGCTGGACTGAGTTTAGTTAACTGGATAATAATTTTCATATTTTACCCAGGTCCAGTTTGGTGATACATGATATAATGCACAGCATCAGCTAAAGAAGCAGAGCTTATTCTTCACCATTCAGCCTGTCATCATAGTAGTACTTAAATGCATTCTTTAATTAAAAATATTGTTGTTTACATGCAACTCTCTGCAGCTTTAATCTCAAGCGCTAGTCTGAGCTACAGCATTTTGTAGCATTCAGTGGAATTGCATAAAATTCAAATCAATAAAAACTGGCATGGTGTGATGCATGTGGTGTTTAGTAAACAAAGGAGATGAGGTTGACCTGACTGAGAGCTGTGAGCACCACGAAACACACTGAATACAAATTGTGGTGTTACTGAGTGGCAGAGCTGGGATGTATGTACATGTGTTTATCCAACTACTTTGGGAAAATTCTATCTTTTTTTTAAAAATTGGCTGCTCCCGTCTTGGGTATAAATCTCAGTATCACATGTTTATAAAGCCTTCCTATTTGTTTCCGTATTTAAAAATGAAACTGAAAAGGGAATACATTTATATTCTGAGATCCTAATAGACACTACAGTTCTGCTCAAAAAATTATTGAATTTAATGGACTTCTCTTGCCATTTAATAATTCCCTGAATAGAAAAAAAAACAAGGCAACAGACTGAATTTAAAAAAAAAATAAAATACTAATTAACAAATTATTATGCATTATTAAGCATTACATTTGATAATTAATAAATTGCAGATGGGTTTGGGTTTGGATGGAAGAATGTTATGGAAAAAAGGTGTTAAGTAACCTTTTCAGGTGTGGATGTTACAGTGGAACACTCAGCAGGTTTATTTCAATTCCTTTCCTTCTCTCTCTCTTTTTCTTTTAAGTAAAGAAAACATCTGAAAAGTCGACACAGATAGGAATAAACCTTTGGTACAAGAAATACATCATTTGGTTAAATGAATATCTGTTTATTTTCCTAAAAGATATGTGTCATTATATAACTTTTATAAGTGGGGACCTGTAATAAAGTAGTCAAGTTCTATTATTAAATTCATATCAAGGTCAATGGAAAACAACTTCCTTGATTTCCATCTATCCAGCTCTGTGAATTATCCAAATTCTGTTAATAAATGAATTAGTAACTAAAATACAATACCAGGCTATCCTTCAGGGCATTTGCTATGAAATGGTATTTTAGCCTAGGTACATCTCCTGAATCTGGGAGATTGTCACTTAATATAAAAATACAATTAAATATTACTGCAAAGTCTGGGGAATACATGCCAAAATATTCTTTTGCTGAGGTGGTTAAATATTATCCCAGTTTGAATAATTTTCTACTCATTTTTGAAAATCACAACATCTCTCCCCTTGATACTGCACTCTAAAGCTGATATGCAGGTAAATTTTTAATCTGCATGGCATATAGGTAGGAAATGGCATAGGAAGGGACATCTTTTCTTCTATAGCTCTAGGGAAGAGGCAGAGAAACAAAGTCTGTTTCTTAAGCTCATCCAAAATAAGACTCAGAACTCTGGGGAGATCAAGGCAACTAACTTAAAAAAATCTGTGATTCACAGCCCCCAGGAGATCTTTAAACTCTGTATTTTCTGAGTGATAGTTTTATTCTACGCACAAGCAGAAACACCTTAATCTTATAAATACTAAATGTCTTGTAAATGGTCTTGGTTTAAAAAGATTTCAAAGCATGTATAAATTCAGAGGTTTTGATTTAAGTAAACAGTTTACTTAATTATTCCAAGTGGAGACAATATATTTGTTTTATTATTAGCATAGCCACATTATAAAAAGTGTGGTGCTTTCTCTTAGCAATGAAAATTGTCTTTCGGCACACAGCTCTCCAGACTCCAACATCTACAGTAAATGAAATTTGGAATATAGTATGAAATTAAAAGATGGAAAGCCATTGCGAAATCTGAAAAAAAAAATCACACCCTAGGAAGAGGAAAACATCTGTCAATGTCTAATTTGCATAAGTTTAGATGGAGGATGTCAGAGGTGAAAAGAGAGCAAGAGGCGAGCTACGTAACATGGGGCCTGAGCAACTTTGTGATCATGGGCAATTCTCTTCATCTTTCTCTCTTTTATCCATTTTTGCTTGCTCAGATGATTGGTTCCTTCCAATTCGCTAACTGGCAGGTGTCCATATTTAGTTTATTCTCCTTCCTTTCCACATCACCCGTGATTTTCTGGGGTTATCCAGAATGACAACGCACGTTTATCATGTTCTATTTAAAGAATTGAAAAGAAGAAAGGACTGTTGACTTAGTCCCCCCAGGAACTGGGTATTATCTGGATAACTGGATGTCATCTGCAGACAGTTTCTACTTGATTCACTGAAACTGGAAAATGAAAGAGTCACTAATCAGGTCAGCTTAAGACAATATTCATTAAGAGTTAATGAGGCAAAATGGAGCTAACAGAAAACAAAGACAGAATTCATGTTGTAAAATGTTATCTTACAAGACATGGGAAGTTTCAACAAAACAGTCTATGTTAAGATATTCTTCCAGCACCTATTTTTATCTCTGCGCTTTTTAAATTAAGCTCCATTAAGTTTCCCTGACACTTTGGGATATGTGTTATGCTCTGTCAGGAACTGTTACATAGTAAATGGTGTGTTAAAACGAACTATAAAAAAAATCTGGACAGGGATAACTTCTTATTATTGCACATCATATTGTGTTTCTTCTGAGTGTTTTGTAGTCCTCTATCCAAAGTGATCTTCCAGGAGCTTTCCAACTTCAGTAAGATCAATGACAAGGCTTTGGGCTGGGTTTACTTTTTTTTTTTCCTTACAAAGCCATGAGACTGGATCTTTGCTAGTTATTTAGAAATACATATGAAACTACACTTGAAAGTTAAGTATGCTTAGAATAGCACCATTCACAAAAATATTAAGGAGAATTCAGTTTTGTTAGCCTGGTCATGCAGTTCTGCAAGGCTGCAGGTTTGATCAAGTTACCTCTGAAAAAGGTTTTGCTTAAGTTCCTGAAACCGGTAACAGCTATAACAGGGGTTGTTCTCAAAATGCTATGAAAACAAAACAAAAAAAAAGGACTTGTTTTTAAAATATCTTAAATATTACCTAAGATTTCTAACTAGCAGAAAGGACTCTATTGTGTTATTTCTAAGAAGCTAAGTTATTTAAAATGGTATCGAAAACAGTTTTGATGCACAAAGCACATTGCTCACAAAAAAAAATGCAAGGACTGTAGGCTCAATCCTCACACGGAGTTGTGATTATTTTGGCATTTTTTTTTGCAGTAGATAAGACTTTTCAAACAGGTTCTCAGCAGAAAAGTTAATTTCTAAAATCTGACCATACATCAAGAAAAATCAACTTTATAGCTATTTTGTTTTTTACTTGAGGGTGATATTGTTGAGGTCTCTGCTCAGATATTTCTGCAACTAAATTCTTGGTTTCTTCTGTTTTGAAAGCATAATTTATTTTCTGTGTAGGACACGAAAAGAAGAAAAGTTGGAAAACTAGCAAATGTGTTCACAGAGTGGGCTGCTCACTTCAAAAAGAACTTTGAGACCTTAAATGCAAGAGTCATGGATAAATTACTTCCTCCCCAGTATTACTCACTCTTAACTCCCTGCTGGTTTTAGGGATCATCATCTCTGTGACTGGTTTGAATCAGATCTCATTGTAGCTGCTAAACCAGTAAGAACCAAATCAGGTAAAAAAGAAAAAAGAAAAAAAAAAGTAATTATTTAGGTTGGAAAAGAACTTTAAGATTATTGAGACCAACTGTTAAACTAGCAATGTCAGGTGCAGCACTAAACCGTGTCCCTAAGCACCACATCTACATGTCTGATAAATGCCTCCAGGGGTGGTGACTCCACCACTTCTCTGGGCAGCCTGTTCCAGTCCCTGACAACCCTTTCAGTGAAGAAATTTTTCCTAATGTCCAGTCTAACGCCCTCTCCGGCACAACTTGAGGCCATTTCCTCTTGTCCTATCGTTTGTTACTTGGGAGAAGAGACCGACCGCCACCTTGCTACAAGCTCCGTTCGGGTAGTTGTAGAGTGCGACAAAGTCTTCCCACAGCCTCCTTTTCTCCAGGTTAAACAACCCTGGTTCTCTCAGCTGCTCTTCATAAGACTTGTTCTCAAGATCCTTCACCAGTTTTGTTGCCCTTCTTAGGACACACTCCAGCACCTCAAGGTCTTTGTTGTGATGAGGAGCCCAAAGCTGAACACAGAATTCAAAATGTAGCCTCTCCAGTGCCAGGTACACAGGCACAATCCCTGCCCTGTCCCTCCTGGCCACACTGTTTCTGATACAGGCCAGGATGCTATTGGCGTTCTTGACTACCTAGGCACAATGCTGGCTCATGTTCATATAACTAATGCATTATAGTAAAAGTTTTGATCTACATTAGTATGAATAAAATATCAGGCAAGGGAAAACAGATTGAACAATTTGGTTTTCCAGATCCACGGATGCCTATTCCTGTACAGTTTGCAAAATGATATTCTCTTCTCTCATGGATAGGTAGCATAGAGATGTACACCTGTGCATCAGAAAGCAACTCCAAACTCTTCTTGCCAACAGAAGAGAAGAAACTCATTATCTTCTGCCTAAATGGGATTCCACTCCTGCAGTTGAGAAAGTTTGCAGTTAAGTATGGTGATATGATGGCAAGACAGAAACCTCAGAATACCTCAAACAAAATAGGAAGAAAAGACAAAAAAAAGACTAGAAGCTGAAGACCCTTCATTCCCCACATTTTGAAGCATTACAAGATAATAGAGTAAAGAAAGGGCGGACTGGCTATAACATTAGCATATTTTCAAATATGTATTACTGTGACATTTTTTACTGGGGAGAACTATAAAAGATCAGAATTAGACATCAATTACAGGTATGCAAAACCTTTTATACCAGCATGATACTGTCATCCAGCTCTTGATGAAATTAAAACATAGACCGAGTTTAAAAGAAACAATTAAAACTCACAAAGAGCGATAACAACACTCTTCAGCTACCTTCACCATCTGGCAAGGTTAAAAGAGATATTTTCTTCTTGAGGCAAATAAGAAACACAGCTGGTCATCCTTTTTTTTCCTTGCATTTTTTTATTCTCTCTCAGAGTAAATTTACCATCCATCAAGCTTGACATATAAAATGACTGGACCGGTGATTTTAATGCAGATTTCTGGGAAAACAAACTTGTCAAGCACCTTTTCTTCTTCAGCAAATATTTAGGCTGATAATTCAGTTTTCATCTGAAGCTAGAACTAAAAAACAGACAAATAAACAAACAAAAATACATGTTTTGCGTTTTCTGACACATCCCACAAACATTTGAAACTGCTGTAAGGGAAAGGCAAAAAACCCAGGCAAGAAGCACATCCAAGAACTGTGATGACAACACATGTAGCTGCACAATACTTATTTTATAATGCCTTGTGTAGGAGTCAGAAGAGAATCTTTTCAGACTTCAGATGATACAAGGATTCTGAGCTGGTAAAAGGAAGACTTTTGTGACATCTTCTGGGAGGCAGGAAGGGACACAAGCCCAAAAATATCTACTGATTTGCTCCACACAAAGAAGAGTGCACTCTTCCTAGATCAGAGGGGAAAAAGCCACCTGACTTCAAATCAACGATGATCATTTCTAAGCAAGCAGTATAAAGATTAAGCATTGCTTGTTTGGTTAAAGTTGGAGTGCAAAGACCTTCACCCAATCTTCCTTCACTGGAAAGGCATCTCTTGTCACATCCCTTCCTCGTTTGGGGTCACATTTCTGGTTTTGTTTGCAGAACTGTTGGCACTACTCAATGGTTAAGAAGAAATTGAGTCCTCCTTTCTTCAGTATCATTCAAAGCAAACACGTACCTATTTCCAGCCCAGAGCAGACTTCACCATGAAGGCAGACACACTATCTAAAGTTTTTCTTTATCCTGTAATAGTATAAAACAAAATAACTAATGGAAAGGGCAGCAAGATCCTAATAACACTCAGAATGAGTAGAAATAATCTATGAGCTGCTTCCTGGGAGAGATGAACTTCGTTAGGCATCTCTTAAGTCTTTGGTGCTGGTATTTTTGTTGTTGATATACCATAGATACATTAAGAATGTCTCAATTTTAATTGCTGCACTGCTGGCTTTCGCTTTAGAAGTGTTAAGTTGCCTTACAAGTTTTAAGGCATAAATTACTGCCACTGGATCATCTCATAAAGGAAATGACTACAATGTTTATTGTCATAATGGAAATAAAATAATACGGTTCACATGTGAGACCATTTTTTTTTTCTACTTTAAGTAGAAATGAGAAAATCGCAAAGTGTCAAGAAAAAAATACCTGCAATGGAGAGAAGTGACAATTATCACCTAAAATATATTTGAACCCTTCTTTGGGAACACTGAAACATTTATTTTTATATTAGCTGGAGCTGAGACGTCATGAGACTACCTTCAGAAACGTGTTGGTGGAAGCGGAGTCTCACCCAACTTCCTTGAAAGCATCTGCCATTTTGGTCTTCAAAATCCATTATTGCAGGTCACCCTAGCAGTTTTCCGTAGACTGAGAGCATTTAAGTTTCATCCGATATCATGAACACTGCTTCCAACCTAGGCCAAATTAACTCAGAGCAACACTGAACGGAGTGATACGCAAGAGTTGTTCAGATTCACATTTAGGGAATTCCTCAAGTTCCTTCATGTGCTAGATGAACTTGTTTCGTGTCTTCAGGAAAATCATTCAGTCTAGGAACTCAAAATATTTCGAAATCCCGGCTCTGATCTCTCCGACTCTCTTGAGTGTCTTGATAATCCTTGATGGGTTTAGCAGGGTTTTAGTAATGTTTGGCAAAGTAATCAGGATAGATAAACTGTTTAAATAATTAGATATGTACAATAGGATAGTCCCTAAATGTCAAAACTAAGAGTGTGTGATCCAGCTTCCCTGAATACAAAAAAAAAAAAAAAAAAATTAAGGGAAAAGACTCTTCTGGCACAAATTAGCACTGATTTTATTTGAGCAGGACCAAGCTGCATCAATGCATACTCTGGCCCTCTATGAGGACACAAAGAATGAGTTACTGCTCTGGTTTGAGAGCACTCAAACCAGGACACTTACACTCCAAACAACAAAAAAATGCCAAGCTTTTTTTCTTTAACAGGAAGGATGAATCCTCTGTGTGATCCAGTGCACTACAACAGCAGACACCTCCACAACAGGAAAGAATATATGAAAAGAGAATGGGTCATTCAGTGTATCAGCTTGCTCGTTCTGATGGATGTTACCTATTTCTATATTCTTTCACACTACTAAGAGACAAAGGTTGACAGTTCACTGGCTTGGCTGGGACCTATTCCCCTTGGTTTATTTCCTCTAAACTATGATGTTTATGTTGCTACACGTGGCTCTACCTGTTTCTCTGATGCCACTGGTTGTCTTTCAACTGGATCTTTAAACACTCTGCACTCATCCTTACAAGCTGACACACTAGTGTGCTGCTTTACACCAACATCTCAGAGCTCTGTAGGTGCCAATGTCAGAAAGGGGGGAAAAAAAAAGAGCCAAAAATGCCCCAAAGATAGGAAATTCTGTTCCCCCCCTCCCAGGAATAACGTGATTCTGATGTTCACACAAGGCATCATTCACAACGTTTACACAAAGTTTCATATATAGAGGAAAACATTCCCTCTAACAGAAATAGACATAACAAGTGATAGAATGACTGAAAGTTTTTTCTATTTATTCAGACTTAACACAGGGCATGTTTCTTTGAGTGAAAGCAATTAATCATTGGAACAACTTACTGGAAGCCTCCAGCATTAGTCTTTGTAAATCTTGAAGCTGACAAACTACAGAGATAGATGTAGAAGCATATGTATATGAAATTGATATGTAAGTATGTATTGGAAAGATAAGAACTTGCTCAGTGAAGAATTACACTTGAAAAGTTTTGGTCTTTTGTTATGAAGGAAATACAAACAAAAACTATCGTTACTCAGCTTTTGCTCCATGGACATGTGGGGTACTAGTTAGAAATCCGAACGAGGTAAATAAGAAAAACGTGTTCACAGTCTTAAATTCACTACAGGATGAAGCTTATCTCTGCTGAATAACATGCAGGAGGTCTGCAAAGCTAAGTGATTGGAAAACCCTGGGTGTACATGCTGAAAATGGCTTCTTCTAGTCCCACCGACAAAACATCAATGAAACTATTTGATGCCATCTCACACAATTATCCCGTGAGTTTCTGTACACTTGTTTTTCTTAAAAGTTCCAGCTATTGAAAAATAATTCCGAAAACTGAAGAAGAATCTCAGCTTTCATTCAAAGCAGAGAGTAATTTTCTGTCCCTCAGCTGTACTAGAAAGCTTGTGAATGTCAAATGTGTGTAATCCAGAAATCAAAGGCCAATGGACCGTATTTTTACTTTCTATCGTAAGTCCTCTGAGCCTGCTAACCCTAGTTAGTTGCCATGAATTTATTTTCCAGTATGAGAGAAGCAGTCTTTCCACCCAGACAGTAACGTGTAGTTGATTTTATCCTTTTTACTACTTTATTATAGACATATTTAGCAGAGCTACCATAGCATAACTTAGTATTTAATATCTCATTCTATTTCTGCAGAAAGGACCTTTTGTCTTCTTTCCCTCCAACAGGAGAAAAGGATTACAGATGATTAGTAAGACATTTTTAGTAACTTTAATCATCTTGCCTTTTTTTTCCCCTCATTTATAGTTTTCTACAGAGCAAAACAAAGAAACTCACATTTCACACACAAACACAGCCAAATATTTGATTCTTCTCCTAAAACTGACTCACCAGAACTGCTGGGAAGCAGCTGGGAGTTAGAATTACAATCTTAGTCTTGGCATACCAGGGAGCACACAGTGCAGCCCTGCTTGGTGTCTCAAATTCCTGGTGCTGGAGCTGCCATGAACAACTTTCACAACGTATGACAGGTTTTTGCTTACTGGGAGGTTCATTATTGCAGCCACTTTTTCTCTCCTACAAATCTTCAGTTCTGCTTCTGCTTGTGAGCTTCTCTCTGCCTGTCCTTTGCCCCCCTTCTGTTTTAACTTCTCTTTTTCTTTCCCTACCTTTCTTCATACATTATTTTTGCTTTTTTTTTCCTTTTTGTCCTTAAAGTCTTCTGCAGACAAGATAACAATTTACATAGAAGATAGACTATACTGAAGATATATAAGAAACGGCACATCTTGCCACAGGCACCAAGTCTGTAGATTGAGGATTGCAGTAGAATACCTTCTACTGCACTCCAGTTACAGCTCTGTCTACATTTATATTCAGAATTGGTACAACTGGGAAAGGAAGACTTCCCATTTCCAGTCTCTGATACAATTAAAAAGGATGGAAATAACAAGTTGAAAGTATTAAGATGTAGTTACATCCCTTTGCCTAGCATAAACACAAACACACACTGGTGCATATACTGTTTCATCGTTTTTAAAATATACCAAATGTCTTACACTACATCTTAAAGAAAAAAATTGTCTTCATTTTGACCTCCATACTGCCTGTAAGCCACAACCTAAGATGTCTACATCATTCGTAAACTTTGCCTGAGTTCCAAATGCAGGTACTATCTAATTTCTCTTCTTTTCACTATCTTTTTTAAGTACTTGTTACCTTACCAATAGGTAAAGATAACTCCATGTGAATATATTCAGTAGTATATTTTAGCATCATGAGTATCCCAGTGTTATGATTCTTAATGCACAGCTATGGCCACCTACAAGTCCTCAGCCTACAGATGTTGATAGCCTCAGGTACTCTTCTGTGCTTGTCCCCTGTAGAGGATCATCACAAGAGAAAGTGGAATGGGAAGAGATGAATGGGATAGGAAGGACCCCTGTGACCTCTACGCTTCATAGTGCACAATTTGTAAAGATTTTTCTTCTAGAGGAAGATTAGAAATACAAAAGTGGGCTCAGGAACGGAAACATCCAGAATTGTTGTCTTCAGTATTATGACCAGCAGTCAGGATACAAAACTTCTGTTTTCCCACTTATATTTGAAATGCCCAACATGACCTCAGAAGAGAACTCTTTGTCCTGCACTAAGGAAAGAAAAAAATGCAAGTAAAATTTCCAAATCTAATCCTTGGCAGATAAAAAATCCAGATTTTCATTGAATCAGTTCCTCTGTCAAAGCCAGGAAGAGATTTTACACGGCAGATTTTACAACCTAAATAAGAATGACAGGCAGAGAAAACTCTCTTCCAACCTCCCAAGCTGTCGCATGTACATTATCTATTTTCTCTGCCCTTGACAACTTGAGTACTGCTTTATGCAGCTCACCTTTTCATTTTGGTCTTTGCACACTGTTCTATACACCTTTCTCCGTGTGTCTCTAGTGCATTTGCCAAATCTTTTATCTCAAATTCTTTCATTATCATCATTCTACTTTTGTCCTGCTCATTGCACAAAAGTCCATTTCCAACCTATTCTGTTTGCAGATAAGTATGTTCATGTTTTTCCATGGGGAAATACTGCTTCTTGCATGCTCGGAAGAATCTGCTCTTTCTTTCCATTATTCTAGGTCAAAATCTTCCTTGAGACTTACCTTTGCATTGATACTTCTAAGAAATGTTGATCAGTGTGCCTGATCAATCCCCGCCTCCCTTACATAGCAATAAACCAACAATATTTCCCTGTACTTTCTGATCTGTGCTAGAGCCATTTCTTGCCTCTATCTCCTATTGGGATTAAAATCTGCTTTAATTTTAAAAGTTCTTAAAGTCAGCCCCTGGTTTATGTGAAAGGTCATAAGCATCACCTTAGAAATGATGAGTATGCATGGAACAGTGCTATCATGTCACTCCCCCAGACAGCTAAATCAGAAAGACAGAAAGTAACCCAATGGTTGCAGAGTTGGCAACTCAGTCCCCATATTCCACCTCCCCCAATGAGCTTTCCATATGAAAATAGGTTTTCTTGGTTACTAAATATGCATTGAAACTGAGCATTTCATCTCTTCTATTGTTATGCTGTGTGTGTGATTAACCTGATGTCATGTTATTGGACTTTCATTGCTATTCCCTACTGTCAAGAAGAGGTCTTTCTATTTAACCCTTCATTTAAGCAAATAGTATTATTCTGCCACATTTTGAAGTTTTACATTTATCATTCCAGCAGTCAGGAATAAAAATAAATAACCAGTCCATTTAATGGATATGATGGCCAATTCTCTCTATACCACACTCCCCTTTGCTCTTCCAGCAGTTCCCTTCATGCTCTCAGAAATGCCTAATTTAACTTCTAGGGATTTTTTATCCCTTTAGCTGTTCACTTTCCACTGCCCTCACTTCTTTGCTTATAACAAAGACAGACGTGTGTTGCTTTTTGTTAAGGTTCTCAATTTCAACTGCAGTGTCTTATTTATCTATTTATATTGTTTTACTTGCAGTTACTGAAGTGTAAATATGGGCAACAGCAGCATTTCACATTGGCTGTCTTGGCCGTATGTTACAGTACCAAACTGCACATATTGGTAAGATTTAATGGTTTCCAAACTGACAATAAGTTAAGTTGATTTTGAAGAACTGTGTTTTGTAATTTAATATTATTATTATTATTATTATTATTGTTAATAAGCATACTGTAGACCTTAAATGTGCCGATAACAAACATTTTTAGCAAGAATTTTTTTCCAGCTTTTAACAAGATGAGTGATACCTGCTCTGTGTTATAGCAAGACCTGCTTAAGTTGTATAACATCTATGAAGGGGAAAATTTCATTGTGTCTTTTTGATAATAGAATGGATTAAGGCAGAAGCCAATCAAACCAGCATTGCTTGATACACATGTTTAGTCACTTTTTTGTGCCCAGAGACTTTACCACTTGGTTTTATCTTTGGAGCTGTGTGCTGTATGTATGTCCCATGGAGACTTATACACACAGAGAAAACTCATACCACTGATTTAAGGGTCTGAAAATACATTTAGATATCTACCTTCGGGGGCTGAATTTTATTGAGAACAGCATGTTCTTTGCAAGCTGTGTTTCAATGCCCAGGACATCACGTCACACAGGCACTCAGTTGGTGTAGACTGGAAAGGTCCATTAACTTCCCAATGGGGAGTTAAGCATTACCCAAGTGTGATGTCTTAAAAATGATGCAGCTCAGGAGGACTGTCCATGTGAGTGTGCAAAATACATTTTTTTTTTTTTTTGGTAATAGCAGGAGAGCTAGCAATTCAGCACTGACAGTTTTCAACTTGGATGATTGTTTCCCACCTAGTCTGTCTGCCCAAGTTATGACTGATTGTAATAGTACCTCTCAGTTTCCTCGGTACCAGTCCGGTGTGTAAATAGCTACATCACCTTTTAGTCACCCAGATCTGCCTGTGGCTTCTCCATCTATGGGGAATGGGGGGCAGGGGAGTTGCTGCTACCAGTGGTGATGCAGTGCACTTCTCTCTGGAGTTTGAAATCACGTGGCACTACGAGAGCTGTGTGCCTTAAGAAGACATGCACACACCAAGCCTCACAAATTAACTTTACTGCATTTCTAGATAGCTTCCTATTAATGGCTAGACTTACTCCCAGGTCATATACTGATGTAAGGCATAAGATAGCTATAAAAGGAGCCTTGGGTGAGCACTTTAGATACAAATGTCTACATCCATCTAATATTAGGTGAGAAGACTCCCAGAGTAGATATCGAGAAGTTTGGCAGCTAGGTTGCATTAAATGCAGAATTGTTGCGGTGAACTTCATGTTGCTAGAAAATATTTGGTTCAACTGGTACTTTGAATGACTTCTTTTTTTGAATATGAAATAAATCCCATACCAACTGAAGCTAGTAACTTCTGCTGCAAAGTTTGTCTAGTAGATGTTTTATGCCGCCTTCTCTGTTTTAGGTTTCTGAGATCAATAACAGCTATGGCAGGTAATTTATTCCACAGTTATCTTTAAAGTTCCTGTTCTTATGCTGTAGATATAGTAGATATACTTTAAGGTATATTATTTTTGTAATTTAAAACTGGGCAGTGTAACACAAAAATCTTTCTTATGGAGAGTCATTTTA
The DNA here is from genome assembly GCA_020746105.1 of Trogon surrucura. Lineage (NCBI taxonomy): Eukaryota > Metazoa > Chordata > Aves > Trogoniformes > Trogonidae > Trogon > Trogon surrucura. The sequence continues at coordinate 76,861,939 of CM036620.1, read as the reverse complement.
GCTAAATTATATATGTAGCTAATAATACAAATAAATCAAAGATTTTCTGCTGAAGAAAGTGAGTGAAAAATGAGTGGCAAGAGTTCTTTTACATAAGGCAATGCTTTGCTTGTCTTCATTGTAGGTTGATGAGATCTGCCTTAAACACAGAGGGATATAGATAATTGCAATGAGTTATAAATTGAATATGAGTCAGCAACAGAGGGAGTAATAAGAGAGTACAAGTGGGAGAGCAGCTGCTGGTGTGTGTGAATTTACATGGCTTACATATCAATTTGGCTGTTGCTGAACTAGTTATAAACTGTCCATACTGTCATTACTGAACAAAATGCTGTTTCATCCCCACAAATTGACTTTACTTGGTGCCTAATACTCGGTTTTGCATCTAAAAAACAAATGTTCAGCCATTACATCATTTTCTAAACATTATTGGGGACCAGAACGACATCTCTGAATCATTGGAACCATAGTTTGTAAATGGTTTGAGAGCCCTTCTGTTGAGTTTTGACCAGCACTAATTTCAGACTAGGAACCAAATACAAATGTGGAGATTTGGTGCAAAAAAAACAACCTAAAAAACAAATGGGGAAAGCTAACAATGACCATAACCTAATATAACATACTGTCCAAAGAGATGGAAATATAATGGTGGATGTCAGACTTTATGATTTATTTAATCCATGAAATAACTTAGATGGTTTTAAGGAAAATGTGGTTAATTTAGCAATGGTGTTAGTCATGAACACAACAGATGCTCACATTGTTCATTTCCTTAGCAACAGTCTAGATGATGAGGTTGAGTGAACCTTCAGCAAATTTGTAAATTATGCTGAATTATGTGAAGACATTGAGATACCAAAAGGTAGAGTTTCAGATCAGTGAAGTTTGATAGTCTGGAGGACTTGCAAAGTTCACCAAGGAGAAGCTGAAGTTCTTCATGTGGGCTGGAAAGTGCTCCAAAATCTTGCATATTGCTCTGCAAAACCTGGGAACACACTGCTGAAAAGGACCTGAGAGTTATAGTGGATGATAAATTGAGTATGAGCCAAAGGTGCACTCTTTTCTTGAATGAAAGCATTTTAAGAGATTCAGGTCATGTATTGGGAAGAATTGTTTCCAGTAGGAAGGTCATGCAGCACAGGAAAAGGTTACTCAAAGAGACTGAATTCTCCACCCTCAAATTTTTTAGACTTGGCTAGGTAAAATTACCAGTTATATAGTTTGTTCTCTCCCACAGTCCTATTTTGATCAAAAAGTTAAAAGTTTCTAGAGGTTCCTTCCAACCAACATAGCCATGATTCTCTATTTACCTTAGTCTCTGCAGCTCTGTGTTGAAGAAACAAGATTTCTGAGTTAATGGGAGTCCTTCCAGCTTGCACATTTCAATGCCGTACACAGATTTCAGTTCATGTTCTGGGAGCAGTACAAGACCATCCTCATTGAAGCAGGATTATTAGTTCAGGAACAATGTTATGCTGACATGGCTACTGCATTTCTACATCAAGACCTATTTCGTCTGTAGTTAAATGGAGTGTCTCTGTAGAGCACTGATGTAAAGGGTTTTAAAACAAATAACAGATGTTTCGGTCCACATTGAAAACAGCAATTTCTGTCCACAAAGTTTACAATGTACTAAACTGGTGTTGCAAAAGAAACTAGACTTTTGAAACAGAAGCTAATTTTGTATAACTTCAAAGTCGTTTTGGACACCACTAATGGAAATTTCATTGCAGAGGTAGAAAACTGCTACACATAACACAGCAGTTGCACTGGTGTTTTGGATGACATCAGTATGGGAGACAGGGATCTGCTCTTTAAGATCCTAAATATTATTTTCATGACTAAATGAGGTGCGTGAGTCCCATTAACTCGTATTCTCTTCTTAAAATCTAATATTTGAGTTTATATCTATACTGCTTATGAAACAATACCCAGGATATCCTCTGTTGTCTGTGCTGTTTAATTCCTAGTCCGTACAAACTAGCAAGTGAGAAAATGCCCAGGAGTGTCTCATGGGACCGCAGAGGCCAAAGCCCTTTCCTATTGAGAAATAAGGACAACACTGACTGAAACTTCATTCCACAATTCTGAAATGCCCTTAAACCACCTCCAGAGTATGAGTCAGGAACCTGTAAAGTTTCACGTCATGGAAACACCACAAAGTATATCAGTTATGACACAAGCTTGCAGAAATGCCACTTGGAGTCCAGAGGGAGCACAAATCCAAGTGCTGTGTTGCTGGGGATGCGCTTTAATCTTGCGAATCATGTCACAGCCTGGGACTGAACTTTGCCATTAGGAATGGCATTTGGAATGCCCAGACATACTATGTCCTTTAAACTTAAGAAATCACCTCTTCATGCATTTAATATTCTGCTTTCAGAAAGAAAGCCTGAATTTGAAGAGATGCCTTCAAAATATAGTACAGACATTGAAAGTGTCTTTGCAAGAGACAAGGAACTGTTCATCTCCTCAAGACTCCACTTATTGTCAAGAGATCCTAAGAAGTTTCAAGGCTCATGTGTGCTTAACAGGGATCCTGAGTACTGTGGGTGAGTTCTCTTCCCCAGCATAAATCTCCAGGCAGAATGCCACAGAGATGAAGCAGCACTTATTTTCAAATATTACGTGTATTCTAAATGAAAAAGAAGAGAAATTTTAAGAAATCAATTCTTCGAAATACAGTTTAAGTAGTGTAGTTAGTGAGTATGATCATGTTGTGACTTACGATAGCTAGTTGAAAACATGTACTTGTAGCACCTCGGGGGATAACAGGGTAAGTCAGTCTTTGACTATTATTATTATTATTGTTCTTTTTGTTACCATTGTTATTGTTGCTGATCAAGTTGTTTCAGTTCTGGTAGAGGCTAAAAGCCTAAGTCAGCAACTAGATCCCACTGTGCTGGTAGATCTTTATATGTATCATGAGAAATCAACTTCTCTCACTCTCTCTGTGGAAAGACCAGTTAGCATATGCAAAACCAAGAAACACCTGTTTAATTTTTATTTTTTCTCTTGAGGAACACTACATTGAAACTCACATAACAAAGCATGTCAAAAAACTGCTAAAATATCATTGGATAAACTTGAGAGAAATCCAGAAAATAAATCAAGATTTTTAAGCTTTTCCCACATAATTTTTTTTTTTAATGGATTCTTCTCTATAATGATCAATAAAAGACCTACATAAAAGAAATATATAGGAGAGATGGAGACAGGAGAAGGGCAATTTAAAATATATAATATGCTCAGTAAAAGCAGTCATAGAATCATGGAATTGTTTACTTTGGAAAAGACCTTAAACTTCATCGAGGTCAACCATTGACCCAGAATTGTCAGGTCTACCACTAAACCATGTTCCTGAGAATGTCTTTTAAATACCTCCAGGGATGTTGACTCCACTGCTTCCCTGGACAGCCTATTACAGTGCTTGACAACCCCTTCTGTGAAGAAATTTTTCCTAATATCCAATTTAAACATCCCCCGGCACAACTTGAGGCCATTTCCTCTTGTCTTATCACTTTTTACTCAGGAGAAGAGGCCGAACCCCACCTCACTGTAACCTCCTTTCAGGTAGTTGTAGAGAGTCATAAGGTCTCCCCTCTGCCTCTTTTTCTCCAAGCTAAACAGCTGCATTTCTCTCAGCTGCTTCTCATAAGACTTGATGTCTAAACTCTTCAAGATGTCAAATTCAATATCTAATAAGATAAAGTTTTATCTTCATGGGAAGGCTGTATTTTACAGGATCGAGCTGAAAAACAGAAGTATGAGCAATTCCAGCAACAGACCATTGCTGGCTGTGCTTAGAATCTAGAAACACAAGGAAAATCTTTGAGCTGCCTATTCCAGATGTAACCAGTCAATGCATCTCTTTGTTTCTTAATAGCCCATTATGCAGGTCTAGTAACACAATCAGAATAATACTTTTACTTCTAGTTAGCTTTTTAGACTTTCTTTATTCCAAGCAAATAGGTCAAGCTCTAATGTGTTTCACCTCTTAATTACTTAAAAAAAATCTATTCCTTATAGTCACTTAACTATTGTCATATTGCCTGTTTAGTGAGGAAGAGTCATGCGCTTTTGGTTGGCTGCACATTAAACACTGCAGAGCACAGTTTCCAAGTTCTGAAGATGCCATAAGAAAGAGATGCAACTTCTGTTGCTACCCCCAAGGGCTGTTACAACATCTAGCAAGATGACATGGACAAATAATGTTTTGTAGCACGGTGTATGTTAAATTCTACAACATTATCCTTAGAGGAACTTACTAAAAATAAAGGATTGAAAGTTTAGTAAAGTACTTAGATGCATAGCCTATTTAAACTATGAAATCTCACTGACTGAATGTGTATGGAAACCACTTACAAGAAACTCAGCTATTTAGCTATCATCTTATGGGTGAACCAGATTTCAATATGCAAAGACCTTAAGCATGTGGTTTCTCCCTTAACTTCAAAATACTTATTTTTCAAGTTACGCACAAAAACTAAAAAGCTTTTGTGGTTTAGAGATATCGTAGTAGCAGTAATCATTGTCTTATGTTTTATTTTGGAGACAGTTCTCATAGAAGTTAGAATAAGATAAAATTTCTTTCTCCATTGCCACTTGAACAGGTAGTGGAGAAGTTAATTACATGCTAAACTGTTTTCCTAAACCAGGACCTGCTCCATCATAATACAAAGACTTGAGAATACTTTCGATTATGACATACATCACTCAAACACAACTTTGGCTTTGCTAGCCATCTGTATTTCTGTGACTGGTTCTTACTGATCATTTAGCATGTTTTCACACCTTTGTAGGACTTACATTTAGAGCCAACAACATTCTGTTACAACAAGCCTTGTGCATGTCCCAGAGGACAAACACTCTGACCTCCTTGCAGTTATCCTTATAGTAACATACAAAAATCTAAACTACAGTTCCAGGAGTGCCCTCAGCTCACTTACACACACCCCAGGAAATGTGTTGTCACGGTTTATCTCCAGCTGGAAGCTCAGGCCCTCACAGCCACTCACTTCCCACCACTTCCCTCCACCTCCACCAGATGGGATGAGGGACAGAGTTGGAAGAGTAAAAGTGAGAAAACATGTAGGTTGAGATAAAGACAGTTTAATAAGTAAAGGAAAAGCTGCTCTCACAAGCAGAGCAATCCAAGGAATTCATCTTCCGCTTCCCTTTGGCATGGAGGTGTTCAGCCATCTCCCGGAGAGCAGGGCTTCATCACATGTAACGGTGACTTGGGGAGACAAACACCATTACTCTAAACATTTCACCCTTCCTTTTTATTCCCCTAGCTTTGTGTGCTGAGCATAACATCACATGGTCTGGAATATCCCTTTGGTCAGTTGTTGTCAGCTGTGTCCCTTCCCACCTTCTTATGCACCACCAGCCTCTTCACTGGTGGAGAGGGGTGAGGAGCAGAAAAGGCCTTGACTCTGTAAACCCTGATGATCAACAACTAATTCGTTAGTGTGTGATGAACATCATTCTCATCCAAAAGCCAAAACTCAGCACTCTAACAGCTACTATGAAGAAAATTACCTCTATCCCAGCCAAAACTAGGAAACATGTCTAAGTAGTGCTTGTCATTGTGCCCTTATCACACATTCCAGCTTCCTCCTGAAGAATACATCTCTTTAAATGAATCACACACTGCACTCCTACCTATCTCATTTGCTAGATTGCTCTGCCATACACACATAACATTATACCCATCAGGATCAAGCTCACTTGCAGTACAGTCCCATGACAAACTGTTACTAGTGTGAGGCTGATGATGGGTGTTTCTACAGCTGGGACCAAGCTCTGCATCAGCCCCCAAAAAGAGATGTCTGGAAAATTCAGTACAGCTACAGCCTCCAGAAGATTTACTTCCTCCTTGACAGCTGCTTATTGACTCTTATGATCAAATGCTCCCTACCGAGAAGCTCCATGTGCCAACACTCTAAGCTGACTGTAGAGATTTTGTTTGCCAAAGCACTCAAATTCAGTTGGCAAGCAGAAAAGTCAAAGCCAAACTAGGCAGATGGTCAATGCTGGTCAACAGTGAGGATCACAAGCCTCTCAGATGTTATTAAGTCTCCCAAAGTTAACATTAGAAGTGAGAAGCAGGATGAAACTAAAGTGTGTCCTATAGCTATAATGTGGCATAGTATCAGCTCTGTGCCTGCAGGCCCACCCTGAGCATCTAATTCATCAGTTTCTGGGTGATCCTGGAACTCTCCATCTAGATGTCTGCATAGAAGAGAAAATGGGTTCACCTGACACAAAATGATTGACAGAACTCCCAGGAACCTTTGCAACAAAGTATTTGCCTAATTCACACAGAAGCACTCAAAATTTTCAGTTGTCACAAAGATTCCTTCGAGCAGTTCCTGCTGTATCTATACCAATCCATAGGCATGGCTTGTATCATTATATGTGTTAATTAACATCCTGAGTGAATAATCTGGTCATCCCAGAGACCTTCCCAAGGAATTCCCTCTGCAGAATTGACCATTGTGCTTAGATAAGACACTTGTAAATCCACAGAAAGTGTTCCTGCAGATGTGGAAATGGTTATATGGGCAAAATTTTGTACATAGCTAAGGTAGGGGATTTTTTAATGCACTTCAAGATAATCAGTAATAAAGAATGATGCACATGCTGAAGTTGGCATATAGCTTGGTGGATACGTAAGAGTTCAGCAGAACAATGGCTCAGAGAGTTTCTCCTGGAGTGGCTGAAGGACTTCTGCATGGACATCTGCCATGAAAGCTCTTGTTACTGTTCAGACGACTGTCTAGTACCAGAGGTTAGGTTACCCATGTGTGGAACCAATGTCTGACATCACGATCAAAATAATTTTAGAGTTTGGGGGGTTGGGGGTTTTGGTTTGGTTTGGTTTTGATTTTCTGACTATGAGTATCTATGCAACACGACCAACTACCTTATTCTTCAAAGAAAAATCAGAGCAGCCCTCACATTACCCTTTCTCCAATCCCTGATCTTTGTTGTGCTTTGTGTATCCTCTTACATATCTTCTGCAAAATGCAGATGCAGGGTCTTGAAAAGTATTTTCAATTTTCAGAGGAAGTTGATTCTTTGGTGATAAAAAAGCTATCTCTTACAATTGAATTTGCTTAGCAACTAAATACATAGTTTTGCAAAAAGTAGCAAGAGTGACTGGAGACCAGAATACAGCATTATTGCATTTAGTGGTCTTCTGTGGTTTTTAAATACTGATAGCACTGAATAACATTATATCTGAATATTTGTGAGATGGTCACTGGCATAACTACTACTTTTGTTTTAAAAAAAAAAAAAGTACAGATTAGTTTGTGAGTTGTTTTTTTCAGAGGACTGTAAAAATAGCCACCAACTTAAAGACAATATTTAGGTCATAGGGAAGATTCTGTTTCAAGGACTACTTTCCAATAATTTATTTCTAGATTGACAGATGTTTTCTTTAATACTGGTTATTGTAACAATTTCTGGGGTAAACTATTAATTTGACTAAATATAAGAAAATCTGTCTCTAAGCATACATATGATAACTGGACTTTGTTAAAAAATGGGGAAGAGAAAGAAAAGAACTCTCTATAGCTTATTGCAGTTTTCTTCTTCAGTATTAGATTTGTTATTATGCACTCTAGGGAAAAAAAAAAAGAATATCTATGGCTATTTTAAACATAATTTCTCAGTAGACAAATGTGGGAGAAGATTCATGACGGTTGAATGGAAAGAGTTGAGTATTAATGAAAGAAAAGAGCAAACTGCAGGCAGATGTTTTTCAGGTATACATTAAGTCTTGAAAGAGGAGTGTAAAGCTTGTTGTGGAGCTACGGAAGAATTAAAAATTTATCTAAATGATAAAAGGTGAACCCTAGAGAACTCTCCAATTATCATAGCAGGATTTGTTGAATCAGGATTAAGGCTCCATGAGGCTGGCCCATGAATAAAGTAGGTTTCACACAGACAACTTATACAGACATTAGATAGACACAATGTCATCGAAACAAAAACATGGATGAGTAAAAAAAGCAATGTCAAAGCAGTAAGTAACTTGTCAGTCACATCTGTGGGCCATCCCATGTTCATTCTGCACTGAAAATTGTCTGGCTCTGAAATAAAGCACAGCTGTCAACTTCACTGGGTGCAGAAACTTAGTTGACACTATTTTGCACTACATTTCACTGGCACTGCCTGATTTACATCTTTTAAAATACTGTTTTGCTGCAAAGTTTTCAATAATTCTGTCAGTAAACAAAATGTCAGTCAGGAACTAAAATGTCAGCGTAGCCATATTCATGCAGGAGGCCTCCAGAATATCATAAAACAATTCTCAGCTCTCACACATGCTAGAAAACAATACAATTTTCCACTTTTGAAACTAAAAGAGGATAAAAAGATGTTTCAAAATTAAAAATATCACCTCTGGCTTTCATATACACACAAATGTGTGTAAATTTACGTAGGCACACCTAAGACCATGATCCGAAATTTGGCTTGGCTTGTAGGATTCTTTTAAGTCATTTTAATAGATTTGTAAACTCACCTGGCTCAGTCTGGCAGGACTAGCAACTGTTACCTTTTATGGCTGGCCTCTGAAAACTACTTTTATGTTGTAGGTTTTATGGGGCCAGTATTCTCTGTCTTAGATAAAGTGCCAACAAAAAGGAGAATTGATCTAATTGAAGTCCCTTAAGAGTAACTATTAATGAATAAGAAGTGCAGATTCGAAACGAGGATGTGCAAAGAGGGTTATGTAAAAATATAAATTTGAAAGGATCTGGAATGGATGGAATTCACAAGTATTTACAAGTGCTTGTACACCCATTCACAAGCCAGAATGGATTTGTAAGAAATGTTGGAGAAGGATGTCACTAACTGGATGGTAGATGAAAAGACTTTATTTATTACGTTGAAAATAAAAGACAAAATGGCTGATGTTAAGTGTTTAAGATGTAATTTGCCTTGACTATGACCCAGAGTCATTGCTGGGAACATCAGTAAAAAGCTGGGCAAATGTTGAAATTAATTATATGTTTCCTGGGGAGGAAAAAAGGATGCTGAAGGAATGCTTCTGGGGTGAAGAACCAGCTGGTGGAGATCAAAGTTGTTGAAGAGCACAAGACTGAAAAAAAAAACTTGCAGAGCATGTAGATGAAGCAAAAATGTTTCCCAGTGTATCACATGAATAGGCACTGGCTGTCTGAAATGCTGAAAGTGTATCTTTTATTAGAGAAACATAGACAAATTAATGAGGGAAAACATGTATTGCACCAGAAAAATAATGGTAAAATATGAAACAAGTTAAATAATGGTAAAATATGAAATAAGATAAAAGCACAATGTGAGATTTACCAAACTGACTGCTTGTCACTTTTGCATTTTGTTATATTCCCATTTCAGCTGCTAGTCACGAAAGAAAAAGCTATTTAATGATTCAAGAAGGGGAGAAGGGGCAATTTCACAGCTGTTTTATATAGATGACCTGAAGTTGTACGGCTGAAATGAGGTAGAGGTTAATTCTTTGTATTATTCTCTCAGTATTTTTGAAGCTTAAAACAAGAAGCTGACAAAAGGACAAGGAAGAAGAGTCTGTAAGATAAGGCAGAAAGTATGGCTTTCTGTGTTGGTGCATAGATATTTAATTATAATCACTATAAATATAATTACAGCAAGATACATGCACAATAAAACTGAACTGACTGGATCTTGGATCAAGTTCCAAAAACAAATGAGTAGCACATTTCTGCTGGGAGTCACTTGTTAGGTGAATGTAGCCAGAAGACATACAGGTAGAAGAGATTAGGGAAAAATTATTTGGAAAAGACTGTCTATGGGAAGAGGTGATTGGATGGTTTTCGATTCTTCTTATGTAATAAAAATTAAATAACTAATTTAATGATTAAATAACAGTGGAAAATCAGAAAGTTTTCATTTACCTTGCTAAACTTGAGATACCTATAAGAAGTGTATCTTCATTTAGGTTAGCTGTAGTCATTCCATTTATAGACAGTGGAAAGAAATGGACATTTCTAGGACACAGTTCCTTATATCCTAATTAAGACATCCAAATTAGGCCAGATGAATTGCAGATGAATAGTGACTGTGTCTTCCCAATGAATATGAAGGGAATTTAGATGCCTGCCCCATATGTAGATATCTACATCTGTAGACATTCTGATTCAGGTGATATGAATCTAATTGTGAGAGATAGGACAAGGGGAAATGACTCTAAGTTGCACCAGGGGAGGTTCAGGTTGGATATTAGGAAGAATTTCTTTACTGAGAGGGTTGTCAGGCATTGGAACAGGCTGCCCAGGGAGAGGGTTGAGTCACCATCCCTGGAAGTCTTTAAGGGAAGGCTAGATGTTGTCTTGAAGTACATGGTTTAGTGGTGTTGATAGGGCTAGAAAAAGGTTGGACTCCATGATCTTGAAGGTCTCTTCCAGCCAAAACAGTTCTATGATTATATGATTCTATGAATTTATTTGAAGTGACACAGGAGAACACTAGTCGCAAGATACATTAAAGCAAAGGCACTGGTAAGAAAGGATTCTTAAAGGTAACCAGACCCAAAGACCAACAGTCAGGTTCAAGCAATGGTATAAAGTTGTCAAATAACTGTAACAACAGTCATAAAATCAGAAGTGTTTCTCTCTGATAAATGGATCTCAAGAGAAAGTAAGTATTAAGAAAATGTTTAAAAATGCTAATGTAAAAAAGAAGTGACTTTTCAACCATTATTTCAATTTATTAATAACTACATGCTAGATGATGTATACAGTAAATACAAAAAATAGGGAGAGAGTGGACTTCATCATAGATTTTTCATTTTGGTGAAAGCGTTCACTTGATCATTTATGCTGAGAACAGCAAAAATGTATTCAAGAGCAGAGAACAGCTGAGTGATTAAAAAAGAGCAAAAGACCAATTCTTTTTGATCCTTTGAGACCCAGTAACAGACAGCATGGCAGAACCGCACATGCTGAGGTTGGATCTATGTTACGTTTTGTCACAGTATGACTCCCATTCCGTTCCATAGGAAGCTGTGGTGGAAAGAGATGATCATAGCAAAAACAGTTTTAGTGGTAACATTATCCAGACCAAATAGAATTGAGTATATGAAGTGTATTGAGAATACATAATTTTTTAAGCCTTTCTGTTGATTTCAAGAATCACAAATCCAACAGTGAATAAAGAAAACAAAAATCTCTCCTAGAAGCACAAGTATTTCATTCTTTAAAAGAACAAGAAGACTGTGGGTAAAATACCTTGAAGATTGTAGGGAGCTGTACTTTTTCAAAGATATTCAGGAGCTGAAACCTCATTGTATTTAAAGGAAATACACTTGCAGATACATGCCAAATTTTGACTTTAAGACAACTTACCTCTATACGTTCTACTTTACAGCTCATATTTGTCAGGGCTTCTATAGTCTCGTATTAGTCAATCATCTGGTATAGCACAACTTGAAACTCTGATGAACTTCATTTAAATTCATCCTTTTTTCTTCTTGGTCCAACCTCTCAAGTAGCCCTACAGGAACTTCTTTAGAAGCACAGGACATCTGCCAATGGCTAAGACACAGCTTCCTAATTTCACCTTTTAGTCTTTATGTGCCTATAACTTACCTCTCTCTGTCTCCCCCTCCCTCCTTTTCCAAGATATAAAGGCAAGCCTTTAGAAGACACAAGGAGTCATCCCCTCACAAAGAAATCTGGGATTTGTTATAGTGCATGGAGAAAAAAATAAGCCTAAAATGAATGGGCTCTGTGTGGGTCACAGTAGTGTATATAAGAGAAGCTGAGGTGAAGAAAGGGTTTGAAACTGGGAGAATAGAATCATACCAGTACAGTCACACTTCATCCCTATTATCATATTTGGAAAAAAAAAAACCCAGAGATGTACTTAAAATTTCTTTAATGGAACAGATTTCTTTATATTGGATTCCATTAGGCATTTGTTGCAAACCAGATTTGTAGCAGAGAACTAATGCAACAGGACTTAACACCTTGAAAATGGAACTGTGGAAAATAAATTAACATGTGCCTGTAGAGTGGCCTTCCCTGACGATGAGAAGAACTCAGCACTGCAGTAAGAAAAAAACATATCTCTGTCTCTATTGCAAATGTCTTTTCTTGTTATGTTAATAAAAAGCCTAAAATTGGGTTTGATACTCTACAAGTATATTATATTTATTATTCACACATCTGCCAAACATGCACTTTTAAGTAATTTCCAAGTTCTGAATCATTTGCTAACTGCTTTCTCAGATGCTGTGCTACAGATACTGACTGTCACATACTGATATTAATGGAACTTATTCTACACTGGACTTGGGGTCAAGCCATATTCACTAGGTTGTGTGTATTGTTAGTTGCTCACACATTTTTCTGAGACTGAATTAGATCATAGATATTAAAAACAAGGAAAAAAAAAAGAGGAAGGAATAAGAAATAATACACTTTGCTGTTATAAAATTAAAATAATATGTTGGATTTAATAACACCTTATGATTCAAGAACCTTTTTGCAACTGAAAAGCATCTATTCAGATACAGACAAATAATGAAAAATAACTCATGAATTAAGAGAAATTGGATAATGTGCTTCCCTTTCCTGCAATGAATTCAGACACCATGGACAACAGGAGCCCTCTTCTGCTTTGGTCTGGAAAAGTATAAGGTAGAAAACCTTAAAAATCTGCAAAAATAAAACAGACACCAAAAAAAGAGATGCAAGATGCAAATAGCGTTAAAGGAGCGATGACTTGTTCCATAATTTTAATTATGTTGATGGACTTTGTTTAATGGAACAACGTGTTACATGGAAAGAGAAAACAGGAGACAGGGGCACTGCAATGAGGTGAGTGGAATAAGGAGAAGGAAAATATTCTGAGAGGCTGAAATAAAATATGATGTGAGGGGAAAAAAATGCAGTATAGGAGATGACCTGGTCTAGGTCTCCTGGCCCTCCAGGAATGAGCTTGGCAGCAAAGGTATCCTGCCTGTTGATGACAGACCGCCAACTATTTCTTGACAGCCAGTCTCTTGACAGGCTTAGGTCTTCCTGCTACAAAAACTTACTTTTTCCTCTGTGGATATATTCGCAAACCTCTCATTTCCTGGAGCACATCCATTTCTACTTTCTTTGAATGAGTGAATGCTGTCAAAAGAGTTAAAGAGAAGGTAGCGATGCTGATGCGTTAGCCAGGGTGATGTCAGGTGTTGGGAAACATGCAAAGGTACGTGCAGAAAAAATACACCTACACTACCTTTTGAATGGTATTCACTTTTCCTGAAGCTGTAGTCCTCTCCTTGTTTACCCAGGCTGTGCATCTCTGGGTGCTCGTCTTCTCACCTGTTCTCTGCCCACTGCTTCTTCCAGGAGGATCAGTGGTGAATGTGGTAAATCACTTTGTTAATTTATGGAAAAAGCCAGACTGAATGAATTATTTTTCTAATTGTACGTAAATGCTTATATTAGCTGCTGAATACCTTCAGGTTAATTCCAAATTTCTTGTATTATTTTACAATTTTACTACTACCCCAAAGAACTGTACTTGCATGGATGCATTCATTCTTCGATGTCTCCTGATGCAATAAAAATTCTGAGTAGCTCAGTAGATCACAACCAAGTTTTTTTTTATAATATGGAACGTTTGAACCATAAAAACTTAAGTTTATGAAATGAGCATTATTTTCTCACTCAAAGCAACGATTCAACAATTCAAAATGCACGGATGGATGGGTCATCTGACTCTATTCTCTTCATCAGATCAACCCTGAAGCAAGAAAAGAAAAGCTAATGGGTCATATAAAATGAAACAGTAAAGTCACATAAATGCAAACAACATTTCTATCTCTTTCAAACATTAATGTTGAATACTATAATGTGAAACTTCATAGTTTTGCTTCAATACATTCATAATCAAATCTTCCCCATGCTTGCTTTGAATCAAACAAAGTTGCTTTGCTTTTCAGGACTCTAATGGAGTATCAAAGGATCTACAGAAGAATAAAAAAGGTTGAACGAAAAAAATTATGTATAAGTGTAATATTTTAATCTAAATAGTACGAATCCTTTTAGACAAAATTTTAAAAGTTGTTAATTGCTATACTAAGCATTTAAGTGTATGATGGCAGTCAGACAACTCTTTATTTTACTGATGTAAACAAATAAATGTAGCCTATGTCTATGCATAGAAGCTCCAAATCCTGTTTCAAAAAGAGATTGCAGAAAAAATTAAATACGTTGTGATTTTCACGTCAGGTGGCTTTTTGTGAATTATATATATTTGCTCATATGTATGAGTAGTAACATAGCCCTCTTTAATGAAAGAGGTTTTGTTAGCATTCAGTCTTGAATGATGATATATCTATTTTCAAATCCACATAATATCAATTTGGAAATTTTGGTTAGAATTTGTGGTTCAAATTGCAATTAAATATCTCTTATTTAAGAAAAAACATTTCCAGGAGGTAGGATGTCATTGATGCAGCTGTAATCCAAGGCTGACCATCTGATATTCATTCTTTTAATAATTTCCTTTGTCTCTCTCAGTTTTTGTAAACACAAAAAAACCCACTTTGTAGCTGACTATATTGTAAGGCAGCAGCCTTTTTCAGGACAGCTGAAGTGTGATCCACTGGACAAAATACAGACCAGAACATATCCAGTCTTCACCAAGTAACCCACTGGATACGTTATAACCTTTTCAGCAAGCTGGGTGCTTTTAGATAGTTTGACTGATTTCAGATACCCATTTTCAAATTAATTACATTTTGCCCTGGTAACTTCTGTTCCTCATCACAGCCAACAAAAGGAGCTGAGCGTGGCGGTGCAGATGGTTGCAGCGCCATTGTCCGGAGCAAGATGTGTTGAGTTGCAATCGCAGCTGAACAGATAAATTTTCCCAGAACACAGCAACTGGAATGAAATAACCTATCTTTTTCACATAACTTGGAGGTGTACATTTGAGTCCTTCAAGCAGTTTGGTGATGCACCAGGGTAAAAACATATTCAGATACTGTATGAGGATAGAGGATTAAAATCATGTGCATTCCTCCCATTTGCATGGCTCATGTGAAAGGGTACGATGCACAACGAGCATTGCTAGAGACTTCTTGTCACCCTAGACAAGTTATTTGCTCATTCTGGGTCTCCCACCAGGGGAGGTTCAGGTTAGATATTAGGAAGAATTTCTTTACTGAGAGGTTTGTCAGCCATTGGAACAGGCTGCCCAGGGAGGTGGTTGAGTCATTGTCCCTGGAGGTGTTTAAGAGACGGGTGGATGTTGCTTTGGGGGAAATTGTTTAGTGGGTTGCTACGGTTGGGACAAAGGCTGGACTTAATGATCTTCAAGGTCTCTTCCAGCTGAACCTATTCTATGATTCTATGAATTCATGTGCAGAAACAACTGTCATGGTTTTCCTTTCTTTTTAAAATTCCTTTCTTTTCCTTTTCATTACTTTTCATTCCTTTCTTTAAAAATGCCTTTATTTTAAAAATTCTCTAAGCCAGAACTGGTCTTTGTTATGTCTCTTCTTGGTGTCATTTCCTAAAGAACTCTGCTTACCATAAACCTATGAAGTAGTATTAACACCCTCAAAAAAATGAAAATAAACAC
Organism: Trogon surrucura; assembly: GCA_020746105.1. Lineage (NCBI taxonomy): Eukaryota > Metazoa > Chordata > Aves > Trogoniformes > Trogonidae > Trogon > Trogon surrucura. Next base: position 76,846,318 of record CM036620.1, on the reverse strand, counting down.
TCTATTTTTAAAAATCATAGCTATCAGTGGTAGCTACATTTAAAACTTATTTAGAGATACCAGTTTCAGTGCTCTGAGACCATATCAGTGTTGTCAGGTGGTGCTTCACTTAATTGTAAAAATAGAAGTCACATTCAGCTGAATGACTGTGGGGGAGAATATTACACGACACAATACCAAAGGAGAATGTTAAACTGTGCGTTTTAGAATGTAAGCTAACTGATTGCTTGGTTAAATGGTATCGGTGGTACAGGAAACTCCCAGGGCCCCTTCAATAGCCACAAAAGGAGCTTTAAAAAGACTGCAGCAATTGCCTGCAAAGAACTGTGTGATCATTAACTGTTAACCTGAAACTTCAGTAATGTTTGATTTTACCCACGAGTGCTTTTTCACTTTCAGAGTGAGCTCTGCTATACTGTCAATCTTCCCAGAAAAATCCCCTTTCAGGGGATGCTTTCATACAAAACTCAACCTGCTTGCTGCCCAAACACTGCCTGGCATGTTGCTGGCACAAGCAGAAAGTAGTAGCATAAAATAATCACTCACGCAATGTAATCAAAAGGACTGCCAAGAATAACACGGGATTTTTGTTGCTAAACCACAAGTAGAAGGAAAAGCCTGGAGATGATCTTTAAACCAAATTCAACAAAAATTATGTGTTCATTAAGCCAAATAGTACAGTTATCTTCCACCACTTCAGATGGAACAAGTATTTATCACACTGTAGAAGCAATGCAGAGCTATAAGTTTGTGTCCTGGAAGCGTTATAGACAGGTTAGCTTGGTATATAGCTAGAATAAATACAGACAAATATACACAAGCAAATTGGAATTGCTATAGGAGCTCTAGTTCTCCCATTAACACTGCTAGGTGTGGCAATTTTCTCCCCATTTACTGCAGGACTAATTAGCTGAAATGAGTAACGTCTTTAAGCAATAACATTGCTATTAGTTCAGGAGCTACCACATTTATAGGAAATGTAATTATCTGCTGGTATATGTGCACCCTATATCATGGATAACCTTATGGACTTGCAGCGTGCATTTTAAACTAAAGGTAGGCAAACATGGGCTATGCTGTGTCGTTTGAAAAGGATACAGCAGAAATGCAGATTCCTAGGTAAAAATGTCCACCAACACTGCCAAGTTGTTTAAATGGGTAAGTTAAAGTCCTTTTCAGTTGTTTTATTCACTAAAACAAAAAGAAGGGTGTTAGAAAAAAAAATGGAAGAAAATGTAAATGAAATATGTGAAATTAAGTTTCAGAAAATGAGAAAATATGAACTAAATTTGGGGTTGGTTTGTTACTCAGGATGGATAGCTTCTTTTTTTTTTTTCCTTTTTTTCCAAGAAATTTTGACAGCCATTTCAACCGTCCTTTTGTTTTGGAACAGAGTATCTTTCACTACTTTCAATTCACTTATTCTTCCTGTCTCCTTCTTGTGCAACACTTCAGTGTTTTCTGACATTCTCTGGCTACTGGAGTACATTCACTTTTAGTATAAAATTTATCCAGAGAGATCTAATTTAAGAATAAAATTAAAATCACCTCTGCTAGATTCTGTCCTTCTAGTGAAAAGTGTGTTGCACCATTAGAATTTTCAAGATATGATCGCTAACAATATATTACTAATAAAATGCTTCAGGCAATAAACCACAGCTTGTGCATTGTATCTCTATGATGACTTAAAGCCACAGCAGTGGTTTTTAATGGCTAATAAGTGACTGAAGCATAATTCCACAAGCTGCTGAGATATGTTTAACTATAATTCTTCCATGTTAAGGTCAGGAAAAGCATGGAACAATTGAAAAGTTATGTATTCATAGTGTTGCATAGTAGTATGCTTATGCTTTACTATGCACTAGTCTTTTGTCAGATTGTGTATGTATTTTACCCATGGGTTTTAATGGTAAAGAGTATGACTGCTTTGCATTGTCACACAGTGTTCCTGTCAGTCGATATTTCTCAGAAACTGGATAGAAGAACAAACAGAAGTAATCTTATGAATATGCATTTTATAATTTATAATTACTTCAGATGTTCAAATAGAAATAGGGCCTAAATTCCATGCTTCTTACCATTACAACAGACGGAGGAGATGTGTGTGTGTACATATATATATATAAAAGTAAATAAAATTTAGCTTGAATTTTCTAATATCGACAGGGAGACAAACCGATGCCTTCTAATTAAATTTTAAAGAAAACCCCATGATAATCTCTTTCTATTCTCTGATTGCAGCAACAGAATTGAAAAGTCAACTAAACAAACACACATAAAGGAAAGAAAATATAGGTCATCCTAGGCTATAAGTTACAGGAAATCTAAGGCAATAGGATGAAAATGAAAAAAACCTTTTTATTTCTTTTTAAACTGTCCAGGTAGTTAGTGATGAAGCCTGTGGAGAAACAGAAAAACAATTCTGTGCTTGAGTTACCTAACATCAGACTGAATAAAGCTCCTTAAACTGTGCTACAGAGAGCAATTCCACACTAATGGCACATGAACTTGGAAGATCTCAGATTATCTTTTCCAAAGCTGATTCTTATGAGGGCTATTTTTTTTGTGATATACCCATTAATGGCTTATAAAGGAGAAGTAAAGAGAATAAATGCAAAAGGCCATTAACAAAAAGTTCCACCTAAGTGATCAAGGGATCTCTTTAGAAGAAGACAGCCATTATAGTCTCTAGCACCTCAATCAAAAATATTTCCTTTAATGTTATTAATTTATCCTTTTACATGTTTTGAATGTGGTTGTGTGCTGGAAAGTTTGATAAGCCAATGCAGAAGTTGTTTAAATTGTGATATGTTTCAATGTAAATTCCTTAAATTGTCAGTGCCTTTTTTTTTTTTTTTCAATATGTTTTACTGTATGATCAGCAAATTGACTTTGGAGTTACACCCAAAGCACAGCTCTCATAATACAGTACTGAAAGTAAATAGCTGGGACACATGTGAGCAACTGGCATCACACTCAGAACGTCATTAGCTTCCATAATATTGACAGCCACTATAAGCAGGGTGATCTGGGTCATATCCCCACTGTTGCAGTCAAGCAGGAGACATCTAAGGTATGAAAACTAACAGCAGCTATAAAGTCTGAAATGGCTGCAGATGTGTTACAATATACAACAGTTTCATAGTATGTTGGAAATTAAAAAGTTAGAATAAATCTCAGTGTGATACCTAACTTATGACTCCCAGAAAAAAAACTCCTAAATAATAAGAATAGCTTTTCCTACTCAATCCAGTTTCATAAGCCATTACTCACTATGATATTGCCTTATAGCTAAAGAACATTGTCACTGAAGCATTGCTGTTGCAGGGTGTTTTGCGGTCTGTTAAACACAAGTGCTGTTGTGGCTCCTGTAAAGTTCTCTGTGTTGTCCTTGGGAAGCACTCCCATGTACTCATCAATAAATCAAAACATAATGAGAGTTAATGAAAGCAGAGTCTTTGTCCAGTGAAATACGAGTGCCACTTTTCGTTATTCACTCGGTAAAAGTACAGTTGGTTGCATATTGCAGATGACAGTTGAGGTAGAACTTTCAGGAGGGTCAGCCATTGTCATTTCTCCCCAGCGAGACATTTCCCAGCTCATGCTGAGGCTGATAAATACTCCCCAAATTACTTGATGTCCTGTGAAGTAAGCAAGTTACGGAATCAAAACTAAGACAAGGAATACATGTGATCTTAAGTGTCTCAAAGACTTACAAAAATTGCTGGCCCTGCTTTTCCACCAGGGTGTTTAATTTAGTTTAAGACTACATGGGCTTCTGGTCTTATCTGTACAACAAAGAATTTGCATAGCTCATTCCTACTGCCATTGCTTTCAGTCACATCCACCTACCAATGACCCCAGGACCTGCCCTAATAACTGGGAATTTGAGACACCCAGCTAAGTTTGAATTAAAGACTGGAAGTCAAAAGAGCAATATTTGCTCACTACATTATAGCTGGCCTGTACTAAAGAGCCATGTTCTTCCATTCTTACTCAGGGGTAGATGACACCGCAGTTTGGCTTCTTACGTGATACAAACCTGAGGTGATGGTCCTGCTCTCATTCCCTGCCCTGTCTGTATCTGGGGCCTGAGTCTCCATCAAAAAACCAAATTGCCATTCTGCAAAGAGGAGACAACTCCAGTATGAGACAACTTGTAGAAAATCTCTGCTGAGGTGCACACAGAGTGCTTAGTCCTGTGCTGCAAATCATTTTTTTTCTGCAAACTCTCTCCTTTTCACAGTTATAAAAGACATCTTGTAAAGATAGAATCAAATAAAATGAATGTCTATCAGGAAAAGAGAATCATATTCTGATTCCATTCTTTATGACTTGTTCAAGTTTACACAAAGATGTCAGCAGAGTGATGGTTTTCTGTACTCTGCTCATGCATATTCAATGTTGGTGTTCTCACAAGAGAAAATTCACTACTGCACAGACGTCAAAAAACAAAACAAGAAAAAGTAGACAGTCATTTTTTATCTATATCTGTTCTACTGAAGACAAAAGAATTTTATGATATGGCGAGCGATGACTTTTTCTTTAAACTTCAGATATGGGAACCACATCTCCTGGGTACTCAGCACAGAACGTCATCAAAAATGACACCAGCAATAATTCACTGAAGAAGGCAAAAAAAATTGCAAGGCAATATAAGTCATCTTATTCAAAGTGGAAAAAGAAGAGAGTTATATTCTTTGAAAGAAAAAAAATAATGAACCTAAACTGTGAAATGCGTATTGCCAGTTATTTGAAATCGCCGGTGAAAACCCTGCGATTCCCTGTCTATGGAATATGATAAGAAGCAGATAGTAGCTCATTTTAACCATTCTGCCAAAATCAATAGTGCTTTAGATAGCTATAGTGAGAAACAACTTGTCATGCCAGCAACCGAAGCAGTATGTGTCAAAGAAATTAAACTCTGCTTCTTACACCCTTTGGTTTAAGTGAAGGGAATGTGAAGAAGGAATTCTGCCAGCCTTGCAGCATTAATAGGGATGAAAGTTACATCTCTCCAGCCTGATCCTCAGCAAAGATGCCTTCAAGGTCAGCAAAACTTATACCTGAGTAAAAGCTGAAGACTGGAATGACTGGAACGAAACCAGATCAGAAGTGTTTGAATGCTAGTTTGAGTGCCTCAAGTTGGAAAACAGATCACAGCTCCTCAGTGTCCCTGCTAGAGCAGTGCTTTTGTTTTAAAGGCAAGAGAAGGTTTCACCCCACCACAGCCACCCTCTTGTACATAGTCACAGCTTCAAGAATGTTTTAAAATTGACATCTGTCAACCCTTGAAGCTTACTCATTTCCAGAGCTGGTATTAGTTAGGCATCAGTACTTTAATCTCCTGTTATACCCAGCTACGTGCCACTTGTGGCATGTGCATTTCCCCCTAGTCTGGGATGCCTCCCCTCACAGCAGTTGCCAGGAAGACTTCAGAGAAACTGCTGGAAGTTTCTGGTTAGTTTGGGTCTAGCACACCAGCCTAGGTGGACACTCAAGAATTTGGCTGGCAGCCAATGGGAGGCCGAGAAGACTTTGATTGACCACAGCTCAGATTCGACTGAGCTTTAAAACAGCGTCACTGGGATGCCAGCCAAGGTGATTCCTCGAGAGTGAGAGTCCTCATCTTTATACGGGTGGTACCAGAACTTGTGACTTTAGGGGAGCTGTCATTTCTTAATAAATCAGTTTAATTACAATTTTGTATTGACTGAGAATGCTTGCATGGAGAGCCATAGATCAGTGAACAGGATAGTAACACGCTTCTCTCTCCAGTCTCTACTTTGCAATGGCTCTAGTTATAAAATTCCCACTTACTACATGAGCTGCTCTGTAAGCTATTTCACCACAGAATCCTCAACTGCAACCTTTTGCAACTTGCTGAAGACATCATGATTTAGTAAGTTTTCAGGCTGTGTTTAAGCAAAAGCAAAAAGTCTTCCAAATTCGTTTTACAAGGTGTCCCAGCCCAGTGCCTGCAGTCACTCAAGGACAGCTTTAAAATCTGAGGCTGTACGTACCATTATCTCCATCATCTATTTATCTGAGAAGAACAGAAAGGAGAATCTATACTCAGAATTTCCCACGACCAGGAGATTTGTCAGAAAAGGAACCCACTGTACAATCTCTGATAAAATTTGTTAAAATCACGTATATTGTCTTCTTTCACCTCTCTTGCTTTATTTGTATCTATCTATTGACTGATTTAGCCTGTCTATTTGTCTTTCATTGTGTTACTAAGCGAAACTATAAAATGTGAATGTAGAAATACAGAGTTGGCTAACACTTTGACTCTGGGACTAGAAAGAAGACCATCATGGCATGTTTCAGCACCTGAACACTCTTTCACTTTTTATTCCTCATAAATGTAACTCCTTAGATGAAAACACTTCTAATGAAGTAAATATTCCTAGGTGAAAGTCTAGTTTAATTACTCATTGTAAATGGTATTTCTTCTACGTTCACTCAATAATTTAATTTGAAAGGATTTACCCTTGAGTATAAAGAAGTAAGCCTTTTCAAAACCCACTTAGCCTGTGAGCAGTTTTATTTTCTGAGACATCCATAAATGACAACTAATCTAAAGTGTTTAAAAACAGTTGTCCATAGTAGTAATAATAATAAGAATAAGCTCTAATGTTGTGAGGCTTGTGAAAGTGTCATTTGCATAGAGAATAACATTGCCACACTTGGATTGTCCGGTTATTTTGGAGTAAAGGGTGTGTTATTGGCCTGTGTAACCTGATTTAAAACATTATTTTCTAACTGAATTTCATGTCCAATTTTTGGATATTAAATGCTGCAATGTAAAAACAATCTAATAAAATTGTACTTTTTGTCATATCAGATTTTATTATACAGCTTCTGAATTTACTTTTATACCTTGCATAAGGTGATAAATCAGTATGTTCCAGTTACAGCAGCTATCCAGTCACATACGTTATGGCCTCATGACTGCAGAATACTAATTGAGACCACTGATTTTAATGTGCCAAATCTCAGGCGATTACTCTCCCAATGTTTATTTTTAGAGACATTTTTTAAACATCACTGAACATAAATATAGGTATGTCAGCAGCTCAGCACAAACTATGCTAGAAAACCATTTATCTTTGGTTGTTGAAATAGTTTTTGTATATATCGATTCACATTCATTTTTTTTCACACAGATTCCTTTTACTGCAGCTACTTCAACAGTAGACAATAAAGTATGTCTTCAATGGAATAATTTTGCATATTTCTCTAGGTCAGTACTCTATTTAAAAGGGGGTTTTTCAAACTCACATGCCACTGCCTATTTATTCTTTAATGGGGAAAAGAGAGAAATAGTAGGTAAATAGGCGGACACATAAAATTTGTGAAGCTCCATTTATTTGCTCCACATGAGAAAGTAAAGCTTTTTAGTGTCATCATGAGGATCAGCTCAAAAGAATGCTGAATGCATTGCCCATTTAAAACAGGTGCCAGGCAATTCCTGATTTAAATGCCTCCCTGCATAGATTTACAGGTGATGCACCGTGCTGTCAGAGCAGTGAATTTTAAAATGAAAGGTTACTGCTCAAAGCTCTTGACCAAGCCCCAGTAGATTTTAAACTACTGCTGAGACCTTCCACAAATTGTCCATGTGAACAAGGAGAAGAAACTTAATTTCTTTGTGTCATTGCTTCTCAGCATTGACCCTTCTTTGTCTTAAAACGTGGATTGCAGTGACGGATCCATTTGATATCTGGTATTTCTGATGAACATTTTAAGGTAAGTTAATAGCCCTTTCAAACTCCCATTGCTAGCTAATGCTAAACCGGGGAAAATACAATCTTTTGACTGAAGTCATGACCTCTGAACACTGAAACACAAGGCTAAACAAGCTGCTTAACTTTACCCTTACAGTAGAAGAAGCATTTAGTCATAGATGTGAATATTTTTCCTTAAAAAAAGAAATTATTTCTTCCGAATATATCCTGGTTCTGTGAATTCAAAGAGTTAATGGAATCAGGTGTGTTAGCAGTTCTATATGAAGCTTTTTATATGCTGTTCTGTATATTTCAAGATTAGTTATTACCATGATAACTAAACTAGTCTAAGCATAATATTTGATACACTGGTACTCCAGAAGGCATATTCTTGTGTTAGCACCAAATATTCAGTAGGACTCAACCTTCCCTAGGGCTGCACAAACACCTTTCACAAGCAGCAGCCACCACAAAGATCTGCTTTGCTAAACTTTGCATAAGGTGCTACACAGAGCGGAAAAGAGATTAGTGAACATCTCTCTGTACAGTCCATGTTTACGGGCAAAACTACTGTGACATGATGTGCTCTCCTGCATCCCCAAGCCAACATAAATATTTCCACTTCAAGTCAATGGGTGTGAAATCACAATGAGATTGAACTAACATGCCTAATCCAGGGGCTTTCTAAACTTTTTAGTGCTTGCTTACACCACGATATCGTATTCCTACAATTTTGCCATGAAAACCACCTTTTCAAACCCTACTTTCTTCTTGCATGAAACAATGTATGTTACTTAGGCATTGTTGTTGATATTCCACTAAAGCTTCAAAGACGAGTAGTTTCTAGGCAACAAATTGCCATTACTTTGAAGGCAAATAGGATTCCTTTTCCCCCTGTATTCTTATACTATAAACAGACACATGTAGCATAAAATTTAAATACTATATTCAAGGTAAATAAATGTACTTAAAATATATTATTTGGTTGGAAGAGCTTTTCAAAATAGTGAGTACTGCTCAAAGTATTGTTTCTACTCTGTTGAAATTTCAAAACCTTCGAAGATGTTGAAAACTTCAAAAATTAAGAATTCCTTAAAACATCATCTGTAGCTCTTGGAGCAAAAAAGCAGATGACCCATTACCAATGCATACAAATACTGTTTTCTCACAGTCATCATGTGTCTAAAAAAACTTGGGCACTTTTCCTCCTATATCCTCTGCAGATGTGTGCATGAAATAGCAAAAATAGCTCCTAAACAATACACTAAAGAGGGAATTTTGTCATTGGGATGGATTAAGGTTTTTGACTAAATGAATTACATTGCTAAAGGGCCTTCAAAACCATTTATTTGACTGTCTAAAGTCATAGTACATGTCAAGGCGCAGCTCTACAGGGCAAATTTCACTATTTCTTCAAAATCCCTTCCCTTGGCAGAAACATGTCTTGACAGCTGAAGCTTCCAGACCCTAGTGAAGATATATGACTATGCAGAGCAGTGCAAGTGTTTACCAGTGAAAAGAGAATAACTTTCTCTGAGGAGAATAACTTTCTCTGAGGAGAAAGTTATCAGGCAGATTTCTCTTCAGATACTTAGAATCACACCAACACCTTGTTGCTCACGATCTTTACACGCTCATCTTAGGATATCCAGTTTGACCTCACTTGCAGACAACATATATGTGGTTTATTACATTATTATAAAGTCACGTAGGGATATAACAAAAAGTATCTGAAAATCTTGTAGTGTCAAAAAATTTTATATTTGAAGGGGCAAAGTTTTAGTTTCTAAAAATTATTGCTTCTCCCTAAACCCACTGGAAGTACATTCATGGACGTACTGAAACTCTAACTTAATCAAAATAAGAGATCAGTTAGAGTTCATTGTGCTGTCTCAACAACAGTGGTCAATGGCACTGATGAGGTCTCAAGAAGACGGGTTACCTGGTTCTGGCATTTCCCTGTTATTTGACTTTTAACAAGTTGCATCACTGCCAAGGACCTTCCTTCTTGACTTTTGTATATCCTGTCACATTACACTGAGAATTGTCCGAGATCATCTGCCTTTGCATTTGCTTTCGCTGTCAACTTTAAACACAATAGGCTCTATTCATGTTCAACTCCTCCAAGGAACTGCAGATAGCTGCTGCTTTAGGGCATTTCTTAAGCATAAGGTGATAGCTTTTCCTTGGGTACCTGTATTTATAATAGATTTCATTCAGACTAGGCTCCTCTGTAGTTTCAAAAGGGAATGCCCCAAGAGGAAAGAAATCAATGTTTAAGCATTTACTCCCAGAACTGCACCTTTTACATTTTTTTACAAGAGTTTTTATTGAAGGGGAGACTGAATCCAGGCTTCATTTTATAGTAAATGCCCTCACCACTAGGCTGGAAAGTCAAATAATTCTGGTCCCTTTCTCTTACACAGTGAACAGGAGGCAGAGATAATGTTCCTTATCCAGGTTATGTTATTAAAGCCCACTAGCCTGGATTTGGGTTCCTTCCACTATCAAAAAATATTGAACCTGGGTCTTCCATTTACACAACAATTGCTCTTCCTATTGATGGTTTTGCAAAAACAGATGCCAGTTACCTCTGTGCTTGTCCTAAATAAACCCAGCCAGACTTCCATGTTTTGGTTTTCATGAAAGCTCCACTAGCCTAGTGGTGTGTGATATATTTGCTGTCATTTTAGAGATGTTTTATTTCTCATAGCCACCTTTATTTTGTTGAAAACTTCAAAAAGATGAAAAAAAACCTTTGGCATCCAGAACAAATATAGCACAAGCTAGGAAGAGTCCTCATTCTGATTTCATAGCTCCCTGGTAGAAGATAAAGCAGGGACAGTCACTTTCTTGGGAAGAAATGGATCAAAGCTGTTCATAATAATACTAATAGTTTTGGTCCTTGGGATGCCAGACAGGTTGGACAGTGCATTAATGTTTCAATTGGAGAGGTACTCAAGTTCTTTTTCTGCATTTCCAGCTTTTGTGACAATGTTTGTGCCCACACGTGTCTGTAATGTAGGGACAGCTGAAGGAGAAAGTATTTCATGAGCACTAGAAACTGTAATGTGATATCTCTTTTCACAAATAGCAGAATAAAAGTGATATCGAACACATCTTCCAGTTCCAACCAAACTCAAGAGACTAGTGCCCCTCACTTCAAGGACAGGGAGCTGCTGGAGAGAGTCCAGCGCAGCCACAGGGATGATGGAGGGAGTGGAACATCTCCCTTATGAGGAAAGGCTGAAGGAGCTGGGTCTCTTTAGCTTGGAGAAGAGGAGGTTGAGGGGTGACCTCATTCATGTTTAACCTCTCTCCCACCAAAACAAAACCTGTCTTCTTTTAAGGGAACTGTGGGACACATAGAGACCCATAGAGCTGACCACTTGGAACCAACATGCTCAGCACAGTGGCAGGGCTGGAAATAATGGTGGGCAAATGATCTTGCTTTTTCTCACCAACATTTTTTTTTAGTTACAGAACGGGGGTAATGACACTGAATCTCCCAAAGGAGAAATGATTTTGAGAGCAAAGGAATAAAAAAGGCAAAATTACTTTTGTAGTAGCTTTATACCCAGACACTAACGTTGGGGTAAAATATTGGTAATATCTGCTAGTGGAAGAGGAGTTCCTCACACTGTGTGCACATGCTCGTATATAAATACTTAGAGTGAATGGGATTCACACCCCAGCCAGTAGCTAAGTAGCTGGCAGCCACTCACTCACTTCTCCACCCTTCCCTTGAGAGGAGGAGGAAAAACAAACAAAAAAAAGAAGTAAAAATTGTGGGTTGAGATAAGAACGGTTTAATAACTAAACTAATAATAATAATAAACTATTGTAATTAACAGTAATTGATAGTGATGAAAACGGATATAACAAAAAAAAAAAGAGAGGTAATGTACGATGAAATTGCTTACTACCCTCTGACTGATATCCTGGCCACCTCCTCCCAGTTTACGTACTGGACACCACACTCTTTGGTAAGGAATAGCCCTTTTGGCAGTTTCTGTCAGCTGTCCTGGCCACGCTGCCTCCCAGGGTCTTGTACCCTTGACAGAGCACGGGAAGCTGGAGGAATCCTTAACATAGCACAGGCACTGCTCAGCAACAACTAAAGATCCGTGAGTTACCTGCATTCTGCCCAAACCAAACCCAAAGCACAGCACTGCACCAGTGATCTGCACCAGTGATTAGGAGGAAAACCAAGTTCCCAGGCATTGCCTGTAGCTTTGTCCTGCTTTGACAGTACCAGGATCAAAGTTCTCTGGGGCTGCTGGCACAGACAACCATCACAATGGGAAAGGAGGGGAGGAGCCTATGGGAAGGAGAGGATGGGTCAGGTGACCCAAATGGACCAATCACAGTGTTCCTTCCCATGGTGCTCACTATATAAGGGTTCCTAAGAAGAGCCCTAAGGCTTTTAGTCTGTGCTGTGCTGGGGGGAGTGTTGGCACCTCTCTGCCTGCTCTCCCTGCGCTGCTGGTGGTGTTGCCTCCTGCTTCCACACTACAGAGGAGCACGATTTGATGGAACAGCTTGTTTTCTCCTGCCTCCCACCTGATGTGAAATAGGTACAGCTCCTTTTCTGTTTGGTTTTTTTTTGGGACTCTCTGCTCAAGTACTGGCATCCTGGGATGTGTTAGAAGGGAGGTAGCAAGTAGGTCGAGAGAGGTCCTCCTGCCCCTCTGCTCTGCCCCGGTGAGGCCACATCTGGAATCTTGTGTCCAGTTCTGGGCCCCTCAGCTCAAGAGAGACAGGGAACTGCTGGAGAGAGTCCAGCGCAGAGCCACAGAGATGATGGAGGGAGTGGAACATCTCCCTTATGAGGAAAGGCTGAAGGAGCTGGGTCTCTTTAGCTTGGAGAAGAGGAGGTTGAGGGGTGACCTCATTAATGTTTATAAAGATGTCAAGGGGGAGTGTCAGGAGGACGGAGCCAGGCTCTTTTCAGTGATGTCCAGTGACAGGACAAGGGGCAATGGGTACAAGCTGGAGTATAAGAGGTTCCACAAAAATATTAGGAAGAACTTTTTCAGTGTGAGGGTGACAGAGCCCTGGCACAGGCTGCCCAGAGAGGTTGTGGAGTCTCCTTCTCTGATGACATTCAAAACCCACCTGGACACTTTCCCGTGTGACCTACTGTAGGTGATCCTGCTCTGGCAGGGGGCTGGACTAGATGATCTATTGAGGTCTCCTCCAACCGCAAACAGTCTGTGATTTTGTAATTCTGTGATCTGAAAAATACTAAATAAGGAAAAAATATAAAAAAAAAGTAGGAACATCTTTACATGCCAACAGCACAGACTTGGCAACACGTAATCCACAAAAAAGGGCAAAATCTTATGAACACCTCAACAAAGTCAAAGCTCTAATGGCCGTTATCGTTGCTGCTATGGAATAGATGTGTTCCGTCATGAACTGCAAAGACAAAGGCAGTGAGAGATCTCAGCCCTGCTGGTGGGACAATGCAGTGGCGGGGATGAAATTTAGGTCAGAGGGTCAAATGACGTATTTTCACGGCTCTTTTTCCTTCTTCCCTGACAATTTGAATGACATAGTTTTACGTTTAAGAGCAGAACCCAATAACATACTGACTCCTATCCAGAGTAAGCTGAAGTTTTTACCATTCAGGTGGAATCCACTTAATTTTTATGAATTTATAAAACGATCAAGCAGCACTACAAAAAGCAATATACTAAGCTCATATACTACAATTTTCCTTAGTTAATTAAAGCTGCATTAATGAAATGATCAAATAAAGGTCATAATTAATATTAAATCAAATCAATGTTTTTTAAGCTATTCATTCATCACAATAATGTAGAAGTTGATACATTAATATTTCGTTTTAGTACTAGAGGAATTATTCCATTTAAGCCTTTTCTTGTGATTATTTAGAGTCCTTGATTTCTGCTTTTCTGAAACTCAAAGTTCATTCTGTCCTAATTGGTGTCTTCACATTTAATGGTCAGATGAGAGAAACCAAACCATAGTTAGAGATCTAACGTAGTTTGGAAGTCCATGCACAAAATAACAATTAAAAAAACCACAAGTGTTCTGTAGCCATGTAAATTCAGTAGATGCCTTGAGATTTGTCTTATCCTGAGGAAAAACAGTAGCAGATGTGGCATGATTGGACTTAAAGGTTTGGCTTTCTATCCATGCCCAGCACAACCTTGGCTGTTCAAGTAACATAACATTAGTGTACATACATTGTAACCTACATTTAATTAATATACTGTATATACTGAATAGGAATATTTAGGTATCTGTGCAAGGTCAGGATTGACAACCTAAAATGATTTCCTGTACTTTAACATTTAAGTCATGTAAAGGGGAATAAGTAATTTTTTATTTTTAAAGGAAATTTTTAGTAGTATCAGTTTCCTTTTCCACAAAGCCTCTTGTTAAAAACACCACACCAAAAAATTATGCATAAGGTTACGTTTCTCTTAGTTTGACAGGACTAAAACCCATACCTTTCAGGTAAACTCAGTCCCAGCCAAGCTAAAAAGAGGAATTATATGATTTAAGTGAAGAAGTCATTAGGACAAGGTAGCAAATGGACTGACTGAGAAATCCATACAATGAAAAAAATAGGTAAGGGAAGAAATACCTTTTTACAGTTGTCTTTGTGACCCAGGTACCTTTCAAAATACAGCAGTCTATATTTGCTTTAAAAAGTGCAAACTGGAGAAAGATTGAAGGGGTACGCATCAGCATGTTTTTATTGTGTGTGCTCACACATTTTTTACTTTGTGTGTCCTTGTCGGCTCTGGTATTCCTTTATTTCACGTTCTATTCAAATCAAACTTACAGATGTGATTATTTTTAAAAATGTTGAGATTTCTGAAAGAGGAAATGTGAAAAGGATGGACTTTGTCTCTTATTTTTGATTAATTTCATTAATACACGAAACGTACAAGAATGTTGAATTAGGTACTGAAGTCCGTTCTCCTAATCAAAACACAATTACTTTGCAAATTTGTCTTCTTAACCAAGGTGTGGGTTTTTTTAATTATTAGTTAAAGGTTCTATTCATTTATTATTAAAATTCTTAGAGGCCAAAAAAAAATCTCATTTGCAAAACTTGCTTAGCTCATTCACTCCATTTTTTAGTACATAGAGGAAATATCTGCAACATTTAAGGAAACATCAAATTTTCTGCTGTGAGCTATCTGACTTTTGTATATTGATGGCGAAATTGCATGTTACTTATTGTATTAATTTTTTCTTAAATCCTGGAAATGTGGTTCATGGATTGAAAACTCATTTTAATACAGGAAAGAATCCCTGCATAGAAATGAGCCATTCAATCATCTCCACAGCATACAACTCACAAATATGTGTGGGTCATATGGATAATAGAAAGATCCTGCCTAAATGCTTAGTGCCAGCAGAAACAAAAAAGCACCCAGGCTAAACCATTATTAAGATATAAATAGGCTTGTAAACAATTTAATTGCATAAAAGAGTTGGTTTCCTTGGGACTATGGTGATTTGCATAATGAACTGCAGCAGTAGCCCGACAGTATTATGCACTCACTGACATCGAGTGAGATTGTCAGCTTTTGCAGTGCTAGACAGCATTTGCCTGCAATCCTGTACTGAGGGAAGGAGCTCTGAGCAGAAAAAAAAATGGGAGTGTGAGGGGGAACTTCTCTACACACTTAATTTTAGGGTTTCATCCAACATGGTCTTTTTTATAAGCACCAATAACCAACACACGCTTCTTTCAAACAATATCGTGATGAGAATGGTTATCTCTCTTATGAGAATTCGGATTTCATAAAGAACCTCTTGGTCTGCTATTTTCCTGCTAACTGCCTGGAACAATGGCTTAGACCTGAACGAGCATCATCTCCTTAAAACACTATTTCATTTGCAGTTATAACTTTGAGTTTGTCCTATTCAAGAGAGCTTCTAGTGCCACTTTGGATAATCCTAGGATAACCAAGACATCTGAATGAGAGAGACTTGAAGATACAGAGTTGTGGGACTGAAAGGGACATCAGGCAGTCTCTGGCCTGATTCCCTGCTCAAAATCAGGTCAACCATGAATTCAGGCCAGGTTGTTTAAAGCTTTTCCCAGTCTGATCTTGAAAACCTCAAAAGATGTAGATTTCACAGCTTTTCTGGGCAAGTTGTGACATTGCTTCATTGTGGCTCAGATCTGTACAGAGTGTTGAAGGAGCAGCTGCAAGCCAGACAAATATCCTAGAGATATTATAAAGCCATGAGATGCACTAAAATATCTTATACTGTGCATAAGGAAGTAGAATCATGAAATCATAGAATTGCTTACATTGGAAAAGACCTTTAAGACCAAGCCCAGCCATGCAGTGTTGCTGATGGAGAATTCACCTAACGACAAAGAAAGAATCCAGTTGCAAAGTTAAGCCATGAATAATCAGAAAACTACGGGATGTCCTTTTTTTTTCTTTTTTCTTTTTTTTTGTGTTTTTTGGAAGATGCTCACGCTTGACACACAGTGCTGATGCCTGGGGATTACTGTAAAGTGCAGAACTTTGAATTTCTGGCTGAACTTCAGCTCTGAACCTCACTGAAGTTTTAATGGTATCTCGTCACTTTTGCCTCTTTCCATGTAGTATATACATATCTCTGAGAAATAACAACATTTGCATGTTAATTTGTATTTGAGCTTCTTTAAGGGGTACTATGATGTTGCATCAAGCCATGAATAATAAAGCAAGATTGGTCTGGAGGAGCCAGATCTGCTATTATGGAAAGATTTATTGAACAAGTGTTACCCAGTTACAGATGAACATTCTTTTCCATGTCTACATATGGCTTTTCAATTGATCTTGCACCAACATTTACCTGTAAAACTTACATCTCCCAGATACCTGAATTTTGGATGATTTTAGGTTAACTTTATGAAATGTTAAAAGTAAATAGTAAGAATATCCTTTTAAAAATAAAAATATTTATCAGTGTTGATATTAGGTTACTAAAGTCACAGTTGCACAAATATATTGATACGACACATTGTAAGTTTAAATTTCCAAATTAGGTTGAAAAATAGCCATGGTGCACTTCTAAATTTGAGAGAGTTTTGTTGTTTTGTTTTCATTGTTTAATTCCAGATTTAAAACTAGTTTAAAAAAAAAGTTTGAATTTTTTTTGGCTATATTTCAGTGCACATCACGGTGCAAAAACTGCACTTTGACTAACCAGAATTCTCTGGCCTGAGACTCAGCATGCAGCAATATAATTGCATCAAATGAAAATATTTGAATGTAATATTTTTGCCTCTCTTTGGACATCACTGTGAAACCTAGATTCCTATATTCCCTATATTCAAAGTTTGTCAGCTGGCAGTCTGGCAGAAAGGATTTTTTTCAGGAGGATTAACGACAAGCCCTTTTCAAACACAATTTTAAATGTATCCTTGGAAAACTCATCACAAAAAGAGAAATCAGAGGTACCACTAAGTGTATCCCTCATTGCCAGTACTTTTGGCTAACTTTTCCATCAGTTTTCCCGTTGTTCAGAAACATTAAATCTGCTTTAATTGTTCCTTTGTGAACAGAAAGAGGGGAAAATGGCTGATTTAGTGGGGTTTTTTTTTGTCTTTTAATGGCCCATAATGCTTAGTTTGAGAAATGTTGAGCAAGTGAGATAAACACTGAGCTGATGTTTCCTAGATGTCAAAGGCCAAAATCTTAGGATATGTAAAATATCCACAGCACAAGCATAGGCCAAAAATTTGCTCATGGAGCACATACGGTAGTTTTATCAGTTTTGAGGCCATAAGCAGCTGGTAAGAACTTGCAGGTCGTGACTGTATTAGCACTGTGGATTTGGATTTGGCTGTTGTGATTTATTTTATTCGATTTCTCAGAGTGAATAATGTCATTAACACTGAACATGTTCCAAGAGATCAACACAAACATATTAACTAAATCCATTTTGAACCTATTCCCCTTCCCTCTGTTAGCCAGTGCTCTTGGTCAGACGCTTTGGAAGATTGTTTCCTGGACAGAAAAAGAATAAGAAATGCTATTCTGACTAAAGTCGTGTTGAGTATCATATTTCTGGAGTATTATAAAAGTTGTGTTCACAATAGTGGCTGATTGCTCTCTGTATTTTTATTACTCTTCCCTATTTTGATTTATTCATGGTGGCGTTGGAAGGAGAATTAACAATTTCTTTTCTGTGAGTCTCTGTATAGCTAGATGCAGGGATACTGGAAAATCTGAAGGGCTGGTAACCTTTGGAGGAAGTAGGGGAAGACTTTGGTTAAAAAACCCACAAAAGCAGAAGTCAGGTCTTCCCTTGCACCATTGAAACAATATTTTACTCTACAAACTAGAAATTAATGGTTTCTGTCAAACACAGATTAGTTTTTGTATTCACACAGCGGTGAGTAATAACGAGATTACAGTTTTTGTCAGCTTAACTTCCCAGGCCAGTCTCAGCTCTGGGACTATCATGTGACAAGATTAGGTGGGATATTTGAGCTGCATTTAAAAAAAAAATAAAATAGATAAAATCTGTTAGATTCATCTGAGCTGCAGACATATAAGAGTCAGGCATCCAGTCAAAGTTAATTATATTAACTTTGTATTGACTCAAAGAATTGACCAGAGGGCTAGTTTACTAGTTTGTGTTTAACTTCTGGGTGGTTAGGTAATCTGGTTTCTATCCCCCATGTAAGGTAGACACTGAAGTTTCCAATATTTTGCTTCAAAGGTGAGCAGAAATATGTCTCAGATGAAACATATGCCTCAGGTTGGCAAGGGGACAATTTCATTCTGTGAGCAAATTTGCCTTCTCAGTTCTCAGTCTTGGCTGTGGAAATCCACTTTCAGTAGATTTTGGTCTCCTGCTTTATGTTAGCAATAAATTAAATCAACTTTTTTTCTATTTATAATAATACTGTACTATATAGTAAAAACATAATACTATCCTCACTAAAATGTGCAGTAAAAAAAAAGAGGCCATTTTGAATCAAAAATCATTTACAACCCTGTTGAAGAATAGCTAAGTTGATTTTGTTAAATTTTAAATTATTGCTCTTCTGCTTGCCTCCATTCAAGAAGCGTTTCTGCAATTACTGCTTAGTAACAATTGTTAAACGAAGGGGAAGGAAAATGGCTTAACCACATCTCTCATTTTTCATAATGTTAAAGCTATTTAAGAAGAAAATTTATATATACTCTTCCCATGGGAGAAAAAAAAATGAAATACACCTAATACATACATTATAGAGATAACAATAGGACACCATTACATATGTAGTTATATGAAAGCTGTATCCAGAAGGAAATAAAATGAGATTAATATAGCATCTTTTAATTACTCTGTGGGGAATTAAGAATTTACACGTAGGTTTTAACAGATGCCCCAATCAACTGCTCACAGCACTGTTGAACATCTTTATAACTCAATGCTCTCTGTAGGACTGAATACAGCCTCAACCCAAAGAGAAATGAAATCCTGGGGAGTCTAATAACCCATAGGACTAGCTGCTAAATCCGTGCCTAAATTTCTGTTGACTTTGCAGAGTCAGAGTTAAGAATCCCTGTAGGATTTTCTGGAAGTTTGCATGGATCTGAATCCTGCAAAATTTCAAGCTGTGTTATACAAAAGTGAATAGCATTTTTTATTGTGGTGGGAAAAGACATTAGCTAGCTTGTGCTCTTAAGGTTTGTCTTTATGCATAAAAGTAGCCTCAACAAAATTTTTTCACAGGTGCAAACACAGCACAATAATGGCAGTTGTGTTGTGAGTGACAAAATAGAGAAGAGGGGATGAGAATTCATATCAGGAAGATGTTTTCTCTTTGATACTTAACAATTAGGTTTGAATTTTGGTTTTGCTTGAGTTTCTGGGAAAGGCACTTCAAAAAAGTCAAAAAAACTTTTCTTAGCAAGCATTCACTCTGTTGCCTTATTTTCTAAATGGATTGCTTGAGACACTGGGACATTGATTTTGGTATCTCTTGAATATTTACAACATCCACTGAAGAAAAATCAAATGTTGATTAAAGTTACATAATTTCAGTTTCTGCTTCTGTGGGTTCCCGATATTTGACACTACATACCTGCTACTAATGTAAAATATCGGGTTTAGTGGATGTCTATTACTGTACTACTACCCTGTCAAATAGTGTGTGGAGAACTTACAGAGAGTCTTCCGATGTAAAGTCATATCTGTGTGTATATATATATATATATATATATGTACCTTAGTTTTAAGACCAATGGACCGATAGTACTGGTGAAAGAATAAAAAATTGTAATAATAGTAGCAGTAATAACAATTATTTTTATTTTTCCTGTGAAGCTGCAAGTGGAATGCTTCTAAGTTATAACTAACATTTTGAAAAAAAAAAAAAAGATAAAGACTTTTCTCACACAATATCAAAAACTTTAGGAATAACAGAAACTTGGAGAAACCGATACATTGCTAAATGTTATGAGAAAATATAGACCATACAGGTGAACTTACCAAGAAAACTAGTGCAAACTGGAGTTCACAATTTTAGCCTTTGCCTTGTGGATACACAAACACAGGTATACAGACACAAACACCCCTAATTTTAGTGTCTGCTGCTCTTCTTACATTCTGCCAAAAGCTAGAGTCTTGAAGGATCGATGTCATATAAAATGAAGTTGTATAGAGTAAACATACTTTTGACTTTATATTAAACAACATCAGTTAAGTCACTAGATTGAATGAATGGATCAGTTAGCTATTCCACTAAAGTTGATAGTTTTTATTTCTCTGTAATCAGTCCAAACATCCCAATAATTAATTTTCTTCATAGTTTTACCTGCAGTATACAAACGTACTAGTAACCAATGCAAAATCTGCAGCAAACTGACACTCTCTGAACTCTCCAGAAACAGTATCTGCCTTCAAAAAATTGTAGCCAGGAATTATTCTATGACAATCTGGTGGCATGGGGTAAAAGCATGTCATAGGATAAAACCATGTCATAGGGTATAACCACGACAAGAACAGTGTTAACCACTCTGCTAACAAAGGTGAAACAGTGCTTATGTCCATGTCCTTGCACTAATTTATTTGCGCAAATGTTGCCTTTGTTAGAAGGCCAGGCAATATTTGTCTTATTTAAGCACAGTATTATTTGCGTAGCAATTTCTGGAAATTCCTGAATTAAAAAAAAAAAAAAAAAAAGCTTGGAAAAAGCCCTCATCTCTTTGTGGGCATCATGTCAAAACCAGCCAGGAACCTCAGCTTTCCAAAAGTGAGAACAAAGGCACTCTTATGCCAGTTTACTTTGTTGTCTAAGAAAAATAAAATAAAAAATAAAGGCATCAGGCAGAAGAAGGAGCTGAAAGTAGAAGAACCTCATATGCGTAGTTCTAGAAGGCTGTCGATGTATCAGGAGAATAAAATGATAACTGCAAACAAATCCTGGGCAGATGGACTATGAGAGCTGTGGGGGTCGAGAGAACCATAACATTTCTCTCTTACTTACATAGCAGAAATAATCTTAGTTACTCTTAATACCTAATTAAAACTGATGGTGTTGGGATGCACTCTGGGGAAGATATTCTGAAAACATTAATTTTGACTCATCTCTGTGCTTTTCTGTAGTGGGTCAGGGCATAAACGTGCAGTTGACGGTGTTTTAAATGTTGGAGATTGATGTTTGCTTGCAAAGTTCAGCAGCATGATCCGACCGTACTCTTACTTGGTTCTGATTTGATCCTTTAGTTTTCCTAGCTCAAACATACTAAAGACTATTAACCTGCACTCCACTGTTTCAAACCTATTTCGAGCTCTTCCAGATGTGATTAAGATAGTGCAGTTGTTAGTGTAACTACAGATGCAGATGTCCTCTCCACTGTGAGACCCACCATTCAGGCACTCATGTCACTGTACACTTACTGAGAGTATATTCAGGCTGCTCTATTTCTGAGTTATTAAAAATATGTGAGCACAAGGGTAAAATGCCAAGCTCAGGTTAATGAAGAGAGGTACTGTATGCTGCGTTAGGAACTCAATACAACTTTAAAATAATCCATACGGTTTTTGGACTGAGGTAAACTCCAGTCCCACCAACACGGAGCAGCAACAAAGTCAGGTTGTATCTTTCTACCATCGCCCACGTGGAAAAAAACACCACTGAGTGTGCAGGTACATCCTTCCAATCCTAGGCAGAAGCCTAAAAGTGAGTGCAGAAATACGCTTTACTGTTGTTTCATAGCTCTCTTTTCCTCATAGAACTGTTTGTTAAATTTTCACATTGGTAGGAGGTCAGATTTTATTTTCCCAGATTTTCTCTGCGATGTATCATCAAGTCATGTTGTGTCTATCACCTTTCCTCAACTTCTCTTCCAATGCACTACTCTATACTTGGCAGGATGATGCACTTTTCAGGTCTCTTTTCATTGCCTTAGAAAACCAGCTAAGACATTTTCACTGTCAGTTGTTTATTTGCAGTATTTTTGTCTTTGTGTTACAGACAAAACACTTCAAGTAAAGAGATACAAGGTGAAAATCAAAGCAACAAAGAGACAGGATAGACCTTCATAGGCACTACTTGATATTTGCAATATGCAGAAGGATGTATAAAGTCTGTGGAAGGATAAATGACTAGTTTTTCTCAGAGTACTGTGTAGTGCCCTGAAATTATTTCAGTGTTTGCTTTAGATAATTAAAAAATATTGTCTCATTATTAAATTCTGAAGTACAGTCCATTAAAAATCAATTTACTAGCCTATAGCAAAGAAATCCAGTTACGGTATTGCACTGAATAACAGAGACTCTGGCAATAACCAATTATTTAGCACTAAAACAGCTTTCTCCAGTTCCTGCTAAAAATTGATTAGCATTTAAGGATGATCGCATAGAAGTCACTAGTCCAAGGATTCCTCATTCAAGCAGTAAGAGGTATGTATTTAGACAGACTTTTAAAGTGGTAAGTCCTAAATGCTATTCTCTGGATAATAAAACTGACCTCCTTATCTTCCTTTAGGTCAGACCATCAAGTCAGCTGATTCACAGATTTAGAACTATCATTCAAGAAAGATATTCTTTATTTTATATTTATAGCTATGAGTACCATTTCAGGTGTCAGTAAAAGATATTCTTTCTCTTTTAGAAGGAAGTGGTCAATGGAATCTAACCCCACTGGTCAAAGTCTAAGATGTTGACCTTGCCTTTAACCCATGGCAATTCAAGATATTTCAAAGCTCATAGTCCAAAATTAATAATAACATACACATTAGAAAAAGTAAAATATAATAGGATATTGAGTAATAAAATATTTTTTATTGAATCCTATCTTAAAATATATTGGTGTGTATCCCTTACCTCTATAAAATGCATTTTTATAGCAACCACAGAACTGTATTAACAGAAATGAGTTAAAATTTTTGAGTGATCTTATCATGGATGATCTCCATGCTTGGAAGGAGGATTAGGTTCCAGTCCATCCACAGAAAAACATATTAGCAAAGAAACACGGCATGATTTGCAGCATTTGTCAAGTTGATGAAGGTTTGAAAAATCGTGACATAGAAAGTCAACATCATGAGATCACAAGAGACCCAACAGTTTTAAATATCTCATACTAGTCAGTTATTCCTATTTCATGAGGTCTCCTACAATCATTGATCTTTTAATCTTTACAATATGTGATGACAATATTTGGAATTCTAGTTTCTGTCTTTATATTTGTATCATAAAATCATGACATTTTTTCCAATTGTGAATGTGATTTCTTGAAGCCAGACTTATTTAATACTCTGTTCTCTTAATAACAATTCTAGAAAATTGTCTTCTAGAAAATCGTCTTCATACATTTTTCCGACAAATAAGATTCATGAGGTAATGTAACAATTCTGTTTCAATCTATTGGAATTTAATTTTCACACTAAGTTGAGAAAATATGCTGTATGTCCTCGGAGAGAAAGAAGGTATATGGAGTGTCTGCAAGTGAGTAAGTGAGTAAGTAAATGGGATAATGTTGGAAACTGCCTAGATCATAAGCACCCAACCTTGGTGCATTCATAGAATCATAGAATGTTTGGGGTTGGAAGGGACCTCTAGAGATCATCTGGTTCAACCCCCTGCCAGAGCAGGATCCCCCAGGGCAGCCACACAGGAACACGTCCAGGTGGGCTTTGAAAGTCTCCAGAGCAGGAGACTCCACACCCTCTCTGGGCAGCCTGGGCCAAGGCTCCGGCACCCGCACAGCAAAGAACTTTCTCCTCATGTTGAGGTGGAACTTCCCATGTTCTAACTTAAACCCATTATTTCTTGTTCTATTGCTGGGCACCACTGAGAAGAGATTGTCCCCTTCCTCTTGACATCCACCCCTCAGATATTTCTATATGTCAATCAGGTCCCCTCTCAGCCTTCTCTTCTCAAGACTAAACAGCCCCAGTTCTCTCAGTCTCTCTTCACAGGAGAGATGTCCAAGCCCCTTAATCATCCTCGTAGCTCTCCCTTGGACTCTCTCCAGTAGGTCCCTGTCTCTCTTGAATTGGGGAGCCCAAAACTGGACACAGGATTCCAGGTGTGGTCTCACCAAGGCAGAGCAGAGGGGGAGGAGAACCTCCCTAGCCCTGCTGGACACACTTTTCTTAATGCACCCCAAGATCCCATTGGCCCTCTTGGCCACAAGGGCCCGTTGCTGTCCCAGGGAAAACTCACTGCCCACTGAGACTCCAAGGGTTTTCTCCATGGGGCTGCTTTCCAGCAGGTGACCCCTAATCTGTCCTGGTGCCTGGTGTTATTCCTCCCCAGATGCAGGACTCTACACTTGTCCTTACTGAACTTCATGAGGTTCCCCTTTGCCCAGCTCTCCAGCCTGTCCAGATCTGTTGGATGGCAGCACAGCCTGCCTGGGTGTCAGCCACCCCTCCTAGTTTCATATCATCAGTGAACTTGCTGAGGGTGCACTCTGTCCCCTCATCCAGGTCACTGATGAAGATATTGAACAAAATTGGACCCAGCACTGATCCACTGGCCATGGGCCTCCAACTTGACTTTGTGCCGCTGATCACAACCCTCTGAACTCTGTTGATGAGCCAGTTCGCAATTCATTCTTAACCCTGATGGTTCATGAGAATCTTAGGGTGAATAATCTTCAAAACTACCCACGTGATTTTTCTCTAATTTGCTGGAATTAAAACCAGGAGGGAATTAATATTTATGCAGTGTTATAACAACAGCATCCAGCTCCAAGAAATTCTTGACCAGGGCATGTAACCCTATTTTTTTTTATACAGACCAGACTATCCATGGACAAGTACATACTTTTGTTTGCAGGAGAGATTCTCATTCTAAAGAAAATAATTCAAAGAGTCTGTTTTTTAAGGTCAGATGGGCAAAACTTCCCCACTAAAGTCAAAAAGAATTATGATGATGAGGGCCATCAGGGACGGAGCCCCATTTCTGCATTTAATGTCAAGTGTCTTTCTCAAATCCTGTTACTTACTGGAGACTCTGACTCCAGGACAGGCCTATTTCACCATTATTTTCAAAGCTTCTTTTTTATAACATTGTTTTGGCTTAGAAAAAAACCAACTGTCTTCAGTCTCATTGGTTTTGCAGTTATTACTGGACAATCACAAAGCAAATATTAATCATACTAATGACAGCGTACATCACTGAAATGTTAACCTTCAAACCAATAACTCAGATTCAGGGGATCATTTTGGTACAGGCTTTTGAATTTAAATGGACCTTTCCCTGTCTGAGAAAAATTGACACTGTCCCATTTAAGTCACTTTGTGTCAGCCTAGATGGTCACACGCAATCAGTCAATGCAATTTAGACCGGCATCTACAAAGGCAAGAAAAAAAAGTCTTGCAAGATTTCAAACAAAAGCACATGAAATAGGGTGGTGTGGGCAAAGACATAACATCTGAAAGAGAAGCACACAGCTGAAATGAAGATGACCTACACAAAGAGGCAGAAGTTTCCTGGTGAAACTTTTCTGGTTTTTAAAGGAGACAGAGACAAAAAAAAATTACTCCCAGTTTCATTGGGACTCAGCTCACCAATCTGAAGATAGCGATGATGTGCACACACTAAGCCATCCCGAAACACGATTTTTTCGTGCTCTCTAGAAAGAGGAAAAAAGCAGAAGGAAGCTTATGACATTTCATATTGCCTGCTGTCTGATTTCTTTCACGTTTTTTTGTTGTGACTCCTCCTAACAATTTTGGATTAAGAGATCAGGGAATTGGGGAGTTTAATTATGTGCAGAGCATTGGTGACACATCAAGGCAAAAAATGTTTCCTAGAAGACACAAGTGAAATACATCGCTGAACATGTCTAAGGGCATATAATAAACCACATTTTTACTTCAGTACCTTTATGATCTTCCTAATATATGTTTCCAGGGTTTGAAGTTGTGTTTTGGGTTTACATTTTTGAG
This sequence comes from Trogon surrucura, assembly GCA_020746105.1. Taxonomy (NCBI): domain Eukaryota; kingdom Metazoa; phylum Chordata; class Aves; order Trogoniformes; family Trogonidae; genus Trogon; species Trogon surrucura. Next base: position 76,820,190 of record CM036620.1, on the reverse strand, counting down.
TTCATTACCACAGAGCCCGTTATGGTCTGTGACACAGAACAATGATGAAAACAAGAAAAATATGGCACATGAAGCAGTGAATATACAGCTCTTCATAGCCTTGACTTCTCAGACAACATAAGTCTTCATGATGAAGAAGAGCAGTCATTTCTGTGAATTTTTAACAGGAACTGTCCAATCAAAGAACCATGAAAAGGCAAAGAAAAGGAAGTTAGTTAATCAAATTTGAATTTGTTGTATGGTTCACATTTGCTTTTTGTTTCCATTCACTATGAACCTGATCATGATTTATATTGGATTCTTCACATGCAGGATGTTTGACCAAGGGTAGAACCTCAAGTAAAGAACATTTTATGTTTGCTAATTTAATCTCTTCAGGTGGTGTATGCTGTGTGATAAAAATTGTCAAGATTTTGTTCCTCTTTCACACAATTAGACTTTTATCTTACTCCGTAATTATAATGGTTAATAACAAAAGATATGTAAATATTTCAAGTGTTCAGCATCTAATAATGTTTGGGGAGCGAAACGGTAAAGGATAGGGATACGAAGACCATTTCAGATAGCAATGAGGACAGAAAAAAAGAAAACAAAGAATCCTTTTCCCCTGTAGTCAGTGCTTTTACATAACTATAGAATCACTGTAGAACAAATTTACAGATCTGTAGAATAAATTTGCAAGTCACTGTAGAATAAATTTACAATGAAAATGGAGCCGTTCAGGTGAATTTTCATGTCTGATGGCAAGAAATATTCCTTTATGATCACAAATAGAATTCGCTCGGTCTGTTCTCGCATCTAGTGGAACTATTTTGACTTGAACTTTGCAGAAGTTTTATTTTCTGAGTTGGGGGACGGAAAATTTCATTTCAAGTCTTGAGACACCATTCTGTATGTTCGTGTATGAATTTCAGAGGTGGATACATATGTGCTGATCATGTGAGGGAAGAGACCACAGTGGTAAGGTTATTTCTCTATCCTATAGACAAACACTGTATAAAACCAGGAGGTGATTAAGGCTACCGATGTCTCAGCTCCTTTTCTTCCTTGATAGATTATGAAGCTGGTGGCAAGACCTAACATGGTTCCCTTTAGCATGTGAAGCTATAACATACTTCAAATAAGTGTTTCACTCTCATCTGGCCTGAAGTCTTGGGTAGAGATACAAATTCATGTGAAAATCTATTGTTTGCTTTTAGATACTACACTTTAATAATTTAAAATTTCATTATATCATTATTTTAACAAGTACTGTAATACTTTCCTTCATCCAGATACCTGTCTCAGTCCAAATTTGATACCTATCTTCAAGCTGTAGTTAGCTTGTGCTAACTTTTAATTATCTTTGCACTAATTCTAAACTTTCTTAGAAAATAGTACTCTGTTGAGCTCATGGCATGGGTTTTTGCATCAAAAACTTGTTCGCTGCTGATCCAAACTTATTTATAGATTAAAAAGGAAACCATTTTACCTAACCTATGAACAAAAATAAAAGTACGAGATCATTCAACCTAATGTTCTGATTTTAGGAGAAAAAAAAGAGAGGATGTGCCCATCTTAAATGTCACTATAGCATATTTCTTTCACACTTGATTTTTTTTATGCACTGCAGCTTTTCAGCAGTGCTACGTCAGTGCTCTTACGGGGTGGCTGATGCTTCTTTTTTCCCCCTTTTAACCTGACTGTTTGCCACAGTTGCTGGTGACCCCAGGAGATCAGGTTGAGCAGTTCAGACAGACTTTTCCAGGCCCTTATTTCTATGGAAAGGAAAAATGCCTATCTTAGATCCATTTATTTCAAACCCAGCAAGTATCCAGGTATCCTTAAAGTCTGCTGTACTATATAAACCAAAGAACTTCATTGCATCTCTTGGTTGAACTGGCACCTTCGCTCTTTTGTGCCTGTTCCCGGAAGTTGAGTGATAATCAAGAGACTAGTTCTATTTGTTTTGTTTGTCCTTAAACATATTTTTTTTTTCTGTGAAAAAAACAAGTTTTCTAAAAAAAAATATTGTAGGTTAACATTCTTATTAGATTAGGGTAAAAAAAAAAAAATCACACCAAGAAATCTACTCTCTACTAGCATTACATGTTTAAAAAAACAACAACAAAAAAACCTTAAACTTTTTGGAGTAGCTAGTACTTTCTTCGGCTGCTCATTTTACAGAAATATATAATTCATTTGAAAGATAAAAAGGCTTAACTAACACCTCAAGAGCTTCTGAATCTCTGCAAACTGCACTTTTCTTAGGTTTTCCAAATGTAATCTACCTTTTGTGAATTCCATCCGCATCTCACACTCAAGACTTGCATAAATATATCTATACTGTCCTGTTTGGCAATAACCAGCCATCAGGGTGATGGTCAAGGTGAAGAGGAAACTACGTTTCTTAGTATAATTGTCAAAGTCAACAATTTCCTCTTCAAATTAAGCAAAATAACCTTCTACTTAGGAGGTCTTGTAGAACTATGAGTTTGCTGTAGTGCAAAGTTCACGTAAAGAAAGAGATCGCGTTCTAAACAGCTCCCTACGCTCCCAAAGCATGTTTAAGCTAAATGATGCGCTGGTTTCAGGGAGGAAAACTGATGATAGGTAATACAGTGTTCTATTAAATGCTACAGAACACCAACTATTTTCAGATAATAAACTCCTAAAGAAAAGGGAGGATTAGATTAGAGTTTACATTAAATTAGATCGAAGGAGAGAGTCTTCATTTATGCTCTAATAAGGTGGAGAGGTCTCAGTCTCTATTTTTTATAAAACTTTCATTAAATTGAAAAGCTGCAATTCATCATCTTGATCAGAAATATAATTTGATGCTGAAGTTCTGATCTTTGAATTCCAATACATTTTGTTCCTGTTTTATTCTCATGAGAAATTCAGTTGCTCTGTATTAATATCATTGTAAGATCATAGTAAACACGGAACTAATCTAAAATGTTTGTAGTTGGTTTTTTTGTAACTTTTGGGGGGCTGCGATCATTGCATAAAATTTTTTATTAAGTTCCAGTTACTGAACACACAAATAATTAATCCATTATATTGCAATTTGGATTAATCTACAAGCACAAGTTCTGGTTGCAAAATCTGAATCCAAAATATGAAGATGCCGGACTCCAAATTCAAATCCACTCTTTGAGCTCAGTCTATTTTATAATCATTTACCGAAAATGCAGTTCCTCTGACAGTTCTGGTCTTCTAAGTTCTAAAGTTTGGGGATGTTCAGTTCTGTGTTAGAACTCTCTCAATTTATTGTGGGAGACGCCCTGAGGATCCTTTTTCTTCAGTACTGTAGACTCAAAGACAATAAGGGAGAAATAAGAAAGATGATGAACAACACATTTTCTCTACTTTTTGAGGGAAAAAAAAAAAAATCTCTTTTTGAAACACACAACCAACCCTGAGTGATGTGGGTGGGTTGGTTGTTTGTTTTTACATTTAGTCATCAGTTATAGAGCACTGGAGAGGCAACTTTCATGAAGTAGAACCTAAGAACACATAAAGACACCGTAGGGTCACCAGAGACTAACATCACCCTGATAGCTGAAGGCACAGGAGATATTTGCAAGGAAGTTTATTTCTTTAAATAAGCCAGAAAATTTACTTATCTTGACATTGTTTTGGAGAGTGTCTATTCTTTGTATGATTCTTTTTTATGCATTTGTCATAACCTAGAAATTTTAGATCTCACAAGAAGTAGTTACTGTGACATGCCCTTAGACAGCTTCCATGAAAGGTGAGAAAAACATATGTAATTTCTTACTGCTTACTGATATTTATTTTAATTAACTAATACTGCCTGTGGTCCTTGTCTCCCTCTCCAGTTAACAGAGTCAAAAAGTTACGTTTTAAAAAGTCAGGTCATCTCTTCTTAAAAAGGGCATCTTAGAGAGTTTAATACATTCTAGGAAACTCTTAGAACTAAAACTCAGTTTGCCATAAATACAGTGTATATAACAACCTCCAAAAATGCTGGCACTGATTCTGCTTCTTGTTTATTCTTCTGAACAACACAGGACTACCAGTGCTTCCCAGATACCCACTTTACAGCATCGCCTATAGCGTAAGAAACTTCTTAAGCGCCCTGGCCAAACTCCTGCTGGTGACCCTGGTTAGCCTCCCACATCTTCTTATACGAGCTACTAGTAAAATAAAGGTTGTGTTATGCTATTCAAGGAGAAAAGACAGATAGCTATGAAAAATGAGACAACCCGCTGGTTATATGCTGCAATGGGGTGTAATTCACTCTGATTAAATCATACAAACATGTTACCCCAGTCTTCACCTGGGAAGCGAGCGATGTGATGTTCTGTCAGGGGCATTAAGCAACTGCATACAATGCCCGGGAAGAGTTTTTCTCTTCCTGGGAGCATGTCTCCATGAAAGCTTGTGCGAGTTGCCCTCCTCTATGCTTCCCTTATGATAGTGCCTTCATCTATTCTAAATATTATTCTAAAAGACATCTTGTCAGCATGGTTTGTGAGGAGCAACGCTCAGATCACAGTGAATGGCAGTGTACAAAACCAATGAGGCATTTAGGATACAACAAATCTGACCTTGAGGTCCTACCATCTGAAAACTTTCCAGTGCTAATCTGCTCATTTTTTTTACCACCGCGAGTGATCTTTTTGCCTGCACTCATAAATATTGAGCCATGCTTATAAGCCCCAAAGGAAGAGGACAAGTTTTCAGCAGAATTTCTTAGATATCACAGTCTACAGTATCTCAATGCCTAAAATTTCGACGTAAAAATGTTTAATGGAGTTAAACTTCAACTGAATAATTTTAACTAATTATTCTCACAGTCAAAGAAGCCCCTTCTACTGTCAATATAATGAACCATTTTCAGGTTTTTTCTTCCTTTTCTGGTCAAGCCGAGTCAGTGTATATCAAGTAGCAAAAAAATGAAAAACTGTGGAAAAATGGGATTAAAAGGGACACTGAACTTGACTGCAAATGCAAGAGCAGAAAGGAACTTTTCTTGAAATATAAAGCCTAGATCTGAGCAATTTGTATCAAATATCAAATATATTTCTGAGCAATTTTTATCAAATGATAATTTGATACAAATAGAAGTAATCTAAGAATCAGAATTTAACTGCAACTTAATGCTGACATTGCCACAATAGAAATTGGATCCCTCTTGTCTGCTTCTCTTCTGGATTCCTGAACCTGACCACAGTGACTATTCCTGCCTTCTCCCAGCATTAATAGAAGGAACATGGTTCCCATGAGGTTCCCCCCTCGATTTCACATGAAGGTGCTTTAGATTCATTCCATATAAGGGTGGGATCAAGGCATTCCAAAAATAGAGCCCAAATTCTTGTCACTAGTTTCTTATAAAAGGGCTTTTCAGGAGAAGTTTTTTAGCTCAACATTGTTTAGTGCAAGTAGGTAAGGTAAGGTCTAAATATTCCTAGCACATTAGGTTTTTTTCAGGTGTGTAAGCAAATAGAAATTTGTCTTTTTTTTTCATCACTAACAGAAATTGGAAGGAGAAAGGTATTTAGGTATCCAGTTTAGCAAGAGTGGAGATTTAGGAAGTCCAGTAAACAGTACCTCAAAATTGTAGGTGTTAATGGTGTGTTAGATGTTAAGTAGGGCTTTCCTTAATTGTTATTTTAGCTTTGACTTCCACGCTTTACCAAAAGGGTACCTCAAGTACTCAAGTGCTCTGCTCGATGTACACCAGGCTGCTACTTCTTCAGACAAGGAGCCAGCATTCACTACCAGATGGTTCTCATGACTCATGGGCTTCTCAGGCAGATACAGTGATGAAGGAGAACAGAGGATGCACATTCACTACCTTTTACAGAAGCTTTTCACAAATCCAGACATACACAAAGATGTTACCACACTTTGCCATCCCTGGATGTGTTCAAATGTCACTTAAATGTGGTGTTGGGTGATATGGCTTAGGGGTGAGCTTGTAGTGTAGGGTTAATGGTTGTAGTGTAGGGTTAATGGTTGGACTTAATGATCCCAAGGGTCTTTTCCAACCTGAACTGTTCTATGACTCTATGATTCTCCAGAGGTAGGAGGCAAAAAACCACATCCATCACCTGCAGAAGTTCCACAGAAGGCATGAGGCTTCTTGGCTTGCAAGCTGACTAATATACTACAATTAAAATTGTGTAGGACATCGTCTACACATCCTGTATGCCTCATCATCTGAATCCAGACCTTTCAGTCTACTGACCTGCTTTAGTTTCTTTGAAAAATAATTCATTATGACAATGTATTTTTGAGGATCTTGGTCTCATGTAAGAGAATGATTGGTCTTGGTCTCATGTAAGAGAGGTTAAATGCAAGAACAGGATGAATCTCTGCCCTTTGCAGCTTTCGGAACTTGTCCAGGCAACATCATGAATAACCTGATATCCACATATAAATATCATACCTGCATATTTGCATATAAACATATGAGTAAAGCAAATAAATACAATTTCAAGAACATTTTGAAATTTTCTTACTTCACTGATACCTGCTGCAAAGGATATAAGACAACAGCCTTAGAGGGGAACAGTACTATAAATTTTTATTAGATGGATCAGAAATATTTTCATGCTGTGGGCAGTGTCGGTTTATAAGAAGTACAGATTACTATCTGCTATAACAAGGAGCATTAACCATGATTAATGAGCTGACTTTGAAAGTCAGACCAACTTCACAATATAATCTTTTCTCCTCTAAGGCAATTTTTAAAGAAACTTTTAAATATTTAAATAGTTCAGCAGCCTTCTGAAGCTGGTGCTGTCTGAATGAGTTTGGCAATTGCTTTTTTGACTTAAATTGAAAAAATAAGATATAGTTGTCCAGTCACATTATGTGAACAGAAATGTAATATTTATGTTAATGTAATTGCATATTGGGAAAACTCAGGTTTGGTAAAAAAAGTCATGATTTTTTTAAAGTATATCTGAGCTGTAGTTTTTCACTGGCAAGAAAGGGAGAGTGTCATTGACTTCACTCCTTTAAGAGAGGATTACTGACCTTGTGATTAAGACACAGTCCAAAGATCAAACAAACCTGGAAGGAACCACATTGTTCATGAATACAGAAGAAGTTGCTCTCCCACCAGAGCAGGTTAAAATATCAGATTTCTTACTTACCAGCCAGGACCTTAAGGTTATCTGAGCTCATGTAGCTTGATTTCAAAATGGCCTGATGAGAAAGAATCTATCATGTTACTGATTGAGGGCTTACAATGCCATTTTCACTTGTGATTTTTGAAACTTTGATGTATCTCCTCAAAACTACTCAAGCATCTAACTCTCTCTCAGAAATCTAAATTGAAGAGCCACGGTGTTAAACAGATACTGGTTTATAGTACTTTGCATTAAACTATTGCTGGATAAAACATGTGAGCTCTTCCCACAATGGTGATTAGAACATGATCGCCCTCACCTGAGGTGTAGTCATCCAAGCAAACACACTTCAGAGTCCTCTCACATTCAGTGCTCTTAAGGCAAGGTAAGAAATGAACCCACGTACACTGTAATGTCAGTGAATACTCTAATGCTTTAATTAGTATATATAAAAAATATATTAATAGATGTATGTAAAAATGTGGGGGTTTAGCTCTGCTATAGAAGAAGTAGATATGCATTATCTTTGTAGACAGGTATTACTCAAGTTGTAATAATATGGATGGAATTTATTGGGGAATTCAGTCATGATTGATCTGTGTTCTGGCCCGGCAGCACAGCGACTGCTCTTTGAGCTCATCAAATGTGTGTCTCCTATTCTCTCCCTCCTAGATGGGTGGGATAGATTTTCTGACATGTAGTGACTGATATGCATCTTGATGAAGTAGTTCTACTCAGTTCTGCTTTTTGGGTCTGCTTCACAAATGCCTGAGTCACCATCTTCTTAGAAACTTAAACATAGTGTGTCTTGTATGTGCAGTGAGATACAGGAACTAACACACCAGAACCATAACAACAATATCCCACTCAAGTAGCTTCTGAGCAATATGTTGTTAAATTATGGTCCCTAAATTGTTTGAAATTATGTATTTGCTCACATAGACAAATCATTGCCCTCTATCTCATTGCAGGAAGCTAATCAATTAGTTAAGTAATTAGAACGTGTCCCAACAGTCATCCAGTTTTACAAAATATTTGGGTTTACACTTTCTGTCTGAAAACGTAGTGAAGTTTTACTGAGTGCTGTTAAACAGCTATTGCTGTTTACTCTCAGGGAAGCATGCATTTCAGGGTAAAGCCAAGCAAAACAGTAGTATTACAGTTAAGAGTTTGAGCTATACCATCATTTTAATATGAAAAATGCTTCCCTATATTTCTTCCTGACATGCATTTTATGTATTTTCTGAAGTGCTCTGGGATCTTTACGAGTGAAAGGTGCCAAAGAAATAGGAACAACTGTAGCTACCATTTTACAGCTTCTTACAGCTATTTTGTCAGCTTTGTCAGCCCCTACTGAAATATCAAGACTGGTGAACTCCTGTTCAGCTGTTTGATTTTGCAAAGGGGAGTTAAACATACGAAAAAACTATCAAGTCCTTTTGACATTTCACATTCATCACACGAGCAGAAAAACAAGGGTGGCCACAAGTGGAAATGTGCAAATCCCTCTGCTTTATTTCCTCAAACTTTTATTTAGTTTTTAAATGAAAACCAACGATTGCAAAACGCAATACGCTGTATGACTTATGTTGTGAATAAAAGCTTACGGGATTTACATTGCCATGCGAAGAAGGCCATTTACATGTTAAGAAGCCATTTATGATACCAATAAAAGTCCACGGGATTTACTTTACAATGTGTGGGAAGCCATTTATGATGTTAAGAGTCAATTTACAATGTCAACAATTGTGTTAGCCGTAAAAATGCAACTCAAGGATATAACATTGATTTTTTTTTTTTTCCCATGTATTGTTGATATTTCCCTGGCAATGACCCACACCTCGACCACATGGATTTTCTGGTTTATGTTTTAAATGAGACAGATATAACATAAATTCTTGTTTTCCCTACATGAGTTATTGTTAGGGAAGAACTACTTATGCAGACATATTCTGGCTACCTCACATAGTGTAACAAGACAGAGATTTCTGACTCTGGTAGGCAACTTTGTCTGGCTATGTAATTTGGCTATAGCACCAAAGATGTTCCCAGTCTTACCACTTCCATTCACCCTGTAGACATTCAGCACTCTTGATTCATCACCAATCTTCGTGCACTTATTCTAATTCTAATTTTCTTCTTTTTTTTCTTTTTTTTTTTTTGAGAGGGGGAGGCAGAGGGAAGGCAAAATACCACCTGCTACTACCTTTATTCGTATACTGGCTCTGGATAAAGAAAAGTATTTCTTAAATTGACCTAAACTCTAGCATTGGTGATGGAGTGACACTATACCAAGTCATCATTTCTGGTGTCCATCGACAGGGTGAACAGTAGTTCGTGTTGATGGTTTCTTCTTCCTCTGCACAGGATCCACTTGAGGCCATCTTTACACTAACAGGCATTCATACCTCTTTCTTTCTTCATTGTTCTGAAGCTCCCTCGTACATCCAGAGTTATGATATATATGGTGTCCTTTACATACATCAGACATCATTTATTTTATTCACTTTGTCACTCCCATAACCACTTTTGTCCACCTCCAAGTGTGTACTTCTTTAACTGACCGCTGACGAGATGTTGATAGACACGGAACCTCCAGTGCCAGCCTTTGCCTCACTTCCAGCACCCTATGTATGCACTCCTCTACACTGCAACCCATGTCTCTGCTTCTCAAAATCTCTGTTATCATCCCAGGCCTGAGTTACTCAGTGCTATGTCGCTGTTTTAGAGCCGTAAAAATCTCATTTTTGCCTAGGGCCACTGTTTCTTGCTGCTGTGTGTGTAAAACCACGGTTGTTCCACACAGACATAATCAAAAGTGAAAGAAATTAGATGCAGACACCTGGTTAGTTAGAGAAATTGCTATTTCAGCTAAAATATGTACCGGGAAAAAAAAAAAAAGCTGTTGGAGGGTTAGGAAACAGACAGAGCAAGACCGACGAGCATCTGAGGTTTCGCAAACAGTTCGGAGCACATGGGAATGGCAATACAGGTGTTAACATTATTATTGTTAATCACAATCAAGAAAAATAGTATTGCTGAAATGTGGCTGTTGCTAGAATTGTTAAAATGAATCCTTTTCATTAGAGTATTACCAACTTCTTTGAGATTTTGATACATTTTCAGAGAACATTGCGCTACTGTTTATTGTCCATATCTGGGAATAGATTAGCACTTGTTTGTGATATTTATTCCTTATTTTGTTAAATGAGTTATTTCACCTAAAGACACATCAGTACTTTTCTGGTTGCTGTCAAAAAGCACAAGTCCAAAATCTTAAATGTATTGAGCTGTAAGCAGAAATACATATTTATGCTTGATCTGAAATACAGCTCTTCAGATTTTCACCATAGTAAAGGTTCTTTTCTCTTTCTAACCAACTTTTCAAAGTTTGTGAAGGAGATCATAGAATCATAGAACAGTTTAGGTTGGAAAAGACCCTTGGGATCAAGTCCAACCATAAACCCTACACTACAACCATTAACCCTACACTACAAGTTCACTCCTAAACCATCTCACCCAACACCACATCTCACCGACACTTAAACACATCCAGGGATGGCGACTCAACCACCTCCCTAGGCAGCCTGTTCCAGGGTCTGACCACTCTTTCCGATAGAGCGGCAATTCCTTTAATGGCCATATTTAAAGACTCTAAGAATTAATTAAGAATTTAAAAGTCTACCATGAGGCCTGAAAGGCTATTAAAAAAAAGGTTTTTTAGATTTATTTGAAGCAGAATCCCAAATGTAGTATAACCCAATAGATAATACACTATATTCAATAAAACATTTAAAACCTCAAATTTTTAAAAACATACAGATTTTTTTCTGCCGTAAGAACACCAGCAATTAAAGTCTGCTGGCTATACTTGAAGCAGACTGCGTAGTCATGAAGTTAAGATGTTCCCGAGACCAACTCATGAGTGCAGCAAGCCAGGGAAACAGGAACTAAAGATTATGAAGTACACGGATGGATAGAAGGATCACATTTTTGTATCCCACATTACATTACAAAAAACAAAGACTGTAAAACGCTTGAAATAAATTGATAAGAAGTAGTATGTAAGTACCTGAACTTGTGTGTTGGGGTTTTAAGGCCAGTTAGAGAGAAGTTGCCAGTGTCAAATCTATTCTAAGTCGAATAATCAGCACCCTTTCCCCGTGCTCCCTTTTAAAATTTTACAATGTGTGATATATCCCACCCTGTTCACTTCATCAGGAAAGCAGCAACTCAACAGTTAAACAAGAAAAACCCATAGTGACAGAGGAGAACCCAAAGAAAGTAGCACTCCAGATGACAGAATTTCTGGGTTCCTGAAATGTGTTGGCAAAATAAAGCTTGAAGTCATGGAACTTAATCAGATTTGTACTCTTTATTATTGATTTTAGGAGGACAATATAACAGCACTGAAATTTCAACTTTTACTAGCTTCTTCAATTAAACAGCGAATTCACTGGCATCTTGAGTTCAAAATTTAAAGTGACAAAGGGTTTTTGAATGTACATTTTCAGTTATGTCATGGAAGTCACCTGTAGCAAGCTGCATGGCTACATGTCTGTACCTGAAAGTAGTCGGAAACCGAGTAAACAGGACACCAAGCCCCAGTTAATAAGTTCTGCCACTAAATAGGAGTTAAGAGTACAACAGATCCATGCTGATGTATCTAACATCTAACTTGGAAGCTACCAGCTCTGAGAAATGATGGAGGGGGTGCTCAAAAGTCTGAAGCTGATTATTTTTAGGAAACTGATCAGGGCACATTCTCCTCCCTCAGGTCAACCTGGTAGAGCATCACTAATACCTAAACACCTAAACTTTCTTATTTTCCCAAAACAGGGTGTTAAAACTGCCTTGTGGCAACATCTCCTGACCTCTGAGATGTACCTGGGAATTTTTGGGTTACACTAGTAAGCACTAAGACCACACTAGTGATGAACAGCAAGGGCTGAACACTCATAGGTGGCTCCAAGGGAGTTACAAGGCCCTGTTGGGGTATTGCTTCATTGATTGGTGTAAACACAGTGCATGGATCAAGAAATGCGTGGTGAGCATTGCAAAACACTAAGGGAAGTCTTCAAAAGTTAATGTCATCCTGTAGAAATTGCTGTAAGGACCTGTGGAATTTAGCCCAGAATAATTTGGTTTTTTACAGTTTTAAGAAGTTAATAAATCTGTAGATTTTCTGGCTGAAAGGATATTTGTATCTATAACCTTTGTATGGACAAAGCCACTTCTAGATTTAGACAGAGGAGGTGGTTACCTCTAACCATAAACCATCAGAGACAACAATGTGGCCACAGCTTCCTTCCTGCTTTGCTGACACCGCTGGTGTGGTGGCCACTTCTGCCACTCCAGACAGGACCAATGGTTATTACAAGGGGAAAAAATAGGAAAACCACCACTTTCAATATTACTGGTGATTCTCCATACTCCTCACACCCCTCCACAGCAAGAGGAGATGGGAGGCATGAGCCTCCTCTCCCCTCCCTTTTCCTCTACCCCAGATCTTCCTGCACCTGCACTCCCTCATCCTCAGAGCAGCGAAATTCAGGTTTTCCTATTCTGCACAGAAAACCAGAGTGCGCTGTGCTGTCTCACATGTCCACCTCCCACAGAACACAACACGAAGGTTACACTGAAGTATGTATTCAGATTCCTTTCTTTTTTTTTTTTCTATAAAAATGAAACATTTTTCATACAACAATTAAAACTCTGTCATCCATTTAAGATTGTGGTAATTTTTCCTCTAATCTGATAATGTAATTACTTTTTTTCATTTCTTTATCCTTTGGGTTTGATTCTGATTCCGATTATTCTAGTTACACTTGAAATGTCATAGGGGATTAAAAATTCCAGAGACAAATACCCACTTTCTTTCAAAGAAGTAAATGCAACATAATCAGTCACATCTTTCAAAACCATTCTCTGAATATGTAGTATGCATCAAATGTAATTCCCGTGATGTTAGTAGGGTCATATCACCAGCACTACAAATTAATGAAGCTTCACTGAAGAACTACATCAGTTTACACCACTCTAGGTTTGCCCAGACTCTTAGGCTTTGTTACAGTGGAAGACATACAGGAAGTTAAAGGAAGATAAAGAGGAGAGAAAGATTAATTCACACTTCTGTGCTGTGATTCCATTTTAATTTTTTCCTCTGCTATATTTTGGCAAATAATATGTCACTACATTTGGAGTCTCAGTCCCAGATGCTTCTCCAAGATCTTGGGAAAGAGTCCACTGGAGAAAGTCTGGCCATGTAGCACTTCCTACCCTTTCTCTTTTCTCTGATCTCTAAATTTGATCTCACAAATGCCTGTACACAAACATGAGGCTCACTCCCAAACAATTCATCTATTTCTGCTGCTTCTTCCTCACCTGGGGCAATAATTCTCTCTAATGATGTTCCTGTAAGTGAGATGTCACAAACCTCAATATGACTTCAGCTGAAGAAGCAGCAGGAATGGGGAGCTGCTGAACCAGGTGTAAGCCTCTTTCTTAAACTAATGACATTTGGGGTGGGTGGTGATGTGTCTGCAGGATACTGTATGTGCTTAAAGCCACAAGAGGCTTTAAAAAAATCATAAAATACGCATAATGTCCTTAAAAAGCTTTTTAGGTGAAGAACTCAAACACTTCTAAAAAATCCTGTTTTGTCATATTAAATTTGATTGTGGCACATTCCTATGACTCAAAAAATGACAATAAGAACACTTCCACGTGTTTTTAAACTCATGCAGCACCTCCTCCCATGATGTATTTCCTTACACACTCCATGATCCATTTAGAAAACACAGAAATACAGTGCTATGTAAAGAATGGAAATCCATGGCATTGAAATTTCCCAAAGAACAAAAAAGCATGTTTTGTTTCAGTTCTTTTCTATTTTTTACCTTTGTCTTTATCTCATCTTTCCCAGTGAGTGCCAATTCAGTGCCTGGATCCTAGTCCAGAGGGATATTTGTTTACTTAGCCTTCATCTCTCACTGTAGGGCATTGTGAAAAAAGGCAGGAGTAGCAACTCTAAGAGTTTAGTGCAGAAATATCATGTATTAGGGACTGCAGAAACATTAGGCTATTCTCTGTAGAGTCTCAAAACTATCATTTATGAAGTAACATCAAAGACAAATGAAGTGTTACAATTACAATTTCCAAGTAATGAAGTTGCAGTGAAGCGAGGTTCTAGTGGATCATGTCGTGTCCAAGATAAACTGTGCACAAGGAGTAAAATAATTAGTGAAGGAGTCAGACAATAATGAAAAGGAGACAAAAACGTATCGAAGCCATCATCCCATTTGCTCCCACCCTGGTCCTTTCCAGGAACAAAGAAGGGGTGAGTGGACAGAGCAGGGGATTGAATCTGAGGAGCTCACTTCTTGGGTTCATCCCAGTCTCTCTGTGTGACTCTGGGAAAGCCTCTAAATCTATTACATGTGCCATTCTCAGGCTATGAAAGCTTTGAGAGCATTTCAGTGTCTCACAGGGATAAAATCCATTACCAACTGCAAAGTGCTCAGCTATTATAATTAAGGGAATTGCACGCAATGGGCACAAAGGCCAGGGGGTTTGAAGCAGATATTCAAAGATATTTAAGTGTTTATAAATGTAGAACAATTTAATTGGGACCTGAGAAGTTAAGAGCTTTTGAAAATCCCAATACATAAAAATCTCTAATTCTGCCTTTACAACTTAATAAAACACAGACAGGGTAGGAATCATGCTATGGATTTTGCTATGGTAAGCTTTTTAGGATTCTATATGCTAGCAGGGACTGTAGAAGTATGAATCTGTATTTCTTTGAGCTCTTGTTTTCTATAGCTCACTTAAAAATCTCTCTTACACGTTTATGAGTTGCAGGGAAAAATTTTGATTAAAAACTTCTTGGAAAGTAAGAATCAAGGTTTAGGGTTCAGTTTCAGTGACAGACCTACATTTTGCAAGACTAACCACCCCAACTTAAATGCAGCTAAAAGACTCTGGTCTGTTCCTTACTGATTAAATCCATTTCCCAGTTGAGGGGCACTAAGTATATATGCTTGATTTTATTTAGAACACAAAGTCTTCAGTGACT
The DNA here is from genome assembly GCA_020746105.1 of Trogon surrucura. Lineage (NCBI taxonomy): Eukaryota > Metazoa > Chordata > Aves > Trogoniformes > Trogonidae > Trogon > Trogon surrucura. The sequence goes on along the minus strand of CM036620.1, from coordinate 76,805,025 downwards.
TACCTAAAGAATCAAAGTGTAAAACTCCGCAAAAACATATATTGTGATTTATGTGTTGTAGAGGCAATGAGAATTTCCCAGTGTTTGGAGGATGGTCACAGCGAATGACAAATAGCACTGACCAGAAAAACCACAGCCATGGATTTATTGTATTTGCTTTATTATAATGTACCATATAATGCACTTCTAAAGTGTATACATGTTTGGATGAAATAAGTATGTTGTATACTGTGTACAGCAGTCTTACTATAACGGAATATTCTGTAATCTCATTGATTCATTCATTTATCCATCACTATCTATGACATCAAAGTAGATTTACTGATTAAAGGAGATGTCATCTTGTATTTCTACTGTAAATAAGGCATAAATGTTAAGAGTTCATTTTCTAGCAAAATTCTGATCTTCAAGCTGCTTCTACTGTGGTTTTTTTTCATAGTTTTGAAATATTTTTTTTCTATATTTAATCATCAAATTATTTTTCAAAGAAGGGTTTTTTCAGCGTGGCGAAACACACATCCTCCACACATACACAAACTGTTATCCTACTGTTTTATTTTAAACTTTGGGACTTACAGACATTAAAACCAGCAAGAAAGCTATCAGCTTCTTCACCAGTCCTTGACCGGTGTTATGTGTCTCTGTATGTCTCCCATATGATAGCAAATCTAGTATATAGGGAAGTCCAAACTTTTTTTTTATTTAATTCAGATATGTATTGGTGAGAAGGAGAACTTAATTTAATCCTAAATTGAATAAGAAGAAACCCTATGAATTAGATTAAATTATGTTGCTTATTATACAGTAGAAAATCAGGTCTAATCTTTTTATTTAATTGCTTCTTTCCCCAGGAATTATTCTTCCAACTGCTGAAAGGCTAGTTCAATTGTTTTACATTGGAAATTTCATTTAGTTGCTGGCTAACTGAAAATAATCAAATATTTTATTTCTACCTACACTTTTCACTTTTCTCAGAAAACTGTCATCTTCTTCAGTTCATTTGGAAATGGAAACAAATAAGAACATTATTTTAATATAAGGAAATTTGGGAGAAAAATAACATGGAACATAAATATTTTCATATCTTAATTAAAATATCTGGTCAATTAAAATATCTGGCAGACATCATAAAGAAAAAAATGAGAAGAGTTCAGAACCACATGTAGGAGTTCCACCACAAATAATTGGGAATTGAACCCAGAGCTCTCACAGACTACACAAGCAGTTAATTGTTGAATTCTTAAAATGACTATCCAAAAGCAGTGATGGTAACGGATCTGTTTTTAACCTTTTTTTTTTTTTTAAATTTTATTAAATACCTTATAATCAAAGGATGATTTAAATGTCATCTTTTATTATTTTGAAATTTAAAAAGTCATCTTGAATTGACTGGAATATTTTGTATCACATACACGCATTTAGGCTTTTCAGCTTCATCCACTCTATCTCCTTCTGGCTTTTTGGCTGCACTGTTCAATTATTCATGCAGCCCAACTATGCACATATCCCACAGTGAGGAATCATAGAATCGTAGAATGTCTTAGATGATCCAGGGGCTGGAGCACCTCTACTACAAGGACAGGCTGCAGGAGCTGGGATTGTTCAGTCTTGAAAAGAGAAGACTTCGGGGGACCTAATAGCTGCCTTCCAATACCTGAAGGGATCCTGCAGGAAGGCTGGGGAGGGACTTTTTACAAGAGCATCCACTGATAGGACAAGAGGAATGGGTTTAAGCTGAAGGAGAAGAGATTTAGATTAGATCTTAGGAAGAAATTCTTCAGTGTGAGGGTGGCAAGACTTTGGAATAAATTGCCCAGAGATGTTGTGGCTGCCCCCTCCCTGGAGGTGTTCAAGGCCAGGTTGGACAGAGCCTTGAGTAGCCTGATCTAGCTGAGAGGCGTCCCTGCCCGTGACAGGGAGGTTGGATGAGATGATCTCTAAGGTCCCTTCCAGCCTAGGCCATTGTATGATTCTACGATCTGCAAACTTGCTGAGGGTGCACTCCAAGCCCTGGTCCAAATTATTAATAAAGATGTTAAATAGGAGTGGTCCCAGTACTGAGCCCTGGGGGACACCACTCGTGACCATTTCCCCTTGTTGTATTGCTGGACACTCTTGTAAAAGGTCAGGTATTGGAAGGCAGTTTTAAGGTCCCAGGTTGAACAATCCCAGCCTCCTCAGCCTGTCCTCATAGCAGAGGTGCTCTAGCTCCTGGATCATCTTTGTGGCCTCCACTGAACTTGTTCCAACAGATCCAAATCTCTCTTGTGGGGACACCAGAACTGGACGCAGTATTTGAGGTGGGGTCTCACAAGAGCAGAGTAAAGGGGGAGAATCACCTCTCTTGATCTGCTGGCCACACTCCTCTGGATGCATCCCAGGACAGGGTTGGCCTTCTGGGCTGCATGAGCGCCCTGCCGGCTCATGTTGAGCTTCTCGTCTATCAACACCCCCAAATCCTTCTCTTCAGGGCTACTCTCAACCCACTATGAACCCAGTTTTTGTTTGTGCCTGTGACTGGCCCGACCCAGGTGAAGGACGTTGCATTTTGACTTGTTGAAGCTCACGCAGTTTGCACTGGCCCATGTCTCAAGCCCATCAAGGTCCCTCTGGATGCCATCCTTTCCCTCAAGTGAGTCTACCGCACCACACAGCTTGATTTTGTTGGCATCCTTGCTGAGGGTGCACTCGATGCCGTTGTCTGTGTAACTGACAAAGATGTTGAACAGCACTGGACTCAGAACCCCTAAGGAACTCCGCTTGTCACTGGTCTCCATGTGGACATCGAGCCATTGATCACAACTCTTGGAGTGCGACCTTCCAGCCAGTTCCTTATCCACTGAATGGTCCATCCATCAAGTCCATGTCTCTCCATCTTAGAGACAAGGATGTCAGAAAAAGACAAGAATTAATTAACAGCTGGACAGAGGTGCCACCCTTCTACATTAGAGTGATTCACAGCCCTTCATGAAGCAATGGTCTCCTAGAAAAATCTTGAAAAATTTACACCGCTATAAAATATAATCCAGTATTTTTACTTACCAAGCTTATTGTCAAAATTATATTATTTAAATGGAAAAGCTAATCTTATTTTATGCTTTTTTTTTAAAAACTGCTTTAAATCCACTTATTTTCCCCATCCTAGAAAAATACAAAGATCTTAAAGAACCTGAGTGCCCCAAATTCTCCACGTCATTGAGAGTCTAGAGCATTTTAATAGCTTCTTTATTTAAACTGTGTTTCTACAAATACTCTCAGTGGGAATACCCACAATCAGTACAGCAGGATCTTCACACGTCCTGCTAATACCAACTCATTATTAATGTAGCATTTACCCTTTGAGATTTGCTGAACTAATCAAAAGTAATGTTAATAACTGGCAAAATGGGATTGCCTCTGGACAAAGAACATTGCACACAAATTAGTGTTTACTTAACTTCTGAAGCCATCCACAAAAGGAGATTTTCCCATCTTCTTGCTGTTTCTGCTGGTTCGGGATTTTGTGGTTTTTTTTGTTGTTGTCAAATCTTCACACTAGCTCAAAGTGATGCTGAGAAAGCCCATGCATAAAGCTAGAACAGGCAATACCTTCAGAAATTCAACTGTTGGTGAGTGCTGACCCTTTGATGACGAGTATTTTGTGGTGTTAGGTGATACCTGACTCCACCAGTGGAAAAGCAAGATGGGAGCATCATGACTGTGCTCAAATGAAACTAAATGATCTTTAAGGTACATTCCAATCCAAACCATTCTATGATTCTATGATGTCATAGAACCTAAGACTTTGCCTCAGGCAGTGTTATATTCTGATGAGAAAGACATGAAAGAAAGTGCTTAGGTCTACTAGGCAAATTAGGTAGGTACTCCCTACATCTTCACTTCACCTGAACGCAGTAACACCAACAGTAATTATGCTCTTGTCCTCATTATAGACCCTACCTGCAAGATCATCTCAATACATTTTATTCAGAAAAAAAATACTGTCTGAAAAGTTTATTAATAGTAACGATCACTGGGTAACATCTCCTTCTCCTTTTTATCCTGTAAATAAAAGTGGATTTCTAGAATTCATAAAAGGGAATAGACTATAAAATGCGTAAAGCAAAAATCTTTAATGTGGTGCTTTTCATTTAATGCTGTGGTATTTCGTTCTCCTAAGTGCCTGCTATCCTTCCTAAGAAGCATTGTTGCCATACGTTAAAGAGCTGGCTTGGGACCCAGAAACCTGATTTCAATTCATAGCTTTCCCATTGCTCTGTGGAGTGACCTTGAACAAGTTAATTTCTTCTTCACTCCTCGGTTTTACTATCCGTTAAAGAAGCCACAGGGATGATAATAGAGACCTTCTTATAAAATACTGTGAGCTCAAAGTTGTTAAGTACAACATGATATTATTGATACTGTTATAATTATTTTTAGGAAAATGTATATTAATATTTAATTATGCAATTACAATAAATACAATATAAAAATAATAAATAGTAATAATTAATGATAACATTGATATGCCACCTGGAACCAAGCCAAAAATAGGAGGCAAGACTAGGAAGTTTGCCACTTTTGTGAAAATCACCAATCAATAATTATTTCACTTTTCTCTTTTCCCACCATACCCTTCCAGGGAGTTTAAAATGACAGAGTATTTCAAGACTGATCGACCCAGAAAGGGCAGGCGCAGGAAGAAGGAGCATCACTGTTGTCTCCAAATTGAACTTCATATACTGTAAAATGCAATAACAACAATAAAATACTTGAAAGAGTCTCAGTCTTTGTCACTGGATCCTCTGCCCATCTCTTGCTCTTCATAAAAAAAAAAAGATCCATAATCACTGCTGTAGTATTAATGGTCATAGGGACAAGTTGATAAAGTGCAATGCACAGATATGTTGTCTTCTGCTCCCCATCCCCAACACAAAGGTCGAGTGAGTGAGTAAGCAGTGAAAGGAAGGGATATTTTGCATCTAAATTCAGAAATAACAGCTAAAGCAAGCTATACTTAAACATTTTTAAAACAACAGCTTGAATGTTTCCCAAGAAGACACTTCAGTAATTGCAAGCATCTATAAATATTTCAAAGCTGCAAGACTAGAAAGCTTTAAAACTCTAGGAGAAAGGCATGCAGTTGGTGAACAAACACCACATTTCTCTGGATCAGTACCTTAGAAGCTCTTTTAAAGACCCTTTTGTGTTTTGATAAAACACTGCTGTAGGACCATACTCACCAAAACTGTTGTGAAACTGCTCTAATACCTAACATTCCACAACTACTATTCTTTCACCATAAAATCAGGCACTTACTTGAATTTCCTTGCTATATACATCCAGTCTTCCTAGGTTCCTTCTCCTGTGAGGCACTCACAGGGAGTCACTTAGGTTTTGGCTGACTAGATCACCAACTGAACTGCTGGAATCTGTCCATTGACTACCAAGGGAGTAAAGAGAGATTTGAATTCCTCCATGCTGTATGATTGACGCATACCAGCTGTCCGAATTATCTTGAATTCTCCTTATTCCAGGTCAATATACTGATTTAAGTTTTCTGTATCCCCTTCCTGTCCTTGAGACCTAAGTTTCATAGCTCAGAAATCAAGATCTGGGACAGTGGGGAGGATTTATACTACATCATGTCACAACACGCCCAAGAATTCTGCCACTTGGATTCTGCAGTTCAAACATTGGAGACTGAGGTGCTTCAGGTAAGCATCTGAAAATAGGTAGCATAAAGCTCTGGAAATGTCTGGATGCTGGCAGCAACAATGAAGATAAATTTACAGACTCCAAAGTTGTCAGTTATGCAACTATTTCACCCATGTGCTGAGATGTCCTGGGAAATTAACTCCTGGAAAATATGATATTAGCATGACTCTAGGCCCAAGCTACTTACTGGGACATGACTGTCAACAAATACCTGTTTAATACTAATAACAGGATCTCAAAACTTCAGTGACTAGAACTGGACAATGACTGGTAGAACTAGTAGATGGAAAATTTCAAGATTCTGATAAATATTTCCCAGAAAAGTTTTCTAAGTATCTGCAATCTGACAGTAGAAATGGTGGAAAGACGTTAAATTCTGAAATTTTATATTAATAAATCAACTAAGTGAAATTCCATCTGAAAAGAAAAAGAAACATCTGAGAGCAGAAAACCTTAGGAGACCTGCATGATACCCTATTTTTGAATCCTAGGGACATTAATAGTTCTAGTGCACAAATGAAGGAATCTAGAAGTTTTGGATTCCTGATTTAGTCACGGGACAGTGCAAAGATGCAGGAATCTGCGAGCTGACACTACCAACATTTCCAAGTTAGTTACTCAGCTGTCCCAGAAGTCTAAACTTTCAGAAAATGAGTACCCAAGGGTTAAAGTGAGCTGGGAGGCTTCTTAACATCTTTCAGATGCTGTTCTAGCTAAGTGTCCTGCAGATGCTATTTAAATTATCGCAGTCCCGTATTATATGCCCATAGTCAATTTTTCCCAATTGTAATAACAGTCCATGGAAAAAATTCCAGTTATTTCCAGTGGTAATACATGGGGCTACATTTCCACCCACATCGCTGGTGCAGCAGAATAACACCGTGGTAAGATCACTGAGATCACTGAAGTCCTGCTGAGTTTACAAGGGAATAGATGAAAGAAGGTTTTACCACATATAGGTCGATGTAACCTAGTTTAACTTTTGTATAATTCCACGGACTTTAGCAGAGTTGATCTGTGTTAGCTCAAGCAGGAGCACTCTGCTCTCATCTTGACATAAAACTGCTTTGGGAAAAGGGATGTCTTTCGGTGACAGGCTGCATTTGCATCTGGCAGCTGTGATTGATATAGTGCTGGCCAGTGTATAATATCAGTAAGCTGAAAATGTCACATCTTTTAGAGTCACTAATCACCTGAGGTAAGGCCACACAGATGGGTGCATCAGAAATACAAAGTGCCTCTACTGGGAATACCTGTTGAAGCCAGGAACACCTGCTCCCACTCTTTTGTTTTGAAGCCCCAGTGCTCAAAGTATCACTTTGCAACAGTATGGTCTACTTTTTGCTCTAAAGAGTGCTATATGTCATGAAAATAAGGCAATGTGGTATGAATGACAGTAAAAGAACAATTTTCAGTTGATTCTGTCTGGTTTATGCACGAGAATTTTTTAATTTCTTGCTCCTTTTCCTGAAACCAATGGGCTGCTCAAGTAATTGGCCAGAGAAAAGAGCATCTGTTTAGCCCTTTTTAGTCCAAGAAAGCTAAATATACTTGATCTGAAAAACAGAGTAGAAGGAAGTAGCCCGAATAAGACCAACTAAACTCTTTTTTGCACTGCAAAAAATGTGAGGAGCTGCTGAAGTCAGAGTTAAGACAGAGGCAGACTCAGAGATAGGGTCATCTCAGACTAGAGAATATATAAAGGAAAAGCTCTTCATATTCTGTTTTTCCATTCTTCTGTTGAGTACCTCCTTCAACATTTCCTTTCCTTTATGCTTTTTTTTGAACGAGAAGCCTGTCACTGTGTTTGGCTCCTGGTAATTTGTGTAAATGACTAATGGACAGTTTCTAGCCTTTGAACTTGTCCTTGTTAGAGCTAAGCAAAACAAACTGAAACCTGTGGTGACTGCAACATCACAGACCCAAAGGAAGCTCTGGGAATTGTTTTGCCAGGTCACTCTTGGCCCCCACAGCTTTATGGTTATGTATGAACTACTCACTGACCAAAGACTGCGAAGCAAGGCATGGCCCTGGTCATACTTTTACCTGCCACATGTACTCATTAATTCTATTCAGCTCATGCTTTGAGTGTTTGAGAAGTTTTGAAGGGAGTGTTTAAATGTAACCACAGCTGAATCCGGGTGACCTTTTCACTGCCTTTGTTCAGGCAAATAAAGGCCAAAAGTAGGTCCTGTGGATGCAAGATTTCATAAGCATGTACGTGTGAGGGCGTATCGCTTTGGTTTGCTTTTTTGTAGTTTTTACCCTCCAGCAGATGTGAAGGATAAGCAGTGCGTTAGAAAAGATACCAGGAATTTTGGCTCAGAGCTGGTCCAGATGTCATCATCTTTGCTCACTATGCTACTGATTGCATCTTTTAAAAAGAAGAAACAATGCCCCATCTACTTTGGGGACACCTCCGATGAGAAAAAAAAAAATAGATAAAGAAAGCATTTGCGGGCACAGAGCGATTCTGTCGTCAGCCCAAGTGGATTTCAAAAGCTTCTGAGACCAAGAGTTTAATTTTGCTGTATGGCTCCAAATCCGTGTAGTTATCACTGGAATCACATTTGTGAGGGCAATTGTCTCAGGGTGACTGGGTAGACGTTTTGCCTTTCAAGCATATGTAGCTGAAATGGTGGCTGCCACCTGGCACACTGTTAAGTTTCAGCAAGGGATTGAAAAAATATGGTTATTTTTCTTAGACAGAGAGGGGAGGTTATGATTCACCCCTAACCTGACTTTACTGTTAACATACAGATCTTTCATCATATGTGCAGGTCCTGGTTCAAAATTCATGAGAATGGGGTAGAAGTCAGGCCAAAATAGTCTTTTGCATCTCAATCTTGCTGGTGGTTAGCATCGAAGACAGATATATAATGAATCCCCTAAAGAGACATCTGCATTAATTGCTAAATTGGCTTTCATCACACTTAGCTACTGTAAGATTATGAGCTGCTACCAGATGGTGCAGTTGAAGATGATCTTGGTATCATACAGGTTCTTTCAATCAAATGCACAGGAATCAGGTTTTTTAAAATTCAACTGGCAAGTTTTCTTGACTTCTGAATGTTCAGCACAATGTTGGTAGAAGTCAGTATGTTTGACTTTCCACCTCTTTGGCCACACAAGGACAAGGATTGTTATTAGGGGTGGAGTTGGGTTCAACAGTAGTTTTATCTACATTTGTATACAGTTCATTATTTTTATTATTCCCATATTAGTATTATTGCTTTATTAAAGGTGTTCTAGTTTTCTTTTCCGATCTGTAAGTCTGTCTGCCTTATTCCTTTTCCCTTCCCATTTAGGGAGGGAGAGGGGTTAGAGAGCGTCTGTCAGTGTTCGGTGGCCAGCCCAGCTCTACCCCTTGACAGTGCTGAAATTGATCTTAACAAATTTTACATTAGTGCAATACTTCGTCATTGTTTCTAGTGATACCTTCTTCCAGCCCTCTTCAGCAGTTTTGGAATGCACCAATGTGTCACAGATTTTAAATTTAAATTAAATTAATTTTAATAATAAAATAAATTATATATTAATTAACTTAATAAATTAAATTTAAATTAATTTATTTTAAATTGAATGGTCCATTGATTTTGAACTTTTCCACTACAGTGTTGAGGGGTTTTATTTGTTCGGTTGATTTTTTTGTGGTTTTTTTTTTTGTTGTTGGGGTTTTTTTTTAGAAATGTATATATATATATATATATACACACACACACACACACACACACACACACATAGAACCAAGAGGAAAAATGAAAAAGAATCACATTAGCGTGTCATCATACATAATGACAGAGGTTTTTCATGGCTTTAATTCCTTCAAATCCTGGTGAATCAATATTAGATAATTTAATGCATTGATTGGGGTTTTGTTTGGTTTTTTTTTTTTTACTGTGCTTTTGTCAAAGTTTCTCATATGAACTCCAAAGACTCCAATAAAATTTACCATTATCTTGTTGGATTTGAAATTCTATTCCAATCTGATCAAACTAGCAATTGGTTTCACCACATCTGAAATGCCAAGGCTGTGAAAAATCTCACCCATCCTGAGGTCTCAGCTGTAGAGTCAAAGTTCATGAAGTCAGTGGAAGGAAACAGAGATTGTTAACTGCAGATTCTTCTAGAATATTTCAGATTATGATAAGTCATACTATTTTAGTACCAATGTAGATATTCACATTTAGTTGGACGACTCTCTTTCCTCCTTCCAGCATTTGTGGATAAAGATGAAACACGGACAGATGATTCAGCCGACCGGTGTTAAACAGCTCTCAGGGTTGAAAAGACTTGTTCTCTGAAGGTGCCTCTTTGTTCCCATGAACTGCAGCAGGTGAATAGATGACTCCATTGGTTCACATCTCCAACCCAGATTTGTTCTGGTAGTGGCGGTTTTCATCAGGTATGTCTACATTTCTGGGAAAAAAAAAAAAAATTACTAGGAAGAGTGAGTGGTTAGCAGCTTGATGTTTTCATCATGTTGTTTTTATGTGTTGAAAATCGTACCTTTCCTTCACCTGAAGTAGCAGCAGCCTTATTATTACCTCCTAAAAAATGGTTTCTTTTCAAAAGACACCTTACAACATACTTACAAGACATCCATCGAACAACTTCAAGATGACAAAATCACTTTAAGTATACTTTGTTTATGTACTAGTTTCCAAAGGACAGGTTGTTTCCATCCTTTTATCCAAGGACATTTTATGGGGTCAATCAATTTTATTTAAGCATCAGATCTCCCACTTCTGTTTCCACCTCCAAGATTACCTAGCATAATTAAAGTCTGGTTGCTAAGCAAAAGGTTGGTTACCCTTTTGATGGTCAGAAAGCTCCATCTGGATGTTTCGTAGCTTTTATTCATTTTCCACAACTGATTTACTTACCTTTAAGTAATGTAGAAATATTCTACTATTATACAGTGTACAATAACAAATTTGTCCAAATCCCCAGAGCTCTGTAGTCTCCAGAGCTAGAAACATAGAGTCGTTTAGGTTGGAAAAGACCTTTAAGATCATTGAAAGGGAAAGGGTAATTAGCCAGGTTAAAAACAGCAAGTACAGATCAGTAAAATATCATTAACAATAAGATTTTCCAAACTTGCTTAAGGACAAAGTAAAATTAAATTCTATGGTGGATTTTAAAAAGTATTAAGCATTGATCTATGTCTTAAAACACGATAATAAATTTAGGTTGGAAAAAGCAAGACCCAACGTCCACAGAGCTATCAAAGAAAACAGTCAATTAAATACTTCAGGAGGAAATTTGTATAAGAATATCTATTTCCAGCTAGGATTTTTACTCCCGAATTAAAATAAGCAATTTACTATTGAATTAAATGAAGTTGCTATAAATCATAATGCACATGGACCTATCATTGGTTATTTCAACAGATTTATACCAATATACACAGAGTGAGAAATTCTTCTGAGTAGCATCACGAAATATTGTAAGAAAGAAAGGTTCTCATATTGTTGAAGTAAACGGAATCACAAATGTCATATTCAAGATAGCACGAGAACAAGAAAGATACTGTTGTTAGAAAACTATATTAGACTTTTCACTCTTATTTTGGGCAATAAGAAGATAGGAAAAGAAATTTCCAAGAAGATGGGAATTCCTTTTTTTGGGTTCCTATTTCTATTCCAAGGAGCATTGATTTAAACCACTCTTAGGACGTTTCATACTAGAAACAAAGGAAAACTCTCCTGCCTGCAGTAAGCTTGCCGTCTTAATCTGATTTCTGACAAAACAAATAGCTTTAACAGATGGAGTGAGTGGCAGCAGATTTTCCCTTCTCTCAGTGATACAGCCACCAGTATCGCCAACAATAAGTCTGGCCATGTATCTCCTTGCATTGCTCTAGTACTCTTGGAATCACAGTACTCAAGAGGCTGAACAAACAGAATATCCTTGTCCCATAAAGTCTTGCAACCTGGAACTCTGCTACTGTAATATTGTATACAATTGCAATGTCAGCTTATTAATGATTAAAATATGTTCTTCCTCTCCTGAACTATTTCATTACTCTGTTACAGAGGCGGGCTGGACAACCTGCCCGGAAATGAACATGTCATATATATTACAAGGAATAATGCATTGATAACTCATCCCTTCTCGTTATAAATAAATAAATATCTCTATATTTATAGAGAGATATAAGAATAAAACAAATGTGAAATCCTGCATTAAGATCAAAACAACTGAGCCTATGAATAAATGGCAATAACTTCTATTTTCTCAGCCACTTTTTCCGGTTCATATTAACATTTTTTCATAATGGAAAATTGCTTTGGTTTTTTGGATGATGTTTCCATACTACCTTGTTGCTCATGTAGAAGATTAATTAACAGTTGGGAACGATGTGTTTCCCTGCAGTCTTCCTGGGTTGTCTCAGATGAAGATGATGAGTTTTTCACTTCCATCATTGTTCTTACAGTTCTGTTACTCAACCTGCTGCCACTCTCCAAAGAAAAATGAAACTTCTTCCTTTGTTTCACAGGCCATTTTTTTTAAAAAAAAATATATTTAAAAGCAGTAGTTTATTACACCTTACACATATAATTAGAACTTATTTTTCCTAACAAAAACCTGATGATTGTTTAACTGGACACACATATCCACATATATCCACAAATAGGAACATATAAATGCGATAATGTAAAGTAGTAGCTTTGCACAGAGTTTTCCCAAAGCCATTAATGGGGACTGGATATTAAATTGCCATTGAGTGTAAGTGGGAATTGGTGCTTGATTGTCCTCTTGTTCTTTAAAATACCTCCATTAGTAGTACGAGAAGACCTGAACAGACACCTTGTCTCCTACTTTAGGAGCAACATGAAGCTGGATCCCACCTGACACAAATCAACACAGCTCTGACAGGTCTCTGTTGATTTACACAGCTGAGTAGTTGAGTCTCTGCACAGATATCTATCTTACAGCTGCTGAATGATTAACACATCCTTATTTAGATTTCTACCTTTGTCTTGGGTTTAGTTTTTGGTTTTCTTTCCACTATGCACAGCTATAAGATTGTCTAAAAATGCAATGAACATTTCCTGGAACTGTTAGAAGTGAAAAGGCCTAGAGAGTAAAAAAAAAAATTTATTTTCTAAGCTGTTTTTTCCATTTGTACACATTATACATATTCATTTGGGAGCAGTGGAATATATTGCCTGCCAACAGAGAAGGGAAACATTTAATGATAATAGAACCTTAATGTGTCCACATTACTATATTTCTCTAATTTATATTAAAGCAACCATATTTACACTCGTTACAAGAAAATTGTCCATTGTATATGAGGAGCTACATGAAAAAGGGTGATGCAATTATTAGCATATTGGCATAGAACTGCAAAACACAGGGACAGAGTAGAACTAGAGGACAAAGAGAGTTATTGCGAAATCTTGAAATTAAGAAGAATGTCAGCCTGAACCTTATAATAAACCTTTGACACAAATGTGTTTCTTATCCACCTAGCTATATATAAGGGAGTTAGATGGGGCTTCTGAGGTACTGACATCATTCTCTTGACTTCTGTTCGCCACAGAAATTATACTTTCCTAAACCTGTTCTATTAATAATCTTACATGACTTATTAAAAAACAGTATCTTTTAAATATTGCCCTTCACCCCAGACCTAATCTAATCAGTTTGCAGAGTAGCTTTGAATCATGAGTTGCAGATGTTGTCCTCTTGCTGTGTATTTAACTGTCTGCTAACTTTTCTTAACCAAGTGTGTAAGTCTCAGCACTGGACTGGGGCACCTCAAAGATCAATCTCTGTTATTTAGAAGAGTCCAAGAAGTGATTCTATTAGAAATTGTAAACTCACACGCACAAAAAAAAAAAAGAAAAAAAAAAAGACATTCAGATAGAACCAGTGGCATTCAGAGCTGTTGTTCCTAAGCAGAAAAGATGGGAAAAAGTGGTGATGATACGATGATGATATAGTGCCAAACCTGCAGGTCCAACCCAGCACATGGCAAAGCTGACACTTCACAACCAAAGACTCTGAACCAGCTGTAGTTAAGTTCCCTTTGAGGAATCTCTTCAATAAAACATGGCATTGTGGTCCTCAGGGGAATTTTCATAGGCACCCCACTTCAAAGCAATGCTTTCTGAAACAGAAATTAGATCCATGGAAGCATTGTGTGTATTTCTACCAAAATCACATGCCAGGCGCTGATTACTTTCTTGCTTTATTTTCTTCAGCCTCTCTTGTGTGAGTGATTTATAAAGGAAAGTCTCAGAGAAATAATAATAACTCCTTTGGGCATAAATATCTCATCTGTAGACCAACCTGACTGATAGCATGGTGACAGAAATTTAATGTTTATTTATGTACATGGGAGATTCATTTAATATTGACTAGATTTTTTTATCACAATCTGTATTTGCTTGCATACTGAAATGTGGGTAATTTGAGGACGTGCATAAATTCTTCCAAATGAGCTAAAGGAGAAATCTGATGCCTTTTATTACCTATACTTTTCTAGGATGATTAAACTTCTTTTAAAGACTACAGTTCTATTTTTTCTGAGAACAACAAATAAACAAAAAGCTGGCATAAGGAGCAACTCAACCCCATGCCCATGTTTATCCACTCTTACAAGGCATTTTTAACTATTTCAACATCTTACGCATCAATTCAGAATTCTTCGTATTCAGGCATCATTTTGGTCCCTTCCTCAGGGAATTTCAGAAAACCTTGAAGCCCATTTTAGCCAATAAGAATTTTTATTCCTATGTAACTGGTGGGGAGCAGAACCAGGTAGAGATTGCAACTGACATTCAAGACACGTAAGTCTGGCTTTGTGTTGCATCTTAAATTTCTGCACAGACTGCTTTGCCAACACACCAGTTGATTGGCTGTTATGACCAATATGATCAAGTTGCTTCCCTTACTGGAGAGATAAACATTATCTCAGTAGAACAAAGCATGCTCCAAATATAAGCACATGCCTCTGCTCTTTGATAGCTTGGCTCTTAGAATGTAGATAAATATCTCATGTGATATTTTATAATTTGTTGTTTTCCTGAAAAGTATCTCCAGATCACTCCTAAGCATATCACCACTAAAAGAAGGATAGTTAATGGAAAACTATAACAAGCAAACATCCTCAGCTGTTCTCTCAGAATTGCAATAGAAAGAAGAGCTACGAAGTGAGGAAAGTAGCTGCTGTTACTGTGAAGATAAAAAAACAACAGGATGATTGAGTACTGGGGCATCATCTCAATTTTTCGGTCCAGAAGGATCACCCATGTAAAGCTTTTATAGGATTGATACTGTACTGGAGAAGGTAAGAGCTGAAATGATCCAAGGAATATTGAGTAAAAGCATGTTAACTGACTGCAGGCTCAGGTGGTGAAAGCAGAGGCTAAATTTGGCTGAAAGCTGTGCAGTTCCTGCCAGAGAAGAACAGCATTTAGAGCTATTGTTCCTGACAGAGTAGTTAGGGGAAAGAGAAGAGAAAAGAACAAGGGGAGGTGGGAGGGCGAGGGGAATGGAGTCCTCCCAAGGACTCTGAAGAACACAGGATGATTTTGGAAAATTCACAGCATTATCACACATTCCAATGGTTGACTACATACCTACCACGTCAGATTATCTCTGTGGTTCTCTCCTATACTCCTTTCTCTGCATTTATATACTATAAACCTGAAAAGTGGTCCACTAGTTGTCACTTGGGCATTTTTTCGGCTTACCTAGGAGCCTGAAGATTCTGTAGTTCAAACAAACACTACAATATGATTTTTATATTTTCTTTTTAAAAAAAAAAATTAGGAGCTTCCCATTTATTTCAAATGACATTTTTGCTGCCTTTAGTATTCTCCTGAATTTTCAAAATGCTTTCCGGTTAGAAGGTTGCAAAGTTTGCTGGTCTCTGCAAGTTGTTAATAAGGACTGCATTAAACCAATCCATCAGCCTTGGCACTCAATCACAGTAAGTGAAACAGATGTTCTACCTGCAATGTCTCCCTAGAAACAGCTACAATGAAATGTATTTTCTTTGACTTCTAGCACTTGCACATTTGTCTGTTCTCCATAACAGCTTTTTTGCACTTTTTGATTACCAATTGGCCACAGTATATTTGGAACTAAAAGCTTCTAAATTAACTGTTAGTAAGGGAGCAAATTGGCCATCTAAAATGCTGACTTATTCAGAAGCAAACAGGGCTTTTGATGTCTCTCTTTAGGTCGCACCTGAAACTTAAAAAGGCAGGATTTCTCTTTTTTTTTTTTTTTTTAAAAAAAAAGTGTTAGGAGAGTTCCTTATTCAGAAATCCGGTTATTTCAGACATGAAGGTGTGTATAAACAATAATAAAACAATTACAAACATCTTTTAAAGACCACTGATTAAATGCCCAAATGTTGGTACTGTAAGTTAGCAACATTCTTGATTTTGGACACACCTAACCATGTCTGGTATCACCTCATTCCTTGAGCCTGGCTTTGTAAAACACTGTTGCCCACTGATGCAGTCTTGAAAGCTTTTAACCATGGAAAGCCAAGGGAAAATGACATAGAAATATCAGCATTTAAGGAACATCCCTTAATGCTGGCCATGTCATCGGTAATTTTTAAAAAACAGGAAATAAACTTCTACAAACTCAACACCTGCTTCAGCAGCATTTTCTGTCTTTAAAGACAGTTACTGGCAAAATAATTATTTTGGTTTTTTTTTTTTCTGTCTTCCTTTCAGTCAAAAGCCAGTTGTATTTACGTAAGAAGACAATATCATTTCCTGGAGGGTAAATAGTCATGAGACTGATTTTTTTTTTTTCCAAAATCAAGGACTAGTTGAGGCTGGAAGGGACAGGAGATCATCCAGTCCAACTAAATGTCAACTCTGATCAAGGCAGGATCAATGAGAGCAGGTTGCTGAGGACCTTGTCCTGTCTTTCCTTTGGAACTAGAAAATCCAGATCAAGTGGGCTGTCCGAACACATAAGTTGTTTAAAAGTTGAGGAGAGCGCTTTTATTCGGTGTTTCTCATGTGCATTTGAAAATGTCAGTGAGCACAACTTGCATATTTCCAAAGGACTGATAGTATTAGATCCAGGTAATGTATTAACCACAGACTTTTATCTGTTAATTTGGCTTCTTTGTCACTACTGTACAGCACTGTAATGTTGATATTGGCCTAAAAACCTGATATTACTTGGTCATATATTTTTGAACCCATTCTCAGGCAACAGAGATCACAGAAAATCTGCCAAAATCCTTTTTTTTTTTTCTTTTTTTCTGGGGGGAAAATGCACTTTCATTAAACCAGACAAGTTTCATTGGAAATTACTGCACCAGAACTCCACAAAAATTCAGGTTTTTCAACCCTTAATCTGGGATTTCTATGCTGTGTGGAAAACTCTTTTTCTGTACATTTCAAAGCACTTTGTAAAGCTGGTAACTATGCCTCTCTCTATGTTACAACTGTGGAAAGACCAAACCAAAACACATTACTCTAGTTGGGCAGTGGGGTACAAATTTCGGTTGCTGAGCAAAAAGGCTGAATGACCTGCAGAAGGTTTGCTGGAGGCAGCAGAGCTTCCAGCTCCAGCCCAGGTAGAAATGATCCAGATCTCAGCCTAAATTTTGCTGCTGCAGAAACAACAGCCTGGTCTATCCTGGGTCTGCACTTAGGGATACATGATGGATGTGGCAGATACATTACAGCCAAGGGAGGAAGGGCAACAAGTGCTTTGGAAAGGGCTGTAGCTGCCATTGTGGTGTCACAAGACTCTCTCCTCTTCGAAGGCTCTTCTACAGGCAAAGCATACAGGAAAACCTTATGCTTTTCTTGCCTATGGCAGCACATAGCTGTCTGGTTTGCCTGTCCCAGGAGCTAACCCTCTCAAGCATGTCAGTGAAAGAGAAAAAAAAAATCACCTGCCAGTCAGCCCTGTCGAGGGGACAGCTCTGCTGCCCACAGATAAATCTACTATTGCCTCATGCCTTTCACATGTCCTGGAGGTCAAAGCTGGTGTAAACTAAAATAAATCAAAGAGATCTGGTTTATGCCTCTTGAAAATAAGGCCCATTCCATCTGATTATTTAACAACTGGAAAAACATAAACAATCCCAAACACTTCAAAGACTTGAGCGTCCTACCTTGCATCAAGCTCCAAAGCTTGTCTATGTCGATAACGGTTATACTTCCCTCTCTCCCCTGGCTGATTTACTTATTTGACCTACTTTTCCAACACTTTCCCTAAAGGTAACACAAAACCTTTCTGAGTTGCTCATATAACTTTTTGATCATATTTAATAACCAGCACCTCTTTTTGAAGGCTGTGCGTAACTATTCACACTGGGAGAAATCCCAATAGCCCTTTCATCGTCCACGGGATTATTTGCATATTAGGTCAGGCAACAGATTTCAGCAGCTCTATCTCTTTCAGTTAAATATACAGAGCTTGAACAAAAAAAATGAGATTGTTTTTATGTGTGTGTGATGTTTTTTGGTCACCAGTAACAGTCAGTTCTGTAAACACAGGGAACTATAGACATCTGATAAACTCTAGAGTATCTAAAATATGCTGAAAGGGTTGACAGGCATGACAGAGGGCTTATAGAAGATCCAGGCACTTTTGGAGTACATTGGTTAATTTATGGCATCTGAGTCAGCAGTACACACCTGTGTTCAGGCAACAGAACCACAACCAATAATTTTCAATCCCATTTTTCTGGAGGAGGGGAAAAAAAATCAGTCGCGTATAAAAATGCCGATGGCAACTCATCGTTTCTTTGCTGCATTTCTAGTGGTTTTATGTTTCTTAATCGCACTTTACGACTGCAGAAAAAAGCTAGGCTATTTCTAAAACTAACATAAAAGACCCTACTCCCAATACTGCAGTATAGAAACTGAGCCACACCAAGGGAGATAAAAGCAAGACTGGGCAGACCCAGAGTGCCTTCCTGACAAATGCCTACTCTTCATATTTGCACTTTCTACACAAGGCTCCAGTATTTCTACTTCAAAAATCCTGGGAATCACCTGGTTGGCCCTTTTGGTTGCTGGGACACTCTGTTGACTCATATTCAACTTGCCATCAACTCAAACGCCCAGAATTCTTTTCCGTGGGGCTGGTCTCCAGCCTCTCGTCCCCCAGTTTACACATACAGGCAGGATTACCCCATCCCAGGTGCAGAATCTGGCACACGGTCTTATTAAATTTCATAGGGTTAGTGATTGTCCAGCTCTCTAGTGTATCCAGCTCTCTCTGTAAGACCTCTCTGCCCTCAGGGGAGTGCACACACACACATCAAGAAACCACATAACATACACTTGTTTTCAGGTTTTATTACAAACACAGACCATGCTCAAATACACCTCCAGAAAGCCTAGGCTTACTTTACCATATACCAGATCTGAAACAAATCATCTGGGCAGAGTCAGGCTCTGTTACTAATATATGAAAGATTTGTCATCTAACAAGAAATAGGTTAAGTAAGGACGTTTGTACATTTTAGTTAGGTCCAGTTGCATTTAAAGCATAAAAAAATACAAAGGTTGTATACGTAGTCATGTGCCAATTCAGTACTTAAATGACATTAACAGTTTTTTCCGTTTTAATATCTACTTCCTTTCCCAGCTTTAAGACTGAATATATTAAACTGCACTTTTTAAGCAACTTTTAGCGTACTACCTTTACAATATCACACTAATCAAATGCGTAAAAATGCTATTCCAACAAAAAGAGATGGCATTAACATTTTGGTTAGAATTCAACTCAACAAATTTTAGGCATTTAAAAGTTAAGTATCTAGACATTGTCTGATCATCCTTTAGTCCGTGGAGAAAGTTATGATCCATCACAGCATTTTGAACTGTCCTCTGGAGACATTTGTTCCCGTCCATTAACTGTTAGGGAAGTATATAACTGACTAGTTCAAACGTAAATATTTATCTTTTAGACATGTAAACCGGAACAGTCTTTGTGTCCCAAATTGCATTCAAAGCCCAGTTTTCTTTTAGTGATACAACTGATTGTTAATATGTAATAAATAGTGATACTGTACTATTACTTTATATATATGTATATATATATTCGTTACAGGTTTGTCCTGTCAGCTAATTGCCATACTAAAAGAATTTTGCCAAGATTTAGTTACGAAGTGGTGACTGATACAGTAGTGGTAGGAAAGAAAAGCAGAAAGCAAGCAAACAGAATTTTTTTAGCAATTCTGCATGAGTAGTCCTTTGGAGTGTGGATTCAACACCAGGAGTAAGATGCTGACAGGTAGTTTTTTACATGGGAGCAATATGTCTAAGCATTTGGTCAATGCAGACCAAGTCAGTCCAGTTAATGGAGACTACGGAGGCATTGAGCTGATCCCAAATCAGGCTGCACAAGGAGTTTTAGCACTTCAGGAAGGACTCTAGATTCCAGGGTCGGCTGCTTGAAATGAGTGACGCAATCCTGTCTGTAGCAAAAGTCCTTGTTCTTTTATGGACTATGTCCTTGTATTTCTGCACTCAGGAGACATTAGAAATCCTCTCTTGGAGAAGTGTTGGGAGCACAAGAACCTGTGAAATGCTAAGGGAGACAGGACTATTAACGACCTACTCAACAGGTCTGATATTTTTGTCTGATAACAATAGGATGTATTCCTGTGCCACCAGTAACTCACTAGCAAGTTCTGTGAGTAATGACTGGAATAACTTTAAATATTAGACAACTCTTTAGAAAAGGAACCAGAAGCCTGCAGAGATATGCAGCGTAGAAAATATGTCAACACAGCTATGGCTAATACAGAAGACAGAAAGTGGTTCAACCTAGCTTAAATAACTGTTAAAATAAATTGCCTATGCACCTCCATGTACACAGAAAGCCTTTGATTAAGTTAGACCTACATATTTGAATTTTGTATGGTTGAAGTAAGGTGAAACGGATCTCAACCGTAGGCTTCTTAGTCAGGATGAGCCAGGGTTTAGTGTTTAAACGTCAAGTGAAACATTCAATTTAATCATTATGAGACTCAGACAAGTCACATTTTTCTCATTAAATGCGCTGTCAATCACTCTCCAATGACTTTGAGATGTCTTATGTGATGAAAGCGTTTATCTCCCTTTAGCTCACTTTCTTCATCTGCTCCTCATTGCTATGCTGAAAAGTCTGAAACCAAGAACTGACAACACATGAAACCTGATGTCATTGAAACCTAAATCTAGATAAAAGTGAAAAAAATGAATCCAAAGTGCCATGAAAGATAATGTGGAGAAAGCTGAATACAAAGTGCCATGAAAGAACCCAAAACTTACACTCCACACCTTTACAAATTCATAAAATGTAGCTTAAAAAGAAAACAAAGGAGGCTGAGAAAGTCCATGTTTAGAATAGATTTTGTTGAGTGTGGTACTGTCACCCATATGTTTAAAAAGTAAATTTAACTATGTTAATGTAATTTGTATCTAGAGAAATTATTACCTGAAGAACATTGCCATTTCTTGGAGAGTAATTAAAGGATGAGTTTTGCCTGACACAGACCAGAGGTTTTTGTTACATGAGGTAAAGCACGTTAAAGATTTAAGTTGGAAGTCAGAGCTTTTACCAGGTTTTTGTTGCATGTGACAAATGGACTATAGCCATTGTATTTGAAAAGGAATCAGCTATTCTGCTAGGACAATGACTTTCAAGTTTCACAGTAGAGGACAATTCATAGCATAAAAGCATTATCTTCATTTGCATTGTGAGTTAATAACAGATGAAGCTCTTGCCAGGCAGCTCCTTGCAATACACTGAGTGAAGCACAGAATTGATTTAGTACACTCAGCAAAACGAAGTGGACATGTTGCAATGCCTGAATTAATTGCAGGATGTAGTTTTGTTTATTACTTCCGAGGGAAACTTCAATCACTTTCATTAAACGCATGGATGGATGGATGAGTGAATGAATGATTGATGACACAGCAATCAAATTAAGCTAATTAGTCTTCCATTTCTTCTAGGCATATTGCTCTATTAAGAATCAGAAATATAGTAATAATAATCAAACTTGGTAAAGCCATTCTTATTTGCTCTTTAGGGCGAAATTCAGCCCTGTAAATATGCGTAACAAACACCCTTCTGTGTTTCTCCTTCCTCCCTGCAAACACTTGTATTCATTCACAAGTTTTTTGGCATTTACAATCAGGACAGATTTTCAAAAGTGTTTACTTTTAGAACTGCAAAATAAGTAATCACATTTTCCAAAAAGCTTGTTAATATTGGTCATTCATAGTAAATGCCACCCTATTCTGAAAAAAATTAGCCCAGCTGCCCACTCATGCTTAGGAGGAGCTTCCTGGAATCAACAATAGGAGGAAATAGAAGAATAATTTTATTATCGTGCTTCAAACCCTTCCTTAAAATTAGTGATGTAAAAATGAATAGATAAAAATAGTGGATAAATATATCTGTTCAATGACCAGAAGAGGGCTAAGTCTGCATACTTTGTGTCCTAGTGAGGTTCAGCAGTGACAAGTGGATGTGATTCATACGGTGCCTGTCAGCAGTAAATCAGGGCTCTCCAGTTGTACTCACCACTGGGTACAGCACTGTCTGAAAAGTTGCTTTACCATCCAGTCAAACAGAACAAGAATATTTCTAGAAAGGGGAGGGAATTGCTTGTTTGGGACTATCCCCTCATTCTGGTTGGTCTTTGTTGTCTCATAATCTCTCGTTTCCCACCCTGCCTATACACAACCTTGAACTA
Source organism: Trogon surrucura (assembly GCA_020746105.1). Taxonomy (NCBI): domain Eukaryota; kingdom Metazoa; phylum Chordata; class Aves; order Trogoniformes; family Trogonidae; genus Trogon; species Trogon surrucura. The sequence continues at coordinate 76,782,626 of CM036620.1, read as the reverse complement.
ACACCTGAAAGCTTATTTTCACACTCCAAAGACAACTTTTGGCCCTGTCTTTGGACTATGGTGAGTCAGAGGAGTCATGACCCATTAACTCATTCTCTTCACCCCAGATATGGCTCGCATAAATCTGTCACTGATCATGCTTTGCTTTCTGGATCTTCTTCATGGGCCCAGAGTAGAATTTAGTTGAGAAATCTGTAACTGGTAGCTGCTAGAACTGCCACGTGAAACTTCAGCTTCCCTTTTTTTTTTTTATTTTTATAATTTAACCTTACACCTATTTCTAGTTTTTAAAGTTCACTTCAGCTTTGTGTTCGCCTCCTCAACAAAGGCAAACCTCTCCCCGAGCTCAGATATACTTCTCTTGAAAAAAGCTTTCTTTCCTCCCAGCAGTTCCTCCCTTCTGCCTTATAATCACCTACTATCATGCTTCCCTAAGGACACAGCAGTGTACACATTCCCAGAAAATGTCTTCAGTCTGCCTGAATTTCTCACATTTATGGCCTTTAAAAACAGCAGACATTCTATATTTCTCTCTCAGAACTGGTAATCTTGGTTTACATTATTTTAACCTTTCTATTATAATCATTCTTTTATATTCTCCAGGTCAAATCCTGCAATTGGTTATAAGATTTTCTTTCATTCACCTTAAATATAGCTGTGTGAGAGAGTATAAATATGATTGCTTTGACCCCACCACCCCTAAATTATGCATACACTGGTTTGTGCATATTTTAAATTGAGATTTCCAGAGAATAGCAACAGCTCAAGCCATGGTCTTGTTTTACTACAGCACTGTAAACAAAAAACAACTCTACATCATACTGGGGTAAAAGTGCTATAAGAGAAGGATTAGTAGCATGTGAAACATTTTCTTAGAACCTAGACCTAGTAAGCTGCAACTGCTACACACCAATATGCTTAACCAGCTCTGCACTGATTTCACTAGTCAAAACATTTCTTTTAAATGTCACTTAGGTTTACATTGATTCATTGTATTTGATCCCTTTCTGAATTTATCCTGAATGTCTTTAAAGATAGGAGCTGTTTATGAATACTTATTTAATAAGATGATTAACTGGCATAGTTTTTTTCATCTGTTGCATTGGGAGGTTTTACGTATCTTCTTTTGCCATTCATTGATGTCTTCTAAATCTATTGTAACTGATTTTTGCTGGCCAACAAACCAGTGGAAATCTTTGGGCTGGGAGTCTAGACATAGCCATGAAAATCTTTCTGGAGAATAGTCATCTTGAACAAATATTTAATCAACTGATGTTTATGCTAAAAAACCTGTGGAAATGGATGGATGGATGGATGGATGGATGGATGGATGGATGGATGGATGGATGGATGAACACAACTCATGACTTTCTGAATACTTCAATAACCACCATGTCCAGACTAGTTACCATGAAACAAGCTCAGCACCAGACTTGTACCAATTGCCAAGCAACATGTGTTTTCCAGTTCAACTGTCTGTGTTTGGATGGAAAGACAGTGATAATAAGGCCCTATAGCTCCTTCCCTGTCATGTAACAGGAGAGGAGGAGGAGTACAGCTCTGTGGTTCTGTCTGGTAGATCTGTGACTGCTGTTGCTGAGAGAGAAGCCAAGTTTTAACTGCATCTGCCTGGGACAGCTAAGTTTGAGCTGTAGTGTCAGGAATTAATTAGCCTCTATCTAGAAGGGCATCCAGCTTGTGTCTTGATGTAAGTAGAGCCATATGAAGGTATATTTGTGTTCCAGCTACTCCCACATGCAACGTGAGCAGGTGACTGAAATGTAAACCTGTGCTGTGTCAACACAAAACCAGAACACTTTTGACAGGCAGTGGTGGTTGTTTCTCTGGCCACACCACAAGTCCTGTAAGCTGTCCTGACTTTTTGTATTATTATATATCCAGATAAAATACAACTAACTTCCTTGTAAAATATAACCAAAGCCTTATTCTAATTAGAAGGTAATACAGTTCCTTTTAGACTAAAAAGGCAGTCAGTCATCTGTGAAAAAGTGTAGCTTGTATGTCAAAGAGTTGCACCAGCAAAGGTGAGACTAGAGAGAAGCCAGCTTTAAAATAAGAATCTCGAGACACATCCTCCATCTCAGGTGCTGTCCTTTGCACTGTCTGCTCTATCGAATGCCAGCGGTGGGCTTCGCTTTCCAGTTAACAGGTAATTTTACTGGCAGCAGAAAGGAGCAATATGGTCTTTACTTCAGAACTGTCAGTCTTTACAACTAAGACATCCTGGTGCCACAGAGGAGCTCTAAAACTCGTGCTCTTTATACGGTCAGGGAAGGCAGGTAGCGGTAGAGAAGGGCTCTCATTTGACTTGGGCTGAATCATACCCTGGTTCTGGCTGGTTTTCTCTGTTGTCCCTATGGTGAGTGTAAAGCAGAGAATTTAGGTACGTGAACTCTCCAAAATTAGGTAAATATAAATAGGAGAAGGCTGGTTTTTTTTGCCAAAGTAAACAAAGGAAAACAATCACAGCAATGCAATTGTACAAACTTCTGAGTTTGTTCTGGAAAGATACTGAAAAGAACACCCAACAACTTTCTTTTGGAAAGGAGCCTTTTTTTCAGCTCAGTTCTTATTCTGACAAAAACAACATCAGTGTGTGAAAAGGCTGAAGCAGATATTGACTTGGTCTACTAAGGTTTGTTTACGAAAAACATCCTCCAGTGATCAATGACTATGCCCTCTGGAAGAGCAGTGTCAATTCTGACCTTGAATCATGGATCAAACAGTCTTGATTTTTATCAGGAAGTAAAGAAACAAATGAATTCATGATTTAGCTGGTAGCAATTTTCTCACTGACATTTGAATATAACTCAGTGCTAACTCAGGGGTTGGCAGTTGCAGTACTTCTTTTTTATTTGGAAAATAATAGAAGAATAGAAGGAAAAGTGGACTCAGGGTACAGAAATGCCAAATATCTTCACCTGAGCAACTTGTACATCCAGTGTCTCTATTTATTTGCTGTCTCTACCATGTCTGAGGAAAAAGACTCAGTTACCCCCTCTCACCACTCCTGTGCCTTTGACTGCTTAGCTCTGACTCACGGCCTTTTTGTCAACCACTTATTTTCTGACCCTTTTATTAACACTGGGACACCATATGGGAATGGATCACGGCCTGTGCACTGCATGAAACCAGAATAAGCACAGCCTACACTCCAGAATTACATAAACTGTACAGGGTCAGCAAGCAGCTTCAAAACTATGTCTCCCATATCCCCTTGTCCCTCCTTCAGTGCATTTTTACCGCTAGCAATCAGAGCTACAGTGTGACCTTTTCAGCCAGGCTTCTGAGATCATATCTAAGCTACAAAGAATAATAGAATCACAGAATCACAGAATGTTAGAGGTTGGAAGGGATCTCAAAGATCATCTAGTCCAACCCCCCTGCCAGAGCAGGACCATTAAGGTTAGCAAAGATCTCTAAAATCATCAAGTTCAACTGTCAGCCACCACCATGACTACTAAACCATGTCCCAAAGTGCCACATCTACATGTGTTTTGAACTCTTCCAGGGATGGTGACTCCACCCTGGGCAGCCTGTTTCAATGCTTCGCCATTCTTTCAGTAAAGAAATTTTTCCTATTATCCAGTCTAAACCTGCCCTGGTGCAACTTGAGCCCGTTATTACATGGCAAGAATTATTATATGGCTGTCATTTAGTTGTGACAGACCGCAGCATGAACAAGCTATTTTTCCTTTGTTGAATAAGATTTTGCCACTGTCTGCAGTCTATTTAATATATTAGTGATGAAGCAAGTATTTCTGCTGAAGTAATCACCCAACCACAGAAGCACCTCTGTCAAAAATTCATGTGCCTACACAAACTGTATGACAACCTCTAATATGAATGTATAACCCTCTAATTCTAGAACCAGATGCATTGATAACAAGCTGCAGGTAGAGACATGAAGAAATTAATTGCAAGGCCCTTGATAATTGTACAGAATTCATCTTAAATATACTAATAAATCTGTTTTATGTTAGCAATTTACCTTTTGTTGCATTCAGTGCTTGCAATAAAGAGCTTCTGCTTTTATCTCATTGCAAGGCAGTCCCTGGTCTTTGCACATGACGGGCACAAAATCCATCCATGAGGAGAAGGAAGATGAAACCTTAAAAAGGAAAACATAGAACAGGTCACGGTCTTAGAAAACATATGTCGTGAGAAAAAAAAATGCAAACACAGCTGTGGTAGGGGAAGAAGAAGCAGAACACTGATTTTGGAAGGATGAAGATGTGGTGCTCAGTGACATGGTCAAGCTGTGGACCTGGCATTGCTAGGTTAATGATTGGACTTGATGATCTGAACAATTCTAAGAACAGCGTGGCATTATATGGTTTGAATCAGTGGGAAACTTGTGTCACGTTAGAGGTCTCACCCTGTGGAATGACTCAGTGTTGCTAAGCTTAGGAAGGGGAGTAAGTGAACAAGGATTCAAACTCCACCACACTGTAAGCCTGAGTAGCTTTGCTGATAACCTAAAAAACATTTCCACGTCTGAAATGGTTTTTTATTTATTTATTTTTCTCATACCCCAACAAAACATTGCTGTTTTACCTCCTGTGGGACAGCTAAGAGGTGTATTACCAGATTCAACCAGTGAAATAGCTGCAGGTCTTATGTATTCTCCCTTTTGGTCCCACCTTGGCTGTTGTATGCTTGATTGCTCCTCTGCAGGAAGTCTGATGATCCTGCTTCCTTGAAGAAAATTAATGCATGGAGTGCCACAGAGTACACCTACCCTGCAGAGCACACTGCTGTGTAAAGGCACTCCCGCTGATTTTAAACTAGGTAGCATGTTTGCCACTGCTCCGGGTTCAGCTTGGCACTCAGCATGGTCCGCGAGATGATAAATCCGCCTACACTGAGCTACGTGTTCAAGCACAGGAATCAGGAGCAGCCAAGGAGCATCATCTTCCTAAACGCCCTCTTGTGTGACTGATTTGAGTTTGTGTGACCCCTTTCCTGAAGCAGCCCAGAGCCTCCACCTGCGTACTTAGGTTTATCTGCTTGCCAGATGTGCTCTTAGGATCCAGCTGCTGCGAAAGCACTTCTCTGCATATCCACAGTATCTGGGATGCTCTTCTTTCCATTTTCTTGAGATTAGTTGGGGTTTGTCTCCTACCAGAAGCAGGATTTATCTCAGCAAATTCATGTGCCCACAAACTAGCATCCCATTTTAGTTATTGTCTGTGTTATCCCTGTATTTTATAGAGCTGCTCAGGACACGATTCACCTCACCCTATCTTGGACTCTAATTTGGAGATGTGACAAACTAACCTCTGTGGGTGTTTGTCTCAGTCAACTAGTGCTTGGTGACTGGTGTAGCCTAAACACTCAGCGTGTAGACAGCAAAAGCGGGGTGAGGTACTTCGTATGTATATGACAAACTATTCCTGTCATTCATCTCCACGAAACCGTGCTCAAGTCAATGGACTTAGAAGTTCAAAGGACAACAGTAGCATGTTCTGATGAGCTGTAACTCTCCTGATGATGAGCTGTCAACTTCTCCTTCCAACAAGCATTGACTGTATTGCACAGTTAAAAAACAAATTCAAAAAAAGGGTTTGACATAATTTAACTGGACATAGTGTCGTGGTTTAACCATGGTTTAGCCAAAACCAGGACACATAGGTAGACGATGACAGATGCCATCCTAAGTACCGTTAGCTTTTTGCCCCACTTGATACACAGAAGGAGTAAGTCTTGTCCTGCCCAAATGATGTGTGCAAATTGCTGCACTGAACTAATTCATAATGACATAATCCTCAGGACTTGTGTCAAAAATATCCTTGTGGTCAGAGGAACCTTTATATCCACTATTTTTCTGTAAATTGTCCTCATAGTCTTTGGTTCAGTAACTCAGTTGGTACAAATCTCCAGAGAGGTACAGAGCTACTTATCTATAGAACTTTGCATTAGCCAGCAGGTTAATCTGGTAAACTGTGTTCTTAAACTGAAAATGCTTATGGAAATCTTCCTAATGTTACTTTCTACAGCTACCTTTAAAGTTTTTATCTATTTGAGATACAGAAAACAGACATAACATCCAGTATCTAACCTTTGTGGGGTTTTTTTTGTAATAATTTCTATCGGTTGGAGGACCAATTCAAAATGTATTTAATCTATAAAAGCGTGATTGCAAGAACGGTTGAAGTTCATCTGAGACAATATTCCCTAAAGTTCTTTGTAACATGGATTTCAAACACTGGCAGAGAAGAATGTGGGCAATTGTTTTCACTACTATTTATATATTAAATTTTACTGTCTGATGACCATGTGAAGTCTTTGGGGATTACTGCAGTAAGTGTGTTTTTTTTCTTCTTATATGTTTTGTTACAGTTATTATTGGATTCAGTTTATGAACTGATGAAACCTGCTTAAGTTATCATTTTGAGAGAATGCTTGTGTAGCATAAATATGCTTTTGCAAAGATTTATTTCAATTTATAACAAATACTGTATTTCTGTCTTTACAGACCTCATTGACTCTTTGAGCTGAGTATCTCTGTGTGAATTAAATATATTTTGCAATCAGTGGGCATTAAGGATGTTATCCAATATTTGAAACTACGAAGGCATATATAGACATCATAAACCTGAAAATTGAAAATTTTATCTCTAAAGTAGCTTTACTTTCTGGTAGGCTGGTTTCCATAGCAACTTGAAGTCACACTATCATTTAATCAGCTCTTGATAGGAAAGCAAAACATTATTTTGGTCCAGAAAAGAAAAAAAAAAAAGTTGTTAACATCTTCAGTAAAACACAGCACGGTACCTTTGGTAACACCACCATCAAAATCAGGTAGCATGCACATATGCTGAAAAATCAGTTATGCTCCTGAAATTTTCAAATTTGTAAAAGGGAAGAGCAGGTGGGGTAAGGACTAGAAAAAAATGTCTTTTATTAAGAACAAATGCTGAGTTGAGGTGTCAGGGGCAACTGCCAGTGGGACAGGTGTCATAACCCAAGGTGCTACAAGAGACACCATGAGATAAGGTAAGAGTGGGAGAGATGTTACAGAAGATCAAACATGCACTGTTCAAGAGACAGCTTCCATTTCCATGTTTCAGCTGAAATATTTGTCCTTTTTTGAACCGAAGGCTTTTGATTTAGGTCTATTGAAAATGAAGTTATATGTTTACATGTCTCAGTTTCCTACGTACTGAGGGAATGGAGTTCTTTTATATGTAAATTTAATTTCAAGAAAGGCGTGAAAACCAATGAAGAGTTAAAATACATTAGAAATTTCTCTTTTCTCTACTTAGTGCTTATTCATTTTTGATCAGGTCTTGAAAGTCAGATTAATTAGATACAAAGTACTATGTCAGGAAAATCCTTTCCCTTGGGAAGCTCTCCTCTGAGTGACGTCCTGAAATACTCCCTCAAAGTGGGACTATCTGGTAATGTGTAAACTTTGCAGTGAAAAGGACACTTTAAATTCAGAAATGAGCTTCCACAGCAATTAGTAATTGTGCTGAACATTTTGTTACCAGGTTTCTAGTTTTCCAACCCATATCACTTGAAGCACATAGTCCCAGAACTTGCTGGAATAATTTCAACCAGCACAACCCAGACAGACAGACAGATCTTCAAAGGATGCCAGGCAATGAAGTTGTTTTTATGGCATCACAAATAATCATTACACTTCCTCATAACTTCATTTATATTTTTCAACTCTCTGTCAATGAAGGAAATTTCCTGGCAAATCACAATTGCGCTTGCTCGCTCTCTCTTTTTTTCCTCCATCTCTTTTTCTCCCAAATGCTGACAAGGCCCAATTCATGAAATAGATAATTGTCGAAGCTTTGCTAAATGCATGACAGTTGTAATGGTTATTTACAACATTTTACTTTTGAATTCAGATGAGCAGTTCTACAGCTAATCTCTGATTTTTTACATTCATCATGAACTTCTGTTTCCTAAGTATTCACTTGTGCTGTGATCTACATATGCACTGATTTTCTATAAATGTTGAACTTCTGTGAGTGTCACTGGAATCCTTTCTCTCAACCTGAAAATAGACAAATCATAATTTAAAAGAGTGGCTGGAAACCTAAAATCAACAGGAACCATTAAAAATGATCAATTTCCCCATTCTTAGAGAAGAATATCTGCAAATACATGAAATTTGTCTTGATTGTGCCTTTACTCAGAGCACTGAGGAAGAGGTTCTTGTCTGCTTACAGAGCAAGTACCAGACATTCAGACCTTCATTTCCTTCCATGAGATGCCAGTTAAGTGTCTAGTTTTTCTTCAGAATATGACTTCCGTATGCATACACCTGGCTCATTTCAGCATCGAGACAGTCTCAGAATCTCTATTAGCTTTCATAGACTACAGAGTTGGACAAAGGTGTCTGTAGGGTTTCTATATTTAGCTTCTTGTTTCTACTCCTCAGAGACTAGTACAAGAATCTATTACCTGAATGCTGAAATTGTGATTCTACCTCGCTAGTTTGTGGTCTATTTATGTAGAAATAAAGCCTAATGCAGCAGAATCTGCAGAAAACCTGTTCCGTGTTTCACAAAACACTGTATCCCAGGACGATGTAGAGCCTAATGCAATGTCCTGCCAAACTAATAAAACATCTTCCATTCACTGAGCTTTGGATCAAGCCCAGAGGGAATATCTGGCTGTAAGCCAGATTTATTTCCTTCTTTCCCTTCCTCATCTCCTCCCCATCTTGCTATGCAAGACTAGTGCATTATTCACTTGGCACTGAAAGCATTAACCCTGGACATGAACAGAATAAGACAACACCATGTTGTACAAAAATCCATATAATTTTAGTACTCTTAAAGCTCATCTTTCACAGCAATTCTTCCTTCCTTTAGATCTGGCAAAAGACATACCTATGTAGCCAAAGCACCTATTTTTGCTCATTTCCTTCTCACAGCTTCTCTCAAACAGCATCTGGAAACTCAACTAATGCATCAAAGGAAGACCTTTGAAGTATTAACTCCTACTTTGGCCATTTCTTATCAGAGCTGAAAAGTGTATTAATCAATCTGATATCAAACATAATTTTAATGCACCCAGTCACCAAGCAGGTCTTCTGATCAGCGTTTAAGCAACAAAAGAACCCAGCATCTCCACACAGATATGAGTCCTCTGTGGGTATGGAGTAAACAAAACCGATAATAATCATGTCGTGTTCAGCAGGCTTGCAAGACAACCTGTAACTCAGGCTTTAATAAATGGGTTAAAGCAGTACTTTTGTCAGTTTATAGGACCCGAAGTCATTAAGAATAAATTACTTTTTTTAATTAAAGTTTTTTTTTATTACCTAACGAATGAATTTAGAATGTAAACTGCTGATTGAAAAAGGAAAATGGACTTCAGCCAAGGCAGTGAAGAATTCCAGCATATAAGAAAAAAATTAATGAGAGCCAGCCACACATTGCATTGACCTTCCACAATACGAACAGCTAGTTAGCATGTTTAAAGAGAACGGTACATTAACATAATCTGAATTATCGTTATTAAAATGCTGCTCCAGGTGTAATTAGTATTTTATTATCATTAATGTTATGATTTAATTTCCATCCTGGACAGATTTCATCCAGAGTTACTTCTCTCCTGCCTCCCTGAACTGCAAGTTCTATGGCGACTAACAATGCAAGTCTTCACAGTTGTCTCATGAATTAATAAATCTTGAAGTCGGAGATAGCTCTCCCAGAAACTTCTTCCCCAGACTCATGCCTTCTGGCTGTGTGGCTCTGTGATCCTGCAATACCAAACAAGCCCATGTTGGCTGCTTCCCTAAGGTCCACTTCTCCCAACAGTCATGAACATCTCCGGACAGTCTTACTCAGGTGACTCACATACCCTTGGAAGCACAAAATAACAGGTGAAACACTGGTCTCTCGGTGATCCAACCACACGAGTCTCCACCTCCAAATTGTGTACCTGGGTCAGCCTTATGCTCTTCATGTGTTACATCCCTCATAGGCAGCAAGTATTTAATATCACGAGCTTCCTGTCTTGCTGTTTGGAACGATAATTAAAACCATCACCTTCCCGGGCATTTAATTTTGGCTTTGTTTTTCTGTCAAGACTTCACAGGGCTTTGGTTAAACCCAGCAGCCACGTTCCCGTGTCACTTCAGGTTAGTCTTGGCTTACAGCCATAAGCTGCACTGAGCTAAAGGTGTGTGAACCCCCAGGAGGCAACATTGGGTCCTCACCCCACGGGGTCAGTTATCGCAGCAGATTCATCTTCTAGACTTTAGGCTTGCCTAAAAAACCCCAACACATCCCTTCTAGAAAATCAGCCTATTCTCATCAAAAAATATCATCATATTCAAAGCTAAACTGTCTCCCTGGTAAATTACCTTCTCCAAGTAACTTTTCCCCCATATTTCTATATGTATCTGTTTAGTTTTTGTTTCCAATAATTTGATGTAATGTCTTCTATGTGCTGCATGGTTTTGCTAGATTAAAAATCTCCCTGATGGAGCCATCGATAGATTGAATTGATTACCTCTTCATCTTCTCTTAGATAAATTATATATATATACACATATATATATATAATTGAATAAACTGGAACCAAAAGAAAGAAAACAAAAAAAAGGATATGTATACTCTCAATTTTGGGTGATTTTTCCAGATTCTGCTATTTTATCTTGAAGCCTTTCCAGTTGTTTGGTTTTTTTTTTTATTATTTGCTAGGTTTTTAAGCCACATGGTAGGATTTACCAAGACCAGTGTCACAAAAGCTGAATAACACTTCTTTTTTTTTTATACCTGACATGTCTTTATTTGCTTACATCTTCCTAAGGCATTTCAAGCAGGATTTTACTTGAACCTCTCCTCTGAGCTCTAGAGAACGTGTTCATTCCACTGAGGTTATAGGTTGTGATGTGCAATTGTTAAGAATTCATAAAGGTTTCTAATAATAATCTTTAGCTTGCTGTCGTGAGGATCTTTCAAAAACTTTCACCTTCCTGAATTTTTCCAAGCTCACTCTCTGCCTTAGATTTATCTTCTTATAATTCTTCAGCAAACAAAATTACTCCTCTCTCCTTGAGCAAGAAGAAGTGAAAGAGGGAAATCTCTCCTGCCTAAAAATAAAGTTGTTAGAACTTGTTCTGAAGAGCCCTATATGCAAAACAGTTGGGAATTTAAAAACCAGTTTGTCATAGAATAGGCTGAATGATGTTTCAGGCTCTAGACTTACAACACTATGAAGTGAAACTTTTGCATTACCTTTTCTGACTTTCTCCCTTCCATTTCTTCATTGCTCTCTGTGAGTATTTTTAAATCTATCTGAGATTTCTTTAAAAATCAACTAATAAATTGCGTACCAAAGCACCGTACTTGAGCTGCTGCCTTTTAAAAGCCGTCATCTCGAGTAGCTGACTGCTTGGAAAAGTCAGGATTTAAAAAACAAGGCAGTGCAGTCTATCTGGTTTTACCACATGGTGAGACCAGATGATAACAACAGTCTCTTCAGCATTCAATAAATAAGGAGAGATTCACAAATGTTGGCTGTATGTAGTCCGATGTCCCTTCATCTTTTGATGCCCAGGCTCTGGAAGCTCCAACCACAGACTTGCTCTGGATCCTTTTCCAAAGGAGCTTTGTGCTTTGCCAGCGGAAACACAGGAAGAGACACAACGGATCAGAGTAAGGTCTGTGCATCCTAAAATCATCCGTAGCAGTAGCAAGTGTTTAGGAAAAACGTAATTACTAGGTGTGTGCACAAGATTACTTCCCCAAAACACCCTCAGCTTTCAGCAGTCCTCCCTTCAGGGATGCCCTGAGGAACTAGTGTTGCTCTTTATAATCATTAACTATAAAATTATATTTTTTAATTATAAAAATATCCCTTAGGTATTTTTCTTCTACCAAATTGTCCGATCTTCTCTAGACTCATGGATGCTATCATTGGGCATCGCATTTTGTGACAGAGATATTGTATGTCAGCTTAACTGTACGTCACGTGAAGAAGCACCTTCTCAACACTTCAGGTGGCCTTTGTCAACTCTCCCCTCTCCCTTGGCGTTCAACCCATGTTCGCATCTTCTTGCACACACATAGCACCACACACGTAGTAAGTCATGAAGCGGCTGCAGAAACCTGTGTTAACAACCCATGACTTTCAGGTCACAGCAGTTATAGTTTGTGTCTTTCTCTTGAGAAGCCAGAGTTCAGCATTTGGAGCTAACTACCCAACCAACCAACCAAATTGTGATTGATGAGTCCTGCATCCATGCCTGGAGGTGTCAGTCAGAAATACAAGGGTGGCTTTGGACCTGTTTGCTGCCCTCACTGCCAGAACTGCATTCAGCAAGACCAGCTGAACCTTAGCCCTTTCCTAGACAAGACATTCCATAAAAGTCACATAGCATTAAAATTCACATTTTTCTCATGACTCATTGCAACCTCAATTTTACAATAGTCAGAGTGGCTTGCAGAATGGCTTATCTATTTCTGCACAGTTGTGGGAGAGATGGAACATCCTAACTATACTTTGCATAAAGTAAGAAACACTAATCAAACTTTCAGGCAATTTTGTGTGTCTCATCTTGTTGGTTTTTTTTTACTTGTCTTTTCTGGGAGGAGCAATAACTTGTCTATTTTTATGTGAATGTATTTTTAATTTACAGCTAAATCTCCTAGAGCTTGGGAAATGTACTTTCATGTACTTTCTTATATAAGTATTATAAATCAAACCACTAATAAATAAATATTGCATATACCAGGCGAGCAGCAAGTCTGCAAATCATTTTTGTAAGCGCACAGTAAACCTTACCTTGGCAAGGTTGTACAGGTGAAGTGCCACAGAGATTTTGCAGGAAAAAAAAAGTATGCTGGCACACACAGAATTTTAGATTTGAATTTCTATGTTATAGTGCTCTCAGCAGTCAGTTTTGCAGGTGAATAAGGCAAACTGCACCCTCATCTACCTGGGGCCACCAGATTAGGAGGATTTTTTATCTCTGCTGGTGAAACTGCCTGAAATACGGGTAAGGTTTGTGCTCATCAGTTTAGGAGGGATAGGAGGGAGAGATTCAAGCAGATGGTGAGGGAGTTTGGGCTTGTGTCCTACCTGGAGAAGGTGGGGGAGTTGGGTGCTTGGTGAAAGTGACACTAAGAGGTGGTCTAATATCAACCTAAGCTACTTGAAGGGTAGTGGCAAAGAAAAAAAACAACCAACCAACCAAACTTTTCTCATTAATGGCAGCAGCTCCAGGTTAAATTTTGCAAGGTTCCTCTTGGACACTGAGTAAATCCTTCCTTACCAGGTGGGTTTTGCAGCACTGGACAGGTTTCCAAGGGAGTCTGTTCATCTCCATTCTTGGAGATCTCTGAATTAATTCAGATAAAGCCATGGCTGATCTGATCTGCTGGTTGTGCTGGCCTCGCTTCAGGCAGAAGGCTGGACTAAGTTACCTCTGAAAGTCTCTTCCAGCCAGCACCTCTATGATTCCATGGTGATTTCTACAATTTCTTACCTGAGGCACTTGCATGGTCATGCACCTACAGCGCATTTAGTATGAAGGTGTTATTTCTGCACGGTGCTTTTCTGTAACGGATAGCAAAAGACCAGTTCAAAGATTTTATCACACTCTGCTTTAGGGAGGTACACATGTAAAATGTTACCATTTCTCTGTCTCCAGATTGAGACCATTCCTGACCATGACTAGATAGATCAGCATCTTTTAGTTCTTTGGAAGATGCCTCATTGGATGCAGACACTTGTAAAAAAAAAAAAAAAATAGTATGTAGCATTCTCCTTCAGGGAATATAATGGTTATTGCTCATATTTACCTTATAAACAGTTGAGTGAAGAGCTTCATAAAATCTGTGCAATTTACAAGACAAAATAAATAGAATTTGCAGGTGCAGTTTCATTTACTGATGGAAAACGAAATATTACACTCCAATAATTTGTTTCCTAGCAAGAAAATGAAAGTTAGAAAATGTGGGTCATGGTTACACTGCTATTTGGCTACTTCTCTTTATATATTTCTTCAGCATGGAACAGAGGGGATGCTTTTTTTGCAGGAATTGATGGAACATGGCAACAAGTGACAACAGTCACAACAGCCTGACCTGCTGTGATGGGACAGTGGATGACTAATGACTTGATTCTACAGAAAGCAAAGGTAGAGGAGGAAAACCTGAAAAGAAAGAAAGAAAAAAAAAAAAGGTGTAGAACATACTCTGAAAGCTTTTTATTTTTTTCCCAGTCAGCTGAAACTCAATTTGGTGTCACCCCCTCCTAAAACCATGACAAACTAGAGTTCATAGGAAAATATCCTTAATTATTAGCATTTAGCATTCCCCAGACTGGTGCATCAAACCCTCAGTATTTAGTAAACCTCTGTGGGGCACTGCTTCAAACATTAATAGATTAATCAGGGAAGAACCTCGGGAAATTGCAACTGTTATTTTTCAAGCCAGAGGAGTTGCATAATTAATCCACAAACTGCTCTGGCCAGACAAGCTGAACTGAATGGACAAATGCCAGGTGATATGAGACTGCCTGAGATTTTATGAAGACTAAGATGTCCCATTTGCATCCTAGATTTTTACTCTTTCATAATAAAAAAATCTACTAGTACATCTGTTCATCTTTGTAATATTCTCTCAGGGCTATGAAACAGACAATGTATTCAAATTAAATAAAGTGGAGAAAAGCATTTATTTTTATTAAATAAAAATACTTATGAGGCTCTTCTTCTATGTCTTATTTTTTTTAATTTTCTCAAGATCCATGCCATTTGAGTAACTTTAAAAGGGAGTCACCAACAAGTTGTTGGAATAAAAGAAGTGTAATTTCAAGTAATTTCAAGTCAGTATTTGCTAACAGGTCAAAAACTATCTAGGTTTTATGAATTTACCTTGAACTATAAGCTACCATAATTCTGTCTTCAGTAGATCTGCATATCTGTACAGAGATCTGTATGAAATTACATAGGATTACAACACTGCTGATTAGATTAATGAGGTAATTATTGTGTTCACATACCTTCCATTTCACTTTTAGCTGAAAGGTAAAAAAACCCAAACCAATGGAATGATCAGCAAGTGTACACAAAATTATATTACTCAAAAACCTGTATTGATAGAACTAGTTCCCATGAGGGAAGTGTGCAAAAGATACATAACAGTAAACCCAGGATGAGCTTCCAGTTTTGCAAGAATTAGACCAGTATCTTAGTCACTAGACTAACAATATATTCACAAGATAGAACAGCTTCCTGCAGACTTGATACAGCCTTCAGACTGAGATGAATTTCAAGTGCTTAGCCCAACAAATGAAAATCGAGTCACCTAATCCAGAGAGGCAAGGGGGGCTAATCTTAAATTATTTCAGATGTATATAGATGTCTATTGCTGATCAAGTTGGCTGGAATCACAGAATCACAGAATATTAGGGGTTGGAAGGGACCTCAATAGATCATCTAGTCCAGCCCCGCTGCCAGAGTAGGATCACCTACGCACAGGAACGTGTCCAGGCAGGTTTTGAATGTCTCCAGAGAAGGAGACTCCACACCCTCCCTGGGCAGCCTGTGCCAGGGCTCTGTCACCCTCACAGGGAAAAAGTTCTTCCTAATGTTTTTGTGGAACCTCCTATTCTCCAGCTTGTACCCATTGCCCCTTGTCCTGTCAATGGACGTCGCTGAAAAGAGCCTGGCTCCATCCTCCTGACACTCCCCCTTGACATCTTTATAAACATTTATGAGGTCACCCCTCAGCCTCCTCTTCTCCAAGCTAAAGAGACCCAGCTCCTTCAGCCTTTCCTCACCAGGGAGATGTTCCACTCCCTTCATCATTCTCGTGGCTCTGTGCTGGACTCTCTCCAGCAGTTAAGTCCCAATATGGTACAATTTCAGGTTGCTGCTAAAATGAAGTGTTCTCGTCTCTTTCCTACTTGTCTCTGTCACCTCCTCTGCACTGAACCTAAGAGTTATCCAGCCTCAGGATGGATCAATCCAGCAAGTTGGTGCAATGGAAAACTATATCGTTCCCCCAGAAATGGTTTTTCCCCCATAAGATGGACTCATTGAAGTTGCAGCCCACAGTCCTGACAATTTACTGCACTTTGCAGCAATGTGACAGCTAAGTTTGATGCCAATGGCTCAGTCACAAGGTCCCATACAAGAGAAAAGTTGTGGAGTGGTCCAACCACAGCTAAAAGAAGATAAAGCCAGTGCTTTAAGTAGCAGAGCAGTAGCCCAAACTAACACAGCACTAGGTCTATTACATCAGACATTTGTAGGTGAAATGAGTTATATTCCAGGTGTCTAAACTTCAGCAAGTCCCCAGACGTGGTTCGATGATGGGCTCACAAGTGAGAGACATGTTTTTTTTCCCCTTCTGACTCACAGTCTTTTATTTCTTCTCAGGGGGACCAAGATACAGGCATATAAGCAGATTATATAAGCAGATGATATAAGAAACTCAGACAAACGAGCTATGAAATGCTCCTGCTTCCCATATATTTTTTTTTTGTGTAATTATGGCTTACAAACATCTTTAGTGCAAAGATTTTTTTCTCTTTCTGAACCACCTGATGCAGCTATCTGGGACTGTGCTAAAACAGAGTGAAATGAGTGCTTTTGGAACGAACCAAACAAAGCTGCTGCTTATTTTCAGAACCAATTTAACAACCCAATCTCCACTGTTTGAGGTTCCTCTGTTCCCTGACGAAAATCATTAAAATTACCTTCCCCTACCGCCACCCAATCTGAATTGCAAAATTTCTTTTTTGCTCCAAATGTTTCAGTTCTTCTGCATAGTGGCAGCATTGTTTGTTTAGGAGAAGCTAGTCTTCCCTGGAGATGCAAGTGGATTGTATTAAAACCCACACTGATTATGTAGGATCAGAACTTTATAATACAGCCTGCTTGCTAAAAAAGAGAGACATGCAATAAAGAAGCTGAAATAAGGCATTGCTGAATGGCATGAATAATTTCAATGGCAATTATTTTAATGAAACCAGCTAAATATGTCAGTGTCACATAAATACATATCTAGCATTTAAGTATATAGAGATGGAAACGAGGAACAATTATTTAATGAAAAACAGAACTGGACCTTATTTTAGCTTGATAGTCTTATTACTGCAGGCAATGTAAAAGTCTTACAGACTTGGGTTTCTTACTCATAAAGCAAAAGGAAATTCCTTCCATCTCCTTCAAAATAATCTTGCACCTAAACTTTTTGAGTGGAGTTGCAATTCTCCTTTACCATGCGTAAAGTTCTCCTCTCTGGTTTAAATAGAGGAGTCAGATATATTAATAAAAATTAGGGCTTATAAAAACTACTATCAGTCTGTACCTTGATTCCACAGGGGACCAGGACACAGTCCCTCAGCATGGACCAGATTTGCTGTGGAACAAAACTTAGAGCATCCGTTCTTGCTTTTTTCCTTAATTTTTCAAGATGCATCCAACTAAAATGACTAGAAAATGATCTTCAGAGGTCAAAGAACTCAACGAAGCTCTCAAATTCTAACCAATCTTTTCTCCACATATGTAGGATCCACTTAGTCTTACCAAGCAGATAAGGAGGTAAGTACAGACACACTCAGCTTTAGGTTGCACCAGCAAAATGCTGGTTGCCACAGGATAAACAGTCCACCTACGCTACCGCAGAGTGACATTACTGGAATTGCAGAGAAATGTTATGGGTATTTTTCATGCCAAATGTAGTGTCATTAAACCACACAGTGGTGCTGAACTTTTCATACAACGTGTCAGCAAGGTTTCAGAGAGAGTTGGGATTGTGAGAATATGTTCTCAGCTCTTACCAATTTCTGACTCTCCAGGCTGATTTGGTCTTTCCAAGTGGACTTCGCTTCTATGATAGGAAGAAATTCTTCAATATGAGGGTGACAAGAGTCTGGAATAGATTGCCCAAAGAAGCGGTGGCTGCCCCCTCTCTGGAGATGTTCAAGGCCAGGATGGATGAGGCTTTGAGCAACCTGATCTCGTTAAGGGCATCCCTGCTCATGGCAGGGGGGTTGGATTAGAGGATCCCTAATGTCCCTTCCAACCTAAGCTATTCTATGATTCTACGATTCTATGATTCTGTGTTAAAAGATGTACCGGAAGGTTGCACTGAGATTACTGGTCATTTTTCTTCCTCCTACATCGTCCTTCAACAGCACATTTCCCTCACTGATTTATCCTCCGAGGACACTTTATCTCATATCTGCAGTAGTTTTTCTATGCCTCAACGTGTGGCTGAGGCTGGTGAGCAGTGCTGCTGGTTTCAGCAAAGTGAGTACAGACCAACTCCCCAGCTGGAGCCAAGATGATGAGATCTCCACTGGTCTGGGAACACTGGAGATGCAGGAAAGCAACCATGGCGAAAATCAAGGCACACCGCACTGCCGATGTGGCGTCAAATGTGCCCTCTCCTCATGTCCTCCTTATTGTCTTGGGCTCTGTCACCTTAATTTTACTGAGCTGCTCCCCAGCTGGCTTACAGCTAAGTGGTTTGGATGACAGGCCAGGCAAACTCTGGACAACCGTGAAAATACTAGCTTGATTTTCCCTTGTTAAAAGGAAGCTAAACTTTGTTTAGTGTTCACGTTAAGGACTGACTATCCAAGATGAGCCTTTCTTTTCTGGGAGGTGTTAAGCATCTGCCCAGTAGTGTATATAGGGTACAGTAGTACTTGGCATCCATGCATGCTCCTTTACTTCCCTGAAGCAGATTTGGCTTGCTACGTCTATAAACTTTGATATGACTAAGTCCAAGACAGGTTTGTAAACAGCAGGGAGCAGTTCCAGGTAATTCAGACGTGGCCAGCATCATTAGTCTCATATTTTGCTCCTTCAGATCAGCCAGACTATTCATTTCATCAGTCACCCAGCTGAGGGAATGGAAGGTTATGTGCTAAACATTTGTTGTTTTAGCCACCTAAATATCCCTTTCCTATAGCTAGAAATGAAAGGCAGCGAAGGTTTAATATAATCCAGTTATTCAAATGTCCCCTTTGAAACAGATGGACATTTCATTGTCTGCATTTAATCCAGACTCCTCCACTCAGCCTGAACATAACAAGAGGACCTCACTTTGCTTTGCCATAAAATCGCTGAGAATTTCAGGCAGGCGGGAGGTGGATGACAAGTAGGAAAATATGACCCTGACCAAATAATTTTCAAGGGCACGAATTCTTTCCTTCTGCCTCGTTAAACACTACCCGTGATTTCCCTCCTTTTAAGAATGCAGAATTGCCATTTCAGAACAGAGCAATGGTCCATCCAATGCATCCTCATAATCCCAACACTGGCCAACAATGAATGCTTCAAGAGGGCCTATAAAACCCCATAATACATTTAATTAGACAATAATACATCGTGGGGGTAAATTTCGGACTTCAGCTGGTGATCAGATCATTATCTGAAATATGAGAATTGCCAACCCTTGTAATTTTTCATTGCAGCCAGTGTTACTGCAGCTGCTGTTCTTCACCATGAAAATATCCATGCTATGGCTTTCAGTGGGACAAAATATGTTTCCACTTCTGCATTCATGCTTTAAAAACAGCCACGTTAGGCTTATCTCTAAGTTTCTATGATACTGTTCTGCTGCTGTTTTGTGAGCATCTGACAAATTTGTGGAAGTGATCGTCTAGGTTGCTTGTTGCCTTCTGAGGTCTCCCAAACAATAGAAAAATCCTTCATTCACGAAGAAGGGGAGAGAGAGAAAAAAAGCAAAAGATAGGGATAAATGGGTGGGAAACAACTAAAGAAATGCAAAACTTGTCACATATGGCTAAAGGAAAAGATAGACTAAAATACTCATGATATATATGGCTGAACATTTGCAGGCTTTTGATCTGACTTAAGACTAAATTCTTGTAACTAACTACCTTTGCAGATATAAGACATCAGTGATGCTGCTGCAACAAGCCAGGAGAGTTTAATACATGCTATATACATATAAAGAGACCTTCTGGGACATCAGCTCATCCCCACCTTGAATCCAATTGCTTTGAAAATAAACATTAGTTCTGATATAATGTTTTGCACTTTCAATGGTTTCCTTCCAAAAAAAAAAAAATGTTTAAATCTTCTACTGCTGTGAAAACTATGGTTATGGAAAACAAAGCTCCAACAGCTAAAGCAGATCTCTGCGAGCTTAAGAAGATTGTGCACATGGACATAACTGTGCAGTAAAAGACTGTGGCTGCAGAACAGGGACCTTGGTTCTTCCTGCTCTTCAGCTCCTAAAGATCTGCCAACCTGTGACTCCTCCTGAAAACGTGACGACCTCTGTAGCTTGAACAGTATCTATGACTACACCTCTATTTGTATGAACATACAGAGAGAGAGGTCTGCAGCTTTTAGTATCAGTTCTGTGAACACATTTAGAGTTTAAAATTAATTCCAGTCAGATAGATGAATTTGTTATTATTTAAAATCCGCTTTTTTATGCCTCCCACCTGAAAAAGATTGGAAAGTAAGCTAAGTCTAAGACCTAAAAATTGTTTTCCAGATTTCACCAAAATGCCAAGATATCAGGCAATTAACTTTTAGACTTAAATTAAAAAATCAGATATGCAAGCACCAAAATAAACTAGAATTTTGTGCATTGTATCTTATTACATTCAGGAAAATAATGCAGTCTTACATCTATGTCCAACAGTTTCTCCTTTATCATCTCTTTTGCAGCCTGGGGTTCAAGAATGATAACTCTTTCTGGAATGTTACCACTCAAAGGTTGTACCCTGTTTTTTTAGGCTAAATTAAATACCTCAATTTTTTTTAAATCCTCTTTCAGAAATGTGGGAACACCAACTCCAAAATCAATTTTGCCCTTGAGGGAATGATTTTTTTTAAAACTACTTTTAGCATCTTTACTGTTCTAGTGATAAAGAGCAATCTCGTGCCTTGTCTTAGTGCACAACTCCATAGGGCATCCACATGTAAATATAATTTGGGATAACCTGAAGGATGCTTTCCCTTTGCCTTCTTTTTTTTTTTTTTTTTTTTTTTTTTTTTTATGAATCTTCACACATTTTTTCAGCTTTAAATTAGTCCAGATGGAGAGCTGTCCTTTTGAAACACCTTCTGGCAGCCTGACCTGGCTGGAGCAGTCAGCTCCCTTCCAGCTCCCTGCTGAATGACTTGGAAGTTGTCCACGTAGCACACGCCAGAGCGAGAGTTGCCAGCTGACATACCCCAAAGAACGAGACTGTTTCCCAATCAAAAGAGAATATGGGACAAAACACTGAAGATGAGAATGGTGCCAATAGTACCAGAGCATCTGGCATCTACCAATGTCTCCTGGAGAAGCCAGTCAGCTAAGTTCCTTCTACTGCAGAGCATGTTACCAAAGAGGACACGTAGTGCAGAGATCAATCAGTCTAGTGGTTTTACAAAAATACACTTCATTTTCTACTCATTGCTAGGATGATACTACAACTCAGTCTCTTAGGGCACACCTGTCCTACTAAAAGAAACAGGCCTGTGAGTTTTCCATGGCCTTGGGGACAAGTGATGTTGGAGAGGCAGTGTCCAAGTACCTAAACAGTCTTTCTCCCAGAAGAGACTCCAGACTATCGGCAACAGTACCTGAATTATGCTGGTCTTCAAATTGGGCAAAAATTCGGGTAGTTTGGGGCTAGAATGAAAATGGTCATGAGTCAAAACCATGCTGCAAGTCTGCTAGAAATCAAACAGGATAGATATCTTTAGAGAGAGCTCAAGCCTCTTCCTTGACCTGTTGCATTTATTAGTACAAATGTACCTTCAAATCATGCGCTCAAGTCAATTTAGCAGGATTAAAAACCAAACACATGCCTGGCATTTTTCATCTCTTTTACGCCCCACCATTAAGCAAAGCAAAGGATTCAAACCACCTTTTGTCATTTTCCCCGCCCTAGATACATCAGGCCCAAAAAGGTACAAAGAAAATCATGGTGGGACGCTGTTACCTTCTGTCAACACCAAACCCTCAGGAATGAGCATCACTTACTGTTTGTGCGCTTTCCTTGCTTACACAACTACACAGCTGGAGCTGCATCAGTGACTGGATGCCCCCAGTGATCAACAAAGAAACAGGGCACGTGTTCCAGTGGCTGGTCACGCGAGTGTGTCATTTCCGAGGTGTGAGAGCTGGAAGGGACACCACCAATAATCTGGTCTGACATCCATCATTACAGAAAAAAAATCAACCGTCGCCCTTTACTTAGGCATTGTTGCCCTAAGCATCCTCTGCTCGAGCTAGAAAAAAAGTGCTAGAAATTGTTTCTTTTTAAAGGCACGGCCAAAAACCTTTTAAACACAGTAGGAGTCTATTGGTGGCAATTGGATTTTGTCTAATGGGGGCTAAGTTTAACTAGAAACATGTTAAGATTGCATTTGCATATGCAAATATGCATTTGCTTATTTCTCTAACAAATACTAATTTTTCTTAGGAAAGACAGGAAATAATCCAAGCGTGCAAGTCTCAATTCCCTCACTGGAGCTCAAAGAGGCTCGTGGGGCTTGATGAACCCAGCTCCCCATAGACTCATTTACTCTTAAGTGATTTTTAAATAAAGGAGTTCTTTTGGAATTACTGATCCATTCCCATCACAACCGCACAGGGAAACATACAAAAATCTGCCATGCCTCAAAGAGATTTCTGTTGTGTGAGGAATTACTATCTCAGTGGGAGTAGTTGGGCAAATAAAGATATTGATTAGGTTTATTTTTTCTCAAATGTTGTTTTACAGAATTTTCCCAACATTTTTACTTATTGAAATAATTACCAGCAGCAACAACAATCCCATTTTCACTTTGCAAGACTGGTGGTAGAGTAACTTTATAAATCAGCCTGAGTATGATAATGGTGAGATTCAAGTGAATATCATTATAAAATACTAATATAAAAATATTTAGCTCATATGCAGAATTTCATAGATAACAAAAGCTCCTCAAGGATACAGAGATACCATGTCCCTTTGACCTCAATGAGATTACTTGTCAAAATAATTTTTAGGCACTGAACCTGAGTAACCCAGGAGATTCTATTATTTTTAACAGGATTTGTTCCCCTCAGTTAGGCATTTTCAGCCACAAATCCATCTCTCATCACCCAGGAATGTGAGCTACTTCAATATCGATGAGCAAATTAATGTTGCCTCTTCTAAAGTACCAAATTTGAGACCCCAGACCTTCATCAGGAGAGTGGTCTTGCCTTGCAGATAAGCCAGTACTCACCCTACAAACACCACCCTCAACTTATCTAAGAGGCCATTTTTAACACATGGCCATTTCTCATTGGTCATTGGAGTGAGAATTTGAGTCAACAACTATCTAATTACATTGTGGCTGCTTTCATTTCCACCCTCAGCTGCTTCTAATGAGACAGCAAAACTGACGCAATGGTCAAAAGGTAGACTGACCCTCCATCTTTAGTGTTTCTTTGTGAACTTTAGCATATTCCAGAAGTTATTACTCTTTTAGTTTAAAAAAAAAAAAAAAATTAAAACTTCTCACACTTTAAAAGCGTTGTTAGTCTTGGTCAAATGTAAAATTTCTGAGGATGTTAAAGAAGGTTCCCATGCACTTTGCAGCAACGTGTTGTGCTTTCTCTCTGTAAAAATGCCCCAGTTCACTCTGGCTCTCACTGAATATGTTGGTGTAGACGAATTCTCTTCCACTGGTCCTTAGGCTCCTACCCTACACTTGTAAAAAACCCCATTTTCAAGAAAAGGAGCTGAGCTACAGAAAAAAAAAATGTGAGTATATTCTGAAGGTCTGCAACAAGACAGAGAATTCAACTCCCTTCTGAGTTCCAAGCAATGGGGCTGATTTTCCTTCAGAAGATGAAGACACCTGAGGAGCAGATCTAGTCACTAAGAGACACCCCAGCGTATTTCTGATGGGGAGGGATGTGGGGATTTGTTTGGCTTGACATCAGAGACTCTCAAGAAGCCATTAATCTTCTGGAGACGCCATTAAAGGGCATCCCACCCCACACTGTCAGAGGGTTTCTAAAACATATTCCTATAGTACATAAAAGAAAGAGGGAATGCATAGATCACCATGCAGTCAGTATAATTTTCACTAGCTTTACAATGTATAAAAGTGGATATTAGAATGGAGAACACTGATCTATTTGATTTAGAAAATGTCGTCTAATGGCAAAAAAAAAAAAAGAGCACAAAATATTCCTATTGTCTGGAAGCATTTGATTGTGATCACTTTGTAGGATGAAGTCAGTTCAAACATTAAGACAATTGTACCAATCTCTGTTTCTTTTATACACAAAAGAACTCAATGACAAGGCTGTATTTCTCTATGTAAAAGAGACTGAGACTTGATGCTGTCATTCAAGTTTCAAGCTGAAAGCTCTAATAGTTGCCACTATAAATACCTAATTGCCAGCACTCTTTTGCAGAACCAAAGTTAACCTGCAATACTTACAGCAATTTCTTACTGTCATTTTTATTCTAGTACATCAGTATAACTCAGGAAGTACTAGCTAGATAATAACAGAGATTGACTCCACTGTTCGTGTGCTAGTTCAACAACGCTGATACTCAGTGCTGCCCTACTCCTTCTGCAGATCTACTACAGCCTTGCTCTGTTTGCACTGCAGCAGTGCTTCATGGCCCCAGGCCACCGAGCACTCCACACATATATAGCAAAAGACTGCAACCAGCCTCTTAAGTCAACGTAATCAAGCCTCAACAGCACAGTCTGCTCCATCCTTTTTCCTTACTGGGCTTACACACAGAATAAAGTGGTACTCAGGGTTACTAATGCTTTTAGCATCTTGCCTGTATATTACTCATCTTACATGATTTCTTAAACAGCTACTAAATTTAGATGCATACACTCTGCTCTTCCTGGACTCCTAATAAAATTCTCAGAGGGAATCAGTTGGGGTGGGGTGTGCGGCAGCAAAACAATGGGAACAATATCTTCATTTCATGCTATCTTACTTTGTATGGCGCTTGTCTTGGATTTGACAAAAACTGCTGAAACCAGGCATTTTAATGAAACACTTTTTAATGTTTCATCTGATATCGTCAACAAATGACAGAAAATGCCTGGTAAGCTTTTCTTTCCACATTCTGTTGGTGGATGAGGGAGACTAACATGCTGGCTTAGTAGAAAACTTGGATCCTTAATTTAATTCTTGGATCCTTGGATTCATAATTAAAGGCTCTGGATTTGGCCAGGTATTGTCATTTCTCAGAAATGGGTTAACCCCCACACCAAAGCATCCTCATCTCTAGAGAAGACTATACAGCTCACTGCAGGCACCATTGCAGTGGTTGTAAACCATTGCAATTGGTTGTAAAGAAAGCTGTAAGAAATAAAGACGCGTTATTTAATAATTAAAATATATTCATAAATTATTAGGAATATATGAAAAAAACCACCACAGATTCATAGTGGCTATATGAAATCTATATGTCTTCTTGGAACTTATTTTTTCTTAAGGGACTACGTCTAGCACAACTTAGTCCCAAGTTGGTTGGTGTAATACTGTACACAGTCTTTAAAGATTTATAGCAGAACAGGAAGAAGTAGATCAGTTTTCACTGGAGTTCTTTAGAAGTCAATCTGCCCTTCCTTTCCCAAACTGCTTTTTTTAGTGTGTGAAAAAGACACACATACCAGATCTGCGAAGACTAGAAGAAAGCGACATGTGGTATCTATGCGAGAATCTTATTTACATATAACTGGATCCATTTCATCATATCTTGAGGTGAAGAGACTAGAAGTGACATCTGAAAGAACCATGTCCACGGGCAGACACCCAGCCACCTGCGAAACCTGTGCTGCTGCCAGGCAGGAGAGCCGCCAGTTTTACCTCAATAAAACCCTACATCAACCAGAGGCCGGATAATGCTGATGGAGAAACCTGTTCCTGACTTGGGATTGGTTTGCAGATGCTGACTTTGCCAGGTTAATAGTTATAAGTGGCAACTCCGTGTCAGAGAGAGGAAATTTCACAGGTAGCGATGCTGAATGGTCCCCCTGTGTCCTTCTTGCTTTTCTTCCTGGCTCACACACCAGCTCTACTCTGCAACTAGTTCTATGACAAGAATGGCCCTAACTGGTTTCCATTTGCACCTCCACATACTTAGAGAGTTTTATTCTGTCGTAAGTCCCTTCACCAGGTAATAACGACCTTCAGCAGGTAATTAAAAGTATGGACATCAAATAGAATCATTAGTTCTGTACGTGATCTTTGGAGATGACCTAACACATTATTCAACCAGAACTTTATACAGACTGGACTCTTGGCTCAGGTCTGAGGGATCTGAATTCCACTGGCGGTGCTCCGTAAGTCCTGTGTGAGACAGTAGGAGATGCTCTGCATCTTTCCAAAACCAAGAATATAGCAACAGCCTCCGAGGTTTAGTCATGAGAAAACTTTCTTCATTTTCACTGATTTTTAAGAGATACTTTAATGTAAATGGATATCATATTTTTAAATAAAATTGTATATGTACACAGACATGCACATAAATGAACGTAAACACATGCAAATACAGACATGAATGTGTGTGTCTACATGTCCAAAAAGGATTTTTAGGCCAATTCAAGAAATTCCTAAGAATTTTTTTTATTTTGTGTCACTGAAGAACATTAGATCTTCCAGATTATAATGTCTCGTTCACCTTTAACAAAATTGAAAATGCATTCTTTACCACTTTTTTTTTCTGTATCTCCTGTTGTGCTTTGCGGTTTGGGTTTACTTTTACTGGTATATACATAATGACTTTTTCCTCTATAAACAAATCTTTCAAGGTATTCCAGAAAGAGTCGCACTTTGCAAGAACATGGGAAAGGTTACCTAGCTGCAAAGGAAGACAATCAAAAAGTTCTCACTTTAAATATGGCTGGGGTTTTGGTTTGGGTTTGTGGGTTTTTTTAATGTAAGCATTTTATTCCAAATGACCTAAAGCCTTTGACCTTTAGAAACACACTGATGGCTTGAAATCTTTTTTTTTCAGAAGCTACTGATTCATTTTCTTTACATATTTGTTCTTAAACACTTGAGATGGCAATCTATTCTGGAGCGGTTTATAGATATATGTATGTATATATATGTGTGTGTACAGAATACATATATACGTCATAACCAGTACTAAATCATACAATGCTTCATGCACGTATATGACATCTAAAAATTTTCACACCTTGCTTACTAGTATAAGAAATCACTTGAACATTAAATAGTTAATAAGTTTATTCAGAAAAATTCTTTTTGTAGCCAAAAATAAGAACGACATGCAAATGCTGATAGAAAATGACTTCTTGAATGACTGCTTATATTTAAAGATGGTCATTTTAAAATACTGAAATATTAGATAAAGAGTTGTAGCACTTGGATCTATCTGAATTTGAATGTCAGTTTCTACTACGCTCTGAAAAAAATTAAATCTATCTCAAAAATATCTTGGCTTAACGGAGAAGTTGGATCACCAGCTCTGAAAAAGCTAGAGGACCACCTATCACAAGGACAACTTAGGGCAGACCGAGCCTAGGCAGGGGGAAAATGTCAGTATCACCAGGGCAAAAGCATAGCCTGATCTGGATAGAATAACAAGAGGCTTAATATTGAGGAATGTGATTTTCATTTCTTCTGCTCATCCTTTGGGTAACACAACACACACACCAAAAAAAAAGTGAAAAACCATGAAAAAAGAGTTTGCACAGCAGGAGAGCACTGAAAACCAGGGAGAGCAGGGCCCCTCTCAGCAAGAGTTTGCTTCTGTTCAGGAGCCACATGCTGTGAAGGTGCTTTGCTAACGTAAAGACAAACCTTGCTGATCACAAATCCACCTGAACATGCAAGATTTGGATTGTTCTCCCTCTCTGGAGACAGGGTTTACTGCTTCCACAGTTCTTCAGCTTTGTAGCTCTCAGTATATTTCATCCTCTTCACTCCAGCAAGCAAGTGGCAGAGAGCAAAGAAAAGGAACAAATGCCAGAAGATGCCAGAAACAGTATTAATAAGAAATGACTATTAAGTTCAGTACTCATTCAGCACTCAGTATGACAAGACCACTGAGACCAACTACGTTCAGTCTCAACAGAGAGGATCTTAGAAAGCACAGAATAGGATTAAATTATTATTTGTATTGTTTTCAATAGGATACTGAAATCCTTTTGTAATTTGAGATACTAACAGCTTCTCCTATTAAATATGGCATTAATGAGACGAAGAAATCCTCATGAGAATACCAAAGTCAATGGTGAGACATAGTGGGATTTAAATTAGATTTCTAATTCCTCCTATTCACTGATTTGCCTGTTTCAAGACAAATCCATTTAAGTAAATGCCGCCCAGGCTTTCAGAGTACTTAGAACTCAATTTCATCATCAAGGAACAGTGCCTTATTGGGTTATTGAGAGTAATGAAAGCTGCAGGAACTGCCCATGCCCTGTCTGTTCTCAGCCCTTCACACAGAAGGCGGCGGGGCTGGTTTCAGTACGGGGTTAACCTAAGCCCAGTTATCTTACAATTTCAGCCGCGAACATTGTGGAACGGGAGGTTATTAAGGCCACTCTGATAACACACTAATGCAGCTGGAACATCAAGCCTTTATTTCTCCATTTTCTCACTTATAAAATCATTATCCAAGATAAATTAAGTGTTATTCACAAACCCTCAAGTGCAGTCATAATGCTTATTTACAAGCTCTTTTTATTTCCTATCATATGCCAAAATTGGATTTACTAACTCATTTGGTGTCGGGATGCAGCAGAGCCAGTGGCTCCCCGGAGAGGAGAAATAGGGGCTGGGGGCTTCCCAGGGCAGACCCAGGGAGTAGGGCAGGCTGGGGCAGGGGATTGCTGGGGATGTCCCCTACCCCAAAGAACCAACTTCTAGAAAGAGATCTGTTAAGCAGGACAAAAACATCTTTGCCAACAGCATGGCCAACCTGGTGAGGAGACCTTGGAACTAGGAATGACCAAGGAGGGAATGGCCTGCACTCAGGATTAAAGGATTAAAGTGTGTCTTCTACAGACCATCTGATAGGAAAGAAGTAGATGGGAATTCCTGCAGAGAGCTGAAAGCAGGCTCTGGTCCTCAAAGGGGACGGAATTACCCTGGTATCTTCTGAAGAGAACAGTAGAGCACAACCAAACCAGGAGGTTTCTAGAGTACCTGGATAGACACTTCCTGATAGAGGAGACCAGGGAGCCAAGGAGATTGTGCCAGACTTGATATTTATGAACACAGAAGAATTGGTGGGTATGGGATGGTCAGGGTCAGCCTTGGCTGTAGTAGTAGAATTTTGGATCCTGACAGGAGAACAAGGCAAAAAAAAGGGTTCACAACCATGAATTTCAGAAGACCAGACTTTGGCCTCTTCAGCGATCTGCTTGGAAGAATCCCAGAGGATAGATGCCTGGAGAAAAGAAGGGTCCAGGAGATCTGGCTGATTTTCAAGGATCACTTCCTCTGAGCTCAAGGACAATGCATTCCACTGAGCAGGAAATTAAGCAAAGGTCTCAGGGGGCCTGCACAGATGAATAAGAAGCTCCTTACAAAACTCAGGCACAGGAATGTACAAGAGGTGGAAGCAGGGTGAGATGACCTGGGGGAAATATAGAGACACTGTCTGAACATGCAGGGTCAGGTTTAGGAAAGGCAAAGCCCACCTGGAATTGAATCTTGCAAGGTACTTGAAGGGAAACCAGAAGGGCTTCAGTAGGTATATTGGCAGCTCTCAATTACGTTTGCAAGGTCAGAGCAATCAGGAGAGGATGCTGATGACTGGAAGAAAGCAAATGTCACTCCTTCTTCAGGGATAATAATAATAATAATAATAATACAGGGAACTTAAGAGAGGTGAGCCTCACATCTGTCCCTGGGAAGGCAATGGAGCTAATGCTCCTGGAAACCATTTTCAAATATATGAATAAAAAAAAAAGGTGACTGGAAGGTAGAATCATATCTGACCACCCTGTTAAATTTCTACAATGAGATGGCTGGCTTGGTGAGGAAGGGAGAGAGCAGTAGATGATGTTCACCTCAACTTTAGCAAGGTCCCTTCCAACCTCATTGGGGTGTTGTGATTTCAGCGGTTTACACTGCAGGTGAAGTGAAACTCCTGGGAAATTCTGTCTTTAATTGTAATAAAGTTACATGTTTGAGGAAAGAGGAAAAAATGTCTGGTGTGTCTTTTCTGTAAATCTGAAAGCTTTAAAGCTTTCCACAATTGGAGAACCATTTGCAAAAAAAAACAGACAACCTTTTGCAGGATATCACTGAAGATTCAGCTATGACCATTCTCCACAGACTTCTACCTGAAAACTCTAGCTGGCTTTGTGATACACCTAATTACAGACGGTGTACATTTGGGTGCAGATCAAAGCCTAGCTTGAGGCACAGTCACAGCAGGCAGCTGCCACAGGCAGTGAAAGAGCCAAGGCTCTGCAGCTGAATTCCTTCACACCACTGCCCTGGAGGACCTGCTGGCAGCTGTTGTTGCTACACCTGAGACAGGAGTTACAACAAGTTGGAAAGTGCTTTTCTAAAGTGATGCTCCATCAAGAAATCTCAGCCCCTTTGCTTCCCTGACAGCAGCAGGAGCATAAATTTGATTTTATGAAGTTTTGCCCTCTTATATTTTTCCCCTTTTCTGCTGGTTTCCCCCACTTTTTCCTTTCTGCATCATGATCAGAGCACTGGGGAGCTTTCAGCTGCCTTTGGAGGATGAGCAGCTCTTCCCTTCTGCTATGCCTCAGCACTGCTCTAGCTGAAACACCCAGACATTGCCTTAATACCTTACATTTTCTTTCACCTGGGTTTTAATTCCAGTCCGTCGTAAATTTTGACTGTTGGAAGAAATTTTCATTAGCAGATTCTGGAGCAAGGAAAATTTTGAGATTTCCCAGAAAACCTGCATCCCATTCTTTGGCATTTCCAGTAGTAATTGTGCTATCTATGCCACATCTTTTTACCATGTGTCTATAACGGAGTGTGAACGTGCATATTTCACATTATAAAGGACACCCAAACCCTTTCTTTCCTGTTTCCTAGGAAACAGCCACGCAATCCCTTTTCAGTTAAATAGTGAACAGCTTAGTTTCCATTATGCTGTTCATTACTTCAGAAAGCTAAAATGATCACCACAATTCAAATAGCTCTCCATGGAAGAATTATATCACTTTCAGAAAACAATACATTGAAAGTGCAATGATAATTGCCTTTTTTTAGAAAGAAAATGGCTTTTTTTTTTTCCCCTCTTGCGCCAACTCAGAACTGTCCAGAACATTTTCAGCAAAATATGTTGGTCTGTCAAAACTAACACATTTCATTGGGTTCTGTTAGCTTTGATGAAATTTTTAGTGGTAGAGATAAAACAGAGAATTCCAAGGCTTCATGGTCTTTTCATGACAACAGTTACTGTGCTGGATACAAAGTCCTCAGGAAACAATCTGACTAACGTGGGTTTTCACCCAACATCTTCACTAACGTGGGTTTTCACCCAACATCTTCACTAGAAGATCCATACTCGTATTTCTTTGAGCACTTCAATAATAAAAAAAAATCCAGATGCAAAAATAAATAAATAAATAAAACGCTCGCTCGATTGATAAATAAATAAATAATTTCCCCAACCAAACCTACAGATTCCATCCAGAAACCAGACATTCCAAAACAAAAGCAGGATGAAAATAAATCAAAATGTTGTATCAACCCAATTTTAGATGTAGCCCACAAACCAGTCCTTCTTCATCCATGACACACTCCCCTTACCCTTCCCAAATAGCCTCACAGTCCAATTTTCCCTCTGTACAATTCACCCATGGAAAGGACTAACAGGATAACGAACTTATCCAAGTTAGCTGTTTTTTCCCTGTCGGCGCCTCTTTTTTTTTCTTTCCTTTTTTTTTTTTTCTTTCTCCACAGATTTTTCCCCCACTGAACATTTTTTCTCTTACTTCTGGCAAAAAGTGTTCACCATATGCCACCATGACTTGCCAATTATAAGTACCGTGGAAAAAGGAGGTCTGGTAGTGCAAATTTTTTGCAATGGTAAGGCTTTCAATTCGTATTTGGACTCAATCTTTTCCAAGTTTTCGGGAGAGCTTGAAACTTATTCCTTTCTGACGAGTCATCATCACTTTAAATAGGAAAACCTGTCAGCATTGCTCATATTCCCAAATACAGCATCTCCCACTGAAAAACACAGCTTCTCTTTGCCCCATTTACTTGCTTTCATTTAGTGCTATTTCTCTATAAAAATATATTGTGATGATATAAAATTGTCAGTGCTCCACAACTTCATGCAGAATGAAAGGAACAGCCTGTATTTTCCATCACTCCAGTCTCCTACCAGTCCTAGTTGGGGTTTACCCAATACCCAGAAACCCCTTTTATTGGACCAAATCAGGGATAAATGATACATTTATCATGCATATCTGAGAGAGAAAATTAACTTTTCACCTACTTTCCCATGCCAATTCTGAAAGAACTGAAGGCTACATATTGTCTCTCCCCGTTCTTTTGACATCATCTCCTACCGTTTCTTATTTCTATGCTTCTGATTCAGCAAACTGGTTAATCTTGACTTTATTTACCTATATTTCACCTTTTGCCATGCTGTCTCCTACACACAAAAGATGACCATGTGGTGCTACCTTCTCTTCTTTTAGGGTCCTTATCAAGACTGACTTTTATCACAGAAAGAATTAGCCTGAAGGCTGCAGGTTCTTCCAGACTGAGACATGTTCCCCCACACCCTTTATTATTGCTAATTACATTTGCATAGTGATCAAGGAATTGCAAAGGCTGTCAGAGTACATGTTGACAGCAAAACATTCTGGAAAATAGCAGTCTGGGTAAATTGCTAGTGATAATTTAGGTGTTCCAGATGTGATTTGGTGTGCTGTTCTGAATGAATTAAGGTGACCTCTCTGATTGCTTCTGATGAGCTTGTCTTGTGGCTGAAAATGGTTAGAAAAATTTCCAAAGTGAAAATTATGGCTAAAGGCTGTTAGGGTGTCAGTCAATGGGCAGAACTTAGGCAGTGTGGACTATTAGGATTTAATATTTTAGAAACACATGTAGCTTAACAGTTTCTTTATAAGTGAGTA
Source organism: Trogon surrucura (assembly GCA_020746105.1). NCBI lineage: Eukaryota > Metazoa > Chordata > Aves > Trogoniformes > Trogonidae > Trogon > Trogon surrucura. The sequence continues at coordinate 76,749,562 of CM036620.1, read as the reverse complement.
ATATCACCTACATTTGGAAACATTCAACAGCTGGCTCAGCAAATCCCATTAAAAGAAACAAAGGGAAAAGCAGCATTATTTCTTTGCTTGCCAGCATCTGCTTTATTCACTATATCACATTACCTTTTCTATATTAAATCATTCTCTTTTCTTCCCAGACAATAAGTCATAATTAATAATAATTATACATCACTCTGTAAAGTTTAGAAACCCATACTCACTGGGAATGCAAATGAAACTTATCCTGAAAAATGCCACTTACTCTGTTGGAATGTCATCAAGTTATCACAAGGATAACGGGGATTCCGTGCCCGTTCATAGAATCATAGAATGTTAGGGATTGGAAGGGACCTCGAAAGATCATCAAGTCCAATCCCCCTGCCAGAGCAGGAATGCCTAGACTATGCCCCACAGGAACGTGTCCAGGCAGGTCTTGAATGTCTCCAGAGAAGGAGACTCCACAACCTCTCTGGGCAGCCTGTACCAGGGCTCCGTCACCCTCACTGAGAAGAAGTTTCTTCTCGAGTTTAAGCGGAACCTCTTATGTTCCAGTTTCAGCCCATTACCCCTTGTCCTATCAGTGGTTGTCACCGAGAAGAGCCTGGCTCCATCCTCGTGACACTCACCCTTGATATATTTGTAAACATTAATGAGGTCACCCCTCAGCCTCCTCTTCTCCAAACTAAAGAGCCCCAGCTCCCTCAGTCTTTCCTCATAAGGGAGATGCTCCACTCCCTTAATCATCCTAGTCGCCCTGTGCTGGACTCTCTCCAGCACTTCCCTGTCTTTCTTGAACTGAGGGGCCCAGAACTGGACACAATATTCCAGATGGGGTCTCACCAGGGCAGAGTAGAGGGGAAGGAGAACCTCTCTCGACCTACTAACCACCCCCCTTCTAATACACCCCAGGATGCCATTGGCCTTCCTGACCACAAGGGCACAGTGCTGGCTCATGGCCATCCTGCTGTCCACCAAGACTCCCAGGTCCCTTTCCCCTACACTACTCTCTAATAAGTCATTCCCCAACTTATACTGGAACCTGGGGTTGTTCCTACCCAGATGCAAGACCCTACATTTACCCTTGTTATATTTCATTAAATTTTTCCCCGCCCAACCCTCCAGCCTGTCCAGGTCTCGCTGGATGGCAGCACAGCCTTCTGGCGTGTCAGCCACTCCTCCCAGCTTGGTGTCATCAGCAAACTTGCTGATAGTACTCTCTAGTCCCTCATCCAAGTCATCAATGAATATATTGAATAATACTGGTCCCAGTACCGACCCTTGAGGCACTCCACTGGATACAGGCCTCCAACCAGACTCCGCCCCATTGACCACAACTCTTTGGCTTCTTCCCCTTAGCCAGTTCGCAGTCCACCTCACTACCCGAGAGTCTAGACCACACTTCTGCAGTTTAGCAGCAAGGATGCTGTGGGAGACTGTGTCAAATGCTTTACTGAAATCAAGGTAGACCACATCCACCGCTCTGCCATCATCTATCCACCTTGTTATATCCTCGTGAAAGTCTATGAGGTTAGTCAAGCACGACTTCCCTTTCGTGAAGCCATGTTGACTGTCTCTAATGACCCTCTTATCCCTGATATGCCTTGAGATGGCACCAAGGATAAGTCGTTCCATCACTTTCCCAGGGATGGAGGTGAGGCTGACCGGTCTATAGTTACCCGGGTCCTCCTTCTTGCCCTTTTTGAAGACTGGAGTGACATTTGCTTCCCTCCAGTCCTCAGGCACCTCTCCCGTCTCCCAAGACTTGGCAAAGATGATGGAGAGTGGTCTAGCAATGACATCAGCCAGCTCCCTCAGCACCCGTGGATGCATCCCATCTGGACCCATGGATTTATGGATGTCCAGATTGCTTAATTGGTCCCGAACCCAGTCCTCATCGACTAAAGCATACTCCTCCACTGCCCTGACTTCCTCTGGGGCCTCAGGGGAACGGGGCTCCTCAGGACAGCCTCCGGCAGAGTAGACAGAGGCAAAGAAGGCATTCAGTAACTCTGCCTTCTCTGTATCATCTGTCACCAAGGCACCCACCTCATTCATCAGTGGGCCTACATTGCCTCTGGTGTTAGTTTTATCTGCCACGGTAGAATTACAGTTATGGAAGCCAAGCAAGCCAAACAAGCAGTTGTTGCTTTGACTGTGCAGAAATGAAGGAACATTTTTAGAGAATTCTGGTTTAGTAAATTGTGTGTTCATCAACCTACCGAGAAAAATTGGTATGGTGCTGGCAAAAGACAAACTTGAATAGAGAAAAGAAATTGAAAAGAGAGAGGAGGAAAGAAGAGGACTGTAAACTCCAAGAGTTTTGATGATGGTTAGATTAAGAGAAACTACTTAAGTGAACACAGTTGTGTTCCAGCTAAGAGTGGGATGGTGTCTTGTGCAAAGGGATTAAGCCCATCCTGAGGCCTCATGCATGGAACAAATGACCATGGGATGCTGAATTATATTTCACTGTAAGGATCAAGAAGAACTGAAACAACAACAACAAAAAAACCCCACAAAAAAACCTCTATCACAGTTTTCCAGCCAACTATTTGCTAATTCTCACAGAGGCCAGTTGCCTCTGTGAATATAGTCCTGAAACATTGTGTTAGAGGTGAGGAATGATCCCCATCTGAGTGTGTTCAGAGTTGGCCAGCACTGATAGGCTGTGTCTGCCAGCAATGTTTTTAGGAATGGGTTCAAAAGTCATCAGGAAAAAAAGGTCACCTTCCCTCTGTCTTTCTCTCTCACACACATAAATCACCTTAAATGCAGAATTTATGTCAGTCCAAGATCTTCCTTGCTGAATAGAGCCATGGGAACCGATAGGAGTACTGACAAAGTAAGGTGCAAACAGTAGGTGAGAGGAAATGAATGAGTGGTTAATCCAAAATTAATTTATCCTGTAAAGCAGCCAGATGAAATGTGGATGGCATGAAAGGGCATGAAGATGGCATGAAGAGGAGGCTTAGAGGTGACCTCATCACTCTCCATAACTACCTGAAGGGAAGTTAGAGCCAGGTGGGGACTGGTCTCTTCTCCCAGGCAGTTAGCAGCAGGACAAGGGGGCACGGGCTTACGCTCTGCCAGGGAAAATTTAGGCTGGATATTAGAAAGAAATTCTTTACAGAGAGAGAGAGTGGTCAGGCATTGGAATGGCCTGCCTAGGGAGGTGGTGGATTCACCATCCCTGGAGGTTTTTAAACTGAGATTGGACATGGCACTTAGTGCCATGATCTAGTAAACGGACTGGGGTTGGACCAAGGGTTGGACTTGATGATCTCTGAGGTCTTTTCCAACCCAACTGATTCTATGATTCTATGAAAGGGCATTTTAGGCTCTGACCCACTTTTCCAGGCCCTGAGGGAACAACAAGCTGGAAGACTTCTTTTAGGACACCAAGCCCAGATGCTGGTGTAACAGGCAACTGCATCCTGTAAATCTCTTCATAATTTTCTCAAGTTGTATCTTCATCTGAGGATTTATTTTTTTTCAGATCATTATTCCCACCAGCAGGCTTTGTAACATTCTCATTTCATCTGACATTTGGAAACTTTCTTCCACTCACCAGCTTAAAGCTATTCCCTGGTGAGCTTCTATCCATTTTGTAAAATTTCAATGTTATCCATTAATTTAAATAAGCTGTACTTTGCTTTTCTTTTATAACCTGATGTTTATTCACATCAAATGCAAAAATATCTATGCCACTTGACTGCTGTTGCGCTTGCATCTCTCTCTGGCCGAAATTCAGAATAGTAAAGATAAGCATATGTTTGAAGTGGAGCTCATGCTTATACACTTTTAAAAATAAAGGCCTTATCTTCCTAATAACAAACAAAAAAGTTACCAGAATCGCAGCTGACTTCTGTGTCTATCACTTTGTGCTGTATTAGGGTCATTTCTGTGTATTATTTCAGTGGCACAAGGGAAATGGAAATGGAATCGTAAGCAATCTGGCCCTTACAAAAACAAACAAAACTGTCACATACCAATTAAAATAAATTGTATGAGTTTCCTGCTGCAATTATTTCAGGTGCTTTGTTTCCACGTGCAAACTCAAATACTAATCAGTTACTCATTAATCTTAACTATCTTTGTATGTCATCTCCATGCATCTTAAACAGATGAATAAACAAGCTAAATTGAAATGTAATGGATTTAGGTTATCTGTCTCTTGTAAAACTAAGTAAAATTAAATCTAGTGTGCCAGTTTACACATGTGGATATAAATGAGGGCAAGAAGCTCACATGAAATTGCTGGAGTTAAATTCACTCAGTAGCTGTCCAAGTTTTGAACCTGCCTAAATTTAAAAACTGTCTTTTCCTGTTAGTCAGCTTCAACATGTCTGTAATTGTCGGTGAAACCATGAAAGACAAACTCTTCCTCTGATCTAGTAGAGAGGCATCCCTGCCCATGACAGGGAGGTTGGATTAGATGATCTCTAAGGTCCCTTCCAGCCTGGACCATTCTATGATTCTATGATGCAAATGCATAAGGACTTTAAATGCCCCTTGCAGCTCAGCAACTGTTGTTCTACCTACTTCTTCACTTCGCCATCTGCTGAGTCCATCCGTAGCTCTGAAGCGGCTTTTGTCTCACCAGGTCTATTTGTAACCCCTTGGGCTCAGACCTTCAGAGCTCTCCATTAGCCCTTGGGAAAAGGGCAAAGCAAAGTGCAAACCCACCCATGTCCCTGCCCCCTCTTCTGGGAGCAGCACTGCAGTTCAGAAGGGGAAAAAGCAGAGCACGACAGCGGAGCTAGAGCAGCAATTTTACAGGGTTTCTTCATCTGTAAATTCCAAGATGTACAGTTCCCTGAACCTTTTGCCTCTGGTGTCTTAGGCTCGAAATGATGGTAGTTTTTTTTTCTTCTCAGTTCTCTCTTCTATACACATTCATGCATCCCAGGATTGCAATCTGTTCAGCAATGGTTTTTGTAAAATTAACTGTGAGTCACAGGGGCATGACAGCACTGGCAATTGAAGGAGTGCATTCAAGACAAGAAGCAAATACAGCTGTAAAGTACAGCCAGTGGGAGAAAGTCAAGAAGGAGAAATTACGTTGGTTTAAAGTGAGGAAGAAAAAAAAAGTGCATTTAAAATTACAAATGTGAGTTAGAAAATCCATCTGGACTCGAATCCCTGGAAGTTTAAGCACAGGTGTTCTTTTTTTTTGCAGCAAAACTTTACAAAACTGGTGTACAATCTCCATGGAGACTGCATTGGAGGAGGGCTTGTTTCTCCTCTCTGTGATGCAGGAGCCCAGCCTGCCATACATGTGTAAGGACAGAGGAAAGGTTTCCCTTTCCGTCACTGCAAGTACTATCCTTAAACATTCACTTTTCATACACCCTTATCCTGGTTCGAACCGAAACAGAACCAATTCTGTTCAGTGATTTTCCTTTTCAGCTAAGTCTTCTCTAAGATACTGCACTTTCTGAATTTAGTGAAATATTTTTGCAGTGTCTGCTTCCAGAAGTCATAAAGCCTGATGTTTATAGTTGCTGCCAAGGTTTAGTATGCAGAAGGGCTCTTGTTTATACTTATTCCTATAGTGACCAAGGTCACTGCTAAATCTTGTGCAACGTGTTGGTGGTGCTGGGAACTAAAAGGGTCTCAAGGAAGTAAAAGAGATCCCACCTTCGGGCAGGAATGGATAGAGCAGGTGACCAACAATAGTATTCCATTCTCTCTATATATCATATTCAGTATATATCAGAGGGATCATGGAGGTTAAGCCCTCTTCTTCAAGGGCTGGTATCTGAGGAGGACTTAGACTGTTCTTCTGCCTTCAATCCCCATCCACGAGTTTCTGAATCCAGTTCCCAAATCCAGCTCCTGACCTGTTTTTCATCTGCTGCAGAGCCATCTGAGAGTTTCCCGGTGCCTGCTCTGCAGCACCAGTGCTGATTCACTGGGGAGTTTCGTTATTTGTTTTGTATATATTTGTATATATTTCATTATTTTCATTATCTTCTTACTGAAAGCTGTTTATCTTCCTTTTCCAGTCCATAAGTCTCTCTGCCTTACTCCATTTCCCTTCCCATTTGGGGAGTGAGAGGGGTTAGACAGCATCTGTCATTCTTCAAGTGGTCGGCTCAGCCCTAACCCTTGACAACGCCGCAATACGTACTGGCTCTGCACTTTATTCAGATTAAATCCACAAAGTAACACTGGTATCAGCTGCTTATAGAGAGAAGCCAGACTATTCATTCACAGAACTAGCAAGGATTGAAATGATCATCTCATCCAGCCTCCTAATTGTAGCTGTCAATCTTCCACGTGGCATACGTTATAAGCAAACCACCTGGAAACTCACTTTGAAAGCAAACCCAGACATTAAAATCCAGATGCCATCCACTTGAGTGAGGATATCAAAAGGATTTAAACCAGATCCACTTTAGATTGTAACTTTTGATACAGTACATTTGGGAAATATATGTAAATGTGCTAATATTTTGAAAGTTAAATAAGGTACATTGCATTGCTTGAAAGGATAAAATACCCCAAACCAGCTGTGGCAACAGTCTGTATTTTTTATCACTTACTACTTCCATAATGTACAAGAGGAGTTGTTGAAAATATCACAGTCTCGTGATAATTAAAAAAAAACTTTTTGAAGTGAAATTCCAGAATGGTGGCTTGTGAGCAAATTGGTTTGCGCTCTACAAAAAAAAAAACCCCAAACCCCAGAAAACAACAGATCCAAAAAAACCCCAGAAGAATCTGGTAAAGGGAGTGAAAAATGTTTATCTTTCTAGAGGAAAGGAAGGAAAAAATTCACTGTTACTAATTTGACTAGTTGGAACACAGAGCTGCTCTGACCTGTCTTGCACAGAACTGCTGTCTCATCGAGGTTAGCCAGGGTAAGGAAGTGGTTTTCTGATTGAATTAAAGAAAATGGCATCAGTACTATAGTGGCAAACCACTTAAGGCAAATGATTCTAGAATTTTCTAATGCATGCAATTTTCTCTGACACACAGGATCAGATTGCTTTTTTCATGAGTGATGACACATGAAAGTGTTTTTAGCTACAGTATTTACACATTTCGGGTAGCTTTTCTCCCTGTTGTTTGAGTACATGTATCATTGCAGACTCTGGTGATCTCAGGCCATAATCTGAAAGCAATGGTCTACATTAGAGAAGGGTTTTGTAATGCCTGAGTCCATAAATCCAAGGCAGAAAACATGGTATTTTTGATGTCAAGGGTAAGAGTTCCTATGGGAATTCTAATTTTTGCAGCTTCAGATTCATGCTCCTGGCCTGGAGCCAGTAAGACTCATCCTGGTCACTTCAATAAAACCAAACCTACGGCAGCGTTAGATACGTCTAAGGTTTCTTTTTACTCCAGATGGTGGAGCCAGTAAATCCGCGAGGTGCCAACATTGCAAGCACACAAACCTCTTGGCCTGGATACATCTCGATGCTCAGTCCCCACATATCACAGGTGGAGACAGTTGTCACACTGCTGGGCACCGCCAGCCCCACACCTGGCAGTTCAGTTTCCAGGCTCTCCATGGAGCTCTGTTGAGGCAGAATGGTCAGAAACCAGCAGAAACTCGCAGGAACATCCCAGGGACTATGTAGATGCGGTTTAATAGAGCTAAAAATGACCCTGTTGTTTGTTGCTCCAACAAAAATCATGTGGATCCATGTCACCTGATGAGCAGGTTGTTCTTCTGCGAACACAGTGGGGTTTGCCTGGCAACTTCTTCTAAGGAAAAAAATGTACTAATATGCTCAGCTTTGCCACCGGAAAAACTGAATGTTTTATGGATATCCATTTCACGTATTAAATTTGATATAAAAAAAAATTATTTCCTTCTTTTATTCCCTTCTCTTTCTTCTTATGTGTTTCCTAGATACTGGTGAAAACCCTAAACCTTTCAGATAAATACACTGCCATTTGGGGAAAAGAGATTTATCATTATTATAATATATTATTTATATTTATTTGGTTACCTGTTATTGTATTAATAGTAATAATAATACACCGTATTACAAAATTTTCAATCAAATTTAAAACATCCTTGGTTTCTCAAGTTTAATACTTTTACTTGAGCATTATTTTTCTTATGTTTAATATGATCCTGTGTCATTTCTTTTCGGCTAAAGGAAGAGATTCTCAGTCATAGCCCATGATTTACCATGTTCGTTGGTGTATAAAGGGAAGAAATATAAAACCAAAACAAGATCTGTCCGCCAAAATGTTGAACAAACTGAATTCCCTGCAAAGTTTTTATTGTTTTAAGTGAAGAAAGATTAAGGACACGGCCATTGTCATTCTCATTTGGATTTGCAATTCCGCATCTCGCTGTGCTCAATGCCATAGATTTGATCCATACATAAAAGCTGAGCCTTCATTTATGATGTGGTAACTCCAGTCAGAATTAACAGAAAAAGCAGGTGGAAGTTATGTACATGAAATAGGAAGAAATAAAAATACAAAAAGACAGTGCAAGCTTACCTATGTAACAAAATAATTTAGCCACTGATTTCATACTGTTTTCAGGTCCATTCTTGAGTAACCTGTTTCCCACATGGTAGGTAGAGAGGACAATTCAAGGTTGATACCAAACCAAGCCAGAGCCACTTGTTAAGTTAAATGGAAATTACATAAAGAAGCAGATATGCTAGACAAGAGTCAAAAAATAGTGAAGAATACATTTAATAGTACAACCTGGTTTCACACCAGTTTAGAAGTACCCCAGATCACCTCACGCATCCTTAAGTACCTAGAGAATAATACACAGTTTCACATTGAATTGATGATGTTACTGCAAGTGTAAATCACAAGCAGGAAGAAAAAATGTCCACTGAGTCTTATTTTAACTTGAGGTTTAAAGGAAAAAAAAGCAATCAAACTAAAAGAATTTGTCAGAAATTGTCACAGCCTTCACCTTAGGTGAAGGATAAGTACAGACTTGTACAAATTCTCCTCCCTAGCATTTGAGAAGTAATTAGAAACATTCTGGAGGTATCCAAGCAATGACATTTGCACAGCCCATTGGGATCATGCTCCCTTTCTGTTTACCAGAGAATCTTTATCTCTCAAAGTTGCCTTTTTTTCAGAGCATTCAGAACGATAGGGCATGACTTCATAGAGAACAGATTGCTTACCCGGCTTGTACTCCATAAGCCAAAATCTTGAAATCCATGTCAGCATTTGGTTTAACAGTAAACACGTGGAATGTCAGTAGAAAAACATCTCAAGACAGTCAAAGAAAGTGTATTATGGATTAGTTTTTGCTTTTACTTACGGAAGAAAAGTGCCTTCTTAAGAGCACTGGAAATGTCTTGAAAATTCCTAAGGTTTTACAGAATTATGATTGACTTTTAAGGTATTTTTCTTAGTTAAAGATTTTTGTGGAGTTTTTTCTATACATACATCAGAAGAGAATTGTGCAATTGGGTAATTCTAAAAAAGCTAAAAAATGTTTCTTGGAAAAAAAAGCACAAATACGAAGGGTGAAAGGAAAACTTTAAACAATTCCAGCTCTTCTTTTTTTCCTCTGAATTTTCCCTAATGAGGAGATTGTAGAGACAACAGGAGGAAAATCTGTAGTGTGTCATTCTCCTCTGGCACCTCTGCTCTTATCAGCAATGTTTACTTACTACAGTTAACCATAACTCTGACTCAGGAAAAATTAATCATGATTGAAAAAAACAAGTATTTTCGGTGCTGAAAAGGACTGAAACATTTACAATTACACTTAATCAAGTTGTTTTCATGTTGAAAAATATATATCTCCATAAGATGATCTGGCAAACAGTAACAACAAAACACTTTTTAAATGTTAAGTGCTATTCAGACTGGTTGTCTGATGTGCAGTCACACCATGTATCAGTTCTGTGGTGTAAGACAGCATTTCTAGAGCCCATAATGGGTTGGAAATTTGAGGAATTCTGGAGATAGAATGTCAAAGATTTTCGTTTCAAAAAGGAATGATTTGGCTCAATTCACTGTCTATGGCTGGACACCACCAACCATGGAAGAAAGCATACTATCTCCCCTTGGTTTCCTGGACTGGCTATCCACATTTCCTTTAGCCAAGTGAAACTTTCACAAGATACTGTGTTTTCCAGCCCCTCACAGGCCATCTCTGGGCCAAGAAGTGCATCAATTACCAGAATGTGGAAGAAATGAGGACTCCACTGTTTTATAATCCCATTTTGGAAGTGTAGTAACCACTCAATCTGCTTGCCACACCACTCCAGAAATACTGCCCCATTGCCTCCTGGGACCAAGCTAAGCCACAGCTAACAACAAGAACTTTGATCTTAGAAAATGTTAATTTCATAGACCCTCTGCAAGGCCAAAAGGAAAACTTTTAATTTCTGGGTACTTCTTCAGCTGTCCTTTCAACCACCTTCCTAACTAATATGAGAAGTCAGCTTAAATTCTTTCTACAATCACAGAAACTATTTCCTCCTCAGTTCTACTCACTCTTAGCTCACTGCTGGTTTTAGGTTAGATATAGTCCTTTTATAGTTTGACTATCTAATAGAATAATAGAACTGTTTAGGTTGGAAAACACTTTTCAGATCATTGAATCCAACTGTTAACCTCGCAGTGCCAGGTCCACTACTAGACTGTCACTAAAGCACTATATCTCCAGGGATGGTGACTCCACCACTTCCCTGGGCAGCCTGTTCCAATGGCTGACAACTCTTTCCGTGAAGAAATTTTTCCTAATATCCAATCCAAACATTCCCTGGCACAACTTGAGGCCATTTCCTCTTGTCCTATCATTTGTTACATAAGAGAAGAGACCGAACTCATCTTGCTACAACTTCTTTTCAGGTAGTTGTAGAGAGCAATAAGGTCTCCCCTCAGCTTCCTTTTCTCCAGGCTCAAAACCTGGAGTTGTTTCTCATAAGGCTGGTGCTCTAGACCCTTCACCAGCTTTGCTGCCATTCTCTGGACATGCTCCAGCATCTTTAGTCTTGCTCTTGGCACGACTAACACTAGATGATCAGACTGAGAGAACGAAGTGTCTTTCTTGTAGTAGAGGGTCCAAAATTGAACACAGGATTTGAGAAGTGGCCTCACCTGTGCTGAGTACAGGGGGACAGTCACTGCCCTACTCCTGCTGGCCACGCTATTTTTGATCCAGGCCAGGGTGCCGTTGGCTTTCTTGGCCACCTGAACACACTGCTGGCTCATGTTCAGCCAGCTATTGACCAACATCCTCACGTCCTTTTCTGCTGGGCAGCTTTCTAGCCACTATTTTCTCCTTTCTCTGTCTCCACCTGTCAGCACTGCCCAGCATTTCATGCACATTTTGGTGGCAACGCGCAGCGCTACATGGGTGCAGCAACTTGGGGCTGACTCCAGGCTGACAAACCCAACTGGGCTCAGTGCTGTCATGGCAATTATTCCAAGGGTGTTCTCAGCAAAAGCGTTCACCGTTGTAGTCTCTCATTTTTTGGGGGGACCTCAGAAGGTTTTCAGTCAAATTTGCTACATGGGCTGAGTCTGTACTAGTAGCAATATAGCCACGATGGCATTTGCTCAAAGGACACCCACAGAACAGCCAGGGATTTGCCCAGATGACCCAGTGCAATGCCACATAAACATATTCACAGTAGCTCCAAAGAAACTAATTTAGGTGACAGAGGCAACATAACATGTGTTAGAGCGATCCCCACCAATCTATCTCGATCCTGTGTTTCAACTTTGCCAGGGTTTACACTGTATTGATCCGTCTTTTTAGTGAGAACGACTGATCTGCTTTTCTGTGCAAATTCAGGGTATCATTTCACTTTTGCATTCAGATCAGCTTTTCTAAATCCTGCTTCTCTCGCCTGTTGTTTTTCCTTCTATTTGTTTTTGAGCAAATGCTTAGAACTGTACCCAGAACGTTTGCTACCAGTTACTGTCACATGGCCCCAGAATTTTATTTTCTAAAAATTCTGTTTATATCACCAGTTCCTATCACTAACCTTTATAGTTTGAATTTTAATGTAGGGTTTTATTTAATAGAAAAAAAATATTTATACATAAAACAGTTTTTAGGAAGAAAGATTTGAAACCACATAATTGTGTTTTGTGATGCAGTGAATCATTTTTTGTTATATGGTACTGCTTTAAGCATGCTCACTGAATAGAATTAATAGTGCTTGACTGTTAGCCTATTTCAAGTGAATAAGCACATCTTTTTATTCAATTAATAGTGACGAGTTCCCTAGATGATAACATTGTTCATCATCCTCTTTTGAATCCAGGGCTATTTTCCTGAAATGAAAAGTTCTGCTAATATTTAATTACAATATTAACAAACTTCCGCTTTCCTATTCTAATATTCTTAAAACTCACTTTTAGAATTATAATGTTTAAGCATTATTAATACACTTATTCTTTATCCCATAGAATATGAATGTTGTTCCTATGAGTTATCACCTTACTCTTATAATTTCTTACTGAGAGAGGTTATTGGAGAAGTCAAAGTTTTTAAATGTTATTTCCCTGTTCCAAGCTGGAATTTCTGTGGGTTTTTTTGGGTGGCTTGCCCTGACATACAAGAAAAAGGTGCTGAAAAAATGCAAGAACCTCTTTCTATTTCTCTCCAAATAACAAGAACTAATAATTTCATCTCTTAATTTGATTTTATGAGATACCTGTATTTTAATTACTGCCAATTAATAACTCCACTTTTCCCCCCAACGCTTTCGATCTTGGAAAACATGTTGGTACAGTATTAACGGTACCTCACATCATGACAGACATTCTTTCACTGGACAGTGTAACTTTACACTCCATATGAGGACTCTGTCACCACTTTCTGAATAAAAGTTTCTCCTTCCAGTTCCTGATATTCTTCACAAAGGATGAGGAACTCATACGTTGGCAAGTTGGGCAGTACCAACCTGTTACTGTTAAGCCCTATTTGATGTAATGCACCGGAGTGTCATTTTATGAAAGTGGAGAGCTCATCAGTCCTTCAGCTCCTTTTACCCACCTGCTCGCTATATTGTACGTGGCAGAAGTGACCTCCCACAGATGTCAGAAGTGTTTCTAATATTGGTGCCAGCCATCAATGACAAAACAAAGATCAGTCCAGCAGTCTCTCTATGTTAGACAGTGGCAAAAAGCAGTTTCTCAAGAGAGAAATGGGATTCTCAGGAGAAACAATCTCTAAAGGTCTTTTTTTTTATCCAGAGCTTGGAGTTCCAAGCTCAGGAGTTAATGACACTGAGGACAAAATTTCAGCAGGTCAAAATATACACAGCGTCACTGAAAGAACCTGTGTTACAATAAGGATTCAGCCTGGTGAGCCTTCTTCTAAAGCCAGTGAGAAAAGTATGGCTGAACTCAATAGAAACACAGTTAAAACTTTTCAGTCTTATTTTTTAAACTATCAAACTCCCTTCTCCCCTTCCTCCCACCAAAGACTTTTTCTGAAAGTCTTTGCAGAGGTGGTACCCCTTAATCTAACTCCTTTACCTCTGGGTGTACCCTGCCAGGTGGAGACTCACTGCTCTTACATCATAATAAACCCCATCCCAAGTGACGTCTGTGGGCAAACTGGTTTGTTAGTTCGTGCCTTGGGTGGGATTTTATTTTTTTTTTCATTTCTGGCTCATACAATGGTAAATTGCACAAATTCTGCAGATGGCTCTTTGATTCATGTTTTGCTGCAGTTTTCTACTAGTATAGAAGTAGATAAGCCCTGAACTTTGCAGCTTCAGCTATCACCATAGATCCATTTATAAGCACTGCTATTGCTTTCAGGTTGGTTTTTTTCTTTTAATACTAGAAGCTGATGGCTTCCATACTCCTGAAACACCTTTAAGACTGAAAATAAATTAATCTGAAAGGAGTGGGGGAAAAAAAAGCACGAATAAATTTAAAGGAAAATAAGAGAAGACAGCAAATCTGACAAAGCTATAAGTGTGCAATAGTAATTACACAGCTTTGTTATTAGCCTCAAGCTTATAACTCCCTGGACAATTCTTTCTTTAAAAAAAAAAAAAAGGAAAAAAAACCTCCCACTTTATTTTCTAAAGAAACAGGGCTTAAGTGGTTTGCTCATTCACTTAATGCTTTCCACCAAACTGGATCAAAGCGAGGGTGTTGCAAAAAACCTAAATATGGAACAGAGTTGTAAAGATCAGTGGCTAGAGGGAAAGGTGGAAGTTATATAGAAACGAAGGTTACAGGATTTTTGCAATAGCTCTTGGATAGGTGTGACCCACTGCCTGAGTAGCCTTCTGCCTGTTTTCTTAGCTGGGACTAAGAAACACAGGAGGGAGATGAAATACTGTGGCAGGGTTATGAAATAAAACTGAAAACAATAGAATGCTTTGGGGTGGAAAGGACCTTTAAGGGCCACTGAGTTCCACGACACAGCTGGAGAGCAGCTTTGCAGAAAATGTCCTGGATATCTGTGTGGACAACAACTTGACCAGGAGCCAGCAATTTCCAGAAGCCTCCCGGGCTGCGTTAAGAGAGATGTTGAAGTTGGTTAAGGGAGGTGGTCCTCCCTCTCTACTCAGCACTGGGGAGACACATCTATCTGAAGTACTGGGTCCTGCTCTGGGCTTCCCAGTCCATGGATTATTAGAACAAATCTGGTGAATAATCACAGAGATGATTAAAGGGATGGTGTGTCTGTCATATGAGAGTGAGCTGGAGTTGTTTAACCCGGAGAAGACAAGGCTCAGTGGTGATTTTATCAATGCGTATAAAGACCTGACGGTGGGGTAAAGCTGCAGCCAGAGACTTCTTACTGGACTTCAGTGAAAGGACAGGAGGAAACAGGCAAAAAATGAAATAAAATCAATTCTATCATTCTTACTGTGAGGGTAAAAAAAGCTTTTCCTAGAGAGATTGTGAAGTTTTCAGTCTCAGACATATTCAAAACTGAACTGGGCACAGTCCTGTGCAATCCAGGCTGAAACTGCTTAAAGCATGTGGGTCGCATTAGAGGATCTCCAGATGTCCCCTCTAAACTGAATTTTGTGGGATTTGTTCATAGGAAAAATGCCAAAGGATGAATTAGGTAATCATTAATTCAGTTGGTCTTAAGAACTGGGGCATAGATCCCCAAGAAACAGGACTTTACCACTCCATAGGGTAAAGAACAATCGGATTAGAAACATAAACTAGATTTGGATGGAAGTCACCACCTCACCTTGCCTGACACTTTAGTTCAGCAACAAAGGTTCCAAAGAGCAGTGGAAAAAAAGCTCAGCTGGAAACAAGAATGGTCCCTTAACACTTCACTACTCATTAATGTCTTCTGGGATGTCAGTACTGGAGATGGTCAAGATCAGTTGAAGGGTCTTTAGGTTTTGGATATTAGCAGCTCCCCAAATTGTTTCTAGAATCTATTAGAATGTGAAGGATGTCTAAAACCTAGAAGCTAGAACAGTTGCTATGTGTCTTAGATGAGTAACAGTCATCTTTGATCCTGAACAAAGTATAATGGGTACAAACCAGCTGTTTCCTGAGTATTTGCCTTCCTAAAAAAATAGCAGTAATAATGTATCCCTTTCAAAAATAATTAGCTATTTGGGGAATTGATGGTTTCTATATTTAAGTTGTTGAATCAAATCCATTGTGATTTGCAGAGAGCAGAACATTACACGTTCTGGTAGCTAGATAATAGGATCTGTACACTGGGGACTTTTCTGTTTGTCCCCATGCACAGATGTGCTCATGACAGGAATCACAGGGGGGATAAAAATCATCTGTTTCACAGAAACACCAAGAAATGAATAGGCACAAAAACCTGAAAAACAATTTTCCTAGATCAAGATAATGAGTCATTGACAGAACTGCATTTGGGAAGGAAAAAAAAAAAAAAAAGTGATAAGTTGGAGTATTTCTGTCCAGGGATTAGAATGTCCTTGGTTCTGTTCCCAGGGCTGACACTAGCCTTCCGGATGACTGTCAGTCACTTCGCAGCTCTGTGTCCCAGTTTCCAGTTCTACAAATTATGCTTTGTACCACACTCATTGAGATCTGCTGATAAAGTCCTTTCATTCTTAGTAATAATTGCAGAGCTCATATTATCACTTGTGCATGCGCAAAATTGCCGTACCTCACTGAATGACAAGTTTTTTATCTAGCACTGTGTGTAGTAACTTTCCCTGAATGTATTAACACATCTTCCTGTGGATCAATTTCTCTCATTGTCTCACTGTTTAATTCATGAGGGATTCATTATGAAAACTTCTCTTGCAGTTTATGAGAGTTGTTTTCTCTGATGACGGAGATCCTAAATTTCATTTCTACTGTTAATTTCAGTATTTTGAAGAGCATCATGGTTCATTAGAGAGGTTTGTATTAGACAACTGCCAACATATTCATTCTAGTTAGATCTTCTGTGTCCTTCCAAAATCACTACTGTGATCACTACTGCTAGTTGTCTGGCTATGGAGATATAGTGTTGGTCCTGCTTTTGGCAAGACTAAAACTGGATGATCAGACTGAGAGAATAAAGGCGTATGTTACATATTGAGCAATTTCAGCTGAAAAGATTCTGGGTCAGGGACATGGAAATGTAAATTTTTATTTTTTTTTCCTGGATGTTGCTTCCCTAAATCGATAAAGATACACAACAAAATCAAAGAACAAAATTCCTGTTCCAACTCCAACAACCTGCTCATGGGCTCAGGGTGTCTGGTAGATTTGCCCTTAGGCTGGTAAATACGTGGGAAACCACTCTAGAAACAGTGGCAGCAAGAAGTGTAAGGGAAAGAGTGAGATCTCATGAAATGCAGCCCTTGATATTAGTGAAGTAACTTGAGTGCTGACTGCCGGGCTCCCACTGTAGTTTATTAAGTGACTGAAAAGTGATAAATTGCTTTAGAGATGTACAGAGTGGCTCAGCACTGCTCCACTCCTTTTTATTGCACGGAAAGTAATTACAAAACCCCAGACCTCTAGTTCTCTTAAATCCAACGCCTTTATGGTGTGTGTGGGAGGAGTTGTATTAAATCAATATGTACGCTGAGGGTAAAATTCATTATACCTCATAGAGCTGATAACTGAGAATGTTAAAGAAAGACTACTATATGTGTGTTTCTAGCAGGCAATTTTTTTTTTTTTACATTTGTATTATTATTTTTTATCTTCCACAGTCTCATTTTAAATTAAAAGAAGTAGTCTGGTTTTTTTTACTAGATGCCCTTGTAAATTAATGGATTTTTCTGGAAAATGAGGACTATGTACAAAAAGTCAAACTACATGCTTACTGTAGGTAATGTAACTAAAGAAAACACAACCCTATTTTTTATGGAAAGCCAGCTTAAGCGGGAAGAAAGCCTTCGGAGTCTTCACCAACCACCTAACACAGGCAGCATCCTGTAGATCTGTCCTCAAAGCTATTCTTTCCTATAATCTTAGTAGCATTCACAGGTTCATCTAAAACCTGAGCATCCACATCCAAACTCTTCCAAGGATGTCTTTCCCTTTCTCTTGTTCTGCCTTTGCTGCCTCACTGCGGGGCTGACTTTTGTAGTCTAACCTATCAGGAAAAGCTGCAGAGCTTTGAAGGATTTGCAGAACACTTGCTCAAGATTTGACATCGCTATATTACACCTGATGACAAATATCATGCCCAGACCTTACCTCCATACAGTGAAATAAACAAGATCATGAAGACCACGTGGGTTTTTCCCACCTGGCTAACTTCCCCGAGCTTGAATTATTGCTCTGCACTCTGTTTGCTTTACTTTAGGCAGTCAGTTAAGGATTATACGCATCCGTGCAAGACATTTTGATTTCTTTATGTTAACCTAGGATGGGTGTTGATGCTACAAATCAGAGTTGTTCTGTCTGCAGAAAAATGACCCCCAAATTCCTAATGATGAAACGTGTCTGCAGAAAGTGTGTGCAGGACTGCTTGCCAATGTTTACTTACGCTGTTAGATGCCCTTTCCTCCCTCCTCTACACAGTTTTCTCATAGATAATTTAGTCTAATCCACTTTTTTCCTTCTAGAAAGGGGATTCATTTACCCAACTGGTGCCTTTGGAAGACAAGTTTTCTGACCTATGTCCATAGCTGCTGGACACCTGGGAACAGCAAGAGAGTCTCTCATCTGATTTGTTTTTAATGGATTAAATTGATACATGAATGTGTCCCTCTCTGAGATGAGAGGACTTTTGAAGATCATGTCTAACTCTTTGCTAGTGCAAGATAGCACTTTTAAGTTTATCTTTTGTGTCTGAGTTGTGGAAGTGCTCACAATGTACAGCTGCAGCTGGAGGCAAGGAGCTGTATGCAGAGCATGGCAGGATTTGTAAGGAAAGGTAATAAATATCTCTTATTTTATAGGCTTGCATGTGGGAAAAACAGGCAAGTGGTAAGACAGGCAAACCCTTCTTCGGATGCGTGTGAGGAAATTTGTTTTGTGTTATGTATGTATGAGGGCATCTAACTCATGACATTGCCACAGCTTGCAAATGTGTTTTTATTTGTAACTCAGACCATCAGAATGCAAAGCACCGTTATTACTGGAAAGGTGGTATCGTTTTCAAACAAGTTGCTCTGTCAGACAGTTCCTGCCCTTATAAGATCACAAAACTACAGAGGGAAGGCAGGGAAAAATGATTACAGAAATATCCCATGAAGCGGTGTGACCAATTCAGCAATTTAAATCATGGCATAACTTGATTTCTCTGTTTTTGTGGCCTTAAGATACTATGTTCCTATTGAACTATTAAAGCAGGTTTTAACAATTAGGAGGGAAGGCCTTTTCTATCAAGTGCTATACTGTAAAATGTGTAACAAGGTGAAGAACCTTGAAGTACCTGTTTTGGAGGCTGCTTTAAAACTTAATCCATTAAATTTGCCTTTTATTTCTATTGCCATAACTATCAAACACACACAGTGCTCCTGATGGAAATGCACTAAACTTCCTTTACAACTTTTCCTGAGTGCATATTATTTTTACAGAAATAGTTATTGCAGCTTTCAATCCTTACAGGAGACGCTTAGTTTCAAAGCTAATATCTACCAAACTTAACAGCCCACGCTAATGGTTACGTTGAAGTCCTGCTCTTGACTTTCAGTAAAAAGATAGAGCAAACGGGCAAGAAAGACATTTTAACATACCTGTAAAACATACATACAGCGATTAGATTAAGTTATGGAGAGGAGTGCTGCTTGTTAGTGCTCTTGTGAAAATCTTTCAAATGCAGCTCAACTTTGATCCAGCATCACCAAAGAAAATTGATTTATGGGGGCAGTTTGGATGCCTGGATGTTACCGCAATGAGAAGTGGGAGGGAAGGCACAGCTGTCCTCACCATATGTAATCTGAGGAGCTGTTACACCATGGACATCCCATCACTACAGCCACTCATCCCCACGGTACCTAATACACACAAGGGTTAGTATCAGGGATTCATCATCAATGCCTCCACAAAAAGGATAAAATGAATACAAAATTTTGTTTGACAGTTTGTAAACTGGTCACACTACTCGTTTTATGCCTTATTTGGCCTCCTGTATGCCTAAGACAGTGACATGGGGAAAATAAGTCATCCAGGACTCAGTTGCACCTATAAAGCCAGAGGCAGAGTTTATACATTCTTGAGGGATTTCACAGCCCACCCCCCTTTTTCTTGATTAACATCATCTGTGGTTGGAAAACCTGAGTGGGCATGTTCTTGTGGACAACGGGCATCTTGCTCTGTGTTAAGCTGTAAACGTGTATTTTCTTTATACCATCTCATTTTTATCTCAAGTTTTTTCTAAATAAAGTTAAAAAACACTTTTTGCTTCAAAACAACACATGAATAGGTTCAGCTTTGGAACCAAAGGTTATAACTGAGATCCTGTTCCAGTCTGACAAACACTGATGTAGAATAAAAAGGCATGTCTCAAAAGGTTTCTGTCTATACAAAAGTGAAGTATTTTAATAGCAGAATTTCTCCTTGGGCCTCACTCCATACCTAAAAGTTTTCAAATGTGGTAACAAATTCAAAACCTTTCTCATGCCTGAATTAAAAACTAAGTGAGGATTTCAGGGTCCATCCCAAAGAAAATTCCTTACCCTCACCTCCTTCATCAGGATAAAATATAAAGCAGCTCATCTGCATCTCTTTCCTGTCTTACTTCAGTATCATGTTTTCTGGACGTATCATGTTCTACTTATGTTCAAGGCATGTGCCATGTTTCAGCAAGCTGACATATCAAGTGCCTAAGCAGATGGTCTTTCTTTTATGAACAGTTCCACAAAGGACATCAGTTTTCTGCTCTGTACTTCATTTTTATCTTGTGACTGACAAAAAACTGTGCGCACAAAAGTGTTTGAAATCCAGTTTTAGAAGGCAAGGATTACTACATTGCTTCATTTTGGAGAATTACAAGGACAACATTTTCAGGTGAGGTGTGAAAAATAATTATGCAGGTTTCCTAACTTTATCTTACAGCCATTGCAACTGTTTGCAATTACTGAAAAACATGTAGGTATGCAGCTGCCTAACGAGGGATCCTTTACATGGTGTTCTCCTAGCCTGGAACACCCCAGAGGAGATCAGGGTCCCCGTTCTGCCAACTACAATACTGGCACATAATATAACGGCACTTTATCTTAAAAGATGAGTACACGGCAGTAGCACGAGAAGGCATCTGGTTAAGAGCTCTTGAATCAAGTATTTAATCATCCAAGAAAGGTAACAACGGAGACAAAAGAAATATTATCTCTGTATTAGATGGGGGTCTAGGAAAAAGAAACTCAGTGCCTACACTTTGCCCACAGAGTCTCGAGCAGTACTGAGCAGCAGATACATGTTCTGGGGATCAGAAAGCACCTGCTTTAAAACAATCTCTTCTTTGACTGCTATGAAACCGTATAGAAAAAGTAATTTCAGGTTTTTCTGGAACTAAATTCCTGAAAACTAAATATAATAAATGCTGAAATAGAAATCATCTTATCTTTATTTCCTGAAGCTACTTAACCAATGTTAAATATTCCTATTTTTTTCCCAGTTAAAAAGCAAACACATCTTTTAATGTTTTATCTTTTCATCAAATGACCATTAATTGTTAAAAAATTACCCCCCCAAAAGCTACCTTTCCTACTGTCATTTTAAGACTAATGGATTAAAAAGATGAGAAATCTTTTATAAGATTTAGTCTTTTTTTGTTTGAATTTATATATCCTTATGATTCTATGATCCTACAGACCATACAATCATAACCTTTTTTTTTCCACTATGGATTATGGTTTTCTGAAACAAATAATTTGGAAATACACTCCATCTTCATCTGAATTAATCAAGAGATGTAAATTGAAAATTTTGGTGTCTAACTTGTATTTTTAATTATCAGCATGGTTACAAAATTGTTCCTTATAATCTTATGCCATATTTATAATTTCAATACGCAAACTCTAACTTGTAGCTGCTTGTTCGTGTTATGTCTCTTTGATATATTTGAAATAAAGAAATGAAAAAAGTAGAAGAAAGCCTTTCAGAATTAATTTCCCTTTTATCGCGGTATTTAGTTATACATCATAATGAACTCCCTTCTTGATCTCAAATTAGAGGTCTGAGAGATCAATTTGTTTAGCTTTATGTTTACCTTTTTCTTCAGCCAAGCATATTGAAATCTAAGACTTGTAATTCAAGAGCTATTTCTGATTTTCAAATCATCTTCATTCTACTTTTTCTCTTTCTGTAAGGATTTTTCAAATAACCAAAAACTATGACAAAAGTCTTGATTCCTGTTAGTGTTAGCAGCAGTGGAGAAATCAGTTTATAGTTATTGATTACTTTGGAAATATAGTGTATTCCCCAAATGCAACAGGAAAAAAAAAATTCATAAATATATCCTAAATAGAGCATAAAAGCTGCTGGAGTTGTACAATGTTAAGTGGTTTTCACAGACAAAGTAGTATTTGCCCCAGGGTCTGCACCCGATTACAGTTTATTAATTTAACAATTAATAATAGATGTCCACTTCATCTTGCTAAATGGCTTGCACATATCTCAATTATTCACTGTGAATACATTAACACACAGACGATGCCAAGAGCAGAGACATATGTAGGTAAACTAAATTTTTCTTTTTTTTTTCCTTTTAAATTCACAGCTTCACAAGTTTTTCTTGGTACAGAGAGAGAGATCTGTGCTTTTGTTAAACTAAAAAAAAAGTCTTGTTTCTCTGGAGATCAGGGGAGGCTCTGAAGCCAGTTCAGAGGCCAGGGCAGGGTTTTCAGAAGTGCTCTGCACTGGGCTAATTCTGTTCCAAGTCAAGTCAATCCAGCATCAATAGTAGAGTAACTGGGCAAACACTGGGTCCTTTTGGAACAACTGATTCGTCACACGGAGCCTCATTTACATCCATGGAAACAAAGAGGCCCTTCAAAAGGCAACAAGAAGAGCAGTGCTGCATCAGAGAAAGGATCGGTCTAACCCAGCGTGCTGTTTGCAGAAATAGCCAACAGCACAAACGCCTGTGGAATAATTTTAGAGCAGGGTAAGCACCTGGTGATGCTTTCTGACTATATTCTCCCAACCTCAAAATGAGTTGCTTCCCAGAGATTCCCCAATTAAACTGTTTCACAGAATGGTTTGGGTTGGAAGGGACCTTAAAGATCATCTAGTTCCAACCTCACAGCCATGGGCAGGGACACCACCCACTAGACCAGGCTGCTCCAAGCCCCGTTCAACCTGGCCTTAAACACCGCCAGGGAGGGGCTGCCACAGCTTCCCTGGGTAATCTGGTCTGGTGTCTCATCACCAACAAAGGAGAATTTTCTTCCTAATATCTAATCTAAATCTACCATCTTTCAGCTTGAAACCATTACCCCTCATCTTACCGCTACACTCCCTAACAAAGAGTCCCTGTGACTGGCAGGGTTACCACAGATAAGCAGATTCCACACAAAAGCATGGAAGGACTAGTTCTACCCCTTCCAGGTCATAGAGGAGAACACACCAATGATGGCTCAAGGACCATAATCAAGCAATGCATTCTAATAACGGCCTTCTGAAAGGAAAATGCTTCCCCTCTCCACCAGCATTTGAACTATTTCTTGCTTCGTTCCCAATCTTCGTTTCAGAGGCCATCACTTGCTGCTGATGACTCCATCTCCAAGGCAGACCAAACCCAAGGGGTGATAGACTCCTGGCTGTTCACAGCTTCTGTAGCTGCTTCCATGGACCCCTTCTAATCCTCCTGATTAAGCTTTGATAACACCACAGGCATTTGCTACACATTTTCTTATCACAATGTTGTCACTGAATGGTCCTGGTTAAGTGGAAGCTGGATTAGCAGTTGTGTGCTGTCCCACTGCTTAAGGTCATACCTACCCTTGGAAAGTCAAGAATACACACATTTAAGGTGGCTCTTTTCCTCTGACCATGTGTTTTTGAAATGTTTTACGATATTCAGATTTAATTTTACAACTGCTCAGATGGATTTCATCCGAGGCAGAAAAGCACTATATGGCACTCTGCAATAAAGTTTAAGTGATTTAATTTACCTAGACATAGTCCTGCATGAAGATATCAAAAAGAAAAGGCGAGAGTGAAGTGTCATCATCCCCTGAGACAGCAAGAGGTCACAAATTATCCTTGTTGTCCTTTGAATAAGAGCTATGACATTCTTCATGTATCATTAACTATCCTATAGACTGAAAAAGGGATATTAAGGAGGAGATTTGGGTTCCATAAATCTAGAAGATTGTGTAAAAATGGTGATAGAAAACCAGTAGGAAATGTGAAAAAGAAGCCACAAAACCCACAAAGTTATTCTTTGGCTGATGCACTCTCTCAATATGTGATGGCAAATGCTCCTTTTTTTTTTTTTTTTTTTTTTTTTTTTACCCAAGTTGATAAACATCCCTCCTGCTAAAATAAGATTGTTGTTAAAATATCTACTAGATGATTTTTTGGAATGGAAATAGTCAATTTTTCTGTTTCTAATGAAGCTTTTTTTTTTTTTTAGAAAAATGCATTCTTTCTATTAGTAAAAAATTAAAAAAGGAGTATTAATAAAACCATGGACTTCTCATAGCCAATCTAAAATAAATATCATGGAAAGCACAATTGAGGGTTGCTGCAGTGGGCCTACTCTACAATGTTCTCCAACATATTCGGGCAGGGCTTGAGAGTTTGTGGAAACTTGAATGAGCTCACTCTTCACATTTGAGAACTGTTATCAATCCTGCCATTTCCCATGGACTGGAACTCAATGCGTGCACAAACCAAGGGCAGATTTTAATTGATCGCCACGATAAAATACCCAGTGGTAGGGTGTACAAAACAGCCAATCCACTGCAGAAACTGATAACCCTTTTGAAAGGAATGCCACATTTTTAGCTTTTGGCCTCATACATTGTTAATGAAGAAAAGAAACAATTAAACAGGCAAAGAAGACTATTAAAACAACACTTAATTCTGACAGCTTGATAAAGTATCCCACTAGCTAATCAATGCAGCTGCTGGGAGCCAAACAGGTCTTCTCTACGTTACTGGTGTCTGCAAGCTTTAAGTTCTTGCACTATAGCAACAGAGTGCCAGGGGAGAAGTGGACAGGGAGTCTTCCTTGGGATAGACTTTTTGAAAACCATTTGGATCATCCTGCTTTTGTTCCCAGTTATGTTTTACCTTTTTTTTTCCCCTCGTTCGCAAGAGACAGAAATTTGGATTAAAGCTAAACGAGTGATTTAATCTATAAATTATATTTTGTAAGAAAAATGATAGTATTAAGTAAAATTACTACAAATACAACTATATGTTAGCCACATAGATTATCAGAAGAAAAATAAGAGTCTGGTGATGTACCATGAAAAACTTATGCTGGTTTTCAGTGTACTTCAACACCATCCTTTCCATGACAAGCCAACTTCCAGTTCTACCTCTTATTTCCGGATTACCAAATACACTGAAGCTGTCATTCAGTAAAACTATGAAGTAATTACTCAGTTAAGCCGTGTTCACTGGTACTATATTCAATTTGGATATTCATCAGTTCTGCATTAATTAGTCTGTCTGGCTACATTAACAGACAGACAAACAGTTTAACAGTAATGACTAGTTTAATGGCTAAAACATTGTTTGGTACAGGTGAGCAGTGGATACAGTTAGTAGAAGTGATGCAAGATCCATTCAGGCCAGAAATAAGACTCAAGTGGACATTAAGTAAGATTTCATATTTGTTTGCCTCTGAGATGTTAGGGCAGGACAAGCATAACGAGAAGATTTTTATGCTTTAATCTCATTTTACCCAAGTTTTGAAAAACAAAGCAGCAGCTCTCTTTATTAGTGGTAAATATTTGCAGATTCTGCCTTTTCTGGAAAAGCACAAGAATTATTATGAAGCCTGTTACACAACATTTTACTACCCTATAATCATCAAACACTCTTAGTGTTAACTTTACATGGTATTTGATGGTTTTGGGGTAAGACTGTGAGAATCAACCTCAACACATCTTCATTTTTTTCTGGAGACTTTTTCTAAGAAGTCTTAAACTGACTTCAAGAGCAAAGTTTTCCATTTTGAGAATGTTCCAACAATGTTTTCTATTCAGTCTCCAAATGCACACGTAAATGTAGATGTTCAGATTGATGGTATAGTTAAGAGAAGGAAATATTCTGGGTCCAGTCCAAGAATGCCATAAGTCATTCTTCAGTTTTCATCAAAAGGGATATTGATGATAATAAATTATTTTCCACTGAAAAAAAAATCTCAAACTCATGATTGTATTGTATATTAATTGCAATCCTATTTCTTCTTATACTGTCATCTAAGTAGATGTTTCTATATGCTAAGGTTTGTTCCCTGCTCTCTTACATGGATATTAAAAAATTTCTGTCCCATGGGAACTAACAGCACAAGCATCTGTTCACACTGTTAATATATTCCCTGACCCACAGTAGGGAAATTTTCTCAAGTTGCTAAGTACATTAATTAAGGAAAACTGGGAACAATTGTTCCTAGCCCATACTTAGCTTGACATTTGCTTCTGTCCCAGAGCAGAAAAAAGGCTGATATGCTCAAAAGCTTTTCTACTTTTTTTTTTTTCAGTTTTACAAAAGAAATATGACTTCTCTTTACAAATCTATACATTCTTGGGTTTAATTTAATTGAATGCAAGACTTCTTAAGAGCAAATTGTGAAAGAAAAAAATATTGAAGATGGAGTCAAAAGATGTTCAAGAATACAAGAGTTCATGAAAAGTTGTATACATATTAAACTATTGCATCCCTTGCTCAGAATTAAAGAGGTTAAATTGCCAACTTTCACTTGTATAAAGCTTTCCAAAACGAGTATGTGAATATATGAATACGAAGGAATATAATACATCTATTTAACACTGTGAATCAAAAGAAAGTTGATAAATTTATTTCAGTGCACACCGCCAATACACACCTTGGCTGATTTTTGTGCACATCTAGCAGGCTAGGAACAGAGATGGAGAGACACTGCGAAAATATGAGAAGTATTGGTGATAATTGCTGTTGAGGTAGGAAGGAGAAATACACTGATACAATGCCCAGAAGAGTCTGTTTTGATGGCCATTACTTAAATTACATTCCTAAATACCTACCACAGGAGGAATAAGTCAATTGTTTCATAAAAGGTAAAAGTCTGAGGTTAAAATAATTTTGTGGGACATAAAATATTCTGTGTTGCTATAAATTTGGAGTCTTGATGTGTAACCCTGGCCAAATGACTGCCGGTGGTGCCCAGCGAGACAGTTGATCTGATCTAAGAGATCCCTGCTGTGGTCCCATTTCCCTGCCTTCTTCCCATTCCATCCTTTTGATTACATTCTCCTGCAGTTGCCTCTGTAGCTGGTACTCCCCTGACCTTTAGCGAGCCTTTTCAGGTCACTAGCTGGGCAGAAAAACTAGGCCACCAAGAAAAAAGGAAAAAAAAGAAAAATACCATCCAAAACTGTAAGCAGAAATAGTTTTCTGCTGGTTTAGTAAGTTAACAGTGTGTAGTTTTCAGGAGTTCAGGCTAGCTACGATCATCTGTTCTAACTTTTGCATATATTGATGTCCAGTTTGGGAGTCAAAACCCAGAAAAGAATTGGAATTGGCAGAATGTGGGCATCCAGACATCTGAAAACATATGGTAAAATAGTATAGCTGAACATTTAATAATATTCCTTTTGCTCCTTTTTACCGACTACCTATGAGAAAAGGAAGACAAGATATAAAAGGAAGTATTATTTTATTCTGAGTGGTAGTAAATATGAAGCAGAGAGCTTCACTGATACCTGTATGGAAATTAAGATCACAGATACAACTGAAGCACACTTCCTAAATGACACAGAGCTGTAAGTAATGCCAGGTAGCGACACTGAGACAGGAACTAACCATCATAGGGAAAATAATGGTCAGAAAGGTCACAGGTACAACCAAACCCTTGAGAATGTCTTTAGTACTCGGCTCAGCAGCCTCCAGCACAGAGGCGAGCAATGGTGTAGAGTCAGGAATAAATTCTGCAATACTATGATAATATTGGTACTTCTGTATCTTAAGCACTATAACACATTTTTTTTTATGTCTTTTGAGATCACTGTAAAATTATGGGTATATTTGGAGAACATGCCAATGGAAACACATCCAAAGTTAAAAAGGAAGACAGAAAATAAAGAAAACAAGATAAAATATGGGGGAAATTTGCTTAATTTTAAGACAAATACAGGAAGGGAAATGGAAAATGTCTTCTGAACATTCATTTTGGTTGGAAAGATCAGAAAAGACATATCGTGTGTGTGAGCTTCTGGCCTTTAAACTTGGAGAGATGCCTCGGTTCACTTGGGGAGCAGCCTGAGTGTCATTTCCAGTCAGATGAGGTGAAATAAAGACCAAATATGCTTAGTCTTAAAAGTAACTGTCACTTAGACACACTTCTGATATGTGTAGTAAGATGTTAGAAGTGTATGGACTTTGGAAGGGAAAGCTAATTTGCAATGCAGCATCTAACAGGAAATACAGACAGAGAAAAACGATTTTTTTGCTAGTAGTCTGGCAGCATATTCCATCAGCGGTTGTGTACTCTGGGGGTTTCCCCACACATGTAGAAAATAAGTTACAGAGAAGAATAAATAAAGAAATAATAAATAAATAAATTTCAAAATAATAAATTAAGTTTTTTTTCTTATCTGTCTGGTTAAAAGTATATATTATTAAACAATGAAAACCTATTTGGCAATACCTACAATACCTATTTGCCATGACCTCATGCTGACAAGCATTATGTATATCCTGTGAAACCCCTTTTCCCTCCAGACCGACCTTCTTAGTTCCCTGATCTCCCTCATCCCACCCACACAGGGTATTCAGGACAATGCAAGCTTAAATGCGTGGTCAAATTGAACCCGCCGTTTTCTACAGCACCTGTGGGTGCACGCTAGCTCAAACAACCCATTCAGAAAACAAAAAGCTTTAGTCTAGGCCAACTTACATCTTCTTCCATTTGAAGAGAGAAATGTCTACTTGATTTATTACACTGATTTCATGCATCTTCTGACTTAGTTCTAAAAACTGAACAGAAAAGTGCCTTCAGTGTTTTGCTTTTCCTTTTCCATTCCTTTTGGCTTTGTTTTCTCACAAAGCTGGGTGTTAGGGCCTGTAACACAACCCTTTTCCTTTGTCATACATGATTCTTTTGAATTTCCTCACTGATAACCTACATGGGCAAGGCTGCAATTTATATTCACTTAACTCTTCCTTTTGCATTAAAGTCTACTCATGAGTGTATGCAATAAATCCTAGATGGTGGTGTGCACCTGTGCTTGCGTATTTAGTTCCTTCCTATCTCTTAGGTAGGATTTTTGCCTGGATTTTGGGGTGCATTTCTTCTGAGAATCCACCCGGCTGAAGTGTCTGCTGTCTTGTAACTCTTCCCCTTCTAACCTGCCAAGCTGGCAATTGCTTTGAGGTTTGGGAGATGGTCTTCTACAAGTTCCCATTACACATGACGTCCTTGAGTCTTATTTACAGTGACACAACTAGGTAGCATTATCTCAACAGATAAAGGAACTATTTTCTTTTCTGCTTGAAGCTCAAATTGGGTGTTTTCTTTCAGGAATTTATTCCCCAAAGGTAAAATAGAGTTTTACTGTCTATTATGAGGGGAGCTATATCAATTCTCTACAGCTCACCACTTGCTCCGCACCATCTGTTCCCTTGCGAAGTTTCCTTGGCAATGCACTTCCCTTTGTTTGGTTTTCAGAGCACTCGGCTGTGCTCTTGTGCCACAGAAGCTCCCCAGTAAGGAAACATCAAGTCACACACCAGTATCCCACCTGCCATTAAGCCTTTTTGATAATTTCTCTTCTGGAGCCCCGAGACTGTGTGGCTACATCAGAAGCTTTCACTGCTAAATGGCCAGAGACAGGGGTTTAATTCCAGTAGTTCTCTTAGGAAATGCCTGGTAAAACTGGGTGCAAAAGGGGCCAGAGATTATACCTAGGACATAGTGAGAGCATGGCTGCTTTCTCCTGGAAGGAGAGGAATGTGCAGTGTCGCTTGTCTTTAGGAGGGGAGGATAAGTCCTGGACTATTTTTTTTGACCAATAAAAATACAGTGTGTGGTTTTACAAATGTTTTTCTTATCCCCTTTCAATTTTTTTGTTTCTGTAACTATCATCCCAAATAGATATCACTACAGTGGTGCTACCTATGGATGTTATACACAGTGCAGATGGGTTGACGTGTGTAATTTTCAGCCTTGAATTCAAAGCCGTAACCCACATCTGAGGCAAACCCTGAAAGAGCTTTCGATGCACATTTCTAACAAAAGTGCTAACTGATCAGTTAAAAGCCTGTAATAAGGTGGGAGTCCCAGTAGGTTTTTTCTCTTCCCCTCATGGGTGATTTTTGAAAGTCTGAATCAGAAACGTTGATTGAAAAATCAGCTCCCCATAAATAAAATGAAAGACTGTATTAAGTCAAGTAGCTCCCCTGGTGCTACTTACTTCATTAATACTCTTCTCTGGTCTCCAGTGGATGTTCAAGTTCTCCTTGGGGAAAATAAACACCTCTCTAATCTGTTTTTTTCATGACCACATTTTTTTGTTTATTAATTTCTGATGAGCCTAAAACATGCTATCAAAGTTCAGGAGCTTTCATGTTGCATTTAATTTCCCTCTAAGGTACTTTTCTTGGTTGGATCCCCTGCAATGCTGTGAGGGTTTTGTTTTGAGATTAATAGTTTCTCAGCTAAACCGTTTCCTTCTAGGTTAAAAAACCCAAACTTTGTACCATGAGTCATTCAACGAACAAATAGCAAAATATGGGTTTGTTAGCCAACTCCTACCTGCCCCCTCTGCAAGAGCTGACACTTGTTTTTTCCTAATTTCTACTGACCTTTTAAGGAAGACATTTCTATGTCAGCTGTGTTAGTAGCCCAAGGCAGGCAAGGGCCAAAGACAGGATACAGATTCATTCTGTTAAAAGCTCTACAAACAGATAAAGCACAACACCAGCTCTACCCAGGGAAAAAAACCCAACCAAACAGATCATAGAATCACAGAATGTCAGGGATTGGAAGGGACCTCGAAAGATCATCAAGTCCAATCCCCCTGTCAGAGCAGGAATGCCTAGACTATGCTACACAGGAACGTGTCCAGGCAGGTCTTGAATGTCTCCAGAGAAGGAGACTCCACAACCTCCCTGGGCAGCCTGTTCCAGTGTTCCGTCACCCTCACTGAGAAGAAGTTTCTTCTCGAGTTTAAGTGGAACCTCTTATGTTCCAGTTTCAGCCCATTACCCCTTGTCCTATCAGTGGTTGTCACCGAGAAGAGCCTGGCTCCATCCTCGTGACACTCACCCTTGATATATTTGTAAACATTAATGAGGTCACCCCTCAGTCTCCTCTTCTCCAAACTAAAGAGCCCCAGCTCCCTCAGTCTTTTCTCATAAGGGAGATGCTACACTCCCTTAATCATCCTAGTTGCCCTGTGCTGGACTCTCTCCAGCACTTCCCTGTCTTTCTTAAACTGAGGGGCCCAGAACTGGACACAATTTTCCAGATGGGGTCTCACCAGGGCAGAGTAGAGGGGAAGGAGAACCTCTCTCGACCTACTAACCACCCCCCTTCTAATACACCCCAGGATGCCATTGGCCTTCCTGGCCACAAGGGCACACTGCTGGCTCATGGCCATCCTGCTGTCCACCAAGACTCCCAGGTCCCTTTCCCCTACACTACTCTCTAATAAGTCATTCCCCAACTTATACTGGAACCTGGGGTTGTTCCTACCCAGATGCAAGACTCTACATTTACCCTTGTTGTATTTCATTAAATTTTTCCCCGCCCAACCCTCCAGCCTGTCCAGGTCTCGCTGGATGGCAGCACAGCCTGCTGGCGTGTCAGCCACTCCTCCCAGCTTAGTGTCATCAGCAAACTTGCTGATAGTACTCTCTAGTCCCTCATCCAAGTCATCGATGAATATATTGAATAATACTGGTCCCAGTACCGACCCTTGAGGCACTCCACTGGATACAGGCCTCCAACCAGACTCTGCCCCATTGACCACAACTCTTTGGCTTCTTCCCCTTAGCCAGTTCACAGTCCACCTCACTACCCGAGAGTCTAGACCACACTTCCTCAGTTTAGCAGCAAGGATGCTGTGGGAGACTGTGTCAAAAGCTTTACTGAAGTCAAGGTAGACCACATCCACTGCTCTGCCATCATCTATCCACCTTGTTATATCCTCGTAAAAGGCTATGAGGTTAGTCAAGCACGACTTCCCTTTGGTGAAGCCATGTTGACTGTCTCTAACGACCCTCTTATCCCTGATATGCCTTGAGATGGCACCAAGGATAAGTCGTTCCATCACTTTCCCAGGGATGGAGGTGAGGCTGACCGGTCTATAGTTACCCGGGTCCTCCTTCTTGCCCTTTTTGAAGACTGGAGTGACATTTGCTTCCCTCCAGTCCTCAGGCACCTCTCCCGTCTCCCAAGACTTGGCAAAGATGATGGAGAGTGGTCTAGCAATGACATCAGCCAGCTCCCTCAGCACCCGTGGATGCATCCCGTCTGTACCCATGGATTTATGGATGTCCAGATTGCTTAATTGGTCCCTAACCCAGTCCTCATCGACTAAAGCAAACTCCTCCACTGCCCTGACTTCCTCTGGGGCCTCAGGGGAATGGGGCTCCTCAGGACAGCCTCCGGCAGAGTAGACAGAGGCAAAGAAGGCATTCAGTAACTCTGCCTTCTCTGTATCATCTGTCACCAAGGCACCCACCTCATTCATCAGTAGGCCTACATTGCCTCTGGTGTTAGTTTTATCTGCCACGTATTTGAATAAGCTCTTCCTGTTGTCCTTGACCCCTCTCGCCAGGTTCAATTCTAGGGAGGCCTTTGCTTTCCTAGTTGCCTCCCTACATCCTCGGGCAACAGTCTTATATTCTTCCAACAAAGACACTGAGCTATTTTAGCACCGTCCAAGTGCATAGGCAACTCATAAGCCATCCAGGAGCAATAACTATAGCCCCCCTCCTGCATTGTGGGCTTCAGATGACAATTTTCTGCCAGCATTATGGCAGAGGTGATTTTAAAGGGTTCGAAAGAGTCCTCTGCAGAGAGGATTTAAATGGTCCTAACAAGAAAACTTCTGCAGCCTGGGCTTAACAGTCATATAGAAATCAAACTCCAGTTTGGGTCAAACCCAGTGTGACCAAGCAGAGAACTGGCTGGCATTTTGCTTCGCTTAAATTTAAGAAATGTATTAGAAATTGAGTTAAGGATGAGTCACTGTACATGTTCTTCCACAGTGAGAGCAAAACAATCCTACTAAACCCTATTATTCCCATTGTACTTCCAGATGCTATATAGCATCCAATCTTCCGGCATTGTAGATGCATGATTTTCACAACTGAGATGTTAAATGCACGTCTGAATTGCATTACTGAATTTATTTGCAATTTCTTTCATTGGTTTCAGTGTGTTTAATGAACCTTTAGGGAACTAGACCCTTTGGTGATAAACCTGTGTGACTTACTGTAAATGCAGCTAGTTTTCTACACTTGTGCATGCAAATTTCCATGTTATGCATATATTTACATAGGTGCAAGTGGTTTAGCTGTGCCACTGTTTGCCTGGCTTCTGATACTGGGGACCACCTGAGATCTGTCTGCCATGTGCTACAGGAACACAGTGTATGTGTTTGGGAAATGGCCTTTTACAAGTTCCCAGTACGTGTGAGGTTATAGAGTCTTATTTCCACTGACACAACAAAGTAACACTGTCTAGATGGATAAAGGAATTAGTTTCTTCTAAAAGCTCAAGTCAGGTACTTTCAAGAATATATGCCCCAAAAGGAAAATAGAATGCTATTGTCTACTATGAGATGAGCTTAACACCTACCAGAGCATCCACAATCAAGGTACTTATCACTTATTTGGTCACCCAGAGTGGGATTCAGATGCTGAAAGCTGGGTATGTGGTGTTCTATGAATTTCTACCAGGACCTACAGAAGAAAGGTACCCTTCTGGGCAAAATAGAAGTTGGAAAGGATGCCCAGAGCATCTAGGAGGTCATGTCTGGGCAACTAAAATACGCCCTAAGCATCTCAACAGAAATCCAGTAAATAGAGGCAATAGCATCTAGAGTATCCAATTTGATGATGCAGTTTTCTCTAGGCACACCTGAAAAACTTTCTGCTTTCTATTAGCTGCATTAATTAGAGTTTCTGAAACACGTTCCCCAGGCTGGCAGATGTGAAGCACAGGACACAGAAGATCCAAACCCTTCTGGAGAGAATAGAGAGCCAAATCGAGCATTTTGGGGAATAAAAAGTGTCACCATACACCACTAATTTGTGTAGTTGGGAAAATAAATTTGTACCTCCTTAGTTTACTTAAAAAATCCTCAGTGCAACTTCAATTAGCACTTCAATGCTCTTGAAAACTAGTTTACCTGAAGTGGCCCAATTTTTTCAGCATAGAAAAAACAATGTTTTCTTTCAGATCATTCCTTTCATCAAGGACTTCAAAGCACTTAATGAAATCGTTTTTGTTTACGTTACATAATGGATCACAGCACAGAAATGCCTGAGTTTATTGATACTCAGGCTGATATAGCCACAAAATTCAACCTCTGGTTTCGGGCTTATTAGACTAGATATACCTGTTCCCATGTTAACTTCAGGGCTAAGACTTCCTGTACCTACTTCTGGTAAAAAAAGACGAAGAGATGGCAAAATGTGGCAAATACCAAAGAAACAGCTTGCTAAATAGTTAAATGAAAAATACACTTATTCATAGCAGAGAATCAGATGGAAAGAATCCTGATATCTGTATAATTTTGACTCATTTGCTTCCATTTCATATCAAGTTTCTCCCTTAAGAACACTTACTCAAGACAGTTCATGATTAATTCATATATACTGGTTGCAGATAAGCATACAACTGGGGGAAGATCCCATATTGCACTTAACTTGTGCAGTTTGTTCTCAAGTCTTTAAGTCGGTTCAGTCAAATTCAGCTTTTAACTTGAAGACATATAAACTTGGCTGTGCAGAGGCAGTCCCTTGTAATGTCCCTCAGTATGATATAAACTGTTACAAAGATATGGTTGGGATTCAGTTTCGTATATATAGGTGTCTAACCAATTTTGACATTCCCTAGGATATCCAATGTGTGCCCAGAGGACTCATACATACAACTTAGGATCTGCAGGAGATGCCAAAGAGTGGATTGATTCAGCTTTGGAATTAAAGTTTGACAAAGGTTAAGGCTGGGTCAGCCATTAAACTTGGGTAGAGGCTCTCTGTGATCCCACATCCACTCTCCTAGGGGAGGATAATGGAAACAAGGGAGAGAGACTTGGAGGTTGAAAAAAACCTCAAACCAGTTTAATGAAAAAAAACCCCCCACAACCCAATACTAACAGTAACAATGAAAATATCAAATTACATATAGATATACACAAGTATCCAAAAATGCTCAAGATAAAAAAGAATATGCTAATACAAGACCCATATCTTCCAGATGACAATAAGGTCCCAGGCAGAAAAACAAAGTCCCAGACTGAACTCAGCAGCAGTATCACAGAATGTCAGGGGTTGGAAAGGACCTCAAAAGATCATCTAGTCCAACCCCGCTGCCAGAGCAGGATCCCCTACAGTAGGTCACACAGGAACGCGTCCAGGTGGGTTTTGAATGTCTCCAGAGAAGGAGACTCCACACCCTCTCTGGGCAGCCTGTGCCAGGGCTCTGGCACCCGCACAGGGAAGAAGTTTCTCCTCATGTTGAGGTCAAACCTCCTGTGTTCCAGCTTGTACCCAATGCCCCTTGTCCTGTCACTGGACATCACTGAGAAGAGCCTGGCTCCATCCTCCTGACACTCCCCCTTGACATATTTATAAACATTAATGAGGTCACCCCTCAGTCTCCTTTTCTCCAACCTAAAGAGACCCAGCTCCTTCAGCCTTTCCTCATCAGGGAGATGTTCCACTCCATCATCCCTGAGGCTGCACTGGACTCTCTCAAGCAGTTCCCTGTCTCTCTTGAGCTGAGGGGCCCAGAACTGGACACAAGATTCCAGATGTGGCCTCACCAGGGCAGAGCAGAGGGGCAGGAGGACCTCTCTCGACCTACTTGCTACTTCCCTTCTAATACACCCCAGGATGCCAGTACTTGAGCCGAGAGTCCCAAAAAAAACCAAACAGAAAAGGAGCTGTACCTATTTCACATCCGGTGGGAGGCAGGAGAAAACAAGCTGTTCCATCAATCCGTGCTCCTCTGTAGTGTGGAAGCAGGAGGCAACACCACCAGCAGCGCAGGGAGAGCAGGCAGAGAGGTGCCAACACTCCCCCCAGCACAGCACAGACTAAAAGCCTTAGGGCTCTTCTTAGGAACCCTTATATAGTGAGCGCCATGGGAAGGGACACTGTGATTGGTCCATTTGGGTCACCTGACCCATCCTCTCCTTCCCATAGGCTCCTCCCCTCCTTTCCCATTGTGATGGCTGTCTGTGCCAGCAGCCGCAGAGAACTTTGATCCTGGTGCTCTCAAAGCAGGACAAAGCTACAGGCAATGCCTGGGAACTTGGTTTTCCTCCTAATCACTGGTGCAGATCAGTGGTGCAGTGCTGTGGTTTGGGTTTGGTTTGGGCAGAATGCAGGTAACTCACAGATCTTTAGTTGTTGCTGAGCAGTGCCTGTGCTACGTTAAGGATTCCTCCAGTTTCCCGTGCTCTGTCAGGGGTACAAGACCCTGGGAGGCAGCGTGGCCAGGACAGCTGACAGAAACTGCCAAAAGGGCTATTCCTTACCAAAGAGTGTGGTGTCCAGTACGTAAACTGGGAGGAGGTGGCCAGGATATCAGTCAGAGGGTAGTAAGCAATTGCATCGTGCATTACCTCTCTTTTTTTTTGGTTATATCTCTTTTCATCACTATTAATGGCTAATTACAGTATTTTACTATTATTGTTATTAGTTTAGTTTACTTATTAAACCGTTCTTATCTCAACCCACAATTTTACTTCTTTTTTTTTTGTTTTTCCTCCTCCTCTCAAGGGAAGGGTGGAGAAGTGAGTGAGTGGCTGCCAGCTACTTAGCTACTGGCTGGGGTGTGAATCCCATTCACTCTAAGTATTTATATATGAGCATGTGCACACAGTGTGAGGAACTCCTCATTAATTATAGTAATGGATATTACCAATATTTTACCCCAACGTTAGTGTCTGGGTATAAAGCTACTACAAAAGTAATTTTGCTTTTTTTTTTTCCTTTGTTCTCAAATCATTTCTCCTTTGTGAGATTCAGTGTCAGTCCTGGTCTGTAACTAAAAAAATGTTGGTGAGAAAGAGCAAGATCATTTGCCCACCATTATTTCCAGCCCTGCCACTGTGCTGAGCATGTTGGTTCCCAGCAGTCAGCTCTATGGGTCTCCATGTGTCCCACAGTTCCCTTAAAAGAAGACAGGTTTTGTTTTGTTTCTGGTGAGACAGAGGTTAAAAAAGATTGCCATGTATGAAAAAATCCACTTTTTCGTTTCAACTTATGCAAAAACCTAAGTCTATCTGGATTCAAAGAATGCAACGCTCTTATGGCTTAGGCTGCTGTAGCTGAAATGTCACATTCGCTATTGGGAACAAAAGCACTTCTCACATGAGTGTAAATACCCAGTTATACTTCTGACTTGGAAATTAGCCCTTAACGCTCTGCTGGAATCATTTTAAGTGACCCAGGTCTCTAAAAAGCCTTTGTACAAAATACTGGTCTGCTAAAGAAATTTCAGTCTTAAGCTTACTCATTCACATCCCAAAGCCAATATGAAAATGAAATCTGATTATTTTCCCTTTGAATCACATGTACCCTGATCATTTCTTGCAATAATGTAATTCAGAATAAAACACGGAGGAGGATATAAATTTTCACTGAACATATTAAATTGAACAATGTGCATACTTTTTTGGTTTTATATTTCATTACAAAGGAAATTAGATTGCAGAAGATAGCCATTTGGAGCTCTACAGATTTTTCTTCCCTATAAGCTGCAAAGAACGTGTTTGTCCTTTCCTTATATGTTTATATGCATATATTTATATATGTATGCATATGTGAAAATACACACACACACACAGATAAGCATGCTGCAGTTATGAGGAAAAAACGCGTCATGACAATTCACTTACTGAAGAGATGCACGTTTACTTTTTACATATTTTTTCCTGAGTTTTAATTTTTTACCATTTTTCACTATGTTCTAGTGAGATCCTTGGGAGTGGGGAAGGGAGGAAAAAGGAGGGAGGAAGGAAATAAATGAAAATATACACTCAGAATCTTAATTAAGATTTATCTGATCCAGCTACAAAACAGTATTTAGCATCCTGATTTGAGCAGATTGCTTTCACGTTTTAAGTAATTTCCCATTTTTAAATGAGAAAAGTGGCACTGTACTAGACCTGAATTATTGCTTGGGTGCCGAGACATTTGAGATTTCAAAGCATGTGCTTTCTTCAATGTCAAGTTTGCCAAAAAGCCTCAGCAAAGAGCCCAGCAAAGCTCACCATTTGCTGCTGAGCTCCTCGTGCTGTCCTCAGAGGGAGAACCTGCAGAAGGGCAAGGTGGGTTACCAAAGGCAGCTTCCATTTGCTGTGTGGATCGTTTTAGAGCATGACCTTGAACGCTCACGGTACTCAATAAAATGTCAAATGAGACTTACTCCTTCGGGCCATATCCTCAAAAAAGCTGGCCCGTGGAAATAAAAGTCAGATGGTAGTTTCTAAAGCACGTAAGAGTCAATCTCCCACTGAAGTCGATGGCACTCAGCTTCTAAATTATCTCCAAAAGTGTCCCTATCCACCTGTAAACACATAAAATACTTTTGAGTACATGGTCCTCAATACCGAGGGAGAATACAGTAGTGAAAAGTACTACATGACCCAAATTACCTACAATACTAGAGCCACAGCTATACCAGTAAACTAAACAGAAACAAATCACAGTCTTCAGCAGTGGATTGGGACAGACTTTCTAAAAGCAAGTGTCCTTCTTAGCATGGTTTTGGCTCATACCAGGTATTTTGGCGACAGGTGCAAAAGAGACTTCAGCTCATATGGTATGAGGTCTTCTGTGACATTTATCCTAAAGAATGTAAAATAGCCATGGCCAATTGTGTTTCTTAGCCTGGATTTACTAGCATAGTCTTTGTAGGAGTAAAACCTGTAGACTTCTAGCATCTTTCTCCCCTCTTATTCCCAGTAAACCAACAACTGGCAGGGATTTTGGGAGTAAAGTGCAGATTCTTCTGTTAAACTCTGGATGTTGGTTACATCATCATCATGCCCAAAGGAGAAAAGTTACAGACACGCACTTCTACCAGCATATACTTGCTCTTTAGCAGAAGTAGCCATTAAGCGCTTCTTTTGTTAAACCTGTACCGAGAAATCCCCCAAAGTCCCTGTATAGGTCAAGCAGGTGATCTCTGCAAACATAGGGGAAAAAAAATAGATGTTTTACAAGTCCATAATCTCAAGTCAATCTCAGTTACTCATTTCTGAAGTCTTTCAGTGGAAAGAACTCTGTTACCAGACTGAGCGTTTTTTTCCAAGGAAAGAATTTGCCACTGGCTCTTCCATTCTCACTATTTGTAAGTGCCCTTCTAAACCAGGCTGCCTTGATATAAAAGTATATTAACTGGGAGGTCTAATACATTTTTGACAAGGCTCAGCAGAAATAATACCGCCAGTATCAAGGAAAAAAATGAGAAACATAAAGATGCAGTTTAAAATGCCAAAGAGCTCTAGGCTAAAAATATGAATGTAAGGCCTGATCCAAAGTCTTCTGAATTTAATAGAAGGAGTCATGATGAATCGATGATTCTGGAATAAAGCCCAAGAAGAGCAAAGCAGGCCATGTATTAAGCTCCAGTTCAGCATAACACGTGAACCAGTCTCCACCAAGGCCGCTCAGCAAAACATTCTTGGGTCAGTGCCAGCTAGCACATTGCCCTGAGAACACAAGTCACTTGGGCATGTCTCTGTGCTTGACCTTTTGGACAAAAAAAAACCCCGCAAATATCTAGAGACCTTTGGGGCTCCGCAGGAACATGCTCTGGGATGGAAATGGCTTTACTAGTCTACACAGGCACCAGGGGCAGGGGAAGAGCACCCTGCACTGAGGTCCCCAGGCCGTGCCAAGCTGGTTTGCAGAATGTCCCAAGGTCCTTCTACGTTAACTCAGTCGTATTCCCAGTTCAGGCTCAGACCCATTTCATGAAATGTGACTTAACTCCCAAAGCTTGCGCATTGCAGAGAAGGCCCTTATTTGGAAGGAAACTTGCCATAAAACAGGCATGCAATTAAAAAGTGAAATATTGAACTGTTTTCACTTATAGGGCGCAACACAATAATCCTATAGCTGGTAACTTATTCAAAGAGTATATATCTTCTCTAACAATGTCTATGATCACATATAAAATATTTAGAAATTGCTTTAGCTTTCCTAGACTGCAGTCTTTTAAACAACCTCTCCATGCCTTTTATAGAACATGCAGGCTTATTAGAATAATTCAATCAGCAGGAATAGAAAGTAGCTTTATGATCATATAATGGGTATTTCAAAAAGCCCAGCGCTAGCTCCCACTCTCCTTCCTTCACCTCTTCCTGATCAAAAAAAAAAACCAAACAGACTTACGTTTCCCAAACTACTATTACTTTCAGTGAATTTGGTCTTGAGCTGCTGCTTTTTCCATCATAGTGAGCTTTCAGCTGCCCGAGTTTGCTCAGCCATTAAGGGCAGATTGCCCAGTTGTCCTTGAAGCACTTGCGTGCTTGCTCCCTGCTGTGGCTGGCGGCCACTCTGCGTGTGACACTCGGCCGAGCTGCTCCCTTTCCATACTCCCCAAAAAGCCACCTTTCCACGGGAAGCTCACCAACGAACACCATCTGGTTAAGGGGCATGTGACGGAGTTTAGCTCTGCTTCTCTTGCCGCTGCTTTCCAATTTGATTTGGCCTTTTACTGCCTGCAGGACTTTTGGGACACAAACTGTCTGATTTCTGCCTAATGAAAAATGCCAAACTTTATTTATTTGTTATGGACAGAAAAAGGCCTTTCTGTCAGATGAAAATTTCCCCACAAATATCCACGATGTATTGTATTTTTCATGTTTTTGTTGAGCCAGAAAACTTTGGTTTTCCTCCCCTCTGTCCCCCAAAATTTTAACAACCAACTTCTGTCCTGACCCGAAGGATAATCCAACTTGTGTGTGGAAAATTACGACCCTGAGTGCATGGGTTTCTGTAATACACAAGGACACAGAGGTTTCCATCCTCTGAATTTCTCTACTTCAGTGCTAATTGCCACAAATATTAAAAAAATAGGAAGTGTTTCTATGATTGATAAAGTGAATGTGTATATCTCAAGCTATTAAAAATGATTTTCATCAATTAATAACACAGTATCAATCAACAGCAGGGCAGCAGTTAATAATATTAACAACCCATCATATAGCAAAAACCAGTAATAGCAAAAACCAAGGAGGTATATACTACTACAGGTGGCTACAAACTTATAATTACTGAAGCAACTGTGATATTTTAGGTTGAGGGTTTCAGACTTGCTGAACGCAGGTGCTCGCTTATCTGTTGTGCAGACCCTGAGAACAGAGGAAAACAAGGCCTACACAGTGAGAACCAGCCGAAGGAGGGAGTCTTGTGTCGACAGGACGGCCCTGTTTTGGCTAAGGAGCAAGGCCGCACGGAAGACTAACGATGTGAACCATCCTGCACATAGATAAGTTGTTGCAAAATAAAATCCTGAAGGCCACAGGGCCCAGAGTGGAAATTTTTACCCTAATATCCCTATATGACTATAGTCACCCACTCTTCGCTCCAATCATGCTGAATGCCACCCCGGGGGGGGGGGCAGGGGGTGTGAAAAGTAGTATATAAGGAGCATAGAGGGTATGTGTTGTTGGGAGGAGAAGACCCCAGAAGAGGAAGAGGCGGTCGATGGGCTGTGCTCCTTCTCCTTCACCCAAGACAGGGACGCCTCCTTGGTAAGAATTGCGCTTCCACCTTTTGGTGTGTAATACCTGGGATAGTATTTTGCTAGCATTAGCATCGTATATTAGCGCTATTGCAGAGAGTGAATTTATCAACGGCAACTCCGAACCTTGTATCTGTCGCTTCAATAAATTACTTATTGTTAGTTACCTTGCAAATTGTCTCAGTGCAAGTCCCTAATGGGGCTCTGAAACAAGCAAGTGCTTAGCTGGGGTACGTGCCTCTCACAGTCACATACCTTTCACGCGACAGCAACTTATCAACAATTTAACAGCAGATATCCTTATGACTGAATACTCATATGGATATATAATACCTGTATCAAGTGAATTAGATTTGAGAAGAGGCCAAACCATCCCACAGTGGGGCCTGCCCATCCCAGCAGTGGGAGGGAGAACTGACCCAACACCAAGAGGGGCACTAGGAGAACAGACTCTCACTTCAAAGATAATCTGTCTGGAGTCAGACAGGCCTCCCCAGGGAGAGTCCAAGATCACAGAATCATAGAATCACAGAAGGGCCTAGGCTGGAAGAGACCTTAGAGATCATCTAATCCAACCTCTCTGTCATGGGCAGGGACGCCTCTCAACTAGATCAGGCAACACACGGGGACCCAATGGGGATCGAACCCTCAATCTTGGTGTTATCAGCACCACGCTTAACCAACTGAGCTCTCGTAGAAAGTTCATGTGGAGAATTCGACCTGTTTAGGCAAAGAAAAGTACATACTGCACAGGAAGTTCTTAGAGAGAAGCTTCATATGGCATAAAAATTAGGCCCTTTCTCTGTCATAGAGACATAAGAGGGTGTAGGACACCGTCACGTTGAGCAATCTGCTGTTATTTAAATTTTTCATCTATAAGAGCCAACAGATGATGATGATGTTTTCTTTGCTTTTCAACAAATTTTTCTTTTCCCAGGCCATTGCCACTTTTGGAGTTGTCGTTACAGCTCCTTGGGTTTGCATTTATTGGTGGTACCTCCGGATGACTTCATGTTCTAGATTCCCCAATTATATTTCAAAGCTGCCATGTGCACTTTTCAAGGATGTTTCTAGTTCCAGAGCTGGGTTCCCAGGCTCACAACTCTGAGGCTGAGCAGGCCTGTCTCTGTTCAGTGATTCTCCCTTGTCACCA
The DNA here is from genome assembly GCA_020746105.1 of Trogon surrucura. NCBI lineage: Eukaryota > Metazoa > Chordata > Aves > Trogoniformes > Trogonidae > Trogon > Trogon surrucura. The sequence goes on along the minus strand of CM036620.1, from coordinate 76,706,975 downwards.
GGCCATCTTTATGGCTGCTCACATCAACATCCTACATTTGTATTTCACTGTTATAGTGGCTGAATTATTTTATATTGGAGTTGACCAGAAAGAATAAAATAAATAAAATAAAAAGAAGATATTGATCTGTTTTTCTCTCTCTTACTTTTCAGGTTATGAAAAACATTTTTGACAACACTGACAATGTTTCTGCACGGTTTGAGATGTCCCATGAGAAGCAAACCTAGTTAGCAAGGCCTTTATCCTCTAAGGATTTCATGGTTTCAAACATCTGTTTTCTGTGAGTGATGAGAGCTACAGAAGCTGGAGAAAGAGAGCCACAGGAGAGATGCCAGTACCCCAGGGAAGAGAGAACACGAAGATTCTCTTTGTGTTGCTCTGCATAAAGCCTCGCAAAACTCGGCACATTTTATGATTTCTGGCTATAGTGAGGTCTGTATTCCTAAATGTGTGCCTGCTCTGATATTTGTGGATTACCCACAAATTGGCCCACACTTATCCAGAATGAGCTGAGCATCCTTCCTTATGCAAATCATTTATAATAGTCTGAACCAAACCTCTTTATTTCAGTATGAATCTAATGTCTGCCATGTTCCTTTGTGCCGTGCACAGAGAGACCCTCTGGGAATCAGACGATGGATTCGCTTTTCCCTCCTGTTAAACTGCATTTGAAAAGGCTGGAAGATGGGAGCAATAAAATCAGGGCTTTCTGGTAGTTGACATAATGTATTCATGATCCGTGTGCTTTCTTTTCAAACCTGACACAGCAAAACACAGGAGAAGCTGGGAAGCAGGCAGGAGGAAAGCAGATTTCATGACCAGGGAGCATCACAATTTGCAAAGCACGAATGGGAAATTTCGAGGCATAGAATTTTCGAGCATGTGCTGGAAGCTCATTTTAAAGGCTGAATAGTTTGTGGTTAACAAGAATATAGTCCTATTAATGTAATACTTAAGACTGTTAAGAATAAAATATCTTCCTATCCTAGGAAGATGCTGTTTTTAGATGCTGTGTGTAAATTTGTAGGCGAACTGTTGTCTCCAGAAACATAAATTACTAAAATAGTTTTAACAATAATTACAATTGCTAATGACAGAAATGTTTGTTTTCCCATCATTAAGTAAGGATATACCTATATAACACAAATTTATACCTCGTTACTAAATGTGTATGTATTTAAAAATCTCATAATTTCCCCCTTACCTGTTGTTTTTAATAAACTGCCAATTTTGGGTAACGTGTAGTCAATGATCATTCACAGTCTTCTGCCTCCCTACTTCTCAGTGCTCGTAAATGAAAATTACCAAAGCAAAACCATAGCTTCCTGTTAGCAGCCTGTGTTAATGAAGAAGGTCTAAAGCATATATATCACTCAGCTCTTAAATGAATTACAGGTCCTGGTTGTTAAGTGGCTGAGTGAATATTTTTAGACAACGTTTAAATAGCACCTGTTTTCTATGGCTACAGTTGTTTACAAATGCCTGTATTCTACCTGCACTTTTTGTCTAATTTCTAAAATGACATTTTTAAACAGCTGTTCACTCAAGCACAAAACTTGAGAAGGTTTTTCCAATGGCATTTATCTACAGAAAAGGGGAGAACTTGTTTTCTACAGGTGAAAGCCCTGTCCATCCCTCACCTACCAATGAAATGAAGTGACACCTGCAGCTGGGCTGAGGTTTCCTCCTTTGTACCCAAAGATAGAGTATTAGTCAGCTTTTAAATGATTCTGTAATACGAAGGAAGGAAAAGAAACCTTTTGTGTGTGACAGGGGATGTTTAACCTCATCGTGATTTTTTTAAATGCTTCAACACCACATTTAGTGCCACAGAAAACTCAAAGGTCTTGTTCTTCTACTCCAGCACTACGATATTTTGCAAGTAGCTCCACAGAAATTAATAGAAATGCTAAAAAAAGCACATCTAGTTTCAATGCAATAGTTGTAAAATTAGACTTGAAAGAAGTCAGTCGTGGTACCCTAGATTAGAGAAAACATTTGACACATTTGCACGCACTTGGTAACCCTGAGTTCTCAGGGTTGAGGAGCGTGGTTCTGTTCAACATAAGAAAAAGCACAGAGATGTGATCCTAAGTGAGTGATATAGAACACTTAAAAAGTCCAGAATACTTTGGGAGAGTTAAGAGGTATTTTTACATATACTATTATTAGATTACAGTTTATGACAGCGGCAAAATAAATGTGACTTATCAATAAACCTCAGTATAAAGCTTTTCTCCCCCAGGGAGTCTGGCTACAGGAATGATGCAAAAACCTCAAAGTGAGGTTTTTGAGTTTAAATTCAGACCTCCAATACTTAGAAGTGTAACCAAACCCTCCAATGTCTTTTGATGTCTAAGAGGATTTACTTAAGTACTCGAGTATTAGAGTTGCCAAACCCTTCCTGTTAGGCTACAGGACTCTCTTCAGCACAGTTTAAATGCCCCCAGGCTTCACTGAAATCTCAAGCTCAGCAGCTCTTGGGTTAAGGTTTAAATGCTATTATGTAGCATCTGGAATTGGCACTTGGATGAAACGTCCCTTTTTCCAGCTCAGAGGACTTGGGTTTTCATTGCACGCCACAAAACACCAACACTGTGCTATAGGGCACAGACCAGAGCTGGTTAGATTCCTTCACAGCCTTGCTCCATCCCACAGCCACTTTTCTCTTTCTCTCTCCAGATGGTATCATGGAGGACTTTGGGCAAATCTCGTAGCTTCACTCACGTGAATCTTATTTTGGGCTTAGTATTGTAAAATGAGATTGAAGACAATGCATAAAATGGACTAGAATTACTAGAGCTGCAAGAGCTGAGATATGTTTCATGGCTCCTTAAATAGCTTGGAAATAAACCCAAACTACTCACTGATATCTTAAGGGCTTTGTGCTGGAATAAACCCGACACTTACAGATGTTAGGCTGAAAAATACTTTCGATATAAAATATTTATAAAACACTGACAAATGTCACCCACTGCAGGCTACTCCCTCCTGTTCTTTCTCAGGAGCTTTCTGACACGCTAGCCGGAGGCGGTTTGTCGCTAAATGGCTTTGATGAATAGTACATGAAACTGTAATATGAACAAAATTATGTGACAGCTACATGGATGACGGCATGGACGGGGAGGGAAGTCAGTGATGGATTCAGCCTGGATGTTCATTCCCTATGAAAGAGGAGGCACTACTACAGCTCTGAGGAACGGCAATGAGCTCACACCTCATTTTCCGTCTGCTCTGCAAAAAGCTTCCACAAACCAGAATTTTCGGAAGAAATGGAAAGCCTGTGTTCTGGAAAACATATGAAAGAGATGATATGACACTGGAGATACTTAATTGTGTGTGATTATTGGCTAGAGGTTAGGTAGGTTTCAGTAACTCCTTTTACACATTCACAGTGAATGTTAGCAAAGAATCTGTACCTTCAGAACTCTTCCATTATTGGGCCATTACTGTGACCTACAGTAAACCTTGTCCTCTTGGTTTTTTTACACTTCCTTTACAAAAAAAAGCAAACTAAGCTGTTTTCCTATCAGGCTTTATTGTATAAAATACAATCAATTACATTTGAAAATTTTTTTATATTTTTAATTTTTTTTGAGAGTATGCCCATTACAAGTTCCTGATTGAGCTCTACACATTTGGACTGTGATGATTTGGGAAAATTTTCAAAATTAAATAATGAAAAAACTTACTGACAAAATTCAATGTTAAAAAATTTTCACATTGGCCTTTTCCCCCTGAAAGGTTAGGGTCTACCTTGGAATTAGCACCTACTATAAAAATAACTGCTCATATCTGTTCTTTCGTGTTTCAGTGAAGTGATCTAGCACACAACTGAAGCAGAGTAAGTTTTATGTCTGGTTTGGATTTGAAGGTCTTTTTTTTTCCCCACCCATTTAGTAGATCTGTGTTTAGCAGCTAAAAATATCTGTTGATGGAAACTTGTTTGGAAAATGGACAAAAAGTCTCATGGAGGCTATTTGAATCTCTCCAATGATACCCTTCCTCACAATGAACATCTGGAAGGTGTTGTAACATATGCTTTGCTTAACAGTGAGTTATTCAACACATTTCAAATAACAAAGGAATTTTTAAAATTTTCTTTCATCGCAGCTTGCATATTTCAATAAAAGTAGTTCTTTTATACCCTCTTTTTTATAGTAGCTCCTACACATATGATGCTTAAATGTACAATGTAATTTGGTGAGCCACTCCACCCCTTTGATTTCTTCTACAATTATACTGTCAGTAAAAATATTTTCTTTTAGTCCTGTAGTAAGACATGACTTGGGCTCCTAGGCCTCTCCATTTTCACTATAATTGTATCCAACTCTCATATAAAAACAGTCATTGCCATGGCTGGACTGTGTTGTACATTAGCCATGTTGTACATTAGAGATGGATCTTCATACGCAAAAATGACAAATTTGGATTGAGTCACTAACTTGATTCATTGGCACGAGTCTCACAAATACACGTGTGCACGACTGCTGTAAAATTCTTGTTATTTGCTGTTGCATGGATTTCTGCTGACTCGGGTTTGGACCTCCTAAAGAAAACCATCCCACAGAGCACAGCAGAGTGTATCGGTACTCATGTTGTTCTTCTATTTTCTCTAGCCAGCTTGATCTCTAGCTGACAGACAGCTGTAGCATGACTCTCATTCAAAGGAAATTTGGAGCGATTCGAGGCTGGCATCCTTTTCACTAGCAGAAAAGGCTGCAGTCTGAATGTTAGACTCCACTAAACCAATTCCTATTCGGAGTAATTTCATTTCCACCAGTGAAATCAAGAGCAGAATTTTGCCCAGATTATCTAGTAAAGAACAGGATGCAATGAAGGCTGGATTTACTTTTACAAATCCTCTTAGGGTATTGCTTCAGAGAAGATAAGAAAAAAATAATTTAATTTCAGGAACAGTCCAGGAGTTGTAAAATCCCATGCTATGAAACGGAAAGGAGACTTTTGGAGAAAGGCTTCCTTGGGACAGCAAACTGCCACAGTGTATCAGAGCATCTCACTGAAGTCCCACATCCAGAAACACCTTAGAAAAGTGCTGCAGCTACTGTACTATTTGGAAATGAAATATGTACTTCTTTTCACAATAATGACACCTTTACTTGAGAAATTAGTCCTTTTTTTCCCCATCATGATGAAATACTGTTTTTCTTTCCAAGAGATAAAAGATTTTCTTCCATTTTTATTCGGCATCTAAACCTATAAATTGCAGATAAACAATATTATTTTGCTCTTTTCTTCTCCCATATGTCTTTTGAAGTATATATTTAAATCACTGAAACAAACTTTACTTCCATTTCAAGACTTTTTTGCATTCTGGACCTACTCAATTAATTTTCTACTTTAAGGCATTTTAAATGTCTTTTAAAATTAGACAAAAGACAATGAATATGAACCCCAAAGCCTCATTTAAAAACAATTTGAGCTAGTATAATGAGCATAAATCATTCTAATAGAGCAATTTTACATCAATTATGACACCATTATTTTTGAGCTCATTACTGAATTTATAAATAAAACAGTAACCTTTCATCACTTTACCATGTAGATGACTACACTGCATTGTGTCATGACACGAGATGGTTGTCATCTTGCACTCTCAAGGCTGTACAATTATTCTCCACATTATTTAAGTATTTGACAGCTTTGTGCTAAGTGCAATGGAGAATAACACACGTTAAGCGTATATCATTTCTCTAAATTCAGGGGGAATAGGAACATTTTTTCACTCTCTGTTAAGTCGACTTCATAGATAGAATCATAGAATCACAGGATGATTTGGGTTGGAAGGGATCTTAAAGATCATCTAGTTCCAACCCTCCTGCCATTGAGAGGAACATCTTCCACTAGATCAGAATTTCCTCTTTAATTAATAGAATTATAGAAAAATTTAGGTTGGAAAAGACCTTTAAGTCTAGAGCACAGGTCTTATGAGGAGAGGATGAAGCATCTGAGGCTGTTTAGCCTGGAGAAAAGGAGGCTCAGGGGAGACCTCATCACTCTCTACAACTATTTGAAAGGTGGTTGTACTGAGGTCGGTGTTGGTCTCTTCTCCCATGTAACAAGTGACAGGACGAGCGAAATGGCCTCAAGTTGTGCCAGAGACTGGATATTAGAAAAAAATTTCTTCAAGGAAAGGACTGTCAAACACTGGAACAGGCTGCCCAGGGAAGTGTTTGAGTTACCAGGTATTTAAAAGACAGGTTGACATGGTGCTTTGCGACATGGTTTAGTGGTGGACTAGATACTCAACTTTATTCTTTTCTGCCTTTCCAGTTAGATCTTCTTATATCTTCTGGTACTTGAATCTCTGTAGGACGTTTTACCTGTGGTCTAATTTGTCTAAGTTGAATTGTTCATTTTTTGCACTAAATCTGTGCTTTGTCTAAATCAGGACTAAACAATGAGCACACAGCTAGTGCACAGTAGACCCTTCCCAAAGATGTAGATGAACTAGAGAAAGTGGTGAAGGACCAGTTCAGTTTCCCAGTATAGACTGGAAGCAGAGCCTTGAGTAGCCTGATCTAGTTGAGAGGCGTCCCTGCCCGTGACAGGGAGGTTGGATTAGATGATCTCTAAGGTCCTTTCCAGCCTAGGCCATTCTATGATTCTATGATTAAAATTGAAGATCTTGCTCCGAGGCCAGTGTCTCACTGATCTGCATCCACTCCCAACGCTGTTTGGGGAAAAAAAAAAAAAGAAAAAAACCTATCCAAGTAAATTTTAATAATATTACAGTAATTTTCTTTAAATGTTTCTTCTATCTTGTTCTGGCTGAATCACTTTTCCCACATCTATGGACTATCTCTATTCATGCAAAAGTGCTAATCTTGAAAACAGCTATTCAGATAGCTGGTGAATTACCGAAATGTCTTGGGCTCATGCACAAAAATAAGGGTTCAGGCAGCCACTGGAAGAGGGAAGCTCACAGACACAGGCGTGATGATACATTGTCGAAGCAGACTGATAAGGGCAAGGAGAGGTTAGAGATGAGGAGAGAGAGGATAAGAAACCAAGACCCTACCAGGCAGGAAAGGAGAGCAGCCTTTTCTCCAGGGCTCCCTCTCACACTTGAGATGTGGTGACCCTGGAGTACTCTCACCTCATCTTACCTACTCAGCATGTACCCACATTGCTGCTCCAAGCAGGTTATGAAAGAAATACTCAAAGCAGGAGGCTGTAAGCATTACAGTACTCCCAGACCTCTGCAGTACTTGTCTAAAGTTATGGCTGTGCTATTAAATAAATAAGCCTGTTCTCTGCCCTTGAAAAACAGTGGTATGTCATGACAGCTAAATTGTCTTCCTTCCTTTGAAAAGAAATTTGCTTTGTATCTACTGAATACTAATCACCATCTCCAGCCCACGCTACCCTGCAAACCCGTGTTTGGGCACTGGCTTGGAGAATGCTTACTGACATAAACCAAGAGAACGCCAGGTAGCATGCAAATAATTAAGCAGTATGAGCCATCATGGGGTGGTTTTGAAGGCTGTTTTCTGGCCCTGATTATTTCACTGGTGTGAGTGCAGTGACTGTTGAAAGTCTGAGGAGGTCCAGAGCACGAGCACAAAGGAGCTGGCCCGTGCATCACAAGTGAGCTGGGGGCTTCCACCTGGCCACGTTTCAACAACTGACAGACGGCAACGAAAAAAAAAATAATAAAAAAAGCAGTTGTTTATAAAAACGCCAGAGGGCAAGGGAAGTGCCAAGCAAAGGAGTGTAGGCTGGAGCCCTCCAGGCAGCTCCCAGCAGCCCGACACATTCGCAGCAGCACATGGGAAAACGCCACCTCGACGTGGTGTTGACAGCACCTCTCAGACAAGGACAGGGGTTTTTCTTTCTACCTCTCTGGACCTCCAGGTGCGAGTGGGGACAAGGGCAAGAAACCAGGTGTGTATTTGTCCTGACTACGTTTTGAGGCACACAGAGCCAGCTCCAACCCAGGAACAAGGTGCTGGTGCGGTACATGTGCTGCGGGTTGTGTCACACCAACAGCGTGGCACATCTGTCCTCTCTGCTCAACATTTCCCTTGACAACAGTCTAAATCAAAAGGAGCAGAAATCCTGTATGAGGGATTTTACACTCATTTAAGTCATGGATGCAAGCAGCTTCTCACCCCTCTTTTATTTGTTTTACAAGAGGTGTTTACCTGAACCGAGTCTCATTTCCAGATCCTTTCAAACGTCTATAACAAGAAAATAATGGAGTCAGTGCGTTCTAAGGCAGATTAACACCGACTGAGGCCAGGAGGTGGAGGTCAGGTCTGGAGGATTATTTCTTTGCAGAACCTTGATTTACCACCGGTTTATTACACTGTTCCTGCACCCTACTAAGCCAGAAGCTTGAGATTCAACAGGGATTTTGATTATGCTCTTGTATGAGGACCACACATAAAACTGCACTTGACACCACACTGCTCATTTTCTTAGTGGTAGACTTATCTTCCTTATCTGCCCTTTTATTCTAAAACATAGTAATTTATCACTTGCTGTGAAGCACTTCTCTTCCACCATTTTCAACGCCAGCCTCCTGGTACAGTGAGTCTCAATTGCCAGGTGTTTGCCAGAACACTGTCATATTGAATATCAATGGTGAGGCTATTTAGATCAATGGAAGGACTTAATTAATGGACTGGGGTGAGCAGGTAGGAGACCTGCACTCTATAAAGGGAAGCAATCGCTCAGAAACTGTCCCTAACAAAATATGATGCAGACTACAAACTGCTTCCAGGCTTCAAACCAAGGTTAGAAACCTTGACATTTCTGCCTAACATTTCTACCAGAAAAGAAAAAAAAAGAACGAAAAATGGAGGATGTGCTACTTGAACTGAATTATACGAGTGATGGTTTTTGGGGAAAAAGATGATCCGTCCATAATAATTTGCACAACATGGGAAAAGTCACGAGTGTCCCATCTCGTCACTCTCCTGCCATTGCTCTGAGAATGGCATGGAGTCTCCTATGAAAGGATTGCTGTGCCACCTCCCATATAATACACCTGAAGACTCTTCTCAGAACAGCAAGATTTATCTCCATCCCAGGCCCATCTTGACTGCACCACATGTTACCCATGAAGACACATCTCTCCCTGGTTCTTCCACAGGAATATCATGACACCTTGCAAACATAAAACAGGAAAACACGAGTGATACTAAGATAGTTCACATGAACCATGTTTATGTGTTTCTAACATCTTACACTTTGAAGAAGTATGGTGAAGTAAGAAAAGTAGCATTTATGGTGTCTGTAAGCTACACCTGCACTCTTGAGCAGGTAACTAGTTAAGTCTTACCCTATCTGGAGACATAGTCATGTCAAGATATCCCTTCATTAATTCATGGACCATGCTACAGCTAGTTTAAAAAATATACTGCCCTTTAATGGATATCTTTGGCAAACTCCCCACTGAACTCATATTCAGAAAATAACTATGTGAATCAAATATATGGGAAGACCATAAGCCATTCCCTAATCGAAAGCCGGCTGTACTTTCAAGGCTATGGACTGGCTAGTGATAAACAGGTGTTGTATCATGGTATTTAAGCATATTTACAGCCAGAGACTTTCTTTTAACCATTGGCACATATAAGTCTGCACTCAGTCCCTTTTCATACCACGAACTACGGATCCATAATATGGGCATCATAATTATTTCTCTCCTGTTTACTGAAATCTAGGATTTAGCAGAATTTGACTACAGCTGGTCTCAACCATCCATTGATCTCTTGTTCAAAGATTTCAAAATCATGTGATAGCCACTATAGGCACATACTGAAGGTTGTCTTACTGTATTTTTTGATGTCTGTCTCTGTTATAAATCTACAAAAATAGTGTTTTCCTGCTTTACAAGGCTATAGAGAAAATAATGATATACTATAGGGATAGAAAGGATCTTAACAGTGCATCAAGTCAATTTTTCTTGCTTTACATTAAAAATTAATGAAGAATTGTGAGATGTTCTGATCTTACAGTAATAATAGACATGAAAGTACCTATGCTCCCTACCAAGATGAGGATGTACCTTAATTCTACCACTAGATTCATTTTCCAGTGGTAGAATTTTCTTCTTTATACATTAAACTACATCAGAAAGCATATGCCATTTATTGCAAAATACAAGCGTGGGCACTAATTATCAACTTTTCATGTCTAAGCTCAGAAGACAATGTCAAAATAGGCTCTTCCAGAAGTTTTTGTAATAGAAGGCCCAGTAGCATGAGATATTGTCACTAAGTTCTGGGAGGTGGAGTGAACAGAGGCCCTAGTGAAATACATTGTTAGTCTAGGGCTGGGAAGGCAAGCAAGGTATTCTACTGATTGTAGAATTAAATGGCTGTGCTATACGAATATTTAAGAAAATGTGTTGAAACCAGTCAAATCCAAAGCACAAAGGACAAAAAATACAGCTGCTGCACAGGCAGAGTTGATCAAATGCACAGGTATGGAAAGGGAAGGATTGCTGCCTAAGCAATATTGTTAATAATGAAATGTCTGAAGATAATTAGTGTCTATCTACAAGGCAGAACTCAAGGGAATTTAGGATTCCTGACAGTATTTGTATCTATTATTTTTACCAAATGGCATACAAATGGCTTGAATTCCAGTGGATGTTTGAACAGATTTATCTAAATAAATAAAAATACTACTGTCCCCATGTCTGTTCAGCCATAAGCCTACTGACTCCTACTGTCTTTTATCTAAACGAATTTTCTTCTATGAGTGGTGAGGAGTAGAATGGAAAACTGAAGATACCTCTCTGTCTCTGTATCTCGTACCTTAACAGAATCTCCCACTATTGGCTTCACTTCATATTTTAAACTTAATTGGAATGTTTCAATTACGCTTGAGAAGTACATGAAACATCTGAAGCATGATCACCTGAAAGATGCAGTACGGAGGGGCGGAAAGGGAATGTCCGATCTATCTTGTTTCCAACGTGCAGAAAATGCAATAGATGTGTCTGAAGCACCCCTATGTTCTAAAACCACATATCCATCCTTTACAACTATTCTGTGGATGTGTTTCACAGCCTCACGGCGAAGGAGAGAGTAGAATTTACACTGAGTGCTCCAGCTCTCTATGTGTTACGCCCTAAGAAATTTTCAAACATAGAGAGTTATGACATAGAAGGCATGAAACTGAAAACAAAAATCCGCAGCTAAATTATTTGTAATGTTTCTACTACAGAGATATAGCTTCAAATCTTCTGCAGGCGTAAACTGGTGGAGCCCTCATGTCTTTAGTGGAGCAATAATCTTACCTGCTTGCAGAAAATTATCCTTTCTCCACATCAAGGAGAGTGCAGGAAAACAATCTAGGCAGCCAAGGCTGCCTAAAATATGGGATCCTGGTTGAAGATGAAGCCAGAGAGTTTCTGAGTGTGGCTGCATATGGAGTGTCCTAACCTCCCTCACAGAACTATCCGAGTCATTTGCAGCTCTACAGAGGGTAGAAAGCAAGCAACTAAAAGCAACAAATTCAGTAAGTGTAGGAAGGAAAGAGAAAATTTTTAGTTTGGTTTTTTTTTTTTTAAACTATTATCCACAGCTCCTTAGTGAGTTCCTAAGAGACAAAGTACTTTCAAGTCTTATGTTTCTTCATCTTTACCTCCTCCTCCTCTTTTTATGTACATAGCAGGGTTTGACTCTGAGGTACAATGTCAAACGATTTTTAGTACTTTGTAATCAAAGACAGGAGAAGGAAGCTTTTCCTCAGCCTTCTGCTGTTCCTGAAACCTTCTCCAACTGCCCCACTTCTTTTTAAGACTTACAAATCAGGAAAAAAAGAACATTTCTGTATTTGAAGTAGGCTTAAAAATGGGATGTTTCAACAGCACAAAGGCGCGCTTCACCTGAAGGCTGATTTCAAAAGGCACAGAGCTTTCTGTGAACACCTCGGGCTCAACGAGCATGTGGAGGCATCCAGTGTGTTTTGGACTGTGCCTTAGACAGTTGTTTTACTATAACTCCTTGAACAGGTTCTTAATTAAATGTTCTGGGCACCTCATAAAGTATTATTGCCACAGATTGTTTGCTAGTTATTTGTTGGTTGCAGTGGAAATGTTTCCATATATCAAGGTCAAGGAGTAGGAAGGTGATCATGCCCTTCTACTCAGCTTTGGTGAGGCCTCGAGTGCTGTGTCCAGTTTTGGGTCCCTCATTACAAGAGGGACATCGAGGTGCTGGAGAGGGTACAGAGGCGGCTGCCAAGTTGGTAAAGGGCTGAGAACACAAGTCGTATGAGGAAAGGCTGAGGGATCTGGGGCTGTTTAGCCTGGAGAAGTGGAGACTGAGGGAGACTTCATTGCTCTCTACAACTACCTGAAGGGAGGTTGTAGAGACATGGGGGTTGGTCTGTTCTCCCTAGTGAAGAGTGATAGGACGAGGGGAAATGGATTTAAATTCCATCAGGGGAGGTTCCGGTTAAATATTAGGAAAAATTTCTACACTGAAAGGGTTGTCAGCCATTGGAACAGGCTGCCCAGGGAGGTGGTTGAGTCACCATCCCTGGAGGTTTTTAAGAGATGGGTGGATGTTGCATTGGGAGACATAGTTTAGTAGGTTGATAGGGCTGGGACAAAGGCTGGACTCGATGATCCTCAAGGTTTCTTCCAGCTGAAACTATTCTATGATTCTATGATTCTAAGGATGGGATCCATCCTGTCCCCTGCATTCAACTTGAAGAAGGAACTAAATAAGGACCATACAGGCTCCAAGTAGTTTAATGGTAATAAAAGTCTGGGGTTGTTGGATTCCATCTACTTCCCATTTCCTTCACGAGAGAAACATCCAAAGGAAAAATTATCTTTTTGAGGAAAAATAAAAGAAAATCATCCATTAGTTTGATATCACTGAAATTTTGAACAAGTTCAGACTAATTTCTGCTGTCGGTGCTGCTGCCTCTAGTGGTTTTCAAATGGCCCATCTCTCGCAAGGCGGTGACATCTATTTCTATGCCGTGAACATCCAAGTCTCATCCCTAATGTGTGCAGAGAAAAAACCACCAGAGCCATCAGAATTGCTCTCCTCAACCCATTTCTGTGTTGTTCATCCACACGGGGCTACTGGGCAGTGCAGTGTGACTGCCTGGGAGGCTGATGTGGGTGCAGTGGGCAAGGGACACCCTGCTGCTCGCCTATCAACTGGCTTGGGGGGCGCCGGTTGGTGCCAAAACACAAGCAAAAGTTCTTGAGCTATCCCATTAGTGACCCTGTGGATGTCGCTGAGTGCCAAAGCCTGGACCTTACTTTCTGTTATACGACAGTGGATGTTCTTCTACATCTTCTGGACTTACCCAGTTAACAGAAACCAGGGTGTGGATTTGATATGAGCAGGACATACCCAACTGACTCACAGCCAGCAAGCACAAGTGAGCTGAAGATACGTTCTAAAGATTTAAAGGCTGTCTTCTCAGAGGCTTATTCAGAGTCCTGAGAGGTTTTAAACACTTCGCACTAAAAACTTTTTGTCATGTTTATTCTGTGACAGCTATGTCAAAACCAACATGAAGAGCGCAGTACAGATGGCTATCGCATCTGTGAATGGAGTGGAAGCAAATCCACAGAAGACAGATATTTAATCAGCGCAAACGGTGGGATTATTATTTTGCTGATATACAAACTCCTAGTACAATGACTTTGGCACTGACTTTGATCATTGCAAAAAGAGAGAGCTAAAGGAAACACAAGGAAAGTGTCTGAGCTTGAATTTAAAAAATAAAAATAAAATAAAGTGGGGAAAAACTGACAGCCTTCTTTGTTGATTTTTTTTTGGAAATTTTGAAAACGCCAAGGGAAGGAGGTAAAAATTAGGTATATATTTTCAAAACATTTCATATTGCTACTTCTCCTTTAATGAGGGGACATAGTGCTGGAAAGCAGCCCCATGGAGAAAGACCTTGGGGTCCTAGTGGACAGTGAGTTGTCCATGGGACAGCAATGGGCCCTTGTGGCCAAGAGGGCCAATGGGATCCTGGGGGGCATTAAGAAAAGTGTGTCCAGCAGGTCTAGGGAGGTTCTCCTCCCGCTCTACTCCGCCCTGGTGAGACCACACCTGGAATCCTGTGTCCAGTTTTGGGCTCCCCAGTTCAAGAGAGACAGGGACCGACTGGAGAGAGTCCAAGGGAGAGCTACGAGGGTGATCAAGAGACTTGAACATCTCTCCTGTGAAGAGAGACTGAGAGAACTGGGGCTGTTCAGCCTTGAAAGGAGACAGCTGAGAGGGGACCTTATTAACGTATAGAAATATCTGAGGGGTGGGTGTCAAGAGGAAGGGGCCAGTCTCTTCACAGTGACGCCCAGCAATAGAACAAGAAATAATGGGTTTAAGTTAGAACATAGGAAGTTCCACTTCGACATGAGGAGAAACTTCTTTCCTGTGCGGGTGCCGGAGCCCTGGCCCAGGCTGCCCAGAGAGGGTGTGGAGTCTCCTGCTCTGGAGACTTTCAAACCCCACCTGGACGCGTTCCTGTGTGGCTGCCCTGGGGGATCCTGCTCTGGCAGGGGGTTGGACTGGATGATCTCTAGAGGTCCCTTCCAGTCCTGAACATTCTATGATTCTATGAGTTGAATCTAATATTCATCTCCAGCCACAAAGGTGGTCTGTCAGCATAACAATAAAAAATCACAAACTCTGAAGGAAATTTTTTTAAAAAAATACTATTTCAAAGAGGCAAATATGCTGTAAGAAACGAAGCATAGAAATTACTTGAAATAATGATCTGCTTTGCTACCATTATTGAATGGACTAAACTCACATGCTGGTCGTATTGAGCAAGATGCCATATGAATGCATACAGAGGCAATTGCTATTTATAGTCTAGACAGATAAAGAAAAATATTTATGAGAAGGAAGTGATTTTTGCAAGTCTACTTTCAGAGGCAAATCCAGGAGAAGAACACAAATTTCATGAATGCCAAACAAGTCCTTGCCACTGATAGGACAAGGGGTAATGGGCTGAAACTGGAACATAAGAGGTTCCGCTTAAACTCCAGAAGAAACTTCTTCTCAGTGAGGGTGATGGAACACTGGCACAGGCTGCCCAGAGAGGTTGTGGAGTCTCCTTCTCTGGAGACATTCAAGACCTGCCTGGACACGTTCCTGTGTGGCATAGTCTAGGCATTCCTGCTCTGGCAGGGGGATTGGACTTGATGATCTTTCGAGGTCCCTTCCAATCCCTGACATTCTGTGATTCTATGATTCTATGATTGCCCAGACACTACAAATCTTTGTTGTGTGTTTACCTTCCTACAGGTTCTCTCAAAACTTCAGCTCACAAAGACAATTATCCCCTTCATTTTCAGCTGCCCTCTTATAGTTACTCCAAATCCCTTCATTAAACAGCCTATTCCTAGTTTTCTATATTTTGTTAAAAAATAATCTTTATATCCGCCAAGGCTTTTGTGAGGCGGTGAGCTTTGGAGAATAAGCATGAACTTACTGTTAAGCTTCACTTAACAATTGTCCTAATTAATACACTTTGTCAATGCAGCAGCTTCATGGGCAGCAGCAACTGAAAGCTATTTATTAACAAGCTCTATCCCTGGCTTCATCCTTCACTTGCTGCTTACTGCACGAAAAGATGCATTATATCGAGCATTTCCTCAGTGTAAAATCTCATGTGCCAAGAACGATTAATGTATATGCACTAATACAATCTACTCCTTAGCATATTTTTTCTTTCTTTTCCTTTCCCCTTTTATTTCCTGCTTTGCTGCTGTTTGACCTCCTACAGAGGCACCTTGCCACAGTACCCTGCATGTGTCAGATGAAGATAACTGAAAGACAGTAAAATCAAAATCCTGCCTTAAAGAGTTGTTTGGAGAGGGCAGGGAAAGGGGGAAAGAAAGTTTACTTACTTCATTTAATTTTTATTTAATTGACTTATGTAGCTCTGTAAATCAAGTGCAGTGACATAAAATTCTGACTGGATAGCAGAGAGACAAAACTGACATTCAGACAGTGAAGCAGAATCTCAGATTAAATCTTAAATCAGTTTGGAAAATGGACCTTGGCCACTTCCTCACTGAGTTTCTCATGGGCAAAAATTCCTATTAATATTTTGAAAATAAAGGTAGAGAGAGAAGGGGGGAGGCAGAAAGGGAAAAAGAAGGGGAGAGAAGAAAGTGGTAACCATCTAAATGTTGCAGCAGCAGCAGCAGCAGACTGTGCTGCATTGCAGGCACTGTGAGACAGCTCAGGTAAGAACCTCTTGCTTTCTGAGCCCGGGCTGGTGAAGGTTGAATATATTCAGTTATTCAAATTTCTTCTACATCAGGTAGCTCCAGTGCAGACAACTTTAATCCACAATAATTTAGATCAATTATTTTTTTTTTATAGGTGGCACATACAGGCTTGGTTTTTTTTTTTTTTAATATTATCAACAGCCTCTGTCATTATTGTATTTTAGAAAATAATTGAAGGAATATAAATTGAAGGAAAGCTGCCCGTACTGCTTTACAAGAGCTAAGACTACAAATCTCTCACGAAGTCCGTCCTAAGTTCCAGGAACGGGTACAATGAGATAGAGGAAGAAGAGGGACTTAATGCAGTAGAATGGACAGAGCTGTGGCAAAGCTGATGGTGACTGGTCCTGCATTTCTCGGGGCCAGTTACGGTTGTTGGTAGTGGAGGGAAAATTTGAGAATACTTTAAATACACCCTGGGCAGCCCTTGAATCTGGATGCAGGACATACTTTTTACCTCTCATGTTTCTTGATCCCTAGGAAAGAAATTCTGTAGGTCATTTTAAAAATCAGTAGAGGACTTCTACTGTCACGTTCTTCCCCACCCCATTACCGTGGTATGAGAAAAGGTGTAGTGAACGTTAAGTTTTTGGAGAGCTAAGGAGACTGTACTGCATGACAAGTACCCTCTAACATCCCTTCAAATTCTTTTGCTTCACAGTCAGCAGTGAATTTAACTGATGGCACGTGATGCCCATGTTTGGAAGCATTCCATCTACTTCTCCTTGCTGGCCCTTAGCAGGCACTTCCCTCTCTACAGTCCCCAAAGCATTCTCCACCATGATCTGCTGACGAGCACTTCCACGAGTCAGACCAAAGCTTATTTCATCTGCAAGATCCCTCACATCACTGAAAGCAATTTGGTTATTTTCCTTACAATTCGTTGAGTTTTCAGTGGAGTGAGAAACAAAACTATATAATCTTTCCCATATAATGATCTCTGCTTAGAACAACCTGATTACTGTAATCAAATGCTCGGTAACAGATGACGCATAATGGAAAAGAATAAAAGCAGTTCTTGTCAAATGAAAAGAGGGCAAAATCCCAAGTTCTGGAAGAAATAATTTGTTCTTGGTGGCATGCACTCTAATTCCAAAAAGGAGGGTATTTCCAGAACTACCAGCTCAGTGTGACAGAGTGAATGGTGTATCTGGCTTGTTGGCAGAGATGTTTGTCTTGTAGTGGAACTGTAGTTAGAAACCTGAAGATCAGGACTCGGCATCACAACAAGAAAAGATGCAGAAATGGCTTTGAACAACCAAGAGGGCATTCCAGCAATGAGTGTTCTCCAAGAACAGATACATTTTTATTAACCATGGACAGAGCAGAATCAGGGAGTAATGAACCAACAGATGAAGTAATCTTTGACAAAAACGGAGAAAGTATCGCAAAAAGATATTTACTTGTTAGGCATTTCTTTCAGCTCAGGAGAAAGCAGACCTGTGACTCCCTAGGGAAGAAAGTTTTCTTTTTTTATGTCACAGAATCACAGAACAGTTGAGGTGGGAAATCAGATTTATGTCTCCCAGAGCTCTTTTGCATGGTATTCAATGGATGCTCAGAAAACTGAGAACAATTGCTCTGCTGAGCAAAAGCTAAGACACTCTTTTCTTCACTCTTTTCCTCATCCAATCTCTCACACAGAAAGCCCCTTTTGAAGATTTTCCAACAAAACTGAAGCCATGGGTTTTATTTTAATGGGACAGTTATTGAATTTAGATTGCGGGTGGCTGACAGAACAAATTTCATCAGGAAACCTTCAAAAAAAGAAAAAAAAAAAGGGTAACACAGAGGTGGAGTTAGAGATACTGCTATAGTGCTCACCGCTGCAATGCCCTTGCTTCTGCATTGGATTTGATAACTATTAACCACAGGGGCTGGCCAGAGAACTCTTTGTATATCCATTCCTTGAAAGCTGGTAATACAGAGTTATATCAAATGGTAAGGCAAGGCAAGGAACTGACATGAATTCTTTCTCAACTGTTATATAAAGTAATGGAACAACAAACGCTTTAGTAAACCACTGCTTCAAAACTTAAGTTTGCAGAGGTTGAGAAGGAATTTATAAAAAGAAAAAAAAAAAGAGAGAAAGAACACATTTCAAACATTGTCCATGGAAATTAGAGGGAGAGAGAATAACATTTCCCTAATCTAAAATTTTTGATTACTATCTTCCGTATAAACTCCACTGGGAAAAATCTAATTTTTTTCATAGACACATTTGACTCCTCCACACAAATCTTTGGTACGAGAACTGAGATCATCTGCATGTATAACTACACATATTTATCTACATGTTATCTACAAGAAAGGAAAAAATAGTACTTTGGTTGACTTCTTGAACTTCTGTAAGTGACTAGCGACTACAGGAAACAAGGTTGAATTGCAGCAGTATGTAAATAAATTAAATGATATAAATAAATTAGAGAAATGGATGAACCCAATCAAAACAGAATGAGGTTAATTCAGATAAATTTGGAGTATTTTCTTGTAACAGACAAAATACAGAAAAAGTCTTGAGTCATTACAGAAAAGATTTGCTATGAAATCGTAAAGAATCTACAGCATTTTAACTATATTTATAATGACTAACTAGGATAGATGACTGAGGCTAGAATAAGAACTCCCTCCTTTGGAGTCCTTAAACGTCTTCCTAAAAGACTTACTCTATTTATTTCAAGAGCAGATGGAAAAATTTCGGTGCACTGAAAAGGGGCACTGCAAAAGAGCCAGTACTCATTACTTAATCTTGGGAAAAAAACCCTAAGGATCCCTCAAAGCTGTGCTACAGTGAGGATTTGTCATTGCTGAGATGTGCAAAATTCACAGCACCGTGGTGCCCCAGAACACAGAGCAGGTATTATTCACCAGCACGAATGTACCTGGAGACCACCGATGGTGTCTTTTCTGTTAGAATTCACCTGCCATCGGTTCAGTTCGGTCCAATAAGGTATTGCTGTCCTCTGAGTGGTGATAATTTTCTGTCTGCTCTCTTAAACCCTTAGAAGACATGAGGTAATATAATTTAGTTAACTCAATAATGAAAGACGGTTGGACTAAATCATGGGACTTCGCTTTTTTGGCCACACTGAAAGTCCATGAACAGACACAGTGGTTTAGGTGACCCAGAAGGTAAGTACAACAGTTTTACCTCTGAGAAATGTATTTCTAGGTAAGAACAATAGTCCATCTGGTCTAGAACTAGGCAATATGAGAGACTGTTTGAAGAGAGTATGGTCTGGTCACTTCTGACACATTCTTTACCAGCTGATTAGTGATGTTAGAAACTACCTCCAGGTCGGTTCCTTTCAATCTGTGTTTACAAATCTGTTGTTCATGAAACTACAGAATCTTTTCCTGATTCAGTAAAGGTCATCTTCATGAATTCCCATGGGGGAAAAAAAATAAATTGGAAGTTGACTACCTGCTGAGTAAAGAAGTCCTAAAGTCACTCTCCCACTGATTTTATCGAGAGTCCATTTGTTTTCACACTGTCCAGAAACATGAACTTGCTCATACACTTATTGCCTATCCACTTCTGAAGCTACCTTTATTTCTGATGAACACAGCAGGAGTGGTGGGGTTTTATTCTTAGGTGTGAAAAAATACGATGTTTAGGAAGGCACCAGTCACAGCTGCCAGCATGTCAGTGTGTCTGTCCTCGGAGGCTGCGAGGTGACACAGGTCACTGGCACAGCAGTCTGCCTGCCTTCTTTTCACATTCTATACCACATTCAGGAAAACTTGGAACCAAGATGAGACACAAATCCATACTGGAATCAATAGTTTGACTACTGTTATTAAACACAAAATTTCTTTATCAAATACCAAAATGGAAAAAAAAAAAAACCAAATGGGAAAAAAGTGATAGGATAAAGTTTAATTTCACTTCAAAGGAAGGCTACTGCAACAGTGGGATTTTGCTCTGCTCTTCCCTGATTTTCCTGAGGACTGATCACCTGCTCTTGAGAAGCAGAGAGGAGGTTTGGGCAGGGAGTTTCTTTTGATGCGGAGTCCTCTATGGAAACCAATTGTGCAGCTTGTCAAAATACTTAAACTAAAATTTCACAGTATTCTGAGCCTCATTTTCTGGTGTTTGATTTGGTAACTCGGGATCTGATTTCCAGAATTGTGCGCTCTACATCATGGTTTCACACAAAATAAGCACTCTGCTTCGAGCCTCCAAAACGTTAACAACTTTAAAACTCTGTTGCTTAAATTAGACATCCCAAATAATCACATAGTTTCATTTTCATCCGTCTCTCAGTTCTTTCACTGCATAATGGGAAAACAGTCCACCGTTCATTTCTTGGCGAAGTCATGAAGGTAATTTCTTTCATGTTTGAGAAACACAGGTGTGAGATGGATGAAAAAAACCCGAAAAGGCTAGTGAGTAATTAATAGTTCTGCCTTCAAAGCCAGGCAGGCAGAAAATGCACTTAAACAATGAAAAAAGTGAAGGCATCTGAAACGGCCACTTTCTACTTTTGCACCTTCAAAGAGGCAGGGATTCTGTGGAGGAAAAAATCAAACGCAGAAATCCAAACAGAATCAGTGTGTGATCATACTGAAAGGCTGCTTCATAATGCAGTTTCTAATTTCAAATGATTGATTTAGCAATAGAGCCAGTGTGAAAATCGTTGACAGAACCATTTGCTTTTTGAAACCGCAATTCCATCAAAATGGAAACGATCACAAAAAAAGTGGTGATTTTCCTGACATTTTTGGGCTGGAGGGGGGAGGGATATATGTTTCATCCCATTCTCACTTTTGCATAGTTAAACTTCCATGTGACATTATTTTTCTATCATGTGTGATAATGTACAAGACAAAGTATGACAAAAACAATGGTACTACAAGTATACTTTCACAACAGAATTTCAAAATTATAGAGTATATCATAGTTGCATTTTAAAATCAGGAGGCCATTAACAAAACATTTATATCCCTTACAATATTTTTGAACTTTTGTACACATTTGTACCTCTCTGTATAAATGGGGTATGAGTCTAATTCCCAAGCAGCGAGCTGTCGACTGTTCTGTTGTTTGGTTTTTTTAATTCCATCACGTGGAACTGGGCAAGATGGAATCATTCAGAGGTGTCACACAGAACACTACTATTTTTTTATTTAACAATAATTGTAAACCTTAGCATAGCCTGCCTAAATAAAAGAAGGTATGTGGTTTCCATTTTGGAGATTTTAGCAAAGCAGGCACAGACTTCCTGAGCAAATCCCAGTTGGCTTTGTCTCAGGCAGCCTGTTCCTTCTCTGGCCTGATCTCTTACCCACGTGTAGGTGAACATCACGACCATTCCCCATCAGAGCCTTTCTCTCTTTCACTTTTCTTCAGTTCAACCCTTCTGTGTAGTCAGATTATTCTTCACATATATTCCACATATTCACCATTCTCTTATGCAGAGCATAGGAGGGAAAAACCCTGAATGCAGGCGTTTCCAGTCATTGATTCAGTTCATTTACGTTCAACGCTATTCTCACAGGGACTACTGCTGTCTAGGGTATGTTTGTGAATTGTCAGGATTGCAGTAACAAGAAGCTTCGCTAATCGTGTTTCATGAAAACAGGTTAGGCAGTGCTAGGTTTAGCCTAGCACTAAAGACTTGGGCATATCTATCACGTACAAGACACAGCCCTACCATTTGTTCCAAAAATGTGTGAGTGCCGTTTAACGAGGCCACACAGCCACAACCACAAGCCCAATGCAGAGCTTATCTATTTTTTGACTCCTTTACAGAGCAGTCAAAACTATTATACAAAACAATGATAAGTTTCACTAATCTGGATGGACACATTCCATCTCCATCAGAGGCCACAGCAGTGTAACTCCACCTCACACTTCATGAACATATCCCTTTTATTCGCCTTCTGCATCAAAAGAAAGTATCTTAAGGGGGCCCCAGTATCTCAAAGGGGCTACAAGAAAGTTGGTGAGGGACTTTTTAGGATGTCGGGTAGTGATAGAGGGAATGGATTAAAACTATAGAGATGGATGAGTTCAGATTGGACGTTAGGATGGTGAGACACTGGACGGACGTTAGGATGGTGAGGGTGGTGAGACCCTGGCACAGGTTGGCCAAAGAAGTGGTGGCAGTCCCATCCCTGGAAGTTTTTAAGGCCAGGCTGGATGGGGCTCTGGGCAGCCTGATCTAGTGGGGGATGTCCCTGCCCATGGCAGGGGGGTTGGAACTAGATGATCTTTAAGGTCCCTTCCAAACATGACAATTCTGCGATTCTATGAAAACATACCTCGTACTAGGTACCAGAATTCTTGTTCTTGCTTGGAGAGTTCATCTGTCAATGATTCTGTGGGATACACTTTGGCTAATCCTTTAGCAAAGACTTCATACTAATAAACATACTAATCAAAGCTTCAGACAGGCCTATGGGTACCTGTATCTTAAGAGATGACTTATTGTTGGGAAGTAATATTGATCATCATTGACTCTAAATTAAACTTATTTGACTAGCTAAATGTCTGGCTACTTTGGTTTAAATGTTAACTCTGAATGGACATAATTAAGGGAGAGAAACTTTATCACTTCTGAAGATTTGTCAAGACCCTTATATTAATCAAATTTGCATGGTTCTTGATGAAATGGAGGGAAGAGACCTCCACAAAACCAATTCTGCACTCTAGCAGACACACTTATGTGCACGCTCATAAGCTGTCAGAAGCCTCCCTTCTAACTTGTCTAAGTGGATAATGCAGTTAAAGAATCAATGCAATGTGTTTTATATAGAAATAATGATGCAAGTGTGGGTCTGTGTTACGTTTCATTGTTTCATTTCAGTGTTATCAAACTTCACCACTTTCCCTGTGTTGTCTGGTAGAGCTAAATCATTTTGCATGAGATTTTGCAAAACAAGTATGCAAATACATGTCACCAAGAAGGAAGGAAAGCAGCAACCTTTAACTGCTTGATTACAGCCTTTGACATCCTTTTGAAATTGGTGATACTTCCTGCTCTATAATATCTATAACTGTGTCCTTATCTCTTTCTTTAACACTCATAATATTTCATCTCATTCATCTATCTCATCTCTATTCTGTATATATCACCCTTTTTAATGACAACACACCATGAAACGTGTAGTAGCCTCCTTTTCTACTCCCCCCCTTGGCCTTCACTAACCCCATTTCTGCTGCTGAGAAAACTAATTTACTTGTATAGTAACTGCTGAACCCGCTAGAGTTCAGACTTTTAACGTAATGTAAACGCTGGTTTATCTTTATATTTGGGGCAGTAATTTCAAGCAATGGCTTCACAAATGAGCCAGTGCTCAGCTCTGCAGGGCAGACAGCTGGAAATTGAAACCATTAGTACTGGGGGAAAAGAAAGATAAGCTATTCACATTCATATAAAGCTCTTGTAATTCCAGGGCTCTGACTAAAACTCTCACCATAGCCTTGACCTTTCCTCTTGGAAGAGCAATCCCAGTTGACTAACAAAGGAATCAGTACAAACCCTGAATGCCAGTATTTAACAATTCCAGTGTTCCTGATTTCCTTCAATTAGTGAACATTTCTAAAAATGCCCACACTTACCTTTGCCCTATGAATTGCAGGAAATTGCAGCCAGCAACTGGAATGAGAAGCAAGCATTTTGGTTTCTCTTTGATTGCTGGGTTTGGGGTTTATTTTGCACTAAATCTCAGACGCAAACAGAACATTTTGTGGCACAGGCAGACAGAGGATGCCCAGAGCCTAACACAACTAAAACAAAGACGCCAAGGTTTTAACAGTCAAGAATAAACAGATGAATTAAAACCAAAAAATGAATAAAAAGATGAAGATACCCCACGGCATTAATATTCTGCCTTGTCATCATCACACACACAGAAGGGATACTGTGCCTTTTTGGCTTGTCGAGCCCATCCGCGGAGCAGGCTGGTTTATGCAGAGTAGCCCAATCCAGGTCTCTCTATCCAGCGTTCGGTTATACTGACTCTCAGGCAACACTTTAGCTTCCTGAATTAATCAATTTGCCAAGCTATAAATATGTGAGTGGCATACTGGATATGATGTCTCCCAGCTGAAAATACAATGCCAAAGTAGTTAGGAGAAAAGAAACAAACACAAGAGGTGGACTGAAGAATAAAATAAATTTCAAACTTGCCAGGAGTGTTCAGAAATCAAAAGGAAATACTATTTTTATTTGCCTTGCAATGTGTGGCACAGAAGTTACTCTTTTCTGATTTTTCCAGTGTTCTCTACTCCTGCTTTGGGTACACTTAATTACATTAATATTTTCTACTGAAAGCAGGCTGTCAACCAAAAATTAAAACTGGTCATTAAGTACTACAATTTATGTCCTTTTAAAATGAGATTCTGTGGAAATAACTCCCTTGAATCTGTTGCATATGAAAGACTGATTAAAATGTCCAGAACCATATGTATGTTCATACAGGGGTGTAAGGATGTGTACAGACATATATAATCTCATATATAATCTCATATATAAACTCCAGCATATACGTATCTATTCTCTAGCTAATGCCTGTGACATTTTTCTTCCAATGGTTTGCAGGAAAGATTCTCCAAGTGAACTTGATGCCTCCAACGTGTTTTGAGTGGTTTCACATCTTTATCCTAAAAATGCATTTTGCTCAATACTGGCAAAGAAAAGAACACCACCTTAGCTGAACTAGCTAGAGATGGCTAGATTGTTGCTTTGGGCACAGATTTGAGTAGAGGCACTATTGGAGATACTTTCCCCCAAGATCACCCCATTTATGATGTGCCCCATGAAACAATGGTTACTTCTTTGAGATAACATCTTCCAGCTAACTGGTAAGAGCTGGAGGAATGATCTTACGAAGCGGGGAACCCTGAAGCTGTTGTGTGTCGGGGAGCAGGGCAGCATCCCCACTCTTGTCCCAGCAGCACAGACATGCAGACAAGTGCTGCAGTAAATGAGGATACAGCCCCCAACGACTCTTTCTGCCCCTTCTTTTGCCCCTTCAGCAGCAGGGGCTATGGGTCTGCATGCTCCCATGGTGCTCATTTCTCCTCTGCCTCTTGAAGTACAATTATTCTGGCTGATAGCAGTCTCCAAGTTGGCACTGGCCTTTGCAACCTATCTGCTATGGTGCCTTTTTTTTTTTTTCCCCTGCGCTAATATGGGCTGGCCCAGACACAAAGGTCAACCAGCAAACAGAGGAGGCTTTTGTCACCTACGGCAGGAGAGATCCTGCATTAAGATCCAAAGTGCTGCAGTTCCATGGCTGCATTCTGGCACTTCACCCATGGGCACAGCAAAACACCTGAACCACTGTCTTTGCAGAGATGACTTCAAATGCTGATGTATTCCTGTCTTCAAAGCCTCAAGGCCAAAGTCTATTCCTCTTAGATTCAGTGTCAGGATGCTATTGATTTCAAGGGATCGTTTTTCAGCCATCAAACTAGAAATGTATGCCTGTAACAACAGGCAGAAATACAGGGCAGGATAGAAACAGGAATCAAGGATTTCAGTCATTCAGTAATGTGTGCTAGATCCACCTTTGTTTTCTGAAAGTCAAAGAAACGTCTTTTATTCTTTACAGTGCAAACACCCTCAAGGTGAAGTGCTAGCTCATCTGTAATTGTTATTTCTCCTGAACGTGGGAAGCTTTTTCCCATTTTGTCTTTTTAATAATAAAGAATGGTAGTACTAGACTCCGAAGGCACAGCTTCATTGGTTTTGTTCCAAAAACTAGTTTGAGCATTTTAAGCCAAGGAAGAAAAACTAAATTCAACTGATAATTTTTAATACATATCATAAAAAATTTGTGTATGTGCCGAAATATATAGAAGAATTTTGTCACTGAATTCAGTGAAGCTCCTTGATTCGATACATTCATGTGAGAGTGTTTTTCCAGAATCAGATTCTCAGCCTGAACTCTGCGAGGCAAGGACTTGTCCTCACTATACTTGTCTGGACAGCAAACAGGTTTTGAGCATTATATAAATTATATAAATTCATCACAAAGACTACCTGACTCCTGTTCAAGATCCCACTTCCTATTTAACAGGCAAATGACATTTAGTAGTGAAGAATTTAAAGCACTTGAGATAAGATCAATTTGCTACTAGTGAAATTTTAACTCATTGCCCCTCAGACAGGTCCACTGAATTCTGGTCATGTGGTCACCCGTGTGGATGAGGTTCGGGGCTCTCAGATTTCTCACAGAGGGTATCTAGTAGGCAATTAAATCTATAAATCTCTTCTCATTTCAGTATTTTTGTTTATGTAAATATGCACTTGTGTAAATACACTGAGGTGGGGAAGGATGAAAACAGTTAAAAAGCTGGAGCAGGTGAAAAAGGCTTCATGCTAGACATTAGGTATATAGAAAGACCACTTCCTTAATTGCTCTAAAGAATTCCTTCCTCTTCTTATAATACTCGAAGACTGTGGTCTGACATTCAAGGATTGCAGTAGTTGATCAGTCTTAGTGCAAAAGCAGTCAGAGGGTTTTGCTTTGTTTTTATCTTAGCCAGTCACAAGTCAGTTGGTAAGAAGCAAATTTAGGAAAGATCCTAAAATCTGATGTGGACACAAGTATGGCAGAAAAAGAAATACACTGCAATTGCTTCTCTCTCAGAGCATCACTTCATGTCTTTGGGTCAGGGTTTGTACCACCCTACAGTCTTACAGTCACAGTTTTCTTTGTGCAGAGAAGGAAGTTTCTTCATTCAAGGTGTCTGGAAAATCAGCCCAAATCACAGAATCACAGAATGTTTGGGGTTGGAAGGGATCTCTAGAGCTCACCCAGTCCAACCCCCTGCCAGAGCAGGATCCCCCAGGGCAGCCACACAGGAACGCGTCCAGGGGGGTTTGAAAGTCTCCAGAGAAGGAGACAATCAACAGTAAAGTTTGTGGAGGTAGAAGAAAAATGTGCTGAGTAACACACTGCTAAGATTTTTGGTGTCACGTAGATAAGCTTCTTATACAGAGAAAAACATCCAAACCTTCAGGATTTTGACCATAAAGGAGTATTAGAGTACAGAGTCCCGTATCTCAGGGACAATTTATCAGAGGAGTTTGTCCTTTCAGGGACAAGGACCTACCCAGTGCCACCCAGAGTGTGCTACACCCAAAAATGTCTCATGGACCTCAAACGCTGATACAGCTTATCATCTTCTCTGGGTCAGCTACAAGGATTTCCTTGCAGGAGGCATCCTGAAGGATTTCATGCTTGTTTAGAGTCATCCTGGAATTTAGATGCACACGGTCTCACGATTTTCACTTTGGTTTCTACTTTCCCACTTTTTTTTTTTTTTTACTTTTAAAGTTATTCTACATGTTTCAATACCTAATTTAAAAGATGGGGTTATGCCACTTAGAGCACTTAGTTTAGGCATCCACTTTAGATGTTTAGAAAAGAGTTTTGCCACATTAGATACACAGAAGAGAAAAGAATGCTACCTCGTCTTCTTAGTGAGCAGAAACGCCCTTGGAGGGTACAAATTTTTTCTTTCATTGACTACACAGGGATTTTACAGTCTAAGCTTTGCTACCTAAATTAGACACTTGAAATAAACCCTAAGTATCAGTATGGGCTTTCTACATCATTATTAAAGAGCTATGTGCACATTTGTATAGGAGATGCGTTTATTTATCACTTTATTTAATATTTGTTTGATCCTTCCACCTCTGCCTTTGATAAAGTACATGTTTTTGGTGAAAATTTACCATAAAAGGCCATCTTACTCAACATCATCATTATTTAATCGTAATGCTTGGTTTTCCAAGTTATATCGTTTAAGCTTCTCTTAGTTGCTGATAAGCATTTTTACAAGTTTGAGGAGAAAATATGATCTCTAAATGCAACATTTATGAAAACCCTCGATCAAATATTTCTTAACTAGCTAAATTAATAGTATTATTTAGCATCTAAATTGCCAAAAGGAGTAATTGTCTTTTTTTGCCTTGCATATTTTTTTTTTTCCGCTGTGAATAATTTCCTGGGACAGACTGAAGAGCGAAATGAATTGTCTTGTGCATTGTTCATCAGTAAAACTGACGCTAGAACTCTAATTTCATATTCTCTATTACTGGAGATGGTACAAAATGCAGAACAAAACAGCCTGATTTTCAGATTGCAGGGTAAGTTTGAAGCAGTATCAGTTACAGCAAGTTGACTAAATTTCAGGCATATCTCGGAAAAAATAAATGTAGGACACAAGAGTGTCATCTTACTAAGATTCTATTCTTGCCTTTGAATTGCTTTCAATTAAAGGAATCAGTGCTTACCATTTATTTTTTATTTTTTTTCTTTCAAGGCACAAAAGAATGAGTACCTTTACTTATTGCATTTCTTTGTGCAGGTTTCAGGAATAGGGTTATACTGAGTAAGAATCTTCCATGAGAAAAAATATTAGCGGACCTGGTAAAGCTCAGTGTACAATCACAGACTTTCTGAAAATGTTCTGTTTATTAGCCCTCTGGAGAAAAGAAGATTATTTCTACACCACTTTCCACTACTGTTCCTAGTGTAATTTATTCATCCACAGTTCTGCCTTAAAAGTTTTGTCTCCTCCCAAAGTAGGTTTAACACTAGAGCTTTGGTTGAAAATCTCACTTTTTAGATGCGATGTTGCAACGTTTTGCTGTAAACTATTTTCTTGTTGAGTGAACTATTTCACAACCTAGTCTTGCTTGGGGCAAACATCCAATTAGTAAGTTTTTCGTTGTCATTTACACCCACCTACACATACATGTGCACACATACAAAAACAGAGTAAGAGGTGGTGTAATGTTCTTAAAATCACAGCTTATTTTAAACCTATGGGTCTAATGTTGTGGGGTTTTTTTCCTATTACAATTCCCATTATTTCTTCTTAAGGATTTGCATCTTTAAGTATTTACTTGTTACCCAGCTTGACTGAATGTGGAGGTCTTTCATTCTCCCTCTTGATTCTCTTAAGTCCCCCATGCACCGTAGCAGAAATCTGTACCATAAAGCACCCTGTGAAATTCATTCAGCAACACCGTACAGGTGCTATGCCAAGACCTAAAGATAGACCCAGATTGATCACGTATGATTACAGGCAATGCTCTGACAAAAACCTTTTAAATGTCGTACCAAGAAAGACAAGCTGAAAATAGGAGGATAATTAAGCTCTTTCTTTAGCAAGAGTACATTTCTGCAGAGATGGGAGTAATTGCAGCCCTGCTGTGATATGTAGAAACTTTCTCAGAAGGCAGAAAAGGCCCTGGAAATTGTCACCATTCAAAAAACCACAGGGTCTCTACCACTGCTGAATATTTAGGAGTATAGAAAATACAAGCTTTAGGTAATACAAGCATGCCCACCTCAATACCATCTCTAATATTTGCAAATATTGCTCAGACTGAATTGTATTTTCCTATTGTGGGTTTGTTGGTTTGGGTTTTTTTACAAGAAGTCGTGCAGTTTTACAACTTATGGTTTGGTCACAAAACTTTCTAATTTCTGTTGCTCAATTTTTCCATTCGTACTGTAAGATCTGGTCAAGCTAGGGAGGTTTCCCCAAAGAAGTTACATGGGAACAAAATAGAACAGAAATTCTGTGAAACTTATTAGTATAAATCCCTCAGATTCAGCTAGAGCAAATTATCTGTGCATTTTCTGCTTCTGGACACTGGTGGTTGGTTTCATCTCACATAACTTTAGCTAAACATTAGAAATAAAAATTACTCGTTCGGAGTTTTTCAGAAGCTAGAGAACATTTTTCTCACACAGCTTAGTGATGGAGAGATGAGGGTTCCTACAGGAGAAACTGCATCTCTTCACTGATTAGTGAGAGATCTGAGGTTTCTAACTTTCTATTTTTGGATCGCAGTTACGGCTGGGATGTAAGTAAAAAATGAGAAGCAAATAAAAGCACACAGGGTTTGTCCTAGAATTCCGCTGTTCAATATTTAACAAAGTGTTTCAGTCTCGTGAGTGAAAGAAGAGATCCTCAAAGGGACACACTGAGAACCTGCTGTTCTCAGGTGTCACAGCTAAAATTGAGGAATCCAGTTGGGACTTTAAATTGCATCTCTAGGGGCAATAACCTCGGCCTGATTCTTAAAATATTTGCTCTGATGCAAGAAAGGCAATGGAGCTACAGTGGTTTGAATTTTGTCAGATTGAAGTTAAGAATCCAGGTCTTTACTAAATGATTCAAAAAGATTCTTGCTGAAAACAACCTGGCAGATAAAACAGCAGAAGCAAGGCCCTGTAAATAAACAAATGTGGCCTATGTGTACGTAATAGTATAATTTTATGCTCCATTTCCAACGTGCATATTACAATAATATTTCACACCAATTATAGGTCAATTTTCACATAGATGCTGCCCTAAAGGTGCATGAAATCACATTAGGAGGGAAAATTCACATCAGACTTGGCAATGACAATTGAACAGAAGAAAAATATTTTCGTAACCGTTTGTGATGTTGAGTTTCACAACGTAAAATTAATGTTCCACCAGAATGCACCAGCGGTAATTAAAATGTCTTACACTGTTCTTGGCTCTATGAAACCTTCTATGAATGTTAACACAGGCGTCTGCCTTACCGGGGATTACGTATTTTTGTATATTTTGATTTTCTCAGAAAAATCCACACCAAAACAGTTTCCCACGCTACTCTTCATAACCCTGTAGCTTTTTCTCATCGGTCTAAAAAGCTGAAGACGATTGCAGTTGTCTAGTTTTCCTGAGCTCTGGCTGGGTTAGCTGGCCCAAAGAGAGAACCACGAAGCCCAGGTCAGGCCAGATTGCCAGCCCGCTGGCCCAAGGACAGTCAGTGCTCCCGATGCCCAGATTTATCTGGCCTAAATCCTGTGCTCAGTGTTTCTTATCAACTGGCTCCGGGATTCCAGATGGACTTAATTAGTGAGGAACATTAGTCCCAAGGACTGAGACGTACTTAAGACTGGATGACTTCTGCCTCTACTTGCTCCAGTTTTTGACCCAGTATCCGTATTTCGGGGTGCTAATCCATACCACACTTTTTCTGTTCCTTCTGTCAATATGATTTACCTTCATGGTTCCTTAGTTATTAGTAAGAGCTGTAAAAAGCAGCTAGCACTAGATTCTTTCCCTGTGGTACATTTGTCCTTCCATTTTTTGTCTATTCTTTTCCATCTTATCTCCACAGGTCTATATAATTGAGAGGCCAGAGAATCATAGAATCATAGAATGTTAGGGATTGGAAGGGACCTCGAAAGATCATCAAGTCCAATCCCCCTGCCAGAGCAGGAATGCCTAGACTATGCCACACAGGAACATGTCCAGGCAGGTCTTGAATGCCTCCAGAGAAGGAGACTCCACAACCTCTCTGGGCAGCCTGTTCCAGGGCTCCGTCACCCTCACTGAGAAGAAGTTTCTTCTCGAGTTTAAGCGGAACCTCTTATGTTCCAGTTTCAGCCCATTACCCCTTGTCCTATCAGTGGTTGTCACCGAGAAGAGCCTGGCTCCATCCTTGTGACACTCACCCTTGATATATTTGTAAACATTAATGAGGTCACCCCTCAGCCTCCTCTTCTCCAAACTAAAGAGCCCCAGCTCCTTCAGTCTTTTCTCATAAGGGAGATGCTCCACTCCCTTAATCATCCCAGTTGCCCTGTGCTGGACTCTCTCCAGCAGTTCCCTGTCTTTCTTGAACTGAGGGGCCCAGAACTGGACACAGTATTCCAGATGGGGTCTCACCAGGGCAGAGTAGAGGGGAAGGAGAACCTCTCTCGACCTACTAACCACCCCCTTCTAATACACCCCAGGATGCCATTGGCCTTCCTGGCCACAAGGGCACACTGCTGGCTCATGGTCATCCTGCTGTCCACCAAGACTCCCAGGTCCCTTTCCCCTACACTACTCTCTAATAAGTCATTCCCCAACTTATACTGGAACCTGGGGTTGTTCCTACCCAGATGCAAGACCCTACATTTACCCTTGTTGTATTTCATTAAATTTTTCCCCGCCCAACCCTCCAGCCTGTCCAGGTCTCGCTGGATGGCAGCACAGCCTGCTGGTGTGTCAGCCACTCCTCCCAGCTTGGTGTCATCAGCAAACTTGCTGATAGTACTCTCTAGTCCCTCATCCAAGTCATCGATGAATATATTGAATAATACTGGTCCCAGTACTGACCCTTGAGGGACTCCACTGGATACAGGTCTCCAACCAGACTCCGCCCCATTGACCACAACTCTTTGGCTTCTTCCCCTCAGCCAGTTCGCAGTCCACCTCACTACCCGAGAGTCTAGACCACACTTCCTCAGTTTAGCAGCAAGTATGCTGTGGGAGACTGTGTCAAATGCTTTACTGAAGTCAAGGTAGACCACATCCACCGCTCTGCCATCATCTATCCACCTTGTTATATCCTCATAAAAGGTTATGAGGTTAGTCAAGCACGACTTCCCTTTGGTGAAGCCATGTTGACTGTCTCTAATGACCCTCTTATCCCTGATATGCCTTGAATGAAGCAGGTGAAATCCCTGACTTTACAGCTCAAATGCTGTTAGAATTTTTCTTACCTATTTTCTATGTGACTCAGTTTTTCTATCTAATACAAATCTACATTTTTAAGAGACATAATTCTTTGCCTTCTCCAGATGGCAATTTGAACATAATTCAACTGTGACAACAGAAAAAGAGCAATTACATTCACCTACATGGTGTCAATGAAATGAGAGACACGAAATTTTGTTCCAAAAGTAACTGATCTGAAGAGACAATAGTGAATACATCACGTCCACACCACCTCGAACCCCTAATTTTGCGTTTCAGAAAACAACTCACATGCAAGTCATAAACAAGGCTGGCTAAGAAATGTGACGTCCCCAAATGACATTTGTGTGAATGTAGTAGAACATTATTTAAACATTGCCAGCCAAACTGGATTTTCGGATGGCACAATCCTTTGCTTGCATCCCCACGGTGCCAGCTTTACAAATTTAGAGAACAAATAACTAATGAAATGTTTTTAACAATTTAAAGAACGCGGAAGACATGTTTTATATGCACCTTCACAGTCTTAGCTAGACTGAAATCAATTTTTATAAGCTGCGTGGGTCGGTTCTGAATTGCGATTGTATGACTCACCCTTGTGAGACTTCTTGTAGATGGAACGGGCTCTCCGTAGAAAACTGACAGTCTTTTCATCGATGTTAGGCTGCTGCTTTTGTTTCCTACACAGAAACTATATGTAAACATTTTCATCAGGTCTCTGTAAGAAGCGATTGCTGTTTATTCCTCGAGATGTGGAAAACAAAAAGTTTTCTACTGAATGCTAAGTAGGTGACTGGAAAAAGAACATGAATGAAGGAATTCATGCATCAGTGTTTGAAACCTCATTAACATCTTCCCTTCTCCAAAAAAACAGGTGTAGCTTTTGAAAGCAAACCGTGCAACAGTCAGATGCATCACCATAAAAAAAATGCTACATGCATTTTCTGTCACTGCGTTTGGAGACATCCTTGGGTTACAGAAATAAATGTCTTTTTCTTTCTCATGAAATTTATGAAAGAAGTTCCAGTATGTTTCACTTTTGGCTTTATGCTCAGTGATTTACAAAACAATGTTTGGTTCCTTTGCATTATAATAAAGAAAACTACAAATGGATTATTCTTTCTTCTTTTTATTTTTTCTAATCAAAGAACTCCCCAAAGACTGGGATAACCTCTTCACATAAGAGAGAATGCTCATGCTTATAACAAAGACAAGTGTAAAGCAAACCCTCCACTGCATTCCCACAATGTAGTTCACTTCAATTTCAATTTATAAGGGAATAGAAGACAGCTTCACAGGTCATTTATTCCTTCATCTGCACCACAGCAGAATCACCTTTACCCCTTTTTTTTTTCTTTTTTGACAAATGGCCACAGATGTTTTGTTTGTCACAGGTCAAACAGTGACTTACTGGCAGATACCACCTCCTGGAAAGTTCAATCAGGCCTGTTTCCTCTCAGGTGATGAAGGTGTAGAAAAGCCTCTGGGCGGTATTTTTGTCCCAGCAGCTGAATGCCCATGCAGCAAGAAGTGGAACAGCTGCTCTTAGCTGGATCCACAGGGAAGGGAAGCACTTTCCTTTTTGTTGATACGTGTTTTGTCTCACAGCAGAAGTTGTTGTTGCTCCATGATAGGACACAAAACTCGGAATTTGGACCCTGTGACTGCTAAAGCTGAGTTGTTCACCTACTGATGGATAAACACGACCATCCTTCATTCTGATTTGTGAAGCAATAGAAGTGAAGCCCATTACTTCTTCTCTCTGGTGGCGACTAGATCAATAACATATTCTCCTCTTCTCAGCAAGGCTTCTTCTTTTTTTAACGTAGGCAACTGAAACTTTCAATGAGTGTTCAACTTTCTTAAACTGATACTTGCTCTTTTTTCCCATTTTTATTTTCCTCACATTTTATAGGTATACTAACATTGCTGTGGATGACGTTCTGGGAGACTCACAGAAAGACACTGATAAAGATTTCTAATCAAGAAAGCATGCCAGCATGTTGAAGAAAAATCATATGCTTGAACTATCTAAAATCAAGGGCTAGTTTACATAAACTGAAGAAAAAATGTATTTGAAAAGGAGATTTAGAAAGCAGTATGATTGAAATTAACTGATTTTTCTGCTCAATGGTTGCTGATAGTTTAGTAGGCGTGTGAGCCTGCTTAAAATTGCTTTGCTAAAATGAAGACACAGTTTCACTTCGTCTCTTCTAAATCTAGCTGGAGAATTTTTGTTGGACAGTGCTCAGCCACAAGCAGTTCTCCCACATGGTATTTTCTACTCCGCACCAAACTTCTGGCTCACATTGGCCCCAGTGATTTTGTAAATCTGAACCACATCGCAATAGCCACTGTAGAAACACCGTGTCTGACAAATGATGGACTTGGACTTCACAACGATGCTATTTTGGCCCTGACCAGTGCAATGGGTATTGGAAATCTGTCAGCTGTGATATGTTTCAGGAGATTTCCTGCCCAGTATTCCAAAACCTACATCGTGACTGTTATCACAGAATTTCTCCAGACATTTATATCTCCCCAGACCTGCAACCTGCTCTCTCAGGTAAGGGAGTGCAAACACTTGCAGATGATTTTTTCTGTAATTGGGGTATTCCCTCTGTATTGGTAAAATCACCTGCAAATTCCTCATAAAATCAAATGCCAGTAAGACAGAAACTGGCCATTGCCATGTCATTACACTATAAAGCAGAATTCTATTTCCATGCTGGACTGAAGGAAAATCCCAATTAGAACTTGACTATTTGCTAATTACTGGTGTCTTTATAGAGTAAAAACATTAATACAGATATCAACTTTCTATTTTTGTGTAGCACCAAGCATGACGTCTGTCCTGGCCTATAAAGTAGTCGCTGCATTCCAAGTGTTTCACAAGAATGTTAAAATTCTTGCCTTTGCCAAAAGGAAAAGAATAAACTAAATAAATTTTGTCCGTCTAATTTTGTTTCCCTTTCTTTTTGGAAAGGTCAGTTTACATTTTGCAGGAAAAAAAAAAAAACCACTTGTTCAAGTAATTATTTAATTTTTTCTTGAGGAACAAGAAATCATCCTTGCTGCTAAACTGAGGAAGTGTGGTCTAGACTCTCGGGTAGTGAGGTGGACTGTGAACTGGCTAAGGGGAAGAAGCCAAAGAGTTGTGGTCAATGGGGCGGAGTCTGGTTGGAGGCCTGTATCCAGTGGAGTGCCTCAAGGGTCGGTACTGGGACCAGTATTATTCAATATATTCATCGATGACTTGGATGAGGGACTAGAGAGTACTATCAGCAAGTTTGCTGATGACACCAAGCTGGGAGGAGTGGCTGACACACCAGCAGGCTGTGCTGCCATCCAGCGAGACCTGGACAGGCTGGAGTGTTGGGCGGGGAAAAATTTAATGAAATATAACAAGGGTAAGTGTAGAGTCTTGCATCTGGGTAGGAACAACCCCAGGTTCCAGTATAAGTTGGGGAATGACTTATTAGAGAGTAGTGTAGGGGAAAGGGACCTGGGAGTCTTGGTGGACAGCAGGATGACCATGAGCCAGCACTGTGCCCTTGTGGCCAGGAAGGCCAATGGCATCCTGGGGTGTATTAGAAGGGGGGTGGTTAGTAGGTCGAGAGAGGTTCTCCTTCCCCTCTACTCTGCCCTGGTGAGACCCCATCTGGAATATTGTGTCCAGTTCTGGGCCCCTCAGTTCAAGAAAGACAGGGAAGTGCTGGAGAGAGTCCAGCACAGGGCAACTGGGATGATTAAGGGAGTGGAGCATCTCCCTTATGAGAAAAGGCTGAGGGAGCTGGGGCTCTTTAGTTTGGAGAAGAGGAGACTGAGGGGTGACCTCATTAATGTTTACAAATATATCAAGGGTGAGTGTCACGAGGATGGAGCCAGGCTCTTCTCGGTGACAACCACTGATAGGACAAGGGGTAATGGGCTGAAACTGGAACATAAGAGGTTCCGCTTAAACTCGAGAAGAAACTTCTTCTCAGTGAGGGTGACGGAGCCCTGGAACAGGCTGACCAGAGAGGCTGTGGAGTCTCCTTCTCTGGAGACATTCAAGACCTGCCTGGACACGTTCCTGTGTGGCATAGTCTAGGCATTCCTGCTGTGGCAGGGGGATTGGACTTGATGATCTTTCGAGGTCCCTTCCAATCCCTAACATTCTATGATTCTATGATTCTATGATTCTATGAACATCATATTGAAATTCATGTGACAATGCATGTCAAAAAGCTCCTAAAATCTCAGTGGACGATCTTGGAAGAGATGCAGAAAGTAAATTAAGACTTTTTTAAAGCTTTTCCCATATAATTATATTTTAAAGAGATTCTTCTCAATCATGACCAGTAAAATACCTAGCTAAAGGAAATCTCGGAGCAGAATCTATAGCACAGATGTAGACAGAAGAGAATGTAGAATATTTAAAATAGTATGGTCAGTAAAAACAGTCACAGAATCATAGAATCATTGGAAAAGACCTTTAAGATCATCAAGTCCAGCTGGTAACCAAGCACTGCCAAGTCCACCACTAAACCATGTCCCTAAGTGCCACATCCACCTGTCTTTCAGGTACCTCCAGTCACTCAATCCCTGCCTTGGGCAGCCTGTTCCAGTGCTTAATAACCCTTCCATGGAAGTTGTTTTCCTAATATCCAATCTAAACCTCCCTCGGTGCAATTTGAGGCCATTCGCTCTTGTTACTTAGGAGAAGAGACAAATCTCCATCTTGCTACAACCTCCTTTTGGGTAATTATAGAGAGCAACAAGGTCTCACCTCAGCCTCCTCTTCTCCAGGCTGAACAACCCCAGCTCCCTCAACTGCTCCTCGTAAGACTTGCACTCTAGACCCATCACTAGTTTTGTTGCCCTTCCTTGCTCACACTCCAGCACCTATCGTCACCATCATGAACCTCTAGACAACCCAAACTCTCCCTAACACACAGGGCTACCCTGTCCCCTCTCCTCCCTTGCCTGTCCCTTCTGAAGAGCTTGCAGCCGGAGGGAGGCATTCCCATTGTGCAGGTTATCCCACCATATTTTCGTGATGGCAACTATATCACCGTTTTCTGCAGCACAGTGGCTTCCAGTTCCTCCTGTTTACTGCTCACGCTGCGTGCACTGGTGTAGATGCACTTTGGTTGGGCTATTGATTCCACCACCTTTTTGGAGGGAGAAGCCCTAATTCCTACGTGACCATTCGCATACACTTCTGTGGTTTCTAACACACCACTCACTCTTCTACCTTTGCTGTCACACGCATCTCCAACCCCTACCTCCACCACGACAGCAGACAGGAGGACTTCACTAGCACTCTGTCTCTGAAACATTGACATGCCACCCCCAGGCTTATGGCTAGTGAGCCCAGTTTTATCATTTTCCCCTTCAAATCTAGTGTAAAGCTCTCTCGATGACCCATGCTAACTCCTGTTAGCAGGGATCCTTTCCCCCCTTTGACACAGCCGTGCCCCATCTGTCGAGCTGCCCTGGTGCCACGCAATGCGACCCATGATCCAAAACCCCCAAAGTCTGCTGGTGACACCAGGCTCAGAGAAAAGTATTCATCAGCTGGCTCTTCCCCTAAGTGTTTACCACCCTTTGGAAAGGCCATGATTACCTCAGTTTAGTGCTTTTTCTTAGATTGCTTCTCTTCAAGCTCAATAAAAACAATCTCCCATGAGAATGCCAGAAGCATTTTAGTAGATTTGATTAAGTTTTATTACATCAAAACTATAAGAGAAGACACAAATACTTTGTAATGCTGCTGTTGGAGGAATTTCATTAGGATGTTAACTATATCAGGGATAGAAAAAGGGATACTTTGTGACATTTCTCATACTTTTGTAACCAAAAAACCCGTGTCTATCCAATGAAATATATTCCTTTTTGTTGTTGTTGTTGATGAGGTCTGTGCTAATAAACAAAAGGAACGGCTTCAAGGCAACATGGCATTGACTGGCTTATATATGTATTCCTCTGTAAGCCCGAGGTGGTTTGTTTGAGAGAAGTCAAGAGAAGGTCTGTTTGAAAAGGTCAAGAAGTGCAAAAAATAAACAGAGAATGAGTTAGTGGCTGAAGAGTTTATAAAAGCAAACACCTAGTTATGAGGTCACTTCTAAAGTCTCTCTAATTATTTACAGTTATATTCATTAACAACTACTCAAACACTTGTCTACTTGAAGAATATCAGTTTTTTTCTTCCATTACATTCATTGGCTTGGATGTATACATGTAGTCGTGTGTATAATTTTGTTTGTTGTTACAATTTCACCTATTTTCAGCTCTTACAGGTCTTGTTCAACTCTTACAGCCACAAAGACTGGAAAGCAACGCTGTAGACGTGTTTTGCTTGTAGGTTGCCTCAAAGAAGGCAAATCAGCACCTAATACAAACTACATAAATCTAACCTAAAACTTTTCTAATATACACAGAAAAGATTTGCTAATGCACGGGGAGAAGCACAGCTTTGGTGTTTGGTTTTTTAAAGCTAGTGCAGACTCAAAACGGTATGAAACCAATATGATTGTATTTCCCCTGGCTGTGCCTGAAATAACAGATCAGGGGTCTTAAATGGACAGATTACACTGATTACGGTGGTAATTACTGCTAGGGCAGGAGATAAACTTATTCACAAGAAAGGGACCATTGGTTTATTGTCATCTACCATTCATCTACATTACCCAAGTCAGAATGGCTCAGGCCAAAAAGTTCAGAGAAGGGTCTAACCGGAGCACCTTGCTCCTTGCTTTGACCAACCCTTCCTTCATGATTTATGTGCTCTGCCCAGTCTTTTCAACTTCATGGTAATGAGAGCACACGGTCACAGGTTTGTTTTTTTTCATTCAGGTATTATAAATACTGTGTGGATCACTCCCTTAGGCACAAACCCCCTACAGTAATGGTGTTTTCAGCAGGTGGCACTCAGTGACCTGTAGCTCCCTCGAACTCAGCGTCAATAAAGATTCCCTCCTCTCTTCTTTATTTGGATGTTTGATGCAGTTAAGACTTCCCCAGATGTCCCAACAAAATGCAAAACTCATTCTACTTTCTATTTGAGAGAGATATACATGTATATAACACTCTATATATATTCATGAAATTGAATTTTATCTGTCCTCCTTCCACCCTCCCTGTCTCTCCTCTTCCCTACCTACATCCATATTTATTGCATTAACTTTATCAGTCAGCCTTGAATTTTAGTGTGTCACCAAAGTTAGAATCTATTTCATCAGCACTGCTTCCAAAGAAGTCTTTTTTTTCCTATTAAGAAAAGGCATTTTCCTGGTAAAAGCTTCCTTTGGGGCTGTTTCCAATAAAGGTATTTTCAGCTTCTGAGCACACCTGGCCAGCACTGGTGTTGGCATTTACTGGGACATCTTATAGCTTCAGTAGGGAAGGAGCTGTATGTGTCTATTAAAAAAAAAGATATTATATAAGATATTCATTTTCCTGAAATATCTCAAAATTGTATTTATCCTTTATATTAAGGTAACTCGTCAGTGGATCAAGACTCATGAGATAAATTTATAGAAGTTATAAAAATGAAGACGCGATTTATGTGACTGAAAGGGCCTGCAAGCAGGCGTAAGGGTAGGCAAGAGGAAACACACTCTAGATTCTTTTAAGCCCTCATTGGTTTTGTTACCATACTCCTCCTTTCCATTTTGAAGCACCAATAATGAGAATTAAGGATGAAGCAGGTTCTGATTTGCCAGTATGAAAATCAGCATTGACCTAACCTGCAGAACATAGGAGACGTGTCCCACAGTTCCATATCCCAGTGCCTTGGTGGACATAAATGAAGCTCTTCTGACTTATAAATTCTGTTGTGATTTTTTTTTTTCCAAGTTGCTCTGCCTTTAGCTTTAATCCACCCATGCTTTGTAGTTTTGAGACTGTCCTGGCTGCTACTGAGCTCAAATGTCCTTCCTCATATACACAGAAATTATTCCTGGAAAATTAAGTGTTGACTAACATTCATTTAATTCATAAGGAAGAGTCAGAAAACATAAAGATATGTCACAAAGCCAGGGGAGCATATCCTCTCAGAGAGGAAAAAAAAGGAGATCCATAAAATGGTCAAAAAAAAAAATGAATAAAAGCAGAATGCTTTGATTGCTGCGACAACATGATATGAACTCTGAGTTCTTCAGGCTTTCCCTCCCATCTTCTTCACAGTAGGATATCTCATTTTCTTGCTTGATTTCAGTCCTTTCGGGTTAACTGCCCCTGTCAAGATTTTTTTCTTGTATTTTTCTTCCCTCTTAGTTTCATAGAAGGATCAGTCTATACCATTTTTCTATAAGGGCGTTTTTTTAAGGGAAAAATTCCTACCACATAGCACTTTTTTGCAAATAGTGACTACGGAAGGCTGGCCTCATAACTTTAGTTATCTTTATTTTGATGCAGAGCATTAACTCCTTAATAATTCAAATTTGGATTCTTTGTGCATCCCTAGACAACTACATTTTAACTCTACATCCACTTCTTCCCATTTCCTGGATTCTGAACTCAGACTTCCCTTTTTTTTTCATCTGCTTCGGGATATCACATTTTCTTGCGTCTAGGCGAGAATTTCGTCTAAAGCATTTCACCACATTTCTTATATGTGAAATGTGCCGACATGTAGCGCTGGAAAAATTTGGGCTACCTTAGAGTTAGATGAAAGAGGTTTTGTCCACGCTGTCGATTCAGCTCAGCTTGAGTTCATGCCCATGCTCCATCTCCCTGGTCATCTGCAGTGCCCATCCCTTGGCTCAGGCTTCAGCTCTTCTTGGGAAGAAGCCAAATAATTCTGCAGGTAGAGAGACTGAGACACTCAGGAGCACAGGCTAACGTAACTGTGCCCCTGAGTTTCACACAGGTCTTATATAAAACTCCCAAGTTTAAGAATCACCGCACAGAATCATAGCTAGTTAAAAGCAAGGGGGGTATCCAATTTTTTATTTTAGCAACAAAATAGAACCAAAAATGGGAGCCTCAGCATATTTCACTTTGAAAATGTGTATTTTTCCCACTTATTCTGATGTCACTTTGATTGCCTCTTTGCTCTTTCATCTTTTCCCTCTTTTTCTTTTAAAAAGAGGAGTAAAAATAAGGTTTTAAAAGATCTTTTTTATAACAAAAAGAAAAATACTAAAAATTAATTTTACTTAAGAAGGAAGATAAGTAAAAATTTTCTTTTACTTTACAAAAGACTGCTTATGGGATTATCAGCTGATTCAGTGTCTCTTAAAATGTGAAAATGTGAAAAGTACTTAAACCCAGTGATTCCTGGTTACACTAAAATTTAGTTTGTGATGTTAGTTGGTTAAGAACTCCCACTCTTAAAAGGTATTTCCATTTCTTTTAATTGCTCTTGTCGTGGGTTTACCGTGGCTGGACACACACTTCCCCCCACGTTGCTTTATCATTCTCCTTCTCAGCCTGACAGGGCAGGAAGAAAATAAGATGGAAAAAACTCATGGGTCAAAATAACATCTTTCTTGCTACCACTACAAAACACAACACTATGAGGACCGCTATGGGGTACAGTAACTCCATCTCAGCCAGACCCAATACGCTCTTCTTCAGAAAATACATTTTTGTATAAAATTTCTGACTGATCTTTAGCCTCATGGTCTGTCATGGAGAAAGCCAGATGTAAAATCGATGCTCGCCCTTCTGCCGTTAGATATTTAGCACAGGTCAGTCAAAGCTTCTAGGTGGAAATCATGGAATTTAAACATCCAAATCCCAGCAGTTATTTTAAGGCATTCTTAGATATAGCTTTATATATATATATATATATATA
Source organism: Trogon surrucura (assembly GCA_020746105.1). NCBI lineage: Eukaryota > Metazoa > Chordata > Aves > Trogoniformes > Trogonidae > Trogon > Trogon surrucura. The sequence continues at coordinate 76,664,447 of CM036620.1, read as the reverse complement.
TATATATATATATATGCTTTCGTTTATTTCTGTCATGTACTTTCACTCAGATTTCTCTTTTTGGATGGAAAATACAAATTACTCTTTTGCTAATGGTGCCAGTACTTGAGGAGTTTTTTGTTCCTGTCCATGACAGAGGTAGATTCGGTTTTGATCTCATACTACATTCATGGCTCCAATTTATTATAGCTTCTAAAGATCATCTGAAAAATCTGTATTCTAACCAATAAAAACAGTTTTATGTAATTCTTGACAAGGTATCCTGATACAGCAGTAACAAGGAAGGGAGAATTCACTAGTAACTAACATTTTTGCTCAATCTCTTTCTCAGAGCTTGTGAATAGAAACCTCTGCAGCATTTATGAGTAGACTTTGAAGGAATTCCCTTTACAGAGCAACTTGTGTTGTTCATGATGATGAAGGAATGGAAACAACCAGACGCACTGAGGACGCAGCAATAAGGGGGACCCTCTATTTCCCCTTTGAACAGTTCAAAAAATTCTTTGGGAAAATATTAAATCCTGAAGTTCAGAAGAAATCATACTCCCATTAACTATAGAACCTTGCATTTCTTCTTCCACTGTTTCCTGTTCACAGTTTATAAATAATCGTTGCTTTTCTGTGTGTACGTGTGCCTGTCAACTTTCAGCTTTCCATAGGAGTTAATTTACGTTGTTAAACTTTTCACATTTGTGTAGTTTGACTCGCCTAACTCTCTGCAGACTCAGGTTTCCCCCACCCCAGACACGTGGTAATTGCATAATATTGATGTTATTCTCCTATTTTTCAATTCTAATTCTCTGCTGCCATACTTCAAAATACCAATTTGCTTCTTAACATTTACAGTGTGTATAGAACAGCACTGTACTGTTAGCCAAGCTGTCCAAAGTGATTTGTTCCTTTTCAGGCATGTTTGCTGCTTTAATGTGTTTACATCCTTACATTGGATAAAAAGTTTATTTTTTTTTAAGTCTCCAGTCTCCCTGTTTGCCACATCCCTTCGGCCCATTAAATTCTTTGATTTTTTTAAATTGAATTATTGATAGTGTCCCTGCTGGATCATGACAGCTTTGCTTGTTGTAGCTGTCATTTTCAGAGCTGACCCAGAGTACGGCTGACAGTGACACTGCTCGGAAATGGAAATGGAACGGGGATGACAACTCCAGCTGGATAGACAGTTTCTTGGAGAATATGTATTCAAAATAACTAGTACTAAACCACGATGAACGAGAAGGGAAAACAGAAAGACTTACAAGAGGAGACGGGCTGCCGCAACAGTCAATAAACCAAAAAAGAGATGTGGTGATACAGAAATAGAGCAGAACAAGTGATAATAGCAACACTTTTACTAATAATGTAAATTGTTAATAACTGGTAACGGAGGATGGCACTGTGAAATACCATGTATGGGCAGAAATACTGCCCTAAAGAAATTCTAGTCTAGGCTTACTGGTAATATGTAGCTAAAATTAAACAATGGAGCACACAGAAGAAGTTGTGAAAAAAAATTGTCTATGAAGAGGTAGAAGCCTAAGGGAAGACACAGGAGGCTGGAGAGTACCTGAGAGAAAGATGAGAGAAGAAGGGGATTCCAGATGGAGGGTGGCCCAAGTGCTGGAAAGGAGGACTAGGGACAAACAGTCTGTCTAGGGAATCTGCCCTGATATTCCTCTTAATGTGAGAAGAAAATTTGTCCTTGATTTAAATTATATTCCAAGATATTTAAGGATCGAAGACGTGCTGCGCTGTGTGCCTGGACTCTGTCTTCCCTGAGAAGAAAAATCTTTCCTCAATGTACAATTAAACTTCTAATATAATTTGGGAAAATTGCGTGTCTTTCGAAGCTGTCCAGCCAGACTTGAAGTTTTTCTTTTTATAGTTTCCAAATTAAAAAAACCCAACAACTTCTTAGAGAGATACATACAGTAAGTACAAATGCTGATGATCTCTGTCCTTGCAACACAAATTTTATAGAATGTCATTTTAACTAAATTTTAACTTTGAATCAGCAGAGAGAGAGGACAGTGTTTGGAGCCATGCCCAAACAGTTTCAAACTCACATTTTTTTTGTTTTTAAAAGAAAACTCACCTAGAGCATCCTAACTCAAAACATGCAGTAGTATTTTTACTTGGTTTATTCTCACTACAAAGAATTGTTGGTTCAGAGAACCCAGCTGAACCGAAGACCAGCTGTGCTTTTCGAGGTGGGGAGGGTGGCTTTTATTTACTCTCTTCTCCAAGTTTCCTTTTTTCACATATACTTTTAATAAGCTCTTGTATAGCAACAGAAGTCTTTGTTGACTGACATGTATGATGTCAGCAGGAAAGACAGATACTTGACAAGTCAGACTTTTCCTAACGTCCTTTAAGGACTGAGTGAACATATCTTGACTCTCAGATGCTGTTTATCAAAAAGCCATAATCCTTTCAGACAAAAAAAAATAAAGCATGCACAACCAATGAGTAGAAAGCACAAATACAGCCTGTGCAACACACTCCAGTATTTCAAAAACTAAGGGGCTGCTGAAGCTGTGTTAATGTGAACCAGCTGAGGATTTATCTTTAATTCAGCTTGGTACCAAAGGGAATAAGTTGAAAAGGATCTTTATTTTCAACCTGTAACTATAAATCCTGTCTCTATGTTGCCTTAGCAAACAGTCTTTATAGTAGGTCTGCATTTCATTCAGCTTTCATTTATTCTCATTTTCAGGGAGAACTTACTCATATAGATATGGTCAGTAAGATCTGTTTCCCAAAACACACAGTCGCTAAACCCTAAAAATAGTGTCCGACTGTTTTTTAACTTGTTTTTGATAATGCATTTAGAAGAAATGTGAAGTACTGGAATGCCAGCCTCATATAGCCAATCCCTTTATGGGGTCTGCAGAGCTAAGACAGTGAGACTGATGATATTACAGGCTTCCCCGTTAACCCATCTTAAAAAAATGGAGCTTCTTCCCTCCTAAGGTTATTTCCTGAGTTATTTTCTGCCTATCAACCACCAACTTCCATTTATATTAAATCAGAAAAAGCTGACTTTAATTTCTTTTTCAAGAGTTTTCCCGTTTCTTCTTCTTTTGACCAGAATCTGGAATTTGACTTTCCTTCCAGAACAAAGCAAAACTCCTTGATCTTTTACAGAAGTTAATGGCACATGTCATTTAACGGCATCTGGGATCCTGTTCATCACCTGTGTGTGATTCAGATGCATCCACACCACACAAAGTCAGTGAAGCCAGGTAGATTTATGTCAGCTGAGTTTTCCTGCGACCCAAAGTCTTATTATAGCCTATCAGGGATGGAGGACACGGGGTAAACCAGCTGAACCGTTCCATTACAGCTCAGTGCTGCTAACAGTAGTTCTGCTTCTTCTCAGATGGATGAATAAAAGGAGAGGTATTTTTGCAACTACTTGGAAAGTGGCTTTTCCTTTCCTGAAGGAATGAGCTAACAGGGTCTGTAGTGTAGTTACTGCTTAAAATGCGTTTGGATTTTATAATCCCTAAACTAGTTTTGGTGTTCTTAATATCTAGTTCAGAATGCCGATTATTGAATGACAATTTAGACACCTTTGACTTTGCTGAGATGAAGACTGCAGAGTTTGTCTAAAAGAAGACAAGGCAAGGAAGAATTGTCATAGCTCGAAGGGAATAAATTGCCTCACTGCAGTGTGCTGAGGTATGCTGGGTTGCACCTGGGCTTTAAACCAGGCCCATGCTCCTGCTGCTCAACTGGGCAGCACCACGCTACCCACAGCACAGGCGGCAGCCGAGAAGAAGAGAAGGATGATTCCAGGCTCGTTTAGCTCACTCAGTTGAGCGTGGTGCTGAAACACCAAAGGTCGCGGGTTCGATTCCCGTTGGGTCCCCCCATGTGTTGCCTGATCTAGTTGAGAGGCGTCCCTGCCCATGACAGGGAGGTTGGATTAAATGATCTCTAAGGTCCCTTCCAGCCTAGGCCATTCTGTGATTCTATGATTCTTTTTGTGAATGTGGGATTGTGCTGGTCTGTGAAGTGTCATCCGTGACGCTTCTGCACACAAGCCTGATGCTGGCGAGGATGTTAAAGCAAGGTTTTGGTTCCGTTTGCTTTGGTGCCTTGCGCGACACGTTGCCAGGACTGTTGGGGCACCATCTGTGCAAACAGGCCTCCAGTGTAACGTTTGAAAATGCCTCATCTCAGAGGAAGACCATTACTTTTGGTGACAAGGACCCAAAGGCTTATTAGGATTTCTGGAAAAAGGTGCAGAGGGGCCAGCATAATGCTAGACAGCTTTGGGACTTAGGGGTGAAGTCTGCAACAGCCAGGAGCGGAGTTAGTAGCTATATTAATCATTGGAACCTGATTAACGGAGGATTTATCATTGCTTTGATATAACACCCATGTGGCACTGGCATGAGTGTTTCCAGTCGGGATCCCCTTCCCAGACTCAAGGGAATTAAATCTCCTTTTGGAAGAGGCGAAATCTCCCTTTGACACAGGGGTGACTGGCTGCCTCCTTTCTCCAACAGCAGGGCAGGGATAGTGCCATTGCCCCCCTGTGCCAATCCAAGGGTTAGAAACCCCAGGACATGGAGTTGAGGCTGAATATATTTAATATACACATTTTCACCCAGCAAGCAAAATTCACCAATCGCCTGCACAGGCACCAGGCTGGACCAAAGATACGTTTCATCCCCCCTGTACCACAGGGCTACAAAAACAAAAAAAAAAGAAGCAACATGAGAGGAGGAAAGATACACAGATCCCAAACAAAACCAGTGTAACTCTGGAATCTTACGGCTAGTGCTCCCTTTCTGGGGATGGCAATGTCAATCTCTGTTACCAAGACTAAGCTAAATAGTCCTTGAATAAAACATGTGCCCAACATCAGGAACATAGACTAAACCCCCATGTGAGTGATTGTATCGCTGCACTACAAAATCAGACTGCTTCTTCCCTCTGCCTCATCAATCTTGCATTACAGAGCATCACAGCCCAGCTTCCACGTACGTCTGCACACAAACTCTGCACACTGTATAACCACGGTTCAGGAAAGATACCAATAGTGAAAGAAATACCAATTCCGTAAAGAATTATTATTACTGCTCTACAATAATCCTTCATGCAGGACCCCAGCACGTGTCCAGGCTTCCCTGTGTTACGTTTATTTCCTTTTCATATTTCAGCTACAATAATGGGAAAGATTTATCCTTTACAAACATTTTCCCCCATCTTTATTCAGATTTAGTACTTCAGTAATTAGTTTTAATTGTAATTTTCAATTAATCTGTTTCTCCCAAGCATCAGCCTCTATATGTGGTGTATTCAAGTGCTTCTTACTGACATAATATCCAAATAATTCAACTAACCTTGTGTCAATCTGGCAGAGGTGGACTGCACTCCGCAGTTGGTGTATTTTAACAGTTCACTTTGTGCATGCATTTCTGATGAAAAGAAATTACGGGATGTTAAGCACAGACAGTCAGTGTTTAAAGGAGTGTGATATTCTATTTGCATTATTCCATTCCATATTGTATTGGTCTATCGAACTATTCAACCCAGGAAACAACTCTTCAGTGGATGTTCAGTCTGTGTTTCCATACTGATGGTTTTTCAACTGTCTCATTCCTTTGTAATCTTAATCAAGAGCAACCTGATTATTTATTTATTTTATAATGCCACACAAGACATTACTCTCTTGTCTTTGACTTCATGGTACTGCGGGGAAATGTGCTGTTTCTAAAACTTAACTCTATTAGTGCTGGTCAAAATTTGTATTTTCCAAAAGGAGTATTTAATGTAGAAAAATGATCCACACATACACAGACACAAATTTATATATTTTGATAAAAATAATTAAAAAAATGCTCAGTGCTCATCAACTCATAATTGTTGGCTAAAAAATGCAAACCTACACACACTGAAGACTTCAAAATCTAGAAGTAATCTGCCAAAACAAATACTATTCCCAGCATACATTCTAAATACATATGCATTTCTATTTTCTGAGTATAGCAGCATATTTCTCCTCTAATCTATTTTCCTGTGCTGAGCGATGGATTTCTGCAAGGTGATGCTTTGTAAGTAAACTAGAAATTAAAATTATTTTTAACACAATTGTGCTATAAACAAACTTTGGATGGCATACATTGCAGTGCTAGAAAATATGTATATAATCCTAAAAACTATAAGCTATACTCCATGAGTAGGAATATTCATTGAATACTCCTTTCATTATTTAAGTGTCGCTAAGATGTGGTGTTGGGGGATATGGTTTAGGGGTGAACTTGTAGTGTAGGGTTAATGGTTGGACTTGATGATCCCAAGGGTCTTTTTCATCCTGAACTGTTCTATGGTTCTGTGATTCTTGACCTCCTGTTTTTTTTTTTCATTATTGACCTTCTGATTTTCTCTTGCCCTTTTAAAATATTGTCTTAAGAAACCCAAAACCATTAAAATCTCCCAAGGTGACATAAAGAACCTGAAAACTTATCTGAAGAAAGGTGAATGCCAGTGTTTATAATAAGGAGCATTTTAAAAAGGATGTAAACTCTTGCATTCCAGCTTGCAGGAAAACTTCTGCCTAACAAGCAGCCAGAGGAACATTTCCCCTTGGTCAGCTTGCTTCCATAGCTTTCCTCACAAGATTCTGGGATTGACAGCAGGATAGTGCCAGATCACATCCCAGGAACCATCTACCCAGGCAGGAATGTGTTATGTGATAACACAATACGAAACTACCACATCACATGCAAAGTAGGGAAATTTCCATATATTTTTCCTCCTCTTCCTATTAATAGAAATAATTTTCAGCATAATCGATCCTTTGAATTCTCATGTATGTGATGAGACACAAACCTGGAAACATCTGAAAGATGGATCATCTCTAATTTGTGAGAGCTCTGGAACATCTCTTGTCTTTCACTAATGCTACAGACCATCTCACTGAAAAAGATACCTCAGGAAGGAATTCACTGGTTTCTGCTGCCATTTCCCAGAACCAGCTCATTGTGCTCTAAACCCCTTTGCAGTGAACGCTAAAAGGAGAGGCTGCTCCTCTGGCAGTTCCCTCTGCTCCGTCAGATTCCAGCCCACACACAGCTTTGGCACGCAGCAAAGCAGCATGTGGCCACACAAAGAAAGCCGCTGCTGCAAAAAAAACCTCGTCTGTCACAAACTCCAAGTGGGAACTGGTCCTGCAGAGCAACTGGACATTATCCGGCCACGCAGCAACTGGCTTTCTGAGAGTCTCATCCCCAAGAGCTGTGGAAGGGATCATGCCATGAACAGGCGGCTGCGGGCACAAATAAATTAAGGACCACTCTGCAAAAGCAACAAAGAGCCTGGCTGCAGCCCATCGGCACGGATGGGTGTCTGAATTAGCCTGGAAGCAGCTGGGGTGGGATGGCAGGAGCGCTGGTTGTAGTTTCAACAATATAGCCATTCAACAATACAGTTCTGAGTATAGCATTTCAGAAGCACAGGCTGTAATTTTCATGTGTTATTTTCCTATCCCTTTTCAAGAGCACATCTCTTTACCCCTCAAACAGCCCCAAAGATGGCCTTTCCACCCTCCGGCTGGCTCTCACAGCACAGATCTTCTCCAAGCTCCCAAGAAGGAAAGGGCAGACTAACACAAGTAATGGTCAGACCCCTAGAAATGATGAACACCAGAGATCCCAGAAGATTGATCAGGAGGGATTATGAAGATGAAGGTGATGGTAAGAAGATTAAATGAGTAGTGAACAGTGAAAGGCAGAACTTGCTCGAAGCATCCTGTGCTTCAAGTGTTTGAAGGACCTCTCTAACTGCAGTCCATTTCTGTGAAACCTAGTAACAAGACCAGATATATGTCCCTGCTACCTAAAACACTCAGTTCTGCATTGCAGGACTTGGTTGTTCATCAAAACTTAAGGGGGTCACAAAGGAAAATACAGGGAAAAGAACCTCTAGCGTACAACAGGACCTAGAACCCTCTGCATCTGCCTTCCCGTAAATTTCAAATGCAAAAACACTTGAGTTCATCTCTGTACAGAATCCTCAGCATCTAATGTTTGTGTTTTGTTTACCCAAGCCGATCGTATTTACATGGAAGGATTAGGAGAGAAGTGTCCTGGTTTAATAACTCTGAAGGTTTTTTTTTTTTAATTTCATCCTTTTTTTTTTTTTTTTAATTTCATCTTTGTTCTTCCAAAAATGTGCTTCAAAAGCTTATTCATAGAATCACAGAATTGTCAGGGTTGGAGGGGACCTTAAAGATCATCTAGTTCCAACACTCCCACCTGCAAAGATATACACGACCTCTTTATTCCTGAGAGCAGAGTCCAAAACGGCTCATTTTCTGCATCAGGCAATGCAAAGGCCAGACCACCAGGCAATGCAAAGGCCAGACCTTAATTTTATATATATTTTCAAAGATTTGTTAATTTTAAAGCATTAAATGAATGTACTTCCCTGACGTGTAAGTAGTGGTTCAGATGTAAGAGCTACTATGACTTCATGATTGGCAGTTCGTCAAGTGAGCTGCAGCAGCTCACCTTGCTGCACAGTTTTGTCCTTTCACAAATGCAAAATAAGACACGTAAGATTAAACCTCTGTCACTAACTCTTAGGCTAATGCATTTTACTTGTTTCCTCCGTGCTAAGAGCATGCACTCAGTCAATTACCACAGTCCAGTTGATGAGTTGTAACTCGTTAAGTCACACTAACTCAATTGTGTTGGAGCTGATGATGGCTTGTGAGGCTCCCTGGCACAAAAGGATGTCATTGCAGCTTCTGCATGAGACAGAAACCCCCAGATAATACTGAAAAGCCATGAATAAAATGTTCACATACACCTGGGCTTCATCTGAACTGGCTCTTGTCTTGTATTCTGTGGAGGGCTACACATGACCAAGCTGCCTATGCTCCTCACTGCAGTCAATGAAGATCTCATCAAAGGAGTTAGGAGCTTGGTGTCTCAATTCAATTCCCACACATAGGTATCTACAGTGTTTGAGCCACCACAGACTATGTCAGATAACTTCAGGGTGATATGATCCAGAGCCATGCTCCCATGTGCTTGTGCTTCCTGTAGTGGCAGTTAAGGGCCAACAACCTTAAAAAGCACGTGTGCCTATGTGTGGGCAACTGAATGAAGCCGTGTTCTACAATTTTCTCACCAAATGAAAAGGTCTGCTCTTCCTCCACATCCACTATTGCCTATTGTAGATTTGGTGGACCTTCTGACTGACTCAATGCAACCATTTCCACTGTCCTATTAAGATGGCAATGGAGCTTATTTTAAGGCTAAGTCATTGTAAGTCACATAATTTTCTACAAATTAACTCTCTGCTAGCACATGTTTACTAAGAGCAGTGTCTTTCGCAAGGATTTGCTGTTCAGAACAAGCTCACACCACAAGAAGAGACAGCAAAGAACCCAGCTGGCAGCATTTGGGTTGTGGACTGGGCTGCAGTGGAGGTGACTGGACTGAGCTGCCAAATAAGACCACAGCCTGAACCTCCTCCTGAAACTTGTCATCATCCCTTCTCCTTTCTGTTGCTTCTGTCCCCTGTTCTGGTACGGCATCCACATTTCTTCTCTTATCAGGCAAATTCTCCCTCTCTCTCTCTCTCTGGATGTCTGCCCATTCAGCCTTGACCACAAAGTCCCCACCACTCTGCATCACTGTTTCAGGGACCCTCTCTCTCAGCTGTGTCTCCCAGTCCTGCTCCTTCCTGGCAGCCACAGGACCTGCTGCCCAGAGCTCCCAACACAAAACGGGCTTCACGTTGCTGCGTCAGGAAGAATCCTGTTCAGCTCTGCTAATTACACAAAATACAGGTTTATTTTGTCCCCTCTCTTGGATCAAACAATCCTCCCGTACAGTTAAACCTCACTGTTTCCCTATTCTGGCAAACACCATCCACGTCCTCCTTTCCCTCTTATTTTGACCCTGATCCTCTTTATTCCAGGGTCGGTTTGTTGGGGGGGGGGTTCCAAATATATGCACCCATACTTTGCTGGTATTTGTAACTTATACTAGTTATGCTGAAAATTGAAGTCTGGGTCTCAAGATTTTTCATTTCTACTTGCTGTTATCTGCTTTTTTTTTTTTTTTTCATTTTACTGCCCCTAGGACTATGGCCGCATGCATAGGGACTTTGTAGGAGAATTCAGCTAAGCTTTGTTTTCTTGGATGGACAGTACTCTTGCTATAAGTGCCTGTCATCATAAGCCTTTAAAAAATATGTCATGAAAACAGGGAATGACTGGGGAAGACAAAAACCAAAATAAAAGAATACAAGGACATGCAGGTCTAGTTTTAGAATTAGAAATTGAGGAAAGGATCTTATATAATCCATCAAAAAAGTTTTATATAAATGATTTATTTGGCTTAGTAGAAGTGATTTGTTTGGTCTATTTTTGTTCTAGAGATTCAATGCTATAAATAATAGCAAGTTCTCTTTCAACCAGAAATATAACATATACCTTGCTAAGCTATAAACTTTTCCAATCCTCATATACGAGAGAGAAGGTAGTGCTGGATGCAAGTGTAAATTCTGGCACTCTGACAAGTATTTCTTCAAAAATATAACCGGGAAACTTTAATTTACAGCTTTGGCAGTTAAAAGGTAGTTGCAAGTACAGAGAAAAGTTACTTTTTCTCCAAAATTCTCCCAGATTTCTACTGTAACCTTATCACAAGCCCCAGAACGCGTTGCTACTACATAACCTGTCTTTTATCATCTGAGCTGCTACCTGCTTGCTCACCCAGAAGTCACCGAGTTGGACCATCTGCAGCCCAGGACAAACGTGGGAGCAGAGAGCAGCAGCCTCCTTGAGAGAACAACTGAACGTGCAAGCTGCTTCCCGGTAAATGAATATTTATTCACAGTCAGTCTTACTCTACGGGGTTTGCAAGGTAGCTTATTTCTTTTGCATCTCTCACGCATACCCACAGTTAGCAGGGAGCAGCTGGCACAAGGTAACCTTGGTTTTGTGAAGGCTCGTTAGAACTGGTTCCTGCATTGACCTTCACTCTATTCAAAATTATTGCTAACTGAAAGTACGCATTTTTCTTCCCACTCATCTCTAGTTACTAACAAAACACTTAGATCCAGTATAGTACTGGAGATTTTTTATTTGCTGTCCTCATTTGGAAGTAGAGGAACTAGATAATTTCAGAAGATGCTTCATTATTCTCACTCTGGGCAAGCCCCCAAATATTTAACACCATTTCCATGCCTTCACTTAACACAATGAAGGCTATGTCAGGTTTCCTAAGAATACGAAACTTACTCTGGATTACTTTGATAGGGAAATAGAGGGAAAAACTGAAGCTCAGACACATTGTTAGACAGAAGGAAACTTGCCAAGTGGAGTTTCACAGAAACAAGGAATCATGTCTCACAAGTTTGGGAGGTATTTTCTGCACTCCAAAGAGTACAATGGATTTCAGTCTGAAATATGGTGGTTGCTCTCCGGAAAAGTTATTGTGTAACTTTCTAATAAGGTGAGCTGGTTCTCAGACAGTTTAGCTGCCTTGGTAAATGAAGCACATCCAAAGGTAGTAAGATGGACTGTCTCAAAGAAGACTGTGCTGAGCTATAGAGGAGCAGGTAGAGTTTGGGAAAGAACAGTTTCCCTTAAGTTCAGGCATATGACAAGAGTGTATAATACAGTTTTTTACTAAGTGCTTTGAAAAATTAAACAAAGTACGAGTTATTCTGATTTTTTTCTTTGTTTAAACAACTGGGTTTGTTTTTTTTCCCCTAGTCCTGGTTAAATATTTTCTCTTCTTTGGATATCTTTTAAAATTTACTGTCAATACATTTTCAGACAAAGCCATTTTGAAATACTAATGAAAACATCTCAGTTAAAATGTCAAAATGAAGACTTTTTTTTTTTTTTCTGTGATGACACTTGAAGGTAAAAGAAAAATGTGAAATGAACTCCACTTTTTTTTAGCTAGTGTATTTTTTGGCTGACAAAGTAGTTTACTTACAAAGAAAAAAAAAGCATCTAACTGCACCCATAGAAAATTCATGAGAAGCAACTTCACCTGATAAGAGAGGTCATTTTTCTCTCAACCAAATATAAATGTCTATAGAAGAGACACCTACTTCCTGAGTAGACCATCTTAAATCGCTTTTCTAATCAATGGAATAAAATAGGGAATAATTCATCCAACATATTGAAGTGTCTATGTTAGAAGGTTTTTATCCTGGAAGATGTATCAAAAGATAGTGAGGGAAATCCTGCCCTAATTATTCAGGTGCGATTCAGTTGCCACCATTTGAGGTACTTCATGGCATTCCTCATGGTGTCCAGGAACTCAGGAAATGTTTCCTCATGGAGAGGGTGCTCAGGCACTGGGATGCTCTGCCCAGGGAAATGGTGGAGTCACCGTCCCTGGAGGGGTTTAAGGAGAGGCTGGATGTGGCACTTAGTGCTGTGGTCTGGCCATTGTGGTGGTGTTGGGTCACAGGCTGGAGTTGATGATCTCAGAGGGCTTTTCCAGCCTCAAGAATTCTGTGATTCTGTGATTCCATGGACACAGCCACTCCAGAAGTGAGTCTCCTCACGTGCCCCATGTCCGATGTACTGGATACCTTATGGCATCTCATTCAGCACCAGGCACTGGAAGTAGATATTGGCATATGACATCTGCCATCTGCACGGACAGCAAGAACAAGCACTTTTCTTCCACCACTGACTAGAAAGGCCACTGAGGATGGCTTCACCAAAAGCAGACAGTGTATATAGAAGAATCCAACCAACACTTCTGGGAAAATCAATTTTGGTGGGAGCAGATTAGAGGAACTCGAAGAGAGCAGAGACCTGTGCCGTGCAGAACAGTTCTAGACTATTACGAGTAAATACCATGGAAATGTGATTACCTACCTGTGAATGGGGAGAATTGCAATGCAATCTCTAAGCAAATGAAATCGTCTTAGCACCTTTAGGTAATCAGTTTATCTGCTGCTGAGTTGACCTAGAGATTAAGAACGTCAACACGAACTTTCTATGCTCAAAGGAAATGTTAAGATGAAATAAGTAGCTATATAACCTGATACTTAGATTCGAAGAGAGTGCGACAGGGAGAAAACAAAATCAACAAAGGAACAGTACAGCTTGTTTCCAGAAATATTGATTGATGCATTGCTTTCTGAAATCAGCTTGGTTCAGCCAGGCAGGTGGCTGGATGAGCTGAAAGATCGTGCACTGTTTTGACAGGAAGACAAACATATCAGTTTAAATTTAACAATCCCTCTACTCCAGTTGTCATTTCAAAGCTTTCTTATGCCATTGACCTGACATTAGATCAATAACATTATGACATTTTATGGCACATCAGTGGCATAGCAAAAAATACTGAGCATAAACCCTAAAGGATGGAAAAATGCCCAAAAAAGCATATGCTACATGAGTGTGTTTGTTTTTTTAAAAAGTAATGGCCTCTTACATATCAAAGATATTAACCTGCTTCATATTTTCCATATCACTTTATTTAGTAGTTATTGAAAGTGTATCAGGGGGATCACTTCTCCCTGAAGAAACTTGGACTGACCCTAAAGAAAGCCAGTTAGCTGAACTCATTATGTTTTGTATGAGAGTACACATTGTTCTGTTTGATTGTTTCTACTTCAATCCCATTTTCATCTTTCCATTATTTCTGTGAGACAGTATTATTACAATTTTCTTTGCAATGTAGTTGGATACATTCTCTATGCACAAAACTAAATCTTTAGGAACAATGAACAAATGTACATTAAAATACTGTAATTCTAATAGAACTCTCAAAGTCTAAATGGGAAAAACATCACCTTATTTGAAGACTGACCATAAAACACCCTCTGCTTGAGACAGCTTGAACTAGTGCAAGTTTAGAAAAATATAAAAAACCCCACAACATTTTAAGACATAATACCTTGCAGAACATAACTGAAATGCAGAGAAACGTTGTTTTCTGATGTTGAGAAAGTGTAACTGTAACATACATTACATTTGGTGGGCTAAAAGAAACTAATTTCCATTACCCTGAGCCTTTTCCACAATTCAAAAGAGTGCATCGGTGATCTGATTGCAATAAAGGATATAAACCACAAGAATATGACAAGAAAATGAGTTCTGACTGTCCAGGGGCAATTTGATCCGAATAAAGCAGCTTCATGTTTTACTTCTGGTCTGCAACTCCCCTGCGACATAGGCTGGTGGTCACGTATTTTGGATATTGGGGTTTTCTGTCTGTGGCAGCAACATTCGTATTTTCTGCATATTACTTCTAAACTAGTCTCCCAAGAATAGGTGGAGAACAAGGGATGCTCAGAAGTGTGATCTGCCCAACCTGTTTTGGACCTATGCATTAGAAGTTAAACCGACCTATAGACACCATTGCCAACTTCATCCAGCCCCACAGAGGGACCAGAGAGCTCTAGACATCTAGTCAAAGGAATCCCAGCTTGGATCGTTGGCTAAAGAAAGTAACCCTGCTCTGCATAATATTTGTAGGAGAGACATCTCCCTAGAGTATGACACTCCTATTTGCACATTATGGATCTCTTTAGCAAGGGATCAGTCATTGAAGACCTCAGGTTTCAGATTAGATGGAGAATGAAATGACAGGTTTTAACAGAGGTCGAGCTGAGACACTCAAGATTGACTATGCACTCCTCCATGCTATCTCTTCTGACAGTAATGGTTCGTAACTTCTAATATGAAAGCATCAACTCTGGCACTACAAGTCTGAAAAGTAGCAGGGCAAGTGACCACTCCAGGCAACAGCACCTTTTTCTTACGCACAGATCCACCGGGTTTGCTGCTGGGTAGTGCCAGAGACAGGAAACATGAATATTTGATCTCACCAGCTATGTATGTTCCTTTTCCCTCAAGATCTGATCTTTTTTAACTTCTTAATGGTTCATGCATGTAGGATTCTGTCTATTTTGGAAAGCTGCTTTGGGATTTTGGTTGTTTAATTTTGTCATGCAAATAACCATTCAGTTAGGTCAGGAATAAGCAACTTGTACTTTAATTGCAGTTTAGATTTCTCAGGAAAATGGATTTATTCTAAGGTCTAGATGAAGTGTCCTCTGAGTGGCTCGTATGTGTACGTAAGTACATTAGCACATTGGTATGTTATGGCAGATGTTTCTGCCCACCTGGTTTGCATATATACATGATAGCACTTGAGAACAAAAACATTACAGCAACTCAGCAAAAAAAGGTGGGCTTTTCATATTGTTGGAAGAGATTAAAACAGATTGGAGCATAATTTCAATTTCTGAAATGCATCAATGTGTGTGTAGTTCAAATTCAAGTTGTATTTTGAAGATTTGCTCTCAAGAACTCAGTGGATAACTCCAAATGGTTCCATGGAGGTAAAACAATGCAGGTAATTGAAACCGAACTGACCTCTTGATTTGAAAAATTGGGAAGAGATATTTCAGTCTGATCCCGTGATATATTATATGGGTCTCTGCAGAGATGCACACTTGTGCTACTCCTAACTCTTCCGCACAGTTATCAGTTTTTAATACCTAAGATCCTAACAAAAGAAAGTGTTTACATACAGTTTTGCACAGCTTTTAATTTTTCATATGTATGGCTAGTCTAAACTATAAGGGCAAATCTTCCCAGATACAGGAAGATTAGTGTAATTTATTATATCTCCAAGAGGTACGCTTCAGTGAATTGCAGAGACTGACATTAGACCAAGATCTATTTGCATAATGCACTGTATTGTGCATTAAAGACTGAGCTCCACAGTGCCTAAAGACTGGTTAAGAACAGTGGGAGAGAAAATAGATACAGAGGAAAAGTGACTTACACATGGGTGCACGGCCAGTAAGTAGGAAAGCAGAGCACAGGGCCAACCCTCCTGCCTTTCAGCTGTGTTCTCCTCATGAGGAGAAACTGCATCAGTGGAATAAACCCAAAAGGTAAGACAACAGCCTGTTAAAATCATAGAATGTTGGGGTTTGGAAGGGACCTGTAGAGATCATTCAGTCCACTTCTCCTGCCAGAGCAGGATACCCCAGGGCAGTTACACAGGAACGTGTCCAGGTGGGGTTTGAAAGTCTCCAGAGAAGGAGACTCCACACCCTCTCTGGGCAGCCTGGGCCAGGGCTCCATCACGTGGCTTAATTGCCATGTTAGGTTCCCAAACTACAGACACATTCAAAATTTTTCTCTTTCTCTACTAACTTTTGTTCCCTACAATTGCCTTACTGACTGCAGATCTGCCTCTGAGAATGCCACAATGGATATAAACTTTGAGTAAGAAAAACTGTCTAAAATAAGTGTGCATTCAAGCACTACAAACACCGTGGTGCATTTCAATTTAATAACTCAATAGCTGGAGTACTCACCTCAGAGGTGGGGACCCTCTGAGAAAATGTAAACCTCACTTAATCACCATGTGTTTCTGGCCACTGAAATAGCTGGCAGCCTTTAGAGAAGAAACTTTGCAGACCTATTGCTGAGGTTATTTCACTCTGCACCAAAGCATAAGAATTAAGTGAACTAGGGACAGTGTCAAAGTTGAAGGTTGGTCCAACCACTAAACTTTGACAGATGCTCTCTATGATTCCTCTAGCACCCTCCCAGGGGAGAATAACAGGGGAATCAGGAAGAGAGACTTCGAGGTTGAAAAAAACTTGAATCAGTTTAATGAAAAAGAATACTACTAACAGTAACAATTAAGATGTCAAATTATATACATACATATGAGAGAATATATTAATACAGGACCCACTCTTTCTAGATGACAACAGGGTCCTGAGCAGAAAAAAAGTCCCAGAAGACTGGACTCAGCAGCAGATGGAAGTGCCCAAGCACAGAAGCCCAACGATAGTCCAAAAGAAACAGAAAAGGAGCTGTACCTCTCCCACCCGGGGCAGCGGACAGAGGAAAACAACCTGTCCTGACAGACGGGCGCTCCTCTGCAGTGCTCAAACAGGAGGCAGGAACACCAGCAGCACAGGGAAAGATGACGAAGAGCCAACAGCAATTCTCCCAGCACAGAAAGCACAAAAGGCAACACATCTCTTCCTATGGGCCTTTATACACTGAGCACCATGGGAAGGAATATCATGATTGTCCATTTGGGTCACCTGACTCATCCTCTCCTCCCCATAGGAACAGCTGTCCCTCTTCCCTCACTGATTGCCACCAATGCCAGGTAGCCCCAGAGAACTTTTATCCTGGTGCTCTCAAACCAGGATAGACAGGAAAAGAAAAAAAAAAAAGTGAATTTCATTCTGTATATCCACCTGGACATCATTCCTCCCACTGGGACCACACTGACTAATGGCCAGGAGACAGTGCCAACCTCAGTGGCAGTGTAGTGGATCCTGTTCTGCATTGCACGTGTTCCCCAAGTGTTTCACATGAGCCGTCAGTGGCACCTGCAGCCCAGAAAGCCAGTCGTGTCCTGAGCTGCATCAAGAGGTGCATGGCCAGCAGGTCGAGGGAGGTGATTCTCCCCCTCTACTCCACTCTCGTGAGACCCCACCTGGAGTGCTGCTTCCCGTTCTGGAACCTCACCTACAAGAAAGATCTGGACATGCTGGAGAGTGTCCAGAGAAGGGCCACAAGGATGATCAGAGGGCTGGAGCATCTCTCCTATGAAGACAGACTGAAAGAGTTGGGGCTGTTCAGTCTGGAGAAAAGAAGACTCCGAGGAGACCTTATTGTGGCCTTCCAGTATCTCAAGGGGGCTACAAGAAAGCTGGTGAGGGGCTTGTTAGGATGTTGGGTAGTGATAGGACTAGAGGGAATGGATTAAAGCTGGAGATGGGTCGGTTCAGATTGGACGTGAGGAAGAAGTTCTTCCCCATGAGGGTGGTGAGACCCTGGTACAGGTTGCCCAGAGAGGGGGTGGAAGCCCCATCCCTGGAAGTTTTTAAGGCCAGGCTGGATGGGGCTCTGGGCAGCCTGATCTAGCAGGGGATGTCACTGCCCATGGCAGGGAGGCTGGAACTAGATGATCTTTTAAGATCCCTTCCAACCTTGACAATTCTATGATTCTTCTAACTCCACTCCACATAGAAGAAGGGTGTGATTCGGCTGCTTACACATGGACATATCAGGACATTTTGTACTTCGTAAGGTACCACGTGTAACCTCCAAGTGCTGCCTCTAAGGTGTGTGGGTACCTACTGTAGACCAAATGTTACATTCGCCAGCTCAACGTGGATGACTGGTACCCTATGGCATCTCACAGCAAGGGTGTATTTATAGCTGCAGCTGAACAGTTTCTGTTTAACCTTAATTTTCTAAACCAAGCTGTTGCTTTTAGCTCTGGAGCAGGCTGTGCTCAAATCCCAGTGCTCTAACTAAACAGTATTTCTCAGACTCGGGTACCGAATGAACAGTTCTTCAACTGGTACAATCAGCTTAGCTTCAATGGTTTCCACGGAACACCACCAAATTACATCAACTGAGGAGGACCTGATCCACTGGTAGCTGATGTAAAAAATCAGCAAAATCTTGCTATGAGTCAAAGATACTGGCACATCATTTCCGTGTGTTTGCATAAGAACTTATTTTTATACTTGGCTGGACACAATGAAAACGACAACAAAAAACCCAAACCAACAAAAAAACCCCAAACAGTCCTTGCAGCAAGAAAGGATGGAATCACTCCCTAACAGAAAGTTGAGCCAAGGGAATTTTTATTATTTCAGGAAATTAAGTTCGGTGTCCTAGAAAACTGGTAACGAACATGGATCTTCTGTAGGTCTATGGAGAGAAATCACACATTTGATGGCACCTCAGAAAAAAACTTACTGGCAGTCTGTGGGTCAGAGTCTACTACTACAGTATTCTTGCTTATTCTGTAACTTTAAGGATATATTACTACAGATAATCATTGCATTGGTGCCAGCAAAGTGAGGTAGAACATACGAAAGACAGAGTAACTTGAAATAAGAATTATTAAAGCCATGTAGGAACGTTTTAACAAGAATTGATTTAGGTTTGCTCATCTCCTGAAATAATCTCTTTTTTCATTTTTCTTTTTGATGACACATTACTCTTTTGCAAATAAAACATCATCTTCAAATTACCAGGAAGGGATTAGCTTGCTGATTAACGAGCTGACACTGCTCACAAGAGTAGTTTTCAGGTGCTTTGTTTGAAAACAAAAGAAAAAAGGATAATATTGAAATTTCAGAATATTTATTAAACTAGAAGAGAAGTTTCAAAAGCTTTGCAGCTCCTTCTTTACATATTCAGGACTCAAGTGAGCTTCTGACTTTGCACCTGTGTGCTGGGAGTAGAGAAAGGAGGGAAAATGCAATACTCAGAACACAAAAAAACCACTTTTAGTATGAAGATTAAAAGCTTCATTTTGGGGGAGTATAGGACTCTTGACAGTAGAAATCACAGTAACTCCATTAATAAATAAATCTGACCCTTTTCTTTCACTGATCTATTTTGCTCCATGATACTCTCTAACTGGTTCTGGAATAGTCAAGCTGTCAGCATTCTCCCCTGATGGATTTTCCACTCCTATAAAAATCTTTTAATGCAAAAAATCTGGTTTTGTGCTGCTACTGCGGGATATGTTTTACTTTCATAGCTCAGGCTCTCCCAGTCTGTGCTATCGATTCTTTTAGTCCATTTTTAAGCTGGTAGTCTGACATAGCTAATGCTAGAATTGTACATAAATAAAATCCATGCATAATGAAATGAGCTATTGCTTCTGGCTGCTTGAAACAAAGGTCTGAAAATACAAAGCTAAGATGAAAATTCAGCGTTGCAGAACTCTTCACATGTTTTCTCAGATGAAACGTGACGTTGACTCAGAAGATAGAAGGAGACATGGTTTAACATGCAGGTGACATAACGGGAAGTACCACACTGCACGAAGGGAGAGGAGAACACAAACTTAGTGAGCTGTATGAAAACTATCCCTTTTTCTACAGAGAAGATTTGAGTTAGGATGCAGGTAAAGCAGCGATGTCTACCCAAGATAATTTTAAGGCTTCAATGTCGCTGCCAGATGTTTTTCCTGTAGTGTTCTGCCCTACGTACTTTGCTCCGTTTATCTGTGCACATTTGATTTCTTCCCTGTAGCACTCTTCTTCGTATCTGGCTGAATTTCACTTGCTGTTTCTCCTATCTGTGAGTTTGACGAGTGACACTGGTCTGACAGCAAGTGGAGCTCATCCAGCAAATGTGCAAGTGATTAACAAGCTCCGAGTAAAGACGTGATGAATTGCACCACGTCAAGAATCCATAATACAACCCGCGAGATTTGAGTGTGAGCAGAGGAGCTGAGAGCGACCGCATTTAGGATGACCAGCTGTGTTGCCTGTGACCCAAGGCAACAGAGAGGGTGCTGCAGCTTCCACTTGCTAATTCCTTTTCCTCTGCAAAATGATACGAATACACCTGTTGTTTTAGGACCATCAGGAAAATATAGCTATTTAGCTGATGCAAGAAATGTCACTTCAACTAAGTGTTAAGATGGCTGTAACTTCTGTGGGACCATTTATTTAATGTATGAACAAAGCAAGCTAAATAGATAACCCATGTTCACTAGCCACTTTTCTAACTTAAGGTATAATTTCATAACTGTCCTATATCTGACTGCCTAGACTGTTGTGGAACACCTTAGATCTTTCAATAACAGAGCAATTAGTCAAATAGAGTTTGTACAGTTATACACAGGCACACACAAAAGTTGTGCCCAGGGCTTGGAAGAGCAGGATCACTGAGAATACTAAACACTCCAATACCTGTTAGGGAATTCAGCATTGCTCATGCAGAAGGAATAAAGAAATTCCCACAGCTCTCCTGATTCTGGGTTTTGTTTAGCCAGACTCAAGACACAGTTATAATTAACAGGAGCCTGAAATCTATATGGCAGGCTTTCCATTTGCATAAAGGCTAGACATGGACCTGATCCCTGCAAAGAAAATGGGGTGAGCTTCAGTCACCATTTAAGCTAGTGATGAAACTCCCAACTGATTCCTCTAGATCACATTTGCTTCCCTGAACTTTACTGCTTTATCCCAGTGATGTGATTGAGGACAAAGCGAGCAGAATGTCAATGCCTTGCTTTATAAGCAGACAAATTTCTGCTGCCATAGCTGCTACTTTTTTTTACTTGACCATCAAGCACAGGGCAGATACAGGAGTCAGTGGATTCAGGGGAACTGACCTGTGCCGTACCCTTGCCCCCAGAGGTGAGCAGACTTAGTGACCAGGCATGATCCAGCTCACCACCTTTCCGTCCCTGTATTCCCTGTAATATATTCTTCACAGCCTATATTAAACAAAATATGAGCTAGACAGTAAAGATAGAGTGGATTTGAAATTAGGCTGTACAAGGTTCATCCACACTAATAAACCATCTGAAAGGCTGCCATATCTCCTCAATACTAGGCTATACATTTATTCAGAAAATAAATGCATTAATCTCAGGCCAATTAGAACAAACTGTCCTTTTTGAAAGCAAATTTTATGCTGAACACTCATTCACATAGCAGTTGGTACTCAGGAATCTTGTTTTGTGTGGCTGTCTGGACAGAGAGCACTTTTAAATGGATCAGGAGGACATCTATTCACAAAAGACTTGACTGAGTAAGGGCATTTTGAAGAATTGGATGCACAAACTACTATATGACCGTGCAAGGCTGCCACGTTCTTGAGCTCTCATCAGAGAGACAGATGTAAAATATCCATAGAATTTTCTCACATATACCGAACCATTCAGCAATGTGACAACATCATCACATATTTCCTTTTCATACCTTTCTCTCAGTATCCGATTTTGACCAGCACCAGAGACAGGAGGATACAGACCCAAAGGCGGAACGGAACTTGTGCCTGACTCATTAGCAGAGCCATTTTCATGTTCTGAAAATACATTGTCTCCCAGTTTTTACGACAGCTGGGTTGCTGCCACTAACAAGCAGTTGCTTATGAGAATTATTTCTCGGCATGTCCTTAAAATAGCAAAAGCAAAGTATGTGTTGCCAGCGAGTTTCTCTGCTTTTAATTTTGGATATCTAGATTTCAGGGCACCGCCACAGCTTAGTGAACAAGGAAAGGCACATCTGTAATACCCTGTAGCACACATTTTCTCCCACTGGAAATTCCTTTTCTACCATGATGCCTTCTTCATTCCAGTTAGCGCTGTGAACAAACAGAAAAAGGGCATCAAGTTATGTACTGATGTGACTCAGAAAGCAGGGTCAACTCTCACAACCAAGGAAGGGCAAACGGTAAGTTGCTAAGGAAGAATTTTCCTGGGACTTTGTGTGGACTGTGCTGAATGACGGCTTGTTCCAGACCCGCCCCTTCCCTGGTCTCACAAATCCATTTATTCCATCTGATTTACCTTACTCTTTTCACTTCTTCACTCTGCACTAAATTCAGGCTCGTGCAATATATCACAGCATCTGGTTCAGTTGTTATATTCCACCTGGAGAGACCAATGCTGAGATCCCAGAGGGCAAAAGGAGATGTGCTGCTGTGTTTTCAGCTGCTCACAGCGACACAGTGTCAGAGCTTGTGACAGCAGGAGGGCAAGAGACCTTGAACCTCTTGAGAAGACTCTGAAAAAGCTAGGGAAGGAAGGCAGTAGAGGACAGGAACTAAATCTTTTCCCAAGTTAAACTCCTTCCTACTGCACTACTCCTCCAAAAAATATAAAATTAAGGAATAGTACAGAGCATCCATACAGAGTGGTTAAAGCTTTCCTGGCCCTCATCCTAGTACAGTCTCAATAATTTAGTCTGGTAAGTTTTGGACACAATGGAATTGGTTGGTTCCTTAGGCACAAGAATAACAACTACGATTAATAATAATTAATGTTTGTAAAGCTTTTTGCAAAAAAAAGATAGTTGCTATAGAAATGTTAAGCTGTTTATATATACAAGCAGCTTATTTAATTTGAAACAGTGAAAATTAGAACATTCATACATGGCAGAGGTTAATAATACAAGTATGTTTTTCTATAAAACAGATACTTGAAAGTGTCTTCTTTACCTATTAAGTTGCAGATAGCCACCTTCATCACTTAATTACTCCAGTCCCATACAGCTGTTGAATCAACCTCAGTTTGCAGCAGAAGAGGGCTGGAGCAACACAGAAGTGAATCGCTTCCACAATTCTTACAGTTCCTTAGTGAAATGTGGCTGCATTTGTGTTTGGTTTTAATCGGTGAACAAGGTGAAGCCATTGGCAAAGCACAGGTGCAGGGTATATTAAGGAATTTGCTGGTCAGTATTTCTATCTACTAACCATCATTTTGTTTGGAAAACCCATTCCGGAAAAGCTTCAAAATTGGTTTATATATTTTTCTTTCAGTTCAGAAAATGGTTTGCACTCTTCAGTACAGCGACATCTGAAAATAAAAATACATATGGATGGGTACTTCATCCCTTCCTCTGCCTCTTATTTCTGAAACAGAAGCGCCCCACCAGCAGAAAATAACCTTAAAGCCCCTCTTTGGTGGAGCTCAGCTTTCCAGGGGCTGTTGCCTGTGAGGAATGCTGAACCTTCAGGTGACCATCTGGTGAGCCACAACTGTAGACATGACATCGAATAAAGTAAAATGCACCAAAGACAAGACTTCTTCTATTTCCCCTGTCACTACTTCTAGTTTGCTCACAGTATAAGAAATGAAAGGTTAGTATAATTTTTAGGTTATGCAGAATTCTAATATTTAATTTTTGTTTTCCCTATTTTATTTCATTCTTGACACCTGTTTCTGAGCCACAATAAAAGTTTTCATTCGAAGATATCTAAACTCATCTCAAGGTCATCTCTAACAGTGTTAACACACTTCACAGAGCCTTTGGAAAAACTTCTTTTTGGGCTGAGCAAATCATAATTTGTCATCTCAAGTTTTTAGAGCCATCTGTTTGAAGAAGGCATTAAATCTACACTATTTTTATCCAGCAACTACAGCATCTATTTCTATTTTTGTTATGTTTTACAGGAGCTCTTTTGTTAGCTTTTTCAAAGTCTTCTCAAGAGGTTTAAGCTTCGGATGACTTTTTAACTTTCTGAATTGCTACCTGTTATTATTTGCCTGCATTTATCTATCACAGGATAACTCAATGTGTTCAAACTGTCAGGTTTCCTTGCATCTTATAGATGACCTGCTTCCCATTCGATGCATATTTATGACTATATTTACATATAATGTTTGAAATGAAAATCTGGAAAGTAGAATTACTGTTTCCATTTAGATTCTCTTTCGTCTGCCAGACTGCTGGCACATGCAATGAAGTCCTAGTGTGTCAGGCAGTATAGACCCATCTGTTTTGACCCTCTGGTTACACACTAAGAAACAGGGAAGATACATATACTTTCTGTCCTACAGCGGGCAGATCTTTCTTAGTTCACGGTATGAACATCAGAAGGGACATTTTTCTTCCATGTAAGAAGATGTCTGGACCTGACATGAGAGCTGAGTTTGTTTATTAGAGAGCAGAGGGAGAAGGATGTTGACAGCCTTCCCTGAAGAAAAGGAGGAAAGCAAGCAACAAGAAAACAAAGTAAATAAATTCCAAATTAATTCAGATGGGTGTTGCAAGAACTAAGCCTGAAGTATATAAAATTCATTACTTATAACTACTTCCTTCTACTCCTTCCCTATTTTACTTTGGCTGGATCTTAAGACTGATGATATGGCCTAAATGCCACAGGTATGGCAAGGTACCAGCCCTGAAACATAGAAAACAGGTAAACACACAAACTCTTGAACTCTTGGTGTTTACCAGGTTTCTCAAACCAAATCACGGAAGAAAATATATGGAACAAAGCAACCAGTCAATGAACATACAGTGAGGTAAGTAGATGTAATGGCTCAGTGAAAACTCCAATACCAATAATGTCGACACCAGTTTTGACACTGATTTCATGCTGACCAAGAGCTCACCTTCGAGTGTACATTTTAGAGTAGCTTTTGAGGAAGATATATGGACTTCAATGAAAGCTTCTGGTTTGAATTCAAACAATCAAAACAATCTATAGCTGGGACTAAATAATTCCGATTTGAATGTCAACATTTTTCTTTCTATACATTTACAAATGTACAAAAGGGTGACACAAACATACAAAGGTTGATGGTCTTTTACCGATTAACTAGTAGTTCTGAATTCTGTTACTAGTTTTCCCACACAGATGAAGGCGATGTTCAGTGTTCTGGATTTCAGCCTTCCAAAGCTTAACCACGAACATTAAGCTTATGTTTTAGAATTTTCTGAATTCAGGATATTTTTTTAATTTGTTTGCCTGCCTATGGTAAATAGAAGGTTTCTGATTGTCTGAACACTAATTTGCAACTTGTATGTCACTAATACTAAAAATTGCTCCTTTGCAATTAGTACGTAATAAGAAATAATTCACATGAGGTTTGCTGGACGAACATTAAAAAAAGAGTTGCAGAGTTGAAAAAATGAACTAATTTATCTCTTGCCAAATGCATTAGGGTCTCTGTGTATTATGTTCTATATTCAGCCGGCAACCATATTTTGGCTGTATAATACATGTTTATGTGAGTAGTACAAATCCAATAATCTCTTCCTTTCTTTCTCATTATTAGGCCCAACAGAAGGAAGAAGCTCTTTTAATTTTTCTCCATTGGCTTCATTTTCCAATAAAGGGTAAGTTGCAGTTTGCTTTTTTTCATTTTTGGTTTGGTTTTTTTTGTGTTAAAGGTTGATTTTTTTTCAGGTTTTTTTAGATTTAATTTGCCAGTGCAGTCCTGTATGTCAAACAGTCTTGATAGGCAACTCTTGTTTATCACCTTGATGAAATCCTTAGTATTTACAGTTCCACAGAAAAAAAAAACACCAAACAAAAAACAACCAACCAACCAAACGAACAAACAAAATTGCTCTTGGTTATTTTGGTCATTACTAAATCAAAAATAAACCAAAAGAAACACACACAAACTATTACTGGCAAATATTGTATCAAGAAACAGAATAAAATCATCCTGAACATGACTTTGTGATAGAATATTGCACCCAGACAAATTTTACGCTTGTCCTTTTTTTTTCTGCAGTTGACTCAATGCGAAATCTTGCCTCTCCTGTATAAGGTGATGAAGGAGCAGAGTTGATCAGATGCCCATACAGAGCTGTCTCATACCATCTCAGCTATGACACCCAAGCAGATATGGTCCTACCAGAGACCCAGACTGGCAGCCAGAGTCCGGGTTAGATTGGCAAAGAAGGTAGGAACAGTCTTCTACATTTCCCTATACTTAGGTAGGGTTGAGATCACGGAATCACTGAATTACTGAGGCTGGAAAAGACCTCTGAGATCATCAAGTCCAGCCTATGACCCAACATCACCACATCGGCCAGACCATGGCACTAAGTGCCACTTCCAGCCTCTCCTTAAACCCCTCCAGGGACAGTGACTCCACCATTTCCCTGGGCAGAGCATCCCAGTGCCTCAGTACCCTCTCCATGAGGAAGGGCTGCCTGAGACCCAACCCAAACCTCCCCTGAGGCAGTTTCAGGCTGTGCCCTCTCGTCCTGTCACTCGTTGCCTGGGAGAAGAGCCCGACCCCCACCTGACTGCACCCTCCCTTCAGGCAGTTGCAGAGAGGGATGAGGTCCCCCCTGAGTCTCCTCTCCTCCAGTCTGAACCCCCCCAGCTCCCTCAGCCTCTCCTCACAGGACTTTCCCTCCAGTCCCTTCCCCAGCCTTGTTGCTCTCCTCTGGACCTGCTCCAGCCCCTCAAGGTCTCTCTTGCAGTGAGGGGCCCAGACCTGCACACAGGGCTCGAGGTGAGGCCTCCCCAGTGCTGAGCGCAGGGGCAGAATGACAGCCCTGCTCCTGCTGCCCACACTGTTCCTGACACAAGCCAGGATGACATTGGCCTTCCGGGCCACCTGGGCACACTGCTGGCTCCTGTTCAACCGGCTGTCACCCAGCACTCCCAGGTCCCTCTCTGCTGGGCCGCTCCAAAGGGTAGGATCAAGGTGCCGTCACAGACCATTGTACACCAGTGAATAAGTGCATCAGGTTAAGGCACTTAATAGCTAGCCTAGGGTTTCCTCATTAAAATGAGAAAGAGAGAAAAAAAGGTACAAGTCCACCATCTGCCAATAAATAACACACATCCTATGTCGTCTGCCTGGATATAATTTGCCACCCACAAGAACAGAAAAGTGTACATTATGGATGAAAAAGGCAAAAACCCCCAAACAACACTCCAAATTCTCACCTAAATCTTTATTCTGTTCATGAAGATACTACTGCTAAAAGCTACAACTACCCAGAGTGACGATCCTGTCACCGTCACATTTGCAAACCTGTGCTGGGTAATGTATTAAATGAAGAGAGAGAGGAAATAAGAGCACCTCAAGTACTGAAAAGAGGTGGGTTTTTTTTTTCACACTTAAAGAATTCAGACTCTTCTTCTGCAACGCAAACAATGAAAAAATGAGAAGCACAAGATTAGATCAGAGTTCTGCTGTTCTACATCCCGGGCAAACACAAATTAAACTTTAGAAGTCTTAATACTGCACTGCTGAAGGAGGGCAAAACCAGATAGGCAGGAATAAGAAAAACTCGCTAAGCAGATCCAGAAAACAGAGCCCAGGTGCTAAATCCACGTATCAGCTTAGACACAGCAATGCCAAACCTCACCGCTGATCTGACAGTACCCAGGACTAAACCTTAAGGAGCTTGAGAAAGTGTTTTGGTGACAGCCGAGCTCCTCAGAGATAATGTGGAAGGAATGTTAATCGTTAGTCCTGGACACTAGAAATGATCGGGGCCTTTTCAGTGCTGTTCACTGGGGTTTTGCTGCCACATGTGATTTCCTATATACGCGAGAGTCTCATCCTGAGGTTTGACTGGAGTTTCCTTTTGACTTTGTATCCTGACACCGTTTTTTTCCTAATTGGAATTTTGGGAGAAAAAAACGTGGCTTTGTTTTTAACAGCAAAAAGTAGCATCTTAACCAGAAAGCTCTCTCTTTCCAGTGCTGAAGGTTGGAGAAAAACTTAACTGAAAAACCCCCTTACTGCCAGATTCTAAACCGCCAGCTACATACTGGCTTTTTCTTATACAATTCTATCATCCTGCTAAGCACTTTGCAATCTTTTATTTCTTTATCCTTACCTTCTACAGGCCCATATTAAATCCATTCTGTGTATCATGGGCTTTGTAACGAGAGCCACCAGGATGGCAGGTTTTACCTCACGGGTCAGTTCCCTCTCAACTCAAATACGGGCAACGGTAAAGAAGTAGCAGGGTCATGGCTACCCGCAGCTGTCCTTTGACAGCCTGTCTCCCCAAAAAGCTGCTTGCCTGCGGTGATGAAGGAGACGGCAGCCTTCAGCCTGAGTTGAAAGCAATGCCTTTTTTTGTCAAAGTAGAAGCAAGAGCAAAAGCAGAAGCGAAGTTGTACGTGAATGTATGTGTGTGTGAGTCCCCGAGAGCCGCTTATATGCAGTTTTCTGTATCTGAACTATCAAGCCAAACAGGATTATTTATGTTTTTCTTGATACACTCATCCTTACGACTTAAGTCGTGTCCGTTCACATACGCTTCCATATAGTTTCCCAGTCTGATCTTTTTAATGCATTCATCAACTTTTATCCTGTGCGGCTTGTTCAGAACAACTTCTTTTTACCCAAGTCTAGCCTAGTTTTATCCTCCAAGTGTTCAGCAAGGTCCCCACATACAAGAAGAGTTAATTTTACTAAAATCTGGTCATATTTTCCCAGCAAGATTCCCACATCCGCTTACTAAAGCCCAAGGGCCATTGAAGGGGGAAATTCTAACTGCTCAGCAGTAGTAATTTGTGACTGAGGTCTTGTCTCAGCATTTCTCATTTGAGTAGTATCACCTCTACCTTGGAATATGAAAGACCTAAGGTGTGTCTTCCTGCTCCTTACGAAATGATATGTAGTCATGAGATGTAGTGCAGCTGCATGTGGGACGTTTGTGGCAGAAACGCTATTAGGAGTGGGCAGAAAAGCTATTTTTTGAGCATCAGCCATCTCATATCAGCCATCTCATATCAGAGGTTTTGTAGGTAAGGGAAAGATTTGAACACAGCAAATCACCAGAGAGGTGCGAGTGTGCTTTTTTTCCCCCAAATACACACCTGGAATTTAGCATTCCCAAGTCCATCTTTGAGTGAGTAGGAAGGGAAGAAGGAGAAAGCTGAAGTCTGCAGGCTCAGAGAGCGAAGTATGTAACTTTATGTTCTTCTGATTTTATCGTAATTTTCTTTTTCCTTGATCTGAGCACAGAAAGTTTTCTTCTCTCCCGAGAGATGGGCAGCAACAGTAAGTGGCAAGGCATGCCGGAGGTACATTTTAGTATGAGATTACAGAATCAGCAGCAATTTCAACAGACTGATGTGGACCAAGCGTCCCACAGAGCAGCTCTGGCCAGAAAATATCAGGAGTTTTTAAAGAATGCATGGCTGACAAACAAGATAAAGCATGATAAAGCAAATGTACAGAGCCAGTATGATCTTAGGATGTCTCTTGAAGGCTCAGGGCTTGGTGAGAAACAAAGAAACTTCAATCAACAGAGCACAAGGACTGGAGTAGGAGGCACCCTCAGGGTTATATTTTAGGAAAAAGCAATTTCAGAGACTGAAAAGAAAATAAACTCTGATTTCTAAATGCTTACGGATAGCTGATAGCTCAGAGTTTTTGCAGTTGCTTCCATTACTGCCATTTCATGCAAATATTGCAGGTGAATCATTATCATAATCGCCCAGTTTGGAACACAATCATCTGTGTGGCGTTCCATGTGAGAAATATTAATTCTGTTTGCTTGCCTCTGCCAGTGGTGCCAGATGAGAAACTCCACAGTATTTTTTTTTAATGTGTGATAATAAAATCAATTGGATTCCACAATTGTTCAGAAATAAGGAACTTAAATATTTTAAGAGAAGTTGGTCTAAAATAAGGATAGGAAAACAATTCTCTCCAACTGTAATTTCTTGCTTGACTGCACAACAATTTTCTACAAACTATCTTCTTCTGTAGATTCAGCTGGAACTCAGCCAGGATGGATTCTATTAGAAAAACACTTACATCCATCTTAAAAGACTTGACATCAGCCCTACTCATCCTTCCTTGGCTTTGTCTATGCAGAAAGTTAACCCAGGTTTCCCTGCCTCCAAGTAGCTGGAGGGGGAAGGCTCCGTCTGTGGCGGCTCTTCGAGAGCTTCCCTTGAAGAGCCCTTTTACAGAAATACAACTCTTGCCCATATGGTTTAGGCAGGCTGGATGGATTCTAGGGAGAATCCTGTGTTCCCCTCAATTAGGGGAACATGAGACAAAAACTGAAAATGGTGATGGAGAACTGACACAACCAGAAAGCAAAACAAAAGAGCAGCAGCAAGTGTCCCCACATAGAGCAGCTCAGACTCTGCATCCAACAGGTAGGAATCTTACACAGTAGTAGTTCTTCTTCACTTATTACTAGTCCTGCTGAGAGCTATTTTCCCCTGGCATATTTCAGTTTTTCACTATTTTTCCCATTTTTTCCTAAGGAAAAGGGGATGAAGCTTTGAGCATTGCAGCCTCCCTTCTAAAAAAAAAGTAGTATGTAACCTTTTTTTTTTTTCCCCCCCTTTCTTTTTCCTGCTAGGGATCTTGGCAGAAAAGAGCAACTGGGCAACCTTTTTCTTTCTACACCATATTATTTTCAGTTAAACTGAACAGAGATACATCTCTGGACTGCAATCTGAATGCATCAATACTCATTTCCGAGTTACACAGGTGAAAAAAAAGGTCTCATTTTTTTGTTAAATTAGAAATATCTCTGTCATGGTGTTTTAAAAAATATTAGCTCAAATTGCTTCTTCTAAACTACTGAAGATAAACCAAGCAGTAGAAGTGTACAAAGTTGTGTGTATATAAAATTTGGACGTCTTTTTGGCTGTATTTGTCAAGCAGTTCATTGAGTTTTCCATAAATGTAACTTCTACAAAAGAATATTGACAAGAAACTGTTAAATAGCAGTGTTTTGCAGACAAAATTCCTCCGTCTGGATGTATTGTGAAAGAAAAAAAACAAACAAACAGAAAAACAAGAGATGAAAAGCACTGAGGCAAACACGTTTCCATGTGAATTTGCTAATGACTATTGGTCTGTTTAAACTTTACTAATTGCCAAATATGTCAAAGACTAGTATACTCTTAAGTACATATACATGAGCAAGTATAAATATATTTCATAAACATAAACCCAAAAAAAATCATGTAATTATTTCTTCTTCTGGAGACTGACACAGTCATTCTTCCATCACCTTTTTTTTTTTTTTTTTTTTTACATGAGAAATAGCTTTCTATGATTTCTAGGTGGAATTATAAAAATCCAATTTCTTCATTCTTTGAATCAAGATGTCCTGGAAGATGAAACTAGGCACCCTTGGAGTCACCAAGCTGCCAGTCCAGTTCCTTCTTTGCATACAAAAATGTCCCCATAAGCATCAAGCACTAAAAACACAGCTGGAAATTGGTAGAAGATTGGATGGAAAACCAGAGAGGGCAGAGAAGTCAAAGGGTGAAAGTCACAAGAAAAAGCTAGTGTGGTATGTAAAAGGAAAGTATGGGAAAAAAGTATGTAATATGAAGGTATGAAAAAATGAACAGCAAGAATAAACAGGAGAGAACAGGCAACACATCGGTATGAAGCCTGATGTTTCAGTGTCATTATAGAACAAAAGGCCAAAAAAAGCAGAAATATTTTCTCATCTCCTGGTGCAAAGTACTCTGAATATTTGCTGTTACCAGAATGGAATATAGGGAAGAAAGCAAATCAAAATAGTTGACACTTGTTCCTAAATATAACTTGTCGATAATTATATATTGTTCATAGCTCTTCTAAAGGGTTATGCATGTAACTGGATATGGAAAAAAAAAGCAAAGCCTTTTTTTCTAAATAGTGTTACAGTGTTTGCATATGCAGTTCAAGTACTTCCACACATAAATAAGCAGTTGAGCCTCGACTTTAAGCAATTAATGATTTACAGGACAAGCTCCAATTGGAATATGTTTTTTACGCATCAATGAGTTTTTCCAAAATACAGCTCATTTAATACACATGCATGACTTCAAGGCATTCAAGTTAGGTGCATATTTCTTGATTAGGAAAACCAGGTTTTTTTTTCTTGTTAGTGACAACAAGATTAACAAGTTAGTAATTACTACACCTGGAGTATAATCTTCGCTCAACAGTCTCATCCAATAATTTGCTTGCCAAGTGTTCCATGATGAAAACTTCCACAGCAAACTCCTAAATATCCTCCAGCATTTCCCTACGTGCAGCATAAGCAGAGGCAGCTGCAGCAAGTATGGTTAGAACATTTTTTGATGAAAAATCCTCAAGTTTAGAAATTAGAGAAGTCAGAAGATGGACATTTCAATTCTATGCAGATAAACAGAAGAACATCAAGAAATATAGGAAATAATAGTGGCAGTGGCAATTCTTGAAAAGCCTCAATTAAAAGCATTTTAATCACTTGTCGTTCATTTAATTTATAATTGGGTCAGGGCTTCTAGTGTTGTTTTCAAGCTGATGTGAGCTAAAACTAATTGGTAAATGCCATAAAAGGGGGAAGATATGGAAAGATGCTTTTGCAAAGGGGCCACTCCAATGATGATAAATTTAATGCTTTTAAAACTGAACAGGTATATGAAACAGCCAACAGGATACTGCTTATAGGTTTTTTCCACTCAGCCCTGGGCACTTGCTGGGTGTCCATCTGCAGCCTTTAATGAGTATGACTTTAATTAGAGTATGACTTCCAGAGAAACAAGCTCATGATGTCATGAAAATAGGGTACCTTTCATATGCCTTAATTTTGACAATTGAAATGAACAATGCTGAAAATCTCAAAAAGCAAATGATAGCTTAGACTTAATTATCTGAATCTAATTTTGGGGACTCGTATTCATTTGAGACTCTTATTCTGGACTTTGGGTCCCCAAGACCTCCATTATCATGGAGAAAATGACACGTTTCTTCCCCAAGTGCTCCGTGAGGATAATCGTATCAAAATACATGGGCTGCTTGAAAACGGTGGTTAGTGAGGGATGGTATGAGCTGAAATCCTCTAAATCTCTTCCCTGGTAGGGAAGATATAATTCATGAGAAGGCAGCTTGGAAGGAATTTTCCTTCTGAAAGACACATTTTGCACTGCTTGCTTACATTTCCAACTATGGTGACTTCCTTCCTCTGTTCCCCTGGCCTGGAGATCCATGTCTCCCTCCTCTCACGGTAGTTATGGCTGATAGATAGTGATGGAGAGGGAAGTTTGTTAAGAGAAACTTCACTTTGCACTCCCTGACTTTCCAGAATTGTAGTGTTTGCCTGTTTATTACTGTGTGACCTTCTGCTAATGCCATTCTATTCACATTATTTTAAAGGTCAAAATACAGTTCTTTAAAAGTCAATAGCTAGACGCTTTGGACTTCCTTTTATTTCTTTTTTTTTTTCTCTTCTTTTATTTGGGAATTGTTTCTCATTATTATTGAAACCAGACAAAATCAGATCGCAGGAGAGTAAAGACAGAATGAGGGCTGGAGCTCATAAAACACAGAGCTCTGTATTGCACAGAGCATCTGCTTGAGTCAAATAAAACCTGAAGCTGTGTAATGTTTCTTGCAAAGCAGTAAGATGCCATAACCACTCATATCAAAGCTATATTTTGGTCAAACAGAACAAGCATTCACCATTTATCAGGAGTTGAGCCTAGTAAATTATTTGTCACTCTATCCAATGCTCCCTAAGTGCTGTCAACTTCCCGTACTTTGACTGTTTTAAAGGCCTTTTCTTGCTTAAATGACATTTGAAAGAGTGCTAAAAGCAACTTTCTTTCTGATACGTAATTGTATATTGTTAATATTTGGTAAACCATTGAGACAGTTGATGGTACAGAATCCCACTGCACGTGGGTCAGTAAGGGTCAGTAAGGGGCTGTTGTGGTTCAACCCCAGCCAGCAGCTCAGCCCCACGCAGCTGCTATTTTCATGACATTACATAGGTCCAGGCAGGATAGGGGAGAGAAGCAGGGGGCTCCTATTAGTAGCTCCAGGAGTGCAGGTATCACAGACCCTGGGAAGAAGAGTGGAAAGAGAGTGGTTACTTGGCTTATTCTGTTATTCGTCATTTTCTTTTTTCTTATTCTTTTCTTTTTTTCATCATGGTCGCCACCAGACAGAACTCCACCACAAGAAGGAGTGTGAGGACCCAAACGGTGCTCCAGCACAAGGATGCAGCTGTGCAGGCTGCCGGCTGCAGGCAGTGCCTGAGCCTGTGCCTCCCCGAGGCTGCAGCTGACAGTGCCTGTGTGAGGGGCGGTCAGTTGGATGATCTTCTCATCTCGTGGCAGAGCTAAAGGAAGAAGTGGAGAGGTTGAGGAGCATCAGGGAGTGTGAAAGAGAGATAGATTGGTGGAGCCACTCCCTGATGCACACACAGCACTCTCCACACGCAGCAGGGGATCCCCTCCCCTCTGGTCATCAGGTCAAAGGAGGGGACCAAAGAGATGGGGGGGAATGGAAACAGGTCCTGGCTCCGAGAGGTAGGTGAGTCCCTGCCCGGCCTCCCTCACCTGCCCAGTTGCCTCTGCAGAACAGGTATGGGGCTGTGGAACAGGAGAGCCAAGGAAGTGTAGAGGTGGATGGATGTGCGCCCATGGGGCTGACTACAGTGAGCAAGTCAGCCCCACGCATCAGGACCAGTCCAACAAAAAAGAAAAGAAAGGTAGTTGTCATTGGTGACTCCATCCGGAGGGGAACGGAGGGTCCCATCTGCTGCCCAAACTCAGCCCACAGGGAAGTCTGTTGCCTCCAAAAAACTCCCCAGTGTGGTGCATCCCACTGATTACTACCTGCTGCTGGTTGTCCAGGCTGGCAGTGATGAGATCAAACAAAGGAGTGCAAAGAGAATTAAAAAGGACTTTAAGTCACTAGGCCAGATGATCAAAGGATCGGGGGCACAGGTAGTTTTCTCTTCTATGCCTTCAGTAGCAGGCAGGAATACTGAAAAGGATAGAAAAGTACATGCAGTTAATGCCCGGCTTAAAGACTGGTGCCACCAGCAACATTTTGGGTTTTATGGTCATGGGGAAGTTTATGCAGCACCAAGCATGAGAGATATAGATGGAGTGGGGCTGTCTCAGAGAGGGAGGAGAATTCTTGCTGGTGAGTCGGTGGGATTAATTGATAGGGCTTTAAACTAGGTTGGAAGGGGGAAGGGGATAAAACTTGGCTCACTACAGATGAGCCAGGGGGAAGTATCCCAGGGTTAGATGTCAAAACAATGACCCTGCTTAAGTGCATCCACTCCAACCAACATGGATGGCACAAGCAATGGTAACAGATGCTTCTCCACTAAATCTCTTAAGTGTCTGTATACCAATGCAAGAAGCATGGGGAATAAGCAGGGGGAATTAGAAATCTGTGTGCAGTTGGAGAGCTACGATCTCATTGCGATTACAGAGGCATGGTGTGACAACTCGCGTAACTGGAATGTGGGCCTTAATGGTTATGTTCTTTTTAGGAAAGACAGGCCAACAAGGTGAGGGGGTGGAGTTGCTCTTTACGTGAGAGAGCAAATAAGTGCAGCAAAAGCCGCATGTACAAACAAAGCAAACCAAGAAATCTCTTCACCACTTCCCTTGTGCAGGTGTTCAGGATCTCCAGAAGAGCAGGGCTTGAGCACACGTAACAGTGACTCCGGAAGACAAACACCATCACTCCAAATGTACCCTCTCTTCCTTCTTCTTCCCTCAGCTTTTTACGCTGAGCATGATGTCATATGGTCTGGAATACCCCTCTGGGCAGTTGGGGTCAGCTGTCCCAGCTGTGACCCCTCTCAACATCTTGTGCACGCCCAGCCTCCTCGCTGCTGGGGTGAGGAGCAGAAAAGGCCTTGACTCTGTGTAAGCCCTGCTCAGTGATAACTAAAACATCCCTGTGTTATCAACACTGCCTCCAGCACAAATCCTGTCCACATCCCTGTACTAGCTACTATGAAGAAAGTAAATTCTATCCCAGACTAAACTAGCAGAGGGGAAAAACAGAGATGCAAAAAAAAAAAAGAGGTTAATTGCTGTTGTGAAATGGTGATTTACTTACTGCTTCAAGAAACAACGATAGTTGAATGAAAAAGACACACATCTAAACTGTAAAGAGTGTGTAAATTCACATACTTTTTGGTCTCACACCCTCTGAGATTTGAAGCTATATGCCTACTATTCCAGACAAGTATTCGGATTATTCAGTTATTCTTACATGACTCTCTCATTTGGACTTTGTTTTGACTTTCATTCCAATTTGTACTAAAGGATCATCTCAACACAGTTTGGGTGAAATCAGTCCATTCAAAAGCGTTTAGGCTTTTGTGACTGACAATTTCAGTGGGAGAAAAGTCTTTTCATCAAAAAGCTCCTCAGCAGAGTCACAAGAGCTGTTGATTTCAAAGCCCCAAAGTCTATACAATATTGAAAACCTCCTACTTGATTCAAGTAAAATCTGTAGCAACTCTAGCTGCAAACCATGCTATTCAAGGACAAACAGATTGAGGATGAAAGTCAGAGTTTCTGGGGAAGGCAGACACAATACAGGGTTCCCTGAGGTCAGTAAGGATTTTTCTTAGATGACTGTTACTTCCAACAGTTAATAACTTGATTTTCTTCAAACCATTGTCAGGTTAATTTGGGGCAAATCCTCAAGCTATACAATTTTAAAACACACAGTAAAACATACGTAAAAGCAAATGAACTCCTCTATGATGCCACTTGAACATCTCTTCCACTGGTAATCCCAGCATCAATGTAAAATGGGTATTTTTTCCAGAAGGGTGAAGCCTAACAGATCTTACCGGTCCATCAACAACTCCTCGCGATTCATCCTACCCGAAGGTAAAAGGGATGTCTATTTCTAAGATAGTTACTCAACCTTCTTTTATGATTAAAAGACAGAAATAGCTGTTTTTGGAGCATGGTTTATCTGACCTATTTCAGATGTGCACTTCTGACTGAGCTAAATCAAGCCCCCGTTTCCATTAACTGCACTCACTACCGTACTTCTGCTGCCTGTAACAGCAAACTAGAGTGAATTGCTTAGTGTTGATCCTCAACAATAAAATGAAGCCAGCTCTGTAACTGAACTGTGGAAAAGAATCCCCGTGGATCTCAAGTGATCTGCAGAGCAGGTCTCAAGGAACGACAAGCCAAAATGATGAAGGAACCTGACAGACTGCCAGGCGTTCTCTCCAGCGAGTTTTATGCTCTTGCAAACTGAACTCTGAAGAATTGATTGTAAAGCACAAACACTGGCTATATTTGAAGGACAGGGGAACTGAGGACTTTCCTGACTTTCCTCAGTCTTCATTTCATCTCAAAATTAGGGGAATTGACAAGGCCTTTTTGCTACCTCTTTGCTCCTTCCCCCTGCATCTTGATTTGCAGAGAAAGGAAATCAGAGCACATGTCTAAAAGGAAGACCTGGTGTGCTTGGGTTAAGTTCATCACTGAGGAATGAAACATCTGCACGTTGTCATTAAGTCATCCACTGACCTCTTTCAGGGGCAAGTGCAAACCAAAGTTGTTTGGGTGACATCACGACAGCAAGCAGAGAACCCACTATTTGAAAACGTGTGAAGAATTGTGCTCATGAGCTTTAATCAGATGTAACACAAGATTCATCCACAATTGGTGTTTGTGTATGTTCAAACTGAATGAAGAATTAATGAATAAGCATAGTTTTTCTATACAGATATAAATTACAATGTATATGGTTGAGTGAGAATCATGGAATCAAAGAATGGCCTAGGCTGGACGGGACCTTAGAGATCATTTTAATCCAACCTCCATCATTTTAATCCAACCTCCATGTTGTGGGCAAATTTAGCTCTATGGATTACATCAACATTATCAAGAAAGTAAAATTTGTTTACTGTCCAGTTTTAAAACACTTCTTTGTTATACGTAGTACACACATAGCTTGAAGAGGAGAGGGATATTGTCCTTAGAAATAATTAGCACATAAAAGCAAGTAATCTGTAAAGATCTGCTTGCAATTAACCAGGTGATCATATCACAGTGGTAACATCTACAATTTGGATTACTTTCATCCTAACAGGACAACCAAGGGGTTTAAGACCCAGATTAAAAAACTAACCGGAGAGGATGATCAAGAAAGCGTGGGGTTTTTTTCCAATACACATAACACAGTTAATAGCACTAGTTCTGAACAAGACCTACATCTTCAAATGAAAATTAGAGGAGAGTTAAAATGAAATTTCCATGAGGACAACTCCAGAAATCAGGACCCTTAAGGGTGATATATAATGAGAGGTTTATGAGGAGGAGAAAAGCACTATAAAAACTTGTATACTTGTGGGTAATTTGAAGACCTAAAGAATGCAATGTGTGATGCTACATGAAGGGACTAAACCAGGAGCATGACCGTGACTGCAATAAGCACAAAAATGGACTGAATCAGACCGTAAACATTCTCAGAGCAACAGAAATTCTTGTAGCGAGTGAATCGAATGGATTATTAACTTAAATACTGAAGTCTCTCATGCTGTGATACTGTCCAATTTAAACACATGATAGTCAGGAACTCAGAAAATTGTGGTAAATAAACAGAAAAACTGATCTGATCAGAGTGGAGAGGTCGTTTTAACATCAGTTGAAGCAGTGACTAAGGTCAGTACTTGGACTTGGAGGAGCTTCTGAGCCATGAATTTCTCCCCAAAAGTAAAAAAGTGGTAATAGGACATGAACAAATTTCATGCAGAGTACGAGTGCTCATTCTCTGAGTAGTGACAATCTCCTGTTCAACTGACATAAATGTTTTCAACAGCAAGATCTTAGTCTACACCGATTGTTCGCTTAGAGGCAACCCCACAGGAGGTTGGTACCGAGACTTGATTTCTTTATCATCCATGGTTCTTCCTTTGACAAGAAGACATAGGCTGGATATGCAGACATCTAACTGGTGCCGCTGGAGGGAAGGTAAAGGCATTACCGGTTACCACCTTAATCCCATCCGTCCTTGCCGTGGCACAGATGTGGGTATTCATCTTACTCAACACAGGCATCTCTAAGTGGGGTAGTCACCTGAGGTCCCCTTTGTAGTTAGCAGGGGAAAATAAATAAAAACAGTGCATTTCACCTGCAAAAATCCTGATGTCTGGTAGTTGAGAGAGTCCAGCACAGAGCCACAAAGATGATGGAGGGAGTGGAACATCTCCCTGATGAGGAAAGGCTGAGGGAGCTGGGTCTCTTTAGCTTGGAGAAGAGGAGGCTGAGGGGTGACCTCATTCATGTTTATAAATATGTCAAGGGGGAGTGTCAGGAGGATGGAGCCAGGCTCTTTTCAGTGATGTCCAATGACAGGACAAGGGGCAGCAGGTGCAAGCTGGAGATAGAAAGTTTCACAAAAACATTAGAAAAAAGTTTTTTCACTGTGAGGGTGACAGAGCCCTGGCCCAGGCTGCCCACAGAGGTTGTGGAGTCTCCTTTTTTGGAGACGTTCAAAACCCACCTGGACCTGCGTGACCTACTCTAGGTGATCCTGCTTTGGCAGGGAGGTTGCACTAGATGATCTTTGTGAGGTCCCTTCCAACTGCGAATATTCTGTGAGCTGTGAACTCTGTAGCAGAGCATGTTTCCTCCCACTGTGAAAGAAACTTGTACTGACTTGCTTAGATGGAGCCTTCCTAACTTGTGGAAACTGCTTTTTTGTTATGGGAGTGGCCAGTGTCAGAAGCAATAGAAAAGTCCATGGGGCTGCTTGGAGTATTCCTAGCCTAGGGGCAAGGAGGACATGTAGGGAGCCCAAACTCAGGGTGAACTTACATTGCTCGTAAAGATGTTGTGGATGCAAGTTTCACACAGGGAATTACATCAATCCTGGGAGCAGACAAGCAAGGCAGGCTACAAACACTGCCATGACTGTGCATCTGTTTCCATTCTAACGCTCGGACCACACAAAGATTTGTGATCCTGCAATAGCAAAGCAGGCTCATCTATGTCCTGCAATTCCAGGCTTGTATTATACAATTAAGTATTCCCATTTTAAATCCCCTTGTTGATGAATTCAGGACACTGCACTTACGAAGCGCAGGTGAATTCCTTACAGATCCAAAAAAATAAATTGTCAAGTACTTCATTTACATGAGTTGAATGTCTAAATCACTAAGAAACACTCTGACAGGCCAGCTAAGCAAGGCTTAGCTGGTAAGTGACAGAATATAGCCTTTTACAACAAAGCTATGTTATCACAGAATCACAGAATGTTAGAGGTTGGAAGGGACCTCAAAAGATCATCTAGTCCAACCCCCCTGCCAGAGCAGCATCACCTACAGCAGAGTGCACAGTAACGTGTCCAGGAGGGCTTTGAACGTCTCCAAAGAAGGAGATTCCACAGCCTCCCTGAGTAGCATGTGCCAGGGCTCTGTCACCCTCACACTGAAAAAGTTTTTTCTCATATTTTTATGGAACCTCCTGTGTTCCAGCTTCCACCCATTGCCCCTTGTCCTGTCAGTGGACGACACTGAAAAGAGCCTGGCTCCGTCCTCCTGACACTCCCCCTTGACATATTTATAAACATTAATGAGGTCACCCCTCAGTCTCCTCTTCTCCAAGCTAAAGAGCCCCAGCTCCTTCAGCCTTTCCTCATCAGGGAGATGCTCCACTCCCTTAATCATCCTAGTTGCCCTGTGCTGGACTCTCTCCAGCAGTTCCCTGTCTCTCTTGAGCTGAGGGGCCCAGAACTGGACACAATATTCCAGATGCGGCCTCACCAGGGCAGAGTAGAGGGGCAGGAGGACCTCTCTGACCTACTTGCTACTCCTCTTCTAACACACCCCAGGATGCCCTTGGCCTTCTTGCCCACGAGGGCCCACTGCTGGCTCATGGCCATCCTGCTGTCCACTAGAACCCCCAGGTCCCTTTCCCCTGCACTGCTCTCCAGCAGTTATGCCTTCATTCTGCTGTTGGCCACCTCAGGTCCATCACAGTCTCATGCGGGAAGGAGAGAAAAGGAAAGGGGAGGGGAGTAGAAGGAACACGAGGGGAAGAAGAAAGGTTGGTCTTTGGTAATCCCCATTAAATTTGCATTTCTGTGCTGTGCTATTGAATTGCACAGCCATTCCAAGATTTTTCTGATAAAGCCACTATATGATGTTCGTAAAGAAAATTGACTCCAAGATTGATTTTTTCATCCTACCTTCCCTCTGGGAATTGAGATCAGCTTTTAATATGCCTTCTGCACCTTTTGTGTGCTAGTGGCTGAAAAAAAAAAAAAAAAAACAAGCACTTTTCTATTCCACTGGTCATTTTAGTTCGATCTGGCCCTAACTTTCAGATTCAGCAGATCTTGGCCAAATACTCTCTCCACTGTGCATCCTTTATATGACCTGGTGACCCAACTTTCTGTTTCTCTTGCAGTAGTTCTTATTCCTTTTCCCATGCCTAAAGATTCCGCTGACAGACTTTTTCTAATAAAAATAAATATTGCCATTTTTCTATCAATAAAAATAACTAACTAAATAAAATGAAGACAGGAAATAGCTGAAGCCAGATGATGACAAAAGCCAAGTGTCTCCTGTCTTGCTGAAAGGGAGGGAGGAAGAGCCTTCTTTAATCCTGACTTCATGATACTCAGTTACATTCAAGCTGTGAGGCAGATGTTCCCTGATGAGCAATTAGCAAAAAATCTGTGACTTGAAATCATAAATCAGTACTTGCCTCTAATCTACAGGGTTGAGAAGTATGTCAGGGCATTGGAGGCTGCAGACATCACCTTAATGAGATCTGCTAGCTAACCGTAAAACTTCTTTGAACAAGGAGTTTGATCCCGGGTTGTGCTGGAAGCCACCTGAGCAGGCTCTATTCCCATCAAGTCGGCACTCCTCAAATATCTTCAAGCCCTTTTGGCAGACACAGAAAACAGGCTGCTGAAAAGGTCATCCTGTTACCCACGGTAGCATCAAATACAGTCATGGTGTGTTTGTCAGATTTTTGTTTAACATATTGTGTA
Source organism: Trogon surrucura (assembly GCA_020746105.1). Classification (NCBI taxonomy): domain Eukaryota; kingdom Metazoa; phylum Chordata; class Aves; order Trogoniformes; family Trogonidae; genus Trogon; species Trogon surrucura. The sequence goes on along the minus strand of CM036620.1, from coordinate 76,622,457 downwards.
AAACTCAAGTGACAGGAGTCTCTCACTCTCTCTAGGCAACTTATACTGGTGTTCAGCTGTATTTGTCATCAGCAAAAATGAACGGCACTATTCTTTGGTGCAAGGAACTTAAGCCTATTATCTCTTATCCTAGATAATTCCTACCCTCTCTGAAATTATTTTTATGTGTAGTATTACACAACAAAGACTCTCAGGGTTATACCATGCTGAGGGCTGAGGGAACAGAAAGAAAAAGTCGAGATTATAACCACACTGCAGCATCATTTAAAAACTAGTACAGAACCTCGGATAACAAAAGATTAAATTAAATAATTGATTGGGTCACTGCAGAAATGCCACTGCGACATTAGCCAAAACAAGTGATGACAGATAATTTTTTTAAATTAATGGTTTGGGTTGGATGAACCATAAACATCACTGAGTTCCAACCCCGTTGCCATGGGCAGGGACACCTCCCACCAGACAGGTTGCCCAAAGCCCCGTCCAACCTGACCTTGAACACTTCCAGGGAGGGTCATCCACAACTTCTCTGGGCAACCTCTGCCAGTGTCTCACCACCACCACAGTGAAGAATTTCTTCCTAATATCTAATGTAAATCTACTCTCTTTCAGTCTGAAACCGCTACCCCTTGTCCTATCACTACACACCCTAACAAGGAGCCCCTCTCCATCTTTCCTGCAGCTCCCGTTAAGTACTGGAAGGCCCCTGTAAGGTCTCCCCAGAGCCTTCTCTTCTCCAGGTTAAACAGTTCCAACTCTCTCCGCCTGTCCCCACAGGGGAGCTGCTCCAGCCCTCTGGTCACCTTCACAGTCTCCTCTGGAGCCACTCCAGCAGGTCCATGCCTTTCTTATTCTGGGAGCCTCAGACGTGAAAACAGTACTGCAGGTGGTGTCTTATCGGAGCAGAGTAAAAGGGGAGAATCACCTCCCTTGACCTGCTGCCCATGATTCTTTTGATGCAGCCCAGGATGTGACCAGCTTTCTGGGCTGCGAGCCCACATTGCTGGCTCATATTCAGTTTTGCATTCACCAACACCCCCAAGTCCTTCTCCTCAGGGCTGCTCTCAATCCTCCTGTCACCCAGCCTGTATTTGTGCCTAAGACTGCCCCAACTCATGTACAGCACCTTGCACTTGCCTTGTGGAACTTCATGAGGTTGGCACAGGCCCACCCCTCCAGCCTGTCACAGTCCCTGTGGATGACATCCCTTCCCTCCAGCGTGTCGACTGCACCACTCAGCTTAGTGTCATCGGCAAACCTGCAGAGGGTGCGCTCAATCCTACTGTCCATGTCACCGACAACGATGTTAAACAGCACCTATCCCAACAGTGACCCCTGAGGAACACCGCCTGTCACTGGTCTCCACTTGGACATCAAACCATTTGCTACAACTCTTTGAGTGCCAAATCCATCCAATTCCTTATCCACCAAGTGGTCCACCCATCAAATTCACATATCTCTAATTCAGACATGAGCATGTCATGTAGGACAGTGTCAAATGCTTTCCATGACCGCAGGTAGATGCCATCAGCTGCTGTTCCCTTATCCACCAACACTGTAATTCCATCCTAGAAGGGTGAGTCAAAGCTTACCTGGGTGTATGCTCTGTCCTTACACTAACACTGAATTGGTTTTAAACAGCTATCAACATAGTCAGGTATTTAGAAAATAGTAATTAGAAAACAGAGCTGCATGTGTAACAGCTGCCTTCCAAAAACATCTTCCAAGGACCTATACAGCTAGAGCTAAATAAATTCATAGCCTGCGCTAATTGATACGATTTTAAACTGCACCTGATGATTCACGTTATATGGATCTGTTAGAGCTAGGAAAAAGTAATATGCACAGACCAATGTGCCACAGGAGTATTTCCTCATACTGCAGCACAGAATGAGCTCTCAAAGCAGCTTACTCACTAGACAGCATAGAAAAAGAAGTCGAATTATGCAGCTTTTTCTTTAAAATGCACCTCACACCTGCTTTTTTTTAAGGAAAAAAAAATCCAACAATCAATGTTACGCTGATTTAAAAGTACAACTTTCATTGACTGCAGAATACAGATATCGGTATTGATTATTCTACCTCCATCTCCTGCTTGCATTTCAAACATATTGTGTCTCTGTGTACCTTTCAAGCTTGAATACATATCACATAATTAGTTGGTCAGAGAAGTAATGTACATCTGATCAAGATTTCATCATGACCTTTGATGCGCATTTCATCCTCCCTTTTCCATGCCATTTCACTTTCAAAGTCCACTGGAGGTTGTTAAGGACTTTGAGGAGCTGTCTGAACTCAGTGTCTGCTCAAACTCCAACAACATTTCCCAACCTATAGAAAGGAAAAAGCAGAGAACTGACAGGCTGGGGACTGGGGGAAATCTTTCATTTCAAATCAACTTCAAGAATCTTCAATGCAGTCAGAAACTGGGTTGTTTTGTGGGGTTTTTTGTCAAATAAAGTGGAAACCAGGGGAAAAAAAATACTATAAATGTGAAACAGAATTCTGAGATACTATAAGATGGAAGATTTAACATTTCCACTTATACCACTGCTCTGGTAGATGCAGTAGTAGACTGAACAAAGATAAAACATTAGTCCTTTTAGGGGAATAGAAGGATTTTCCCTTAGTGAAATAGAAAGATTGAATACTCACTGTAAATGGAACCTGTTAAACTAATTATGAGATGGAGTTAATATTCTGTTCCAGTTTAGGGTGCATGATAAAGCCATCATTTGTTGCACTTTTTATTTTGTGTTCTCCAGAGAAGGATTGATGAGAATGAGGAAATGTGTATCAAATAAGAATAAATGAGCTAAGTTGTGGGTAAAGTCATTGTACATTTTAATAGTGCTTAGAAAGTTACGTTTGAGACTATGAAAAATTATATAGGGACACACAATGAAGACAAATTCCACAGGAGAAAACCATTAAATAAATCTGGGGTAAAACCAGCAGCACATATTTTGTACAGACAACACATCATTAAGGAGATGGACCTGTTGGCGTGAGTCCAGAGGAGGGCCATGAAGATGATCAGATGAGGACAGGTTGAGAGTTGGAGTTGCTCAGCCTGGAGAAAAGAAGGTTGCTGGTAGATCTTAGAGGGGCCTTACAGTACTTAAAGGCCTACAGGAAAGACGGGGAGGGACTCTTAATCAAGGGGTGTAGTGACAGGGCAAGGGGTAACGGTTTCGAGGGTAGATATAGATTAGATATTAGGAATAACTTCTTTACTGTGGTGGTGGTGAGACACTGGCAGAGGTTGCCCAGAGAAGCTGTGGCTGCCCCCTCCCTGGAAGTGCTCAAGGCCAGGTTGGACGGGGCTTTGGGCAACCTGGTCTGGCGGGAGGTGTCCCTGTCCACGGCAGGGAGGCCAGAACTTGGTGATCTTTCCAGTCCCTTCTAATCCAAACCACTCAATGATTCCACGATTCTATTACTGCAAAATATTTTATTTGGTTGTCTCTATATTCCTTACTCCATTATGGAGAAACGAGACACAATTAATTCACTCAAAGATATCTGCTTCACAGTAAAATAAATTGGGTTTTAGGATCCATGAGCTCTACTGTTTAACTTTGCATTTAATTATGAAAGAAGCTCAGGGTGCTAAGAGAGAAATGTCATCTTCTTTGATGCTAGTCAATTGAAATTCATTCTATCAGTCCTGACTACCTGCTCTCTGCCAACATCAGTTTAAAGGTTCCCTAAAGCCAAAATCATAATTATCAAAGTTATAGCTCCACATGACTGAAGGTGACCGGAAGAAATTGGTATGTTCTCACAATCTTCTAGATGACTGTCTGGTATAGAAAAGGCTATAGGTGAAGAAGCTCCATAAATTTATTAAAGTCATTCTGTAATGTGGGAGGAATGGTGTATCAACACTCACTAAAAAAACAACCAACCAGCCTACTGAGTCTAGGTAAGGGAACTCAAACATAGTCATGATGGACTGACTACCTGTACTATTAAGACAACGAAAGCCTATTTGCACATGAAGGGAAGACTGGAGAGGATAAAGCCTTCAAGTGAAAGTGGACTGCGCTGTCCTATCATCTACATGTCTAGTGGTTCAAATAGTTCTATATTCCTTTACTCCATGGGTTAAAACACAGTTTGGCTCTGAAATATAAAAGCTAGCCTGTGGGTTGCATTTGTGTTCCTATATAAGCAGAATGTTATTCCATTTTCTAACATAAACTTATGCAGATGAGTCTGGGTAGCAGTGAGGTTCATAAAGATTTGGGTACTAGCAAAGAATAAGATGCAAATTCTTATAAAAGTGGGGATATGGAAAAGAATTGCGAGCTACCCTGCAGGTCTCCTACACCAGCTCCACCACACACGATGTCTCTACAAATTTCATCTTTGCAGCACAATCACTTCCTTACATGGTGTGTATAACTGAATTCCATTACAAGCTGGGTTCATGCTGGTTAGCTCACTCGGTTAGAGCGTGGTGCTGACAACACCAAGGTCATGGGTTTGATCCCCGTTGGGTCCCCATGTGTTGCCTGATCTAGTAGAGAGGCGTCCCTGTCCATGACAGGGAGGTTGGATTAAATGATCTCTAAGGTCCCTTCCAGCCTAGGCCATTCTATGATTCCATGATTCTATGATTTCTACAAAATCGCACTACTAAGTACAGTTACAAACACTGCATAAAGTGGTTTTCTTTCTGCAGCTTTTCCCCCCCAAGTCCCATAGTAACATTAGCTCAGACTGTATCTGATTGACAAGGTACTAATGATTCCTTCAATCAAATAAGGCAGGCACGACGCTGACCCAGGATATATCTCAGCTCATAACTGAAATGAATTGGTTAGAACAGTTGTGCAAAGTGCTGATCTGAAAGCCTTGTTGATTTTTTTTATCAATCATAGTATCGAACCTATTAATCTCAAATTCTTTCCCTTGTTTTGACTTGTTTTCACTGCTCATCATTCTTCCCTACTTCTCTTTCTTAATAACCTCTTCTGCAATCATGTTATACCTTTTCCAGTTCCCCACAGCCATTAAAATTTCAACATGGATTAGGTATTTACTATGTCTTCAGACAGAAGCATGGGAATTAGTGACAAATGTGTTTTTCCCCTTCAATTTCTCCCTCCCATTATGTTTCTAAAATAATACAATGGCATAAAATGCCCATGGTAACAGCTCACTGTTAATCAGTGTAATGGTGCCTCTCTTACCTCCATTTTAATTAAATGTACTGCTGCATTTTTGTTTTCTAGTTTGCAGGATCCTTTTTGTGATATTTAAGTTTGAAGTGGAGGATTTAAAAAAAATAATAAACTAAACAATTTATTGTACAGCTCTTACCTGTGAGTCCTCACCCAGTTTTCAGAAAATGAGCAGAGCTTGGTAAAAGTAAGATATTGCTCCTACATTCATGCAGGCCTTCAACTTGGCAAAGGTTATTCAGTGGAAGGAGGTAACAGATCATTAATGCCTTGTAGAGGAAGTTATGCTGCTTGTCTATCACCTACAGATTGTTCAGCATCATGCATAATTGTTTCACTTTTTTAAAAAAATAAAATCAGAATAGAAAAATCATACTTCTGTAATTCTGATTTCAGTGGCATAACTTCAGCATATTGGCGTAGAAGAAAAGGGAAAAAAAGAGTTCATGGCAGTAAAAGAAGAGTCCATCAAAACTACAACTCAATACTGCACAGGATTGCAGAATATTACTAATCTCTTGTACACATTTTTTTGTACTGCAAAATAAGATGCTCATGTCACACAGCAACTAAGATGATTAAGGGAGTGGAGCATCTCCCTTCTGAGGAAAGGCTGAGGGAGCTGGGGCTCTTTAGTTTGGAGGAGACTGAGGGGTGACCTTATTAGTGTTTATAAATATATAAAGAGGGGAGTGTCACGAGGATGGAGTCAGGCTCTTCTCGGTGGCAAACAATGATAGGACAAGGAGTAATGGAATCAAGCTGGAACACAAGAGGTTTCACTTAAATTTGAGAAGAAACTTCTTCTCAGTGAGGGTGACAGAGCCCTGGCACAGGCTGCCCAGGGAGGTTGTGGAGCCTCCTTCTCTGGGGACATTCAAAACCCGCCAGGAACCCTTCCTGTGTAACATCATCTAAGTGTTCCTGCTCTGGCAGGGGGACTGGACTTGATGATCTTTTGACGTCCCTTCCAATCCCTAGCATACTGTGATACTGTGATTCTGTGATACTGTGATGTCTTGTAACAATGACTAAGATATTCAAGGTAAACAGGACTAAAAGTGTCCATGTTACACTGATGCTCAGCAGATTACATGCCAATATAGTAACTCCATTTCCAATTTCCTTTTTTCTGGAACTTTTCAGCCATGAAAACAAAAAGCAGTATTAGTACTTTCATTTTCAGAAGTCCTTTCTAGGATCTTTCTTCTTTCCTGAACGTTAGCAAACCAACAACTTAGACATCAGGTTTTCCCTCTAGCCCCAAGCTCTCTGCCAGCCCAGGACACAAGTTCCTGCAAGACTCACAACGTTTGTCAGCACCGTGTGAATGTCTCGGATACCCTGTGGTGTCTCAGTACTACACAACTATGTTCATGTAACTGAAGAGAGAGGTATTCAGTTGGCTGGATGCAGACATCTCTCTAGGGTGAGCTGAGGAGCGCCCTAATTTCCAAAGGTTGAGCTGGCAACAACTCCCTTGCCTACGGTTACCCCACACAGGGACACCTGCACACAAATAGGAGTGTGTGTTTTATTCTGAGAACAGAAGTCCCCCCTGAAAAAGCATCCTCCTCCTTTAGTGTTAGTGGACCTTTGCAGATATCCAGAAGGTGATCAGTCACATCCAAAGACAGATGTAACATAGATGGCATAAACTGTTTTTCTACTGCTAGTAGTGAATGAGTCTTGTACTACTAAACTAGACCATGTACCTAACTTTTAGATGGCTAGGCTTGGCTAAGCCTGAAACATTATTTTCATATATCTATACACATATCTATAGATATCTATCTATCTATCTATCTATCTATCTATCTATCTATCTATCTATCTATCTATCTATCTATCTATCTGTCTATCTATCTGTCTATCTATCTGTCTATCTATCTATCTATCTATCTCCAGATCATTAGTCATAATGGTCATACAGTGATATAGGTTCAGGGTGAAACTGGACAAATTCATAGACGATAAATTCACGGCAGTTTTTTAAACATGCAGAAACATCCATCTCAGGAACTTCCTGAAGAGAAAATGCCTGAACATTGGGAAAGCACCAAGAGAAAGAACCGTATATTATTGTGTTGTACCCACGCTATTTAAAGCATCTACTTTAAGTCACCGTTGGAGACTGGGTCAGAAAGTGTCTTAGTCCTTTCCAACACAACCATTCCTCCATTTCAAGGGGTAATGGTCTCTGCTTACATTTGAGTCAGTTGTTGAAATTCACTTTACAGGCAGTGATGAGAAGCAGAAGCTCGTAGGGCATGGCTCATCTCACTCTAAAGCAGATGTCTAAAACAAGTCAGATGGATTGTGCTCTTCTGGGATAGTTCCTCTCCACTGGTTATTAAAGCATCACAATATAAGTAGCTTAGATGCAGATGTCTTTATCTTAGTTACCTAAAGTTAGATCCTATTCGAATGACACTTGAGGTGTATATAGGACTTGTCCATTTGTACACCTGCAAAAAAACGTTGTACTCATGGTGTTATATCTGACATACGAAAGAACCAGCCTCCCAGTCTACACTCCCTCCTTATATGTCGTTCACCATCCTTCTTTGGCTTCCACAATTTAGCTGCAAACAAACTGGGATATGATCCCTTCTTGTTCCTCACGGCACCAATTCCATTGGAAGTCACTGCTAAATCTGGATGTGTTTTAATGGGGGCTGCTCAGCCTCTAGATGTTGAGACCTCAGGGAAGAGGAGGTCTGTGAATAACTAATGAGTTTATTTAGTTAATTCAGTTAATTAATCTATTAACAATCAAAACCATGTATTGATTGTTCTAGGCAACACAGATTACCCACTAATTATACTGAGAGACTTAGCAGAGATGCACAAAATCGGCAACATCCAAACCAAAAGTGTGTCTCTTTCTTTGTGAAATAATCCCCTTAATATGCAATTAAATGAATAAAGCTAAAATTTAGAGAGGGTCCTATCAGCACTTCTTACTCCAGTGATTTGAGGGTGATGTGAGGGTGGAGGTTTACTATTCTGAGGCCCTCACTGGGAGAAATAAGATACTCGTATCACAGATGAGAGGAGTTCCTACCATGTAGGACACCAACACCGTGTACAAAGCAAGACAAAATTAAACCAAAACACGCCAATTGAGCTAAACAACACTAAAAGAACTTGGCTAAAAAGCTACCTGGTTGTTAGTTGCTGCTACAACCGAATTATACCAAAGCTCCAAGGAAACTGAGACAAGTACAGGGAAATCCTGACCACTCCAGGGTCCTGCAGACTTTGCTGTCTCCAAAGCCTACAGGCTGGCACAAGCAGTGGCCACTGAATTTTCTGGGGCTACTGGATAATAGGTTGCTTCTGTTGTCAAGCCGGAACAGAGCAGTTCATGCACTGCACTGTCAAGTCTGAAAAGCTTTTCTGAACAGACTGAGGAACTGCCATTTTCATAAAGAGTGCCTGCGAATTTCACTGCTCACATCTATGAAAGCGTATCTTTATTTTTCTTTTTTTTGGAAGAGATGATTCAAACATTATTCTTTTTCACTGCTTTTTCTGTTCCAGTTTGGTTTTGTTTCTCAAATATATGCAATTGTCAAATCTAAAGAATGCCAGGCTTCCTTGGTTTTTTTTTCCCTTTTGTTTCAGCCTAACCTGCTACATGGCCTTGAGCTCATCTTTCTGTAGCTACCTCCCCATCTGTAAAATCAGCAATATTTTTGTAAGGTATTTCCATCATCTTGAAAAGAATTTATTTACCATAGAAATATTAAGTGCTTGTTACATACTCGAGATACTTTGCGTAGAAGTGGAACTTTTGAAGATGTTTTTTCATATGAAAACCATTTAAGAAGTAAGAGTTTGAGCCCAATCCCTTGGAACTAAGATGTGGTCTATTAATTTCTTTATTTCAAGCCTTGAAGGTCATATTATTATTGGAATAGTTTCTTGATTCACAGCTCCAGATATATAATCAACATGTGCTTAGTGAAAAGAGAATTGACATCTCTTGTAGCACTGGAGGATGAATATTATTTGATAAATGTGGACAATGAGCATTGATATAAAGATGAAGAATATTGCAGTTGCAAGAAAAAGTACGCAAACCTTTTAGAATTTCATGGTGTTCTGCATTAATTTGTCATAAAATGTGATCTAACCATCACCTAAGTCGAGAGAATCAACAAATATAATGTGCCTAAAATAATAACGCAAAACCAAATCTGATCTTCCATGTCTTTATTGAGCACACTGATTCAACGTGCTAGTGGAAAAAGTAAGTGAACCCTTCAGTTGACCTCAAAAAAGCTAATCAGAGTCAGGTTAACCTGGAGTCTTGTTAAGAAAATGAGTTGGGAGGTGTGGACCGACAAAAACCGCTCAAACTTTTTGAGTTTGCTCCACACAAGATGTATGCTTATGTGAGCCATGCCTTGCCAAAAAGAGCTTTCAGAGGACCTACGATCAAGAATTGCTGATTTACATAAAGCCGGAAAGGGTTACAAAATGATTTCAAAGACCTTAGAAATTCACCAGTCAACAGTTAGACAAACAATCTACAAATGAAGATACTTTGGGACTAGGCTACTCTAGCAAGAAGTGGGCGCCCAGTCAAAATGACTTCAAGAGCACAGCAAAGACCATTTAATTTGGTAAAAAAACAACCTCGAGTTGTTTTTTGACCTTCCCCCAGCCAAAGAGTTGAAGGCATCATTGGAACTGGCTAACATCTGTGTTCACGAGTCTACAGTACGTAAAACATCGATCAAGCAGGGTGTCTATGGCCGGACACCACAAAGGAAGCCACTGCTTGCTACAAAGAACGTTGCTGCACACCTGAACTTTGCAGAAGAGCACACTGACACTCCACAGTGGCAAAAAGTTTCGTGGACTCATGAAACAAAGATTGAACTATTCAGAAAGAACACGCAGCACTACATCTGGCATTAAAAGAACACTGCATATCATCATGAAACCATCAGCCCAACCATAAAGCATGGTGGAGGAAACCATGATTTGGGCCTGCTTTGCCACATCAGGGCCTGGTCAGCTTGCAGTCATTAAGGGGAAGAGGAATTTCCACGTGTATCAAAAAATTCTTCAGGATGATGTGAGAAGTCTGTGCGCCAGCTGAAACTCTGTAGACATTGGGTGATGCAACAGGACAATGCCCCAAAACACCGCAGCAAGTCCACAACAGAATGGCTTCAGAAAAACAAAATCCGCCTTTTGGAGTGGCCAGGTCAGAGCCCAGACCTCAAGCCACCAGAGATGCTGTGGAATGACTTGAAGAGAGCCATACAGGAGACATCCAAAGAATACGTCAGAGCTCAAGCAGTTCTGCCAGGAAGAATGGACTAAAATCCTCCTGATGTGAAGGTCTGATCCACAGCTACAGAAGAGCCCAGCTGAGGTTATTGCTGCCAAGGGGAGGGGTCAACTAGCTATTGATTCCAAGGGTTCACTTACTTTTTCCACTAGTATTTTGAATGTTCAATGAGTGTGCTCAATAAAGACATGGAGGAACAGAATTGTTTCTGTGTTATTATTTTAGGCACATTCTATTTGTCAATACTCTTGACTTAGATGACGCTTAGATCACATTTTATGACAAATTAACGCAGAACACCATGAAATTCTAAAAGGTTCACATACTTTTTCTTGCAACTGTATTCGGAAAATGCTTCAAAAAGTGGGTAAAAGATTTTTTTTTTCATTTTTCTGTTGCTGTACGTAAAATCATTCTCCATTGTCTGCATTGGAAAAAAGTAGCAAAATTCCACAGTATTTCAATCATTCTGTATTTAAGTGGTACCTTGCAAGCCCCCCAGTTATTCATGCTATTGTTTTACTGATACTCAATAAATTATAGTATCTAATTAAGTCATCAATTTTAGCACTGTTACCTGTCCCTTGTTGCTCCTGGGATTCTGACAGGAAAATTTTCTGTTATTTGGGGAGGGAGGGAAGAGTGCAGGGGGGGAAATGTAGAGAAGCAGCAGGTCCAAGCTTTAGTTCAGAAATAACTTATGGCTACTACAAAAGAAAATTGAGTACTGTATTCAGTCTGTCCTTTACATTTATTCTTTAGCAGCTAGCTGTTCCTTTCATTATTTAGTCTTAAAGCATTCTCAAAGACATTAGGAATGGTAACAGTGTACAAAAATCTTTTTGCCTATTTTTTTTTCATGAGGGGAAAGTGCCATTCCATTCCACAGTGTTCACGGGCAAAATATTTTTGCAGAAAGCAAGCACACATCATGCAGTTTGCAAAGACCCAGGTTGAAATGATGCCATCTGCATGAGCTCTACTCAAGACACCTGTGGAAGTAAGGCACTTTTCACCTAGACCTTGGTTCTAACTGCAAGGCAACCCTCTTCGCTGAATCACTTCAAGAGTGCCCAACTCTCGGAAATTAGCCTTTCCCACACCACGTGATGTGAGATAATTGTCCAGAATGACTCAGTTAACTGTAGAGCATTGTTCACGCATCAGAACATCGAGAAAGTTTGCAGGACATACGCAATTGGTATGTAAGGAGCTCTCCCCACAAAGGTTTCCAAAGTAACCTTAAGGGTTGCTAACATTAAGGCAGCTTGATGTTCTAAGAGAAAACCACAGGGAGTGGAGACACTGTACTCAAGCTCTGTGCACACAAAGGAGCCTGGAGACACCACGGAGCCAGTAAACCCCACATTCACCACTCTGGGCCAAGAGCCTGTCAACTTTTGAGTTGACAGAATACTGTCCTTTGGGTGAACTACAGAATCATAGAATGTTAGGGGTTAGAAGGGACATCTAGAGATCATCTAGTTCAACCCCAGTGAAAATCACAGAATCATAGAGTGGCCTAGGCTGGAAGGGACCTTAGAGATCATCTAATCCAACCTCCCTGTCACGGGCAGGGACGCCTCTCAACTAGATCAGGCTACTCAAGGCTTTGTCCAACCTGGCCTTGAACACCTACAGGGAGGGGGCAGCCACAACTTCTCTGGGCAATTTATTCCAAAGTCTTGCCACCCTCGTGCTGAAGAATTTCTTCCTAAAATCTAATCTAAATCTCTTCTCCTTCAACTTAAACCCATTTTCCCTTGTCCTATCAGTGGAAAATGCTCACTATAATCTCATTTTAACACCAAAACACACCTCCACCCCAAAAGCTACCTGTCTCCGAGGTGCAACCACCCCTCACTGAGCTTGCACCCTAAATTTTTCTAGTTTATACCTTTAAAAGCAAAGTGAGGAAAATTTACACCAATCACAATAAAGATATACACGACTGGGGTCACTCAAGCTCCACCTCAAAAGTAACAAATAACATAAAAAGGCCCAAGAGAGGGAGGAATGTCAGGGAAGGTATCACTACTGTTGGAGAGGATACCACCAGGGACCACTTCTGACCTCTGGGATCAGTCGACGGGCTGAGCCTCTCTCTTTCCTCCCATAGGGATGCCTTTAGGTAAGATTCAAACACTTGGTTTCACCAAGTGTTGTCCCAGGATACTTGGTTTCACCAAGTGTTGTCCCAGGATACTTAGAAAATCTCAGATACACCGACAAAAAACATCTGAGGTCGGATATCTTGTGTGAGGCAGCACATGTGTTCAAACCTTGCCTGTCAATCAGAACTCTAAATCAGGGATCCTCCGCAACTTTCTTAAGCTAACAAAATGGCAGGGTTCTATTAGGAAATCACACGGGCTATAACCAGAGATTCTTGTACTGAGAGAAGACAAGACGCCATAAATATAATTTAAATGTGGTTAGGTATTCTAAACTAGCCAAGAAATTACACGCCAGAAAATATGAGTCAGTTGACTCCCATCAAACAAGACAAAATATCTTGTCCCTTATTTTATGCTTAAGGACTCTATACTTCCCTTCATCCTACATCCAAGTAACTCCCATTTGTTGCACTGAAATCTCTCTTACTCCTACCAGATTAATTTATTTTTCTTCCTCTATAGGCAGATATTCCATACTCATTATGAGACCTCTGTTTCTACCAGTAGTGGATGTACAGACCATTACTTAAATTTCATCTTGATGCCTTTTTTTCCCTAATCGATTGGAAATCTTCATATATGCTCTTTTTTTTTACTCAGGAGTACATGCAGGAGAAGAAAACAATACATTTCACTCTTCTCCCAGCTCTTCTAAGAGTGCAAAAGCATCTTTAAATTATTTTCCTGAGCTGAACTCCATTTTATTTAATCTTACCATCTCCCAGGAGTTACTACTGCACATCTGTATTGCTTCCTATTTACTGACCGCTCTCTTGCAGCGATGATTGTTTTCCAAGACACAGGGAGAAAAGGAGAATAAAAACACTTTGAGACAGTCTAAAAGACTAGGTTTGGCTTTCCTGAGCATGCACTGGCCTTTAGAGGTCCCTGTGTCCATTGTGCAGGAAAAAACAATATATCCCTAATACAGACCTTACGTGAGGTTCATGCCTGTTTAACACAGGATGGGCACAAGCCTGTGTCCCAGTCTATTAAAAACTGGAATTGAAAGAGATGTCAGATAATATGCCAACATCACCTTAAAGAAGGAAGAGAAGATATTGGAAAGGAATTCTTCTGACTATGCTGGACATACATAGAATCATAGAATCATAGAATGATAGGGCTTGGAAAGGACCTCGAAAGATCATCAAGTCCAATCCCCCTGCCAGAGCAGGAATGCCTAGATTATGCTACACAGGAACGTGTCCAGGCAGGTCTTGAATGCCTCCAGAGAAGGAGACTCCACAACCTCTCTGGGCAGCCCGTTCCAGTGTTCCGTCACCCTCACTGAGAAGAAGTTTCTTCTCGAGTTTAAGCGTCATGAGGCTGTTTATTTTTGTTTCTTGAAATGGCACTTGTGGAGAACATTTGGGTACAGGTTGGTGCGTTTTTTAAAAAAAAAAATCATCTGAGATGCCTCAATTCTAGAATTATCTGGCATATGCCTAAATAGATTTTATTCTTTAAAAATTATGTGGCAGAACTGACATCTTCTACCAGAAAGAAAACTTGATTTCAAAGAATTCCCCGAGTAAAAAATTGCATAATTTTTTTACAGAAATGCGACCCTTTGGTTTAGAAGTATTTTCATTTCTTTGCTTTGAAATATCTTGGGTTTTTGTTGTTGGAAGCAAGATCAAATGTATTCAGTCTCGCACAGAGGAAAACAAGGGGATTTTCTTTGTATGAGCCATATGAAGATTTTAAATTTCTGAATCCAAAGTTGAAAGGAGAGTGAGCTATCTTACAGCCATGAGAAATAAGCAATGCATTCATCAGCTCAGTGGAGGACTTGACTGCCTTTACAACCTCCACTTCCTTTATGCCGTACCAGAAAAGGTTACTCACGCAGCCCCGATGGTAATGACTCTGCCTGACATTTCAAGGCACATCTAACAAACATCAGCATAGAGAAACAACCTCCTCAGCACAGTTTCAGGCAATTAATTTGTCTTCATCCACAGTAACAAATTTCAATGTCACAAGGATAAATTAATCAATGTTGGTAAACTGGTTATAGTATGAAATGCCATTAGACAGTTTTAGTAAATTTGGGGTGTTTCTATGCCTGATTTATTTTTTTTATTTATTTATTATTGTTACAAGCATCACAGCCTTCATGCTGCATTAAAAACACAAAAAAAGGGGTCTTAATGTTATTCGAGCACTACAAAAAAATCAGTCTTATCCAGGGAGCAGTCGTCTTGGAAGTTATACTGAAGTAAGGATGTCCATATTCTCTTGGGATGACAGATGTGTGGTGGCACAGGCTGTGAATTGTTATGACATGAAACAGTACTATCCCAGGGCTGGGCTCTGACAAACTGTTTCTGTTAATTTTACAGAAAAAACATTAATTGGCAAATGATTCTTTTCAGTGTAAGCATAAGAATAGTCTAAGTGGCAAAGGTCACAGAGTGATCTTTGATGATCCCCTGAAGAAAAACATGAACGTGCCCAATTTACAGTGTACCTTCCCACGAATTATTTTTTCACCAGTCACTATCTCAACCTCTACCACAAAACAGAAGGAGAACATCAGACTGCAGTGAGATTTTAGTTTCTCTGTTCAGGCAAACATGTCATGTTTTGTCCCTCTCTTGCCTCTGTAATACAATATGTATCAGACAAAGGTATAAAGTGCCATTAAGGGAGAACAGGAGAATTTTCTACCTGTTTTGTACTGGTTGTAAGGAGTCCATTAAGGACAAAAGAGGATAATCAACTTTGAGTTCAGTGGTAACAGGTTCACTTTCCTGTGCTCCCACAGAAAGAACAAGGCAGAGAGAGAAATTAAGGTTTTCAGGCTTCACTGTGAAAAAAACAGAAAAAAAATAACCACAAAAGATGATTAAATTTAGCCCATATAAGTCCATTCAGAGTTTTAGCATTTTGATGGGATCAACAATATACTTGGTGCCCTCTAAAATCTAGTGCTGAAACTTCTGTTAGAAGACATGTTCCTGTAGGGGCCATCAAAGAAAATTACGGAAAATAACTTTTGTGGCAACAAAAAGCATCAAGATCAAAAGGTCGAAGTTGTTATGCATTACTGGACAGCCCTCCCATGCTTTTTTCTTTGAGCCAAAACCAACAGATAAAAGCTGGTGAGAAAACAGAAAAGAAGCTGTTTAAGAGAATGAAGCTGTGTCACCTTTAGAGCAAAAATCGCAACAAACCTGCATTCCAAAATGAACAACTGAGAGATTCAGCCATTTCCATACTTTAAGATCAACTGTTGTCCCACCTGTCCCATAATACTTGTTTTGATTCCATTCAGCCCAACAGTAGTTATTAAAAAAAAAATACATGTAGCTCAAAGCAGGAAGCAGATGTAAACTTATTGGAAATGGATGTCTTAAACAGAAAGGGTGTTCTGAAGAGAGTATGATGAGGGGAAGGTGACACCATTCCCAATGAATTTAACTTTAGAAAAATTTAATTCAGAATCAGGGCCACCATTCTTATTTGCTGTTTTTTCCGTTAAAACACTATGTCTGAATTCTGTTCTCCTAAAGCTGTCAGATACTCCCACTTGACTTACACTGTGAGGATTTTTCTTCTTCTGAATATGAAGGAGGAAAAACTCAACGTTCATATTTTGCTGTCAGTAAGTTCTGACTGATCTTTTTAGCTGTTTGTAGCACAGACAAGAAAACAGTAGAAATTTCCTTGTAAAATTTGGTGAAACAGTTTCTTTTCCATGTCAAATTTATACACTGTTCATTTTCCATCTTCTTCCATTCTTTCACCTGGGGGATGTACTCAGTGTGAATCAATACAAGCTCAGAAAGTTGGTTTAACTGCCTTGTTCTTCATACGACTAAAGGCTGGTGCAGATTATTTGATCACCTGTGACAGAATTTTTGAGGTGAGGAGTAATTAAAACACGCACATGAACTGTTTTAACAGTGACACTCTGATTACCTTCCTCTAAGCAGACTTTATGCCAACCTGAAAAAAGAACTTCTCTAACAAACTTCTTCAGACAGAAGAATCAGGACTTGAAAGGCTGAAGGAGCTGGGTCTCTTTAGCTTGGAGAAGAGGAGGCTGAGGAGTGACCTCATAAAAGTTTGTAAATATGTCAAGGGGGAGCGTCAGGAGGATGGAGCCAGGCTCTTTTCAGCAGCATCCACTGACAGGACAAGGGGCAATGGGTGGAAGCTGGAACACAGGAGGTTCCATAAAAATATGAGGAAAAACTTTTTTACTGTGAGGGTGACAGAGCATTGGAACAGGCTGCCCAGGGAGGTTGTGGAATCTCCTTCTTTGGAGACATTCAAAACCCACCTGGACATGTTCCTGTGCACTCTGCTGCAGGTGATCCTGCTCTGGCAGGGGGGTTGGACTGGATGATCTTTGAGGTCCCTTCCAACCTCTAACATTCTGTGATTCTGTGATTTCTGCTGGTACAGCCACTTCTTTGGAAAGAACCAACCCAACATTCTTAGAAACTTCAATAGCTCTATAGTACAGAGAAATCCATGCAAGGCCAATTCATGGATTTATATTCTATGACTCTAAAGGGGAAACGTGGTGCTGTGTAACCCGTTCATATAGTGTGCAAGTAGGGAAAATGTGTCTGTGTTTGTTTGTGATACTGATACAACAAATGAGGTCATTTCCAGCATCATGGCTGGCTCAGCAGAGAACTTCAGTAGATGCTTCCCTCTGGTAAATCAACTACCCGTGCAGTCAAAGAGTTAAGTACACGTTTGAGGCTTCTGATAAACAGGGTTATCAAATCAACACGTAACAGTATATCCTCCTCCTCGCCCTGCAGAAGCAGAAGGGGTAACAGGTTATTTGGCTGCTCTCTTTTTTTGCGTGCAGAGTTCAAGGGACAGCGCTGACCCCACAGTACATGTAGCCACATCGCAAGGTTCTTCCTAAATTTTTATCATGTCCTGCATTTAGATTCAACTCGTCTTCCTTTCATTGTCTGGGTGCATTTTGTAAGATTCTTCGTACTGTCAAAATTTTGGTCAACCTCACTAAGATTAATTCAGGGCTTCATAAATTTATTACATGGGTTACATGATGAGCTGGTAGTTACCAAAATTTAACTTGGGTGTGCCTTTCATGCCTTTTTATTTTCTCATCATTTTTTTTCCAAAGAGATGTGGCTACCATTGGTGCTTAACCTTCATTAAAAGAATGCAGTCTCAGTAGGAGACACTACAGTAAATTGATTAATTCACTCCTCCTTCAACAAACCATGATCAATCTAATTGTACGTCTGGCACTAGGCATTCAAGAATGGAAGAAAGATGGGTTGTGGAGACTAGGGTCGTTCAGGTGCTCAGAAACAAAGTCCACACTCTCACATTTTCTGTCTAATGTTTGTTCAGACCGATGATATGCTATATAATTTGAGGATCACACAAAACGTAAGGAGTAAAACCACAGTAGTTTTTCTTAGCTGAAGAATTTAATTAAAGGGCCAAGTTCAGACACACATTTTTGCTTACTTGCATGCATTTCCCAACACACTTTCCAGTGGCCTCAGTCTGCTAAAGCAAAAGCACCACCGTTCCCCTCCACATTCCTCCCTCTCTCTGCAAAAACAGCCTGAAGGTCCCCAGGGCTGGCACCTATTGCAGTCCTGGAATCAGCCCCTCCTTTCCCAGCTTCAAGGGGTAAGCATGCCCAGAAGTTACAGGTGAGCCTGTCTATCCTTCTGGACCTTCTAGCCATGGATATAGGGTTGCAAGCAGTTTCCTGACCTGCTTAGACACATCTCTTGGTATTGCTGGTATCACAAAGTACAGTCCATTCCATAAGCATATTGTGATTTTCTCTAAAATCACAGCACCATAGAATGATTTGGGATGGAAGAAACCTTAAAGGTCATTGAGTTCCAACTCCCCTGCACAGGCAGAGACACCTACCACTAGACCAGGGTGCTCAAAGACCTGCCCAACCAGGCCTTGAACACATCCAGGAAGGTGGCACCCACAACTTCTCAATCTGTTTCTCATTACTTCCTTCTTAAACCATTCCCCTAACTTCCCTCCTCTAGCTGTTGGAGCCCTTTGCTAAAGACCAAATTGCATCTGTAGACAGTCCTAACAGGTGGAGTGAACATGTGCCTTCAGTTTATGCAATGCTTACCCAGCACCTTTATCTTCTAACGGAAAAAAGAACGACGCTGTTGGCACTCACCAGGACATACAGTTCTAGGATACGGTTTTAAAGAACAGTTCTAGGAAAGTTCTTGGGCCATAGGCTGTGCAGCCATTCAGAGAGACTTGGACAGGCTGGAGGGCTGGGCAGGGAGAAAGTGTAGAGTTTTGCACTTGGGAAAGAATAACCCCATGTGCCAGTATAGGCTGGGGACTGCCCTGCTGGAGAGCAGCGCAGGGGAAAGGGACCTGGGGGTTCTAGTTGACAGCAGGATGGCCATGAGCCAGCACTGTGCCCTCGTGGGCAAGAAAGCCAATGGCATCCTGGGGTGTGTTAGAAGAGGAGTAGCAAGTAGGTCAAGAGAGGTCCTCCTGCCCCTCTACTCTGCCCTGGTGAGGCCACATCTGGAATATTGTGTCCAGTTCTGGGCCCCTCAGCTCAAGAAGGACAGGGAGCTGCTTGAGAGAGTCCAGCGCAGAGCCACAAAGATGGTGAAGGGAGTGGAACATCTCCCTGATGAGGAAAGGCTGAAGGAGCTGGGTCTCTTTAGCTTGGAGAAGAGGAGGCTGAGGGGTGACCTCATTAATGTTTATAAATATGTCAAGGGGGAATGTCGGGAGGATGGAGCCAGGCTCTTTTCAGTGATGTCCAATGACAGGACAAGGGGCAATGGGTACAAGCTGGAACATAGGAGGTTCCACAAAAACATTAGAAAAAACTTTTTCCCTGTGAGGGTGACAGAGCCCTGGCACAGGCTGCCCAGGGAGGTTGTGGAGTCTCCTCCTCTGGAGACATTCAAACCCCGCCTGGACGCGTTCCTGTGTGACCTACTGTAGGGGATCCTGCTCTTCAGGGGGTTGGACTAGATGATCTTTTGAGGTCCCTTCCAACCCCTGACATTCTGTGATTCTGTGATAAAACTGCACCATTTGGCGTAACTTATTGCTGATGGGTAAACCTGTAAGAATATCATCTGCTCAAAAATCAACGAGCACAAACTGATAAAAAAAACTGTCTCCATGTCTGAATTTCCAATGTCTCATGACACACGGAAGAGGCAGGACCACACACACACATATACATGGCATAGACACACGCGGGCGCAGCAGGGTTGTCGGCAGGTCACATCGAGGAAGACGACTTGAAGAGGAAGGCTCAGCAAGAGCGACCCCTCAGGACTCCCAAAAAAGGGGACTGCATGCGCGGTACAGGTGACCGTGAGGAGGAGTTTATGCAAAGTAATTCCAAGATTTTTTTCCAACATTACTTCCAGTGAAAAGGTGGAGTAAGGCGGGGGCCGACGGAAATAGAAGTGTGAACCTGCACGTAGTTGGATATTTCTCCCACCCAGGACGCTGGACCTGCGGGACAATGCTGGACTCTGTGGTGGTATCTGCTCATTTCCTCTTTCTCTTTTCCTCTCTCTCTCTGTGCATTTGGAGAACAAATACTCAAAGGAAAACACAACGTTGACCTCGTTTGTGTCTTAATTTCACCTCTGGAATGGTTGCAGCTCAACCAAATACGAGACAACACGATTCTCTGCAAACAGTGGGCGGTGGAATAGAAAAATCTGATTTTAACTAGGGGTTGAATTAACCTGCAAGACATCTCCAGACTTTAATAGAAGGCACCTAACTAGTAAAATGCTGTGAAAATCTGATGCAAATTAGTATCAACAAGATAGGTTGTATGAAAAGGGAAGGAAAGTTACAAAGACATCAGGTAAATAAGGTACCTGCAGCAACAAGCACTGCAAGATCTTCTGAGACTGAAATCCCCCAACTAAACACAGACAGTATCATTTTAGAGCTATATTAGCAACAGGATTATGGCAGGGACTGTGAAAGGCTTAAGGAGATTAGAAAGATAGAGCAGACACAAAACTAAGTGCCTTGCTGACCCCTTCAGGTAATAGGTTGAAGCCTTGAAACATGAAATGTCGCTGAAACTGTCCTGTTAATGCTGATTTGTAGGAGCCATAAATATGCTGAAAGCAACTCACAGATTCCCAATTTCCAAGCCCAGAAGAGACTGCTGTGCTAATACAGTCTGGCCCCTTCTCTCCCTAAAAGACACAATGTCTTGCAAGAACAAACCAAAGGTTCCTATTCAACAATATAATCTTGTTCGAAGGGACACCAGCAATTCTGAGTCGAGAATCTCAATGAGCTTTTCTGCAGTTTCATTCTGGGAGCTGGTTTCTTTTTATTCCCTAATGAGAAATATGTGTAATTTATACCCCAAATCATTTTGCTTTATTGTTATTTAATCTGTAAATCTGAACAGATGAAATCTGCTCCTATCCTTATTCCATAGCACACCCGCTTTTCATAAACAGATACCAGCTTTCAATGATAAAGTAATTTCTCAGTTAACTTTCCAGAGAGGTGATCTTTGGATCTACAGATCAAAAGGTTTACAGCCCCACTCCTTCAGCATTTATAGAACATCTTCTGTAATGCAGATTAACATCTTTATGCAGAATTACATTCTGTAGTACTAGACCTAAAGGAAAGACCACTTCTACATCTGGATTTTTATATCTTTTTTATATATCTAAGGACTAGATGTTAGCATTTTACTTACCTATTTTTTTTTAAAAAAAAAGTGTAGCTCATACTGAGAGATTTTGTTTCTCCGCAGCCCACAGGTCTTTCTCCAAATATCCACTTTTCAAGTCAGAGTGGCAGCTAATCGGGTTGAAAGGTGATGTTGTAGGGGAACACGTATGGTTGTGGTGAGAGCGGGAAAATCAACGAATTTTTTTCATGGACCTTTTACAGGATCAGATCAGTGGTTCTGTCAGAACTGACAGGCCTATATCTCCCTATTTGGGGTTTATTTTAGTTGGTTTTTTCCCTGCATGATTTTTTTTTTTTCCCCAAGGGCAAAGGTGCATTGCTTAGGCTGTCTTCTATTACAGCCTGTGAAAATCAAAATAAGTAAATCATAAGCCTCTTTTATCTTTAATTTCTGTTGTTTGGCCATTTACAGTTCTTGGTGACATGACGGACGACATCACTGTTGGAAAATGACAAGGAAAACTCACGCTTCTGTTTAGTTGCTTGGATACCTCATTAAACCCCAGAGAATTGCAACAAAACACTGATTTCTTGATAACGAAACTTTTTTACGCGCCCGTTTTTTTTGAAACTTGAATTTGTAAAATAGCCTTAAGCCCACTGCAGATTTTCTGAGCCAAATCAGAAAGAGGCCTTGCTGAGATGTCGAAAACCCAGACTGACAATCCTGCCCACAGAGGAGACCTGGATTTGTACCTCTCCTGTCTCTGATGTATGACATACGCCTTAACCGTGACGTAGAAGAAACAGTCTTTGAGCTGATTTGAACCTTGGAAGGGGAGCGATAAGGAAGGAACCATTCATAAGCATCATACAGCAAAAAGCCTTGTTTTCACTCCCATGTAAAGGGAAAAATAAAAATGTTCCAACTTTCTTACTCAGTTGGAAATGATTGCTAGTGACCTTGACTCCAGAAGCCCCCAGAGATCTCTCCAGCCACTCCTCCTGACTTACTGGCACGGCTGCAAAAACTTAATTTAGGTCTGTCTTGCGAAGTCAGTTAATCCATTCTATTTTAGCAAAATACGTTCTGCCTGTACACGATTCTGGATGTGCAGGTATACGAGGGAGAGAGACAAACAAAAAGAAAAGTGTTCATTATGTCTTTTCCCCCCAACTTTGTAAACTCTGGAGTTTAAAAAAAAAAAAATTAAAAAATTTACCGACAAGAATAAATATCCATGTGGCAGTTTGCAGTCAATGCCTAATGCTCAAAAAACAACAGGAGGAAAGATTGTTTTAACAAAGTGATTTTTCAAGCTCACCAACGTGAATAAGCAAGTTACTACCGCTGTCTATCAGAGTGAATACGAACCTGCCAAAATAACAAAACCTTTTATGGATCGCAAATAACAAAGGCAAAACAATAGAACGACTAAAGCTTGATAGCCTTCCAGAGCATTTTTCCCTGAGCAAGTTAAAGTGGAAAAAAATGCAAATAAGATGGAATTCTCCAATTCTGCTGTGGGAGAGATGAAGACATTAAAATAAGACCTCAGCGAACAGTCTGACTGCACCAGAATGTGTGCCCTGATGGCTGTGACACCTCTTGGTCTGATTTCTGTCGCACAGACTACGCACAAACTGGATATGACAGAGGAGATGTTCAATGTGAAAGTCCTGCATGACAGCAGTAAAGGTGAGAATGCAAATGACATGATGGATGCTTTAATGCAGTTTAAAACAGCTCTGAAAAAAAGGGCAGTAGTTAATGTGGAGTCTGATACATGTCGTAAGTGCAACAGGACACACAAGATGCTGCTACAGAGCACAAAAATTACAAGCAAGCAAATCTGCTTGTGCTCTTCGATGGGTTCTGACGGCACATTTTACATTTCTTTGGCATGGGAAGTAATCTGTGCAAGACATACATTTCACCGTGAAAATGAGAAAAAAAAATACAACCCAAACAGCTACTTTCAAAATTTATCAGCTGTCCCAGCAGCTTGTAAAAGAGATCAAACATCCAGCTTGCTGACCGTGTTGCATACTAATGGCAGAGAGCTGGCAGGGAGGTCATTCCCCATCCGATTTCTGAACAGGAACATTTGACTGTGTATCTTTTTTTTTACTGTTTTTGTCAGCACACAGTGCCACACAATTCAGGATTTTCAGTTCACACAGGAATACATTCATGTGCATGCAGATGTTTGTCATCATGTGTTTGCATCTGTTGCATCAGGCTTTTTTTTGAAGATTTTGCCTATTGCAACAAAAATCCCTGAAAAAAACATGGGAAAATTGAGAAGACGAGGTCCCTAGTCCTACCTTCTGGTTTGTTTATATGCTGTATGAAGTTGGAACTTGTTAAATAACAATTAATTCAACCAAGTAGCATCTCTTGTCTGGTTGTTCTGTTCTCTGAGGGCTCCAAAGTTAAACTCTGCTTTGCTTCATCTCCTTCAGCCCCTCTCACTGTGGTCACTTGGCTGTACGACGATTCAGCTCAACTGAGTATTACTCAACAAAACGGGGAATGCAAGCCCGAATCCCTTCAAGGCAGGGGGAAAAATAAGTAATGACTGAATGTAGAACTGTGTCAAAACCTGACTCCCCCCCATATCAGCCCCCACTGTTGCTGCAGAGCAGGCAGCACCGGGGGAAGCCCCAGGCTCAGCGGCAGAGGAGAACTGATACAGGAGCTGGATTTGGGAACCCAGAATAGGGATCAAAGGCAGAAGAACAGATGGAGTCGTCCCTGGACACCAACCACTGAAGAAGCAGCAGCCTCAACCCCTGTTTAACCCCCGTGATCCCTCAGGTTTTTACTGAACATGATGTACATGGAACAAAATGCTCCTGTTGGTCACCTGCCCTATCTGTTACTCACCAGGGGTGCAACCTTTTATTTCCTTTTAACCCCTTTACCTCCTGGCACCCCCAGCGTGGCACACAAGAGCCAGCAGTGGCCTTGGTCACCACAGGAGTAAGTATAAGGGAGAGCCTTTCTGCATCCCAATCCCAGGCAGTAACTGTAAACATCAGGCATTATCACTTGGAATCATAGAATCATAAAGGTTGGAAAGGACCTTTACGATCATCAAGTCCAACCTACAGCCCTACACCACCCTGACACTAAACCAGCTCCTGAAGTACCACATCCAGCCGTTTCTGAAACACATCCAGGGACGGTGACTCCACCACCTCCTTTGGCAACCCTTTCCAATGCTTCACCACCCTTTCAGTGAAGATTTTTTTCCTAATAATCTAAACTTCCCCTGGCACAACTTGAACCCGTTCCCTCTTGTCCTATCGCTATTCACTAGGGAGAAGAGGCCAACACTCATCTCACTACAGCTGCCTTTCAGGTAGTTACAGAGAGCAATAAGGTCTCCCCTCAGCCTCCTCTTCTTCAGGCTGAACAGCCCCAGCTCCCTCAGCCTCTCTTCATGAGACTTACCCTCTAGTCCTATGAAGAGTCCTGTCCACTTCTAGTAGAAGACACTGTCTGCAAAAACATGCTGTTAACTTCAGAGAGTGCAGCCTCTCAGAGGAGACGGAGCTGGAAAGTAAAAATCACTGAACAGAATTGGTTCTGTTTAGCTCAAACCAGGACAGAGACCTTGAGGTGAGGCAGGATGCCGTGTAGGATCTCTAAACTGTACTAGGAACCTGTGCTTGAACAGCTGATGTAGGTTGAACACCACCTACTCCATGGATCCAAAATGGCTTAAGGTAGGACGAAGATGATTAAGAAAAGCAAGACAGCAAGGCTGTCTTTGTTGGCACTGCATCCAAAATGTAGGTACCTGTCACGTCTTGAGCTTTCAGGACGATGACTCAGGTTCGCTGATTCCCAGTCCAGGATTAAGGTGAATCAATACCAAGAATCCTAACACCATTTTTATTCAACACAGAACTAATATTGATGAGCTTCAATTGCCCACTTAACACTATTAATGCGCCTCACAATAACGAACCATTAGTGGGAACCAGCCTTGCCATAGATAGCCCTTTTGTTGGAACTAGAACGATAGGAAAAGCAAGCTCACCACCCTCGGACCTCACGATGACCACAGCACACAAAGATGGCAGGCAAAAAAGGGCCCTGACTGCCCGCAGCAATCGCCTTCTACACAGCCAAGTTCCCACCACATCGTGGTGTTTACCTCCTGTGGAAAATTACCCGGAACGGGTCTCGGGGATGGTGGGGGCGTCTGAGGGGGTCACCCCCTCCCTCTCCCAGCTTGACTTCTTCATTCTTGCAGCCCCAGCTCCCTGCCCTGCCTGCTCCCATGCCTCCAGCAGGGCAGGGCTGGGGCAGGGGGCTCAGGGAAGGGCTGAGTCCCCCCCGCATCAACACGGACCAGCACCAGGCAGGAGGCTCTGGCCCATTTAGGTTTGGAAAAGGCCCAGACTGAGACATTTGTTGTGTAGTCGCTCACAGTACCTAAGTGTTTATAGCAAACCTATAGTCTCTTTGGGCAGTATTCTGATCACCTGATGACACCAGACATGTATGAACTGAGCATCTAAGCTTATGTTATAGATAGGCAGAGTCAAGAGGAGCAACTTCATTACCCATACACAGGCATTTACTACTGTTTGAGAAGCCTTAAAATAGCTCCTCTAGATTCCAGTTGCTGCTCCAGAAGTATTCTATGATTCTATGATTCTATGATTCTATTCACCTCAGTATAGGAG
This sequence comes from Trogon surrucura, assembly GCA_020746105.1. NCBI lineage: Eukaryota > Metazoa > Chordata > Aves > Trogoniformes > Trogonidae > Trogon > Trogon surrucura. The sequence continues at coordinate 76,596,418 of CM036620.1, read as the reverse complement.
AGATCTCGAGGTGTTGGAGCGAGTGCACAAAAGGGCAACAAAGCTGGTGAAGGGCCTGGAGAATAGACCTTGTGAGGAGCGATTGAGGGAGCTGGGACTGTTCAGTTTGAGGAAGAGGAGGCTGAGGGGGGACCTCATCATGCTCTACAATTACTTGAAAGGACATTGTAGAGAGGTTGGTGCTAGTCTCTTCTCACGGGTCATTAGGGACAGAACCAGGGGGAATGGGTTCAAGTTGCAACAGGGCAAGTTTAGACTGGACATTAGGAAGAAATTCTTCACAGAAAGAGTGGTCAGACACTGGAACAGACTGCCCAGGGAGGGGGTTGAGTCGCCATCCCTGGGTGTGTTTAAGTGTCGCTTAGATGTGGTGTTGGGGGATATGGTTTAGGGGTGAACTTGTAGTGTAGGGTTAATAGGTGTAGTGTAGGGTTAATGGTTGGACTCGATGATCCCAAGGGTCTTTTCCAACCTGAACTGTTCTATGATTCTATGATTCTATAAGAGTCACCTCTAAGTCCTGTGTAATTTTTTTAAAACTTTGGGCAGACCTTCTGCAACAGACCAAATGACACCAGGTTCCTGTATTTAGGCTACTGAATTGTGCCCACACAGGGCAATTGAGAGAGCTACTTGGCTCATGCCGACTTTAATTTAGGGTTAGGTTTCAGAGAGACATAAAGCCTACAGCTCTAGGGACACTGGGGATTTAAAAGCCGTGACAAGCTGAGCCCGGCATTGCACCAACATCGTTCCATTCCGATTTTTTTTATCTGGGCCACCCATGGCCATGGGAATCTCAGCCTGAACCTAAAGATTGATTTAGGGTTAGGGTTCAGTGTGCCAGAAATCCTACAGCTCCAGGGACACTGGGGCTTAAAACTGCACAACAAGTGAAGCACGACGTTGCACCAACATCGCTCCATCCACGCTTTCCTCATCTGCACCACCATGGCTACAAGAACCTCAGCCAAAGCCACAAAGGCTGGGACAAAGGCAGGACTCGATGATCTTCTAGGTCTCTTCCAGCTGATACGATTCTATGATTCTATGGTTCTATGAATTACATTTGGGCTATGGTTGGTCTTCAGAGATCCACAAAGCTTACAGCTCCAGGACACTGAGGCTGCAAAGGCACGCCAAGCGGAGCACAGCACTGCACCAGCATTGCTCCACCCACAGCTTTCTCATCTGGGCCACCCTTGGCCAGGGGGACCTCAGCCAAAGCCCCAAGACTCGTTCAGGGTTAGTGTTCAGAGAGCCACAAAGCCTAGAGCTCCAGGGACACTGGGAGGTGCTTCACTGACAAGTGGAGCGTGGCACCTTTCTATTGTTTTTTACGTGAACGATCAGTAAGCAACTAGAAAGTATTCTTATTTGTCAAAAAAAAAGCTCTTTTGTGCTAGAGAAATCTCTCTAACACAGCATGAACAGGTAATTCAGATAATTCAGAGTAGCATTAATATACTCACTTGGGTATTAAGTGGCTCTTCTAAAGTTTCAGATTAAATTAATTTTTAAATAAGATATCTGGATGGAGACTCAGAAGTTTTTTAAGCAGGAGAAACAAGCTAAAACTTTAACCTTCAGAAACATACTCCCAAAAGATGACTGATTTGCAATCTGATCCCAGAGTAAAGCACATAACTGCAGTTCCCCGAATTGAAAATACAAGCTGCTTCTATTTTACTAGGCATTTATGAGATAGAAGGAAACATGAGGGATGCTACAAAATAGAGTTTGGGTCATTTAAGTGATATAAGCCACAGACACAAATGCAAGGAAGTGATTTCTGTGGTGTTTTGGAAGATGTAGTTCATCTTCTTCCCAACATACTAAAATTACTGTTTGTTCCTCCCTCGCATCTTTGAACATGACGCTGCAGTGGCTAGAAGCCATGCCTGGGATCAAAAAAAAAAAAAACACAACACAAATCCCTTAACAAAATAATACTGTTTCAATGCTGTTAAATGCTGTTCAAGTTTTTCTATGCACATTATTAGGACAAAAACCTTCGCAAAATTATTATAAAGCCCTAGTTCTTACTAGCACATTGGCTTCAGGCTAATTTCATGCTGATTTATACTTCTAGTGTTTCCTGACATCATCACTTTCAGTAAGCGAAAAAAAACAGAAGTGGGATTACCATCTTTGATTAATATCACTAGTAAATAATAGACCCAGCTCGGGCACATAGTTAGAGGCAAATTTTGCCCCAGAGAATTTGCCATCCATTTAGGCAAATTTGGTAAAACATAGGAGCAATGGGGTACTAATCTCCCAGGTTTATAAGGGAAACAGAAGAGGGTAAAACAAGCTCACAAAATACAGGGTAAAGAAAGGAAGACATTTCCTGAGCCGTCTTCTAGAATCACAATATAAAATATTCTCCTGCCTGCCTCAGCATTTATGATGAGAACGTAGGGAACATTTATGAAAACAAATAGGAATAAATATGAGGGTAAGAGGGTTCCTAATCCAGCTGCTGCCAGTGGTCAAAGGGAAGCTAAAGTCCTCATCTCTCTCTTTACTCCACTGCATTATTGCTGGCCTTTACTGCAGCTTGCATATTTGGAAGGCTTACTAAATTATCTAAGCCTTGAAATGTATTTGAAATGGAATTTCTTCCTTTACACTTACAGCAACACGATCTGGATCTCAGAGAACATCAGGGATGTGGGGATGTAAAGGATTTAAAGCCGAGGGATCCCCGGGTTCTGGGGATGTCCAAGGCAACTCCTGACTCCATTCTGGGCAGAGATACCTGTCTCCTTCTCCAGCTTTACTTCAGCTCCCAAAGAAACCTTGGGGTTCTCTCAAGAATAATTTTTAGGACACTGACTAAGCATTTGTCACGCTCTTGCTGGTCAGTTCAGCTGCCCAGGAGACGCAGCTGAGTGGTGTAAAAACTCTGCCCTTTGCCTTTTCTCCCCCCATTCCCCCAGCAGATGCCGTTCAGCAAAATGCTGGTTTGCCCGTGATGCTGGGAAATCTCAGCTCACCTCCAAAAGCCCCTCCTTTCAGTCCTAACATACGAATGCCACGGATTTAAGTATTTTTTTTTCCCCCATCCAGGAACTACTTGCTTTCTGCAGATTTAACGCCACTTTGGAGATGTGTCTCGGTGACATTTCGCTCACTTTGATGATGATGATCAAAACACTTTGTTACAAGCATACAAATGACAAAGGTTGAACTCTGGGATTAAAGGCAGAATGGGTGTAGGGAACAGAAGTTTGGGACAAATTTAATCTAAGGATGTAAGCAAATCTCAGCCAGGTGAGGCTGAGCTGACTAAATTTCAAAATGTGACAGAAATGACGGATGTGACCATCAGATTTTCAAAAAACCTAACAAATCTGGCACACTGGTTATGGATTAGCAAACACAGTATTTCTACTTAGAAGAAGGAAGAAAAAGGAATTCAATAACTATAGACCAATTAAGCTGACCTCAATAGCATGTTAGGGATGTAGAACACATTTTCAAGTGAAAAATTAATGAAAGACATGAAGCTAAATGGATTATGGGATAAAATGAAACACGAATTTACCAAACGTAGACTAAGCCAACCTAACTCACTGTGCTTTTATTCTTGTAACAGAAATTATTTTCTGCGGACAGGCAGTGCTCAGGCTCTCATCTCTTTGGAGTTGAGTAAAGCATTTCACATAATGAGCCACGTGGAGCATTTTTTATAGGAATAGAGTAAAACGGGATTACTAAAAAGCTGTCAGGTCCAAAAGATCCTATTAAAATGCATATGGAAATGGATCACGCGATAGGTATTGCTTCCTGTCTGGAAGCACATTTCACATGCATTTTTTGAGGATCAGCCTAGGGAACTAATTTTACTTGATATTTTCATCAGTGACCCTGGCATAAAAAAGTAGGAAATTGATCATTTGGTCTGGCAGCAAGTAAGGAAGCACTGTCAATAAAATGAGGAGAAAAATGTCAGACAGGAAGAAACGGCTCGACTACCGGGGTAACAGAAATGAAAAAAAAGTGTAGTCATGCAAAGTGCCAAGACACGTACATCTAACAAGAAAAATTACCACTATATCCTGAGAGTTTATTAACGGGAAACAATAGAAGAGAAGAACAGGAAGCTATAAAAAAAAATAAAGCTAATATAATGCTAGATTTATTTATTTATTTACTGTTGAGATAAGGAATTATTCATTCTGCTGTACATGACTATGGTAAGTGTCATTAAGCACACAACACACTGCTCTGGTCAGGTTATTTGTGAAAAGAAGAGGAAGCGTAACCATAACAGAAGCAAGAAAAGAACAATAGGGAACAGAAGATTTATTGTACAACAAGAATTGGAGAAACGCTTGCTGTGCCACTGTCTTACAGAAGTGGAGGTGAAGAGGGGACATGATTGCCCTTTGTAAGTGATCTGTGAGGAAAGATAAGAAGTGAGTTAAACGACCAAAAAAAAAAATTTAGACTAGAGATTATGAGAACACTTCGTAGAGTCTGAAGTGAGATTAGGAGTTTCTCAGAAGCAATGGGAGGATTTATACACTGTAAAACTGCTTGTTAATGCCCTGACAGGGATTACATGGCACAGAAGACTTATAGCAAGGAACTGGATTAATTCTTGAGAACGTAAGAAAGTTAATTAGTAAGACATAACTCAGTAAAGAGAACAACTGTTGATGATCTTCTGTTTAAACTGTTCAACTACTCACTCCCTTAGTCTCAGTCCTTGCTACACACTGATGGTTTCTGTGTGTCCCATCTCAGCAATGCAATAAACTATTTCAAGGTCATGAGGACCACAACAAAAAGTATCTCCCAGGCCTTGCGAAAAAGTACAGACTCACTGTGGAAGAAGACTTTAAGGAAGCGGGAGGGAAAGAGATGGAATCTCTTTCTTTGAAGGACAACGGGAAGAAGGCATTTAGCCAAGCCCTGCCCCTGCCCAGGTCAGGATACTGGCCACAACGCCAGGGCTGGCCCTAGGCATAGACAGAGAAACAGCTGGTGTCAGTGCAGCAAAACATCCACACCCATTTTCACCTGCAGCAGAAAGGCGTGTTAGCAACTTCTGTGGCTGCAAAACACGGGGTGGGGAGGAGAAAGCAGCAAAAAATCCAAATTAAGCCTGCTAGGAAACCTTGAGCCATCTCCTCTAGTACTCAACAGAGGAATCACTTACTGCTGCTGCCCCGTCCTTCAAAAGCAAAAGATACCGTCCCTGCAGTCAGGGCAGCTCAGAGTGCTGTGTGACTATTTGAGTCGTTATACCTTTTTTTTTCTTTTCTCTCCTGAGTAACTACTCTGCCAGTCTCAGTACTTCAGCGGAATTGGGCACGTTTCACTTTAAGCGCATGCACTGAAGGACAGAACAGCCCATGGTTAAACCTTTGGTGACGCCTCCTGAACATACTGATTGCCTGAACAAGACTTTGAATCGAAAAGGATCCATTGAGTTCGAGCTGAAGTTCCCCATAGAAAATGATGAAATTTTTGCTCCATACCATTTTAGTTTAAAAAAAAAAAAAATGTAATCCAATCACAGGAAAACAGCAAAATCCCAAAATAAACAGCCCTGTGAAAATGGGTATGCAAATGTTTCCCTGACACATTTAACATCTCTCTAATAATATTTTTTATAATTGTTTCAGAATGAAAATGTGCAACGTAACAACCTGCAAATGGTTCATGCATATTCACGCCTTGGTGTGTTAACTGCTGGGGAATGTTCTCAGATTGCTTCAAATTATAAATTGTTACTTATTTAACAAGCCAGTTGGTGACTCTGAGGTAGCATATGTGAAACGAATTTACAGTTTCTATTACAGCTCGTTGAAATTTTACAGTGAAACACTTTTTCAGTTGAAAAAAAATAGAAAAAGGAATCACCCCTGCCCATGGATCAAGGCAGCATTCTTTGTACAAAAATATTTGTTCAGATTATTTGACAAAGCATGGACAGGTTTTTAGGAGAACTCATTTTCAAATATCCAGGATGATGTCATAGGTGCTTTCTGGGTGCTCCAGAATACATCCACTTTAGGATTAGCCCCTAATCTGGCAAAATCTTTTTATGGGATATTTTACAGAATCAAGGTCTCAGTACCCTCAGGGAATGGAACTTCAGGTCAGCTCAGAAACAGCCACCTCCACAGCGATGTTTCCAAAAATCCAGTTGTGGAACAAGAAACTCAGAAGTTTGGGAAATAATTCATCTCTTGTCACAGGTCACCTCCTGGCTCCATAGCAATGGCCTCCTGCCATTCGTAGCTTGAATCTCAAAACTTCCAAAATCAGAGCTGTTAAATCAGCAGCCTGGACCTTGGAGCCCTGGCTTCCAAGCTGCCAAGACGGCATCTCCAAACCCTCCTCACATAAAACATGACAGGCAAAGCCAATAATGCCGTATACATAGCATTAGATAGAAGAAAGGTTTTGGAGAGTCCCCAGCAATTTGCAATTTCTAAAAGCAGACCTGGTTAGAAGAACTATTTTTTCATTTTCTTTCATTCACGAATAAAAATCTTTTGCCTCACTTGTATTTATATAGTCTTAAAATAGTTAAAAATCATTAAAATTTTCTAAAAGAAGACTCCGAAGCTTTCAAACCTAGACATAAAAATGCTACTGCAAATGTTTTTAGGAGACTGGAAATGTGAAGTATGGATGGACCAGTTTCCCTGGCTCCTTTGTTTGAGTAGTACAAAACCAAATTCATAGCAGGAAAGTCAAGTTAAACAACAGAAAACCTGCCACACATTTTGAATAAGGCCCTATATTAGCAGGGATGAGTATATGTACGTGTGTATACAGACACAGACCACGAGATAAACTGAGCACAAATTTAATGGGTTGGACTACGGTGTTTAAACTGTCTCCTGTGCAGTCTCTAAATGTGCTGCGTCTCTTGCTGTGCAGAATATTCAGCAGATAAAAATGAACTTTCTTCCCGGTTGTGTTCAGATATTTGCAGGTCACCTTTCCACTCACTGGGAGAACTGAAACTCTCTTTTCTTCTCCAGTCATGTTCCATCTATCACACCGTACATTTAAAAAGGCGGGAGCAGACGTGTCAGACACAGAAAATGAGAGACAGAACAAAGAGAAATAGGCCCCTGAAGGAAAGAAAGAGAGAGGTTCTGAAAGCAGAAACAGAGGAAGTGAGAGAGATAAGGGGCCCTAAAATAGAGATAAATCAAGAAAGAATCAAGTCTCTTGAAACACAAGATGAAAAATTTCCCTAAACAGAAAAAGGCAGCAAGGGACATCTGTCCATCAGAAGGACCTACAAGTTTCCAAGAATTTTAATATCATATTATATATAATTCCAGCGACAAGATGAAAATTCATCTGTGTCATTAAATGGAATCTTACTAATTAGCCATTTAAAGTGTAATATTTAATGCAGATGCAGGATGAACAGTCACTCTCCTCCACGTCATCAGCCCTGTGGTTCTCTGCACACTCAGGAGAAGAGAAAAGTGATCAATATGAAATGCATCAAGACCCAGTAAACAGTTGATAGGGTTACTAGACACAGAATTGTAGAGTCATAGAATGGTTTGCGTTGGGAGGGACCTCAAAGATCACCTAGTTCCAATGCCCCTGCCATGGCAGGGACATCTCCACTAGACCAGGTTGCTCAGTGCTCCATCCAGCCTGGCCTCTAACACATCCAGGGATGGAGCATCCACAACCTCCCTGGGCAACCTGTTCCAGTGCCTCACCACCCTCAGGGTAAAGAACTTAGATCTAGTCTAAACCTCCACTCTTCCAGCTTCCATCCATTATCCCTTGTCCCATCACTACAGGCCCACATATATTTGATTTAGTGTGTAAAAAGCATCTTGGTGTAGCACTTCACATTCAGATATTCTACAGTCCCCTATACTTTCATTTATGGCAGATTGCAAGGTTTCCCATAAAATGAAGGGGAGCAGTTTGGTACTAAGTGAAGTAATACTCAAAAATCAGCTGAATGGACCATCTAAGACAGCTGGAAGTGAAAAGAACAAAGGGAGGATGCCTGTGCACCAAAACAGATGCCCTTATTACATCAGATATCTGAGATCTGTTCAACCATCTGAAGACCTGAGGCTTAAAGGTGCAGAATGCTTCGGGCGATCTGTTTCTTTGCTCAAAATCTACTCCACCTAAACAGCCAAAGTTCGATAGGTCTCTGAGACAGGTAGACATGTTCCTCCTTCTCCTTTAACCATGGCTTTTCATCTAGCATTAACTTTTTCCTAGTTGCTTTTTGCTTTTTGGTTTGTTGGGGGTTTTTTGCCTAACTAAACCATTTACTTATGTAGCTATTTCTAAAACAGAAGTAGAGGAGGGAAAAAAACAGGATATTCTTAAATCTAGAACACTGTTTGTCTGCAGGAGATGAGCATTGTAAACAGCTCACAAAGGGCATCAAAGCTCAGCTACATTCAAAATTAGCTCTCTTGCTGCTTATATGTTTGTTTCCAGTTGAGAATGCCCATCCTCAGCCTCCTCATTTAAGCATTCGGTTTAGAAAACTAAGTGAAAAATCATGGTCTTAGAAAAAAATAATTTATTTCACAGCCTAATTCATACAAATCTTCCTGGGAGGAGAGATAAACCTCTGCTCAAGTTTGTACTCTAATAAATATGCAGGTATTGAACACTAAATTGGAGCAGCTTTGAGATGGGAGACAGGATTTAAGTCTTCTAGCACAGCCAACAATCTCGTTGCTGGGGAGCTTGTGTGAAATGTGAAAGACCCTGCAGAGCACGGGTTGCCTATATCGGAGCTAAGTGCCCAACACTGAGGACATCTATAATACATTTTCTGTATTACTAGTTGCACTTAAAATCATAGAATGGTTTGGGTTGGGAAGTACCTTAAAGATATCTAATTCCAAACCCCTGCCACGAGCAGGAACATCTTCCACTAGACCAGGTTGCCCAAAGCCCCGTCCAACCCAGCCTTGAGCACGTGAGCCATCTGTGACATACGTTGTCCCTGAGCCTTTTTGTTCAGATTATGACTGCTAAGGCTTTCTGATGTATAATTTGAGGATTTGCGTTGTTTGGGCGCATGTAGAACTAATTTGACCTACAATTTAGCATCTTTTTTTTTTTTTTTTTTAATTTTAGGTGCTCTACAAACCGAGATGGCTTGTTAAATGGCAGCTGAGGGAAACCTGGCACCTGAAGGATAAAGATATGTCATTAGGCAGTGCTGAGGAACAGCTGTGAGTAAAGAAGCACAGAGATATAAGCTGGACCTTAGTCTTTTGAAGATTTTTTTGACTCAACCTTCCTTCTTTAGAAAGCATCTTCTTGTTCTGCACATTGCAGTACCAAATGTGTTCTTGGCAGATGTTGGGACTTGGGAGACTGAGGCAATACAGTTACTAAACTGACTAAAAGCGTGGCTCAAGCAATGGCTGGCAGCACTGACACACAACTCGAAGAAAAACTGTGTGTGTATCTACTAAATGTCAGTAATCGGCACATTATTAACCATGGAGATAATGGAAGAATTATTTCTGATTTCAATGTGATTTTCTCAGTGTACCAGTGCAGGCAAATTCCTGAATGTCCTTGAAAAAATAAAAATCTGGACTTTACATTCTCTCAGAAGTAACATGCTAGGCTTCAGTAAAAAAAAAGAGGAAGAGAACAAAGGTCACTTTCAATCTGTTTCTTATTCATAACGCTCAACTTGAAGACCTGGCCAACTTGGCGATGACGGGTTGTTAAATGGATTGGCCTAGGGCAAGGAAATGAAACTAAGTGTACTCTAAAAGTTTGGGGAATTTGGACCGGGGATTATTCCATCTGTTTAACGACAGGACAGGCACAATGTGGTTGATGGATGATGGAAGTACTTTTTATCACTATGGTGTTAATGGCATAATGAAGGTCTTTTAAAAGTGTAAATGTAGTGTCCTATAAATCTGCTTCTATACATTTTCGTCCATTTATCAAATATTAAGGGGATTTTCACCTTCTGTTCTAGAAATTATTGCAGAGCTACTACATTGATTTAGGAGGGCTTTTAGCTGCTCTGATGTCTATTATATTTTACCACATTGGTGAATATGGTTTATTTCATCACATATTCCATTTAAAAGGTTTCAATATTGATAAAATCTGGGAAAATAGGTATGTAATAAATTGTCTTCTTTTAATAGGATTATTTCAGAGAGCAAAGTGTGAGGAAAGGACTCGTACTAGGCTTATACCTGATACTCAGTTTAACTCTTTGGGTGATATACCCCTTACAAATGTGAGAAAAGACGAAAACTTTCCTCCCACATCCTTCAAAAATGATTTCTGCTTGTTTCGTCTTTCAACTGCTAAAAGTAATTTGTTAAGGATTTTGGCAATCTGGAGAATCTGTAATCCCCTGTAATTAATCCTTCCAAAAATAAAAATAAAGTAACAGAGACGGGTTAGTCTCTTGTCGTCATTGGAGATTATTTTTCCTCTTTCATTACCTTATCTTTTTATTTCCACTTTCATTTATTTCATCTTGCATTTTCTTTCTTCTTTGAACATTCCCTAAGCAGCATTTAATACCTGATGATACATCAGCCTGAGTATAAAGAAAAGATTGTATCTGGAGGTTAAAAAAGGATATGAAAAATGGTTATAATGCTTTTGATAGAAATACGGATCTGAAGAACACGATGCAATTGCTGACACAGATGTGCAGAGCTATTAGGGAGCGTGCCTTTGAGAGACACCCGCTCTCCAGCTGTGGAAGGGCTCGGGGTTCCTGTGGGTTGTGTGGCACATCTGACAGTCTCGTCCCGGTGTCAGAGACAACGCAGGGCATCTCAAACAGCACTGGAAAGTCACGGTTGAGCAAGTGAACTGAGCGCAAAGGTAGGATTTTTATTCCAGGTCCGAAACAAAACATACAAGTTTACAAATGGGCTGCGTGTCTCTCATTACAGTCGGTAGAAGCTTGGTAGGAGTTCAGCAAATCCAGGCTGTAAGGAACTATTCCGGTGACAAAGTGTGTGTGTGTGTCTGTTAATTCAGGGCAAGTTAAACACCTCTAAAACGTCACTAATTTTATTCCCTAAACCTCACTAACAAAAGGAACTTAGACATCTACCTTACAACGTAGATACTGACATTTAAAGTGATTGCAATCTCGAGCTGAACGCCAACTACAATATCCTACAGATTATAGCAACATATGAACTAGTCAGTGTAGATGACAAATTTAAGTTCCCATTATCAGGTCTTCAGAATTTGAACCAAGACAATTTCAGTGACTTTGCTGTTTAATCTGTGTTGCTCTCTCCACAAGCCCTGAGCTAAGAGGGCACCCAGAGAGCCGTGGATAAAGGATTAGAGTGTTACCTTCTTGATTAAATGGCAGCGTCACATTTTGTGCAGTTGACTGAATTATGGCACGTCCTGCTTCCAGATCAAAGTAAAACAATTCCTGGTCTTCAGAAAGACAGATCTTCTGACTCTCAGGTATCATAACAGGTATCCTCACCTACCTCCCAAACAGAACATTCTGTTAGTGTATGAAAAAGATAGTATTTTTTTTCTTTCCCATTTTTAAGATTAAATGGATATGGATGCCTTACTTAGTAGCCAGCAGACACTGACATTTTGAACAATCCAGCTTTAGAATTAAGATAAAGCCTACCTGGGCAGAAAGAAATACTGAAGGTTGTAAAAACTGTTTTGTGGGTTTTTTCTCGCACAATGCCAAGGCAGAAGAAAGGAAATGAAGAATAAAAAACTACAAGAATTCCTTTCTCTTATGCACATGACCTCCCTCTTCTTTCAGGCTGACAATATGAGAAACAGATGTCCTCTTTATGACTCTTAAACTTGTTATCACCAAAACTACAGCTCTTTTCATCCCAGAGGAATCTCACTGAACATAAATAAATATCACGTCAGGTTATACTAGGAAAAACAAACCAACAACCCCCTCAAAAAAACCCAAAACATATACAGACCACTTCTTGGTACTTCACAGAATAACAAAATAAATTATTTACAAACCACTTAAAAACTTGCATCAGGCACTTAAATAGATGTGACTACATAAAACAAAAATGAAATAAAAAGAGGTTGCATGTCCTTTAGTATGGAAGCAGAACCAAAGTGATAATACAGTTCCAACTGGATCATGTAAAGGACAGAGAAAAGAGAAGAGAATGGGAAATCAAGAATGTCCAGAGCCAGAATATTAGCTTAGATACTTAAGAAATGCACCTTAAGCACAACTCTGTCAACATTAAGTACATCATTCTAAAACCTGAATTCTTCAGGACATATCATCCCTAGAACTGCCTGGATTTATTTTCAGATTTCAGTAAATCCAAATCAGTCTTCTTTACGAAACCAACGGGATTTTTCAAATCTGTTGAAATTCTTGACCTAACAATTGGAAAAGTCAAAATTCTAGAGATACATTCAGAGAGAAAGAGCTTTCCCATACAGGTTACGTATCTTCTCCAGGTTAGGGTATGCCTCTGAGACACAGGAGAACTTCAGCACTTCTCAAGGAGTTCAATACTTCCTCAGAGTCTTACAACATAAACTACTTCCAGGGAGATCCTAATCAAAAAAAAACTTTCTTGTTCAAAATATGCCCCTGAATTGAAAAAATGCCTCAGTTTTTCAGTTCAGATGGAAACAAGACGCACAATTCTGCAGACAGCACAGCAGGCAGAAATCCAAGCAAATTCAGACTGAAGAGTGCTGAACAAAAACCTGCTTCAATTTAATAATAAGCAGTCATTTCTTTAAAATAGTTTTTAAGCCCTACTTTTTTTAGTGTATCAGAAGTACATATTACTGGCCATGCAAAACAAATAGTGCAAAAAGGCATCCTTACAAAAGCCATTCCATTTTTGCCTAGTTTTTTACCAAGTATTTAATGGAGCAAAGGTCAGGTTCTGTTCCCAGTTCTGACATTTTCTACAATGCCCCCCTTTTTAAACCAAAATCCAGCAGCTGTATTTATCTTTGAAAAATCAGAACGTGGGTCAGACACTGTAATCACACAGCTGAGCTAATGGCTCTGCTGCACCGACCGATCATGGGTAATGTACTGAAGAGCCACTATGGGCTTGCAAGTAAGAAGTCAGATGAGATCATTCAAATCAAAACAGAAAAAAAATCCCAACTGATTCAAATATTTCCAGGCTTCAAATATTTTCCTCTAACTCATTTCCCTATTGAGCTTTTGAAGCCTTCATGTCTCAATCCTTTCTGCAAATAGAAACCATCTGATTATCTCACTTTAGTCTCATTGAGACCAGCAGACACGTGGCCCATAGGATTTAGGCCCCAAAATGTTATTTTCATAATATTACCAATAGACTAGGAGGCAAACTGTAATACAGAGAAATGTTCTGGTGTGATTTTCAGTTCAGTTTTGCAGATTGGGTTCGTATGCTTTGGCTACGCATCATACAAAATACTACACTTTTGAAAGGTTTTCTGAAATAATAGGGAGGCGATTGTGCCCCTGTACTCAGCACTGGTGAGGCCACACCTTGAGTACTGTGTCCAGTTTTGGGCACCTCAGTATAAGAGGGATATCGAGGTGTTGGAGTGAGTGCAGAAAAGGGCAACAAAGCTGGTGAAGGGCCTGGAGAATAGACCTTATGAGGAGTCATTGAGGGAGCTGGGACTGTTCAGTTTGAGGAAGAGGAGGCTGAGGGGGGACCTCATCATGCTCTACAATTACTTGAAAGGACATTGTAGAGAGGTTGGTGCTGGTCTCTTCTCACAAGTCATTAGGGACAGAACCCGGGGGAATGGGTTCAAGTTGCAACAGGGCAAGTTTAGACTGGACATTAGGAAGAAATTCTTCAGGGAAAGAGTGGTCAGACACTGGAACAGACTGCCTAGGGAGGTGGTTGAGTCGCCATCCCTGGGTGTGTTTAAGTGTCGCTTAGATGTGGTGTTCGGTGAGATGGTTTAGGAGTGAACTTGTAGTGTAGGGTTAATGGTTGGACTCGATGATCCCAAGGGTCTTTTCCAACCTGAACTGTTCTATGGTTCTATGAAATGAGCTTGGCAGTCCAAGTTTTGTTACCTATTGTTAACCGAGATGACACAAGGTCTTTCAGTTCTCGTGTCTCAGCACATTCCACCAATTTCACATGCTGGTCAAACATGTCCTGATCTGTTAATGTACCTCAGTGACGTCTGTTTGAAAAGGTAAAGATGACACCATTAAGACTGGCAGTTTTCAAAGAGATTACGTATTACAGAGCAGAATGCAGGGGTTAAGGGAACTAGCAAATCTGTCACCTAGACACACCTCGTTTTGCTCTGGTTGTCATGGGTAAACATACTCTGCAGGATGCATAAGAGGAGGAAGAATGAAGTCAATAAAGCACTCTGGAAGTCTCTCAGCAGAGTATATAAAATAAAAGCCCTCTCTTTAGCAAATGCCAATGGCTTTAACATTCAATTTGTTCAACTCCCCCTTACTTTCTTTAGCGAAGATAAAATACTACCAGAAAGCCCAGTACAAATGCAGAACCATAAAGAGGATGAAGGGAGTGGAACATCTCCCTTATGAGGAAAGGCTGAAGGAGCTGGGTCTCTTTAGCTTGGAGAAGGGGAGGCTGAGGGGTGACCTCATTAATGTTTATAAATATGTCAAGGGGGAGTGTCAGGAGGACGGAGCCAGGCTCTTTTCAGCGACGTCCAGTGACAGGACAAGGGTTCAAGCTGGAACATAGGAGGTTCCATAAAAATATGAGAAAAAACTTTTCCAGTGTGAGGGTGACAGAGCCCTGGCACAGGCTGCCCAGGGAGGTTGTGGAGTCTCCTTCTCTGGAGACATTCAAAACCCACCTGGACGCGTTCCTGTGTGACCTACTGTAGGTGATCCTGCTCTGGTAGGGGACTGGACTAGATGATCTTTTGAGGTCCCTTCCAACCTCTAACATTCTGTGATTCTGTGAATGATTGTTCCTGTTCAAATTTCTAAATACACACTTTCCATAGTGATTAATTTAAAGAAGGTATCTCCTCATGATTCTCAAGTGGGGTAAGAAATCTGGCTTGCAATTTCTGTAATCCAGGTGAAGAGGATACCTTAATAAGGCTCTGTCTACAGAAAGAGGCTAGCTATACTGGTCTGGGACAAAAAACAGAAGTTCATTTTCTTCCAAGGTTTTTCTACATCCTCAGTGATAAGCATTCAGCTTTTCCCTATACGACCATCATTTTCCTCTAAACCCCTTTTTCTGCACTTTTTTGAATTGAAAAATAAAAAAAAACGCCGGATCATCAGACACTTCAGAAGGACTGCTACTGTTAGTGCATGAAAAGGTTGGTGGCTGTGAGAAGCACACACCCAAGCTAAGCGTTTTCCTGTTTCTGAGCCCTGTTAAGGACTTGCACTGAGACAATTTGCAAGATAACAAAGAACAGGTGATTTATTAACGCGACAGATACAAGATTTGGAGTTGCCGCTGATAAATTCACTCTCTGCAATAGCGCTAATATATAACAGTAAGGTTAGCAAAATCCTACCCTGAGTATTTCTCACCAAAAGGTGGAAGAGCAATTCTTACCGAGGTGTCATCCCTGGCTTGGGTGAAGGAGAAGGAGCAGAGCCCGTCTACTGCCTCTTCTGGGTTTGTGCTCTCCCTCCATGAGCACATTCCCTCCATGCTCCTTATATATTACCTCCACCCATCCCTGCCTGGGGTGACATCCAGCATGATTTGAGTGGAGAGTGGGTGACTATAGTCATATAGTCATATAGAGGCAAAAAATACCATTCTGGGCATTGTGGCCTTCAGAATCCCATTCTGAAGCAACTTATCTGTTTGCAGGAAGGTGCTGACATCGTTTGTCTCCATCTGGCCTTTTCCTTTAGCCAAAACAGGGTTGTCCTGGCACCACATGACTCCCTCCTTCTGCTGGTTCTCACTGGGCAGGCCTTGTTGATCTCCATCCTAGTGCCTGCACAACAGGTAAGTGGACACCTGCGTTCTGCAAGTCCCAAATCCTCAAGTTAAAATATCACAGGACTGCTCAAGTGTAAGAGACTGAATGTGGAAGTTTTTGCTGATGGGCCAAAATAAGGTAATGTGGGTAGGACAGACCATAAAGATGTGACTGAGATAACGTCCCGGCACAGAGAACAGTTTTTACAGAACCCTCCTATAATTCTTACATGGTATTAGAGGATTCTGGAACAAACATGGATTTTCCTGGAAGAAAAATACTTCAGGATAGCAAAAGTAAATAAAAACTAAGAACATGTGTTATCTTCTCAGTGTACCCAAATACCTACTGGGAGAAGGAGAGCAAGAGTCATTAGCATTATTTGTTCATCATTCTCACTTATGAGGAGGTACATCAATGCACGTCTATATATTTGGGCCCTGTGGTTTTAGTGTTCGGAAACAGCTGCAAAATACAGCTGAGTTTCATAACAGACTCCTGGAAAAAAATCAGCCCCTGGCAGTAGAACGAGCTGTTTCCAAGAGAAGTTCAAAGAAGCAGTCATTAAGGAAAATGTCAGCTCTAAATATATTTCCCTTGTTTCTTTCTTCTCTGTCATCTGCTGTGAATTGATCCCCAATGACTTTGCCACTTTAATTGAATCTGGACTGGGATGTGAGCAACAAGTCTTTAAGAGCACTGCCATGGCAAGAACTTCTGCCCCTTCAGGACAGGGTAAGAAACACTCTGTAATTCCAGGATCTATGTGGTTTTGTACCAAGGTTAATGTTTTCTTTATCAAAACATTTGCAGCCCATGAAGAAACAAATCCAGTCAAATATGACGACTTATGTATCACTGAAGTCAGTCACTACAATGGAAGAAACACTGGAGAAGGTGTGTGTCTTTAATCCACAAATATCAGAAGGAAGAATTCACACCCTGAGATTAGATTGGTCTGACGATATCTCAGTTAAGTGCTGTTTGTCTGCGTGGACTTTCAGGCAGTGATATCCAGGCTACAGCTGGCTAATTCTTTCCATTCAGTACGACTTCAGTCCTACTCTATTTAATTATTAAACACCCTCAGAAATGCAGTGTAGTCCCCCTTAGTGTCAAATGAGGTTAATACATTACTCTTTTGTCAGGAGTCTATGCTCAACCACTACATCTGAAGGGCCACACGAACTTCTAAATACAGCTTTATTCAGTGGGGTTTTCTCAGGCTGGATCTGTTTTTCTTGAAGACTTCATGCAAGTCCGTTTTCCCATAGGACACCAGGAGAGACAGAGAATGACTGTCAGCACAAATAGAACCATAGAACAGTTCAGGCTGGAAAAGACCCTTGGGATCATTGAGTCCAACCATTAACCCTACACTACAAGTTCACCCCTAAGCCATATCACCCAACACCACATCTAAGCGACACTTAAACACATCCAGGGATGGCGACTCAACCACATCCCTAGGCAGTCTGTTCCAGTGTCTCACCACTCTTTCCCTGAAGAATTTCTTCCTAATGTCCAGCCTAAACTTGCCCTGTTGCAACTTGAACCCATTCCCCCTGGTTCTGTCCCTAATGACCTGTGAGAAGAGACCAGCACCAACCTCTCTACAATGTCCTTTCAAGTAATTGTAGAGCATGATGAGGTCCCCCCTCAGCCTCCTCTTCCTTAAACTGAACAGTCCCAGCTCCCTCAATTGCTCCTCGTAAGGTCTGTTCTCCAGGCCCTTCACCAGCTTTGTTGCCCTTTTCTGCACTCACTCCAACACCTCGATATCCCTCTTATACTGAGGTGCCCAAAACTGAACAGAATACTCAAGGTGTGGCCTCACCAGTGCTGAGTACAGGGGGACAATCACCTCCCTACTTCTGCTGGTCACACAATTTCTAACACAAGCCAGGATGCCGTTGGCCTTCTTGGCCACCTGGCACACTGCTGGCTCTTTCCAATACTGCAAATACATAGCCTGTAAATGGGAACTTCAAAACTTTTATCACCAACAACGTAAAGGAGAGATCACACTGCCTATTCAGCTTTATTCCTCTATGTATGCCAGCCTCTGCACAAATGTACTTACATATTCCGATATTAACATGTATTGATAAACACATTTTACTCCTGTATGGCATCTAAATCTATAATTATCCAAGCATTGCGGAAAGTTAGTTCACCAAGGTTCCTCTGTTTCGTAATGAGAAATACTTTTACAATTCCCAAGGAGCCTTAAACAGCAGCTCAGGACAGCACAACCACAAAGTTCAAGAGCCCCTCGGGAGTTAGTTTGAGGCTACCATAGAGACTTCCCAAAAGTTGAGCTCCCTCACAATCCTAAAAGAGTTTAATACAGGATTTGGAGCTCATGCCTACATGAGCTCTAATATGGATGAACAGCAAAGTGCAAAGCCGAAGTACAGTAACAGTTTTATGAGAACAGTCTGTTAAGTAGCAAAAAACTTTTGCAAATGTTTTCCTCAGCCCCTCATGCATTTCTAATGCAACAAGCTGAAAAGGGCCGATAATCACGAAACTGCAGTAAATGTGCCATGAGATAAGTCAAGTAGCTTTCAGAAATTCTAATAAATTCTTTTCATAATACATTAGCATATTCTGCCCTGTGGATCTCATTTTTACCTATTAGAGAACTTGTCTGAGATCAGACAAAAGAACTTTTCTGTTCTACTGGCATGCTGAGTGGATTTCATTATTGAACATTGTGCTAGGTTAATCTGATTTGAGAAAAAAACCCTAAAGATGCAGGGGATCCTTTTTTTAAAGATCACATTTTCAGAGTTAAATTAGATAACTGAAATAAAATGCCCACCAGAAGAAAACAGAAGCCTGCAGATATTATTTTTTTTATTTTTCCACCAAATTCCTCCTTACAGATTAAGAAGGCAAGTACAGATTTGATTGACTGAACTGTCCAAATGACAGCATTGACCTATGTAGCGTGCAATGCCTGATATATTTCTCCATCTTCCTGAAGAAAACAAAAAAAATAAATTTGAAGTTCTTTTCAGAAAAGACCTTTGAAGTTCCTGGTAAGGATTCTCAGGCAGATGAATGGAGCAGTGCTCATAAAAAAGAAGATTTGTGTCTTTAGTCCAAATGCTCAGGTATACTGCTCTTACAATATATACATATATACATATATATATATATAATCCTAGAATGGCCTAGGTTGGAAGGGACCGTAGAGATCATCCAATCCAACCTCCCTGTCACGGGCAGGGACGCCTCTCAACTAGATCAGGCTACTCAAGGCTCTGTCCAACCTGGCCTTGAACACCTCCAGGGAGGGGGCAGCCACAACATCTCTGGGCAATTTATCCCAATGTCTTGCCACCCTCGGACTGAAGAATTTCTTCCTAAAATCTAATCTAAATCTGTTCTCCTTCAGCTTAAACCCATTTCCCCTTGTCCTATCAGTGGACACTCTTGAAAAAAGTCCCTCCCCAGCCTTCCTGTAGGATCCCTTCAGGTATTGGAAGGCAGCTCTTAGGTCCCCGCGAAGTCTTCTCTTTTCAGGATTGAACAATTCCAGCTCCCGCAGCCTGTCCTCGTAGCAGAGGTGCTCCAGCCCCTGGATCATCTTTGTGGCCTCCTCTGAACACGCTCCAATAGATCTGTGTCCCTCTTATGGTGGGAGCACCAGAACTGGACGCAGGATTGGAGGTGGGGTCTCCCAAGAGCAGAGTAAAGGGGGAGAATCCCCTCTCTTGCCCTGCGGGCTACACTTCTGATACATCCCAGGATGGGGTTGGCCTTCTGGGCTGCAGGAGCGCCCTGCTGGCTCAGGTTGAGCTTCTCGTCTATCAACATCCCCAAATCCTTCTCTTCAGGGCTACTCTCAACCCACTCTGTGCATATATATATACACACTGCTCTTACTCTGCCACTTACAGCCTCAGACACAGCAAAGGGACCAGCTAAGCTACACAGCAACCAGTGCTGAAATTACTGCTCAGACCTTCAGTTTGTGAAATATTTTAGGACTCTCATTCTGAGATAAATTCCAGATTCACTGAAATATGACCTTTTGCTGTTTCTCTGGCCCTCCTCTGACCTTTACCATCAACCTAAATTATGGGCTTTATTTAAGGAGGAGGCAAGCTAAACCTGTAATCAGCTACACACATTCCAACTGACTGTATGTATATTTTCCCAGGGAAGTACACAGACCTGCACTTTCATGGTGCTTTGAAATTTTGTCCCAGGGAAAAGAAAGATGGATTTTCCTTAATGCTTTGGAACCAAAGTCTTGCAAGAAGAGTGTGTGAGCAAAGCTCTAGCAAGGAAATGGTGTCAAACGTCCTCTTTTCGGCACCAGTGTTTAAGCCTCATTGCTTCTGATCCTGCTGCTGCCACTCCTATTCAGAAATCAGGGCTGCAGCAATGTAGAAAAAATGGTTCTTCCTTGGTAAACTGCTGTAAAGACCTTAAGGACAGGGAGACAGACTGTTTGAGAAAAGCAATACTGCTCACGGGCTCATCTGTGGGGTTTCTGCGCTGCTAAGTGCAAACTTGAATACCAGTCTCAGCTGGTAATTTACTCTTCAAATCTCAGGCACAATTTAACCAGCTTTTCTCCCATGTGAGAATTAAACTCTCTCTAGAGTGGCTTGGCTATAAATATTACATACAGAGCTAACTTGGTTTGCTCTGCGACTTTCTCTATCCCTTTCCCAAGTGCCACTCGAAGTTCTGTTGCGTTCTTGGGTGAGGACGATGACATCTGCTTCCTGAATTAATTCCATGTGAGGTTGTCTGCACGAAAGGGCTGCATAGCTCTGCAAACCAGTTTTGAAGATGAAGAAGCTCTCAAATTCAGGCATAACCAAGCAACAGGTTTTGAATTCTTTACCATGGCACAGAGGGAACAAAATGCAGGCATCAAAGCTTGCTAGCTAGTTCTCTTAATAGTACAAAAGGTCATTTTTCCAAATGCTTAAACTGTACCCTCAGGCTTTCAGGATTATGTGCTGTGTCATTATTAAGCAAAATCTCATTGCATTAAGAAACAGCCATTGCTTTTAAAAAGACAGAGATTCTCATTTTGCCAGGCACAGAATGGCTGTTAAAAAAAAATTAAAAAAAAAAAAAAATCCACAAGAAAGCCTTATCACATAAGTAAAAGCTGGATGTGGAAATAAAGTTTGTAATTAAAATTGACATTTCCCTGGCTCCTGCT
Source organism: Trogon surrucura (assembly GCA_020746105.1). Taxonomy (NCBI): domain Eukaryota; kingdom Metazoa; phylum Chordata; class Aves; order Trogoniformes; family Trogonidae; genus Trogon; species Trogon surrucura. The sequence goes on along the minus strand of CM036620.1, from coordinate 76,575,294 downwards.
TCTACTGGCAGCCTTCTTACTGAGGTCTGACAGGTGTTTACAGGGTTGCCAACCCCCTAGGTTAATTCTGTGCATGGAGAGAGAATAAATTATTTCTGTAAGTTCAGAAAAAATAATTGTCAATTGTCACCCCATGACAAAAATATATAAAAGCATACCTCAGACATCCTTCAGTATTGGAAACTGGACAGAGAATGCCCTAAGCCACTGGAATAACAGAGACCTCAAACTTCATCCAAGGCAAAGTCAAAACGGAGGACCTACACCAGCAACCATGTGCCAATTCTGCCCTGAGAGCTGGGAATAGCCAGTACATTTCAGGGCACAGCAGCAACTTTGCTCAGTATAACTGTACATCTAGACAGTCATAAGTGAACAAGTTATCATGGTTTAACATCATAATTTACCAGATTTGTTCAAGCTCAGCAGCTGGAGGATCTAGATGCCGAGATTTCCTTGCGGCCCTCCATCCTTTTTCCACAACAGTTGTCTTACGCTTTCCTAAACCCACAGACGAGGGACTGACACATTTCATTTTACATTTGCAATGAGATAGTGTGCCTGCAATATCAGTGCCACGGTTCATCTGAGAAAAAGCAACTTGACCACTTGTGATGATCTGTTCATAACCTAATTTGGGCAAAGCAACACTAGAGCAGAGCTACCTGAGCGTTTAACCTCTCAAAACCCAGCGCAGACGCTGTCTCCTCTGCACTCTTTCACTCTGCAGATCTGTTCCCACTCAGCTGCAGCATTTGCTAATTTACAGAAAACCTCAGCCTTGAGCAGAGAGAAATTTCATCTTCAGTGTGTTCCTGGCTCCACTGACAGCACAGAAGGCAAAGCAAAACCATCCACAGCAGAGATGCACTCAGTCCACCCAGCGGCAGCAGCACTCCCAGACTCTCATGCGGCTTTAGGTACCGTGTCCTGGTCACTAACATGAAAACATCCCAAGCCTGTCAAAATAAATGCATTTTTATTCTATTAGCAACTTTTTTTATATCTGCAGGGGACCTTTCAGTTGTGCAGTAATCACCAGCTGTACCCAGGTCACATCCTCTCTCCTGTCAGCTGCTGTATCCCTAGGTGCTGTGCATATTGTTATCTCCAGGCTGAGCCTGATACATTCATACTCATTTGCATGTCTCTGGTGTGAGCCGGTTCTTTTTAACTGATAAAACCCCAGCAAAAATAAAAACTTCTACTTATCCCATCTCTATCGGACCACCGAAAACCCATGATGCGTGTCTATACGCTGTATTGTACACCTGGCCAGAACAATTCAAAGCAATTCAGATTCATCGCAGTAAGACCTTCTGTGAGCCTGCTCTGTCCCATCAGGACAGTCAAGGTCTGCAACCAGCCTCTTCGTTGCAGTGGTCGCCTTTAACTCTCCAAAAGAGCAAGACAATCCTGTAAGCCTGCTTGGGCCTCCCCCACATACTGCTCTTGAATAATCCTAAATCCTGCTCCTCTGCAGTCTGTCTGCTTGTGCTCCAGCCCAGCCTGCTCCTAGTTCTGGCCCCTCCAGTGATGTTCCTTGCTCTTTCCTGTGCTTGAACTGGCTTTTCCAAAAGCGGTTGTTACTTGCCAAACCGTTGATTTTTCTTATTGATCATTCTTTCTTCCTTTCCCCATCTACTCTCTATAGAACAGACCACGAAATAGATCTTGATTGTCTGAGCCCAAGTTAGAGCTGGACATCACAGCCCCACAGCCCACAGTATCACTAATACATTATCTTAGGTCTTACACAAAGACTTTCCTTCTTCTTAGAAGCTCAGCATTAGTAATAAAGTTAATGAGCAAGTCAGCATCCCTAACATTTGTCAGTTTTTATTAGGTATTGCAGGCAGACACACTAAATTTTAGCCTCTATAAGCCCAGGCTCAGCTTAACCAATGTTTACTGCAATCTCAAGGCTCAGTTGTCCTTTCAAATCCATATTCTTCCTCTGATTCTGCCAGTCAGTGAAACCTTTTATACCTGATATTCTCGGCTTCCTGCTTAGATCCCCAACTGAAAGGGATCCTTCAGCTGTGACTTGGCACCTTGCTGTCTCTGCCAGCCTCTTGTTCAGGACCACATCATGAACTGCCTCCTGCTCTTGCCCAGGACACGTGTTTGTGTGCGTACCTTGTACAGGCTGTGATTCCCTCTTTCTTCCTGCCCTTCTCCTCTCTCTTCAGACCTAACTAACCTCAGCCCTCCTCCTACTGCTGGCCACATAATTTTAATTTGCAACCGTTTATGTTGCCTCTGGCACCTGTCAGACGTTTTACTGAAGCAACGTAACTCACTAAAAAGGCTGAAAAATATCCAGTATTTCACTTGTATTCCTCCATTTCAGTGAGGCATACTAACTCACAGAGAAGTCTCTTCATCAGGCACAGGGTAAGCAGTGAGAGAGCAGATGAGGAGGGGAACAGGGAAGATGGGAGTGTGCAGTGAGACCCTGCCTTCTGGAAAAAAAAGGTCAAGGTGTTAACTTGTCTCACCATGTTTTGAGAAACCGCGTCTTTAGACTCAATTTATCCTTGACAGTCCAAGGGAAACAGCTGAGGTGCAGAACCAGGAACAGGGGAGGGGAGGACACAGCCACTCTTCGTGCTGGCAGATGTTTTGCAAAATACCATGCTCAGAGGTAGAGAAATGAATGCGCAGAGTGAAACTTTTCTCATCTGTCTAATCCAAGCTGGCTGTACAGCCTTCCTGGCGTCCTCAACAGCCTCTGAATCTGTTCTCACCTCATTCTTTCTTTGGTTGTCTTCTTGGCTTACCAGGTCTCTTTGGTCCGGGTACTTGAGCCACTTCTTGCTTAGACCTAGCAAGGCTTACAGCCTGACAGTGACAGCGTTTTCCTTCTTAATTCCATCCACAGATGTAGGCTTCACTCCCTAGACTTGATTTCAGCTCAGTCCTAGCCAGCCAGCTCACTTACCCCTGAGACAAGGTTAAATCTCTCCAGTAATCAGAGAGTCAGCACCTCTGGATGGGTCCCCAGCAGGGTTTGAACGTGGCACCTCGAGAGCTGAAATACTGCCTCAATTAAGATACCTCCAACTCTATATTTGACTCGAATTTCTATGTGATCCAGCTACCACAGGGACAGAGACCCATAATCAGTGAGCACAGTTAGTCGTTCTGTACCCATGGGTAAATCAGACACTGCATCATCTTCCCTGTATCTGTTTTCCCTTCCAGACGATGTATTATCTACCTTTTCCTGCTGAGCTTTCCTAGTACCTTTTTTGTTAGTTTCTTTTTAAATTATGACATTTTATTTTCACTCTGTTCCCCTCTGAAGTGATTCACAATGGATTCTTAGAGCACTTCACTGTAAGAGATGTCAGACTACAAGTTTTTTTCCTCTAAAACTGCCTTAAAACTTGCAAGTCTGTCCAAGGCAGAAAAATACTCTACGGCAAGTGAGTTTCCTAGTATCTGGACTCATGCAGAGATGATACAACAATGTTGTATTTTAAAGCAAGCTTTTTCCCCCTCCTGCTGTGATATAAGAAGTTGTTTTGTGAACCTCGTTGCTTACACTGAAAAGATCAGGGAAAAGAAAAAAGTGAAGAAGCAAGTTTCCCAGCTGTGGCCTCAGTCCTCCGGTAAAGTGAGTTTTCAACTGAAAATATGTGTGATATTTTGAACCAGAAGGAGGACTCTGTGTGGAGAAAACCTGAAATCACTATTCTCACATCTTCTGCCAGGTGCTTGCTGGTCAGCAGAGATTTTTTTATATTAAGTTATCACTGTGGTACTTGAAACACCCTGCTCAGCAGAGACTATGAGACTAATACTCAAAATAAGTACGTTCTTTTTCCCTGGTACTGTGTCACTGCTTTTAAGGTGTTCCTTGAAGAATTAATGGATGGGATAATGTATTTTTTGTAAATACGGAGCTATGATGCAGATGTACACTTCTGCCTTCCCCGACAAGGATGAACAGAGGCCTCAGTACCTCCTGTCTCTCTTTGCAGGGAGGTTTCTGTGCCATCTTTAAGTTTCATGCAGGCTGAGTCAGCTTGTGAGTCCATAAAAAAGGAGGGAGCAGAAGGGGTGAAAAAAAGCAAATCCCTACGCCTTCTCGAAATTTGCACAAGCGTTAATCAGCACATCGCTGCAAAACAGAACAAGGAAGAGCATCGTGTTCTTTTGAAAGACCAGTTTAAAGGGTTTTGAACTGACTCAGGCAAACATACCCCTCAGGGACATCTTTGATTTCTACATTGTTCTCCTGATCACACAGTGTGTTGCCAGAATGAGATTTTTCACCGTTTGTCTTCTTCTTCTTATTGGGCACAGTATTTAGGCAGAAAATCTGTCAGAAGGAATGGCTGCATATAAATGTTATTCTTAGTAAGGCCTCGGATATTATAGCTCAGCATGTTTGGAATATTGATCACAGTGCTTACATTTGCAATTAAAATGATAATTTCTTTTTCCCACTGATTTTTTGACTAATTTTATGCAAAATACAGCCTAAGCTTGACATAAGGGCAATAAAAACTGCACAGAAAAATCTGTACTGAGTTGTTAAACATATGGTCACATGCCATGGAAGGAGGCAGAGAGTATGAACGGGGACACTGAGTATCTTTAAAAGAGAGACTTTCATTACTGCTACTACTTGCACTTTCATTCATTTCTCCTTGACTTAATTTCCCACAAAATCAAAAGAAAACTTCTTTTTTTTGCGCGTTAGAGATGATCAGCATTCACAGTAGCCAGTGGTGGTGCAGAGAACATCTAACTTTGAGATAGACAAAATTAAGGGGAAGGCACTTTAGGAGGGTGACCCTCGGGATCCCGGAATATCACTTCTATGACGCGCCAGCAAAAATCAGGATGCTAAATTCTAGAGATCACAGTGAAAAGTGGCACTATCAGGGGCATGATGTGATTATCATTAATTGTTTAACATTTTATCTGCTTAACAGCTGGATTCACACACGGTTCTCTTCAGGTTAGTAAGTTTAACTGGAGGGTTTACTTAATGCCTACAAACTTATTCTTTTTGCACTCAAATATCTTGGGTGCACATCAAAATTTTGCCTATTACTATATAACACAAATCAAATTCACAAACAGTCAGTGCAGGTGTGTTTTGGGGTTTTTTTGCTACTATTCCCTCTAGAATCTTCTCAGTCCTTGCCCAACCAGATCTAAAAGAGCACCACTTTCTGATTTTAGTGCTTATTCAGTGATGAAGCGTATTGGTGAGCAATATGCTCCAGTCTTCTCCAGTCAGTATCCGAGCTTTAAGTCACTGTTGGAACCTTTTCATCATTCTTTAAAAGATGAGTTTTTATCAGATTATCATCCCCATTTTACTCCTTAGTTTCTTTAGTCCATCACATCATCAACCGCAAGTCTTACCCATTTACTGCACTGGTCCACGTATCAGTATTTTAGGTCCCCTCACAACTACTTATCACTGTCTTTTTATTTTGTCTCTTTAGTATCGGATTTCAGAGTTTGCATCAATAACAGCTTTTCTCCATTTTGTTTATACAAGGATATCTGAAATGCTCTTTGCTTAAATGTCATCCAATTTTTTAGTCTGATCCAATAAAGCCAATTCATAAATGACTTCCTATTACTATTGAAATATTACTGTATGCTTGTACTTGACAAACATTTGATTTAATTCAGTAGGTAGAGGTAGGATTTTTCATTCTTTGTTCCCCTCCATTTTCTGAAAAAAAACAATTAGCAAATATGTACAACTGCTTCCTTATCAAACAGAAAAGAAAAAAAAACAAATCCTGTTTTTCAAAACCCGTTTACATTTTTTATAGTGACTAACACAGTGCTATAAATACATGGAAATGAATTGAAATCCCTCATTTTTATGACAGTGAGGTGTCTTTAATATTTTCCAATACTTTTTACTAACAGGAGACCTCATTATGTTATTTAGATTATTACAACATACACCGCAAATGCATTTACTCATTATTGATGTTCCACTTGTATCTGTCAAATGACTAGAACTTCATTACTCCACTCATTTTTCCTAACTACCTTAATGTTTTGTTTAGTTCCACTATTCCCCCAAGTGACCTCGCTCTGGGAAATATCAAGGAACATGAGAACCGTACAGAAATTATCACCTACAATATTTTATTGATCTTATGTTTTGATAACACCAGCTTTCTCTACCCAAGAAAAACAATAATCATCAATCTTGCATTGTAGGAGGCCTGAATGAAGTTAAGAAAATGAGTGAGTGGTGGCGGAAAGTGCCAATAAAACAAGTAACCGGATAAACTTAAATCATTCCCTATTGACAAAGCTTTTCTCTTGGACCAATATCCAACAATGGAAACCAACTTCTAGCTACCAAGTCTTTCAAGATGGTAACATGGGATACAGGGCAACCATTCAGTGATTTAGATTTAGTTTAGGGAAGCCCAAACCATCTGGTGCAAAGGACACTTTAGCAGACTGAGTAGACTGAGAATACTGTTCTTGTTGCTGTTATGGTCTGATAACAAAGGAAAAATACACATCCAAAGCCATTAAAAAATCATTTGCAGTCTATCTCACAACCAAGTTAGAATAATAAGAGGCAGAGCCCTAATTATAATTGTGTGGAGTTTCCCAGCAGAGACATTGCCAACCAATTGCCACTTGTCTGTTCTCAAGTATTTTCAGCATGCAAATAATCTGTAAATGCATTCATTTGTGGCATCTTTTCATTTATGTGACAATATTATTACTTTTCTGTTTTCCCTGGCAATTGTTTTATTGCCATCTGGGAGTGATCAGTGAAACACTTCAGAGAAAGTAAGAACATCTCTGAAACTGCCCCTGATTTTAGGTCTGGGTTAAAATGGACTTTTAATAAAACACAATTGTGCATATTGGAAAGAGAGGCAATCTTGAGATGCTCCTTTCATAGCTAGGGCTGGAACACAAAATGAGATAAGATCACACACACACAAAAATACAAGAGTATTAGATCTGGATGTCATAACTCCATTTGCGTTGTCCGCAGTGCTGTTCAAAAAGGTAAATTTATTTCTTACAAAGTTCTGTTTTTTCAGAGCCAAAAATTTCTCGTGGTCCTTTTTCACTACACCATTTTGTGGCCGGCTGGGGCAGAGCTACTTGACCACATCAGCTCTTTGCAGTCACTTCTCAGTCTGCCTGAGTTCCTGAAGCTGGTCTCCCACTACGGCAGTATTCTTTTCATTGCTGCTTCTGAAAGACATGCCTTGACTTTGGTATCAAAATTCATTTTCTTTGAACAAGTACCTCTTGTGAGGTGACCGATGGCTACGCCACTTTGTCACCCACAGAATTTATATTTGTAATCAAATCACTGATGAAAAGACTCGAACACTGTCAAGCTAAGAACCACTCTTTGTAAAAAGCCCAGACAAGCACTCCAACAATAAAAATACCACTTCCTATTTAGCTATTAATTAATCAGTTGGCAAACATGATCTCTATCAAGATTACCAAAAGCTAAGGAGGACACAGAGCATGGAGTCCAAAGAACAGCAGAAGCCCAGCAAATCTATGTGGTATCTCTCTGGAAAGTTTATTCCACCCCAAAGGCTGAGCAGTGACCAGCATGAAGCACAGAAGTGGCAGGGTTGGAAGGGACCTCAAAGATCATCTAGTTCCAACCTCCCTGCCATAGGCAGGGACATCCCCCACTAGATCAGGCTGCCCAGAGCCCCATCCAGCCTGGCCTTAAACACTCCCAGGGATGGGGCTTCCACCCCCTCTCTGGGCAACCTGTGCCAGGGTCTCACCACCCTCATGGGGAAGAACTTCTTCCTCACGTCCAATCTGAACCGACCCATCTCCAGCTTTAATCCATTCCCTCTAGTCCTACCACTACCAGACATCCTAACAAGCCCCTCACCAGCTTTCTTGTAGCCCCCTTGAGATACTGGAAGGCCACAATAAGGTCTCCTCGGAGCCTCTTTTCTCCAGACTGAACAGCCCCAACTCTCTCAGTCTGTCTTCATAGGAGAAGTGCTCCAGCCCTCTGAGCATCCTCGTGGCCCTTCTCTGGACACGCTCCAGCACGTCCAGATCTTTCTTGTAGGTGAGGTTCCAGAACAGGATGCAGCACTCCAGGTGGGGTCTCAACAGAGTGGAGTAGAGGGGGAGAATCACCTCCCTTGACCTGCTGGCCACGCACCTCTTGATGCAGCCCAGGACAGGATTGGCTTTCTGGGCTGCAAGTTCACACTGACGGCTCATGTTGAGCAGGTACTATCATCCGTACAGAGTAACAACCCGTTTCTCGAATACCTGTCCTGATTGCTTTACACTTTACAGCATTTTAGTTCTTCTAACAACTGCTCAGTTTCATTATTTCTCAATATCACTTTAGAGAGCTTCTTAAGTCTTGAAGCTGGAAAGCTGCTACCAGCTAACCAGAAGTGCCCACAACTCCAGAGGTAACACAAATGTGACCAGCAGAGAATATGGAGGAAATGAGACAGGAAAAGGAAAGAAGAATGAAGTATGATATGAGGAAGGGGGAAGCAAGGTGAGAAAAAAAATCCAGGAAGAGGAAAAAGAAAGATATCATTTGTCATTATAGGACCTGACAACACGCACGGTAATCTTTCCTGAGGCTGATCTTGTTCCTCATCTTGCACTGAGTTTCTCCCATGCCCTTGCTTTCAAGAAAAAATCCTTGCACGAGAATGCTGAGACAATAAGATAGCAGCAGTTCTGAATTCATTTATCTCTGTTCTCCTGCAGCTGCGGTGGCCTTATCATCTGCTACGCGTTCTGGCCTGCATCCTGACAACTCTGATTTAAGTCTCTTGACTTAGATCATCAGCCCCACTGAAAGCACGTCCGTGTGTGGCTATTCATAAGCCAAAAGTTATTTGTCCACAGCACGTATTTTGCAGATTGGGCTCTGGAGCAAAAGAAGGACCAAAGGGACTGATCAATAGACTGTCTGTCCATTTTGTAACTGGCCCTTTAAAATATTATATTATCTCCACAGGAGAATTTAAATCAAATCAATAATGAGCAAAAAAATAAATAAAAAATTATTAAAAAAAAACCAACTAAACAGTAAACCAATAAGCCAAACCCTTCCCGCTGCAAAGTCTTTTACATCAACAATTTTATTTCATTTTTCGAATATATCTGCAGAAAGAACGAAAGAACACAACTGCAAGGTAATGTCAGCCTGATGAGTATAACTGAAAATAATAATGGTATAAATGAAGTAAAATAAATTGTGCTATAAAAAAGCTGAAAGGTCATCCATATTCCGTATCTCAGGAAAGATTATGCATTCCACCATCAGTCGACAATGCAAAATATCTGTATATGGATGTGTGACAGATGAAAGCGACAAGCAAGATGCTATACTGTTTTGCCTTCTTTTAGAAAAAATTGGCTTGGATATTGTCAGATAAAAATAACAATATGCATAAGGGCATCATAGAGCATATGGTTTACAGACAAGATTTTCTTTTGGAATTGTAATAAAGCATGTGTTGCTTTACGGCACAATTATAGTGGGAGATGAATGAATGTATGCTCTGCATTTCTGTCCGAATTTATACAAAAAACATTAACTTTGTTGCGCTCTTCACCTTTTTCTAAAAATGAAATTACTCACTTTTCACGCGTGAATAAACAAACAACTTTTACATATTTGGAGGTAGTTAAAAAAGGGATAAATTAGGCCCTCCGATTATAGTGTTGCAAAAATTTTCTTAATTTGATGAATTTACAAGGATGCAAAGTACCTGGGTGAACAAATAAACATTGCCTGTATTCAATTAAACCATTGCTTCCTTCATGTTTAAATTACATAATTAATGTGATAAATTAAACTGCTTCTCAGTGAACCATTCAGTCTAAGCTTAGAATTAATATTAGCGTACTTTGCTGTTTGTGCACAAAAAAAGTAATTTGGATCCTGAAATTATCTCTGAGGTACTGCCCTGTTTCACTGTAAAGACAAAAAAAAAAGAGGAGACTATAGACACTAAAGCATAATTTTTACACTGCTGTACTTTGCAGCAGTGGAACGTGCAGAAGAGTCAAGAATTTTTACCATACTTGCCCAGTGCATTTTCCCCACCAAGTGTGGGCTAATGAAATGTCTTGACAATGCTCAATCTCATCCTTTTCCGCACATCGCTCCTTTCAGTGTGACTCAATGAAGTGTCCTTCAGCAAGGGCATCACAAGGCTTTGCCTACAGGACTCTTTCCTGCACGCATTGGCACACAACGTGCTCCGTTTTTTCAGCTTATTTCTGTGTCGTTCAGTTGAACTGCACAACTCACCGCTTCAGGAGATAATGGAGAGCCTAATGAAGAGTTAGACATTCTCATGCAAGAAAAATTCATTAAGATTGCAGACTGCTGAAACCTGGGAGAATGCACAAATGAAATGTCGGTGCGCGCTTGCTTGTTTCTTCGAGCCTTCCCGGATTTCTGTGTCTGACCCTGTCAGAGAAAGGGTGTTACTCCCAGTTGGGAGATAGATACAACACTTTTAGCCCCAGCAGAGAGAGAATTACGGCCTCTCTCTCAGGGCAGATACATTATTTAACACAAGAAGCACGGGCTTTGGGCAACGAAAATCCATCACAGTCGTCTGAAGGATTATCCTACTTGATTGAAAGTCCCCTCAGACAGAGAGCTGGTATCTCTTTGGGCTTCAGGACTTCAGTGAACATAAAGTTTCTGCTTTATTCATGGCCTTTATTGTTGGTACGAACATTAACTGTTAGTTAGACATCCATCTGGAAATTTATTCCCAGTAATATTCCACTTCCTTGCTCAGCACTAAGATGCTGTCAGTAGTATCTGCTCAATGCTGGGCTGGCCAAAAGCTGAGACTATCTAACTGTTCGAAAGAACTCCAAAACAACAAAAAACCTCAGAATATCAAGAGCCCCAAAAGAAGAAAAGCAAAGCCCCCAAGTCCATATGTTAAATTATGCTTTAAGATGGGCTTCTGGTCTGACTTTGCACACCTATTTGGATGGAGAGTTGAATGTGAAGTAGCCAGCCACGGTCCATTATCCTGTCCAAGTAGAGCAATGCTCTGCTCTTGGGTAAATTCTGTTTGTGGCTGGGACTACTTCACTGCCTTGACCTGGGATAAGAACGAACTGTGGTGCAGCTCACCAGACTCCAGAGGTGGCAAAAATTATTATCTCTAACATCTTTGGGTCCACAGGATCTCATAGTCTCACACATCAGGGTTTCTTTGCCACTGTGCAGAGAGGGAAGGGAAGGAAAGGTGGTAACTAAGGCCAAACACAGAGGACTGCACATGTCCTTACTCTCCTCAGCAGATGGGCATAAGTAGGAAAAACAAGGTAAGTACAGAAACTCTAAGATTAAACATGTGCTTTCCCCAGCCTATCATGGCCATGTACCACATTTGTCCATCCCACATTTCCTGCTATTTAATAGCGCATACCAAAATCTTGGGGAGCACAAGGCTCAGCTGGACAGGGTGCAGGTTTGGCATCTGGACTGCTGACAGTGCAGGTATGGCTGTAAAAAGGGGAAGGGGGGTGAATAAAGCTGTGCAGGAGTATGTTGCAGTATCATTCCTACTCCTGGAGTACCATCTGTTGATCCATCCCACTCCATTAAATTACCACCTTATGCCTTGTCTCTCAGCCGTTAGATAACAAGTCACAGTTTCTGGAATCTCAGAAGGAAGCTCATTAGAACTAATAAAATATTCATTTTTTGAATTGTATTTGAAAATGGACTCATTCATAAAGAGGCTAAATACTGCACATAACTGCTAGAGGGTCCTTTTCTTTCTGTTTAGTGTGGGAAGATGGGACAATACAAGTGGTGTTTCTCCTAATAAAACCAAGTCCATATGAAATCTGGAATGAGAAAGATCTAGCGAGGCTTTAAAAGATTTTGCTGGCTCTCTGGTGCATTTGAGTAAATCAATGCGATCTGTATTAAAGCCAAGAAGTTGTCTCCATACAGCACTTTCCTAAGACATCAGAGATAACATTGCAGCAATTTGAAATGAATTATTAAATTTGTTCAACAAAACATGGAACAGAAATGCAGGGCAGAGGGGAACCAAACAACCTTTACCAAATACAAAAGTTGCAGAATCTTTCAAGACATCGAAGTTTCAATTCTTCTGAAGCTAAGTACACGTTAAGGATAGGTTGGTAGACTCCATGTAGTATCGTTTATAGTTAGGGTCATGGTTTATAGCCAGAAAACTCATTTCTCTAGTTAAGGATTTTTTTCTTCATTGCTCAAGACCATCTTGGCATGTGTTTTTTGGGTGCCACTTCTTTCCTCTTAACATAGTGCATTTACTCTGCCCTGGTGAGGCCGCATCTGGAATATTGTGTCCAGTTCTGGGCCCCTCAGTTCAAGAGGGACGGGGAGCTGCTTGAGAGAGTCCAGCGTAGAGCCACAAAGATGGTGAAGGGAGTGGAGCATCTCCCTTATGAGGAAAGGCTGAAGGAGCTGGATCTCTTTAGCTTGGAGAGGAGGAGGCTGAGGGGTGACCTCATCAATGTTTATAAATATGTCAAGGGGGAATGTCAGGAGGATGGAGCCAGGCTCTTTTCAGCGGCGTCCACTGACAGGACAAGGGGCAATGGGTGGAAGCTGGAACACAGGAGGTTCCAGAAAAATATGAGGAAAAACTTTTTCACTGTGAGGGTGACTGAGCACTGGAACAGGCTGCCTAGGGAGGTTGTGGAATCTCCATCTCTTGAGACATTCAAAACCCGCCTGGACGCGTTCCTGTGCGCTCTAGTGTAGGTGATCCTGCTCTGGCAGGGGGGTTGGACTAGATGATCTTTGAGGTCCCTTCCAACCTTTAACATTCTGTGATTCTGTGATTCTGTGATGAGGTCTACACCTCCTGATAACTTTATGAACAGAAAGCACCCCTTGCTCTCTCTGCATGCATCAGGCACCACAAAGTTTTGTCAGAGAGGGTTTTGGTAACACCATTTCTTTTAACTCTGATGTGGCAGAAAAAAATATGAAAATATTTAAATAGTTCTTTCAGGATTCTTGAGCCTAGTTGAATTACAGAATCACAGAATTGTTTAGATTGGAAAAGACCTTTAAGATCATCAAGTCCAACCATTAACCCAGCAATGCCAGTTCCACCAATAAACCATGTCCCCAAGCACCACATCTGCAGGTCTTTTACATACCTGGAGTGACAGTGACACCATCACTGTCCTTGGCAGCCTGCTCCAATGCTTGACAACCCTTTCAGTGAAGAAATTTTTCTTCCTATCAAATCTAAACCTCCCCTGGTGCAACTTGAGACCACTTGCTCTTGTCCTATTGCTTGTTACATGGGGGAAGAGACCAACGCCCACCTCGCTACAACCTCGTTTCCGGTAGTTGTAGAGAGGGATTAGGTCTCCCCTCAGCCTCCTCTTCACCAGGCTGAACATCCCAGTTCTTTCAGCCACTCCTTGTAAGACTTGTGCTCCAGATCCTTCACCAGCTTTGTTGCCCTTCTCTGGACACCTTCAATATCTTTCTTCTAGTGAGGGGCCCAAAACTGAACACAGGATTCGAGGTGCAACCTCAGCAGTGCTGAGTACAGGGGCACAATCACTTCCCTACTCCTACTGGCCACACTGTTCCTGATCCAGGCCAGGATGCCGTTGGCCTTTTTGGCAACCTGGGCACATTGCTGGCTCACGTTCAGGTGGCTGTCGATCAACATCTCCTAGTGAAATACCTGGAATGGCTCAGTTTAACCTTATTCATATCCTCGAGTTGCTGCACTACTGTCAAAGCCAGTTGAAAATGGTGTGGGGTAGTCACGCTCTCTGCCTTCAAGCAGCTGACCTCGATGTGTGAATGGGTTTCTGAAAGCTTTACTGACTGTATATACGACTCCTGATTCTGCAGCAAAGGTTAGGCACCTCAGGTTAGTCAATGTGAACCCCTCTTCTGTTCCTCAAAGAGTGCCATAAATGTACTCACTTCAAACACTTTTTTGCACATGATGTAAGGGTTTTCTTCCCATGTGTGTGTTTCTGATCTTGCAGTCAAGAGAATTTCTTTCATTTCCTCTCTATTCAGCTACTACCAAGCAAGAAGGAATACTTGACACAGACTGAAAGCTTTTTATTTGCATTCCTGTGTAACCTTCTCTTTTATCAATTTGTCATTTTGCTGATATGCCTCTCATGCATCAAGGCATTTATTAGAGTCATTATCAGAGAGCTCTCAGATTACTTTGTTGTCATGACAAACTGAGTTTTGCAATGCCTAGCTTGATGGATGGGTTGGATATTTTTATACTCTTCCGGAAGCCAGATCGCAGTATTATTGACACTCATAGTCCTTCCTTGCTGTGTAAAATCAAGGCCAAGCATGAGTACATTATAACAAACAGTAACTTCACTGCCATCGAAGAAAAGCCCTAAGCTCCCAGAACTGAAGTATGAACTACTGAAAATAGATCTGAACCTGGGATTTTTTAAACATCTCATCAGCTGCAGTTTATGGCAGGAGGAATTAAGCCTAAATTTCGCCAGCCAACAGCTTGACATTCAGCCCCTGCAAAGCAAGATACATCTCCTCTTAACACATATGTCTGAGACTACTGAGAGAATTCAAATGGCTACTTCACACCAAGGCTCAGCCTTATCCTGATAAAGGTAAGATCAATTCACCCCAAATTCCCTTTAGACCCCATGTAGATTTTATTAGAACGCTCAATAAAACCAAGCAAATAATCCATCTCATCTTCAGTCAGACACCTGCTTTTATTGGATCAGGTGAATCTCACCCCCAACTCGACACTGATGGTTCGGCTGTACTGACTCTTGCACGGGGTGATGTAAGAACCAAGCCCTGTTTCCTTCATGCTTTTCTTCACTCGCCTGCCTGTGGCAGACAGTAAAAACCCTGAGGAGCCAGTTCTGCCACCTGCACTGCAAAGAGGGCAATCCATAAAGGAATGAAAAGCTATCTTTGTTCCTCCACTTGTCAAGGAAGCATAAAGAATACCTTAAATTCTTCTTGTATACAAATAGAAACTTTTAATTCTCCTTCCTATTCTCAGCTAAGCATTCTGTAGCTCAGAGAAAGTGGTTCTGCTTCTCTTTGTGAGAGACATTCTGCAAGGAATATCTCGATATAAGCAGTGACTCTACCTTTTTTCATGTTATCTTAGTCTTTCTCAGGTTCATTTTATACCTTTGTAAAGCTGCGAACCAATGGATATGTACTGGATTTATGTCTTTGCCAGCATTTCACTGGTTTAGGAGCTATTCTGACCATAAGTCTATGCATTTAAATTATGAAGTAGTTGGGCCAAATTCTATAAAAGACAGGTAATAAAATAAATTTTGTGGTTTGGGGCAGTTATTGCTGTCAGTAAAGTTACAGCCAGCATTGGACAGGCATCAGTATCTACTTTCAGTTGCCACTCAAGGCCCTGTAATGGTGCTCTGCAGATGGTAAGAGAAGCACTCAACAAATACAAGCTGATCAGCAGCTGTCACTGCACGATGTCTCTCTTTTCCAAAAAATGAGACTGTCATGCTGTACAAGAAAACCCTGATATACCCAGGAACTCATCAGTATTTGTTTTTGCTGGATGCATTTGCAGAATGCAAGTCTGAAAAAGAACAGCAAAGCATTGTGGGGAAAAGCGATTCAAGCAGAGACCTGTCTGAAAAAGTCTGTGACTGCCAGCTACGTAATAAGAGTTACCACAAATAAGAAATAGCCCTAAAAGTCAAGGTACCTTACTTGTTTCCACAATCTCATTCCTTTTCACAGAATCACAGAATCACAGAATGTCAGGGATTGGAAGGGACCTCGAAAGATCATCAAGTCCAATCCCCCTGCCAGAGCAGGAATGCCTAGACTATGCCACACAGGAACGTGTCCAGGCAGGTCTTGAATGTCTCCAGAGAAGGAGACTCCACAACCTCCCTGGGCAGCCTGTTCCAGGGCTCCGTCACCCTCACTGAGAAGAAGCTTCTTCTCGAGTTTAAGCGGAACCTCTTATGCTCCAGTTTCAGCCCATTACCCCTTGTCCTATCAGTGGTTGTCACCGAGAAGAGCCTGGCTCCATCCTCGTGACACTCACCCTTGATATATTTGTAAACATTAATGAGGTCACCCCTCAGCCTCCTCTTCTCCAAACTGAAGAGCCCCAGCTCCCTCAGTCTTTTCTCATAAGGGAGATGCTCCACTCCCTTAATCATCCTAGTTGCCCTGTGCTGGACTCTCTCCAGCAGTTCCCTGTCTTTCTTGTGTTTTCATAAGAACTGGTTCTCAAGCTGCAGTAATCTTTAATTCAAAATAAAATATTCAGATGCTGCCATCAAGAATCCGCAAGCCTTGCTCAAGCAAGCCTCTGCTCAAGCTTACGGCAAAATACTATTACAATAAATGTAGAATATCTCATCTCTCCTTCCTCACTTATTCTGATATTTAATACGTTAATATGGGTGATACATAACAAATAAACATAAAAAGCATATAATACTTTGAATAGCTATCACTCAATAACAGCATCTGTTACATTATTTAATATAAAATATGAGCGCTTTCCCTGCTGCACTGAAAATTATCCAACTTTCGTCTCTTCTCTGATTCATTAAGATTCATATGTGATTTTTTTCCCATGCTAACTCTAAACCTGAAAGATGCTGGGTATCTAAAGTATAACTCTTTACAAAAAATGGCCTTCCCTGTATTTTTTTCCAGAATCATGAACAAAAATTACATTACAAATGATCAGTGAATAATGCAGCTACATACATCCAGTTTATCTACACTGTCTGGGACAGAGTTCCAAAGAAAGCAGCACCCCTGGTACATAAGCCCAGGCAGTCCAACTCTCCTTTAATTGGTGATAAACTGCACAGAGATTTTGATACAGGCATTATTGTCATCTGTTTGAATACCACAATGTCTGATAAGCATCTACTCATTGATTTAATCTTACAGATAAACCTCAGGGTAGCTAATGGATTAGCCATTACTGAAATATGGAGGAACTCTGTGTTTACTGATGAGCTGAGGCCATTAATCTTAAACAAATTGCAGTGTTTCAAATGCATAATTAATGTCAGTATAATATATTTATAGCGTAGTGAAACTCCATGGTGACTACTGCTAAATACATTTTTAATTTAAGTTAGAAAAGTTATGAGGGTCACATCAATATAGGGGAAATTTTGAAAAAAACAAAAAAATTACCAGGTAATATTATTTACAATTTGAGCTATAGTTGCAACCAAGGGACTCTGACGCGATTTCACGGTGTTGGGCAATAGATGAATATGTAGAAAGCAGTTTCAGCCCTAAGGAGTTTACTAATTAATATCATAAAACATTAAAATGTTTCTTTTCTGTCTTCATCAGATTCAGGTTTTCTTGTTAACATGCAGAAGATGCTTTAATTAATCTAAATTAGGGCTCATTTTCAGTGAGGAAAAGGTAGGATTCATCACTGGAATTGTTTCTACTGTCAATAATGATAATACTCACATGGCAGTTTCAGCCTTAAAGTGCTTTACAAACATTAGGTAATAAGCCTCATAACACATCATAAAATTACTTTTAGGCAGGTGACTATTTGTTTTACTTGTTACTTAAGTAAACACAGAAAATTATGAGTTTGTTTGAGAGGAAATCATTACAGGAAATCACAATCAATAAAGGTGACTAAACCCTGCAGTAACCACTGTATCATGCCTCACAACATCTGGACACAAGTGTGTTATAGTGAAGTAAGTGAGATTTGAATATGCAGCCCATCAACTACTTTTTGTTAAGAGGCAGCTCTCTGAGAAAGAGCTTGTGTGGCAGAAGGCTTCACAGAATCACAGAATGGCCTAGGTTGGAAGGGACCGTAGAGATCATCTAATCCAACCTCCCTGTCACGGGCAGGGACGCCTCTCAACTAGATCAGGCTACTCAAGGCTCTGTCCAACCTGGCCTTGAACACCTCCAGGGAGGGGGCAGCCACAACATCTCTGGGCAATTTATCCCAAAGTCTTGCCACCCTCGCACTGAAGAATTTCTTCCTAAGATCTAATCTAAATCTATTCTCCTTCAACTTAAACCCATTTCCCCTTGTCCTATCACTGGACGCTCTTGTAAAAAGTCCCTCCCCAGCCTTCCTGTAGGATCCCTTCGGGTATTGGAAGGCAGCTCTTAGGTCCCCGCGAAGTCTTCTCTTTTCAGGATTGAACAATTCCAGCTCCCTCAGCCTGTCCTCGTAGCAGAGGTGCTCCAGCCCCTGGATCATCTTTGTGGTCTCCTCTGAACATGCTCCAACAGGTCTATGTTACTCTTATGGTGGGGGCACCAGAACTGGACGCAGTATTCGAGGTGGGGTCTCCCAAGAGCAGAGTAAAGTGGGAGAATCCCCTCTCTTGCCCTGCTGGCTACGCTTCTCCTGATACATCCCAGGATGGGGCTGGCCTTCTGGGCTGCAGGAGCGCCCTGCCGGCTCATATTGAGCTTCTCGTCTATCAACACCCCCAAATCCCTCTCTTCAGGGCTACTCTGGTTTAGTTTGGTTGTGGTTTTGGTTTTTGCCACTATATAACTCGATCTAACAAGGTATATTACCTTTCCCTACAAAATTCATCTGGCTTAATCAGTGACACCTTCCAGCTCCTTACAAAAGAGGTTGGTCTTAGCTTGCCCCACTTCTAGTAGCCCTTCATCAGGAGAATAAAATGTCAGTATGTGCAGTCTGAAGTAACAGATAAAAATACAAGATCAACATACAAATAGTTCTGTTAGGTCTCTCTTTCAACATACCGGAGAACCCATAAAAATTTCAAAAAATGAAGTAAATATAGAAAGGACAAACCATCAAATAAATTATCTATTAATTACAAGCTGCGTGATTCAGAACAATTTCAGTCCGAAAGGACACATGAAACACACTCTTGGCATGCCCTGACACCACCTAACAAAGCTTCCACTGCACGAAAATACTGTTTCTCTTCAATTTTGCTTGAGTTCTTTAATAGTTTCCAAAGTTACGAATTCTTATGCTTTTTGATTTGCAGTCTGGCATTTTGCAATAAAGATCAGGTTTGCCAAGCATGCTTTTTAAAAGTTATTACACATATCCTAGATCCTCAGTTGCTCTGGATGGGAGTAGTTTCATTGGTTTCACTCACACTTCAAGATGAACCCTATCTGTAAGAGAAGATTAATACATCACTAACAAAGGCAGAGTTTTCCTAAGCTTTTTATGTTGAAATTGAGCTGGTCAAGGTCTCAAGGACAACTTGTTCCACCTTTCCTTTCAAGTCATAAAATGTTTATCCACCTCTAAATCTATTAGAGAATCACAGCGCCTGTAAAATTGTCATCTGTTGGTTCAAATTAAAAAGGAGGTTTTGAATACACCACTGTAAGGTGCATTTCTCCTGAAAGCAGCAGTCTCCACTCTTTCTATATGATATTGAGCATTCCCAATGCCATTGTACTCTTTCATTTACATTTTGCAAGATTTCTCTAACTTTGGGGTTAACCAGAGTATGGAACAAATATGGATGAGAAATATCATGAAAAATTATTACCAGGGATGATTTCACTGGTTTACCAGTGGCACAGTGAAAAGAGAAACCTGGGAATGGATGGCTAAAGAAGAAAGACATGCCTATTTGTTTCAGTGACCATACTAACTTACCCTGGTTTAAAATATCACGTCTTGCATCCTAAAAATTTCTTAAACCAACACAGGTTTAGAGGTCCTCGTGGAAGACACAGTCTCCTCTTTCTGCCAATGTTGACAGACAGTCAGTCCTTCTTCCTACTGCCCCTGCCCATCCAGGCACTTCTCTAATCATTGGTCCTGCAGTCACGAAACTCGACAAAAACTCAGAAACATCTGAAGTTTTCTTCCAGATCATCAATCAAACAACTGGTTGAGCCAACAAACACAAGTATTTATACTTCTTGAATCTCTACTTTGAAAAACACCTGCAGAGTGATTTTTCATTTTTTTTTCTCTCTCCTACAGTGTTTTATTCCAACACCAAAAACCAAAAAAAAAGTCATTGTACTTCAGCTGCGGACCTTTTTCTTGATGCCTCACCTTCGGGAACATTATCAGGATTCACAGTTTGGAAAAAGGTTTCCAAATACTCTGTTTTCCTAAGTGCTTCAGAAAATTGTCATGCTTTTTCAAGAATTACAGTCCTTTCTTGAAATGGTTCTATAAAAAATGAAAAAGCCTCTTTACTTGAAAAGTTTGTTAACAAATGTTAAGCTCGAGTTAGATTTGTGGAAAAGACCGAAATCATTTGAAAATGCAAAGTCAATTTTGAGATATTAATAGCATACTTTGCACTGGCCAATTTAAAATAATAAATGTAGCTATTGGTTAAAAATTCCTATGGAGGTAAATAAGTGTTTTCAAAAAATTAATTTCTGTGAGGTTTTTTTTTTAAGTTCATAGCAAAATGTAGCAGAGCAATTATGTTTCATTTGGTGCACAAAAAAATTAAATTGCTTTGAGTTCTTGTGTCCTGAACTTTCATTTATGCAAGCTGTCTGCCATTGAAGAATGATTTTGAAAGACCGCATTGATCATGTTGTGGTTTGGCCAGGAAGCTGTTTGTAAAAAAAGTATGAGAAAGCAAGCGGTTAGCAAAAGCAATTTTTTACTTCACCAAAGTCCTATATTTCCCAAGGAAAGTGCTTGAAGGGATTTGACATCCTTACTTTCACTGCATCCAAACAGAAAATGAAGTGCAGGAAGCCTTCTGACTGTTCAAAAAGAAGTGTGCGTCTGAGGGAGAAATCTATTTTCCTTGCTGCATGTGGGTAAAGAGAGAGTTCAAGATTGTAGCCAAGAAAGATGTGCAAATTTAACACAAGTTGCTCCTTCCTTAGAACGACAGCAACATGTTGCTTTCTTAGTATTAATTAGGAAAGTTCAGGATCTCCATTCTGCATCTCTACCGCTAACTTGTGAGCCAAACCTGCCTGGTGAATCACAGAGTCACAGAATTTTACGGGTTGGAAGGGACCTCAAAAGATCATCTAGTCCAGCCCCCCTGCCAGAGCAGGATCACCTACAGTAGATCGCACAGGGACGCGTCCAGGCGGGTTTTGAATGTCTCCAGAGGAGGAGACTCCACAACCTCCCTGGGCAGCCTGTGCCAGGGCTCTGTCACCCTCACACTGAAAAAGTTCTTCCTAAATATTTTTGTGGAACCTCCTGTGTTCCAGCTTCAACCCATTGCCCCTTGTCCTGTCAATGGAGGTCACTGAAAAGAGCCTGGCTCCATCCTCCTGACACTCCCCCTTGACATATTTATAAACATGAATGAGGTCACCCCTCAGCCTCCCCTTCTGCAAGCTAAAGAGACCCAGCTCCTTCAGCCTTTCCTCATAAGGGAGATGTTCCACTCCCTCCACCATCTCTGTGGCTCTGTGCTGGACTCTCTCCAGCAGTTCCCTGCCTCTCTTGAGCTGAGGGGCGCAGAACTGGACACAATATTCCAGATGTGGCCTCACCAGGGCAGAGCAAATTCATAAAATTTGTCCCCACTTGGCTCTCCAACCCATCTAGGTCTCTCTGAATGACAGCGCAGCCTTCTGGTGTGTCAGTCACTCTTCCCAGTTTTGTGTCAGTAAATTACATGCTGTTTTCTAGATCTAGAAGCTCTCTTCTTCCCAATCAACACAAGCATCCAAAGCCTCTAGGTACTTAATTACTATGTTGCTTTCCATGCCTTTAAAATGTTAAAGATGATGAATTGTAGGATATCTATTCTAGGGTGTCTAAAATCTGCAGAGGTCAGATCCTGACAGCTGAATGTGTTAGGGCCTCTCACGTGTCTTCCCTCTGAGAAATATCAAGAATCCTCTGTGAAATATCAGCTGTCACCAGTCCGGTGCCTCATAAAGGGGCTGCAAAGGCAGCGCTCAGGGCTGGGAGACACCTGAAGTCATCACAGAAAGCCTGCAGCCCTTTAGAGTCTGCCAGTGCAAACCAAAAGCTTTTCTCGCGCGTGTATTTATGATATTGCAGCTGAAATGCGTATTTTAATACTGTAATAGTACTGAATAAGAGTGATAAATCTAGGAGTTCACCTACAACGGAAAAGGATTGCCCCAGAACCTGCGCCTTATTTCAACAACTGCTTTTCAGTATTGTTCCCTTTGTGATTTTCATTTTCCCTGCATAACCACAATCCATGTTAATGTCAGTTACTTGGAAGAAGAGACCAACACCCACCTCAGTACACCCTCCTTTTAGGTAGCTGTAGAGAGCAATAAGGTCCTCTCAGCCTTTTATTCTCCAGACTAAACAACCCCAGTTCCCTCAGTGAGAAGGCTTCTTCTCCAGACCCCTCACCAGCTTCATTGCCCTTCTTTGGACACACTCCAGCACCTCAATGTCTGTCACGTACCGCGGTGCCCGAAACCGAACACAGCACTCAAGGTGGGGCCTCACCAGCGTCAAGTACAGGGGGCACGATCACTTCTCTGGCCCTGCCGGCCACACAATTTTGGTACAGGCCAGGATGCCATTGGCCTTCTTGGCCACCTGGGCACACTGTTGCCTCATGCTCAGTGGGCTGTCAGCCAACACCCCCAGGGCCCTCTCTGCCTGGCAGCTCTCCAGCCACTCCTCCCAAACCTGTAGCGCTGCCGCGGGTTGTTGTGACCCAACACTTGGTGTGGTTGAACCTCATGCAGCTGGCCCTGGCCCGTCAATCCAGCCTGTCCAGATCCCTCTGCAGAGCTTCCCCACCCTCCAGCAGATCAACACACCTGCTCAATTTGGTGTCATCTGCAAACATGCTGAGAGTGCACCTGATCCCTCATCCAGATCGTTGGTAAAGAAATTAAACAAGACTGGCCCTGAAACTGAGCCCTAAGGGACACCATTTGTGACTCGTCACCAATTGGATTTAGCTCCACTTGAGCTTATTTTGAACACCATTACTGTTACTGGAAAATTGTGTTGGAGGCTGAAAGAACAGATCGCAGAATTTCTGAGCAAAATAAAATATTTTAAATTTTGTTTACATTTTCCATTGAAAGAGAAGGCTGACATATTAAACTACCCTAGTAAATAGAAACTTTGAAAAATGTAATGAAAGCAATGGAAAATTATCTGTAAATCGTATAATTTATAGTAGAAGTGGAACTAGAAGTAATATACTATAAAAAATACGAAGGGTCATGACAGATTAATTCAGATATGAAGGGTCAGGACAGATTAACTCAGAGATGTTTTGATTTCACACAGATGTTGAAGGGATAGAAAAGCTCTTAGTTGCTCTTACAAAACTACTAAGGACACTAGCTTGTCATATGCTCAATGTGGAGAGCAGAGTCTTCTTGTTACCTTTCCTTACCAGTAACAGACAAACCATAGTATCACTCTGTGGGAAGCCTTACACCTTACTGAAAATACAGTTTGTTTTGGTGTTGGATTTATTTCAGCTTCTTGTTCCTTCATCTGCTCAGCAGTTGAGGTACCTTTACCTCACAGGCAACTGCAGTTCAGAAGACATAAGGTACAGAGATAGGTTTTTAGATGTGTATCGTGTATCAGATTTCAGATTTCCCAAGCAAATTGCAGGGAAGAGAGGAGAAACAGTAATTCAGAAAGCATAGAGATGATGCTTTTTCTTTTGAGAAAAGTAAAATCACTTTAAAAATTCAGTCTTGTGTAAAAAATTAAATTACTCATGAACATGCACTGGATTTAGTAAGCTAATTTAACTATGGAAAAAGTGTGAAAACACTGTTTTTTTTCAAAGTGGCAGGTAACTTTTTCCAAAGCAAAGTTTGTTTCACAAATTCTGAAACAAAACCTTTCACTTTGGAAATGCTGAAATGTTTTGCATTGACATTTCCAAAACAAGCCTTCTGAGTTTCCAATTTACCGTGGAATTTTTTTTCGTTTAAAATAGATGCCCGCTTTTATTTACTCACGGAAGTTACGGCAATTCAAGTAAGAGGTTAAAGAAGGATAAGTTGTGAAAAGATGTAGATAGTTGCAGGCTGAACAATCTAGATGTAAAAATCCATTAGGTGTTTAGTGCCAACACAGGGCTATTTTTAAGATGTTTTTAAGAGAGCAAAAGGCTGCTAAGTGTTTTAAGCAGGCCAAGAATCTCTATCCCAGCAGAAGTTCACCTGTTGAACAGAAGGGCAGAAGGGAAGACTGGCTAAAGCAAATGACTTGGCGTAACTTTCTTCCGGGGGAGTCTGGCTTACTGAAGATCAGGAGCAGCCTCTGCGTGTTCTCAGAGGAAGGTGATGATGGCACGGAAGACAACTGGCTCTTCTCTGAAAACCGCTCGATAGTGTACACGTGGGATTAACAGCAGGTGTAAAAACCGTCAGAGGAGTAACAGCAGTAGTAGTTGGGATAGCAATAGCAAGACTGGTCCAGCAGTTCATTTCCTATCCCTGAGCTTGGCTCACTGACAGAAACAACAGAGGTTTTATACACACACACCAACCATACCCCTCTGTGAACTTTCTGCTTAACTATGGGTAAGCCCATATGGCACAGCACAGAACTGTCCAAGACACTTGTCATCCAAGCAGGGAATTCACTGATGTGGCGTTACTGCTTTCAGGACCTGAATTTACTAAGTTCAGTCAATTTTGCACCTCTTCCTCTCGCTGTGCAGTCATGGCTTTGGCACAGTATGGAAATTTGGGGTGCAGCACACTTCTCTGCTCATCCACTATATGGGTGACAGCAGTGCACCCCCCAAAAAAAAAAAAAGAGAGCATGAGAGAAAATTGATGACCTATCACAGAATCACACAGAATCACAGCAAATTCAGAGTTGGAAGAGACCTCAAAAGATCATCTAGTCCAACCCCCTTGCCAAAGCAGGATCATCTAGAGTAGGTCACACAGGAACATGACCTGTTGCCTAGGCTGAAGTTTTCTCTCACAGAGCCTAGTCAAAGGATTACTGAAACTGATGGAAGAATTTCCATTAGCCTCATTTCAGAGCACTCCAAACCGAAAAAAACAGATGTAAGAGGCTGTTACAAATGACAGGAAGACGTGAGGACTGCGGTGCACAGGATGTTTCACAAGGGAGGCAAACACTGTGATGTTCAAACATCAAACATCACTGCCTTTATTAAGTGTGTACAATATGTTCGGGCCTCTCTCATTCTTAGAAATCTCATGGCCTAGTTGTCAGAAGGAGGGAAAGCAAAATAATGGGCAAAAGGAGAGAACATGCTATCTTTTCCGAAAGTATATCTGAAATACTGGAGACTGAGATGAAGAGGACATATAAAAATGGTTAGGGCTTCTCATGCACACAGAGGAGAGCTCCATATACCCCTGCTAGTGGGTGCACAGAGGATGGTAATAAATGTTACCTAGTACAGCTCATGTTTGGCAAGTCATATAATGTCAGCGGACGCAGAGGGATTATCCACAAGCTGTTGCTGCTCTTAGTACCTACCGTCAAAGTGAGCTTCACTTCTTAAAATTACCAGAAGCATTCTCTAACTGTCCAACTGTAACTCTTCAGAGCCTGTGGCTGGCCTGTGAGTGTTGGCTGGCAGCAGTGGTGGTGCAGAAATCATCATTCCCTTTCACTAGCACCTCCACAGGTTTCTCTCGATAGTCTTTCCTGGCCCTTGCCTTTCCTCACTGGCTGCCATTGAGGTGACAGAAGACCCTTCGATAAAGTCCCATGTCCTGGGAAGTGTCAGCTTCCTCCACACAGTGTTTCCAACTAACTGGATGACAAACGACCTTGTGCAAGGTAGCTCTGGGCAAAAGCAAGTTTTGCCTGACTCCAAAAATAAATAATTTGCCTGCATGTTTTATCTTCAACTTGTTCTAGATACAGGCGGAATCTAGGTGCAAGACACACTGTGCTCAGCAGGGGTTGTAACTATCAGGGAATGACAAAGCGGACAGAGCTATCAGCCTGTGGGGTGCAGCCTGGCAGTTGTTTCTCTTGTTGCTGTTTTAAGGGAGGGTTGGGAGGTGTGGAGTCTTATGTGTAGGAATGATTTCTGATCTCCAGAGCAGGACCAGAAAGCCTAACCTCACAGGGCTTAGGCTGCAGCACTGAGATCTTCCACCCAAGTGGTGAACCAAATACTATAGTCACAAGTAAAAAGCAATAGGACAAGAGGAAATGGCCTCAAGTTGCATCAAGGCAGGGTTAGGTTGGCTATTGGGAAAAATGTCTTTGCCTTAAGGGTTGTCAGGCATTGGATCAGGCTGCTCAGGGAAATGGCGGAGACACCATCTCCAGAAATACTGAAAAGACGTGTAGATGAGGTGCTCAGGGGCCATGGTTTAGTGGCAGACCTGGAAGTGCTGGTTAATGGTTGGACTCGGTGTCCTGAAAATCTTTTCCAACCTAAATGATTCTGTGACTCTACAATTCGAAGATCTGACTATCTTCAAAAAGACATTTGTGTTACAGCTCCCATGGATGATGCATTAGGCTATTTGGTACAGTATAGGGAATGGATCAGTAGACAAGCTATAGGTGCTGATGCCCCCACGTCTTTAGTCTACGTGGTTCTTGAGAACTATTTCCAACTAAATTTAATCTGATTCCATAAAGCAAAAGTCTCCACTATGCCCGTGGTTCAAAGACTGAGATTTCTGTGGTCCAACAGCAGGCAGAGTGCCTGTGCTTCCCCAGAGTGGCACTGACAGATTAGTTCTGTCCACTGACCCTAATCACGTGGGAAACAGAGATATCGTATAGCATGTAGTGACTATTAGAGGAATCTCTTCAAAACTGCACCAGGGCTCTGAATTAATACATTAACATAGGTGCAACCTGAATGACCTTTGATATCATAGCCGTTATCTGGCTTGAGTGAGCCAAAGTCATTAATACCACTGGGTGGCAAACGTGAAGTCAGTAAAGCCACCAGTCTGCCATGATCAGCTGGGATGAACTGCTACCTTGATATAATTTCCTCATTTGAGTGTTAGAAGATTCCCCCTCCTTTGTAAATTGTTTTATAACCTAAATTTTGTATAACAAGCAAATCCCATCAGAATCTCCTTATTCTCCCCACAATGCCAAATACATCTATTGAAGTCTGTTCCAATTCCACTGTAATCACTGATCCAGTACATTCAAAGTCTGACTTTTCTTTTTGCTTAAGCAGCTATGCTCAATGTAATGAAATATCTTGTTCTGTAATAACCAGCTGTTATCTTAGTCTTCCTCCCAGCAGAGGTTGTTTCTAATACCAACAAGGGATTTTCCACCAGCTTAATTATTTGATCTCACAGTTCTGAAAGTGTTTGGAAGAAAAGCAGAAGGAAAAGTAAGCTGGTTTGTTTATTCTAATGGAAGAAGGAATGGTTTGGAAAACTAGGCTCTGGTGAATTTTTAATTCATTTAATTTTCTGGCTGATGGGGTCTCTCTAATTTGACCATCTGTTTATTAGTGTCTGAATATGGATGAAGATGGGAAGGATATGTCTTTTCACACAAGGAAACAAAACTTGTGCAGAACCTCTGATGAAAACTTAAGTCACATCCTGAACAAACAAGAATCGTATGACAAATTTTGCTGGGTTTATTGTCTTTCCTGCAAGCTCTAGACCTTGTTCAATCAGGCATTACATTCATGTTCCACCTCACAGACAACCTCATTTTTTTCTCTGGAATTCAATGATGTGCCTTCCTGCTTTAGGTCTTTTGTTCTAGACAATATGTAGGATTAAAACTGAATTAATAGGTAAAGAAGGTTTAATTTTAGACAGCTAAATGCCAGTGCTTTGTCATCAGAATCACATCAGCTATCTTTTTCAACTTTGCTTCAGCAAAAAGACTTCCAATGAAGATGCCAGAACTTCTGGGCAGGTAATCTCACAACGCACTGAGATCTGCTTGAGTTTTCCTCCTGTTGTTCAAGGTTACCTGCTCACTCAGCAATGAGAATGTGTCTCTTCCTTTACAGGTTTAAATCAAATTAATTATCAGCAAGTGCCTGTATCAAGCTGAAAATATGTTTAAAAGAGTGAAGGTAGACATAATTATCTACATTCAGTACATGAAACTAAGTGTTGCCTTTCTTCATTGATGAAGCTTAAAAGAAACTTCTTACAACAAATGCTTAGTTCAGGGTTTGACTAAATTTAGGAAGAAAAACTCAAAGTCATCTATTGTACATCACATCAATTGTACTTAAACAAATGAGTAATTAATTTTAGCTTACCTTTTTCTTTTTTTGCCATATTTCGTATTATACCACATCAACCAAATGGCTAACATGAGTCTGTGAAGTCTCAAGGTAGTAAGTAAAAGTCAAACCTAGCATTTTGCATCAAAGCTCCACGAAATATCAAGAAATATCTTTTCTAGGCTAAGAAAAATAGAAAAATGTCTCCTCTCTCAGTGTCCTTCTCTTTCCTCCAGATGAAGCAAGAAGGTAGGATATGAAAAAGATATGGAGAAGCATAAGGAAACACATCACTGCCATGGAATACTCTTAGTTCACTCTTTCAACAGGAGTCATCAGTACACAAAAAAAAAAAAACACCTTATTTTAAAATTCAGTATGATTTTACGTGATTTAGAAAGGAGGACTTGCAGGAGACCATGCAAGATTAGCTTGGTCTTCCATTTTTACAATTAATTTAAAATAATTAAAAATTCATAATATTTCTAAGGTATCACTAGAAGGTTCCAAGCTTTAAGTTTATTTATGAGGTTGTTTTCTAGGGAACTGCAAGGGACTTTTGTATAAAAACAAGTTTCCAAGACAAAATAGCTGAGCTATTCTTCCCACTCCCTTTATGCATTCTTCCTTCTGTGCTTGCATTGTATATCTACAACGGTTTTCAAACAGAAGCTGCCAGCCAGTTGCAAATATGCTGAGATGAGTTTTGAGGGCAGTATATCCTTCATACCATGGAAACAGGTTTTGTCAATATTAGCCACCTGCTCCACATAAAAGGAAAACCTGCTACTGCTATGCAGCAGGGAACGTATGTACTCCATGAAAACAACCCCATTTCATTTTCTAGTAAAAATACAAACAAGAGTGTAATTATATTTGGCTTTACAGGTTGGATCTACAGCATATAGTGCACTAACCTGTCACAAAGCTTTGAAGATTTCTGAATTTACCTTCACTGAATATACTTTTGCACAGAGATCACTAATACAAGCAGACATGGAATGTGTCAAACTGAACACATAAATGCCCGAGAAAAATGCAAAGTAACACAGTATCCAAATTACAGTCTTGTTTGCAAAGGAAGCATGTGCTCAGTGGTGTACCCAGCCAGCCTCTGTGAGGGATGCATTCGACCCTGCCCCTCACCACACCAACAGCAGTTTGGTGCAGGCTCCAAAGGAGGTAAATGCCCAAGCCATCACCAGGCCAGGAACTCCTCTAGGAAACCAACAAATGAGCAGAGCAAACAGAGAAACTCGTGGGTACAAGGAGTCTCACGTGCACCTCTCTCGTTGTACACAATTTGACCAAGAGCCAACCACGTTACCCCATAAATATGAGGGACTACGTCATCTGCCTTTGAGCTCTCCCTGCACGGCAGCCTGGCTGCACGGTGGTGATCTCCTGCTGAGTTGGGAATCCTCTCAAAGTTATTCATCAAGATTTTTTGCTAATGACAGATCATCGGATGAGCCTGATTTGAGTTCTCCCTGGATGGCAACGGGACTGCACGCCAGGCGACTCTGCGCAGGAACTCCTCTCGGTGTTTTAAAGATATTAATCACAGAATCACAGAATGTTAGAGGTTCGAAGGGACCTCAAAGACCATCATCCTGCCAGAGCAGGATCACCTACAGTAGGTCACACAGGAACGTGTCCAGGCGGGTTTTGAATGTCTCCAAAGAAGACGACTCCACAACCTTCCCAGGCAGCCTGTGCCAGGGCTCTGTCACCCTCACACTGAAAAAGTGTTTTCTAATATTTTTATGGAACCTCCTATGCTCCAGTTTCTACCCATTGCCCCTTGTCCTGTCATTAGACGTCGCTGAGAAGAGCCTGGCTCCATCCTCCTGACACTCCCCCTTGACATATTTATAAACATGAATGAGGTCACCCCTCGGCCTCCTTTTCTCCAAGCTAAAGAGACCCAGCTCCTTCAGCCTTTTCTCATCAGGAAGATGTTCCACTCCCTTCATCATCTCTGTGGCTCTGTGCTGGACTTAGCTAATCACTTCGCTTGAACAAGTTTTACATCACTTAAGAGTTACAACGTCGTGTAATTCAGTACGCAGTTTGCTCAGCTTTACTCAGCCAGACTTGCTGAAGCCTTAGACCACAAGCTGTAAACTTTCAGTCAGATTTACTGAACTTGTACCTACTCAAGCGGGACAGGGTCTCCAGAGCCAATACAAAGCAGAAGGAAGCTGCAAGGCTACAACCATCAACAGCTGCAGCAATTCCACAAGATACCTCCAGCCTGCCTGAAGACAGCAAAGGAGCCCAATAAATTGTCTGAAGGTGTCGAAGATCTCAGGCCAGAATCACCACTGGACTAAGAAGGGCGGGTCAGCAGTCTCTATGGGTTTAGTTGCAGAGACTTCTTTGTTTGGGTTCCTCTCCAGAGGCACCCATCTCAAGCCGACCCTTCTGCTGTACCACTCTAACACTCTATTAAATTATTTACTTTTTACTTTGACAATTATATATTTTTCTCATTTTAATGGCAATAAAATGGCTGATGGAAGCTATTCTTTGATTTGGAAAATTACATAAAACAAGCATTAACCTAATACACGGACGAGACACATAGTTTAAAAGTTTCTCCACTCGAATGAGCTAAGAGTTAGTAATTATGTAAGAAAATTCTTGCAGTTGAAGAGGTAAAACAATTTTGTTTACACATTTCCTTTAGTTTTACTAATACTCGTAATTACAAAAGTTCTGTAAAGCGAAGAAAATTAAACATTTCTATAAAAGACAAATTTTTCATAACCTGAGCTATGTTTATTAACTTGTTTGAATTCTCGGCATTACGAGTACACAGACACTCCATAAGACGCAAGAAGTGCTTAATTCTAATCTCACACACATTGAGCTGCTCACAGTTTACTCCCATCTTCATGCTTTAAGAACAAAGCGCTTACGCTTGCTTGTTTTTATTTTCTTAGATGCAGCTAGTCTTAGAAGCTTAAATAAAAATGACAGAGTGAGAGAAAAAAATAAAAGGGGTGAAGGACTTAAAAGCTTTATTTAGAGCTTACTCAACACTGAGAATTCAGAATATGGAATATCAAACCAGCTGAAGTTGTTTATTATATTTCCAGCATTTTCCAGGAGCTCTTAATTTCCTCTCTATCTACCTTTTGGGAAATTTTGGCAGTCACAAAGAGAATTTCAATATCCAGATTGTCTATTTGCAACATCTGATTTTGCTTTTAAAACATAAAGATGGCAATTCCTGCACATCAGATACCAGGAGGATCTGTCACCATATCGATATTTTCTGACATAAAGTCAAGTAAGATTTAATACAATCGAAAGCACTGAGAAGAGAAGACCTTTCATGTCTGAATGCCTTGCTGAAATCACTGAGCTGAGCGCTGTCCCAGTACGGCGTACACGTGTTTATGCAGACAGATACAGCTGGGCTACATCCATACATTGAAAGGCATCTGCCCAAAGAGTAACCTCTAAATCTCAGGCCAGACGTGGTGCACCTCACATTGCATTTTCGGGTCTGGTCCTCTCTAGAACAGGCTGGCCTCATGCACGAGGTACAGAGGTTTAGCTAAGTCTCCTCTAATCCCCCATGTTGCAACTCTATGGCTGTAAGGCAGCCTTAGTTTTTTCCTGAGTTATTTTCAGGTCCTAGTATCTGGAATAATTTAGATTAGATGTCAGAAATAAATTCTTCACTCTGAGGGTGGTGAGACACTGGCACAGGTTGCCGAGAGAAGCTGTGGATGCCCCATCCCTGGAAGTGTTCAAGGTCAGGTTGGACAGAGCTTTGAGCAACCTGGTCTAGCGGGAGGTGTCTCTGCTGATGGCAGCAGGGTTGGAACTAGATGATCTTTAAGGTCTCGTCCAACTCAAACCATCTCCATTCCTCTGTCACTGCTGTTCAAGCTCTACAGACCCCTAATTACTATGAAGAATTAACCTGGTTAAAACAGAGACTCTGTCAAATCCACTATGGCACTGACACTTGCCTCTCTCAGCGGTATTAACCATCACACTTCTTGCTCCATCAGCCTGCTTTTTTGCATTTTCAAACTGACTTAATCAGCTGGGACGTCATGTTTTTGCGTAAAGAATCAGCTTTTCTTTCCTCGGCATTGTCTGGTAGTTATCAGGACAGGCTGTTGAGGGACCTACACGGTAACTTCATCATACAGATCTGCTTTTGCATCTCGGGTATTAAGTTAGAGGATACTGCAATCTATAACAATACAGCTTTACCAATTACAACTCTGTTCATCTATACCATGCACATTAAAGCACTGTCGCTTGAGAGGAAGGGATATATGGCCTATGTGAAGACATGAAAGATAATAGCTCTTTATACCAAAACGTGGAATAGGGCTGGTGCTGCTTCCTAGCAAGT
This sequence comes from Trogon surrucura, assembly GCA_020746105.1. Classification (NCBI taxonomy): domain Eukaryota; kingdom Metazoa; phylum Chordata; class Aves; order Trogoniformes; family Trogonidae; genus Trogon; species Trogon surrucura. The sequence continues at coordinate 76,542,752 of CM036620.1, read as the reverse complement.
TCATGGATAGTGCCCTCTCTTGTACTGTGATGCCTCTCCACAGGGACTGTTGATTAGCAGCTAACGCCATCCTTTGAGTCCACTTGGCTCCACACTGAATCCACACAGCCTTGGGTTTGGGTAAGAGAGTTTTTCACAGTATTTATGGCTTCTACTTTGAAGTTACACAGTGTGCAGCCTTTTGTAAGCATGACCAGTACTGCCTTCAAGGCTATCTTAACAAATATTTGACTTAAGGTAAATTAAAATTTATTACTGTTTAATTTGGTAGGCAGCTAAATACCACATAGCTGCTCGTTTACCATCCCCTTCCACTGCACCCTCAGTGGGACAGGGGAGTGTTGGGTCTTGGGGCTGGGCCAGCCACTGAACACTCTTGAACACCCTTTCCCTCCTCAAACTGAGACAGAAAAGGGAATGAGGCAGAGAGACTTAGAGAGTGGAAAAGAAAACTAAACAGCTTTAATAAAGCAATAATAACCCTGTCCCCCAGTAGCAATCCCCTCTGATGCTGCAGAGCAGGCAGCACTGGGGAAGTTCCAGGTTCAGCAGCAGAGGGGAGCTGGACACAGGAGCTGGATTCAGGAACTCAGGACTGGGATCAAAGGCAGGAGATCAGATGGAGTCCTCCTTGGACACTGGCCATTGAAAAAGAGAGCTTAACCCCTGCAATCCCTCAGCCTTATACTGAATACGATATATATGGAATGGAATAATCTTGTTGGTCACCTGTTGTGTCTGTTACTCATTGGAGCTGCAACTTTTTACTTCCTTGTGATCCCTTTTACTTCACAGCACCCTCAGTGTAGCACACCAGAGCCAGCAGTGCCCTTGGTCACTACAGGAGCGAGTATAACAAGAGCCTTTCTGCATCCCGATCCCAGGCAGTAACTGTAAACATCAGGTGTTACCACTTCTGCAGTCCCTGTCTGCAAGAACATGCTGCTAACTTCAGAAAGTACAGCCTCCTAGAAGAGACTGAGCTCAGAAGTAAAACTGAGTCTGTTTAGTTCAAACCAGGAAAAGGAGAGAATTGGAAGGGCAAATGTCAGAAAAAAACAGGGGGTGAGATAAAGACAGTTGAAAGAGGGGAATAGAGATCTTTGTCCCACCATTTTTTATTGCTGAGCGTGATGCTGTATGACAGGGAATATCCCTTTGGTCAGTTGGAATTATCTGTTTCAGCTGTGCCCCCTCCCAACTTCTTGCCCACCCCTCAGCCTACTCACTCTCCAGGCAATGTGAGAAGTCGAAAAGGTTCTGACACCATGTAAACACTGCTCAGCAACAAATCAAATATTGCTCCGTTTTCAACACAAATCCAAAACACAGCACCATATGAGGTACTATGAAGAAAATAAACTCTATCATGGTCAAGCCCAGTTATGGAAAAGAAATTCGAAATGGCAATGGAAATTTTTACAATAACAAAAAAATGCTCAGTATCTGTGGTCATTACTTCTCGCTTTGCACGTTGTACTTACCATTCCCTTATTCTGTCACTTGCAGAACATGAACACGCGTCTGATTTCTCTGGATAATGACAGCTCTGTATTTGCTCTCTAGAATTACGTCTGAATGCACTCAGCAGCTAGGCACTAGTCCTTCTTATATTTGGAATGTGCTTACATTTGGAATTGTTTGGCATTTTAAAGAGTGCATTAGGAATTAGAGAATGAAAGGGAGGAGAGATTGGCATTGTGGAGCACATGGAGTAAGAACATCCCTGTTCTTCTCTGTTGACAATCTCTGGCTTGTACCCTGAAATCTGAAGTTACTCAAATGCTCTCTTTTTCAATTCTGTTGATAAATATAAAGGATATAGTACTCCACAGAATGATCTCTCCTGCTTTTATGATTACAATTTTGGAGTGTCAGCGAAACAGGAGATAATGCTGCCTAGAGGACAGAGCACTCTCCAGGCTGCAACATACCTGGGTTGATCTCCCAGTTTTTCCACGACGTCCTGGGTCATCTTAGATAAGAGGGTCTCACTTTTCATTTTTTGTAACAATTATATGCAAAATGAGACATCAACGTATTTCCTCTTTCAGGGATTGAGAGAAGCATACAAATTCCTGAACAAATGAGGCTTCCTGATCACTGAAGTCTCATCAGTTTTGTAGCTACTATCCTGAACAAGGCAGCTGCCATCTCTCTTACTCTTAGGCATTTTTAGAGCCAGTGCTGGACACTGGAGGAAGGAATCTCCAGGAACAGATGAAGGTATAAGCACTTTTCTTCTCTCACTTCTACACTGGATAGTTAATTCTGCTATGTAAATTAGTTACCGTCAGAATTTTTTAATCTTGAGTACTTCCCATGTTTTTTTATTTCTAAAACCACCTCTCCATTGACATGAAGGGACCCTTTCATCCAAATTCTGCTTCTGTGGGCAAAGTTAATATGCCCATTGTGCAGCAGCGGTAGAATGAAGGTCATGTTAGACCACTTATTTCTCCCAGTAAATGAACATTTTTAGTATGAAGGAACAGAGCACCAAGAGGACAGACAACACTTCTTGTGTGACATTTTGAGCACAGGAGTCTGTTTTGTCACTGGACCGCAGAGGGCTTAATTTTATGCACTGGTGATTGGAGATGGTTGACCCCAGGTACCCACCACAGCCACTCTGTCACTCCCCTCCTCAACTGGACAGGGAGAGAAAATATATCAAATTCTCATGGGTTGCGGTAAGGACAGGGAGATCACTCACCAATTACCATCACAGGCAAAAGAGACTTGACTTGGGGAAAAATTCATTCAATTTATTACCACTCAAATCAGAGCAGGACGTACACCAACTTCTTCAGAAGTCCTCTAGTAAAGATAACTGCCTTCCTCTCCTTTTCTTCATGCAGATTCAGCACCAAAGTCATCTCTGCACAGCTCCTTTAAATTCAAAGAGAATTAAATACTTAGCTCTTGCCTGAAGGCAAGTGTAGCATGTAGCTTTCTGCCTTGGCTCCCATTTTTCTTTCATCGCTCGTCTGAAAACACACCTGTCCTTGCTTGCCTTTTTCTGTTGATTTCTGGTATTATTTGCTGCATCATTTATCTCTGGGGCAGAATTGTTGACATTTCATCTAAAAAATAAACTGAAAAAATAGCTGCTTTCTCTGAATGACACACCATGTAGCTGACAAGTGAAATATGATAGCAGATAAATACTATGACCCAATAATATATAACAACTTAGGAAATTTAAATGGGTATAAAATTACTCTCTGTAGAAGTGTCCCCCAATTAGTAACTACAGCAAGTGTCATTCTCTTAAGAAAAATAGTTATGTGATTTGCTGAGGCTAACAACAGCTTTAGAGTATGTGGATTATTTAATTTAATAATTTAAATTTTTGGACATTTCCTATTGGAAATTCCTTTGGATGCACAGCTTGGACACCTTAATTTTCACATCATGCCTAATTTAGACTCTAAATTGCCAGTGGTACAGGTAAACAATATTATTCCATTGTTTTTCTTGGCATTCCATAGCCCTTGCCAGTTGTAGTGACTGCATCTCAAGATGCCTGATGTGTCTCCTAATTTCCTGTTAATACCATGAAATTTCTAGAGTTTTAAATTAGTCTTTAAAAGCTGGACCTAGCAAAATTTCAAACCAACGTACATCACATATAATAACCGTCTTGTATCTTGGCAGTCTGCCATTTTATTTTCTGCCTTTTATACCCATTTCATGACACAGGATTCTCATGCCTTGAAGAATTCTGAGCATTTATCTCAGAATTAGCAATGAAAAAATTACCCACTAAAGCATTCATATCCCATACTGGGTTTTATGTTCTTTTAATACTGACAAATGTTACATCCTCAGTGAGGTATATTTCCTATAAACTCCCATTACTGATGTGGTAACAATCTGTTGCTTTTAAAACGTCATATTCTGGTTTCCCTTTGAGGTCTTATATGGAAATATATCACCCTCTGCAGATACAAGAATAAGGTACTGGGAAAAATGCAGCCTGAGATTTCTTTCTAATCCAGTACTGGCCAAGTCTGACTTTGCAATGGAATCTGCTGGAGACCGTCCCCTGGTCCTTCTGTCATCGCTTTCATTGAGATGTAACTAACCTGAACTAAGGGCAAGTGAGCTGATTATGAAAGTATTTGTGATCCTTTGGAAGAAGTCAAGGCAGACTAAGGGCTGTTCAAACTACACCAACTAGTCTCGTGTCTGATGGTCCACATCTTTACTGATTCCCAAGGACACTCCCATCCATCATCTTTCTTAAGACTTAGTCTAATTCCAAGAAGATTTAAAAGACTTCAGGATACTCAAGGATCCTTCAAGCAGGAGAAAGTTCAGACAGATCAGCGTTTTTTGGTCAGCTAGAACAAACATGCACATGATGAAGCCTAAAAAACCCCGAATTTTTCTCATGTAATAAAGATCTTAAACTTCTGAAAGGTAAGAGCAAGAGGACAAATAGATGGCTATGACAGAATTTTCTGTAGCATTCTTTTTTTTTTCATTTTAATTTGCAGTGAAGAAAACAGGACAGTTCTAGGAGAATTAATTCAGTGACGTAAACACAGTATTCTAATGTCATTTAAGATGCTATAAACATCCTTCTCAGACTGCAGCTGCCACTCGAGAGTAACTCTCTTCCAGTTGCTTTGTCCTACCTACTAGACTAATCTAAATATCTCTAATGTCCCAGGGCATCTGAAATGGCAGAAGATGCCTACGTTTAGACAAACGAATTGTGCCATACATAGCTAAAGTAAGTTATCTTCAAAATTCTTCCCAGTTAACATATAGGATATGATATGGTATATGAGTTACACTCTTACCCTTCTAGCTTCAGCACGTTAGCAAAATCCCACACCCCATCTAACTCCCAAAGGTGAATTTAATAGTTCTTATCCGATACTTTCTTATGTTGCTGACAAGACTTAGCTATGTCTTTTTCAAAGGTTTATTGTTAATTCCCAGTAGAAATTCAGAAGGTATTTTGAACTAATCCCAGAGCATCTCCTGTGTATACTCTTACAGTCTGACGATGAGATTTCCGTAGAAGAAATGCTCAAACCACAGATGTCCATTCTATAATCTCATGCTGTTTTTCCAACAAATATTGAGTGGCGGTCTTATATTTTGCTTTGTGTTTTCCTATCTTCCCAAGTGATCTGGTATCATCCTGATTAACACGGTATTTACTGAAATCACTGAAGGCAAGCTGATTTATGTCATCTGAGGATTTAGCCCATCAGTTCTCACAGATCGTATTTTCAACATACTTTGTAAACATTAATCCTGCTAATGTGCTGAAAGGTGGATGAAAAAAGGTTTCAAATTTAAAAAAAAATAAGAAGTTCTTATTCCTTCCTCAGTGGAGTTAAGTGATTTCTGGATCACTCTGGATTATACCAACACCAGCAAGAAGAGACTAAATTTTATAAATACTCTTCAATCAAATTTATTTATCACTGCAATCCTAAAATCATATTTGTAGTCTCTGTGTTCTTGGCTTGGGGTTGGTTTTTTCCCTCTCTCAAGCATAACCTTCATGCAGTAAAGCCTAAGAAAGAGAAAACCTATACGTAACTTAGAGCAGTGGTTTCTGAAGAGAGATTGGCGTTGTGGGGTCCCCTATGACAAACTGTTCCAACAGCAACAGGCCGCCAGACTCCATTCTAAAAGCTTCCCAGCTGGTCACATGAAGACCGTGTTTTTCTTTCATTCAACAGTGCCTTTTCTAGCTTAGTTTGATCCACACAGACCTTTTTTTTCCCCAGGTTCTCCACAGCTGTATCTGAGCACCTTCCAGTGCTTCATTAGGCAACGTGATTAAGATCTATCAGGTTGGTTCTCCCCTCCTCTCCCCAGGGTGATAATTGTCAGCGGTGAGAATTTCAGATTGGAATATATATATATATAACAACAGAAGAGCACTTGCCACTTGAAGCAGAAAGTAGCGAAGAATGCAACGGTCTGTAATTTCTCAGAGAATTTATTCTACATTCTTGTCGGACCGCTAAGTGAGCCCCGTGAAGACAATAGTCTGTAATCAAATGAATCCCCAGACAATTCTTTAGGCAATCCTAACGCTCATAAAGGATGCTGCAATACATCTGTCGCTACCTGGAAACCTTAAGGGTTTTACTGTGATGCACAGATTAGCCGTGTGCAACCTCAAAGGAGACACGAAACAAGAGTTAAGCCTTAAAGAAAGAGTTTTTCATTAACTTCCAGTAGCACAGAACCTGCGATAAGCCATGGTTTCTCAAGCCAATGCTGTCTACACGCATTTATATTTCAACACAGATGAACCATTCGAATACAGTTAGTACGAGAAGTCGCAGCAATTAGATCAGGAAAAGGAATGTGGCAGCTCTACACTACTTGTATTCAAATACTTCATTTTCACACTTAATTCTAGATTTTTTTTTTTAACAAACCAGGGCTGTAAATCTAGCAAATTCATCTGAAGAAGCGAGTCTTTGGTTTTGCTTTTTTTTTAATCTCAACCAGAAAAAAACCGAGTGCCAACATCTGAATTTATGACCTCATTTTTCAGAATTATCATACGGTATTGAAAACCAACTTGGAATAAATGTGAAAAATACTATCAAAAGCTCAAACTAAAGACAAACAGCTCTATCTTCATGGAAAGCAAAAAAAAAAAAAAAGGTAAATAATATACTCTTCAAAAAAGAAGAAAAGCAATAAGGAAGTTGTTTAGGAATATATTTTTGCTGTCTCATTTCCTCAGTAAAATGTCAAGTTCTCCCTTCACATTTTCTGCAGTCTCTGCCAGTTCCACATCTCTGTATTTCATTCACAGCCAGTGATTATGTTACATGGTCTTAAATGTAGTGACTGAAGTCTGAGCCAGTCAGGCAGTTAATTTAAAAACTGACAGATTGTACAAACTTTATTAAACAAAAATAAGGTTTACAACAGCAACATAGAAGACTCTGTCACTATGAGCAAGTCATGTTGAAACAAACGTGAATTTATAGTCTATCAACTCAGTGTTTATTTCTTCAGAATTTTCTTTCAGCCCTGAACTTCTGACACTTTCCCTCCCCACCTCTTTGCTCAAAAATGATTAACACTAAAACCAAATCAAAATAGATCAATAGTTAAACATTAAGAACACAGACGCCTGGTTCAATCAAGTTTTACTGCAAAATTTTCTTGCTCTGAATGTTTTTGCCGTATGTCTGCTTGATGTGCAAAATTACTGTTTTAATAGAGTATCAGTTGAGAATTAGAAATCCTTTGGCACTCAAGATTGTTTAATTCTGGTTTTGCTGTTTCTCAGTTACAAGACAGAGTGGCCTGGAGACTCAGAAAACCTGGGATCTAGTAATGACCTCGCCACTATCACCTCACTTCTCTGAGGCTGATTTTCCCTTCTCTTTCTTCCTCTTACGCACTTTATTCAAGCTATTTCTCCAGTTAACATAAGAACACTTAACACAAGAGCGAATACACAAATCTGTGCACTCCCCTCCCTTTCATCCAGAGAGTTTTACAGATTTTTTTGTTCAATCTGGCAGGACACCTTCCTTTACTGTTCCAGCCTTCAGCTTGCACTCCAATAAAATAAACAGAATACATAGATCCCAACAGAGGCTTTTTTCCTTATGCACGTAAACGTGTGTGCATACATATATGTAAACATACAAATATGTCCGCAGACACAGTCATAGAATCATTTGGGCTGGAAAAGACCTTTAAGATCATGGAGTTCAACTGCTTATATACATAGCAATATGTTAAACAACATTTAATCTTTTCCCCACCTTTTCCAAAAGCCAGAATGTAACTGCAGATCCATTATCCTTCTTTTTGCCTGTGCTACTCTCATGCTTCACGATGTGTTAAGCACAGATTCCCTCTTCATACTCACTTACAAACTACCCCAGACTACCTACACAATTTCTCTGCAGCTCGACACAGCACAGAAAAAGCCTGTTTGTCAAGAGCCCAGCTGCTGTGTGGATTTTGACTTTGAAATCTCACCAAATACCAAGAGGTGATTTACATTTGAACATTAAGTGTATTAATTTGGCTCAGCTAAATGTAATGAGAAGGGGCATGAATGAAAAGCAAGTCTAATAGTGGTATTCTACAAGAAACTGCATCATTTGGAGACATCTAAAGCTAGAGGGACACCAACACGTTTTTTTTTCACTGGGGACTAAGTTCAGTTTCATTAAGGGCTGACTCAAAGCATCTTGCTTACAGTGAGAGTGGAGAGCATACCAATGGACAATCACCATGCAGAAGCCATCAGTTATCATTCAGCTTACAAAGAATCACTTGTAAATGTCCAAAGAAAACATTTTTTTTTTAGGTAGGCATTATCTGTATCCACACAGACAGGAAAATGCATTCCATACCTCCCACATACGCCCAAATTTGGAAAAATGCATTACAGCAAGAAAACAGGACAAATTATATGGAAGCTGTTAAAAGTAGTGGGAGCACAAGTAATTTAAACACACATTTTAATCACAGAATCATAGAATCATGGAAGAATTCAGGTTGGAAAAGAGCCTTGGGATCATCAAGTCCAACCATTAACCCTACACTACAACCATTAACCCTACACTACAAGTTCACCCCTAAGCCGTATCACCCAACACCACATCTGAGCGACACTTAAACACATCCAGGGATGGCGACTCAACCCCCTCCCTAGGCAGTCTGTTCCAGTGTCTGACCACTCTTTCTGTGAAGAATTTCTTCCCAATGTCCAGCCTAATCCTGCCCTGTTGCAACTTGAACCCATTCCCCCTGGTTCTGTCCCTAATGACCTGTGAGAAGAGACCAGCACCAACCTCTCTACAATGTCCTTTCAAGTAATTGTAGAGCATGATGAGGTGCCCCCTCAGCCTCCTCTTCCTCAAACTGAACAGTCCCAGCTCCCTCAATCGCTCCTCATAAGATAAGGTGGATGCACACTGCTCTGAGCAAAACACAACTTTCCTCAAATGCTGCAGCAAACACAATTCTCTTCCTACAGCTGCATGTCTTCTAAGCAATATGTCACTAAAATACTCATGATCATAAACATTCTTATTGCTGAAAGTCCTGGTGAAATCTATGATACCAAAGCCCTGTTTATTACACTTAAAACTTTGTCTACTATGGAATTGATGCCTCTGCTGGTCATAAAACAAGTGTTCTGGTCACAGAATAAATACCAACAGCCATTTTAGTCTTGGTCTGCTGTACCTTCTTACGCAGCATCCTGCAGTATTGCCACAATTTATCCTTACTGTGCAAAATTCTATTAAAATCAATAATGCAAGTACTTCACTCACAAAATGGAGTTTGCATCATAAAGACAGCCTGCAAAAGCCTTCCATATATCACACAGTAAGTTCCTTTTATGAAATATACATGTGACCAAATTGCAGGCTTAATGTTTTATATGTCTTTTATCTTCTTTTCGTAAAAAGCAGAGAGTATTGATGCATACAAGCAGGCTTCCTGCCTACCTATCAAAAGCTAGAAATCCAGAGTATTTATAGGACTAGAAAGAAAGCTGATAAATAGAGGTTTCCTGTATGGATAGGTCCAGTCTTTGGCCTTCATTTTATAATCAAATAATCTGTTTGCAGAATTAGGAAAAACAGCCAATAGAATCTACTTTTGGTGAGTAAATCAGAATTTAGAAGGGAGGAGCTTTCGAGAACTCATTCAGATCACCTACACACATATGCACACACATTCTCCAGAACAGAATACACGTGATTTAGGCTACAATTGACACAGTTTTTCTAGTCTATGTTTAAAAGTCACTGTTGATAGAGATGGTCTCTCAGAAACCCAGTCCAATGCTTCACTACCCTTACAATTATAAAGGTTTTTCTTAATGTTCAGAGTAAATATCCTTTGCTTTAACTTAACCCTGTTAAAACTTGCATCATGTGGAGCAGATACAGAGAATTTATGGCCTCCTGCTTCGCAGCAACCTCTTATGTTCTGGAAGATTATTACCAAATCTCCCTTTGGATTTCTCTACCACAGATGAAGGAAATCGAAATCTTTCAGGCTACCAGTGAGGCAATTAATAGTTCATACAGCTGAGGAAGTTCTTGGCAAAAATGTCTGAAGATTTGGTTAGGTCAATTTTGAAAAATGAAAATTCTTTTGGAAAAATAAGAGTAACACAGTGTAAATATCAGTTCCAGACAATGATCACTGGTAGAAGTGTCTTGAAGGAACTGAGGGAAGAGTGTATAGCAAAAAACTGCTGTCATCATACAGATGAGAGGAATTTTTATTAAAAAACTACCCCCACAGAAGGAAAGGAAACAAGGGAGCACTGTGGTCTTTGGATGCAGTTTGCCCTTCTCCCTAAGCTTGCCTCTACGCTAGGATTTTTCTCTCCAGGGCAGTGCTGTGAATATTCCTGGCAACCTAAAGTCACAGAAACGGTTGACACAACTCTCCAGCAACCTCTCGGCTCCCACTCCTCAAATATTTCAGCTCAGGTGTGTGGGAAGCCAAAGAACTAGGGGACCTACCTTCTAAGCGTAGGTGCAAAATGCAGCCAAATAAAGACATTTGCAGTGCTTAGCAACAGGTTTTCTTCCTTCCTGAAACCTCACAAGTTGGCTTTGCATCCTTGAGCACCATCTACTGGCTTCTTGTCTGCTGACTTCTTGCGTTCAACCAACCAGAGATTGTATTTGTCCCACCAGCACGTAACAGGAGCTCAGGGTGGTGAGTAACAGACGGCTTGAGACCAGCCCGTAAGTTGGACTCTGTTTCTATAAAATGTTTGTCAAACAATTTTGAGTAATTAACAATTTCGTAATAATCAAAGTCTGTTTCTGGACAATTTTCAAAGAGATAATAAGGCTTAACTGAGCCAGTAAATTATTTGCTGTGAACGGTTCAACCAGCTGTACGCTGTGTATTGCAGATTCTGTCCTTTCTGTTTCTTCAACTCAAGCGACAGTTGTTATGTTAAAATGATGAAGCCTAAATCCCTAAAAATAATAATTAAGCACTAGGGAGCAGTAAACAAGCACAATAAAGCGATTAGTAAATAGTTAGTTTCTAGTGCTGTAAAAAAAAAAAAAGGGTGTAGTTTATTTTTCAAGTCTCCTTTTTCATAATTTGTTTTCATTGGATGGTTTCCAGTTTCCCTGCATTCTTCTTCCAGATAATCACTGACAAGCTAGAGATCATGCCTCATTTTTACTGAGTCGTTTCTACAGATTCCACAGTAAAGGATCATACAGGAATTAGACAGATGCAGACCCACGACAGAAACACAGAATGAAGTAATTCACTGAGATCTGAGATTCTAACATCCAGAATCTCCCTCCTCAAAGCCGCAATCGCACAGGGTTTTCCCTATGTCTGGTCTTCTATATATGACCCTGTCGACTTCAGTACAGAGCCTCTTTGCAGCAACGGAGCAAGGTTTACAGATGACATAGAAAGGCAAGGTAGAAATAGTATCTTTGAATTTTGTCTGTAGTGATGTTTCTGCGATCTTCATCTAGTCTAAATTCAGATGCAAATCCTGCATTCTCTGTTCTGCAAAGCTCTTGCTTAAATACCTTCTAATCTCTAGAGCTTCCAAATCAGAGATCCAAGGAGGGGAAAAGACCACAAAATACTCGTATCTGTCATTTTTATACTTTAGGAAAGGGAAATTATCCCAAGATATATGAATAAAGCGAAGCAATCTATCTATTTCAAAAATCTGGTTTGGCAGCTTGGCTCATGAGATGTGCACAGAACTGATTATTTTTATTTTTATATAGCCATGTTCAGGTGGGCACTTTGTCAAGCTATCTGCACAATGTAAGAGAAACAGCGAATTAATTTTTCTATGATGAAATGACATGCATAGTCATAATGGAAAGTTAGAGAGTTTAAGTGTCAAAACTCAAGTGTTGAACTATTCAACATTGAATGAATTCGAATGGATACATACAGACATATATGCAAAGTTCAAGATTTCACCCCACTTAATAGGAAGAAAAATGAGGATAGCAGACTGTCATTCTGGAATACTACAGAGGAATCGTGACAAAAGGCTTCTAAAGGTAAATAAATTCCTTTCTAATACTGATGGGTCTTAGGCCTTGAAATAGATGATTAATTTGATGTTTGAATCAGTAGCATGATTTAGCATGGTCTCACTCGGTTCGGATGGCTGTGTCTCACACGCCTGACAGTGAGGCACCAGGAGAAGCAGCACTGCCCCCTCTGCAGAACAGAGACTCCCCAGTGACAGGGTCTTTCGGCGAATAAGGGCCGATGGACGACTCCACACATCTCACTCCTCTTTCAACTTCATAACCCTGCAAATTCAATTAGAATTAGCACTCATGCTACATTGCTTTTACTGTCACAGATAGGACGTGTGCGAGATTTTTTAATTAAGCAGCAAATGAAGCCTGACATAACCTTTGACTCAGCTGTGGAACAAGATGCGACGAGGTGGCCGCCATCCCTGGCAACGGGTTTTGATTTCTCCCCGCTGTCCCTCGCGTCAGCTCAGCTCCTCCACGTGGCTCACGTGTCGAAAGCGCTTGAGAGTCTGAACAACAGCGGGAAGGCCAAAAGTGAGAGCACTGATTTCATCCCAGAAGGTTTAGCAGGGTGTTCTGACGTACTGAAATCACAGGGACTCTCCGGTGGCAATGCCAGTAACTGAAGCTGGTTAAGTGTCTCCAGCTGTGAACTGACTCTTACGAAGAGAAGAACCATAAAAGCCTTAACTGGGGCAGCCAAGTATAAGGAAGTCATGCAGCCTGAAAGCCTTCCTCTCAATTCACTTCAGCAGCAGTCATGACTACTCCTTTTCAGATAACTCAGTTCGCTTTGGTTTACATTACTTGCAAGCTGGAACTTGAATACGTAGATCTGCAAGCTCAGCCTAGAAGGATTTATCATGAGCCCAGTTTTGTTGAAGGGAGAACGTGGTGAATATATCAGGTAAGTTGTCTTTAAAAGCCAGAGAGAGATCTGCAGAGGTAAGAGACGTCTGCTCCTTCCCCTCCCCTAAAAGGAAAATTAGACTTGGACTTATCAAGGTCAAAAATACGAGCTTCAGAAACGAAGATAAAATTGCTTTGTACCAGTTATTTTTCCCAGCAGCAACAGACTAGATTAGACTTGGATTCTCTCCTGCCACAAAAAAAATCACTGTTCAGTAAGAAATGTAGTGACACTTATTAAAAGCTAGAGAATTATGGTGTTTGCCCCTTTTCTTCGCAGAACTATATTCGTGCAAACCAAACAATTCATGAAACCATAGGCTGGGTTGCAATCATTGCTTTTATCAGAAAGTTGTTGGCACTTCTTCCCAACCCATTAGTAAAAATGTCCAAACCATCGTATAATATTGTAAGGCTGGTATCTCCCATCACAAAGGTTTTCTCTCTTTCCTGCTGTAGCTTATTCAGGTAATTTTTGTTAAGCACTTGACAACTCCTTCCTGAGTCTTGTGTCTCCAAGAAGACTGAGCATACATTTATGTTAGTGTTTGAGTCATTCATAAGACTACCAAAAAATGAATACTGAGTTTAAAGTAAGTTTGGAGCTTTTTCTTCACTTCTCTGAAATTATTTCAGAAAATAACAAAGACAATGTTTTAAGGCAATTCAGTTCAGAAGCTAGTCTGGAAAATGAACTGGTTATGTGGCTCTGTTTTTAGCAAACCTCTAAAAATAGTAGCATTTTCTTCTACACTCCAGAATAGGACATATTTCAAACAAATAGGACATATTTCAAACAAATTAATGCATCAGTGACCAACCACAAACTTCCTTTATTGGAATGAAGGACATGACAAATAACATATTCGGAACGAGAATTCCATTAGGAGGACAGGGAAAATTCTCCTGTCTCACTGAAAACACATGTTCTCACTATGTATGACTGAAACCCAATCTTTCTTTTTTCCCTGGGTGCCTCCTTTCAGTTGGGCGAATCCACCTATAAAAGTCACAAAGACGACAATCAAAGAAGTCATGGCAAGTATGCACAATAGGATCTGTTCTCTGACCCAGAGAGGGAGACCTAAACTGTAGAACAGGTATTCATCTAAGCTCGTGTCTCAGATTGTCTTTAGAGTCAAAATGCCATTCTTTTGAACTGCTTTATAGGATTCACACATCTAGGATGAGAGGAACCACCTCCAATGTCTCTCCACAACTATAAAGAGAGTTTAAGATAATTATAATCATAAAATCACATAATGTGTTGGGTTGAAAAGGACCTTTGAAGGTCATCTAGTCCAACTCCCCTGCAGTGAGCAGGGACATCTTTAACTAGACCAGGTGGCTCGGAGTCCCATCAAGCCTGACCTTGGATGCCTTCAGGGATGGGGCTTCCATCACCTCTCTGGGCAATCTGTGCCAGTGTTTCACCACCCTCATTTTAAAGAGTATTAGCACTTCAGTAGCTAAAATAATTAGCTAAGATCTAGACAGTTGAGTATGGTCAGACAAATTCCCCTTAAGAGGCCTGTACTATATACAAACAAACAAAAAGAAAACCAAACAAAATCACAGCACCTACAGGTGAGTGCCAGTCCTTGGACTATCAGCTGGGTCTCCTGGCTCACAGACCGAAGTCTGAGCCCCTGCACTGCCTTTCATTACTCTGCCCTTGGGATTCAATGCTCTTTTGTGTAATATCTGAACAGTTGTATCTCTCTAACCTCACATTCTGCTAGGGAGACCTTAGAGATTGCCTCCCTCTCTGTATTTGAATCAAGCTCTCTTACTACCCAGCAAGTGTTGGGTATTTTGAAGGCCTTTTTTTTTCTGTATTAAACACTGAGATGGAGAAAAAACTCACTGTTAAGTAAACCAGTTTACCTTCAGGGCCAGGGAAAGACTGGGTAGGGCAGGGAGGTACTAACAGTTGTCCCATGTGTCCTCTTCTGTATCTGTCTGTAACAGTCCTCTTACAGAAAAAAAGCTAACAACATTTCTGGAAAGTTAAGGGAAAGATAAACCAACAAAATAGGGATAGCCAGGAGATGAAAGTAAAATGTTTTCCTCACAATAGCAGCCTATTAGGTGTTCTCAACCTCCACCACTGCTTGTGTACCATTTTTTCTTTTTCCTTCTCTACAAGTATCTCGGCAAAAAGAGCAGGCTTTGACAATTGTAACAATAAAACATACATTCCCAAAGGGGGAAGGAAAAACTAACGTGAAAAAAATTGATACTCTTGAAAAACATGTTGTCAAAACCCACAGCAGAGGTTTAAGATACAAAAATGAAGGTGCACCCCTTTGTGATCAATATTTTCTATGAAAAGATATACATCACTCTCGTTTGTGTTGTAAAGAGATTCTTTTTTAAGAAGAAAGCTGTGCAAAGAAATAGGGTCAGGCTCTGCCCTTACGTCAGAGGTCACAACCAAAAGTCAAGGCTTGCCTTTCATCAGCTTGCTTTCATTCACAAAACTCTATTATCCAAGGAGAATAAATGGAAAGGGGGGATGTATGTGCTGTCCTCACTGCTTACAACACAGAGCGTAACTGCCTGTCTGCTTCTAGCCCCCACTGTCTCCTCAAGCTGCATCTCCTCCTTTACACAGACTGTAAACTCTTCAGGGTATCTCTATTATCTGAGCCTGCAGAGCTTACACAAGCCTGTGTTGGCTTGCAAAGCATCAACATATTGAGATTCATCACAGTAACATTGCGACTGAAATAATCAGGCAAATACATTTAGGAAACGTCTAACGTTTTTGTAGGCGTCGAAGAGAGAAGCATCTCGAGAGGAAATTTATTTCGCAGTACTCTGAGGCCGGATTCAGTTTCACCAACATTGGCATCCCATGACCTCCACTGCCTGGGGTGTTTGAGACATCTGCCCAAGTCTGAGACACACAACACGAGTAACGGGGCTCCCGTGCACTCTTGAGTGACAACTGGAGAGTGGCCAAGGTACCCTCTGACCTTCCAAATTTGCCAAACCCTGTCAGTGCAGTTTTGAGAAGGTCAGCAGAGGTCAGGAGTGGCAGCAGGTAGCTCTGCTCAGAATTTTTAATGCATACTCAACGGACACCTCTTACAGGTTCGGTTTTCCTAACTCTTCTTGGGAGCAAACGGCCAAAACCCAACAGTCTTGCCCTTTTGAATAGACTCTCCAGGTAGACGCTGAGCCAAGTGTAAGTACTGAACTAGGTACAACCCCAAATTGCTGGAGCAGTTTTTGTTAGGTGTGCCTAGAGGGCTTGAGATGTAATATGTTAGGGCTTTGCTATTTTTTACAGTTAGAGTTCCCTTCTCTAAACTTTAATTTTCCGAGACAGAACAACAACAGTAACAATAGTCACATCAAAAATTAACTGCTCTGCAAAATCACTCTCTGGTATTATAATGCCAAAAAAAAAGAAAGTTCACTTTACTGGAATTCACTATAAACAGGAATCAAAGCAAGAAATAGAATCATTCTTCCCAGTTCAGGGTGCTTAAAAATTTTAGAGTGGAACAAGGTTTCACTGGTACGTTTAACACACAATGATCTGACCAGATGTTACTCCCCGTGATGTACGATGATCTCTCTTTTCACGGCTTAGTTGTTTCTGCCCCATGTAGGAGTCCCTGGCCATGACCATCAACTACTGAGCAAATGTCTGGAATGTGTGATGGAAAACAAAGTCTGACCTACCACCAGGAATCAGCTGAGAAAGAAGCCCACAGGGCACCAAACAGCAGTGCAGGGATATTATGAATTTAGTGTCAAGCCAGTAAAAGGCTTTTAGACACTTCTGAAGTGTAATTATTTCAAATTTTTGATTTTATGAAACTGATATTTTTACCTGTTTTTTTTCCAATTCAGAAAAAAAAACACCAAACCCATAATAGGAAGATCCACCTCTTTCCTCTAGTACAGAAATACAATTTTAACAGCCACAGCTAACAAGAAACATCTATACCTTGCGCTGATTGCAGGGAATGGCCATTCTGAAAAAATGTCCCAAATTCACATTGCTAAAGTTAGTTGAACTGGGTCTACAAAACTCAAGTTAGATGACAGAGTTCTTTTACAGCAAAGACAGTTTATGGCATGGACAGAGCAGTATTTTGTCTTGGACACAGACCTGATATATGATTTTGTCTCAGCTTGCTTCCTGACTTTTTTATACTCATAAATGATATATAGCGTTGCGCGCAGAATCTGTCATCAGTGAAGGTCATTATGTGTCCACGTTAAGTGAAGCAGGATTTATATTTGCTCATTATAGATTACCAGAGATACGTATTTGCAATAGTATAAACATATTAAAATAAAATTAAAATAAAAAAACATCTGTGAAGCCTTTTACAAAGTGATTATATCTTTGAATTTCACACCGGTAACACTGTTCGTACAGCAAGTCCTTAATTCATTCTGTAAAGGTATGCCATAAGAAAAGGAAAATCACCTCTGGGAATAGAACACATGTTGTAGTTAGGTTAGCTGGTGTCTCTCCATCGATTTATACCTTAATTTAGGCATATAGGTAGTTAAAGTTTGGCAGGAGAATCCCTTGACGCATTTATTTAAAACAGTATTCCAGGCTAAAATTTTCCTTCAAGATGCATCGTCTCGTTTCATGAAAACTGGAAAAAGTGCTGAACTGAAGAGTTTCATTTAGCTTTAACACATACAAAACCAAAGGTCTTCGGTTAGAAAAACAAAAGGGGGGGTTAAAAGTCAATTAGATTAATCAAATTTTTTTTTTTCCTTCCGTTTTTTTTAAAACAGTTTTCAGTGAACAGTGGCAGCAGGGTCACTTTACTCACACCAATTCATATGAGAGAGCAGCTCCTGCTAAATCTGGATTAAAAGGTCCAATTGTGCCACAGCATTTGGTCTGTTGAATGAAAGCCCTAAATAAGCCAGTTATTAACATGTGACTGCCGTCTATCCATCTGCTATTTCTGTGGAGGTGTACAGGGTAGCATCACCTCCAGCCTCAGAAGTCCCGTTTGCAGTGGTTTGATGTCCCTCGCAGGACAACAGTGCCCAGTAAATCTTGATATGAGATCACGGAGAGGTATTTATGCCTGGTTTTGAACTCAAAGAAGGTCAAGAACTTAGAGCAAGCAGAGTGCTTTATAGTAAATAAATCTCACTTGCAAAACTAAACTTTTCGGGTTTTAAAACACCATAGTATTTTGTAGAGGAATTTCTTGTGGAGCAGAGGTGCGGTATAACTTTAAAAGTGTGGACAACCCAGCGTAGGCCTAAACAGAGGCTCTGTCCTTGAAGCTGCCTTGGAACACAGGGAGGAGGAGGTTTTATCTGTTTTGTGAGAGCTTTGCGAGATGCTTGGTGGGAGGTGCTGGCCCCGGGGGGAGAAGAGGGGGTGATAGCCGCCTGCATAGTTGAACGGCACTACCCAATAAAACGCTGGCGCGTGTAAACCTGTAATAGACCAACTCCGTGAAGGGGCAGGCGCGGGGACACTGCTGAACTGTATATCTTGAGCTGTCCAGAGCAATAAAGGGAGGACGATCTGTAGCCATATTGGTGTGATGATCGTTAACTTGGCCGGCTCTCCGAAGGGACCCTCTTCATCTGGCGCCTGAACAAGGGACCCTCTATGGACGCTTAAATGCGGATTGCTTAAATGCGGGAAGACTCCGAAGCATCGGACGTGAGCCGATTTGGGAGCCGGAGAGCTGGAGGCAGGAGAGTTCCGAGTGTGACCAAAAGGGCACCGGAGACCAGAGCTTGAGCAGCTGATCAAGCCCCTGCCAAGGTAAGACCGCGATGGAAACGGACGCGGCAACTCGCCTCCTTAGTATACTCTCTAAGAGAGGAGGAAAAGTAAAGGAGCGAGATGTATTAGCCCCATGGGCTCGGAAACAGGAGAAAATGAACGACCCGCCATTAATCTTTAGTTCCACGGAATGGCGTGAAGTAGGAGACTTTTTGTGGGACTGTACTCTAGAGGGAGGAAAAGAAGGAAAAGAAGCGAAAGAACTAGGAACAGTTTGGAAAACCGTAATACGCACTCTAGAAATCATGCAAGCAGAAAAGAAAGTTGCTGCGGCAGCGATCGAAGCGTTGGGGGGAGGGCAGGAAAGGAAAAAGGCAAAGGAAGAAACTCCCTGCTCGTCCCGACTGGGTGGAAGAAAAAAAAAAAAAAAAAAAAAAAAGAAAAGAAAAAGGAGAAACTGCACTGCGTTGCAGAATTAAGACTTTCGTCCTTGAGCTGAGCTCTTTTCTAAACAAGTGCATAACTCTTGCTTGCTAATTATGAAAAGAGACCCTGACCAGCCAGGTACAGCTCATGTTGAGAGCTTGTCCGTGAGAATGAAGATAAGACGCTTCTTGTACACCAGATGTGCATGGGAGTGAACGGGAGAGTATGATCAAAACAGACCTGGGAAATTCTGCTCTCCCTGTGTGATAACAGCGTGATCGAAGTAATACTTGAGCTAATAAGAAAAAAAAAAAAAAAAAAAGAAAAAAAAAAAAGAAAAAAAAAAAAAAAAGAGAGAGGGGGAAGAAGGAAGATCAGGATGAACCCCTGAAAGAGATCCTGAACAAACTCGCTGAATTATCAACTGGACAGCGAGAAATAGAAGAAATCCTTAAACCAGTTCAGCTCCCCCATTACCATCAGCTCCCTCACTCAAGCCTGATTTTCAAGCTTGAACTATAAAGGATCCTTTGCAACAGCGATGGAGCGGTGTCATCAGAGACGCTATAACAGAGGGAGATTGGGAAGCAGCCAGTTCGATTGCGTGTCCTGTTATTATTAATAACGGACAAGGGACCTGGGAACCGCATGATCCTGCACGATGCGGCTGTGCAGCATCCTGTCACTTCAGCAGCGCAGCAGCAACATGACTGTGCACTGGGCCTGCCTGTTGAACCCCTTGTTTCGCCCAGTGACGTGATGGGACCCTGAGGTACTGATTACCAACGATGATATGGACTGGACTGGCAGAAGATACTTACAGCTGATGGTAGAGCAATTGTGGGAAAATGTGACTGTTCTCAATGTTACCTGTTGTATTAATATGTATCCTCTTTGTGTGACTAACAATGAAGCTTATATTGGTTGTGTAATCAAAGCCACATAGTAGGTGTTAAGGTTTATGTACTAACCAGCAGAGTGATCTTTCTTTAGCTAAAAGCAAGGCAGGGAAACCAGCTGCCTTTTGCCTTGTTAGAAGTGTGTGATTAAGGATCAAAGTACGATTTAGGGTGATGGGTGTGAGAACTTTGACAGGATGAATTAAGAGTTTAGTTAAGACATTTTTGGTTATTGCAGTTTTAATTGTTATAGGCTTAGTTATGTTTAGTTGTTTGATAAATATAATCAAGAAAATGATAAGCAAGCTAGCGGATGAAGCCTGGGTTGTCCAAAAAGAAAAAGGGGGATATGTAGAGGAATTTCTTGTGGAGCAGAGGTGCGGTATAACTTTAAAAGTGTGGACAACCCAGCGTAGGCCTAAACAGAGGCTCTGTCCTTGAAGCTGCCTTGGAACACAGGGAGGAGGAGGTTTTATCTGTTTTGTGAGAGCTTTGCGAGATGCTTGGTGGGAGGTGCTGGCCCCGGGGGGAGAAGAGGGGGTGATAGCCGCCTGCATAGTTGAACGGCACTACCCAATAAAACGCTGGCGCGTGTAAACCTGTAATAGACCAACTCCGTGAAGGGGCAGGCGCGGGGACACTGCTGAACTGTATATCTTGAGCTGTCCAGAGCAATAAAGGGAGGACGATCTGTAGCCATATTGGTGTGATGATCGTTAACTTGGCCGGCTCTCCGAAGGGACCCTCTTCAGTATTTTATTCCTGTTTCTCTTGCTCCTTCCCCTGTTGTTTGGGGTTTTTTTTGTTCACAGAGTATCACCTCCCTTTCTGCCCTTTCTGCCTAAAATAAACCCTTCCTATGTCTCAGCTTTGCAAACAATTTCACGCATCTTTAGCTTCACACAGATGATCAGATGCTTTTTACCTTAAAGAGCACAAACTGAGCCCAGGCATCAGGGCTCACAGTATAGGGACTCACTTTGAGAACCTCTACCTTCCCATGACTGGTTTTCAAGAAAAGCTTTCTGAAATAACATCCATCCAGGCAAACCGAATCAGTTAAGATATATTTTTTTTCCTTTATCTATTGGTGTCTCTGCCCTTTTGCCTCTCCTTTCAGTACTGAGAGATATATATAGATATAGAGATATATATATGGGTTTTTTTGAAAGTAACTTGTAGATATAGGGTCTGTATAGTGTCAAAAGGCAGCAGTTACCTAGCCTTCTGTAAATACAAGCCATTGAGTTCTAAAAGGTGGAATTAAAGCCTGTCTTTTGGAAAGATATTTAACCTCGTGGTGAAAAGTATGCACAGAACACTTGAGGACGTTCTTGCCCCCTGAAGAAAGTTGTTTCCATGTTTAACTTCCCTCAGCTCTAGGAAACCAAATCTTATTTCTAGGCTGAACTCATTTTACTTCATGTGCCCCTGCACATACACATTTCATCTCCTTTTGCAAAAACAAGAAGCCTTCTACTATCAGATCCCTTTCCTACGGATTACCACTTAAATCATAACCTTGGGTTTTTTTCCACCAGGAAAACAATTTATCATAGACTTCATGTTCATAAACTTTCTGATTTTCCATGCTGGGCTTAGGAAGGGTTGTGAGCAGGAACAAAATACTTATACTTGCCCATGCTTTTAAACATTATCAAACTGATGGGGAGGTTACTTTAGCAACTTAGGAATACCATATTGCTCAGAGTTGTTTAAAGGCAAGGATGGTTTCTGAGATGAAGCCACTTTCCTTATATAAACACTTTTTGTTCCAACAGGCTCATTACAGTCTGCAACTGAGCCAGCCCTGTTGCAGCATATTAAATGACCATAAGCCAGTACAGCATGTCTGGGTTGGCAGTGTGTAATTGTGGTATCAATGCTCTGTCTGTAATTACCTACCAGGCATATAATAGAGGAAAATATTTCTTGCTAAAAAATAACAACAGGCTTATTTTTCTAGTCAGTGCTGCACTACTTCACAATACTTTTTGATCTCAGGATCTGTGGATAACTGCACATGCACTTAGTTAAAATACAATTATTAAAGCTGTCTTTCCTCTTTTGACATTAATTTTTCATAATGGTAAGTTCAATGTCTCTGGGTTAGAAAGCAAAACACCACACAAAATAAAAATTCCCTCACAGAAAAATAAAGGCAACTATGTAGATAATACAAAACTAATCCATTCCAGCAGAATGCATCGCCCGTTCACACAGTGTTTTGCCATATGACACCTCCTCACTGCAGCCTTAAAAATCCCATATAACATGTCAATCATGCTCCCTTTTTGTGACAGCGTGAAAATGGACAACCTGGACGCTTGGGAGAACAGTGTGACAGACACAAAAGTGATCCAGCAGGTTTCTAAGGTACTTGCTGGCAGATTAAATCTAAGAAAACATTGTTCTGGAAGCTGTATACGTTGATCACACACAGGTGGTGAAACTTGGGAACGGAATTAAAGAAAGGCCATTATTCCAAAGTTAATCCAAATAAGTGAAAAAGAGTTGCCAGCTGACATTTCCACAGAAGGCCACATATTTAGTCATAGCAAGAAAGCAAAAAAACCTTTACCTTTAAGCAAAAAACATTAGGCACATGGCAGTGCAACAGAAATAACACAGAAATAATTCATTAAATCAATACACAAAGAATATTTATGTATTAAATGTAAAGGGAGAATAACACTAGTAATCATAAATATGTATCTTATACTGAAGATCATGAACAGATGGCCACTCTAGGGGGAAAAAAAATTTCCACCTACCTTATCCGTGTTCAGATGCTTGTTTTCTAAGGTCTGAGGGACTCCCAGGCTAGATATGGCTTCAAGAGTAAAACTGTAGGGACAGAAAATGTTCATCAAGGAACCATCATCCATTATTATCTTACTAATAACCCAAAACTGTGTTAACATGTGTCAGATACTACTAAAAAAAGTTATTCTAATCTGTACCAATATCAAAACATTTTTTATAACCCATATATGAACATATATCCACATATAAACATACATATATATGTGTATACATATACAGAGAGAGGAATGTACATTTCTGTTGCTCCTTTTTCATCAGGCCCATTTTCTGACTTCCACTCATGATACAATGTGGTTTATTTTCACTTCTGATTCTTCTAACTGGTATCTGTTTGCTAATACTATGGATTTTTTTTTTCATTAAAAAAAATGCATCAAGGCTAGATAGCAGATTTCTACTCTAGTTTTGGAGCTTGTGGCCATCAGTACCTTGAGAATCTCTGCATTGTCTTTAATCCTTTAGGCCAGTTATAGAAAAGTCATTGCTTAGTGTAGCTTGAATGCAAACTACGTGAACATCAATATGTGAGCTACTGCTGCATGAGCTAAAGATCCCAGCTCCGTCAATCAGCATTTGCAACCCCTATTTACTATTAACACCACACATCAAACAACAGCAAATAGACTTGGCTGGTGGAAACAGCGCTCAGATTCTGTCTGCTCAGCCACTTTAGGAAGGGAAATACACCCAGAGTCTTTCCGTGCATTCAAATTGAGTCTAACATACATTGGTTCGTTTTCATTTTCAGAGGTAGCGCTCCAGTCAGCAAGTACATTTTTGCCACAGGCGACCCATTTGTTAGGCCTTCAGTGACCTTTATGTTTTCAAATTAAGTCTCCTTGTAGCTCTTTCCAAGTTTACAATGGCATTCAGCTTAAATAAAGCAAAACAGTTTGCAAAATACGAGTTTCCATCTCACAGGCCTCTGCGCCCTCCACTGTGACAACTTAACCGATCTGGCAGCTTCAATTCTCGTAAAAGTGAAGATTTATACGGATGATCTGAGGCACTTATGGCCTTTAGGTTACTAATGGCCAACAGAAAGAGACATTTTCTTGAGATGTAACAAAATGTATGCCTTGGTTTTGGACCCCAGAGGTAGTTCCTTTTAAATGACAAAACCAAATTATTTTGTTTATAAAGGCTGTAGGGACTAAGTCAGTTAGAAAGGGCAGTTTTAAATCTTTTATGATTATCTGTATCATTCTTTCACAAGGTATGTAGTCATTGTCTATGACACGGACACTTTTTTCTATTTATTTGCACTCATATGCTGTAGTTCTGTAACATGTGAAACAGCTGGTAATAAGAGAACAATAAAGACACATGTAGCGATTCTTTTTTTCTCCATCTTTCTGTGGGAATTCAGACCTAATTCTGGGTAGTAACCAGGAATGCTGTAGTCCAGAACCTCTTCATCTAGTTCTATTTGGCAAAACCTGCACAATTTCAGTAGCAGGGGGCTGCAAAGGTGGTCGGTGTGGGAGGAGGCGATGAACTGCTCTGAGCCACTCCCTGCTGCTTCCAGAAAGTTCTGACACCAAAGTAAAAGCCCAGTGCACACCAAAACCTCAGCCAGCCAGATGAGATATGGCACCTCTGTTCAAACTTATTTCAGAAAGTGTGGCAGCTGCTTAGGGGAGGAGGAATCGAGAAGCGAGATGGACAGAATGGAGGAGACATGTGGAAGGAGACATCGTTGGTAGAATGGCTGGAGAGTCCTTTTGGAAAGAGATGCTTCATGCCAGGGCAGGGACATCTTATCAGGGAGTGTAGTGACAGGACGAGGGGTGATGGCTTCAGACTGGAAGAGAGTACATTTGGGTTAGATAATAGGAAGAAATTCTTTCCTCTGAGTGTGGTGAGACACTGGCACAGGTTACCCAGAGAAGCTGCAGATGACCCTCCCTGGAAGTGTTCAGGGCCAGGCTGGATGGAGCCTGGAGCAGCCTGGGCTAGTGGGAGGTGTCCCTGCCCAGGGCAGGAGGGGTGGAACTAAATAATCTTTAAGGCCCCTTCCAACGCAGTTCTATGATTCTATGGTCCTATAATAATATTTCTGAATGTATGAGCAAAGAAGCAAGTTACTGGGACTGAATCTGTGGTACAACAGCTATTCAACAGAGCTCCCTACGTAAGCACCCTAACGCTGCACACATACTACATCAGGAAGCCTCTAGCGCACTGGACGTTCGTAGCCTATCTTTCTGTCTTGTGGGCACCTGTTCACAGCTCTGCTGGAAATATTTCTCTTTGCTCTGGACAAAGCAGTTGCCACAACTACAGGTGGCTACGGAACCGATGGGCAGTTCTCACTACAGAGGACAGTATGCAACCGGTAGTGTTACAACCCCCCCAGTTTTTGTGGATGCGGCTCTGCTTTATAAAAGAAAATCTGTCCAATGTTCAGGATTGTACCGCATCTCCTGACTCCTGAATCTCTACATGCAGTGTGAAGGTTTGATCTCCTCTGAAGTGAAAGACCGTCTCTGTCACAAATTCCTCAGCAGATTAATGCTGCTTTCTGTGACCTTTTGGCTTCTGTCATTAGACTGTTTCTCAGTACCTTAAGTAGTTCATTGATAACAGCAGGTATTTCTACACTATATATGTGCACTTACATAAGGCTTGCAACTTTATATTCTTGTATCAGAGAATAAAACTACTATAGTATGGACATAATTTCCCATCTTGTTTATAATCTAATGAGTCACTGAATATCAGCCTTAACACTCAGGTGCAGTTCTCTCTGAGATGAGCCTAGTAGAAACACGGTAAGAACATGAACCTCAACGCTCTTTATTCCAACACAAGAACCAAACCACCCCAGCAGGATCATGCTCAGCCTCACCCAGGAGGCTGTCAGGAGTAGAAAAGCGCAGAAGAACACGACGAAGCTGCTGTGTTTTCCTCTGGGTCCTGTGGCTGTCTACAACCGTTCAACCATCGCGTCTTCATTCATGCTTCACACCTCTATTTAACAACAGAAACCATAAATACAAATACAAACGACACTATACTCTCAAGAAATATATGGGTGGATGCCCTTCCCCTCAGGTAACATATAAATTGCCTACTGTGAAGAAAAGGTGTTTAAGGTGAGCTGGTTTCATTGTTTCTAACCACTTGCCATCATTACACACTTCTTTTCATTTGAAAGCTATAAAAACATCCCGTTTTTCATACATTTCAGACAAAACTTCTGTGTGACAGAGCCAGCGGAAAGGAGCCATCTTTCAGCATGACAGTGTAATAGTGTCTTTTCATCTCAAACAAACAGCGTCTGCTACAGAATAGTCGTGAATTCATAATAACTTCTCTGTAGAGTCCTTTCAGTTCTGCACATCACTGTTGTTTGAGCAGTGGATTCTTCAGTGTCAGAATTTGGAAAGTAACTCATAGATACAGTTGTCCAATAAATGTGATGCATTCATTTCTTCGGTAGTTATTCCCCTGAGATTTTAACAATAATTTATTACTCTTTTAAAACAAGCTGGATGGCTGAGCTGACAGAAACATCCGTGGCATTTTTATTATTTGTACATAAATAAACACTGTCAGATATGGAGATTTCTAATAGTAAATGTGTACATCGGTGACAACACACAACATATCAAATGTCTGGTATAACCAAATAACACTGTCCTTTAAAGTTAATTTACAAATCCAATGCATATCAAAAAAGTGAGTCCAGTTCTTTTGATTTCAGTAGGTATTAATTTAAAACCCAAATTAGATGATATCCTTGCCATCATTTGCAGAAACACCTGAGATAAAGACCTCTCTATTGTTAAGGTGTTACCTCTACGACAGAAAAAGTGGCTTCATAATGGTTTATTCAGACTTGTTCCCTTCTCACCCAACAGAACAGATTTGGTCTGAACGAAAGATTTTATGTTTCTGCTAAATTAGTACGAACATACATTAATACGTATTCACCCAATTTTAGTCTCATTACAAATCAGAATCACAGAATGGTTCAGGTTGCAAGGGACCTCTGGAGGTCCCTTGGTCCAACCTCCCTGCTCAAGCAGCGCCACCTCAAGCCAGAGGCCCAGGACCATGTCCAGATGGCTTTTGAGTATCTTCAAGGAGGAGGACAGCCTCTCTGGGCAACTCGTGCCACTTCTTGGTCACCCTCACAATATAAAAGTGTTTCCTAATGTTCAGAGGGAACCTCTTGCGTTTCACTTTTGGCTCATGGCCTCTGGTCCTGTCACGGAGCAGCAATGAAAAGAGCCTGGCTCCATCCTCTTTGTACCCTCCCATCAGGTACGTATATCAATAAGATTCCCTGCTCTTCCTTCCCTCTTCCATGCTCAACAGTCCCAGCTCTCTCAGCCTTTCCTCATGGGAGAGATGTTACAGTCACAGCATCACGGAATGCTAGAGATTGGAAGGGACCTCAAAAGATCATCTAGTCCAAGCCCCTGCCAGAGCAGGAACACCTACAGGAGGTCACACAGGAACGCGTTCAGGTGGGTTTTGAATGTCTCCAGAGAAGGAGACTCCACAACCTCCCTGGGCAGCCTGTGCCAGGGCTCTGTCACCCTCACAGTGAAAAAGTTTTTCCTAATATTTTTGTGGAACCTCCTATGCTTCAGCTTGCACTCACTGCCCCCGGCCCTATTATCGGACAACAAAGAGAAGAGCCTGGCTCCGTCCTCCTGACACTCCCCCTTGACATATTCATAAACATGGATGAGGTCACCCCTCAGCCTCCTCTTCTCCAAGCTAGAGAGACCCAGCTCCTTCAGCCTTTCCTCATAAGGGAGATGTTCCACTTCCTTCATCATCTCTGTGGCTCTGTGCTGGACTCTCTCAAGCAGTTCCCTGTCCTTGAACTGACAGGCCCAGAGCTGGACACAATATTCCAGATGTGGCCTCACCAGTCTTGAGCACTTCCTGACACAGCTCAGGACACCATCGGCCCTTTTGTCCACCAGGACCTCCAAGTCATTCTCTGCCAAACTTCCAGCTAGATGGTCCCCAGCATATATTGATGAATGGGGTTGTTCCTCCCCAGCTTCAAGACTTCACACTTCCCCTCGTTGAACTTCATAAGGTTCCTGCCAGCCCCATTTTCCAGCCTGTCAAAGTCCCTCTGGATGGCAGCATGACCTTCTGGTTTATAAGCCACTCCTTCTAGGTTTGTGTTGTCAGCAAAACTGCTGAGGGTACACTCTGCTCTATCAGACTGATCATTAATGATGATGTTAACTATGACTGGACCCAGTATTGGCCCCTGGGGAACACCACTGCTGGTGGCCTCCAACTAGACATTGTGACCCTGACCACCACTCTACAGGCCTGGCCATTCAGCCAGTTTTCAATCCACTTCACTGCTTATCCAGCCCATACATCAGCAGCTTCTCAGTGAAGATCTTATGGGAGACAGGATCTAAGATTCATGTAAGTCCAGGCAGACAATATTCACTACTCTCCCTTTGTCTACCAGGCCAGTCACTTCATCACAGAGGTTTATCAAGTTAGTCAGTGTCAGTTCTACATTGACTACAAGAAGGAGATCCTGAAGTCAGGATCAAAAGAACAGTGTATCTACATTAACGTAAAGTGCAAAGTGAAGAAGTTATCCTTTTACAGTCTAGTCACCACATTGATCCAGGAGAGCAGCTTTACATCAGCTGAGTGCTTTGCAGTGTATTGCCATAGTTCTTTTGATTCAAGACTAAAACCTCAAAAGTAGTTCACCAACTAATAATTTTACAGCTCAATTTATTTCAGGAGGAATTATTCTAATATTTCAGCCAACAAGCAGTTTCCAGTACTGGAAACAGGAGAAGCACTGAAGAGCTGGCATTTTAAAGAAAATAATTCCTCCTGCTTTAACCAAACACAGAATTGTGCTTCCCTTCACCTATGAAAAGAATTTGTTTAGGCTGAGGTCCAGGATATATAAGACAGTTTCATCAGTGAAAATTTTCTGTACGTGCTGCTTTAAAGACTGTTGTCTCGGGTCTGTGCCGGCGTAGAAAGATGATCTCTGTACAGCTAAGAAAGACGAGTTTCTGAGCTTTCTAATGGCACTGACTCTACCAAATCTTAATCCAAAGGGAGTTTTTCTGCAGGAAATACATGTTGGATTCTAATATCCTGTGATTTTTTTTCCCCTTATCTGTTGATTCTGTGCTATTACATATTTATTTCACAGAATTGAATGAAAAATCTTGTATTTTGCAAAGTCCTAGGGATATGCTTAATTTTAAATGCTGTCAGTTGTGCTGTTAACTTTGAAAACCACATACAAAGTTAAACACAGCCATAAACATTTTGAGGATAGTAAGACATGAAATAGCATATAGCAAAGTTCCTTGCAAATGCTTTATGTGCATCTCAACAAGACTGTATTTTTTTGAGTTGGAATATCCAATACCTTTCAGTTTGAGCAAAACTTTACACTCACTAAAGTCAGTGGGAGATCTCCAATCAAAGGAGTTAAAATTTTATATTTCTTGTTTAATTATCTGCATTTTTGAGTATCCAGCTCATACCATAAAAATGGACTAGAAAAAGCATGTTATATACTCAGAAAGAAAAACCTCAAGTGGACTCCCTAGTAAAAGGAGGGAAATAAACACCATTTTTGTTTGGTTTATCTCATGATTATATAACACCAGCTCTATTCCTTCCTAGCGTACAGGCAATTTCAGTGCATCAGTAAATTTCTAATTGTTTTCCTTTGTGTGGTGGGTCAGCAAACTTATGCCCCAGCCCCCGATATGAAATATTAGTTTTGGTTTGGCTTGGAATGAGTTTGTGTTAGGAAGAAACAGTTTCATGCTCCTACTCCGCCTGCAGCAATTACCTTTATTTAACTATGCTGTTCAGCTTGGCAAGATGTTACTGCTAAGTAGGAGATGGAGAAGATTCAGTAAGAGTCCAAAAAAAATCCAAGTCATTTGAGCACCTTTTAGTGAAAAACAGAATGATGAGGGTCACATCCTTAAAACAATTGAACAAACAATTTTGCTAAGAGTTCGATATGACCTGAACATTAGCTTCAGTGGCGCGCTGCCCTGAACCCTCCCCTACAACATAGATCTTGCAGTCCAGATCATTCCTTCGTGCTCTGCTCCACTGACTCCATTTCCTTGTTTCCATGATGGGAATGTGCTTTTAAAATAGCGTTGTTTAGCCTTTAGCGAAGAGAGCCTCTGCTCACCACAACAGATGCTTTTCTGAGCCACTGAGGTGAATTCCCATCACATTTTTCAGCTGATGGCATTGTATTTCAGCTTCATTAAATGAAGTTTAAGTAGCGCGAGAAAAGCCATTCCTGGGCTATTTCATGCTCCATATAATCTTCAGTGTGCTGTTTTTCACCAGCACTGAGAGAGAAGGTGAGGGAGAAAGGAGGCTGCTGTCACCACAGGTAGCAGCAAAGGGGAGCACGATCTACCAAGTTACACATAGTAGTAAGGCCAGAGAAAGCCAGGCCCAAACAGATAAATGAATAATGGGGAATAGTTGGCTTAAAACCGCAAAAGCAACTGTGTGTGGCACAGAGGTTACAGTGGAGTGCCATGTAGTTTAAAAAGGCACAGTGAAAGCAAAAAAATATTTAGAGAAAAAAAAATGTGACTGGATGTTTAGAAAGAAAGGGGGGGGGAAAGCTGCAAATGTCCCTCTAATGCTGTTGCTGCTGACACTGCTTGAATTTTCCTTCTTATACAAGGTTTATTGAACTTCCTAGACATTACAAGCAGTTTAGTAGCAACTTACTCTGAGACAAAACCATGAGCTAGCCATATACAAATATTTTTAATAAAAAAAATGTCTATCTGACTGAAAATATCAACAAAGAACAGATAAAAGCCAACAAAACCAACCCCACTGGATTCTGCAAAGACATGGGAACCACGTAACACTCAGCAGGGTTTCCTTCAGGATACTAACTGTTAAATTTTTAACCTTTCTAGTGTTAGGCAGCATCCAGTATTACATGTTATAGCTGCTTGGATAACACGTTCCTCCCAAAGATGAACGTTCATACTTTTTCACCTAAGGACTGCTTAGCACAACGCATCTGTAAGCATGTGAGGTGCTAAGATCAGCTAAATCTGAGTGGAAAAAAAAATCAAAAGTTTTTATTCTGCATAACATGTTCTCATTTTTAAAAGATGCTACTGCTCCAAATCAGAACAAGAAAACGGAATTTATTCAATCTCTTTCTTAGAAAAAAAAAAATGGTACCTTCAAAATCTTAACCTCTCCTTTCTGGAGTGGAATGATTTTCATTTCATGTTGTTTTATTTATATGATTTCATAACATGTCATGGTTAGGAGTAGAGATTAATATACACTATCACTATTATCTCATAATATCTTACTGTCCTTGTAAAATCATTAATGGTGGCTTGCTGCTTTATAGTTAATGGAACACTACATCTGTGATTTAAAAAAGCATCTTACATTACAGTAAAGCGAAGTATGTATTCAGCAAACTGACAGTACCAAGAGTGCCAGTCAGGTGGCATTTAGAAGTCTTAAATTCAGGAGAAGGAAGCCTAGACTAATTATTTTGGGTACATGTGAAACATGAAAAAAGTGTGGAAACGTATGGAAGACAGTTCCCCAGACAATTAGAACTACGCTAGTGGGCTCGTCCAGCAATGTTAGAAGATTGTGTTCAAGACAATGTCCAAGAACATGACGAGAAACTACTGGGAGGCCATAGTCTCCAAATGTGATATAAAACAGCAATAAAAAAATACATCCAGATGGCTAGGAAACTTCAACCCCGAATGAAACACCAGTTCAACACGGGGCACAGATTTCAAAGCATGACTGTACACAGCAAGGATTGTGAAGGGTTCTGAAGCAAGCACTTGAAACAGGTAAAAGAGCACGAGCCCGAGGCTACCATATCTTGATCACTTTCCCTATGACATAAAAGCAATATATTACACAAAAGACTGCCGAAAGAGAGTTCCCTGTTGCACTGGAACATTCCCTGGCAGTTTCTGCATTTGAGAACAGTTCTTTAACTCAAGTCTTTCAAAGAAGAGAGGTTCTACACCAATTTGCTGTAATTTGTTCCCTGACGACACGTTTTAAGCAAAAGGTATTCGTACACTCGACACATTATTCATTACAGTCCAGCCACTGCCACACTGAGCTGTCTGCTCCGATATGCTCTTTTTTGATAGGCACCTGTAAATTTTAGTTTCAGCTTTCATTACAGCTGCTTCTCCTATGTTGATCCATGTCATACAAGAACCTCTTGCCTTCAGATCTCTTAAACATTCTAAAAAGAAAAAAATCATCTTTTCCCCTGCTACCGTTCCTCTTCTCTCATATTAACCGGTACTACTGTTGTGTAGATAATTAGAAGTGGTATCAAAAGGTACAGCACAGCATATAGTTATTATTATCAGTACAAATGAACACTAATGAAAATTTCCCTTTATTTTTCCACCAATAGAACTTACTTTCTTATCTTGTTCTTACTTTACTGCCTTCAGTTATCGTTTTCAAAGACCCACTTACACCATAGTGTTTTGGCAAATCCGAGCCTTTATTTAACAGTGTGAAGAGAGATTAAAAATCTGACCCTGACAACAAATTATAAAGTAGGGAGGAAAACTGTAATCAATTACTAATGAGGTGGATCCAAATGTATTCCCTGGGTCACTCGTGCCTGTTGATCTGGGCCTTCTAATCACATTTGTATGGATTTACATATATAGTTCTTTGTGTGGCAAGAAGTAAACGCCTTCTTGCAATAAAACATTTTGCAAAAAGGAAATTGGTAAGGAATACTTGTATTTGTACTGATTTACTTATTTGTATTGACTTATTTATTGTATTCTACGATTCTGTGTTAAGGGCCATGGCAGGGAGGTTGGATTAGGTGATTTCTAAGGTTCCAGCCTAAGACTTTCTATGGTTCTATGATTATTTATTTATCTTAACCAAAAAATAAATTCAGCTTGGGATTGCTAAAAAACATATAATGCCTTTCAGAACCATCAGGAGAACACCACTATGCTTCTGCGCAGGCAGATTTTTTAATTAAAAATAATCTGTTAATTAATTGGCAGTTGTAATTTAAAAATATGTATAATAATCAACGACAGGAAATGGTCAGTGGGGAAAAGAAAGGAAGAAGATAAATCAAAACCATCTTGAGTCCCTCAATCAAGTCTGTAGAAATTTTTTTTTGTTTATTTGTTAAGCTCTTGGACGGGGTGCAGAAATGCCCGAGCAGAAAACTCTGGATTTTAATACTCTAGATCAATAGATCATAGAATTAGATCAATACAATTATGATCTTGCATCTCTAGTATTTTACTTAACAGAGTGCCCTCTTTACAAGGGAATCTACATAGATTTTTTCCTCATGAAGCTGCACAGAGCTCAGCTTTACTGAAGTCCAAGTTGAAGCTGTCTGGAGTAGTTCTCAGGTAGGAACAGAAAACATATTTCAGAGAACACAGCCCAGAGGCAAATTTTCAAGACTGCTCAGTGCTATTACGTCAGGTATAACTCATGGACAACTCTAGACCACAATGGAAATACACTGGAAAAAAGCCAGAACTTGTGAATTAAAGCCCTCTGGCTCCTAATGATTGAGATAAATATGTTTTAAGAGACGGGACTGAACTCCCCTTAAATTTGAGCAATGAGTTGGTCCTGCAGAAATCCGTCAATTGACCCAGCAGCCTTCATTCATTCCCATCTTCTTATAAGCTCAGTGTGTAGAACAAAGAATTAGGACCCAGTGCATGTCACAATTATTAGCAGTACTAAAATGAAAAAAGAAGAATGTGCATAAAGCACTACAGTTCCCTCAAACATCCTCTAAGCTTCAGTCCAAAGACTAAGTACAGAATTCCACCAAAACAGACCCATGACTGCATCAATGTCCATTCTGAACAAGATAGGAAGTTGAGTGATACTGCTACCATGCTAAAATTTATAGAATCATAGAATCGTTTTCGTTGGAAAAGACCTTTAAGATGATTGAGTCTAAATATTTCAGCTGTGATGGAACAAAATGGATCAGAAAATATAGGAATGCTTTATCTAGCCTAAGAAATATCAGTTCATAATCACTGTGAATACTTTGAATTATGTAAGAATTCCTGAATATTATCTTATATTAACAGCCCTCACAAATTACAATCAGACACGTTTAATATTCTTTAATTTTAAAATACCAGTTCAAGGTAGGAAACTCCCTATCTGCACAATACTCAGGAATCAGGACAGCAGCTTTTCCAGGGAATCTTCAAGTAAAGCATGCCTTCCCCAGGGATTGGATGACACTGCAGCTCCTACCCCTTGGCTTGGTGAGACATCTGAGAGCCATCATCCACACAGTCTGAGAGCTGACACTGAAACAGGCTGGCTGTAAGCAATGCTGGAAAATAAAGCTTCTATACCCAGGCAACCAAAGGAAGACAGAACTGGGCCTCAGCCAGGCCAAATGCTAGTTAGTATTTTAGCACAAATTCATATCCATCAGTAGTTTATGCTCATTCTAAGGGGCTTATGCTGAAGTGAAGGCTTATATTTCCAGTTGCTAGCTCAGTGGGAGGACAACCTGACAATAACATTAGCTGCTTCAACAAGATTCTGTGGGGCCTCTTTGTCTGAGTCTACCAAAAAAAAAGCATTTGTATTCTTTACTCGTGACCAACCACTGGACACTTTTTGAGAGGCTCTTCTGGAGCAAAGTGGTTCTATAGTGCTTCAGCCCTATTCAGTGCAAAAGTGGACAGGTAGGTCAATGTGATTTTGATTACTGCATTTTAGTTTGACATATATGCAGCCCTAATTTTTCCATCCAAGGAGAAATAAGTCCGAAGCCACACTCCCCACACTTTCTCTTTTGCAATGAGTGTAGGCAAATCCAAAATAATTGCTGCCTCAAACACTCAGATATTGTTAATCAGATCTCCTTCCTTCAAGCAAACATAAACATCCCTGTAGCTTGTGTGCAATGAAGGCAATATTCCTGTGCTCTCCCACTCCTTCTGCAGGGACACCAGGTTGTTAAAGTGAAAAAAAGGCACAAGAATCTCTTCCAGATTCTCTCCCTGCAGCCAAGGATGAGTGCCTCCTCTCCTACTATGTACAATTTAGACACCACCTTCCCATTCCTGTGTACATCAGAGAATTTAAATGGACAAGCACACACCACAAAGCAGTTAAGCTGCCTGTAATCTCAACAAAGATTTAGGAAATGGATCACATGCAGAGAGGCTTACTGAAGGCTTAGGTGACAGAATCACATGTAAGGACTGTTTGTGAAGGAAAAGACAAACAAAAAAAGCAAGAAAACCTCCCTCTCCCACAGCAGTGACTAGTCCTACAAAATGAAATAAATCCCATTGAATAGACAGCACAGAATTCAAAGCAACTGGGGAAAAAAGTTCCTGAACTCAAATAAACAAAGAGCATCCCCGCATTTCCCAGAGCCTGCAGCAGACCTCTTCAAGAGCAGCTGATCATCTCTGGCCAGGACTTAATTCAGTAATGTTGGAGGCCTGAGAGGAATCCCTAGTGCTAGTAAATTAAGTTCTTGGTAATTAGCAGTGACTGGGCAAACCACCCTCTCTGATCCCTGAAAATACCTCCTTACAACAGGCCGGCCATCCCCAATGAGCAATGAAAGGAGAAAATATGGTTAAATAGCATCTTGTCATTGAATTGCTTTGTTACATAAAGACTAAGGCCTTGAGCAGTCCCACAACATACGGTGAGGAGAACCTTGCTTCGAGTTTCATTTCCCCCTCATCCCCAGTTCCTTGATAACTGCAGCTGTCAAGCTGGCCGGGCTCCAGTTAATCCACGGCAGCCTTTTCCCAGGCTGAATCGATTGCAAGGTTCACAGCAAAGTCCTAATACTGAATGTGATCTCCAGCTGGTGTCCTCCTTCTGTTCTGGAATGCTCTTAGGGGTCTTGCAGTTTTTTAAGTAGCAATGGCAGTACAGATGGCAACAGCTGGACTTCTCAAACTTTTCCGCCTGTGCTCAGACCTGGTGATGAAGCAGCTCGTAAAAACATGCCAGATGAATCTGTGATAACACTGTCAAACACACCACTGAAGTAACTAAGATTGAAGCTCCTGCTTTGCTGTGCAAATGGAGGGATAATGTCATAATATAGGATTTAAAGGCCTCATCTGCTCTGTAAAAAGAAAATTTTGAAGTGTTATCCTGCTCATCCCCCATAATAAAATCCGTAATTGATGGAGCAGACCCCAAACAATATAAAAGATTTGGTCAGACAAATCTAACTTTAAATCTGCAAAACATTAGTAAGTAATGTCAATGTAATTTAAAACGTGTTTCCAAAACACAATTCCTCCTGATAATCACGAATCACATTTCAACTCGACACATCACAGGAACTGCAGAAAGGTATTTTCATCACTATAAAACAAAACCCTCATCACCTCTCTATTACTTCCTCCTAAGCCTAAAGTGGTGTTTTATATATAAAATGTTTTACATCTATATAAGATTGTACTGGGTTCAGCTAGGATAGGGCTAATTCTCTGGAAAGGAGCTGTCTGGGCATAGGGGGTCGCTAGGATATTCGATACCATCGTGATGTCATGCTCGGGGTATATATATATGGAGCGGTCGGGGTGGGTGCAGGGCTCTTTCCCGGTTTCCGGTCCGTTCGGGCGGTGAGCTCCGCGTTACATGTTGCTCGCGTTATATCTGGTTAAACGTTACTGTTATTTCACTGTTATTGTTACCATTTTATGTTCACCATTAAACTGTTTTTATCTCAACCCCTGGAGGCCTTCGCCTGAGCTCCTTTCGGGCTTTTCCCCTCACTCTCGGTAAGGGGGGGGGGGGGGAGGGAGCGACCCCGTGGTTCCTTTGTTTCCTTCCCGCCGGTAACTCGGCTCGAACCACAACAACTTTTTGGCGCCCAACGTGGGGCCGGGGGTTTGAGATAACAACAGATTTGACAAAAGAGTGTTAAAAAGATAACTTTGTTAGATTGATTCTGCACATTAGTCAAGTAGTTGGTGGTCATAATGTTGTTTTATTTATTTACACTGTGGCATTGGCTGAATCCTTATGTATTATATATATTTCCTGCGCTGGTATTTATCAACTGTGGAAAAGGGGTCAAAGGCATGATTCTTTTGTACGGGGTGCTGACAGCTTATAATATGATTGTATCACTGGCCATGAGGGTAAACTGGTATTTGTATGAGGCGCTATTGTCATTCCCATGCCTTGGGCGCCTCCTCTCTGAATTCATTGGTAACGGCACCGAATCTATAGGGGAAGCAGAGGAGAATGTTCTCTCCCGTTTGTCCTTCAAGCTGATCACAACCGTTTTTGAAAACTTTGAATATTCTTGGAATACCCAATCCAGCATGTGTCTCCTGGTTTTCGTCCTGTGTCTTCTGAATGTGTGCCTCATCTTGCTCGCGGTCACACCAAAATTTTCTAAGGATACCACCCAGAGACCTGTCCTGAAGCCAGATAACTATGAGTGGCAAGGTGTGTGGGAGAAGTTGGGCAAGCTCCTAGGGCAATGGTCATCTCCAGTGTTTTGGAATTTCAGCCCTGAACATATACAGAATCCTAGGAAACTAGCAGAGTATTTGGAGAAGGTATGCTGTCAGCCTGGCCACTCCAAAGAAGCCCAAATCACTGCTGTGTGCTGGGGCCTGGCCCATGCCTACCGAGCCATTTTCAATGTCACCCATTATTCCCAAGGAAAAGAGGAGACCTCTGGACCTGAAGACAAACCAGTACATGATGTGACTGTTCCAGTCTCTGCAACAAATGCTGCGGCTGCTCCGACCCCTGTGACAAGCGCTGCGGCCGCTCCGACCCCTGTGGTAGGCGCTGCGGCCGCTCCAACCCCTGTGGTAGGCGCTGCGGCCGCTCCGACCCCTGTGACAAGCGCTGCGGCTACTCCGACCCCTGTGACAGGCGCTGCGGCCGCTCCAACCCCTGTGACAGGCGCTGTGGCCGCTCCGACCCCTGTGACAGGCGCTGCGGCTGAACCAGAAAATGAGCCTGTGCCAGTATCGGTTGCTCCAGTACAGAAGTAGAAGTACACGAAGAAATCGGTTCGCTTGGTGAGGGATGAAAACGAAGCAGGGCCATCACGAGAACAAGAAGAGGAGGTAGAGCCAGAGATAATCACCCAGTCTCTATCTCTCAGTGAGCTGCGAGACATGCGAAAGGACTTTGGTCGCCATCAAGGTGAGCACATTATTACCTGGCTGCTCCGATGCTGGGACAGTGGAGCCGGTAGCCTGGAACTGGAGGGTAAAGAAGCCAAACAGCTGGGATCCCTCTCTAGGGAAGGGGGCATTGACAAAGTGCTTGGGAGGCAGACACAAACCCTCAGCCTCTGGAAGCGCCTTCTGTCAGGCATGAGGGAAAGTTACCTCCTCAAGGATGATATTGCATGCCACCCAGGTAAATGGACCTCAATGGAGAGAGGTATCCAGTACCTGAGGGAACTGGCTGTGCTGGAGGTGATTTACAGTAATCCAGATGATAAGCAGTCACCCACTGATCCAGATGAAGTCCGATGTACACAAGGCATGTGGCGGAAGTTCCTACGAAGTGCACCTCAAACATACACAAACTCGTTGGCACTGATATCCTGGAGAGAAGGTGAGGGACAAACTGTGGATGAACTGGCTCGCCGGCTCCGGCACTATGAAGGAAGTGTGTCTTCATCCCTACAGGCTTGTGTTTCTGCCGTGGAAGAACTGTCCCGGGAGTTCCAACAGCTCAAAGTGGATTTGTCCTGCTCTACACCCACACGGGCACGTGTCTCAGCTGTTAGGACTAGGCACTCCTCCAATCAAGAGAGAGAACAGGGAAAACAAACCCGCCGGAATACTC
Source organism: Trogon surrucura (assembly GCA_020746105.1). NCBI lineage: Eukaryota > Metazoa > Chordata > Aves > Trogoniformes > Trogonidae > Trogon > Trogon surrucura. The sequence goes on along the minus strand of CM036620.1, from coordinate 76,504,050 downwards.
TCTGGTTTTACCTACGTGACCATGGAGAGAACATGAGCAAGTGGGATGGAGAACCAACTTCAGTCCTAGATGAACGCGTACGTGAGTTGCGAAAGGAAGCGGCAAAGAAGAAGGATCATCGTAAGAGAAGTATTGCCCCAGTTTCCAGTGGAAAGCCCTCCAAACGAAACAGGAAAACAGATTTTGACTCTGATGCTCTTGAAGGAACCTCTAGGTCATACTCACAAGAAGTGAGTGACTCTGATCGAGAATAGAGGTGCCCTGCCTCCAGCCAGGTGGAGGAGAGGGACAATCGGGTCTACTGGACTGTGTGGATCCGATGGCCTGGCACATCAGCTCCACGGGAATACAAAGCTCTAATAGACACAGGCGCACAATGTACTTTGATGCCATCAGGATATAGAGGGGTAGAACCCATTTGTATTTCTGGGGTGACAGGGGGGTCCCAGCAACTGACTGTATTGGAAGCTGAAGTAAGTCTGACTGGAAATGAGTGGCATAAACACCCTGTTGTGACTGGCCCAGATGCTCCGTGCATTCTTGGTATAGACTTCCTCAGGAGCGGGTACTTCAAAGATCCAAAAGGGTACCGGTGGGCCTTTGGCATAGCTGCTTTGGAGGCAGAGGAAATTAAACAGCTGTCCACGTTGCCTGGTCTCTCAGAGGACCCTTCTGTGGTGGGTTTGTTGAGAGCTGAAGAACAACAGGTACCAATTGCTAACTCCACGGTGCATCGACGGCAATATCGCACCAACCGAGACTCCCTGGTTCCCATCCATAAGCTGATCCGTCAGTTGGAGAACCAAGGAGTTATTAGCAAAACTCACTCACCCTTTAACAGCCCCATATGGCCAGTGCAGAAATCTAACGGGGAATGGAGACTAACAGTGGATTATCGTGGCTTGAATGAAGTTACACCGCCATTGAGTGCTGCCGTGCCAGACATGCTCGAGCTTCAATATGAGCTAGAATCGAAGGCTGCCAAATGGTACGCCACCATTGATATCGCTAATGCGTTTTTCTCGATCCCTCTGGCAGCAGAGTGCAGGCCACAGTTTGCCTTTACTTGGAGGGGCATCCAGTACACTTGGCATCGACTGCCCCAGGGGTGGAAACACAGCCCCACCATTTGCCACGGGTTAATCCATGCTGCACTGGAACAGGGGGAAGCTCCAGAACACCTGCAGTACATTGATGACATTATCGTATGGGGGGATACAGCGGAAGAAGTTTTTGAGAAAGGGAGGAAGATAGTTCAAATCCTTCTGAAAGCTGGTTTTGCCATAAAACGTAGTAAGGTAAAAGGGCCTGCGCAGGAGATCCAGTTTTTGGGAGTAAAGTGGCAAGATGGACGCCGCCAGATTCCGATGGATGTGATTAATAAGATAGCAGCGATGTCCCCACCAACTAGTAAGAAGGAGACACAGGCATTCTTAGGCACAGTGGGGTTTTGGAGGATGCATATCCCAAGTTACAGCCAGATTGTAAGCCCTCTTTTCCAGGTGACCCAGAAGAAGAATGATTTTAAATGGGGCCCTGAACAGCAACAAGCCTTTGAGCAGATTAAACGAGAGATTGTTCATGCAGTATCTCTTGGGCCAGTCCGGACAGGACAAGATGTTCAAAATGTGCTTTATACTGCAGCTGGGCAGAATGGCCCTGACTGGAGTCTCTGGCAGAGGGCACCAGGGGAGACCCGAGGCCGACCTTTAGGGTTTTGGAGTCGGGCATACAGAGGATCTGAGTCCCGCTACACTCTCACTGAGAAGGAGATACTGGCAGCGTATGAAGGAGTCCGAGCTGCCTCAGAAGTAATTGGTACTGAGGCACCTCTCCTTTTAGCACCCCGATTTCCAGTTTTGGGCTGGATGTTCAGAGGGAGGGCCTCATCTACACATCATGCGACTGATGCCACGTGGAGTAAATGGATGGCACTGCTCACACAGCGGGCCCGAATGGGGAACACTAATCGACCAGGAATCCTGGAGGCAATTACAAACTGGCCAGAAAACAAGGACTTTGAGGTGTCACAGCAGGAGGAAGTGAAACGTGCAGAAGAGGCCCCACGATATAACGAATTACCGGAGGATGAGAAGCGGTACGCTCTGTTCACTGATGGGTCCTGTCGCATTGTGGGAAAGCATCGAAGATGGAAGGCTGCTGTATGGAGCCCCACACGGCGAGTTGCTGAAGCCACTGAAGGGGAGGGTGAATCGAGTCAATTTGCAGAGGTAAAAGCCATTCAACTGGCTTTAGATATTGCTGAGCGGGAAAAGTGGCCAGTGCTCTATCTCTACACTGACTCGTGGATGGTGGCAAATGCTCTGTGGGGGTGGTTACAGCAATGGAAGCAGAATAACTGGCAACGCAGGGGTAGGCCTATGTGGGCTGCCGAACTGTGGCGGGATATTGCCGCCCGGGTGGAGAACCTGGTTGTGAAAGTACGTCATGTAGATGCCCACATGCCCAAGAATCGAGCCACAGAAGAGCACCTAAACAACCAGCAGGTAGATCGGGCTGCTAAGATCCAGGTGTCTCAGGTGGACTTGGACTGGCAGCACAAAGGTGAATTGTTCGTAGCTCGGTGGGCCCATGACTCCTCAGGCCATCAGGGAAGGGATGCGACACACAGATGGGCTCGTGATCGAGGGGTGGACTTGACCATGGATGCTATCGCACAGGTTATCCATGAATGTGAAACATGTGCTACAATCAAGAAGGCCAAGCGGGTAAAGCCTTTGTGGTATGGAGGGCGATGGATGAAATACAGATATGGGGAGGCGTGGCAGGTTGACTATATTACGCTCCCACTAACCCGTCAAGGCAAACACCATGTACTCACAATGGTGGAGACGACCACCGGATGGCTGGAGACATACGCTGTGCCCCATGCCACTGCTCGGAACACCATCTTGGGCCTGGAAAAGCAGGTACTGTGGCGACACGGCACTCCGGAGAGGATTGAGTCGGATAATGGGACTCATTTCCGGAACAGCCTTATTGACACCTGGGCCAAAGAGCACGGCATTGAGTGGGTGTACCACATCCCATATCATGCACCAGCCTCTGGAAAGGTGGAACGGCACAACGGACTGCTAAAGAGTACATTGAGAGCAATGAGTGATGGAACTTTCAAACACTGGGACACAAATTTAGCAAAAGCCACATGGTTAGTCAATAATAGAGGATCTTCCAATCGAGCCGGGCCTGCCCAGTCAAAACTCCCACCTACTGTGGATGGAGATAAAGTCCCTGTTGTGCGTATGAGGAACATGTTGGGGAAGACAGTATGGGTTAGCCCTGCCTCCGGCAAAGGCAAACCCATCCGTGGGGTTGCTTTTGCTCAGGGACCTGGGTGTACTTGGTGGGTGATGCAGAAGGATGGGGATGTTCGGTGTGTACCCCAAGGGGATTTAACTTTGGGAGAGAATAGCCAGTGGACTAAATCATGTGATGTTAACTGATAAATTACCCTGCCAATGTTTGTCATCACTGCTGCTGTTATTATGTGTCATGTTGATTAATATTACAGTAAGAACAACCCAGACCAACACAGGATAGACTACGATGAAAACGAGGGAGGGACAGCGATAAGGGAACCCGAGGTGGCGCCCAGTGACTTCCCTTAAATGACGGTTTTTTCAAGCTTCAGACCGTGGACACAGAACATGAAAAATACAGCGTGTTTTGGACGAAGTATACCACAATCAAGCACCATTCCCTCCTACCCTAAAGAACTGTTACAATGAATGGAACCTTGAAGCCATGAACTCAAAGGCTATACTTGAAGGAGTGTATAGATTAAGCGAATGATAATTGTAAAGTGTGAGATCTGAGCATGACGTAGATGGTATAGAATAAGGGGTGGATAATGTACTGGGTTCAGCTAGGATAGGGCTAATTCTCTGGAAAGGAGCTATCTGGGCATAGGGGGTCGCTAGGATATTCGATACCATCGTGATGTCATGCTCGGGGTATATATATATGGAGCAGTCGGGGTGGGTGCAGGGCTCTTTCCCGGTTTCCGGTCCGTTCGGGCGGTGAGCTCCGCGTTACATGTTGCTCGCGTTATATCTGGTTAAACGTTACTGTTATTTCACTGTTATTGTTACCATTTTATGTTCACCATTAAACTGTTTTTATCTCAACCCCTGGAGGCCTTCGCCTGAGCTCCTTTCGGGCTTTTCCCCTCACTCTCGGTAAGGGGGGGGGGGGAGGGAGCGACCCCGTGGTTCCTTTGTTTCCTTCCCGCCGGTAACTCGGCTCGAACCACAACAAAGATATAAATATATTTGTGTATATATAGATACATAACATTTATTTTATATTGTGTACATCCAGGTGTCTACCAATCTATCTGCTATAAAAGCACCCACTTCCACTTAAATCATTACCTCCAGAATTCCTATTTTTATCCTATTTCCAGTGAAATTTTACAGGAAAATAGTCAAAACTTTATATCCAGGGAAACAATGCAACATCCCAGATTTATGCATTCCTTCTCAGGAATTACAGAGTCCCACTTTGACATTCAAAGATTTATTTTTTTTTTTTGGTTCTGGCATATCACTTGGGTTCAGGAATTCTACATGTAATTCTTTGCATTGGAACTTTCAATCATGCTCTCGGGATAACTGTTTTGAGTTTTTCTGTTAGTGTCTCTGTACTCGCAAAATTACAAACCATCTTGCGGTACCACTCAAGCCCCCACCTGTAAAGCATGGAATAAAATGTTTTATTTTGTAGCCAAACTGTAAACATATCTTATAGCAAAGATCAGGGGCAGGTTTTCCAGAAGACACTAAAGGGAAAATACCCCAGTTTCTACCTAATGCCTCATGAGGTGATTACCCAAGGTGACATAATGCAACTGCAGTGTGACAGCCCTCCCATACCCATTATAATTATGATCTAGGGAACTATCTGTCTCTCGTGCCCAGTTCTATTTAGTCTGACATTCAGTCTTAATCTCTAAAGGCATTATTAAATTATACTATATCATTTGGCATAATTGTACTATGAATAAAGAACACTATGAGCAACTTTTCTTTCCCTAGGCACCTCTGGCTTTGAGCCTTCTCTTGAATAGCCCTGTTTGATTTGCTTGTATGTATCAACATCAAAAATACTTTTAAGAAGTCTTGCGAGAAGTTCAGAAGCAGTACTAGAAAGAGCCTATTAAAATGAATGACTTATGATAAACAGAAGAATGGGACAAATTAACCGTTTTATCAGCTTCCAAAGTAGTCAAGTCTACTACAATCTTCAAAGGTATTCACAAGAATTGCTCACTGCTGAGTGAAATTTCTCTAATGGAATAACTTTAGTACTGTCTGCCCTCTGTTACTCACACAGGGTGTTATCCCACAGACAGTCCATCAAAATGCATGAATTTTGAAAATGAGTAAGATGAGCTCTCTCTGGTCTCCTAAATTACATGAGAATTGCTCTCTCACCAATATGGAGCAGAAAAGCAGATGAAAACAGCCTTCACATATGGGCCACAATCTCAAGCAGGAATTAACAGAGTGACAGAGAAAGTTGTGCAGTATTGTATTTTAACCATAAAAAGCCTTGTGCTTCCTTGCACTGAAAACTGCACATACTGTTCATATTTATAAGATACAGAATAACGTGTTGTTTATAGGTGTTCTCTTTTAATCTGAGGGAGAAATAGTATTTATCTCACCCGGAAGACTCACCTTTAAATTTAATATCTATTCAGAAAACATTGCCTAGGCATCCATACGTATTTGTTCTACAGGTATCCTCACAGGAAGGTGCACCCCTTCCAAGATCTCTATTTAAATGCAATGTCACAATTTAGCACTACGAAGGGGAATCAGAGTGATAATCTCAGACCAGACACTTGGCTATATAGTTACCACTTAAGTTAGACAGGATGGGAGACTCCTTACTCAACATTTACTACCCACAGAGTAGTCCACATCTGACCTGGTACTCCTGGGCACCCATCGCAGTCCACGGAACACTCCTGGTCCCTCTGTCCCACCTCAGAGGAGACAGAACTGCCCAGAGGACTCGCCCTAACGCTGTCAATATTACTTTTCACTGATAATCAATAGAGTTGAGGGTCACTAGCTCAGATGTAGACCTTGTTGGTTAAAAAACAACGATACACACCTCAATCCTGTTGTCCAGAAATACATTTCTGAAATACGTGTTACAACTCCTACAATAAAATCCAAGGATCTATATCTGACCACAGGCTGGCTTTATGAAGCGGAAGCAAAATGCGGTGGTGCATATATTCAGTATTTCATTAATGACTTCCTCCATCAGTTTAATGACTGTTCCGAACTAAAGAACTTCCCAAAGACTGCAAATACAATGAGGCAATTAATACCTTACACTGAACAACAGCTACAGAATTCAATCCTTCTGGATCCTTTCTATCTGGACCTGCAGCTGCGTTTGAATTTTGTGAATCCAAAGTGAATTCTGGGCCTACTAAAGAGAAGGACACCGCTGCCACTGACCACAGCAAGTAAACATGCACAGAAATTCTGATCTTCCTGTTGCTGATGTACAGTCCAAGTTCACAGAACGGCCTAGGTTGGAAGGGACCTTAGAGATCATCTAATCCAACCTCCCTGTCACAGGCAGGGACGCCTCTCAACTAGATCAGGCTACTCAAGGCGCTGGAGTTGCAGTGAAGTACTAACCAATGGTGAGATGAGGCACAACAATGGACATGAAATCAGTAAACCTACTTGCCTTTGTAGGGTTACCCATGCTTTGTGTTGCTGCTATGTCCTTGTACTGGATCTGACTGGGAGAGAATTAATTTTCTTCACAGCAGCCCGCATGGTGCTGTGTTGGGTGTGTGACTTAAAACAGTGCTGATATCACACCTGTGGTTTAGCTACTGCCCAACAGCGCTCACACAGCTTCAAGATCTTCTGTTTCTTACTCTGTCCCTTCAGCAAGTAGGCTGGGGGTGGGCAAGAGGCTGGGAAAGGACACAGAAGTGACAGCTGACCTGAACTGACTGGAGGGATATTCCATACTATTCATCATGTTCAGCAATAAAACTGGGGGGGAAGTCTTTCTGAATTAGCTGCTGTTCAGAGACCAGTTGGGCACCAGTCTGCGGGTGGGAGGTGGTGGGTGTGTGCCTTTGCATCACTGTTTCTCCTTCCCTTCCTTTTTTTTCTCCCTTCACTTATTAAACTGTCTTTACCTTAACTCCCAAACTTTTTTCCTGACTTTTGCTCTTCTGATTCTGTCCCCCGTGTGTTGCAGGGGGGAATGAGCAAGGAGCTGGTGGGTGCTTAGTTGTAGGACAGGGTCAATCCATCACAGCTCTGTAATCCTCTGTCACCCCAAACCTGGCTCTTTTAATAACATATCAAGAATAATATAAATAGACAAATCCATCATAGGCAATTCATATACCAGACTGACCACTGACAGAATCAAGTAACAGAGTTTGATCAGTTATAGAAAGTTTTACGGCAGAACTGGAGCTCTGCCTAAGGTGGGTGCTACAGTCTTCAACATGTGTGCTGCTTTTTCCTGGAGTTGACTTAATATTCTTCATAGTAGTTAGGCTGTGTTTGGATTTGTGTTGTAAACAGTGTTTCCTGATGATTCAGGCATGTTTTAGTTATTGCTAAGCATCCTGGCAAGTGCAGACAACAGGATAGAAGAAATCCATGCATGGGTGGGACATTACCAAAAACATCTTTTCTTTAAAATGTCTCACCCTAAAGAACAGAAAGTCAATATGAAGAAAGATGCATTTTTGTTCCCCTTTCCGACAGAAGTTAAAACACAGTCTTCAAAGTACTGAAATGCCAATACAATCTTTATGCTTCTTCACAATTAGTTTGGTGAGTGATTTTTAAAAGCGTATAATGCATGTAGGTGCAGAGTTTTGACAGATTTCGCCCCTCAGAGCTCCAAGTGCAGCACTCAGAAGATGTATTCAATAAACATTATCACATAATATCTGTTATGGTGTCTTATAGAAGTGTGCTCTCTTCTGACCTTGCTGTTCGTTGCGGCAGCTGGATGAGGAAGATGGAAAATAATTTTGGCTTTCAAAGATTTTCTTTCTTGCTTAGTGTCAGAAATACACAAGAAAATATCTCCTCTGGGTGTTACAGAAAGCCCGGAAAACACAACTGTAGCAAGAAAAGCTGGCAGGTAACAGAGCAGTGAGTTCTCTTCAGTGTGCCATAAGATACGAAGATTCAAACTATTGCTCTGCCTCTGAAACCATCTATAGTTGGAGCTCTCTGCATCGCAGTGAATAACGTCTTCCCCAGTAGCTGGAACACAAAGTCCACCTGCCGAACCCACGGAGCATCTGACTGTTGTCACAGCACAAGCAACAAATCCTCCACGGGCCCCTGTGTCCCTGATTACAGCCAGACCCCAGTAGACTGCCTCAGCCCAACAAGCATCATCTTTTGAAATACCTGACTAAAATCAGGCGTTACTCAGGGCAATGTGAACAGCAGCGCTGGGGCCCGGGAGGACACGAGCATCGAAGTCACCGCAGGCACGGGCAATGGTCCTGCTGCCTACAGGCTGTTCACGCAAAGACTGATGCCAAAGATCATTCATTCATCCAGAGCGTAAGTATCAGGCTGCTGAAAAAACAGCAGAAAAATGTGATTGCTTCTGATCAGTAGTCCAAGTCCTAGAGCCCATGAAACTGAATTAGGCTAAGCTCATACCTTAGAGTTTTCATCACAATGAAAACACAATGAAATTAAGTAAAATCATAGGATAGCTCTCTTCCAACATTGTTAATGTGTTTTTTTTTTTCCTTTATTTTTTAGTAGCAAATACCAATGAGTCCTTGAACTGTGGCTGGTTCTGTAATTCTCTTTCCCATTTCTCATCCTGCATTCTTGGCTTAGCAATTTTCTTAGCATTTAGCAACATGCTGGAATCACATGTCATATGAAAAAATACTTCATTTTGCCTGTTTGGAATGTGCTATTTTTCAGTTTCATTCAATATCACCTCTCTCATGTTATGAGTCACGGAGCACTTAATTACAAATTTATTTCCTGGATTATTCATTATTTTATACACTTTTACCAGGTCCTTTCTTATTCCACCTTGATAACGAACAAATCCGATCTGTTCTGTTTCTCTTCATATTAGTCATTTTAGAATTTGTGGTGTTTGACTGTCTAGGAAAAAAGAATCTTTGTCCCTACCTCGTGTCTAGAAGAGGAATCATACCAAGACATTAATGTGTAAAGAACCATCCAAATAAGTATTTTTTAGAATTATCTTTATCTTTCATAATGGATGCCATTACTCTTGTAAGCTGCCAGCTTCAGAAATGCACACTGCTTCGTTCAGACTTCTCGCAGAAGCCTTCTGTTTGAAAAGATCCATCTCCTAGGAGGAATCTGTTTGTTTCTGTTGGGTTTTCGTTTGGTTGGGGGTTGTTGCTTTTGGTTTTTGTTTGGGTTGGTTTTGGTTTTCTTAAACACTTTCTCAACTCTCACGAACTTTCTTCCTTGTGTGTCTTCTTTGCCTCCTAGGGTGATGAATTAGCTGAGGAGTGCAAGGCAAAGGGCAATATCTTATTCTGCATCATCAGTGGATTGTGACACATTCCCAAAGCCCAAATTCCATGCAAGTAGTACTCAGAAGATGGTGGCTCTTGAATCCAGATTAGACCAAACTTTGGCAACCCTGCAGAAGCTCCGAGATGAAAATGTTTCAAAATCAGATTTCAAAGTACGTTTTCACGATCTGAACAAGACTGTTAATTAATTTTTAAGTACAAAACAGACAAAAAACACCTGCTGAAACCAAAGCAATGCACACCAGTTCCTTTATGTAATGCTTTTGGTAATCTAAGAAACACGCTCAGTAGAGACTGGAAATAGGGAGCCGACATCAAAATCCAGATGCCCTGCACAGGTGTTGCTCCCTTAATGTTCTGGATTTTTGAATTCTGATGCAGGCCTCTTGCTCTGGATGCCTACATCTAAGTGTCTCATCTTTTACATCTCAGATGGTTTACTCTGAGACTGAAATATGATTCTTTTATCATGTCTCCAAAAGCACGATCTAAGGAGTCATTAGTCCATAAGAGAAGCCTTAACGAGTTGATAAGACCAGAAGCTTTGGGAGTTTATTCAATTTGAGGGTGACAGTAGCTCCCCAAGAGCCATGCAGCAGTACTTTGGAAGAGGGGATAGGGTTAGGTATGTATGCAATTAGATTCTTCAGCTATTTCAGCCACGCTGGTCCTGTCAGCCCCTTGCAGCTTACCTCCTGCCAGTAACCTGGATTGTGGCTAAGTAGTGGCTCAGGATTCTCCACTCTTCAAGAAGGAAAGACTTACTACACTGATTAAAAAGAAATTAAAGGTTAATTCAGAGTGAAGAACACTAGAGGAGCTGTTAAGAAGCCTGTATGAATTGAAATCTGGACTAGTCTCAAATTCAAACATTTACCTTACAAAGAAGAGAGCTGGAATATTCTGTGCAACTGTTAAAAAAAAAAAAAACAACCTTCTTCTAAGTATGTGGGCATGTTCCTCACTGGAGTGGTGTGCCCTATATGAATTATTCCAGCTGAAAACCTGAAATATGACTTTCACAGAGATGCTTTTGTAAGCTCTGTTTAGATCAAAGATGATTTTCATGCTGGGTTTTTCCTTTAAATGAGCAGACAAAGCATATACCAATTAAGCTGATCTAACATTATAAAAATGAACTTAAACTTCTGATATTTTGCACAGCTGAATGTCTTTGAGAAATGGGGAAATAGAGAGTAAGGATATAGATGAGGCTAGAACGGGATGAGTCATTGACATGTATAAATAGAAAAGACAAAATAAAACTGCTTGTAACTTTGTCTAACTGCACATTTAGAGTTTCAAATGCATAAATACATGGGGAGAGAATATGGCTTTCCCTGAACAATACAGAGAAGAAAAAAATCTGCTACTCCTATAGAATATTCATAATCATAAGATTTTTTCACTCCAAGCGGTATAAGCGTAACGTTTACTATTTAATGTGTCTACTTATTTGCTATGTGTGCATATACATAATTTTAACTAATAAATTTGATATATCCGTAAATGCAAAGTGCAACTCGTTGAAATTAATTTGATCAAAGATCAGACATTCATTGCTGAGTAATGGAAATTAGGCTAATAAAAATTCTACGGCTTCTGGCAGAGGCGGGTGGGGGGGGAAATGATAATGTCCTCAGAGATCAACTCCTTGCAGTCTTTTGTAGGGCCATTTACATGTAAATACGGTACTTATAAGTTCACAGATGTTAGCAGCAGCTGAATTTGTTCTCAAATAAATAGTAGCATTTGTGTTCCTGCATCAAGGTTTTCAGACTCTTTATTGAACACTGTTACTATTTGCATTGCACCCCCTGCTGAGATCAATACCTTGTTGTGCTTAGACACTGTACAACCATTCAAACAAAGACGACCCCATTACACAGTATTTATAATCTAAATAGCAAATATCTATGCCATTACTGAGTACTGTGGAAAAGCCCGAACTATTTTTGCTCCCCGGTGATATACTACGACCAGATTCTGAAGACTTGGATTCATCCCTTTGCAAGACTTTAAAGGAAGGGAATGTTAATGACAGATTTGCATTTTCGGATTGTCTCTGTTGCTGTTCCTAAAGGCTTGCTAGCAGAGGTAGATGCTTACTTTGCCTATCCATAAAGTTATCACTTCATAAAAACAGCAAATATTTCATGGGAAAGAGAGAACGAAAAATGGTTCAAATGGATTCATAGGAAAAGCGGTAGAATCAAGAAAAGTGAATACTACAAATGCATCCAGAAAACTTTTGATGAGTTTGTCTCTGGTCCTATGTTTCCTGCTCACAGCCAGGTAAAACTCTTGTATGTGTTATGTCCCAAACTTTCAGGACAGTGACTTCAATTTGTTGATTCCCAGGTCAGGATTAAGGTCAGCCTACACCAGGGATCCTAACACCACTTTATTTACTCACAACAATGAACCTTAATCGCCCACTTAGCGATCACACCAACTACCCTCACCACAGAAAACCACCTGTGTCAACAGGCCTTGCAATAGATGGTCCTGTCACGTTAGAAGAAGAAATATTTAGAGAAAAGGAAAGAGAGAGAAAAAGAAATATCACCTCCCCTTGGCTCCCACAATGACAATAACACGAGTGACACGGGCAAGTGTCAGGCAGGTAAGTGTGGCTAAAAAGCTCAAATAAAGTAATTTTTGAGACATTAGTTTATCAGTCTCCCCCAGTACAACAAAAAAGATACTAAACAGATGAGACAATTTTATTTGGATGGAGCACTAGTACCTGACAGCACCTAGAAAGATCTTTCTTATATGTGCTTAGCCCTTACAGGCCTTGTTGTGACAGCAGAATCTCTTTAGACAGAATAAAAATTGACAGAGAGATGAATCTGACATCATTTGATGCTCTGGCAATGAAAAGGAATGTGGAGATGTTTCAGGCAAGTCCAACACAGACCCTGCAGATGCTTTCAGCCACCTTTTTCTTAGGGGACCTCCTGTCTGTGTTACAGGCTAATCCAGCGCTAGATTGCAAGAAAAAAAACAGGGCGGCGCTAAGTCCAAAAAAATCATGAGCCAAAAATCACCAATAAACTTAGAAATTAATGAGCATGTTTGAAAAGATCATTCTCGATACTTTGTTTCCTTGCTGCTCACTGTATTTTTCACACAGCACAAGCATGCCCTCACAAGCTTTTATTTATTTTTATTTCTCTATTTGTTTTTATTTCTTCTTTTCCAGTTTATTTCTTCTGTCCAGATAATAGATACACTGCAGTCTTCTAAACTAATTCCGTGAACTTCACAGCAAAACCAGCCAGTACTCCCACTGATGGCTTATTGCTACCTCACGGCTCATTCTACCCCAAGTCCATAAGGAAAACAACGTAAACTCATGTTGCCACCCTTATACCCATCAGGAAAATAATAGTTTAAATCAACCAAAGCACGTAGGTCAGACATTTCTTAAAATTCATTAGGATTTAAAACCCTCGGTCCAGATTCTTGTCAAAATGCTAAACTGCTAAAGCTACTCAGTCTTCCTCAGCCCACCAGACGAAGCACGGAGTTTGGGAGAACGTTTCTCAGTAAAGCCGCAGCACAAGAGCTATTTGCCTTCTCATTGGGGCAGAAATATCCACTGTTGAGGAGCAATTTTTTTTTCTGTGCTTTCATAGTACCCACTTTTAAATATTTTTCAATCTGACCCCTGTGCATGTTACCTCTTACCACCAGCCCTATCTTCATAACTCCATGCAGAAGAGACCTTAATCTGTAAGATTTATTTCATCTTGATTACACTTCTTCCTGACAGACATCCCCTCCACTTCACCCACAAAATTTCTTGCCTGTACTGGGATAAGTAAGTTGTATAAAGCCCCGTTATGCATGGAACCCTCACTCCCAGGGAAAAGATTTAGACCCACATTTAAAACGACGCATTTGGCTTTCATCCTGCATTTAATTTTATTTTTGCTTTGTGGACACTGACTTTATGATTATTTCAATTGCACCAATCTTCCAAAACTCTGAGTTGGATTCTTGTCCCTAATCCGCCTTTGGAAAAGTTAGTTGAGCACAGATTTGTAAAACTCTTGGAAGGATATTTAAGTTCTCTCATACCTGTGCCCACCTCCTTTCCAAGATGAAATGCAGCCCTGCGAAACTTCCATCCTCTGTACTTAGAGCGGAAATAAATTTTCAGTCCAGAAATCAAGTTTCTAAGTTATCAATGCTAAACACATACTTTAAAAAATCAGGAGACTCTGCTGTTAGAACTGGGACGTCCTATTCACAGGAGAATCAATAAGAGGAGGGGGCAGAAAGGGAGGTGTTTCACAACTCGGAATGTGTTTCTGCCAGCCATGAGCATCAGAACTGGAACAGAAAAGCTGTTATTCAATACATTAATAGGTACCTGAGCAGCAGCACCAACATCCTGTGATGCTCCTTCTCTTCTTAAACCTGCTTATTCTAGTCAATGACAAGGATACCTTTGAGGGAAGTCGGGGTGGTTTCTTTTTGAGGGTGGTTTGGGTTTTGCTTTGGTTTTTGTGGGTTTCTCTTTCGTTTGGGGATTTTTGTTGTTTTCTGTGGCGTTTTCTCAAAGGTAAACGCTGAGGCGTGACTGAAAAGTGTATCAAATTGCAAATGGGACCTGGGAATCGACTGCAAATCTCAGTGCTTATTGAAGTAAGAGAATATAGACGGGCACAGAGAATTTATTAATACTCTAGCCCTGTGCACACACAAACTGGCATCGCATTTCCATCTAGAAAGGGACCAAGTTCTCAATTCTTTCTGCTCCATCTTTTCCATAAACTAAACTCAAAATGTTTAAATAACAATGAGTGAGGAAATGTCAGTAGAGCAAATCATTTGAGCCACAGACTTTCAATATGAGTTTTATCTCAGGGTTGGCAACTTATGCTTTGGCAAAGCTTGCAAATTAAACACACAGCCAAGCACAGAAACCCCCGGGACTAACTCTAGGCAGCAGTTTAGCATTGCTTTTTTGTTGTTCTTTGTTGTTCAAGCTATTTTCCTACTTTATACTTTGCTTTCAACATGTTTCTTTCCCAAGCCGTGTTTGGAAAGAAATTAACATGATCTACATCCCCTCCCATAAACACCAAGGAATATCCAGGCAGAAGCATCCAGGAAAGTACTTCAAAGGATACAGCAATTGTGAAACTCTTCATAATTTCATTTGCATTGTTCTTTTCAAAACAGCGTCTGCCAAAAATCACCGACGTCTTTTTAGAACACATTTATAAAGCAATGCGTATAAAATGATCTTAACGTTTCTACAGGTGCACAGGAGGAGGCAGGCAGACTAAAATCCCAAACAGACATATTTTCGTGATACACCCACTATTCTTAGCACAGCAACAGTAGCCTTTCTGAGACTGAAGTGTCCCCAGCCATCTCATACCCTGCTTTTGGAGTTGTCAACAGTTTCATTTGCACCTTTTCAGAAGGAAAGGCAGGGTGCTGTATAGCTGATCCAATACATGAGCCCGGAAAAGCATATGATGACAAGAAAAAAAAAACAAACAAAAAACAACTTACTGTTTTCTCTAAAATTCTTGAAAAACAAAAAAACAAGTAATTGACCTGCAATTGCATATCATGGTGATTTACAATAGTGTAGCCCTTGTCAGTCCTGAAACCACTTCCACTCCTACCAAGATGAACTTCTTTCCATGGGACGGTTTTAACGGTCCCACAGCTTGCCAGGTACTCCAAAGGGCTTTGGCCTGTCTGAAATGTTGGGCAGGGACTTGGTTTGGATGGTTGGCTTTAAGTCTTATCTGGCATTGTGGACAAACAGTAAGAATCACCTCACAGACCTTCATAGATATTGGCCAACCTCGGGATATGCACTCGTAATACAGGTCTGCTTCACCTGAACGGCCTCGCTTTACATGTAGCCATTCAGGTACAGGATCCCAGTCCTCCTCACAAGTGGCTACTCTGATTTGAGCCAAGTGGTCCATTGTTGGTTCCACTTAGAGGCAGGGGTTTTGTCCTCTGTGTGCCCTTTGACCCATCCCACATTTAAGGGTCGCGATCTCCTTATTTCTTGTAGGCACTGCCAATCCTCTGCCTCCCATACCTTGGTGTGACCTATTTCCCACCGGCTGGACTCCCAGAGTCACACAGTGACTGACTTGAGAGCAGCCCTGAAGAAAAGGACTTGGGGTACCGGTGGAGAAGCAGCTCAACATGTGCTGTCAGTGTGAACTTGCAGCCCAGAAAGCCAATTGTGTCCTGGGCTGCATCAAGAGGTGCGTGGCCAGCAGGTCGAGGGAGGTGATTCTCCCCCTCTACTCCACTCTCGTGAGATCCCACCCAGAGTACTGTGTCCAGTTCTGGAGTCTCTACTACAAGAAAGATATGGATGTGCTGGAGGGTGTCCAGAGAAGGGCCACGAGGATGCTCAGAGGGTTGGAGCACCTCTCCTGCGAAGACAGACTGAGAGAGTTGGGGCTCTTCAGTCTGGAGAAAAGAGGCTCCAAGGAGACCTTATTGTGGCCTTCCAGTATCTCAAGGGGCTACAAGAAAGCTCATGAGGGGCTTGTTAGGATGTCTGGGAGCGATAGGACTAGAGGGAATGGATTAAAACTGGAGATGGGTTGGTTCAGGTTGGTTCAGATTGGACATTAGGAAGAAGTTCTTCCCCATGAGGGTGGTGAGACCCTGGCACAGGTTGCCCAGAGAGGGGGTGGAAGCTCCATCCCTGGAAGTTTTTAAGGCCAGGCTGGATGGGGCTCTGAGCAGCCTGATCTAGTGGGGGATGTCCCTGTCCATGGCGGGGGGGTTGGAACTAGATGATCTTTAAAGCCCCTTCCAATCCTGACAATTCTATGCTACCCACTCAGTGGCACCCTTACAGGTGGCACAGGAGTCAGTGTAAATGGCAGTAGCACCATTTTCAGCAGCTAGTAGGAGGGCTCACAGCTCTCCAACTTGTGCAGTGCCTTCTCCTCCTTCTTTAACTGTCCTCCCAGTACTAATTTCGAGTGCCACTGCTTTGTATCACCATTTTAGCCCCTCCCACCCGGCCGATGCATCAGTGAACCACACTCCCTGTGTCAGTTTTAAATTCAGAGGTCTTCTTGATGGGGGATGGTTTCCAAGGCTCACTTAGCATGGTTGGGTCTGGGCTTAGGGGCTGCTGTAGTTCAGAGGTTTTAGCTGAGCCCTCTTTTCCTGGTAGTAGCTGGCTAATCCCCTCTACATAGGCATACCACTTCCTAATGGTCACCTTTTGTGCTATACCCTCAGGAGGGGTGGATCCACTGAGGACTGAGTTCAGGAGTGGAAAAGGACCTTGCACTACAACATTCTGGGTGGTACACAAGTTTTCTGCCTCCTTAATTGCCCTGGTGAGAGAAAGGACCCCTTTTAACCCAATCTGAGTACCGTAACTCATTCTCCTTGAATGCAGTAGAAGAGAATAGCAATGGCCTAGCCAGACCCTGTGTTCCCTTTTGAAACAGACTACAGTATGAGGCATGAGCCACAAATCACCATTTCAGTCTCAGTGGGTCTCACTGGGTGTAGACGACCTAGTCTTCAGTAAGTCCTGAGTTCATCCCTTAGGATAGTGAGTGCTCCTGTACGTCATGAAGTCCAGTCCCATTCTGTTTTTCTTCAACAGGTTATGAAGCGGGCAGGCCATTACTGAATAGCCTGGTATATGTTTCCTCCAACAGCCCAGTGTGCCCAGTAATTATCGTAATTCTGTTCTACTGCTAGGGTTTGCCCTTCTCCCTATGGCAGACAGAGTATCATCAGGTACCGCTGCTGCACCAGCTATCCACCAGGCTCCTAGAAATTGTATCTCCTGTCTAGGACCTTGGCATTTGTAGGGTGGAACATCCAACTCATTTTTAGTTAGCACATCCCAGACAGCCTTCGCTGTTTGTCCTACTTGTTCTTTGTTGTCTCCACCAATTAAGATATCATCTATGTATTGACAAATTCAGACTCCTGTTGGCACCTCTACAGTACCAAGGAGTTTGTCTAAGGCATTGTGGGCAATTGTGGGTGAATGTTTGTAGCCTTGTGGGAGTCGATTGAAAACGTACTGTCTCACCTCCCACGTGAAGGCAAACTGAGGTCTGTCCTCATCCCTCAGAGGGACCATGAAAAACACTTCTTTCACCTCGAGGGTGCCCATCCAGGAGTGGGCAGCAGCTTGTGCTGCAATCACTATGGAAGCTGTGCTGGGAACAGCCACAGTTAAAGGCAAAGTGTTGTTACTTAATTTCCTCTATTCAATGGTCAAGTGTCACCGTCCATTGGGTTTGTGGACTGGCCAGACTGGCAAGTTGCAGGGACAGTGGGTGCAGCTCACAATTTGCCTTCTCCCAAGGTCACCAAGAAACTCAGTGACACTTTTTTTGGCTGCGCTAGGCTGCGGGTACTGGCCAACACAGGTGAGTTGGGACTATGGGAGTGAGGGGGCACTTTGCAAAACCTTTATCTGTGCCGGAGCAGTTTGCAAAGCTCCTGCCTGCCTGGCTTCTATCTCCCTGCTGCCCAAACTTCACACCCTGCCTGCCACCAGGTAAACCCCAGCACCTCCCTCCTAGCGCACCAAAACGTAGAATATTCCAATCCTCAACCCGCGGCGCTTAGTTGAAGAGCAGCCACTCCCCCCGCAGAGGTGCCAATGGGGTCACTGCCCTCTCGCAGGGAGCAGGGGCAGCTCCTGACCCCTCGCATTCCCTTCCAGCAATCCCACCCGCTCCCGAAGGTGCTCAGCAGCCTGCCCGGGTCGCAGGGCTCGGGGAACCCCCATGGCCGGAGCCTTCTGCCAGGCACGGGGCCACCCGGGCCCACCCCAGGCGGGTCCCGGCGCTCCGGAGCCCAACCGCTCGGCGGGGCTGGCTCGGGCTCTGCGGAGCCGTCTGCTCCCGTCGGGCCCCCCGACCCCAGGGCCAGCCCAGCCCATCTCCCGTCCGAACGTCACAGCAGCGTGTAACCGCTCCGCCCAGCTGAGCGCATGGCCCGGGCCGCGGGAGTTCCGATCTATCGGGCTCTGAATCCTCTCCCTGAGGGAGTTCACGTGGGTTTTTAAGGTGTCCGCTCACCCTCTCCTCAGGGGCTCACGGTGACGGGTTCTGCCGGTGCGGCCCTCGGGCACGCGGGACGTTACAGACCGAGCCCCGCCGGTCCCTCGGCCAGAAACACTCCCGGAGCCCAGAAACCGGCCGCAGCCTCCTCGCTTCAAGTGTGCGATCCCCGCCCCTCACAGAGACACGCCGCGGATATTCCGTCTCCGTTTCACCCGGTCTCGGGAGAATTTCGCCTGCAGCCCCGAGCTGGGGTCCCGACCGGGGGTCCGGGCCGTGCCCCGCGGGTGCCCGCAGGAGCTCTCCTCTCCAGGAGGGGCCGACAGACGTTTCTTTCCTCCAGCTCCACTGGCCACGAGTTTTCCTTAACCCTCCCACACCTGGGGCTCCCTTGGTGCCTCTCTCCATTCATACCCTGCTCGCTGCACCGATACACGTGAGGAGCGCTCCCACTCTCAGTTAATGCACAAGCGTAATTAAACTGATTTATTAAGAAATGAAAGCTCCCCCACACTCACAAGTTCTGGTATGCATTGAGAAGAGCAGTTACTACACTACACCCAACTCTTACACTTAGAACGCTGATCCAGATTGTATATACACTCACCCACATAAAGACGAGGCCGCTCAACCTTGAGGAGTTCCCCCGGCCCAAGGGGGACACTGTGCTCTGACCACATGCTCCGCTGCTCCCAAGGAAGATGCTCCAATGGCCCCAGCAGGACCCTGCTTTAAAGCTCAGTCGAATGTGAGCTGTGGTCAATCAAAGCCATCTCGGCCTCCCATTGGCTGCCAGACAACTTCCTGGGTGTATCCTTAGGCTGGTGGGCTAGACCCAGCCTAGCCAGGGAGTTCTAGAAGTTTCTCTGAAATCTGCCCGGCAACCGCTGGGAGGGGAGACATCCCAGACTAGGGGGATGCATCTACCACGGAGACCTGAAAGCTGTGTAATTTTAGTAACTAAGGTGTGAGGAAGTCTACCAAGACAATTACTCTTATTGATACTTTTGCACGCCTTCTAATCTCAGTTTTATCTCTAGCATCTCCCCCATATATGAGAGTGACTGTTGGGAGTCCCGCCTAGCCCAGTATCTTAACTCTTGCTACTGGTCGCTGGGGAAAAAATATATACACATGACAAGCATATAGGATATTGCCCCCCATCACTTCTGTTTTCAGCTAAACAGAGCCAATTCTATTCAGTGATTTTAACTTTTCACCTCAGCCTCCCCTGAGAGGCCACGCTCTCTGAAGTTAGCCGTGTGCTTTAGCAGACAGTGATGCTACTCGAAGTGATGATGCCTCATGTTGGCCCAGGCCAGCTGCCTGCATTTCAACAGAGCCAAATGTAGGGTCCTGCATTTTGGTCACGGCAACCCCATGCAACGCTACAGGCTTGGGGAAGGGTGGCTGGAAGGCTGTCTGGTGGAAAAGGACCTGGGCGTTCTGATCGACAGCAGCTGAGTATGAGCCAGCAGTGTGCCCAGGTGGCCAAGAAGGACAACGGCATCCTGGCTTGTGTTAGAAATTGTGTGACCACAGCAGTAGGGAAGTGATTGTCCCCCTGTACTCAGCACTGGTGAGGCCACACCTTGAGTATTGTGTTCAGTTTTGGGCACCTCAGTATAAGAGGGATATCGAGGTGTTGGAGCGAGTGCAGAAAAGGGCAACAAAGCTGGTGAAGGGCCTGGAGAATAGACCTTATGAGGAGCGATTGAGGGAGCTGGGACTGTTCAGTTTAAGGAAGAGGAGGCTGAGGGGGGACCTCATCATGCTCTGCAATTACTTGAAAGGACATTGTAGAGAGGTTGGTGCTAGTCTCTTCTCACAGGTCATTAGGGACAGAACCAGGGGGAATGGGTTCAAGTTGCAACAGGGCAAGTTTAGGCTGGACATTAGGAAGAAATTCTTCACAGAAAGAGTGGTCAGACACTAGAACAGACTGCCTAGGGAGGTGGTTGAGTCGCCATCCCTGGGTGTAAGTGTCACTTAGATGTGGTGTTGGGTGACATGGTTTAGGGGTGAACTTGTAGTGTAGAGTTAATGGTTGGACTCGATGATCCCAAGGGTCTTTTCCAACCTAAATTGTTCTATGATTCTATGATTCTATGTTTACAGTTACTGCGTGGGAGTGAGATGCAGAAAATCTCTTTGTACCTCTGGGGAGGAGCCGAAAGGACAGGTGACCAGCAGAAGTATTCTATTCCATATATGTTACATTCAATATAAATCTGGGGGATCATGGGGGTTAAGACCTCTTGTTCCAGTGGCCACATCTGAGGAGGACTCTGACCATTCTTCTGCCTTTGATCCCATTCCCAAATCCCCAAATCCAGCTCCTGTAGCTGGTTCCCCTCTGCTGCTGAGCCTGAGGCTTCCTCGGTGCTGTCTGCTCTGCAGCGTCAGTTGGGATTGATATCAGGGAGAGAGGACGACAGTTGAGTTCGATATTGGGTTTCTATGTATGTATATAGGTTTCTTTTACTAAAGCTGTTTAGTTTTCTTTTCCAGTCCATAAGTTTCTCTGCCTCATTCCCTTTTCCTTCCCAGCTTGGGAGGGAGAGGGACTTAAAGAGCATCTGTCAGCATTCAGTGGCTGGCCCAGCCCTAACCTTTGACACTTCTGCTGTCTCAGCCCACAAATATTTGTACCTCAGAGACAGGGTTGTATTTTATAGATGCAGTAATTCTCAGTAGATTTCCCTCCAACAAATTTGTCTAGATTCCCCTTGAACATTTCATTTTGTAAACCTGAGTATCATTATTTTCTGGTAAGTAATTCTACAGTTTATTTTTACAGTGCAGGTTAATGATTTCTTCCTTGCCTACATCTTACTACTGTATAATTCTCCATCAACATGAGCCTCCCAGATTAATTTGGAATTAGGCGTTATGTTCTCCAATTGAGCATACACCATTGCCTACTCACAAAGGAGGAAGATATTATTTTAGTTTTAAAGCTTTCGATATATGGAAACCAATAGCTGCTCTACAAGGGAGTGTGGGAGATTTCAGCGGGAGACGACCACACTCGATAGTGATCGACAAGTCTCCAATTTATTGTTCAGCAATTCATACATTTATAGTACTCATAATTACTTACATACATATTGCAAAAGCTAAGCTCCTTATTGGCTATCATGTTATTAGCGTCATATCAGTATCTGCGTTTTTTTTATCTCTTTCTTGTTTCTTTACTCAGTTCTTAGTTCCTTCTTTAACCTCCTGTTATTGTATATTTTTTAGCACAAGGGCAAGCATGGTGTCCTGTCCACGTACCGCACGTACTACACGTCCATTAGTCTAATCTTATCCCCCTGATGCCTTTCTTCATGGCCCTTCTCCTTTAACCATGTTTCTACAATACTCTCCACAAGGGAGAAATAGCTTCTTTTCAGAAATTATTTAAGCCTTTACAGCTCCAACAGCGTAGGAATTTAGAAGCTAACTTCAGCCTGCCTTCCTGTCTCATAGGAGATTATCTTTAGTCTTCTCTCAAATCTCCATTGACAGAAATCCCACACCCTCCTCAGCGTATCCCAAGGCTTCTCTCTCCTCGTGGCTACTGACTCTTCTAACTTTGTCGGCTGTTGGAGTTCAGCAACAGGTTAAAGAAAGCCAGCAGATTCTCCAGCCTTTGTCCTTGAGGACAGGCTGGAGACGAGGAGTTTGGGTGGATTATCTAGCTGGCATGGCCAATATGAGCCATACCCATCATCTATTCAAAATGAAGAAATGAAGATGGTAATCAAGCCGTAAGAGGAGGGTTACCCAGTTTACTACATGAAATGAAGGATGTATGAATAGGCTTTTTGTGAGAATAGTATTTGCAAGCTCACAGTGCAAAATACTGGTGATTCCCACTTGTGTCCGAAGTAGCTGAACTCGGTGAACTCGGAGGGGACTGGCAGGTACAGAATCAACCACCTGAGGGACTCCACTGAGTAGTTTTGTCTTCAAGCAAATGAAATCCATCCTGCTCCAGAAGAAAATGAGAGGCATACAAGCTCAGAGGAATTATGCCATGCTTATCATATAGCAGGAGCAAGTCTGAAAGGCTTTAAAGAGAAAACAATTTTTGCAGGTGGCCCTCTCTAGTGGAAAGAGGATAAATTTTGTCTTACCTCTAGAATATCCTTCTGAAAACATGTATGGCAAAGTGAACAGTAACAAAACTCAAGAAACGCTAGAAGTAACCAGCATGAAACATCAGAAAAACATATAACTATTCACCCAAAAAACCTAAGAAAACTCTAGGATAAGTAAGGTGTTTTGCAATACACATTTTCTGTGTGTAATT
Source organism: Trogon surrucura (assembly GCA_020746105.1). NCBI lineage: Eukaryota > Metazoa > Chordata > Aves > Trogoniformes > Trogonidae > Trogon > Trogon surrucura. The sequence goes on along the minus strand of CM036620.1, from coordinate 76,481,117 downwards.
TCTTGCTCTTTACTAGAGAACTAGAAAATAGCAAAAGTGACATCAAAGAAATATAAGTCTGAAAAAGTTTCTCTGTGACACGGAAGGAACAGGCCAAATTAGTGGAAACTGTAATAAAGAATAGGTCAAGTGGACTTTTGGATAAATGTAATCCGCTTTGAAACAGTCGCTGTGGCATTTGCAAATTGAAGCTCTGCCTTACAAACCTTTTGCAGTGTCTTAAATGGGGTCGACAAATTTGCAGATAGCAAAAGATCTGGTTAATACAGTCTTTTGGGGTTTCAAAAAGGCCTTTTGAGATAGTCTCGCTTCAAATGTTTTCAATGAAACAAAGCAACCAGGACTAAAAAGACCTTGGTATGGCTAAATAATTGAATAAAAGACAAACACAGTATGTTGGAGTAAGCGGTCGGTTCTTACATTAGGTAGGTCTCAAGCGGAGTTCTGCAGGGTCTGTTTTAGACAAGTGCAACTTGGCTTATTTGTAAAGATCACAGGAAAGGAGTTAAGCAGTGACACGCTCAAGTTTGCTAATCAGTTATTTAACATAGGAGCAGCTATAAAGAATTTCGCAAGACCTTTAGAACACAAAGTAACTCAGCAATAGAATAGCAGATGGAATCCAATGCAGATAAATGCAAAGTGGTGGTGTTTGAGGGAAAACAGACTTGGCTTTAAAAAAATATCCTATCTCTCCTTGCAAGCATCAGCTGAGTGCTTAGCAGAACTTAAGAAATCAAGTCTAATAAAGGGAGGAGAGTGGACATGAAGGGAGGGAAGTTTCTGCAGTTTGTGTACATCCTGGAAACTTTATACTGCTTGGATTCCCTCACCTTGAGAAGGATGTAACAGAATTGTAAGGAGCTCAGAGAAGAGTAAGAAGTATGACCACAGCTTTTTCACCCAAGGAATTAAGATTTGTAAAGAATGAGCTAGGGTTCTCCAAAGATACAAAAATAAAACGAAAAATAACAAAAAAAATATTCAAGTTTGGAAGACTTTTATGACTTTTCATAGCCTGTTCTTGCCTTTCAGTAGGTATCTGTGGCAGCTGCATCTGCCCTGACAACGTACCTGCCCAAACACCTGAGAAGAACAGCCATTAAAACCTGATGACTTTCTTTGGGTACTTACCGTGCCTTTTGTGCACTGGCTCCAGAGCTAATCCAAAATGACCCCAGGACAGACTTGACTCAGGTACAAACTGTACCACCCCCCCCCCCCAAAAGAGCTGATTCGAGTTGGTGGTCCCCAGAGCATCAGGTCTGCAATTAGAGTCTCTCCCTTTGGATCAGGACACTGCTCAAGGAAACTCCCCAGGATTGAGAGCCCTCACCCTCCCCCTTGTGAGTAATGTATCTGGATATATCCTTGAGTGAGCCCTTGATCCCTGTGGGTGAGTGATTCCCCTTTTCTGGGTACCCTTGAGTGAGGGGGTTTTCCCCCTTTTATAAGTGAGCGTGTACACATTTTGGATGATCTTTCTGAAAGAATTCACAAATTCCTGAATGAGGTTTTGTAGTATTATGTTCCCGAGTAGCATCTGAACTTTTGTCTGTCAGAGTGCAGGGTAGTTTTCTGGTTGCACATCATGCAAGTACCTCTGGTGCACACATAGTTCCTCCTCCAAGACACTGCTGTTGTTCTGCATTGTTGGTACAGGATGAGAACAGTAAAAAATATTTCTATTTCTACTGATGTATTGTAAAACTTCTCCTTTCCATTAAAATACTTTTCCTACTTCTATCCTCTTTTAAGGCCCGTCAATGTATGTGTTACCAAAGTAAAACAGTACCAAGAAGCCTTTGAACGAGTTAGAATATCAACTTACCCTTAAAAAAATCTTTGCTGATGACACTGCCATTTATATTAATACATTAGATGCTGGCTGTACCAATGTTACATTAACTACTGGTCATAAAAGTATTGTCCAGTGGGTGGAAAGAACTTAGGTACAAGAAGATGCGGTCAAATCAACAAAGTCAACCTGACTCATGGTAAAAAAAGAATCTCTCAAATTGAGTAAAACAAGGCATGCATAACATTACTCTTCAAGGGAAAGTCATATACACAAACAGCAGCAAACAGGGATCTTTCACGTGGCTTCAAAAGTCCTTCAGTGCCTAAGAATAAACCAACTGTGCCAAAGAATTAGACTGTTACCTGAGCAAACTGCACACGTTTGTGAAGGAAGGATTAGGATTCCTTCCTGCAATCTGCAAAACCAAGGGATAACCTTGTGAATGGTCTGGGCTCGGCTCAAGACAGCTTGAGATTTCCTGGGGGAAAGGTTTTGCAGACAGTCCAGATCATTAATAACTATTCCCTGGCAGCAAACAGGTCACAAGGAATTAATTGCAATTCTATCGCTTGTGCAGCTACACATTAATAGCCTGGGTCACACACTCCTTGGACAGCCCTTATTTAGTATCGCCTCAGACACGTAAGCCTGCATCTCTCCCCACCTTTAGTCAGGCTGAGTAGAATCCAACTCTGTAAATCATCTTGTGAACAACACAGGGAATAAAAGGGTCACAAATCATTCTTCATGTGGTCCTCTAGTGAGCATCTTCATGTCTTTGTCCGGACTTCATGAATAATGATCATCAGCAGAGCCACAGCTGGGCTCGTTGGAGAGAAATACTTTAAAAGAGCAGAGGTAACCATATCCAAATCCTCAGTGCTGCTACCCAGAGGTTGGATGGAGCGACATTTTAGTAAGTGTGAGAAAAGTGGTGGTAACAGCTTCTTTACCACCTTAGAAAGAGAAAATCAACAGGATGATACAAAAGTCATGAAGTATAGGCTTGCCCAGGAACATGAGACATCTCAACCAGCTCACAGCAGCTCAGCATAGCAGTTTGAGAACCACCATAGCTTCTGCTGGGGTTTAAGCATTGGACCCTCATCCAAATCTCGACAAAAATTAAAATCAAGGAGCACAACAAAGAAAAAAATCAAATACTCAGCTCCTGCGTTAGGGAACCTGTTTCTAGCACTGGGGTTACTGAAAGGTCTGCTGTGGTAATTCTGCTTCTTCTATATGGTTTTTCTCATGCTACCACATTAATAGATGTGCACACCAAACAAAAGTGTGTTAAGACCTTCAGGTGTTAATAAATGGCATTTATTCTGTGTTTGCATAAACAAACAGCTATTTCTACTTTCAGATCAAAGGAAAGCAATGCTAAAAAATAAACAAGTCATCTAAACAATCCATCCAATTTGGCTCAAGAACCAAAGAATGAAGGAGTTGCTTTAATGTAAAAGTATCACACTGAATGAGGTACAGCCAGTAGCATGGCTGAAAACACTTTCAGACAAAGGAGAAATGGGTAAAGAAGGGAACTGATCAGGAAATTTTGAATTTGTCACTGGTGCATTCTTCATCTACAACTGTGAATAATGTACACCTGGAGTGGATAGTCTAAAAACTCTTACAAAAGGCTTAACACTTCTATCATTGAAATCAGTAGGCAAAAACTGAGCATAGGTGAAAACTTACTTTTAGTTCTACTCACATAAAGGATTTATCCTTCAGTTTCTCCCTGTCAAAAATAGGAATTATACTATTTTGGCTAATGCTTTCCCCTTGTGCTTTCAGGGCTTACTTTATGGATTAGGAGTAGTAAAAGGACTAAAAATAACATTTTACATTTGATTACTCTGATCTGGTCTGTGATTAAAACAAGAATGGAATCATAGAATCATAGAATCAATGTGTTGGGTTGGAAGGGACCTTTAAAGGCCATCTAGTCCAACCCTCTGCAGTGACCAGGGACATACTTAACTAGATCAGGTTGCTCAGAGTCCCTTCAAGCCTGACCTTGAATGTATCCAGGGACAGAACCTCCACCAGGTCTCTGGGCAACCTATCTCAAGAACAGTTAAGGAACTCTGAACAGGAGACATTCTGCAATATTTATTTTTGTATTTAGTATTTATTGATGTACACAAAACTATCAGGTGTTCCATTCAAATATGCTATTTAAATAGTTCTAACATTAAGGACTATTTGTATTGTCCCTACGTAGTTGTCTGCTTGGGAGGAGTCTGAGGTATTTGGTCTTATTTGTCTTCTTAGATGGTAATAATATCACAGAATCACAGAATGTCAGGGGTTGGAAGGGACCTCAAAAGATCATCTAGTCCAGCCCCCCTGCCAGAGCAGGATCACCTACAGTAGGTCACACAGGAACACGTCCAGGCGGGTTTTGAATGTCTCCAGAGAAGGAGACTCCACAGCCTCCCTGGGCAGCCTGTGCCAGGGCTCTGTCACCCTCACACTGAAAAAGTTTTTCCTAATGTTTTTATGGAATCTCCTATGTTCCAGCTTGTACCCATTGCCCCTTGTCCTGTCATTGGACATCACTGAAAAGAGCCTGGCTCCATCCTCCTGACACTCCCCCTTGTCGTATTTATAAACATGAATGAGGTCACCCCTCAACCTCCTCTTCTCCAAGCTAAAGAGACCCAGCTCCTTCAGCCATTCCTCAGAAGGGAGATGTTCCTCTCCCTCCATCATCTCTGTGGCTCTGTGCTGGACTCTCTCCAGCAGTTCCCTGTCTCTCTTGAGCTGAGGGGCCCAGAACTGGACACAATATTCCAGATGTGGCCTCACCAGGGCAGAGTAGAGGGGCAGGAGGACCTCTCTCGACCTACTTGCTACTCCCCTTCTAATCCACTCCAGGATGCCATTGGCCTTCTTGCCCACGAGGACACACTGCTGGCTCATGGTCATCCTGCTGTTCACCAGAACCCCCAGGTCCCTTTCTCGTGCGCTGCTCTCCAGCAGTTCAGTCCCCAATATCCTAATATATTAAACTAATAAGTAGTAACTTTCAGTCATTTTTGGGGAGACTCTGGATAGTCCAACTGTATATTACCTTAATAATTTTTTTCTTTTTTTTTGTGGTTTTTTTTTGCTACTTTCTAAAAATTAGCTGTTTTTTATCACTGGCACCATCATCCAGCCACAGAGACCTCTGTGTTAAGATGGAGGAGTAACACATAGCTTATTTTTTCATTACTTTCTCATACTAATTTTACAGCCTGTATTTGTATCAACCAGACTTGAGCTGCTGCGCTAAGTTAGGTGAGAAACTAGCCTTTGAAAAACTACATCCTTCAAACATCATACAAAGTCAGAAAGTGATGACATAGACTTTGTTTCTAGAGAAACAAATATGTCAAACCCCCCTAACTCTGTATGACATGTAGGAAAAACACAGACTGGCAAGACTGCTTTTAGTTTCTTGGTTCCTGAATGGAGAAAAAAGGAAAAAAACAAAAGAAAAGAAAAAAAGGGAAAAAAAAAAAGATAAGGATTTATATTTTCTCTTCCTTAATAATTCAAATGATGACTTTCTCTCTAGAAGCTTCATCACTGAAATGGGAAAGAATGAGAAAAAATCAAAGGCAATGGGTCATCTTGGAGATTATCATCAATAATACATGAGGTTTTGCGGTGAGGTTCTGGTCTCTTATGAATATTTTTTATTTCATCTTGTAATTACATTAATCCCAGCTGAGAATTTCTCGATATATCTCAGGTCCTTCATCTTTGGCGAATGTTAGTATTACATATATAATTTATATTATTTACATTATAAATATACAAGTGAAGCTTTCACTCTGGATAAACAGCCAATAAGCAAACTTATGTTAATGTACATATTTAAGGCACCGAATCAACATACAAGAGTAACAAAACTCTACATTTGCTAATTCATTTGTGGCAAATTATTTATCCATCCTGGAATTGAATCTTAATACTTTTGACTCTATTCTCTCCTTTAATGACAGATTAACGAATTTAGTCAAGAACAATGTGCTACCACAAAATCTTCAAGGAAGAGGAAAGAACACAGGTGTTTGCAATAAGCCATCACCTGCATATTAAGATACAGTCTCTCTGAGAAATCCATCAATTAAATCTGAGTTTCTCTTTTTGTCACAGGAACCTGTTTTGTCCTGTGCTAAAATTCTGTTTTCTGACATGAGGTGAGGAAATTCAAAATAAACACCATCTTTTCCTCTGTATATTACTTACCTGCAAGAAGTAAATAAATATTTTCTATATCCAAGAAAGACAATCTGTCCTAATATTTCTCTGCCTGAATATCACCAGGCCTGGCAGAAGCAAATCACCTTCATGAAAATCAATCCTTTTAAAACTCAAGATGAGTTAAAATTGTAACCTTAAGTGAAAAATGAATGATAGTGTCATGATTAACCTAGCAGGCACCTAAACCCCAGATTCTCATCAGCGGTAACTCCACTCAGCACGTTAGAGCGAGGTTTCTGTGCTCTAGAACTTAAGGCAGATGCTCCAACCTCGGTTCACTAAGACTCAGCCATCAAGTGACTCTCCAGGTAGCCATAAGTCTAGAAATAAAGGAAACTCTACGGAAAAGGGACAGCAAGCCTAAGAGTGGATTGGAATGGTCAATGAAGGGATAACGAAGGAGCTCAGGAAACTAAAAAAATGAATGGACGTATAAACATAATAGAGCAGTGAATCGCAATCAGGTCATTACTGCTACTCTACAACTGGCTGTTCTGAGACGGGGACCTGGGAGCATATTTGCAGTGTACACTGCACAGAGCTATACATGGCTTTGGCAAGCTTTGCAAAAACCCTGACTGAACTTGAAGCACTGGCTTCAAGTGACACACTGCATTAACACGGTGTACTGTCACTTCAATTTCCAACAGATAAGAACATCAAAATCTTTCCGCCTTGTTCTGCAGTGAATATTAATAAAAAGAATTACTTGAAGTTCTTTGCAGCACTCTTCTCCTGTCCTGAATTTTGCTTTTATAGTTCTGTGCTGGTTTTATCTGAGGAAGGGTTAATTTTCTTCATAGCAGCTGGTATGAGGCAATGTTTTTTTTTTTATTTTTGCTGAAAATGGTGTTGATATCCCACTGACAGTTTAGCTCTTGCTGACTGGGGCTTACACAGGCCTTTTCTACTTCTCACCCCACCTGTGAACAGGCTGAGGCACAAGAAGTTGGGAGATGACACAGATGGGTTAGGTGACCCCAACTGACCAAAGGGATATTCCAGACCGTATGACATCATGCTCAGCGTGTAAAGCTGGGGGAAGGTTGGCTGGGGGGCCGCTGCCAAGGACTGGTTGGTCATCAGTCAGTTGGTGGTGAACAATTATTTGCATTTGCATCACTTGTCTTTCCTGGGTTTTATTTGCCTTTCTCTTTGTATTTTTTCCCCTTTTTAATTATTTTTTTTCATTAAACTGGATTTATCTCAACCCATCAGTGTTTTCACTTTTACCCTTCCAGTTCTGTCCTCCATCTCACTAGGGGGGGAGTGAGTTACAAGCTGTGTGGAGCTTAGTTGCCAGCTGGGATTAAACCATGACACACAGCTATGCTAAAGAACAACGCAATGAATATATGTAACTAGTCAACTGTTGGTCTCCCAGTTTCTTGAACTAATCCTATTCAAAAACTTGATCAGTTTTGTGTTACTTTCTAGCTTGCTTTACCACTAATCCCATTAAGGCATATGCCACTAAAATATATACAGATCCTAAGCAATCACATATGGCCACCTTTTCCCCTTTTCTGGAGAGATGGACTTAAATCTAGAGAAGAGAGATGTTCCTAAGGCAGTTAGGGATAAACAAGCACTTAATTGTGCTTGCTACTTGTATACATTTATCTAAATTTCTAAGATGGAGAAAAAAAGTGACTACTGCTGAATCTGTGCCCTAAATTCCTTGGGTGATGTTAGAAATGGAAACCAGCATTCTGGGGCAACATTAGCCTGGAGAGAAAAAGTAGGCTCAGCTGGATCTTTGAAAGTCTCCTTTTCATTATTATGCTGTCAGTAATGTCAGGGGATAAAACTCGGAATTATAGGGATTCATATACCTTCAGAGTCTTTGGATTTTGCATAGCGCATGGCAGTAAGATTTCATTCTGGTAGCTTGTTTCCACTCCGTCTGAGCTGTTTGAGTTTAGCCTTATGTCTTCAAGAGCTATCACAAGAAACCATTCCAAAAAAGCCCACATTTTTTAACATACACGATGTGTCCTTGCCATCTTCTTGACTTATGTGCTAAGATTCTTTATGTTAAAACTGATTATTTTTTGTTAGATCTGGTTGCTGAATGCTCATTACATAATTCTGCCAGGAACTAGACACATTCAATGCCTGCGTGGTTTTGTTACTCTTGTATTATTATTCTAGTACTTAACTCAGAGCATGAACTTGGCTCAGTGTTGTTAGATGAGAACTAAATTGTTCGCATGCTCTGTACAGCACTGAGGATTTGAAGGAATTGTTTGCACACTAGATTCCTGCCAACAGAGAAGGACAGTTGCATGTACAACATCTGGTTCTACTGGAGGCTTGTGCAATAGAAGAGGAAACACACCTGGAGGCAGGAAAAAGCTAAACTACTCCAAATACTCTGCAAGTTCTCCAGTACTTTGTCTTCTCTATTCCACCTCTTAAAATGTCATTCTCCCTAGTACTACAAAACTGGTGATCAACTCCAGTTAAGTGTCAGCTCTGAGGTTCTCAGCAGGACTTTGTAATACCTGTTTGGGTGGAGGTGGAGAGAGGCTCAACACTTAGACTATGCAAACTTGAAATAGAAAGAAAAAAAGCATGAGGGAGCTGAGTTGTTTCTGGAGTCTTGGTGGATCTTCAGACAACCTGACTATACCTTTCCTTCTACCCTCAGTAGAGGTGATTTCACTCTGTGAAGGTGATTCTCTTACTTTTGGGTTTCTGCACACTGAGCGATGTCGTTCTATTGTAGTAATTGTTGCCCAACCTCGTTCTAAGGCCCATTATCATCCATTTCATTCATGTTTCACATGCTGGCAACATTCTAATGGTCATCAACTTCCTTCCTCAACACACAACTTAGAAAAAGCTAACCTTTCTGAAAGATGTCTTTGCAGAAGCCTCTTAATTTTGTGGAGACATTTCTGTGGCATATTAACATAAACCTGTATTTAATCTTGCCAGGACAACATGTCAATGCAGAAAGACTATCTTGATTATGGAAATAGCGCAGTGGTGTCATTACCCTATAGCAACGAGCGTAGCAAGAGCTCTTTATGCCCCAAATTGCAAGAATGAGGCCGTTTTTTTTCCACCTACAGAGCAGGACTGTCTGCTAACTCTATACCTTGCTCCACCAAGTTTGGCATTTTTAGAGCATGATTCTCTTGCTCTCAACACATGCTCTGTCCTTTGCACTAGCTCACCTTTCCTATGAGGAGTATTAACTTAGCATTTCAATTTACTTATACTTATCCTGTGTGCTTAGACCGTTACAAATTTTTCCTTCAGAGTATATGAAATGTTTTACAAGTCATTAAAATGCACCTACAGAAATTTTGGAGTTCGTAAAGCTAACAAATGAATTTAAGTGATTTGTTCAAGATGAATCACTAAATACAGTGATAGACAAACCCTGGAGATTTAACACTTTCTTCTCTCTCTAACCACAAGATGGAAACACCATTGGCTCATTAGCCTGTTCTTACTCTTTCAGGTGAAATTTATTCTGCCAATACATGGCATCTGAAGTCCCATTTCTGTAATAACACTAGATTTTTCATTAGCTCTTGATCAAATGCTTAATACTACTGTTTATTTTATCCCACTCCAGATGAAATAACTGAGAAATAATAAAAAGATCCTAACAACTATGAATCTTTGACATACTTTTCTTCCAGAACAGTATAAAAAAAAGCAGTATTTAAACTAAGATTTTTTCAAAGGCTCCTAAAACTTCCAGAAAGTAAAATGTCATCTAAGCCAAAAACCTAACTTTTAGAGGCTCCTTTTCTGTGGAAAGAATGATTACTTCTACAATTATCCTCCTTCCTGAACCCCAGGCTTAGGAAAATATTCTCACATACAATTTTAAATAGAAAATTCACCTCTAACCCTTCCATTCTTGATGCAGAGCAATGCTGCGCTTTTTTTTTTTAGCAGTAGAACATGATAAGTTTCTGTTTCCTTATGCACATAACACATTGCACCCTTCACACATCACTTCTTCACTTACAATCATGTGCTGCACCTTGTTTAGAAGCTTGTCTGAAAGAATGAGGTATTTGTGCTGTCAGGGTGAACGTTTCCAATATTAAAATATCAAAATGCTTTTGACTCAGAGATAAGAGAATTAGTATGGACTTGGGATGAGGACCTCTAGATTTCTATCCCTCCATCACTTTGTGTTCTAATGCCAAATCTTTCAGTCAGTTCCACTTTGTTTCTGGTGGATGAAGAACAACATCTGACTAGCAGCTGCACAGAAATTAAACCGTTGTTTTCGTGTAACAGTTTTATTGGTTCTCTGCTGTGCTGAATTAATATGACACATGTATTACAGCTTAAATTTTATAATGAATTGTAGGAGTTTTTATTAGTTTGAAAGTACATTTTTACGGAGTTTGTACTCACAGCATTTGCAAGTCAATACAAAAAGGAACATGGCAAGAAAACTGATGTAGTGTGCATTGTATTAGTCTCTCATTAGTGTCAGAAATTAAGTGCAACATGTGCAAAAAAACCTCGGGACAGTTCTACTTCACTGCTGTGGTTAGTGAATAAGCAAAGACTCAATGGAAGGCCTCTGAGGGACTCTCAGCTACAGATGAGATAAATTCCTAAATAAAAGATAAGGGAAAATATTAAAAAATACAACTCAGTTCATAGACCTTTACTTGTAACCCTGTTGATGTCTGTGTATTGGACCTGTGAGTGAAGTTCAAATAGGTCTCTAGCCAGGACCTTGCAGTGAAGACTCTCCGTCTCAAACCCCTACGGGAAGTTTACACTGAAAAAATGATTGAAGAGGAAAACCTGTTCTGAGAAACACAACCAACAAATCCGTTTTCCTAAACATTGAAATTCCATGGTTGGACTCTGGAAAGTATGGCAAAATAAACTTTCTATCACAAGCACGCACAGGGAGAACCATTGTATCTGTGATGTGGGTTCTCCAGTGTCCAAAGAGTAGTATTGTGTTATACTCCTTCTTTCAGTGAGGATGCTGACAGAAACTCATCCCTCTAACCCAGGCGTCTAGGTTCAATGGCTCAGCCTGGACCAGCAGTGGATCCGTCTTGGAGCCACCTGGCATTGGCACTACTGGACATAGGAGAAGCTTCTAGTAGCTTCTTGTAGAAGCCGCCCCTGTAGCCCTCTGGTATCAAAACCTTGCCACACATTCCCAGTACAGCAGTTAAACTTCAGAGCAAGTTCTGGGCCTTAGTGTAAATGTATGTGTAATGATTTCAGTATTTTTAATAAAACCTTGATCAAGTTCTAATGGTGATTGTCTTCAGAGAAACAAACAGCTTACAGATCCTGTGCTCCAAATGTTAAGACCCCGTCTCCTACATGAGTACGACAAGGTGCTACTAACACCCATCTTTATACCTTTTTATTTTCCTTCCAGAAAACAAGGGGGGGGAAAAATCCATTCATTGAAACCACAAATTATCTGTTTATTGCAACTACCATCCTAACGGTTTTAGTGATAACATAATTTTGTTTCCATTTCATTTCGCTTGCAGTCTGGAAAGGGCCCATATCAGAAATGCCTCTAGCATGGCCACTGTTCTGTGGCTGATAAGGACAAAAGCAACTCTTTGAATGTTTCCAGTCAATGTGGGCTGCACTGACTGAGGATTCCAGGTAACCAGGATGCACCTGGCACTGGATATCTTGACGTTGGCTGCAAATCAGTCTTCGCTGGTGGATGGACCTCTTCATCATTGAAGTTTAGCATTTCACAATAATCAGCATTATTCTCCTGTCGACCCCATGACATTGGGGGAGATTGATGTCCATTTACTGTTAGCCTTCTGCTCCTGTATTGTACCTGATTGATTGGTCTGTAGTGCGGGAAGGGGGTGCAGATGTCTTTTAATCACTCAGTGGGTGAGGGTGGCATTCCCCCACTTACACAGAGCACTGCTCATCTATAAAATATACTGTGGCAAGCACCAGAGGACATGACCTTAAGTTACCAAAGGTAGAAGCAAGGAAAGTTTCCTGAGTCAAAAGAAAAATAAAACACATGATTCACAGTTAAGCTGTGGAATCCCTTGCCACAGTCCTGAAAATACTCGGACCCCATACATTGGCTCCAATTCATCATACACTGGAAAAGGCCGCCTTCTCTCTTCTTTTTTAACACTGTTCCAACTTGTCTTTGTAACCTAGAGGCAGAGTGTGTGGAGGTTGGGGTGCCCCATGAAAGCTCTTGAACTAGAACCAGCAAATAAGAAGGAAGAAGTCAGGAAAGTGTGTGTGAGAGACAGTATTATCTTGGGTTTCAGGTAAGAAAACCAGTTGGCATGTTCAGAGCATTCCAGCCTCCAGTTACTTCTCTCTGTTGAAAGGAGCCAGGATTGCAAGGCTCAGTTTAGAGCCTTCTTCTTTTGGAGGTGGGGATGAACTTCCATTTGGAGAGACTCTTCTAACTTTGGCTTTCACAAGATGGTTGTGAAGTTACCTCACTTTGCCTAATGCCAGTTATTGTTCCCTTCTTTGTTACCATAACAGGAGAAAAAGGGAAACTGAGGTAGCTCATATTTTGTACTTCTTGAGTGAAAGGAAATAATTTCGGATGCCATAAAACCTCCTGTTGCTATGGACACTGTACAAGCAGACCACTAAAATGATTCTGTGGGCTTACATAAGGAAAATCTTTAAAAGAAGTGATAATATAAAAAATCACAGTATAAAAAATACACAATAATTGTGTGTCACCTATGAAATAACCTTGTTTTACTGTTGAAAGAAGGGAAGCTTAAGCAAAAACTGGTAACGGAGGAATAAGCTTTCATTAGCACTAATCTAGGAAAGTTACTAGCACAGTCAGATGTCTTCTAAACTACGTGCTTGTTAATGTTGAAGATATTCCCTAGTTTAATGTCTTTGCTATGCATGCACAACTGTGAAGTGTCTCACATCTGAAATAGAGGCAGAAATTAACAGTAAATACAAATATACTTGTGTTTTGTCATGGCCAGACACAGTTATAAGCAGTTGCATTTATAGTATTAATCTGCTGACCAGAATACTGGTCAAGAGTAATGTCTTCTGAGGAGTAGAAGGCTGCTTATTCTTCAAGCACTGCTCATCACTATCGAAAACCAATTTTCCCTGGAGTGTAACACACAAAATAAATCAATGGAACCTGCAAACCTGTTTCTTCCTATCTGTTCCTCTTCTTCAGGAGAGGAAAGAATTAAGCGTAGCACTAAGTAGCTGTAGAAGAGCAACACGGAGGTTAGAACAATGTGAAAACATTCTACTACGAAAGGTTTGCCACTGCAATACTTTTGGTAACTGTTCCAGTACAGTTCATGATCCCTACAGCTAAATGCTCAAGTTGCAACATGGGAAATTCTGACGAGATTTAACAACAAATATTTGTATTCTGAGGGTGGCAAAACACTGCAAAAGAGTCCTGCAAAGACTGTTGAACCTCCATCCTTGGAGATTGTAGAACTGCTCAGGATTGATTAGAGAGGTATCTTCTTATTTTATAGAAGATTACAGCAAAACCAAGTAGTTGTACTCCTTCACAGTCAGGTATGCAAAACTAATTACTCTAGTAGCATGTATTCTGTATAATTATTTTGTTATCACTAAGTGAAAATAGAACTATATTCTTTTCCCTGTGACCTAGTATCTCTGTTACTTAGCTTTGATCTTTTACAGTGCTCTTCTGGATGGGTTGTGATTTCGGTGCAACACTGTATCAGAACAACTGGGCCACTGTAAATTTGGAAAAAAACCCATATTAAACACACTTAGTTATATGTGCTGCTTATAACTGACAGTATATTCATATGATTGCCCTGGAATATGTCAAAGGATTTCTAATCAGTCAACTTGATTTGAACAGAGGATTCCCTTACTCTACATCGTCACGTATTTCTGAGTGAGAACTAACCACAGGTAAGTTGTGTCCTGAAAGAAATAAACTATTTTCACCCAAATTCTTTTTTTGCAGCTATTGCCATAGTCTCCAATTTATGCATCCTTAACGATGTATAATCTATCAGCAATGCATCATCTCTTGCATTGATTAGACAACTGTTGAAATAATAATCGGTCTTTTTTCTTAATATCCCAGTTATCTTTATGATATAGGGAAGAGGAAATTATTCAGTTCCAAACACTTTTAAACCAAAGGTTTAGTTCTCTCTTGATGCTTTTTAATGATGTTCCCTCCATTCCCAGGGATTATCACCTCTCCATTTGATTTTACCAGTTTCATTAGCAAAAGTTGTCCCAAAAGTCTTCATTCTTTCCTCAAGAGTATTCTTCTACTGTCAGATGATCTGATTTAATTCATATTTTCGTGGGAAGTGTGCTATTTGCCTTTCAGAGGGCATCGATCCATCATCCCTGAAAAACAGCTGATCTCCTTCCTTGAACAGGGTAGTAAATTCACCGGCTTTAAGGACAAAAGAAGCTATTCTGATAAATAATTCTGTTTTATTGTACAGTGAACAGTATCTTTTCTACCTGACTTTGGCTGTGATGCTGTCTGTATTGCCTACTACTTCAGGCTTCTGAATTCAGCTCTTCGAATTGCCTGGGTTTTTTCCATTCATTGTGTGGGGACCAGAGGCTCTTTAAGTTGGTTGGATGCTGAAAACAAGTAGTCTGACAACTATAATGATATGACCAGTACATACTAGTTTTGAAGGTGTATGCTTTAGTAATTTTGAACTGTGTGGTCGTTACTTCCATGTGAATTCTTAAATATTCTGATTTCAGGAAGTTTCCTTGTTCTTCCGATAGTTTTATGGCACTCCTGACAAAGAATGTCTACTGATCAAGGCAAGTGCCTCTATTTTCCAAATGTTTATTTCTAAACTCCAGCATATTTACTATATATATTGGATGTTGACAGATTCCTGTCTAGAATGCTCTTCTCCACGTTTACAGAGCTGCCTGACAGCAAACAATGGTTTTGGAGCCTTCATCCCCGCAGGTGCAAAGAGAAGAACACCAACGCTGTCAGAAAACAACAACATCAACAACATAAAATGAACAAAAACCAGAACAAATTAAAAAGAGAAGGAATGAATCTGTGAAAGTACAGAAGGGGAAAATGTCTTTGAAAACCCTGAGGCCCTTTCTGCCACTCACACTCTTTGCTATTGACACCAATCAAATTTTTTTGACATTTACTCCAAAAGAAAGATTGTTGTGTTGTTCTACTGCTTATTTACATTGAAGATGTGGGAATTCTTGAGTCAACTGTGAATAGAATAAAGCATCAGTCAACAAGTTAAAAAAAATTGCTGACAAAGAAGAGCAAAAGTAGAGGAAAACAGAGAGTAAGTGATAGATAGAGGATAAATAGAGAGTGGAGGAAACCAAGAACAATATTTTGAAAGATTAAGGATAAACTCAGATCTTTAAGTCCTTTCTCTGTCTTTTATGGTGTTCACTATTTTTGTATTCAAAAGCTCCCTGAAATACTTCAGAGAAATACTGTTCTTCAAGCAAGGTAGTTGACTATCGAATTCAGTAAATGAATTTATTTGGGACACAACTGTCATGACATTCTTCTGATTGTTTTTACTGTGTAAAGAAGGAATCAGACCTATGGTCCATCAAGTCAACATCCTGTTCTCAAGGTTGTCCATAGTGTATGACTACAAATGAGTATATGAAAATGAAAACATGCAATTTCCTTTTAGAACCTTACTATTTATCAATCATTTTCAGTTCATGGACTTCCTAAGAGGAAATTCTTGTGTATATAATATCCCTTTGAATTTCTATATCACTTTTTTTTTCCCCCCTCTGTTTAATTCATGTATACCTCTAGTATTTGGAATATCCTCTAGATGTGGGCAACAATGGTCATCTAGTCCAACCCCCCTGCAGTGAGCAGGGACATATTTAACTAGATGAGGTTGCTCAGAGCCCCATCAAACCTGACCCTGAATACCTTCAAGAATGGAGCCTCAACCACCTCTCTGGGCAACCTGTACCAGTGTTTCACCATCCTCATTGTAACAAACTTTTTTTCTAACATCTAGTCTAAATCTACCCTGCTCTAGTTTAAAACCATTGCCCCTCATCCTGTCAGTACATGCCCTTGTGAACAGTCCCTCCCCAGCTTTCCTGTAGCCACCTTCAGGTACTGGAAGGCCACTATAAGGTCTCTCCAGAGTCTTCTCTTCTCCAGGCTGAACAGCCCCAACTCTCTCAGCCTGTCCTCATAGGAGAGATGCTCCAGCCCTTTGATCATCTCTGTGACCTCTTCTGGGCCCACTCTAATAGATTTAGGCTCTTATTGTGTTGGGGGCTCCAGAGCAGGACACAGCACTCCAGGTGGGGTCTTACCTAAGCAGAGGGGCAGGATCACCCATCTCAACTTGCTGGCCACGCTGCTTTTGATACAGCCCAGGAGAGGATTGGCCTTCTGGGCTGCAAGCACACATTGGTGGCGCATTGATAGACTTGTTAATTTAATGAACATGGCCTGAGAATAGAGTGAGACCAAAATCTGTCGGAGGCATATTTTATGGATTCAATTATGACTGATGCAACCTTTAGTTCCGTGGTGTATCTGAACATTATATAATGTCTTTCATGATCACGTTTCCATTAGAATAGACACATATGGAGACTGTGTGACTTACTGGAATATCATCTAGGCAGCCTTTTGAAGAATAAATTAATTTGGAACTCAGTGTCACACTGGCATCTTAACTACTGAACTTTTCTTCCTTTACATGTAGAGCTTTTGGGAAAGTATAATAAATAGTTTCCTGGAGCGCTTATCAAATCTCTCTCCAGCATGAAAGTAGTGTACAGCTGCAAACCAATTACGCTGAAAAGTACCCTTATGTTAACCAAAAAGAACTCACTGCATTCACTGAACAAATCCGACGACTTAAAACCTCCCAGGATCTTAACTTGAAAGCATCTACATCTAGGGATCTCTTAAAACGCATTAAATCAGAGATCTTTAAACACTGCACATCACTTCCAAATGTCAACCATTTTTCTGCAAGCTGTAAATACTTCAGTTGAAGTTCAACTGCCCAGATTCACCAGCAGCTGCCTCCCGTCAGCCATAGTGCAAATGAGACTTAAAGCTCCCTAGACTGGATAGTTATTCTACATAGATATCACCAAAGCAGGTGAAGACAACTCAGTAAATTTATCCTGGATATTCCAAGCAACGTAATACCTCAGCACATCTACATTGCCGTTGATCCGTAGCAGAGGCGAAATGAAAGGGGTTCAATTTACAAACTGACTTTTCTTGGCCTGAAACTGAGGGTTGAAATGCAGTGAGTCTGGCTGCTCGATATTGTCTTTTTTTCTGTCACACCTGCCAGTCTTTCAAGGTTGAATATGTTGAGTCATGCTGGGATGGAAAGGAACATGCTCAGCTGCCCTGACCAACTCCAAGTTGAGTGTTGAAGGAAAGCAGTGGACCAGATCATTCATCACCCACTGTGTACAGAAAGCTGTAGCAGATGAGAAAGTAACTGCGTGAAGCCCGGTGCTCCTCAAAGGACGTGTGAGTACATGTATCAGTAGTATCAAGCCACAATTTGGGACTCTGTTTCAAGGCTTTTAACATTCCTGGTGTCTTAGAGTAGAAGCCAACATGACATACAGGTAACATTCAGTTCTTGCACTGAGGTCCCTCAGCACGAGAATTGAATGATAGACATTTAAAACCCCTATTTAAATATATATACATTTATATTTATGTATATAAACCACCTATCACCCTATTGATAAACATTAAAAAAATACAGGTTTATGCTGTCTTTAAAAACTGGTGACTGAGCATTGCTGATTGATTTTATGAAGCAAAAACCACATTCATACAGTCTAGGATTCTAGGAAATCATTGCCTATTTTAATCCACAACTCCTTGAGCTAAGAGAGAATGCAATTTATGTTATGTTGGTGCATTCTATGTGAAACTAATAGAGCTTCTTGGCTTTTTTGCATCCAAAACAACTGGGAAAAGTGATCTTGTTGAAACCTTTCTCCCAAATGAAAATATCTATGAAGACATGATCTGAGCAATTTAAATGGCTTAGTTTTAAAAAAAAAACTTTAAAAATCAAAAATTGTTGGCTAAATTAAGCTGAATTTTTATTTCATTCTTTATTTGCTAAAACAATTCTGGTGTTAAATAGGAAGATAAGAAGGCGTAAGATACATGGATTTTGCTACTCTTTTAACTTCATTCTGTAGTTCCTGCATTTTTTTGAGGGGAGGCGGGCAAAGAAGAGTCGGAAAAGTCTGTGGTCTCTAAATAGCATAAAATGGAAAACCAAGAAAATGTGAAAGAAACAGAATGGATGCCAACAGGGAAGACATTTTAGTGAATTATACTGGCTTTGCATGACGAGTTCCACGAGAAAACAGATGGGAATTGGTAGACCTAAACTGTTAACCATCACTTTTGCTCTTCATATGTAGGGCTTGAGTCAAGCCAAGTCCTATTTATCTGCCTCTTTTCTCTCTTCTTTTGCAGTTCGAAGTCTCTAATCAAGGGATTGTCTTTGCTCATGTTCCGTCCTTCTAGACATTTAAATGTTTGCATTGGGATTCCCTTTGTAGGTTATAGAGAAAGTTTCCTCCAAGGACAGTTCATCATGCCTCACTTTGACTCATAGGACAGGATTTCCCCCTGCTTACTGCAGGGCAATTGGAGTGAGCGATCTTTAAAGGTCTCTTCCAGCGCAACGCATCCTATGATTCTATCGTTCTATGATTAATTATTCTTCTTAAGTGACTATAGAAACGACCTAGAGAACAAGCAAGTATGTACACTCACCCATTTAACAACTGAAAAGAGAAGAAGAATCACACTCTCAGAGGGTGCAGTGTTTACCAAATGAAGCAACCCTGGCTAGAACTTCTAATTAGTACACTAATACGAGTTCATGGTATTATACAATATACCACTGGCCAAGGACCAAAGAACAGAAGAATACAGTACTTTCTCAAAACATACAGTAGCTGGAGGAATGGAGGTACTGTGTTGCTTCGTTTGGCTATATCACCGACTTTGATTTAATTCACTAAGGAATACCCATGCCTGTCAGATTCACTCTATGACCCAGATGTCCTTGCTCTACAGGCAAGGGTGACACACAACTTTCTGGCTTTCTGTGACTCATACTCAGTTACCCTGTATGGTACACAACTCGCAATGGCCCTGAAATCCTCTGCAGCAATCATTCATAAAGGTTTATTTTCATCTACAGTGCACTAAGCTTTAACAAACAGCGTAGCAAGTATGGTGGGGGAAGGAACCAGCCCACCAATACACCCAATCAGGAAACAATAATGCGTCTCCTTTCTCATTATTGCCTGCACGGGAAATCAGTCCTTCTTTCTGACTTGCCCTTGGAGTGATGGGGAATATGCTGAAGCAGTTGTACCGTAGCCTAATTACTTATCACAAATATTTTAAATTAGTTTATACTCATTAATGTGGCATCTGGGAACTTGGCATTAAACCATCAATGACCTTTTTGCTAATCAAAGGCCTCAAAGCTTGTTATTTGGAGGGTGCTTCTCATACAGAGCTTTACCTCTGCATCAGGCTAATCAGACAGGTCAGTTTTTCTTGCTGAATTTGAATATGCTAGAAGTAATCTTGCCGAGATTGTTATTTAGAAGTTAGACAGGCATACAGACAGGGCTGCTTCTTTATTCTGCTGCTATGCTTTGCTATAAATGAGCTCCTTCACAGAATCACAGAATCACAGAATGTCAGGGGTTGGAAGGGACCTCAAAAGATCATCTAGTCCAGCCCCCCTGCCAGAGCAGGATCACCTACAGGAGATCGCACAGGAACGTGTCCAGGCGGGTTTTGAATGTCTCCAGAGAAGGAGACTCCACAACCTCCCTGGGCAGCCTGTGCCAGGGCTCTGTCACCCTCACACTGAAAAAGTTTTTCCTCATATTTTTATGGAACTTCCTCTGTTCCAGCTTGTACCCATTGCCCCTTGTCCTGTCATTAGACACTGCTGAGAAGAGCCTGGCTCCATCCTCCTGACACTCCCCCTTGACACATTTATAAACATGAATGAGGTCACCCCTCAGCCTCCTCTTCTCCAAGCTAAAGAGACCCAGCTCCCTCAGCCTTTCCTCATCAGGGAGATGTTCCACTCCCCTGATCATCTTTGTGGCTCTCTACCCACTTTGCAGATATCTATGTTGCTACTGACGAAGTAACTACAGCAAGCACACCTGAGCAACTGTAAAGGTGGTAGGAGTAGTGATGCTGAGGAGGACTCGAGGCACAGAATTCAGTTCAGTGTAGCTGCTGAGGAATGCTTGTAGGTTTGTGAATGGGGCTGAGTACTTGTGTTCAGTTATCAGGCATGACATTACTCTGTTCCAGCTAGCTCAGGTATACCTAAACTTAGTACTGCATTATAAACCTCAGCTGTGTGAGTCTTGCTTGGGTCACAGTCTGCTTAAACAGTCATGACATCCTACAGTGTATCCAGTTCTTGCTTGTTAAGGTAAATAGCACATTTCTGGGTTGCTTGCCACATGGTAGGAAATTAAAATGCATTTATTTCAATTATTTCTCTCATGACAAAATCAATACATTATGTTTCACCTTTCTAAAAGTGTTCCAGCACTCTCACCATAACTTGCTGTAGTTAGTATGATCAGTGATAGTTTTTCAATTTTAAGCTACAGCTGTAACCAAGAGTGATTTCTGCTGCCAAGATCGGTCAAAGTATCTTGCCTGTGAATTCACATTCCCTCCCACCCACGTCTCTCAGGCACACCCCCTGCCACAGTCTGCAAGAAGGACTGAAGTCTTCCTTTCATATCTGTAAGGAAACCTCTTATATTAGAAAAATTCAAGGAGACAGTTTTTGACAGATGTGTAGCTCTTTCACTCCACTAAAATTAGGTACATTCTCTTGTTCTGCAGTTCAGGATACTCAACTTCTGTCGCTGTTAAAGTCTAGACTGAATTTAAGGATATGTCTTCCTATGAAAACAGTAATTTTTACTAGTACGTATAGATATGCCATACTCATCTGTGGTTTTAATCTAGCTAGGCTGCATAGTGATTTAAGTGATAGCTTTCTATTCCTTCTTCTCTTGTATCTGAAATTACTGAAATTACAGCAATTCCATGGACACTTCCATATTGATGTGTTGTTGCTTTCTGATAAAAACTCCCAAATTTTCTATGACTTGTGGATATCATCATCCTTATTTTACATGGAAGAGCTGTTGTCGGTAGAAAGTCTATGATAGCTAAAAACTACATTTCATGACCAGTTTTATCTGGTAGTTCATATGGTGACTGTTACAGTGCAGGACAGGGTGACATTTAGATCTCCAACTGTTTCTTCTGAGTTTTATTCATTTCTTCTCAGTTTTAATTAGGAGGAAAAAAAAATAGAAGAGGAACTGACTCATATTTTAGCTCAGTAAAGAGATAATTGTGTGTTTGGGTATATATGTATCCATATGAATCTCTTTTTCACAATGTTTACGTTCATTTGCACCCTGCTTTAGAACAGTTACTAAACACAAGGCGTAGAATTGTAGAATGTTTTGGGATGAAAGGGACCTTCAAAGGTCATCTAATCCAGCTCCTTGCAGTGAGCAGAGATATCTTCAACCAGAACAGGTTGCTCAGAGCCCCATCCAACATAGCTTTAAATGTTTCCAGGGATGGGACATCTACCACCTCTCCTGGGCAACCTGTGCCAGTGTTTCACCACTCTCACTGTAAAAAAAAAGGACATGGAAAGCAACAGTGTGCTCCTGATATACTCCAGACAGGTAACTAGGCATTCAGCTATAAGCAGATTTCTGATTTATCAAGACACATTATCCATCATTTGTTTTAGACTTAGCCCCAATTTTATCTTTCATGGCACTGATGATGTCAGGTTGAAGATTGTGTTGGTGCGTTAAAAGACATATCAGGGAAAGGATTAATCTGACCAAATGCAGACATTCCTTTTGTAGATAACTGCACTATACCTTGTTTTCCTGGACTCCCTTAATAGTCAGTGGAGAGGAGGAGGATATACTTTGACAGTGCAATTCATCTTGTGCTAAAACAGACGTCTAAAACAGGGTAGATAAATTCCACTTCAGAAATTCTTCTTCTTCACATTGAAGGCAAAGGGACCTCAGGTTGACTAATTCCAATTCAGTGAAAATACCTAGACATGTGATAAAGATCTCAACCCTGGAATGCACTTGGGACTTCTTGCAAAACAGCATTTTTTCCATGAAGTTGTCTATTTCTTCAAACAGCCCATCTTCCTGTCTAATAAGAGTTGTGGGACAAGTAGTAAGACTGTTTAGGGACACCTGTAATAGAGCAGACCAAGCACGACCTTGTTACTCCAGATCTTCAAAGACCATGCTGGATAAATCCATCTTATAATAAACACAGGGTATCTTGTTACCGTGGCTTTTTTTCTTGTGATGTAGTAGAAATATTTGTAAAAAATTGTAGGTAAAATTATTAATTGTAAATCAAAACTACCTTGAGGCAATGCTTTCCTGTCTATCTGTATAGTGATTTCATCTTTCCTCCCATTACCTGTGATTCAAAAACTACAGTGAAGACATGAGTAGATGTCCTAAAAGCTCTGGACCATTCCTTTGAGAAAAAAAAAAAATTCAGAGGGAAGCAGAAACAAAAATTAGAATTGAAGTGTGTGTTCATGTTGTGGCTACCATTAAAGGTATACTTATCTAAAAGATTACTGTTATCAAAAAGTTAGACTTCCAGTCTAAGCTTCTAGTTCATTCCACAAAACAAGGCTATGTCTAGGAATTCCCGGTAGTCTCAGGCTGGCTAAGGAAAAGATCCTGTATGACAGACACATTTAGGTGGCTAAACTGAAAGAAAATATTATGAAACATGAGTTTGAAAAAAATACACTTTCAGGTTATTCAGTTCCCTGGCAGAATCTGCTGGTTTCATAGCTTTAGACAATCCTGAGATTGTCTACCCTGAGATCTCCAAATCCTTGGAGATAAAGTATCTTCACGCAAAAGGAGGAAAGGATTATTAATGTATATGAAAATATTAAAATATGTGATTGTTTTTACTGGTACAATATATTTACTACGAGTTAAACACAAGGAAACTGACAGCTAACAAATCTTAATGAAGTGTTGACGGTGTCTCAACTAGCCCCTAAACATTTATCCTTTGCCATGAATACATAAACCTCCAGAGATATTTTGAAGTAACTGGCTTCCCCTGGCTGAGATTTGGAGCTTACCCAGAATGGCATTATCAGCTCACAGAATGAGGCACAAGTCCATTGAAATGCAAGTAGCGGAAAAGAGTCTGTTTCTGCGTCACTGTTAGGAAAAGTACTAACACAGGGTAAAGAATTGCAGTATCGCAATTCTTACCCTGAGGGTTCTCTAGGATTATTTTTTTTCTTCTCAGTATGCGGTCTGCATCTTAATCTAAACCCACCAAATTAGCAAACAGACTAAACATAGTGCTTACATTAACACATAACGTCAGTAATTGTTTTATTTTGACAAATTTTAATTAGATATCAAGCTAGAAGTAAACATCAAACCCAGGAAATGGAACATAGTAGCTTAATCTGAGCAGTAACTGGAGATGGGGCCTATTTATAACACCGCAGTATAAGAAATCCGCAACTGCCAAGTTGTTGTACGTCTGTTATTTTGCTGCAGGCCATAATGCTTCAGAATTTCCTGGGCTTAAATTAAAGGAGAACTACTATTAGGTGTTTATAGCCTAGAGCTCTTGGAGCATATCTGAGCAGTTCCAATAGTTCCTGCAGGGAACATGGCGATGCCTCAGGTTATTTCCTTCACTGACCGCTTAGGTCTGCAAGGGCTTGTAATAGGAACTCACAGTGAGCCTTGTGCTTACAAGTCTGGAGTGGGTTGTGTTCATATTGTCTGAAGGGTGGAACAAGATGTTTACTGCTCTCATTGTGTCATGATGTTTCCTCACCATTGTTTTATTCATTTTGCAGATGGAGTGTGAACCAACCCAAACCGCCTTGGAGTAGAGAACTGGCTTACAACCCTGGACAAAACAAGAAACAAAAAAATGGGCACTGTAGGTATATGTGTTATAGGGAAAATAAGGTATAATGAAACATAAGAGAATAAATATAGCAATTGTGCTGAGGCTTGTAGCCAGATGTGAGATGTGTGTAAATGAGGAGACAAAGCCAAAGCATTTTGTCTTCCACTGGCCTTTTGAGGGGGTAATGCCCAGGGAACTGCAGGATTTACGTGTTTACGTGTCTTCACACATACATCGCAAACAGATAGGCTGGAATTTCTGAGGTTAAACCGAGTTGTCTGTCTCACCCGTGTACAAGAAGTTGGTACACTGTGCTGAGCTGGCAACCAGGAACTGCTGAAAAGGTGGTGGAACAGTGCCTGAACTGTCTGCAAACTGTCTTATTCCTGCCCAGCAGCACTGAGATTAGTGTGCACGGATGTGCAGGCTTGTGTGGGTAAGGATGCGTTTTGTGTTTATCTGTCTCAGCTGACAAGATTGTGGGCTTTTGGGGCTGGTTGGCGTGGGTAGCTGGGGATGGTCATCAGTGCAGTCCTCGTACCTGAACCCACTGCTGAATGCACATCCCCATCAGGAGCAGCGGAGCTGGCTGAGAGCCAGTAAAGTCATGACAGAGGATGAAGAGACCCCAAGTTAGGAAACTGCAAATGCTCTCTCAGATCCAAATCCAAACCAATGAATGGACATGGTGTTGATCTCACCACCTAAGTCACACAGTGATTAAGGCATTTTGATTCTTTTTAAGGGTGTTCCTCCATCCTCATCAGGGCAATCAAAAGAGGGATAATGCTTAAGGTGAAAGATTGGTTGTCCTGCTTTGATAGCACCAGGATAAAAGTTCTCTGGGGCTTCTGGACCAGGGGCAATCAGAGCGGGGAAGGAGGCGCAGCTGTGCCTATGGAGAGGCGAGGACAGATCAGGTGACCCAAATGGGCCAATCACAGTGTTCCTTCCCATGGTGCTCAGTATAAAAGGGCCCCTAACAGCCCTGGGGCTGTTAATGCTTGCTGTGCTAGGAGTGCTGTCATCAGCTCTTCCCCAGCTCTCTCTCTGTGTTGCTCATGTACCTGTTTCCACACTGTAGAAGGGCACAGTTTGCCGGAACAGGTTGTCTTCCTCTGCCCCCACCCCAGGTTGGAGAGGTAAAGCTTTTTTTCTGTTTCTTTTGGACTGTCATTTGGACTCTGGGACTTTTCTCTTACTGCTTGGTGCCCAGTTGTCACCTAGAAGGTGCAGATCTTGTATTAATATTTTCTCTTGTATTGTTGACTATATTTGCGTGGTTGATCTTCATTATTACTGTTAGTATTTTAGGTTTTTTTCATTAAAATGCTTCAAGTTGTTTTTTTTTTTTTCCAAGCTTAAGGTTGCTCTCTCTGAGTCCCCTGTTATCCTCCCCTGGGAGGGTGCTGGGGGGGATCACAGAGAGCATCTGTCAGAGTTTGGTGGCTGGCCCAGCCTTAAACTCTGACAACAGAGTAGCACTGAAAAAATAATTTATTTCTTGTCTTTGCCATTAGATGTTTGATTTCTCAAAATTCAGAGACTGTGTTTTTGGTAGGCATCCTGTTATTCTTCTACACTCAAGTACGCCAACTTTCTTGATCCTATAACCTACTCTAGCCCTCAGATATCTCTGGAGTTACTGAATATAGAATATGGTTTCATAGCAGGAGCTTAGTGGAATCACATAATCCTGTCTGTATTCAGAATGCGTGGAAGTATTTCTGGCCTCTTTTTCAGAGCTGGATGTCAAGTTCATTGATTTCAATAATTAATGAGTGTCTTGCAGCAATCCTAGCCTCTATGTACCTGTGTTCTTTCCCATCAGCTGAAGAGTTTATTTTTGACTGGGTACTTTAATATGCATCTCTTGATTAAACTGAATATCCTTATTTGATTTGATTGCCTTACACAGTGATTTCTAACTTCAGGTTTTTAACATTTTTCTTGTGCCTTTACCTCTTTCTCTTATTTTGTTTTTTTGTTGTTGTTGTTATTGTTTTATTATGTGGTTTAGGGCTGTATAGTTGCTATTTTTTTTAACAAATCTTCCCAACCATGGACTATCTTCTGACAGGCTAGGAGTAACCATTCCAAACATGAGAAGAAATAAACCTGTACTGTGTTTCCATTTGGCTATAAAAACATGGATAGATCAGTGACACATACATATGCATATATATTTGTATTTTTTTGTAACTTAAAACAGATTTTAAAGAGTTGCTGTGCCTACTCTAGTTACCTGGAGGGGAAATTAATGATCCTGATATCCAGTTTATGCATTTGTTTTATACTGCACATCGATAAAAGCATGTCAAATTCAAACCCTTCCTCATTTACAAATGGAAACTTCAAGGCAAAACTTGTTATAAGTTATAGGTCAGTCATTTGTTAAAGTCAAAAAAATACTGCTCTACTTGCAGATAAGCAAGATAAGTACAGGATGTGAGCCCACACTGCACCAACCTCCTGGCCTAAAAGTAGATAGGCAATGTCCATCCATTGATTAAATTATCTGCTCTTTTGGGGAAAATTTGAAAAGACAGCAAACAATTACATCAGGTGTGGCACTCCAGCCCTGGTACAGAGATGTCCCTGTTAATTGGAGATAGAAATCCAAAGCATATTTGTATTGTATTGACTGACCAAGACAGACATGTGGTGCTGTCAGGGATATGTAAAAACACATCAGAAAGCTTTGTGCAGTGCAACATGTTTTACAGGGTGGGGGGAAAAAAAAAGGAGCATATTGTTTCTCTTCTCCCTTGCTCTCCTCAAATCATGAAGTTGACATTCTCCTGACAAAATAAGGGTTTTTAGCCTTTTGAATTGAACACTTTGAAATTCTATATGCTGCCATGCAGACTGATTTCATTGTACCTAACGTTTAAAGGAAGGGCATTCACAGACAGTAAGTACCTTCTGAAGCACAATATTGAGGGTACAGAAAAGGAAAATGTTTTGCAGTAACTCTTTTCCCACTTCTGATCTTGCAGTATTGTGGAACACAGTCATTCTGTGGGACCTCTCCCTACGTGTCTTGTTGCTACAGGGAGGTAACAGACAGCAGTTGTGTCTTCCCTGGTCTATATACACAGTATATAGACATGGTGACCCAGCATAATGTTTGTCACACATGAAGTGTTGGCAGGGTGAGCAGATGGTGAAAGAGTGGAGCTCCTGATGATATCTGTCTGCTTTCCTCCCTGCTCCACTCCCAAGAGCCCCTTTGGGCCGTAGCCTGGCAAGGAACACCAAAACCTGGAAGAGGATAGATGAAATGCAGGAGCAAGGACAGATGGCAATCATGACAGCTGTATGTCCTTTAGGAGGTTTGAGAAGTAGAGAGGCAGATTGAAAAGGGTTTTTTAGGGACTGAAAACTGCCCTCCTCACTTTTTTCACTACACAGTGTTCCATGAAACCTGGAGTAATTGCCGTTTCCCGTATCTTAAATTTCTTTTTGAAGCAGAGTCCTTCAGAAAGTCACTCTGCATGTCAGTTAGACTTCCCCCCTCTCTAGCTTGAAGCAGATGAATTGTGTCAATATATGAGTGCATTTCCCATTCTTGAGACCTGTGTGCATCAGTTCCCAGGGAGACCAAAAAAGATGGTCCTTGCTCTTGGAAGCTCAGGAACTTTTGCAAGATTAATATGGCTTGGTGCTGCACAATCAAGAGGTGGTGGTTTGGTGTGGACAGCCAATAGGTATGGCCATGAAGGAGACTACGTAATCTAATTGTGCGTTAATGGAAAAGGAAACATCATAGAGCAGGAGTAGGAGAGAACTGGAAGAAAAGTCCAGTAATGGGGAAGGAGAGAAGTAATACAAGGAGAGAGAGGAGGTAAAGAACCAGAAGACAAGGGCAAAGAGGGAAGACTAAATCCTTGTAGGCTATAAAATCAGTGAAATGTAAAAATTTAGGCTTCTGATGAAGACGAAGTTGGGGTTTTTTTTCCCCCACATTTTTTTTTCTCTTCTATTTTCAAGGAGTGCAGTAGACAGAGGAGGCAGGGAGTGTGTGCGAGGGGGACAAGATTGTGAAGCTAAACCTTGTGTGGAGTTTACAAGAGTGTGTAGAAATAGGACAAAGGGCAATGGTTTTAAACTAAAGCAGAGTAGGTTTAGACTAGATTTTAGGAAGAAGCTCTTTATTATGAGGGTGGTGAAGCACCTGCACAGATTGCCCAGAGAGGTGGCGGAGGCTCCATCCCTGCAGACATTCAAGGTCAGGCTTGATGGGACTCTGAGCAACCTGATCTTGTTGAAGATGGGCAGTGGTTGAGTCGCCATCCCTGGGTGTGTTGAAGTGTGGCATAGATGTGGTGTTGGGTGATATGGTTTAGGGGTGAACTTGTAGTGTAGGGTTAATGGTTGGACTCGATGATCCCAAGGGTCTTTTCCAGCTTGAATTCTTCTCTGATTCTATGTCCCTACTCACTGCAGGGGGACTAGACTAGATGGCCTTTAAAGGTCCCTTCCAACCCAATGCATTCCAGGATTCTCTGAACTCCACTAGCTCCTTTTTCTTCACCCTAAGTACCTGACTTCATAATTTGAAACAAAGATAAATTATATATGTACTTTTCATTTATATATATTCATTTATATATGTACTTTTCATTTAACAGAAACCTTTAACTGTATTTACTGGACAAAACTCAATCCAAAAGTAGAACTTCACAGAAAAGTCTTTCTTGATGCACCTTAACCTCAAATAAAAGCTTTACTTGTGGTCTTGTTAATGCCCGAGACTGACTTCTCATTGATTTTCTGCAAGCAGGGTCAAGCTCAAATAACATCCCTAGCGTTAGCAACCTGAATAAAAGCAATGGAGTTCAGCAGGAGTTAGACACAGTGACTAAAACCCCATATGGAATCTGATCTGTCCTGTCTTACACAGAGGTTAATTAATGTTAGTTAGTTCTCTTTATAGTAAGAGGACTCCATGTCCCCCAGTGGTTTTAAATATCTTGAGGAACATACAATGCTGTGGGCGTAGTAGAGATACAATTATGCATTCAGTCACAAGAGAATTCAAACTGCTGCGTGGTGTGTTCCCTCTTTAGTCTGTGAGACTAACTGGGAGAGGCTCCTGCAAAGGATGAGCTCAGTGGGAACCCAACTTAGATGCATGCAATGACCCCTGTGGGGTCTCTCCCCCTATTCCTTTGTTCACACAGGTGTTAGGGAGACTTTAGCAAAAGATCCAACAACATTTTCTGTGAATTGACTGCAATACCAGTAAGCAATGCTTCTGCCACGCATGTCTCTAGTCCTGGAGGACTCCTTCATGGTCTTGGTCCATGATATCTTGGCAAACTAAGATCCTGTAGAGCACTTAATTCCTGTGCCTGACATCACATCTGCCACATGTGTGAAATATGGTGCCTTGTATAAAATTAAATGAATAAACTTTTTTTTTAAAGCAGTTTGAATAGCAATAAGGACTAATAGAAAAACGTAGCACTTCGAGGCTTCAAAATACTTTGCAAATGTTATTAGCATTAGGTAAGGTAAATGCAGTGTTCTTAGGCTTACTTAATGGATTTGGAAGGAAGGTTCTTTTTTCCCTTCTGTCTAGCAATTAACATAATTTTTAAAATACACTTTAATTATACATAAAAATAGAATAAATATTTTTACAGAATTTTTATTTAAACAAGCATTTAATTGAACTCTATTAAGAGCTACCATATGCTTTGTGTATGATAGACCATTATAACTGCACTTCCTCTGGAGGTTTGTAACCTTGGAGGAAATTACGTTCTTTGACATGGGCAACCTGGTATGTAATTGACTCAAAATTAGAGATTCAATAAATTATTATTAAAAACACATTAACACTGTAATAACTGGGTAGTCATTTTGACAGCTCTTAATAAGCTACTATAGCTGAAAGTAAATCAAGAAGCACTTGTAGAGTACTGAGGATCTGGCAGGATTGCAGCTTCAGTGGTCGATCAAGTGTGTTGTTCAGGTTACTGACAAGTTTTGAGACTAGTTCCTTGTCACTACTTGGCTTGCTCTGCTCTGTCACAATACAATCTTCTGAATTGTTCGTTTCAAACCACACAACCCTAAAACTTTAGAAGCTCTAGGACCAAAAACCACCAATAGCTCAAAAAGTTGATCTTTTCTTCCTGTAATTTCACTTGGCTCCTTTATGTTTTGTTGTTTATACATGCTTGACTTTTTGACTGACTAAAGCCTGGCTTGGCTTTGGCAGAGCACATAGAAAGGAATCAAGATTTATTCAAAAGGAATTTGGAGATGCCTCCCTTTCTGAAAGGGAATGAATTAAGTCCAAGTTTTGGCATTGTTTTAAATCATCACTTAGTGTTATTTTTCCTCTCATCTTTCATTTTCTTTCCTTTCTCTTCTGTGAATGTTTTACCTGTTTTTATTTCTTTTTTTGCTTTCTGTCGGGTTGTACTGAAATATTAACCGAAGTCTAGAGAATACTGCACACACTTCTGTCAACATTAAGCTGCTTCTATCAGTATATGTCATATCTCCTTTTATAGAGGTATAGCTGCAAGCAGTTTTATAGTGCTTATTGTATTCACACTATAGCAGATATGTTAGAGCTCTACTTCCCTTCCTGTAAAGACTTGGAATTTCAAATTCATTATTGGCATCTACAAGATGAATTCCTCCTACCCATTAATGAGTGTTAAGCTCTTCCTGTGATGGTTCAGTTTACCACTCTGTTTGTATGAGTTGGTTTCCAATATGTATTAAGCAAATGCAGTGGGATTAGGTTAAACAGCTAAATTTTTTTGCAATGGGGATGGTGGAACACTGACACAGGTTGGCTGGAGAGGTAATTAGATGCCCCATCCTTGGAAATCTTCAAGGCCAGGTTGGACAGGGCTCTGAGCAACCTGATCTAGTTGAAGATGTCCCTGCAGGGGAGTTGAACTAGATGACCTTTAAAGGTCCCTTCTATTCCAAAATGTTCTAAGATTCTACAAAATCACTTTCCTCTGTCAAGTTTGATTTATCCATGTGGTTTGAGGCCCGTGACCAGAACCACCTGTCAGCAGATGTGTGAAGATGAGCAGGTAGGAGCAGTAACTTTTTCTTCTGGTACCTCTGGAGTGTGGTGATCTACAACTTGAGCACTTTACCTCTTATAACTGACTTGAATGCCTACCTTGTTTTTTTCAAGGTTAGGTTTTTCAAGTGTTTGGGCACTTGCAGAATCAGCTGGAACCTTCTCCAATTAATGCGTATTTTCACTGACTACAGGAATGTAAATGTCTTAAAGTTTGTCTGGCTTTCTAGGAGGTAAGTTAGTGTTGCCTTGGGACTATTTCCCATATTGCTGCATGATTCTCAGTTACAATACTCAGAGGAGAAATTCAGTTTAATAAGCACTAATGAATCTGTTACACAGAATAAAAAGCTGACCTAGCAGCTATTCATTTATTTGAAAAGCAAGGTAATAAATACTTGCTGGTCATGTGTGAGCAAACTAAATTTTATATGGGTAGGCAGAGATATTTGTGTTTTAGATGTGTCACTGTGCTGCTCTTTCCACATCCAGAGGAATTTTCCCCTTCACCTCTTCCATTACGATGGTGACTATAATCCTTCAAGATTACAAAATATGTCCACACATCTGCTGCGCTCGCCCATAACTAGAGCCATTGACTACTGGATACAATTAGCCCCTTCTCAGACTTCCATGTAAAGCTGGCTTTGTAAGCTCATTTTCTAGGTTTCTTTCACATCTCCTAGAGAGAGGCAGTCACTGCAGGGGGCAGCTCATGCCATCAGCTGTAGACACCTGACTTGAGGTAAGTCCTACTGTAGGGACACTTGCTGCTTCTCCAGCAGGTGCGTAGAAGAAAAAGCAGATAACAAGTTGAAACAGAGAAAGGATTTTTAAATGCCTAAAGTTTTACACAGTCCCTCTCTCCTGCCTTTTCTTATATTTGATTAAAGTATCTTAGCCAGTTTTCCAGTAAAAAATGATACTGTTAGCCTTAATCATAAATTAAAACCAATTACTAATTCTAAATCTGACTAATTTTTTCTCTCCTTTTTAATATCAATCTTCTCTGCCTTTCCAGCTATATTTGAGTCTCTCTTCTCACTTTTCATTTTTTCCTTGTCTCTCTTTGTAACGTTGTGACTTTAAGTCAAAGGAAATCCGTACAGCCGCTATATCTGATAATAGTTTTTCCTCTGCCTCCAACTCCTTGAGGAACAGCACTGTTTGTTTAAATAACTGCAGAGACTAACATGGTTGAAAATAAAAAGAAAGCTATTTCCAGGAGAATCTTTTAACCGGATTGGCTTATCATATGTCTCAAAGACAAGGAATGGATGGAAAATGATTGTCCAGAATGTGCAGAAGGCAAGATTTTCTCATCAGACTAAAGATTTAAGTCAAATTAATGTGACCATGTAACTCAGCCTTAGTGACACCAGGTGCCTACTTCTCAATGGAACTAAACACTTTCTTTAATTTGCAAGGTGCACGTCTCTGCCAATGGCCAAATTTGGCTTTGGACAGGCTTATCAGTGATTGCATTAAGCTTAGAGTTTTGCTTCCTTTTTCACCTTCTTAATGACCTTTACTTCACTAATTCAAGATGCTGCTAGTTTGTCTAAGTGTATATGCTGTAAAATGACTTACTGATACATTACTAGGAGGTGACACTAGTCAGTGTCATCACTGCTGGGGTGGCAGTGGCTTTTTTAGGGCTGAGACAACTTGTTTTCTTCAGCCTTGAGAAGGCTCAGGGGAGACCTCAGTACATAAAGTGTGGCTACTAAGAAGATGGAGACTCCCTTTTTATGAGGAGTCACATGGAGAAGACAAGGGATAACGGGTACAAGTTGCTCCTGGGGAAATTCTAATTGGACTCCAGAGGAAAATTTTTTGCCGTGAGAACAATTAGACATTGGAATAGTCTTCTAAGGGAAGTGGTGGATTCCCCAACTGAGACAGTTTCAAGGCTCCACTTGACATGGTGCTAGGCCATCTCATTTAAACTATTTCTTTACCTTGAATAGCTGGACCAGGTGATCCTTGAGGTCCTTCCAACCAGACCATCTGACATACAAATCCAAACTGCACGTACATTGCTTCAGGAATGGGGCTTTTTCTAGAGAAAACCAGCTAGGTATGGCTAAAACTAAACGATCCTCATGGCTACACTTGCATTTATTTCTAGGACTACTGCGTGCAAACAATATAGACAAAGATATGCTGTGTCTAACTTCCTGGGCCTTATAAAACCTGTCTTGTATGACCTTGCTCTCTCAAACAGTTCCAGTTCACCTCATGTCATGAGATATGGACACTGTTGAAATAGTACTTTGATGGGCCGTGGTACAGCCTTTAAGATTATTTCAAGCACATGAAAAATAAACACATTTTGTGGCTGTAATTGTTTTTATCTACAGAGGGTACCACACAAGGTTTGGAAAGAGACCAGGAATAAGTGGTGTGTAATATGGGTATGGCCCTTGTAGAGACTAGCCAAGAACCTGACCTGTGGCTCATAAGTTTTCTGGAGTATCTACTATTAGTAGAGGAGATGTAAAGAAAGTAATTTTTATAAAAACTTTCGTTTTCTTGGTTATTTCTTCTCTAGAAGCTAAATATGCCTATAGGGCTGGACACAGCTGAAAACAGCAGATTATAAATCTAACTATGATGATACGTTTTGCAGTTCTCAAGTACAACATAACTAGATTCAGAGGGACAGATGGAAGGAACTAGATATCTTATACAGGTAAAGAGAGCTTTTGGGTTCCCAGAGCTATCCATGTAGTGGATATATTGAGAAAGAGGTTTTCTGTGATTATTTATCACTCCTGAATGATGGCTTCCAATGAAATAGTGAGAATGTAAGTTGTGTGTTTCCATGCGTAAGATTAGAAGAGATGTTGAAACTTATTTTTAGGATTTTTGACTTGGTAGTAAAAGAATACAAATATTTTAGGACTTAACTGATTTTGAATTTGACATCAGCATTGTATCCTGCCATGCATCATGCCAAATCAATATTAATAATATATGTAGATGCTTACTGGCAGATGCACTGTTAAGAGAAATACCAGTAATTAAACATATGGATTTCTTTCTTGCTACTGCATCAGTAATTTTTCTTTTTATCATTAAGAAAAATGAAGGAAATTGTTGATATTTTCTTCCTAGAAGACTTCACTGTAACATGAACTAGTAAATCTGGTCTGGTAGTCATTGGATTTGTGAGTGCACTGTTGTTCTTAAACCTACCCAGGGGCATTATGGAGAGGAGAAGCTTGTTTTGTCTTTAACTCAATGACAAGGAATTGTAGCAGGCAATGATACAAAAGACAACCATCTCATGAAGAAAAATGAGTGGTAACAGACTAACACAACAGATGAATGCTCACCCAAACACTGATTTCCTTTTCCGTGGAACAAAGTCTTGTACAAGCATTTGCCAAGAATTCACCCTCTGGAAAATCCTTGACTTGTCAGAGGCTGTAAGTCCTCTCAATACCTTTCAAGCCCTCAGCATTGAAATGGAAGCTGATAAATTACCCTCTTGGTCACAGGCTTTGGACTGACATCTCGCTGGTGAAAATCTGTTCATCCATCCAGGAAAGATGCTACAGAAGAGTATGTTGACAGACACATGGGAGAAGATTGATGTTAAGGACAGATGTAGAACCTTTTCAAGTCAGCTTGATATAAAGGTCAAATCTTTGGCCTGTTTACCTTTATATTAATTTATTTAAAGGATTGTTTGTCCCATGTTGCTTGACCACAGGATATTTTATTTTGCATTTATATATTTACTTTCAGACTGCAGTTGTGTGGAGTCAAATCTGTGGTGGTGAAGGGGAAAAACATTTTCTTTAAAGCGCTCAAGCAGCAGACACTGTGAAATACAGCTTGTACCACAAAGAGCAGCTCAGTCTAATTATAAGCATCTCATTTCCCATGAGCAGCAAGAAATGTTTTCCTTGGTTCAAGGCTTTTGGGGACAGCCAACCCATGGCGTGACTTTTGAAACATAATCAGTTCAGTGCAGATGGTCGCTGTGATTTGACAAAATAATGATTCACTTGAGCTAACTAGTGTGCAATTGCTCTGAATTTAACTAGAAAGAAATACAGAGATGATCACAGGCTTCAAGTCTTAAACCGGCGCAATGTGGTATATAAGAGCTTTGCAGAACTGAAAGCTTCACACAAATGAGTAACTCATTACTGTTTTCCTATAAAAAAAATAACAAAATCGCTCCCAGCAAAAAGCTGCTTTAAGTGCAATGAAACTTTTCTTCTCTTTAAATGTAGCTGCCGTTATATAGCCTAGCAAATGCCACTGCGTGCAACATGGAGTGGAACATGAATGAAATTCTACTGTCACTGCACCAGCATAAATCAAGGAAGACTTTATTTAAGTAAGTGAAGTTTCAGCTGTTTATTTGACAACCAAGCACTGTAGATAAAATTCTCTAAACAGTCCATTGCCCCATAATGCTTAGCTAGTATAAATCAGTGTAGCGCTTTTAGCTTCAGCCAGAGATTTCCCAGTTTGTACCAGATGATATATAGGGACTGAAAGAGGTTCAAAGCAGACAGCTGCATGACTTTGAACCTGGTTCTAATCCTCATCACATTTTCAGCATTTTAACTTCTGCTAGCTGTGCTATATGGCTATTAGAAATGTCCTCTTATATAACAAATATTTCAGCAGTGTGCCTGAGCATTTTAAGAGACAAGTGTTTGTACTAGCTACTCTGAGAAAGTGAGATCAGAACAGAAATCAGGAGACATAGGCTTAAGACAGAAAAAGACTTTGATACAGATCTTCAGGATCTGTATCAATCAAATTCCTGCCTAAAATGGACGTGTAGGTATTTTATTTTAAATCCTGTTGTCTGTGATGAGAACAGATGCACTTCCGTGTGAGATCAGAGGTGTTCAGTAAGTTGAAGAATTTTTTGTTCAAAAGCTGGTTGAATGGATCTTAAAATTCGAATCGTGCTGATCTAGTTGCTAATCTAGGTCATACACAGAACCTAAAGAAGACAGGAAAAGTATTTTTGCCAAAATTCAAAATATTATACTAGTGGTGACCAAAGACAGACTATACCTATGACATGAAGCTTAATGTCTTTCAAAAGAAAGCACTTTGCAAGGGCCCTCTGAAACTACGTGAAACTGCTTTCCTTCAACCATACCCTTATTTGCTTATGAAACTGAATAATTCTTCCAAATGAAGGATCGTGTCTGGAGGAAGTTGCAAAGCTCATGTAGTTTCTACCTAGATCCCATGAGTGTTCTCATTAACAGACCAACTCACACCAATGTTAACTGAGTATTTCTACCCCACAGTCTAAAATACTTGGGGTGTTCATTCTATAGGAATGACATTAGTATAAATTGTTTGACCTAGACTAATTTAAATGTGTACTACTATATCCTGTCTTGACAGTGTTGTAGTACTCTGAATCTTTAATGAGAATTGTAAGCCCATCAGTATAAGCAGATGTATTTTATCTTACAGGTGCTTTTATATACTGAATCCTCAATTTCTAAAATGTTTTTTCCAGATCTTTAAGGTATATAATCAAGGGCAGAGGAGGACCATGTCACATCTTGAGGAGCCATAATGGTAATTCTAAGTTATTTTAAATAAATGTGAGTTAGTTTTTCTAGGACTGCACATACTATATGTTTTCCCAGAAGAAGGTCAGGAAGACATTATCTATTGTTTTTTTCTTGAAGATGTCATGAATTGCTTTTCCTTAAGGAAGGAAAAATTAAAAGAAGCTACTGTATCTTCTGTACTGCTGAAAGGAAGAGCTCTGTGAATCAGAAAACCTGGGCTTGCTGCAAGCTAATTACTATGCCTCACAGACAGGTCACACAGAAGAGAGACAGTTTTGAAGAACGTTATCATAGATTTCTGATATCGTGTCTGCAGAAGTGCCACCACATCATTCCAGAGGAAAAATTGATTTTTGCAGCAAACTTTTACATCTAAAGGAAGGAAAAGAAAAAAGCGTTTCTGAGCTTCTTGGTGCACAAGAAAATCGGGTAGAAAACGTATTCTTTTAACACAACATGGAGTGGACCTGTCTGATTACCAACAGTAGGGATTTGTGTTACGTATTTGGCCACTGCAAGATAAAGTGATGCATTGCACAAGTTAATGTTCCCACCTCACACTTATGTTCCGACAACAACAACAAAAAAACCCTTTTAAAGTAGTCATGGGTTGATACATGCTGTAATCTCCCCTGATATGTGAAAGGTCAGAAATGTACCTAGTTGTGGACTGTATGCTCGTAATTGAAATGTATTTGAGCTCTGAAGTATTTCCTCCAGGGGAAATTTAATGGAATTGTTTCATTGTATACTCCTCAGCACCATCAAAGAGTGGCTTGAATGTACAGAAGTTTTAAGTATTTACTTGTCGACAGCAAGGTTGCTGTAGCAACTGTTTCAGTGTAACTCCTGTCAGATTTGAGTTGGACTGTGTTTTTATTTATTTGCCATTAGGTTTGATACCTCTGATTATGAAAATATTCAAAGGCCTAACTCTGCAATATTTATTTATTTTTTAAAGATATGAAAATATGCTAAAGATTTGTCTATAGCACCATGGGAGCCAGTGTTGCTACTTTGATTTAGCCCCTGTCTGATTCTAAGACTCCTGCATATAGACTATGAATAGTCAATTTAGGTGCATATTGAAAAGCATCAAGTAACATTTGAAATGTCTTAGGGTATCTTGTTTGTCCTTCAACTGTCATGCCAAAGAACCTAAAGTGCTCTACCATATCTTGAAACCTCTGCAGATATCTTGGGTACCTTATGGTTTCTCAGATGACACTTTTATCAAGCCTTTGCTATGTTGTTCCTCAGTTATGGAAAGGATTGTGCTTAGCATTGACTAGACATGCAGTGTACAGCTAGAGTTTCCCAGTGTGTTTTGCACCAAAAGCAGAGTGTGTAGGTGTGGTGGTTTGGCCCAGCTGGCAGCCAAGCTCCTGTTAGAACCCCTTACTCACTGCCCTGCCCTAGGAGGGGCAGGGAGGGAATGGGAAGGATGAGATGGAGAAAAATTGTGGGTCAAGATAAAGACAGAACTATCGCTTGCCTTTTACTCTCATGGGTTAAACAGACTCAGCCTGAGAAAATTAATTTATTGCCAATTAATATAAATATATAATTACTGAAGCAAGAAATATATAATTGTGAAATAAACAAAAAAAAATAAATAGGACAAAAGGAAATGGCCTCAAGTTGTACTGGGGAAGTTTAGATTAGATGTTAGGAAAAAATTCCTTATGGAAAGAGTGGTGAGTCATTGGAACAGGCTGCTCAGGGAAGTGATGGAGTTGGCATCCCTGTAGGTGTTCAGAAAACATGTGGATGTGGCACTTTAGGAACAGCTTGAAATATACTTCCAAATTTTCTTCTGGCTGAAGCTCAGATGACCCACAGCCCTCGTGCTAACATGCATAGAGGTGATGGCTACGTGACAATTTACTGCAATTCTGAGGCAAGTGATCTGGCAGGAGACAAGACAGTGCAGCTGAGTCACAACATGGAAGCTTCATAATTAAAATAGACTGGCGGCACATAGCTTCTTGTTCCAGAACAAAGAGATAATAAAGAATTGAGTGGGGCTACTGTGCAATGTTTGTGTCTTTCTTGCAGAGTAGTTGTTATCCACGATGCTTCCAGCAGTTCCTGAGTTGGGAAATGCAATTTTTTTTAGGCCTTGATGTAGTGTCAGGGTGATTCTTCAGTAGGTATCGCCCCTGTTTCATTTACTCCTGAGCACCTAGGCAAGGAGAAAGGTGTAATGCACCTCAGGAAGCCTCCTAGTCTGGCAAACCTTGAGATGAAGCAGTAAAGTGCCTTAGGATACTAGACCCTACAGTCAATATAGGCTAGGTCTGTTCTTGTAGCATGGTTAGTATGGCTCAATGCCATATGCTTCTGATTAAGCTGGACTGCAGGGTTAAATGCTTCAGTGGGAGGACTCACTGACTGACGTTCCCTTTGGGAGCCATCTGTATTCAAAACCCAGAAATGGGTTTATGGCGTTGTAAAAAGACCTTTTGTTGTTAAGTGACTTGAAATCCGAAGGCAGAGGAGGAGACTGCCTCAATGGTGGTGGGTGGATCAGAATAGAGGAAACAAATCTCCGCTTTGTTTCACATCAGGAATTAGTGGGAAGAAGTGTGTCTTTTCTTGGCAGTGTGGTCTCACTTGCTCTACACCTCTGGTACATGAAATAAGACTGCTGGAGAGATCACTGAGCTAGAAATAGGCTAAACTCAGAGCCACAGGGACAGCGGAAACAACCAATGCCTGCCAAAGTCCTCTTGTAAACCTGCTGTATCTACTAAAGCTATTGTAAGTGCAAAGACACTTAGGAAACAGATTTGCAATTGGAACTGTGGTTTTTTTTTCTGCTCCAGAAAACACTTGCAAACCCATTAGGCATTTTATGACAATGTTCTGTGGCTACCTGTAGTTACAACAGATGAACAACAGCTGAACTATCAGTTCTTTCCAATAACATCCTGAAGTTGGAAGAAAATCAAAGAATGTTATGACACTGGACTGGACAAAAAGGTGAGGATATTGCCCATATAAAATTAATATACTGTGTAAAAACCTACTTTACTGTTATTAATTTTAAAGCCCCATTAACTTAAAAGGCAAAAATGATGGACGGTAAATTGTTTTTTTCAGAGTTAATCTTCCATTGAATGGAAAGGGCATGTTATTTGCCTTCCGTTAAAGTGGTATTAAAGTTACATTCCTAAATGTTTACGCAAAAGTGATGTTGTGTGAAAAATGAGGTAGGACGTGGTACCCTTTAACTGGAAATTTATTTTGTGGAGGGTGATACGATGTGGATCACCAGGATTCCCTCTTCAGTGTAAGGAATGTTTTGAGGTAGTACAAAATGGACACCGTACAAATGAAAACATGTTCTGCAACTTCATTTTGGACTGTTCATGCAGTGTTTCTCGTTACAGAATCCTAGTATTTTGTAACTGTTCATGGAGTTTATACCCATAGCAGGTTAAAGAACCAGAACTATGGGTATATTTGTTTGTAATTTATCCAAGGTAACTCAAGAGGTACCTGCTCAGAAATCAAACTCAAGCTTCTAACTAATAGCAGCTTTAGCAAAAGATCAAAAGCAAGCTGGACTGTCTTTTTAGAGGACTTGTGCAGAATGAGATTACAGAAGTTTTACAAGCTGTGATGTGTCAACAGAGCTCTGCAATTGTTTCCTTGAATGTGTGTCACCTGTGACAAATCTGACATTGGATTTAACCTGTTACAAAGAGGGATTACACTAAATTATTGCCATCAGGCAAGAGTGTGTATAGGAGCTGTTACCACCCATCACCTAACATGTGCTGACTTCTTTGCAAATGTCCTATAAACCTGGGGTCTCTGCTGGCGTAAAATGTCATAAGGATTATTGTAAATGTGACAGTTGGCAGCAGCCAGACATACAAGTATGCAACAGGAGATTCTCCATGCTTGAATTATTTCATAGCCTACATGGACATGCCACATGTGGGGAAAACCTATCATGCAAGCAAAATCAGCAGGGGCAGGGATTTCAAATCATAAGTTTGCTACAGGGTGTTGATGTTGGGAATTCAAATTTATTTCTTTAATTTCAGTTAATTTCACATTTTCGCTATTACTTGTGTTTATCTTATATGTAATTGCAACACATGCTTTAAGCACAGTGAGGGTGTGTGAAAAGGAAGAAGAGATCATATGAAGAGAAGGATAGAGGTTATGTTGGATGAGGCAGGGTATGAAGGAGAATTAAAAAAAGGAAAGCTTGGAAGAGAATAATGAGCCCTTAGAATGAGAATGACATGAGGATGAAGTGAGGAACAGATCAGAAAGCTTTCACTAACAATCAAAACTTGCTTGATGATACCAGTAATCAATACAAAGGTCACACAAACGTTTTCTTGGCCCATCTCAGATCTTACTGCATGAAAGTTGTGGTTGTCAGCAAAGGTGGAAGAGGAAGTAATAGATGAAGAATCACTCTAGACTTACAGGTGTTCAGCTGGAGGTACCTCTTGGAGACCTTGTCACCGCTGAGCTCTTCATGTCAATGGTTGAAGAGAAGCCCAGAATCTGAACACATTCCTTCATCCACTGACTACACTTGGAAACAAGAGTGATTGTGTTTCTAAGACAGATGTATGGAATAAAGGTTTAAAGTATTTGTGCAAATGCAGACTTGAGTTTTCTGGACCATGTATCAGAAAAGGGTATTTTTACAAGTTAACTTTTTATTTCCTCTAACATTGTTCTTCTAAGTGGCACAGGTGAGTATCATTGTATTGTCTGGTGAAGTTTCTCTTCCCACCTGCTGAGTTTTATGTACCCTAAGGAGAAAGAATGGAAATTTGCTTCTAGGGATTTCTTTTTAAGCTGTCACTAAAAGTAGAAGAGAAAGATATGCCAGGTTACCCAAGCTTTTGTTATAAACAAACTTTGAAAGTTAAAAGTTGACAGTGACTTTTTTCTTTGCAAAAAGTAGTGAAAGTCTGCATTTACTAGCTAAAATCAAAGGTCTTTTTCTCCCTTCTTCTTAAGATGTTGAACAAACATTTCAAAATGTGAAGTCTTGTCTCTTTCTTATCTGAGACACACAAGGCAGAACAAGATACTGGGGACTTTGAAAGCAAGGTGAGAGTACTTACTTATCCTGTAATAGCTGCTCTGTCTAAGGTTTGAAGGATGCTGACTTCCATCCTTTCTGGAACACTACTTAGTTACCTCTACAGCACATATAGTGCAGAAGTTTTTATAGTAGATTATGTCTGATGCCTTCTACATTTATCAAAGTTAAGTGGAAGGTCAAAATCACTACTGTTCTTTTTCCACTAGAACAAAAAAATGTATTGCAAAGCAGAGAAACTTAACAGAACAAGAAGAAAATTAAACCTTTGTTGAAAGGACTATGCTGGGACCAAGTTTTTGGACTGAAAGAAGCATTTTTTTTCTGTGCTGAGATGCCTGAATAGTGTTCTCCATCCAAACTCTTTTCCTGTAGGACTGTGTAACAAATTGTTAATTTCATTTCCTACTTCATAAAATATACACAATTGTCCTGAATTAAATCAGTTATGAACAGAAATAAACAATAAGGAAGTATTAGAGGCAGAAATGCTATCTCAAATAGGAAGTCTTAATGCCAGTATCACTTTTTCTTAGTCTGTTACCTGAGTATATGGATCAGTTTTGTCTTACAATTATCTAAACACATCTTCTGCACTTTCTTTTCATTTATTGGTTTAACAATTCAAAGTTGTTTCAGTTATTAAAGACAAGCCATGTTTCTTCCCCCTGCCTCCACATGTATCTTTTGTATTTTAAATCTATGTGGTTTAGAAATAATTTTCCCATTTGCCTGAAATTGGATTATGGAATTTAATAATAGGGTGATCATTTTTTTAATTGAAGATTTCGATACTTCTTTTTCAGAGAGAAGAAGAAAACCCAGAATCTTTTAGATGTTTTTGACAAGATACAGCTTCATAGTAGAAAGACTGTTAAAAAAAAAAAAAAGATTCTGTTCACTCCTTCCCTCATACTCTCAGTTTAAAACATACCATGCTCAGAGTTATTCCATCAGCATCCACTGTCAGCTTTGCCATCTCAATCAAAAGGCAGTGATTTTCTGTTTGGCTTCTGTTGGGCTAGCACAAGCTGTGGAGCAGCCTGTTTCTTCCAGTTCTTAGTGCAAGCTGCAAATGTGGAGATTTTGGGCAAGACAAGTCATTTATGCATTGAAAGTGCAGCTTTGGGCCAGCCAAAACTATTTACAATTTATGGCTGACATATCCATGTCA
The DNA here is from genome assembly GCA_020746105.1 of Trogon surrucura. Taxonomy (NCBI): domain Eukaryota; kingdom Metazoa; phylum Chordata; class Aves; order Trogoniformes; family Trogonidae; genus Trogon; species Trogon surrucura. The sequence goes on along the minus strand of CM036620.1, from coordinate 76,438,117 downwards.
CTCTGAATGAAACAAAAATGACAGTAGTGTCAAAACAGTTCACTCACCAAATCCAAAATGCCAGTGATTGATACAGCTCCTGCCTGTGACACCTCAAGTATTTGGTGTATTCAGCCAGTAGCTTCCAACTCTTAGTGATACATCTAGATCACTGCGCAACTAGATTTATCGCTTTGCTAGGTGTGTCTAAATGGAGTCTCTTCTTCTTTTCCCCTTCTCTTTGTTCTAGCAAGTCATAGAAAAAAAAAAAAGGAAAAGTCAAATTATTGGAGTGCGATTTTTCAAAAGCACTTAGCATTTTCCTGAGTCATCACCCAGTGAACTCTATGATTAAACGCCTGCTGATTTCCATGGCAGCAGAGTTATGCTAATTCATGCTACTCCTGGACATGCCATGCTTAAATACATCTGTGACATGCACTTTCTTTTCAGCTGGGATTATTTAGCGCCCATTGATTTCTTTTTGCTTTCCCTTTCCTTTTTTGTGCTCTGGTTGTCAAGCTAGTAAGTCAGCTGGATGTCTCAGTACAACAATTCCTGATCAAAGTACTTCAGGAAGGAACAGCAATTCCCTCATTCGTTAAAAATAAAGCAAAAAAAAAAAAAAAAGGAAGTAGTACACTGCAGAAAAATGTTGTATAGTTTGCTGGCAGCATGCTAATTTTTAAACAAGATTCATACTAATAAGAGCTTCTACTCTGCCATTCATTACATGGTAGAACTTTTTGGTTCTATTTTTTGGCTATTATCATTCAATGAATTATAATTCATTGTTCCTTAAGCTGTAATAAGACTGAATAGTTTTATTTCACTTATTGAGAGGTATGCTGGCATTTGTTTGGGTTTTTAATGCATTCTAATAATAAGCTGTGTAGGGATACAAATGTACCCATAGCTGCATTTTTACTAACTTCGCATTCCTTCTAAGTTCTCTAGGGCAATTTGAAGGATATTTTTTTTTTAAGAAGGAAGTTTGTTTTACATTTTGGGGATGTGGGAATGACTAATAATGCATTACATTTTAGACCCTTGAATCATGGCAGAATTAAGTTTAAAAGAAAAATTTGATATTTTTTTTGATATTCAGCACAGTTTCCATGAAATTTAGAGCAAATGAATACTTACAAGGCTGCAGAGAGTGACTACAAGAATCCCAAAGCATTCTGTGGTTTCCCAGGTGCGCTGTAGCAGTCAGAGTTTTCTATCAAATCCTAATACTAAAGCACTTTGCACTAAACATAATAATTAAGAAATATCTACGCAGATGTGGGGAACTGGGATACCCTTGTTACATCAGTGTTCTTTAGCACCACATGACACCTTTATGTTCTTCACATGTCACAAGAGCATATATAACATATAAGGACAGGCTGACTCTGTCCCAAAAGAGTTATTGTAAAGGAGAGAAAAGGGCTGCACAGAAACGCACCCACAAAAGTGAATTTACTTGTTTATAGTCATAGAAAAAGGCAGAAACAGACAACAGGCTTCCAGACCATGTGAAATGGGACTAAAACTGAAGTTTGTACCAGCACCTAAGGCACTTAGATCCCACAACCAAGACTTCAGTGACCATTTAAGGATTGCCTAAAATTCAGAGTGTCTCCTCAATTTCCTTGAAGGTTCCCAAGTATCTGATCTCAAGAGAGACCAAAAATATCTCCTCTCTGAGGAATGAGTAGTCTGGGGTGAAATGCTGAGGTGTCCATCACAAAAAAGTGCATAGGCTGCGGAGTGAGTAGTTTGGAGTGAAATGCAGGGAAATGCTGAGGTGTCCATCACAAAAAGTGCATAGGCAGTGCACAGCCAAGCACGGAGAGCTGCCGCAGCCCCAGGCACGTGCACTGTTTGGTGGTGGTCCTGACAGTCTCCTACCGTGTATTCTCAGAGTTGTTTCTTGCAGCTCTGAGCTGAGGACCTGTCATTCTCTGGGAATGATGAACAGTTCGGGAATTTTCTCACATTCCCTTAAAAGCCCACCCTGGGTACTTGCACAACAACGGCAACTTATAAGTTCATCCAACTCTACAGCCCCACCACTTGAACGTGACTGGAGGAGAAAGAAGTAGAACCAATGTTTAACTGGGAACCTAGAAGAGCAGGCAGGGGACTGAGTTCACTCCTGTCCTCAACATGATGAGGCAACACTCCACATCCCACCTCTTAACACCAAGTCATTGCTTTTCACAGCTCCAGGTCAAAATGCTTATTGTCGTTTAGACACCAGGAATTATCATTCAGCTCCCCTTACTCTACAAAGCGGGCCAGTATCTATGTGTCTTTAAAAATTTGAATGTAAATCACTTCACAGGATGCCGGCCTTCCTCTTAGGACTACCTTCCACAAATCAGGAAGATTTCCAAACCTGTTCAAAATTTTGTGGCCCTGTTTTTCTCTTTTGTCAAGCATGCTGAGCCAAAGGGACCATATTTCTGCCTACATTGTATTTCACCAGAACAGTGCAATAAAATATGTGCGCATGAATTGTCATATCTCTAGAATATATGAATTCTCATAAACTCACCAGATGTTTTGAAGCAAGCACTAGGTTTTAATTGGGGCATTTAAACTGGAAAAGGCCAATCTGCAATGACACTGTGGTTCTTATTTATTTCAGGCTGTTTACATTCTAGAAAGAAGGAAATAGAAAGTTTCTTCTTCTGTTAAACAGAAAAAGAAGGAACAAAGTAATCATTCCATTAATGTGGCTTAATAGAAACATGAAAGTAATAGAAAAGTTAAACTGAAAGATTTTGAAGCACTTTAGCTCTACAGACAAAAAAAAGTCTCAAGAGAAATCATCTGTAAACTTAACCACAAAATTTATGGCCATAAAGTAAGGATACAATTTCTTTCCTAAGCAAAGAATTTCCTCATGAGAACAAAATATTTGCAAGTAAAAAGCATGAGAATAAAGTCTTCTAAATAGGCTAGGTTAACTATTACCATACTATCATAGCAGAATTAAACCAGTTAAAACTGCACTTTTGAAACTGCAATAGCAAAGTGACATCTGTACATTGACTGGACGGCAAAACAAATCACTGAATATTTTTGGATATCTAAACAACGCTGGGCTCTTGTAGTCATCAGGATCTCTGACAGTTATAATGAGAGCTGAGGCAAATAGCTTAGCTACAGACATCTCTAAGCATCTTAATTTTCACCTAACTCCATGCAAGGAGTCTCATCCATTCTTGAAAAGCAGGGTCCTACAGCACCAAGCAGCACATAGGTTCACTGTGAATGGCATTCGAGAGAATTGCTGGACCTGAAAATAACATGAAATGGGGCTTGAAGAGCTCTCGAAAGATGAATGAACCTATCCTTCTACTGTAAAATAGGATCAATTCTGCCTGTGGTATTTTTCACTGATGTTTAGCCAACCTCTTATTGAAAAAAAAAAATAAATCAGATGTGAAAATAAGTTCCCAAAATCTTTTTTTTTTTTCCAGTGAAATCTGTTGTGATCTGAAGACATGGTTGACTGACTTGAGATCCTTTTTTTAAGTCAGACGTGGCAAAGGGCAGCGGAGGTGAGGCTGTGGTCACAGGTGCTGTGTTTGTCATGTCACAACAGCATTGCAGAAACAGATCAAGGAGCAATTGCAGGAGGCAGACGTGGTGATTGAAATACTTTTCAGCGTGTTGCATTACTTCGCCCAGTGAGTGGTACAAGGTCCATTTCAATGTGAGCCCCACTGTATCTGCATCCGTCTGATCTGACCCCAACCACTGTTGCCTTCCCAGTTTTTAGCAAAAGGAATTGGAAAAACCATGCAGAGAAGTCATCCTTCCCTTAACATACAGACTATTTGGGCTTGGTAGAAGAACAAAATATTTTGTTAATATCTAACTGGAAATATCAAATGGAAATAGGGTAGAAACTGTCTAGGAAGAGAAGGTAAATCATGTACATGGATGGACGGATGGATATTTTACAACATATTCACATCATTGTATTTAAAGAAAACTATTAATACTACAAAGCAAGCCTCCAAGTATTAAGAAATACCGGAATTGAAGCAAACCAAATTTGCCATGTCGTTTTTTAGACTTTACTTTTTCCACTGTCCTCTTGGATCTTAGTGCAGTGTTAGGACTAAGCAGGAAACATACTTTTCCTGCTCTACTCCACTCAAAATCAATCTAGGACTAAAATTTCAGGACATTATTTGTTAGCCAACAACTCTCAGTGGGAGCATGCTCTATTTGCATGTTTGTCATGGTTGCTTTTTTTACAAGTCCATTCTAAACTGGGACTTTAAAAGGGCACCGTAACCACTTTTAGGTGGAAAATGACAAAACACTGATAAATAGACAAGACCTTCCAACAAACTTGCGTAACTCTTCTGTAAGATGGATGTGTTCCTACTTAGGGGTTGAAAAATATTGTGCATGTTTTCACAAGTAATAAAGCACTTTTCTTGAAAAACAATAAACTTTCCTTGAGGAAATTTCCTCACAGAATTAATTCTGAGGTAGACACCTGGCATGAGATATTTCAGGCCAAACAGTTCACATTTGTCAAAGGTATGAGTGTCTGAAAACAGGTTGTTGTAATGGGAAATGTCAGGCAACCTTAAATACACAGACCTATTGGTCTGCCTGCAATGCAGTTTATAAATGAAATAACCATTTCATCACACAGATTTAAAAAAATCCAGCCTATGTTCGCTCTAAGATTTCCTTCTAATCTTTCAGACAGCTTTTGTGCTGTAGCCACAGGTGATATCTGTTATAAACACAGTTCTTTTTTTGACTTTTTATGTCTCATGATTATTGAATTGTGAAGTGTTAGTGGGGAGAAATAAACAGATCCGGTTTTGTCCAAGGGAAGAGAAAAAATTAATATGGCCCTTCCACTAGCTAAAGTTATACACTGAGGTGATTTAAATCAGCTTTTTTTTTTTCAGCTTCTCATTTCTTGCTTGCTTTCCTTTCCTTCTGTCAAGGATGACCTACTCAGAAAGGACTGAAAGTGAACTCTCATGCTACATAAATGCTGGATAGTGCATAGATTTACAGCTTGCTCTCTGTCTTTAGAGTTAAATAATAACAACATTTTTCAAAGGCTCTTACTCTGACTGAGGCATTGTTCATCTTCTGAAAATTAAATAATTTTAGAATCGGGAACATTGTTCTAAATTAAAGCCAAGAATATCAAAGCATGCTGTATCAGGCACCAAATCTGACATCATTTCAGAGGTGAAACCTTCTTTATTGACTTAGTCTTGCTCCAGGTGAGCTGTCCTTTACCTCCTAGAGGGTTTGAAAGACATTTGCAGACGTGGCCATTCTATGAGGAGGGCAGCAGATGGTAAGTGCTGACTGACACCACTGCAATAACTGAGGAGAATCTGATTTTAGAATATGATCTTAGAATTAGAGAATGTTTGGGGATGAAGAGGACCTTCAAAGGTCATCTAGTCCAAATCCCTTCAGTGAGCAGGGACATCTTCCACTGAATCAGGTTGCTCAAAGCCCTGTCCAAGCATCCTTGAATGTTTCCAGGAGTGGGACTTCTGCCACCTCTCTGGGCAACCTATGCCAGTGTCTCGCCACCCTCACAGTAAAAAATTCTGTCCTAATATCTAGTCTAAATCTACCTTCTTTTAGTTTTAAACCATGATCCATTGTCCTATCGCAATAGACTCTACTAAAAAGTTTGTCCCCATGTTTCTTATAGGCCTCCTTTAAGTACTGGAAGGCTGCTCTAAGGTCTCCCCGGAGCCTTCTCTCCTCCAGTCTGAATAATCCCAACTCTCTCAGCCTGTCCTCATAAGAGAGGTGTTCCATCCCTCTCATCATTTCAGTGGTCCTCCTCTGCACCCACTCCAGCTAGTCCATGTCTTTCTTGTGCTGAGGACCCCAGAGCTGGACATAGAACTGCAGGTGGGGTCTCACTAGAGCAGAACAGAGGGGGAGAATCACCTCCCTTGACCTGCTGGCCACACTTCATCTGATGCAGCCCAGGATATGGTTGGCCTTCTGGTCTGCAAGCACACCTTGCCAGCTCCTGTCCAGCTTTTTATTCATCTATCTGGTTTTATCCAGGGCATTTCAATGTTTGGGAAAATTCTTAAAAGTTTTTTTAATGAGCGTGTAACCAGTATTGTATTCGATCTCGTACTCACATTCATCTCGGGTTGTGGGCCTCTTAGCAGGTTCACAACCTCAAAACTTAGTACAAGCAGCTCACTCTCTGTTATACTTCTTACCTTAACTGCTGAAACTCTAGATTACAACCTCTATCAGGGAACAGGTGCCATTCAAACAGCCTATGGCTTTTAAAAAGTATTGATTCATGAAGAGAAGCATAATGCTTATTGCAGCAATTATACCACCTCTTCCTTTAGCCACAGGCATTGCTTTAAGGAGTCATTTCCTAACTGCAGTCTGCTGTAACCTTGCTTTACTCCGTAAATATGACAGAGGCATTGCACATGGTGAACTATGTACATCAGCATTTATATGTTCTGCTCTTCAGAGCAGGTTTGTATGGCTTAACTTTCTGTAAGCATGTAAATCTTTGCCCTGCCATAAGTCTGTGAAGCACCAGCTGAGTCCTAGTGTTAGGAGCTATCATGGTTTTCACATCAGAGGAAACTTAGAAGTAGAAATGAGGCACAGGAATTGTTGGAGAAGATCAGTCAATGCTATCTAGTGTTTGAAAATAGTTATCTCTGTTAATTTACAAAAAAAAAAAAAACCCTTAAGCCTGCTATGTAAACTATGTGGGAACTTATTTGAAATACTGATGTTTAAAATGGCACTCTTAGTCCATTTTTTTAAAATGACAAATAAATTTCAGTAATTTATGTTGACAAGTTGCACACAGAATGATGGAGTGCCCCTTTTTTGATCAACAGTTAGAAGTCATTTGCATCCCTCCACCTTAATCTTTCTTTCACAAAGGGAAGTTTCTTTAAATCAGTTATCAATCAACAAAAGCTCTGAAGGGCTGTTTCATACACCAATTTGTTAAAGTGACGACAAAGGTATCAAACACACAGTTCTTCAGCAATAGCCTGAAAAGATCCATGTCACTGTGTTATTAATTGTATAAGGAAAAGAATTTAAAGCCATTAGCACTAACTGCCTTTGCTTCCAAAGTAATTTTTTTTTTCTCTGAAATTACCATTCCTTTTTTTTTTCTTTCATTGGTGTTCTAAAAGCTGGCAACTTTAGCCATCTGTTTTATCAAAACTTGTTCCTGCAAGTGATTACTGTCATCTTAATACAGATTTTTAAGACAAAACTTCAAGCAACAATAAACAAGCCAAATAAACAAATAAATTTAAAATAATAAGTGTGTGCCCACTGACCAATAAGTATTGTTTTTTGTTTACTATGTGGCTTATACATAAATATTAGAACAGAATGTGTATAACGGGAGTTAGAAGTATGGAGGAATTTAGAGCCACATTTTTTTAGGCATTGTGACAATGGATAGGGTGCTGATCTTTTTCTTTAAGTATTTATTAAGAACTGATTGAGGCTTACCAGGTGTCCATTTGTGAGATTTTCTCCCAGAGTAATGGAAGCCATTCAATTGCCATGTTGATGATGGAGACGGAGGTTCTGACCGGGGTAGGGTGGTCCATGTACCGACTCCATTGCCCTCCCTAGTAAATCCAAGTGTTCACTGACCTGTTTGGTACTGACTCTTCCTGTCTACCAAGGAATCTGACCAGTGCTTGAAAACTCCCAGCTGTATTCCCTCTGGTTTACTCTTTAAAGAATCTAAGTAGACGTTTTGGTTTGCAACACAACAAAATAACCAGTCCCTCTTTCACCATTGCCACGTTGATCTGCAGGTACCTCCCAACGTGCTTCTGATTCTCCAAGTGCTGATGGCTGGGCTTAATCCCTCAAACATCATTTTTATCCCAGTGCCTTGAGTGGGGTCCTTCCCACATACGAAGATAGCTCACAGAATTGGGTCAAAGGTGGGGTGTTTTTTTGTCTTATCAAGGAATTAGTCTTGGTATTTTCCCGTTATTCCAGTGATAAATTGTCCTAAGGGTTCCTTTCCTTTTGTCTGACTTCTATAGCATATTGTTTTATTAAAACAGGAAGGAAGTAGCTCCATTCAAATAAGGTCCTTTGAACACACACACAAAAAAAAAAATGTATGTGGAAGAGCAGGCATGTTCTTTGAAACTGTGTTGCATCACAGTGCGATGGATGTGCAAACTTTTCCAAGCTTTAAAATGAGATTTGGGGGCAGCTCCTTTTATAGCTAAGAAATCATGAATGTAAAGGTGAGAACTGCAGATTAAGAGAAAGAAATATAGAGGGAGACATGCTATTGTGTGAGGAATTTAAGCTATTTGAAATAACAAATAGCTCCTCACTTGATGTTAAGATGACTAATAACCTAGATAAAAAATAAGATTTGGGTGCGCAAACTAGATTTGAATGGACTTCAGCTGCTTATTTCCAACATTTTAGCCAAAGCAACAGTGTACCTCTGACTCTTCAGAGCTGTGTAGGTGGGCAAGGACTTGTGTGTGGAAAGAAGGGGCAATTATCAAGTCAGTTCAGAGGAGAATTTCTTCTCCTCACTGTGTTTGGTTCTACACAGACCCAGTCAGGTAACCTTTCCCTATGGCAGCATGAAGAGCTTTCTGTTAAACCTGTATGTTCTGTAAGTTCCTACAGGTCTTGAGTACGTACTTGGAGATGCTCAGGTCTACCTGCTGCCCGAGATGGACTGTGGCCAGCAGTGCTGGGCAGCAAGATTGCTGGTGTCCAGGGAGGGCTGTGTTTAGCAAGTACGCTCAAAGAACATCCAGCACATCCTGACAGATCAGGTGCCTCACATAATGCAGTTGCTTTTGCTTTATTTCTAAAAGAAAGATAATACAAAGCCCTTCTTCATCTTCCAAGCACATGGCTTTAGGTATGAGAGGATGCGTAGAGAGGGGTCTTTTCCAGAAGATGGTAGGGGCTGGCTCTCAAGGGAGGACAGGTCCCTCCCTGCAGTCCTGCTCTGGACTCTCAGCAGCTGAAAAGGGGTGAAGTTTGGAAGTACAGCCTTGAGCTTAAGGTATCTTGTAGCTAACCTCTAAACTTCTATTGAGGTGTTTTCCTTATCTTCTACAAGTAATTAACTTTCTCCTGCCACCAACCAGGGAACCTGCATGTCGGCTGGTTCTTTATTTTGTCTCAGAGGACAGTGTACAAAGGTGCAGAGTATCATGGCCCAATGTGCCAGAACCAGATTGTCCTTGGGACATGGTTCTACAAAGTTGGCTCAGAGGGTGACACTGAATTTCCACTCAGTTTAAGTTGAAGGTGTCTCACTGGGGATTTAAGACTGAATTTCCCTCCTCTCGTGTCCTTTCCTTCTTTCCTATGTGCTTCCCTTCTCTTTTCAAATACTTTGACAAGGCTTGTTCCAAAGTCTGTTCAATTCAGTGATGTAATAGTTGGAAAAACTATTGATAACTGCTTAACTATTGATAGCAGTTTCATTAGGATGATGGAACTTTTCATTTCCACAAATTTTTAATTATATTTTAAGGAACCTAATGTGCAGATGAAGTTTCCAATATCACTAAACATGGCACTTGAGTGCTCCATATAGAACAAATGTACAACTTCAGATGGCATAACCTGTGTTTCTTAATATAAAATGTACCTAAATGAATTATGCAACAGCAGGAAGTGTGAAATTTTTGCTGAATACAAACCTGTCCTTCCTCTCATCTCCATATTTTTTTCATTTTCTCTTCTGTTATTTCTCATTATAATGTGCAGACCGGTAATAGAACTCCATACTGAATTTTGGGATGCAATTCTTAAGAATGATTGCAGAAAACAGTTTTGCTCTGGGTCAAATAGAATTGGTTCTAAGAAGCTTCAAACTGAAGATGCATCATACATGTAAATGTTACAATTTCAGTGCTTTAAATTAACATACGCATGCAATCATTCTGAGTTTATTACTGCAACAATGTACAAGACAGTAAATAAAGTCTGGTATAAAACTTTACGCAGTTTCTTCTTCCAGCTGAAAAAATGATACAAATCAAGACTCAGTATCAAATGACTGGCAAAGTGAGGTTAGGTAACAACTGAATAATTACTCTGTGTATCAAATTGCCCCAGCTGGAATGTTATGATCTGCTGAGTAGGGATTTATTATGTATTGTGCTCTTAAAGACGATGAAAGCCACTGCAGTCATGTTTGTCCTGCTGGCTGGAGGCTATAGCTGTTGAAAGAAAGCTGTGATCAGAATACCCTGAGACTTTGCCCCATGCAAACACTTTACTCTTCCTCATGGATAAAGAGTGATGCTTCCTTCCGTCCTACCCACCTGCACAGTGACAGATTTCTGTGAGCAGGCTGGGCACAGCTTACGTAAGTGGTTGTAGTAAGGAGCTGGTAACATGCAAAGTGACCTTTATGTGGCAACGTGCTTCCCCTGCCCCCCAACCTGACCTGTATGTCCCGTAACCCTGCTCAGGTAATAACCACCAATAATGGATTTATCTGGTCAAAGTGGATTCGGTGGACCCAGATAACACCCCAATAGCCAAAAGGCTAATTTGGGCAATGTGCCCACCTAACCACAGTGCTGGTCGATGCCTGGCTCAAGCTAAATTTAAAATAAACTAATTTCTGTAGTTGGTATGTAGATGTGACTATGAGTCAATTATCTTACACCACAAACTGGACAGCCCAGGGCTCGTTGAGCTTTCCCTCATGGCAGTGGGCTGCACACCACCAGCTCTCGAGTAGGGACACTTTTCAAGACTACTCCTGAAGGTTGAGAGATTCCTTGCTGCAACAGTTTCTTGGTGATTGATAGAGTGCTGAACTATGAAATCTTATCGAAGTGGCATAAAGGATTGATTGCACACATATCGTCCTTTTAGACATAAACCGTTGACCAAATCTGGAGCTAGGACTGGATCCAGCTACACCTAGACTCCCCTCTGAGAAGGAATTAAGAAAGCAAGGGGGTCCATTCTGAACAGGAGCAGCTCTCTGTCGGTTTTAGAATCACAGAATCATAAAATTGTCAGGGTTGGAGGGGACCTTAAAGATCATCTAGTTCCAACCCCCCTGCCATGGGCAGGGACATCCCCCACTAGATCAGGCTGCCCAGAGCCCCATCCAGCCTGGCCTTTGTCTGACCCTATCCTCTATGCAGTAAATAATCAAGTTAAGCCTTGTTAAACCACTGTCACATTTATTATCAAACTTTGTAAAATCAATGTTTTACGTCAATAAACATATCACCACTTCTCTCTGATGAGTTAAGTGCGTCACTCCTTCCCCGACACCTTGCACCTTACAAACTAACTTGAACACTTGGCCGTGTGGGACTGTACGTGCTGTAGAGGGTGTCCCTGCATTCACAAGGAGGAGCTATGCCACAGCTGTAGTCTTCTCTTGAGGACAAATCACCCTCTAAACATATGATTAACATACCCTTCACTGCAACTGCATTCGAAAAACCAGGAGCTCGTGCCTGCAGATGGGTGGGAGGTGAGCAGAGATGAGCCGTAGCTGATCAGGACGCCAGAGCAGGATCTTCCTTGCTTTGTAGACCGGGCAAAGTGGCAGGAGATGGGAGGACTTGGGACTGTCTCTGCTGTGCTTCTTTGCTGCAGCTGCAACGTTGTGGCAGGTGCATCCTTCCCCCATTGGTCGGGAGTGCCCCCCCTCTGTGAGCCAGCAGTTGCTAGGCAGATTTCAGAGAATTTTCTGGAAACCTGGGCTGGCTCGGAAATGATCCATCACCCTGAGGGGCACTCCCAGGAAGTTGGCTGGCAGCCAATAAAAGGCCAATATGTCTTGATTGACCACAGTCAGCTCGACTGAGACTTTAAAACGGGGCGCTGGCAGCCATCTTGGGGGATTACCTCGTGGCAGCTGGCTCTGCAGGCAGGGGTACTCAAGCTCCCCCCTTAGGTGGGACGCCGCCTAAGGACTTTTGTCCCCGGGGTTGAGACTCCTCATCTGTGTAAGGTGAGTGTAACATTCTCGAGATTGAGACTCCTCATCTTTCATAAGGTGAGTGTATTGGGATCCGGATCATTATTCTTTGGTTAGGGTGGGTGTAGTGTAGTTAACTCTTTTCCAATTGATACCCGAACCTTTAATTTTGGAGGCGCTTCTGTTTATTAATAAATTTAATTTAGGCACGTGCGTGAATTTGTCATCTTTGGAAACATGGGAGCGCTCTTCTCCACTGTCTTCACGACATTATTTGGCGCAGCGAGCAGGGTATCAGACGAGAGGGGGCTGACTCACGGTTGCACCCAGAGCCCTGGTTTAGAAGGGGTGAAGAAAGCCCCGTTTACCCAGCCGAGTGGCTGTGAGCAAGCTGATAGCCCGGAGAAACTGCACAGGCAGATTCTCCGTGTAGAGTTGGAAAATAATAGTTTAAGAATGGAATTGAAACAAGAAAGGAAGCGAGTCCTTTTGTTAGAAGAGAAAATTGAGTTAATGCTGGCACAAGCTGAGGGAAATTTGCGGTTCCTCCTTAAGACGAAGTTCCCCGGATCGCGGGGTGGCAGCGCGGGAGAAATCGAATGTAAGGAATGGTGGCGTTTCCCTTTCAGTGGTGGTGGTGAGAAAACGGCTTCTTTCTGTGCTCCTGAAGTTTATCTTTCTGGCGGTTCCGCGGGTGATCAGTCAGTAATGTCCCGTGTGCCGCTTTGTGCTGGGGGTATTGACCCAAGAGAGAGAGGGGAGCCTGTTGTTTTTCAAGTGAAGGGACCATCTGATTTAACCGAGGCTATACAAAAGGCTGCGTGTATTCAAGCTATGTACGTACGTGGCCAGCAGGGCATTCCCATGGCGGCGCCGGTAGAGCCGCGGCACCTTAGATCTTTGGTCAAAGGATTGCCGGATGCCGTAAAACTCTACATGAATACGGCTAAGGAGAGGATTCAAAGGATTATAGATGGGAATGTACAGAATCCTAATGCCCCTGCTCACGTACCCAGCTGGGCGGAACTTTTACACGAGCTAGTCACCTTCGGCCGCGAGCTGGGGTGGGCGGACCCTGGGGGCGGAGGGAGCCGAGTCCTCCAAACCTGCCCACTGGGCGGGGTGAGCCCCGGAACCCCCGTCCCAGAACGCGGAACTCCCGTCCCGGTACCGGCACGGGGTGGACTGGATTCGACCCGGGGGAGCGACAGGCTCTGTGCCTGGAGAAAGACTCCAGCCCTGGGCGTTCCCCAGACTTCACAGCACGGGCAACCTGTTAAGCATAGTCGGAGGCTGATGGAATTGCTGAAAGTAAATGCGATGAGTCACAATTCTAGGGCATCAGCTTTCCCCCACTTTGAGAGTGTAATTAAACCCATCTGTGTAGTAAATGAGTGCTCTACTGATAAGAAGGCTCACTCCTGGCGATTGCTGTGGGAATGGTCATTAGCCCTTTTAAGGTGGATACCTTTTGTTCTAATGGTGCTAGTAGGCAGGCGTTTGTTGTCTGATAACAGGGTGTGGACTTTCGGAAGTGGTGAGATGAAAGAGATGCTTGTAAAAACTTGGGAAACTGCTTCACCGCAGATAGAGATTTTGCAAATTGCATCACTGTTGCTATATCCTGTTTGTCGGTGCCTGCTGCCTAGTGCAGCTACAGGGTTTGTCACTGAGTTGTTTGGCGACCTTGAGAGAAGGCAGTCTGAATTACAAGCTGCTGCCCATTCCTGGACAGTTACCTTTGATGTGAAGGATATGTTTTTCATGGTCCCTCTAAGGGATGAGGACAAACCTCAGTTTGCCTTCACTTGGGAAGGGATACAGTATACGTTTAATCGACTCCCACAGGGCTACAAACATTCGCCCACAATTGCCCACAATGCCTTGGCCAAACTACTTGGTACTGTAGAGGTGCCAACAGGAGTCTGCATTTATCAGTATATAGATGACATCTTAATTGGTGGAAACAACAAAGAGCAAGTAGGACAAACAGCTAAGGCTGTTTGGGATGTGCTAACTGAAAATGGGTTAGATGTTCCACCCTCCAAATGCCAAGGTCCTGGACAGGAGATAAAGTTTCTAGGTGCCTTATGGATAGCTGGTGCAATGGCTGTGCCTGATGACACTTTGTCTGCCGCAGAGAAAGGGCAAATCCCATGTAACAGGACAGAACTACAACAATTACTGGGCACACTAGGCTATTGGAGGAAACATGTACCAGGTTATTCAGTAATTGCCCGCCCACTTTACAACCTGTTGAAGAAAAACAGAGCATGGGACTGGACTCCACAACATACAGAAGCACTCAATATCTTAAGAGATGAACTCAAGACTTATCAAAGATTAGGCCCTCTACACCCACAGGACCCACTGAGAGTGGAGTGGGGATTTGCTGTTCATGCATCCTACTGTAATGTGTTCCAAAAGGGACCACAGGGTCCGGCTAGGCCATTACTATTTTCCTCCACTGCATTCAAAGAAAGTGAGTTACGATACTCAGATTGGGAGAAAGGGGTCCTTTCTCTCACCAGAGCAATTAAAGAGGCAGAAAAGTTATGTACTACCCAGGAGATTATAGTGCAAGGTCCTTTTCCTCTGCTGAATTCAATCCTCAGTGGAACACCCCCTCCTGAGGGTGTAGCACAAAAGGCCACTATTAGGAAATGGTATGCATATATAGAGGGGATTAGTCAGCTACTACAATTAAAGGAAGGCTCAACTAAAACATCTAAACTACAGCAACCTATAAGTCCAGACCCAGCCATGCTAAGTCAACCTTGTAAACCATCCCCCACCAAGAAGGCCCCTGAATTTAAGACTGACACAAACACACAGTGTGTGTCGTTTACTGATGCATCGGCCTGGCGGGAGGGGGTAAAATGGCAGTACAAAGCAGTTGCACTGGAAATTAATACCGGGAGGACAGTTGAGGAGGTAGGAGAAGGCAGTGCACAAGTTGGAGAGCTGCGAGCCCTCTTACTAGCTGCTGAAAATGGAGCTACTGCCATTTACACTGACTCTTATGCGACCTTCATGGGTGCCACTGAGTGGGTATGCCACTGGGAGTCCAGCCAGTGGGAAATAGGCCGCACCAAAGTATGGAGGGCAGAGGATTGGCAACGCCTACTGGAATTAGGGAGATCACGATCCTTAAAGGTGGGATGGGTAAAAGGACATACAAGGGACAAAACCCCTGCTTCCAAGTGGAACCAACAAGTGGACCACTTAACTCATCTCAGAGCAACTTCTTGTGACGAGGACTGGGATCGTCTAGCTGAATGGTTACATGTAAAGCGAGGCCATTCAGGTAAAGCAGACCTGTATTATGAATGTAGGTCTCGAGGTTGGCCAATATCTATGAAAGTCTGTGAGGCAATTCTTACTGCTTGTCCACAATGTCAGATAAGACTTAAAGCTAACCATCCAAATCAAGCTCCTGCCCAACATATCAGATGGGGCAAGGCTCTTTGGAGTACCTGGCAAGTGGATTATGTGGGACCATTAAAACCATCCCATGGAAAGAAATTCATCCTGGTAGGAGTGGAAGTAGTTTCAGGACTGACAAGAGCTACAGCTACCAGTGCTGCCACTGGGGACCGAACAGTGCAAGTGCTGAGTGAGTGGTTTAGTGTTTTACCTACACCTGAAAGTATTCAAAGTGACAATGGGTCACATTTTACAGCCACAGTGGTTCAAGATTGGGCCCAAGGGGAAGGTATTAAATGGGTGTTTCATACACCTTATTACCCCCAGGCCAATGGGATCGTGGAACGCACTAATGGATTGATTAAGCGGCATGCTGCTGTCTCACGATCTAACTGGGACACACGGTTGGCCCAAGCAGTTTTCATCACCAATAACCGCTGGGGAAGTTTTGGAAGTCCGAAAATTCAAGCGTTCTGTCTATCAGAACCACTCATGGGCGCTAGCCCTAGACTAAGAATACATAACAACTCTGAACCGGACAATACATCAAGCCAGTTACCATCACAGATATCTGTGGGACAACCAGTCATGGTGAAGCTGCCCTCAATAGGCATTGTGCCCATGACTCTGGTGAAACCTAGAGGTTTATATGCTTGGGAGGCCCTAGACAGAAATGGGAAAACACACCGTATTAGTGTCAGGTGGATAATCCCGGACTTCTAACCTGAAAGCCCAGCCCTGAAGGGCTGAGGTCCACTTTTGTGTTCTCTTTTAGGACAATGAAGAAAGACCTGTACGACTACCGGAAGAAGACGGATGTGAAGTGCTGGGCTGGTCAGCAGATGGATGTAGTGCCTGTGTCCTGAATGCATAAGTGGACTCAGTAGACTAACACGGAAAGGACTCAGTGGCAATTGTTGCCACAATGAAAACTGTTTGGCTGAAGGATTTCAATATGTTTGGGATTTCAATATGTTTGGGTTTTCTGGGCCAGGTTATATTATGACAGGGCATTTTAAGGGTCTATAACTGAGGAGTTTGTGTCTCGGATCTTCAGGAGACGTGAAGATGAAGGAGGATGCTACTGAATGGACTACTCTCCACCTTCTGGATAGCCTCTCAGGACTGTCGGGGTGGGGAGAGCAGCATACATTAATAACCTGTTGTTGTGATTTTGCATATTGTTAACTCCGTTAGATGTTCATTTGGGAGGTGGTTTAATGTTATACCTCAATGTTTGAGGAATCTATCTTGCATATTGCTAATTCTGTTAAGTATTATGTTATACCTCAACGTTTGAGGAATCTATCTATCTTATATGCTTAGTGCTACGTTTTATAGCACTTCGAAAATGCCTTATGCTCTATTGTAAACCAGGCCTTGACTGGGGAATGATGATCTGGAGCGATCAATCCTCACCAAGACTGCACCCCCTTTTAACCTTGGAGGCAAGAGGTGCCTGTACCACCACTTCAAGGTGAGTCGAGATGACTGTGGTCACGGGGTGGATTGTGGCAGGTGCATCCTTCCCCCATTGGTCGGGAGTGCCCCCCCTCTGTGAGCCAGCAGTTGCTAGGCAGATTTCAGAGAATTTTCTGGAAACCTGGGCTGGCTCGGAAATGATCCATCACCCTGAGGGGCACTCCCAGGAAGTTGGCTGGCAGCCAATAAAAGGCCAATATGTCTTGATTGACCACAGTCAGCTCGACTGAGACTTTAAAACGGGGCGCTGGCAGCCATCTTGGGGGATTACCTCGTGGCAGCTGGCTCTGCAGGCAGGGGTACTCAAGCTCCCCCCTTAGGTGGGACGCCGCCTAAGGACTTTTGTCCCCGGGGTTGAGACTCCTCATCTGTGTAAGGTGAGTGTAACATTCTCGAGATTGAGACTCCTCATCTTTCATAAGGTGAGTGTATTGGGATCCGGATCATTATTCTTTGGTTAGGGTGGGTGTAGT
Organism: Trogon surrucura; assembly: GCA_020746105.1. Taxonomy (NCBI): domain Eukaryota; kingdom Metazoa; phylum Chordata; class Aves; order Trogoniformes; family Trogonidae; genus Trogon; species Trogon surrucura. The sequence continues at coordinate 76,420,780 of CM036620.1, read as the reverse complement.
GTAGTTAACTCTTTTCCAATTGATACCCGAACCTTTAATTTTGGAGGCGCTTCTGTTTATTAATAAATTTAATTTAGGCACGTGCGTGAATTTGTCATCTTTGGAAACATGGGAGCGCTCTTCTCCACTGTCTTCACGACAAACGTGCACAGAGCTACACGGCTGGTTGTCACAATCAAGGATAAACAGACAACCTGCCCGCAATCAGCTGAATAACATTGTTTTTCTTGCTACCATCAAACTCTGATGCAACAATTTAATCCACTCTCTTTTTAAAGTAGATGAAAGTAATATCTTTTGCTATTGTACGCTCAAATGAAATAAAACATTGCTAGCTGGAGCCAGTGAGATCGGTCCTTTCATGAATTTTGATTGGTTTCCATGGAAACGCTGACATACTCCATTTAGCACCAGGGTCCATGCCCGAACAAAGGAACTGCTGAATGAAGTCGAAGCATCTTCCTGCCCATATGCATGGCAGAGAGATGCATTTTCAAGTAACATTGGTAATTGTTTGTATAAATGTGCATAGTGATGTGCGTGCACTGGAGATCGAAATCAGTTGGACATGCATCTGTCAGCTCTAATTAGGAGTTAGGAAACGATGAAGCATACAGTAAGTGAAATATATGTATTGCCATCAGGAATAGAACTGTACTTTCATTTAATATGGGGATTTAAAAATTAGGTTTGTTTGCAACACAGGAGAAATCTGGAGAAACTGAGCTCTAAAGGAAGGAAGCTGACAAGATTAGCAACTTTCTGCACTTTTCTGTATTTATCGCTGGCCAAGGAGATAACAATAGCTCTTATTCCTCTAGTTGTTTTCTTCTCAAGATGTCCTGGCTGCACTCTCCACAAGCCCCAACTCTTTTGTTGTTCTCCCAGGTTTTTTTGGGGAGAAATTGATGGAGTTCTGCTGCTGTAAAACAACATAAAGAATAGAGTAAATAATGTTTTCTCTCCAAGACTTGTTTCACAGCCTAGTGGGTTAATATATTAGAATTAATTAACAGTCTGACGAGAACTCCATGCAGCAGCATGGAGCATGTGTGTGCAGTGAGTTCAAGGGACTTGACAATGTTGTGTCCAGATGTGTCCAGATGAAGATGAGAAAAAAACAGGTTAAGTGGAGGCTTTTTGAATTATAAAGACCCTTTATTACATGTCTTGAAACCACATCTCAACCTGCTTGTAAAATGCTAAGTACAGCAAACAGAAATGAAAAGAACATGCCTGAAAAACATTGAGACTTTACAAAAGTGACTTTTTAAAGCTACTTTTCCATGTCATTGGAATGTCTCCAACTTTCTGAGAAGGGAGTTTGTTTCTACCTTTTCTAGATTCATTGTATTCCAGTTAGCTTGATCACTTTGGGACCTGAGTAATTGTCTGAGGTGCTGAGGTGGAGCTATTTCAGGTAGTAGTTCTAATCAGAGTCGGTCCTAGAACTGCTCATTATCGTGAAATCATAGCATCATAGAATCATAGAGTCATAGAATCATAGAATCATCATAGAAGGTTTTGGGATGGAAAGGACCTTTAAAGTTCATCTAGTCCAACCACCCTGCAGTGAGCAGGGACATCTTCAGCCAGGTCAAATTGCTCAGAGCCTCGTCCAACCTGACTTTGAATGTTTCTGTAGATGAGGCATCCACTACCTCTCTGGTCAACCTGTTCAGTGTTTCACCATCCTCACTGTAATTTTTTTTTCCTTATATCTAGTGTAAATCTACACTCTTTTAGTTTAAAACTATTATCCCTTCTCCTATTGTTAACTGTCATGAGCAATTTTGGGGGACCTGAAAGTATGCGAGACCTGCACTGTCTGCCCTGGAAAATACGAAAGGCGAGGTTAAAATAATGAGTAAAGATTTTATATAAAACAAAGTGATTATGCTAAACTTTTCTCCCAAATTTTGCCCTGACAGGCTTTGTGAACTTTTGCCATTTTTGCAAGTGTTTCTTACAAGTGCTTGAGTGGCAAAGTGAATTAGCTGCATAAGTGATTTTTTATGAAGAATTTGTGTAGGCAAAATAATGTGAGTAACCCACACGGTGCTCATTTAATCACTCAGATGTCCTTAATTCAGAAAAGTTCCTTAAGCACAGTGAAGGTTTCAGAGTAGGGAATCAAAAAGGCGCACCTACACAGAGGTGACTAAGACCACGAGAGGGATGAAATCCCCAATACAGATTTTTTTTTCTCTTTTCTTGGAGATTGATTAAGGTAGCCCTTTATTTCACGCCTCTTCAGCGTGATGGATTTTAAGACTCCTATTATTAGAAACCTGAATTTTCACAGCCGGCATCTGGAGAACGAACGCTGTGTGTTCTTACAAAACAGAGTTGCAGTGCTCTCTAGAGGCAGCCAAACCAGGTGTGAGCAAACTCTTCTCACCCTGGAAGCAAGAGAACAGTGTGAAGGTGGCACTTTTAGGGCTAATTCAGGGTGATGAGAGGAAGAGTAGCAACTCCAGGACAGGACACTATGCAAATGGGGCTGACTAAGCTCAGTTTGTGAGTTCACTGCCTGAACTGGTACCTGCAGTCCACTACAGGGGAATAAAATCCGGCAATGCACGGGGATTTCACTGAGAGCACTGGGTGTGCACCTAGTTCACCGTGGCAAGAAGCAGCTGTTTTGTGAAAAGATGTTAGAAGATTTGAAATAGTCCCAATGGGCAGAAATCTGTGACACTTTGAATCCTCAATGATTTACCGTGAGTTTTTTTATGTTTGCATGATCCTGCCTTCCTTTAGTTTGAAAGAAAAGGAGAAGAGCTTAAGTCAATAAAAAAGGGAGAGAAAATACTTCTCTGCTTAAAAATCCTGTGCACAAATGGTGATGTAATGTAGAAAATTATGCAAGAGAGAATTATGATTATTTAATCATGATGATTTGTTCTTTTCACCTCACAGCACCGCTAAATAAAACGAAATGTTGGGAAAGCCAAACTGGCCAAAATGTTATATTCAGAACGTTATGAAGCCAAGAAGCTCATTTCTAGCAAAGGCTGTTGCAACAGGGGTGGTAGCAGGGACAGTTGTAAGGATGACAAGGGTGTCCAGAGTTGTTGTATTTAATGACAACACAAGTGCTGGAAGATAATTTAAATGTAGTGCTTCACGGATCACAGCTCTGCAGAGGAAGTGTGCAAACAGAACATTCAGCACAGGTAATTGCACGTTGACATGTCTGAGAGCTTCTGCCAGGCTCAGCTGGTTCTGGCTGCGGTGGAGACAGAGTGCGGGAGGAGCTGGGCCATCACCTTGAACTGGTGCAACAGCTGAAATGTGTAAATACAGAATGTTCCACATTTTGTTTCTCATTCCCTTGTTATCTTCTGGTTCAGGAAAAAGCAAACCCTGCATATAATTAGGCACATACTTAAGTGCCAGGCTGTATGTCGTACACACAATAATAAATAAACAGAGGCCTAAATGTTGTGAGACGAGGATTTAAAATGGAACTCGACAGAAGTAAGGCAATTCTCCTGCCATGCATGAAATTATAGAGGAATTGATTCTGTTTGCTGGTTGCACTGAATCCAACAGATTTACTGTTGCACTTAGTGGAAAGAGTCATGATTGCTATAAAGAGCATACAAATAAACAGATCTGTCGGTCTATCTGTCTATGTGAGTTTCACTGCATTCGAAACTACCAAAGTCGGTAGCGTAATAATGAAACATTATTAATATCTGGTTGTTTTTACCCACCACTGTGAGATATAGATATTTATATAGACAAATAGATACACATATACCAAATGGAATGATCTCATTATTCATTAAATAACTATGGAAGTCTTCCTCAGGAATGAAATATAATATTTCAAGGACAGTCAATCAACAATTTTTGATTTTTAAGAAAAAAAATGAAGTTCTCATTTGGTCCTACCAGTAGTTACATTTAAAATCAAAGGGGAATATGTAAAGAAGCTCAACTTTTATCTGCATGGATATATATTTAAAAAATGTATGGGGTAAACCACATCATTTATTTCTAGCTTTAGTTCAACATTTACAAAGTACTTTTTCAATGGCATTTATGTTAATTGTTATTCTTTAATAATTTATATTATTTTTGTAGTAAATTTGAGTCTGAAAATGAATTTTCAAAGCAATTACTTTTTTTTTCTAATCGTAGGGCCTTATGCATCTCACAATCTTTGTTAAAGAAAATAATTTTACAGATAAATGTCTCCATCTAGAGCTTGCTTGGAGTGTAAAAAAAAAACTTAATAAAGCATAATTCTGCATATAGTGTATTTAAACACTCACATTACAGTAGTTCCTAAATAAAAGCTTCTGAAACAACATAGAAATAAAACTGTATTATATCACTAAATGTAGCATCATGGAAATCATAGGTTATATTGTTTCAGCCATGTTTGCTTTTATGTAATGAGAGAAAGACAAATCTCATCAAGGGGATGCTAAGGTATTTCTTGCTTTCTGAGAAGAGTTTTGCTGCTTATTTGGTTTCCCTCTGAACCACACACTCAGAGCACTGCAGATGGGTTTTCGAAGTGAACACCTGTTCATTTGGGGAGGCAGAAAAGTGAGCTAAGTGCTGTTTGCTAGTAAAGGGATAGGGCCAGTACAGTCAGGTAAGAGAGCTGTCAGTGACTGAGGAGACAGAAACACTGACAAGGGGTTGCTTCACCACATATCCATCTCAGCAGTCACTTTTAAACAGTTGAAGATGGGTGAGATACATTCCACTTAGAGTGAATGTATGTGTAAGCCCATTGCTAACAAGAAGCACAACTGCAGGATGACCATGAGCCAGCAGTGTGCCCGTGTGGCCAGGAAGGCCAATGGCATCCTGGGGTGTATTAGAAGGGGGGTGGTTAGTAGGTCGAGAGAGGTTCTCCGTCCCCTCTACTCTGCCCTGGTGAGACCCCATCTGGAATATTGTGTCCAGTTCTGGGCCCCTCAGTTCAAGAAAGACAGGGAACTGCTGGAGAGAGTCCAGCACAGGGCAACTGGGATGATGAAGGGAGTGGAGCATCTCCCTTATGAGAAAAGACTGAGGGAGCTGGGACTCTTTAGTTTGGAGAAGAGGAGACTGAGGGGTGACCTCATTAATGTTTACAAATATATCAAGGGTGAGTGTCACGAGGATGGAGCCAGGCTCTTCTCAGTGACAACCACTGATAGGACAAGGGGTAATGGGCTGAAACTGGAACATAAGAGGTTCTGCTTAAACTCGAGAAGAAACTTCTTCTCAGTGAGGGTGACGGAGCCCTGGAACAGGTTGCCCAGGGAGGTTGTGGAGTCTCCTTCTCTGGAGACATTCAAGACCCACCTGGACACGTTCCTGTGTATCATTATCTAGGCGTTCCTGCTCTGGCAGGGGGATTGGACTTGATGATCTTTCGAGGTCCCTTCCAATCCCTAACATTCTGTGATTCTGTGATTCTGTGATTCTTTGTTCCTTGGAAGACACGACCTAGGAAGGAGCAAAGGAAAGTCCCAGGAGGTGTCTGATGCACAAGCACGTGTGACAGCTCTGAGAAAACTATCCTTCAAACACAGCTGCTTCTGCACGGACATGGTATTCTGACCAGCACTGGTCTCCAGGGTAGAGCCTTGCTCTTGATAATCACAGATACAGACAGTTTAGAGACACCCGTGCTGTCTCCAAGTTAGCTGTGTGGCACATTACAAATGCTGTGTAGAGACTTTAACTTGAGCTTTGGAAATCAGAGCACTCGTGGCAGGCAGTTCCTGCCTTAATCGGTTTCATCTAAGTGGTTCTAATTAGTCTAAGCTCAGGAGCAGGATGGCATGGCTTGCTCAGATCTCTAATGCCACGATATAAACAATGGGTAAAGACAGATGAGATAATTTTTCCTGCCTTAGTGTTGAGTGGATAATTGCAGTTGATACAGTACCCTGTGTCAAACGGTAGAGCTGCATTACATTGCTAATGTGGATTGGATTAAAAGCTGATTTCAGAAGACTACCCAGATGCCTTCATTTCTGTCCTGTTGAATCTCTTCCACTGGTCTATTTTGTGCCAATTTAACATTTTTTCTTCTTCTTCTTCTTTTGTGCTGTCCAGACTTTATGCAGACCTTTCATCTTCCTTTACCATCTCATGATGCTGGCATTCATCTTGATATTTCTTTTCCTTTTTTTTTGGATCCTTTATCATTCTTCTTGAGAGATACCATTTTCACAGTCAATTCTACACATCAACTGCTGCAGTCAGAGAATTTTCTTAGAGGTATGAGAATCTTATAAAAGACACACAAAAGGCTATTTTTACAGTTTAATAATAATAATGATAATAGAAGAATAGGGGGATTTTAATTAATCCTGAAATTATTTCAGATTTCTCTTTTCCTTTTCTTTAAATTTTCCCTCTCTTCAATGTCAAAGCCCCTGGCCAATTAAATCATGGTTCCTAACCAATATCTCCACTGTCTGCAGCTCTTCAAGACTGCCATTGGGTCATACAGTATGACATCCTTAAGGAGTCAGTTCCTAGGAGCAAGCAGGGCTGCCTGCATCCTAGAAGTGGTGTCACATATCGAGGAATGAGAAAAGCAGCCCTAGGCTGGCAAAAACAGAAGGGATGGAGGCAAAAATGGGGCTCATAGTGGTGGTGTCTTACTGTTGTCATATAGCATGGAGACTGGAAGTAGCTCATGGTGACCATTGGTCACCGCATAAGAGTCATAGACTCATAGAACAACTCAGGTTGGAAAAGACCCTTGGGATCATCGAGTCCAACCGTTAGAAATACATGATGGTCTGATGGAGCTGCCTGTGATGCCACCCTGAGTTAGCTAAGGCTGTTGTCAGTGGACAGGAGGAAGGGACAGTTCTCTTTTCCAGTTAATTAATGCAATACTTCTGCATTAATTAATAGAATTATGCAAAGAAACATGACCGGTAAGTCAGGAACAGCTGAGCTTTACAACTAAAAGCGGTGAAATAGTGTAAAATTTCTCATACTATGTGCTAAATAGTCAGCAATTGTAAGTTCTTTAAAAAAAATATGAAGAAATCAAATTTAATAACAGGTGCTTTCACCTGGCCATAGCAAAGACTGTTTCCAGTTGCTGGAACAGTAGCTCAGATTGTTCTTTTTCACAAAATGAATAGTTGTGAGAAATATCACCTTAAGCTATAAAGTTGGTTCCCAGACAGATAATTTTCAGCTTGCCCTTACAAAGCTTGTACTTTTTTTTTTTTTTTTTTTTTTTTTACAAACTGTATACTCTTTAGTTTAACAGCCACATTATTAAAACTTTTGACAGGGCAACGAATCTGACTCAGCAGCAGAGTATTTATATTTATCTTTATGTCTTTATGTTGGCAATTGCTACATTGATAGAATTATGGCTGTGAATTTTCTCCGATCTTCTCCATGTTGAGAAATTCTGGATATAGCATGGCCTGACTCAAGCTTCGATCACAACCTTCACTCCTGGGGACGAGGCAGGAATGTTTCTGAATTCCAACCATTTTATGGACATTCACAAACACAGACAGAATTTGGTAATGTGGAGGGCAACTTCTGTTATCTCTGACATTGAAGTAAATAGCTCTACAATAATTATATGGCTGGTTTTCTATTTCTGACAGAATAAAGCTATAACTGTGTTTTAAACATGAAATTGCTTCATCCTGTACAAAAAAGCTCTATAGCAAGCAATGTATTCGGAGTAAGTAGTTGTTGTACCTAAGAGCGGGGATTTACACAACTTGGCTTAGTTTCGCCTCTCTAGACTCCTTATTCAATTCCATGCCTATTCAAATGTGTCCACTTGTTAGGTATGTTCTGATAGATGTTTCACAAATATATACAGAAAAATATATACAAAAATATATTTGATTGCATCAATCATGTGTTTAGCTTCAGACAATGTAAAGATATCTGTGTGCTTTCCTGCAAGAGGCCTTCAGCACAGCTTTTTAAGCTGACCCTAATTTTCGGAATAGGCACCCCCTGATAGCTTCCCTGGTGTTACAGTTGTTCAGATGAAATACTTGTTGAGACCAGAAGAAACTGTGTCAGGTTTTTCACTTAGGTTGTTCAATGCCTACATCAATTCAATGTATCTTTTAAAATTCTTTTTTTTTCTATATCAGTTTAGAGATTAATAGCCTAGAGACAAAAGTCCCCTTATCATTAAGCATGACCCTAAAATCTAATGGGGACAGGGAATGTATTCTCTGTTTCACCCGCTGCTAGTATCTGTTAATTACTTTTTCCAGTCTTGGTCTAGACTTAATTGTGTTTTGTTGAATCCTCTACAGAAAAGAACCAAAGCCAACAACACAGATTTTCAGTCCATTTGCAAGGCAGACACTTGTAGCTGGGAGGGGACACAAGCTTTGTATTCTCAGTTGGGGGGGGATGGTGTTTTCCAGCCTCTCCTGTCAACATTAATTAAATGACTTATGGCAATTTAACAAATCATCCCCTAATTAAGTTCTGGAAAATATTACAACCTTGACCGAAAATGAAACACTGGTTTTCTTCTGCTGCATACTGGCATTTGATTTTCTTATCATCTGTGGAGGAAGACAGGCAGCTACAGGGAGAAATTCATCTTTTTCCAAAACAGATGTGAAAGCTGGGCAACATGAATTATTTTGGAGAGTTATTAAATTAACTTAATATACATTGAGTTGACAAGACACACCACTTTCAGGCAAGTAAAGTTAGTAGAGTGGAATCACGCCAAGAGGAGGGTTCTAGAATCTACTTTTTCTGGATTTTCAAACTCGTATGTAGATTTATACTTTGCTGCCATTAGTTATCTTAGCACTGTAGAACTCTCTGGTGACTGGTTTCAGGAGATAAATTAGGTATATAGGTGTGTTGTTCCAAGACCTCTTTGTACCTAATTTTTCCCTGCTGCGATGAATACACTATGAATGTCACCTCCTTTATTGTGACAATCCCATTTGCCTTGCTGTGTTAGCTCTTCTCCTATGTTACATGGGAACCTGCATTACTATTTACTTGTTTCAGTCTGTTGGCACTGATTCTTTCCAAATCCCACAAGAAGCTGTGGATATACTTCCACCATCATCCATCAGATCCAAAATTGTCTTATTACATACCTTAGAGCTGGTTATGATATTCCCTTCCACTATCTGCTGTACATTAGTGATATTTATGGCTAGAACACTTTGGGTACAAAGCACAGCCTCAGAAGAAAACTATGAAAATGGTATTTCTAAAGCAGATCATTGCATGAACACAAACTCACAGCCATCTTCCACAGTGCTAGAGACATCGCAAACCTTCCTTTACATGCCCGCTGGGTTGCTCAGGGACTATTCATGAGTAGAAACTTGAGTCTGTTTTTATCTGCCTGCTGGTATCAATTCACTCCCTTAATTCTTCTATTCGCAGTCCGACTTCAAAAACACTAGAATCCACTTTATTCTTTACAGCTCTCTCTTGCTGAGAGGGACTTGTTCTAATGGGAAATGGGGACAAGTGGCTCTTTCAAATACATTCTACATTTGTTTGCAATTAGAAAGGGTACTCCAGCTCTGCCTCAAATGTTTTGTCCACCACCGCTCAACTGAATGTGTTCTTCTGATGCCATCAAGGACATCACAGCATATCTTTACATCTACCCTTTGTTCAAACACTGTTGTGAATATCTCTTTTCAGATAATAAGTTTTTAATGTATTTGTTTCACATTTTCTGTTGTTTCTGAAGAGTTTATCACCCATCTTGGAGTTCAAAATCTACCCCTCAGTACCTTTGACCCTTCTTTTATGACTCATATCACTGTTTCTGTCAGATCCCTGGCTTCTGTCCCAGAGTTCAATTAAAAGTTAGCAAACACCCTATTCACATTGAGTTTCTCTGCCACTCTGCTGCTGCAGTGTTCTCCATGACTCCTATGAAAAATTAAACATAACTCGCAGCGCTTTATCCTCTCCATGATCCTGATCTGCTGCCAGCCCACCTCCTCATCACCTTCTCTTGCTGCCTGCCAGGCAAACTCTCAGGTTGCCCGGTCACATGGGTTTTTACACTTCTTACCTGAGGATTTCCCTGCACTTTGACTATGGTCTACATCTGAACCAGGGTCCTCAGCACGAGGACCAACGAGCTGGCGTCAGTGTTTTCCAGGTTCCCCGGGCACCTGACTACTGCTCATTCACAAGCTATTGCCTGGGATGCTTCTGCTCCATGAGGCAGCTGGTGCTTGCCGGTTTCACCTTCATCCCAGGGAGCCAGGCATCATGGGGAGTGAGCAACAGGCTCTTGGGAAGAAAACCAAAACCCATGTTGTTCTTCTGTCTGGTAGGTCTTATAGCAGCCTTCCAATATTTAAAGGGAGTCCACAGGGAAGATGAGGAGAGAATCTTTATCAGACAGCGTAGTGACAGGATGAGGGGTAATGGCTTTAAACTGAAAAAAATTGTAGATTTAGATTAGAGATAAGGAAGAAGTTATTTACTGTGAGGGTACTGAGATACTGAAGAGAAATGCCCAGAGAAGTTGTGTCTGCCCCATCCCTGGAAGTGTCCAAGGCCAGGCTGGATGAAGCTTTGAGCAACCTGGTCTGGTGGGAGGTGTCCCTGCTCATGACAGGGAAGTTGAAACAAAATGATCTTTATTTTCCCTTCCAACACAAATCATTCTATGATTCTATGACTCATCAGTTTTCCCTCCCTTGGAAAAAGAAATTGATTTCAGAGTATAAACTTCTTTTCTGTCCTCACATATTGAGACCCAGACCTCACCCAATATTTAAATGCTGCCTTCTGGTATGGTCTATGGAGAACACGACAGTGAGGTCCTTTAAAATGTGGTCGCACTGATAAATGATGCATGCTTTTCTGGCATCTCTTCTGCAAATGCTTCTACTTCCAGGCTGTGTGCCAATCCCACTCTGAAACTTTGGTCTGAAAGTGCAGAGTGCCCCATACCATGGCCAACACACTTCTGCTATCTCTGAGCTGTATTGTGTTATCCTGTTCTCACTCCACTGCTCTATCACACTGTTTTGTGTGCTGCTTTATTCAACACTCAGGACTTGGAAAAACTAAAATAAGTCCCTCAGCAGGAACACTTGGAAGCTCCCATTCTAAGGGAATAAAGATGAATTCCTACAGTTTCTTGAAGGAGGATGGAAGGATTCCCATGTCATCACTGGATAGTGAATTGAGGCCACAAAAGTAGCACTTTTTAAGGAAGGAGCTTAGCAGGCATCTCCACAAATGTGGACTCAGGAAATCGCGGGGATTGCTTTGCTTAAGGCAGAGGGTTTTCTGTGGGTAGATACATGACGTTTGTCTCCAAAACTGCTGAGCTAAAGAATTTCAACAGCATAAAATGAGTGTTTTTAAAGTGCAGGTGAACAATGAGAAAGTATTTGGTTCCCAAGAAATGTATTATAGGATGATGTGCTGTTCTGAATTCCATCTTCTGGCAGACTCCATGTAAATCAAAAAATACAATATTTTCAATGCATTTTATCAGTCCAGGGGAATATTTGGTACAAATATGAGGTGAATTGCATGGAACAAAGCTTTAAAGAACAGCCTTTATAAAATTTTTACATTCAACATGGAATAACATAACTCTGCATCTGTTTTATGGAGGAAAAGATTCTGTGCTAAGCTTCATAACAGCTTATTAAATGAGATAACCAGGTATCCAAGGAGATGGGATTGAAAATAAAGATTTCTTGGATAAATTCTACAAGAGGCACAAGGGGATGCCTGCTCTACAGCTTCAGCATTCAAAGGACTCATTAGTACAGCATAGGCTGCTTCACAGTTCATAGCCAGAAAATACAATCATACATCAGTAGACATTTTAATGAGGTTAATGGGTTTATTATTATTTTTTAAAGTAACTATGATAATGTAATAACAATAACATTTTTTCGAAGATGACTGTTCAGGGTGGCTGTCAGTACCTGTGCTTTGAGAAAAACAAAAATCCTACGTAATAAAAAACTGTCCCAGTAGAGTGAGCAAAATCTCAGTGTAAGAAGTAAACAGTTAGCGGGCTTGATGTTCATTTTGCTGGGATGTATTCAGCACGTGATAGTTCTATCACAGAATGGCTCCCTCTAGAAAGATCTTACGTAAACTCAGTTAAAAAAACCATATCTACATATGTTTCCAGAGTTTCCTTTCATATCCTTATTTTTCATCCTATCTGTCCACAATATGGTACTTTCCCAGATGATAAACACGCACAGTTTGGGCATGAAGAATTAAAGACCCTTACTGCCTTCAGGCATCATGCTCTTGGAAAAGATTATTAATTAGGTCATTTGAGGCCCTTCACAGATTGCATTTCTAAGGGACAATTTCTTTCATCACATGTACGTGATTTTTTCTACTTTAAACAACACTGAGGTCGTCTCTAAAATGAACACCTCTGATGTGGCACATCAGGTAACTTTTTGCATAGATCTGAAATTTGAATTTCCGTTAGATACATCAAAACCACATAAATTACTATGCATGCTGGGCTCTATACCTCTATGCTTCCTCCTGCCAGTTTCTTTGCTATGACTCCTTCTTAGCAGAGTTTTCTGCGCAGAGACTGAAGGGGACAATTCAACACCCAGAAATACTCGAAGGAAATAATGAGATCCACAGAAAAATGAATTCTGAGGGCATTCCGTGATTTAAACTGATTGGTAATGCTAAAAAAAAAAATGTTAAAATAAAGATGATTTTAAAGGAACTTCTACAAGTCCATGTTGGCGTGTGAATTCTGACTCTTTAGGAAGATGGTCATCTCCCCAGCACTATGCAGAGGGAAACAGGGGCTCGATGCAAAATCTCCCACATCCTAGGCTAAACCCAGTATAATCTTTGACTACCCCTAAGCAAAAAATACCACAAAGAATACTGAATAACTGAACCAAACGAAAACCTCTTTTTTTTGTTGCTTCAGGATAGTTTCTCAGTCATCTCCCTAACCCTTAGCAAAGAAGAAGTCTCTTGCAGTGCACCAGCATCAATCACAGGGACCCTTTTGAAGTAGACCAGTGTAGACAAATAACACAGGATGTAAAAGTTATATTTGGAGAGCAACAATCTGCACAGTGTTAATATTCTTCATATTTAATATCTCGTTCATATTTGCACCTCAAATTGTTTAGTAATAAATCTCCACAAACCCTTGAGAAAACAGCCAGGTATTTTTCAGTCAGTGCTACCAGCTTTTTATTTGCTTGTTTCTTTTTGTAAATTAATTAACAGGTAGAAAAACTGTGACAAAGAAAACAAGCAAATAAACTATGGTGAACCATTTAGATTGCTCAAAGCCTTTGATGAGTAGGCAACAGAGCAGCTACTGCTTAAGTGCAAAAAGAGAAACAATGTAAAATTACTGTTTCGTCTCCGGGATTCCTGATTCCTAAGCCTATATCAAAAAAGCTAGGAAAATGTGTCTAAAATGCCTGACATTTCTGTTACAAGCAAGGAAACTGTTAATGCCATGACAAAGACCCTCGAGCAGCTGATGTGACGGGTGAAAAGTGAAACGGCAAAGCCCTTGGGTGACCACTATTGCATAATAACATATTTATTGCATAAAAAATATATTTATATAGCTATAACATAATGTATAATCATATAATAGTAATGAATTCCCTGGGCCAATGTGTAGCATTCCCATTCCGAGTGTTCAAGGACTTCAAATTGGAGAAAGTACAGCAAAGGACGAGTAGGGTGGCAATAAGAAGGGAGACCCTGGTTTATGAGAGAAGATGAGAGGAACATCTGCACACTGTTCCTCCAAGTAGTAGCAGTAAATCAGCCAACTCCGAAATGAGAAGCACTATGGCTGGATCCATATGGACTCAGCATGCTCAGACACATCTCTGGTTCTGGTCAAGCTCAGGTCCTACAGCCCCACAGTGATATGGCTGGATGCTTTCAAGGTCCAAGACTAGAAGAGGTGTCTAGAAAGACCAACAATTTTTATTGGGTTACATTTTTTCTATTGCTACCCCTTCCTTTTCCAAATAATCACAAGCCTGTGTCTAAAACTCTACATAATTTAAAGTATTGAACTCAAACTCTGACGGAGACTTTTTCCTAGGCAGTGTCAAATTTGTCTTGAAGTCCCTAAATTAATATTAACTTACCACTCTATTTTCCAACAAAAAATATGTTAAAGTTTAAAAAAATATGTGGGGAAAAGTTTAACATTTGTCTTATGGGAGCGGTTGTGAGAAATTATCTTAGTAACTCTGAGGCACTTCACAGGACAGTGTTACTGTCATAAGCTGCCCCTCGGATACCCAGTGTGTGAAAGAAGTCGCAAGCATAATTTTCATCATAAACAAAAATAAAGCCACAATAATTGTTTCATCTTATTGTAATTCTCCATGGAGTGACATAAACCATGGTGTCACTTCTTTCGGTAGGTCAGAACTGCGCTGCATGTCATGTGAAATTAAAATGTTGATTGCAATGTCAAGGGTGGTGCATTCATGAACTAAATAATTAAAGTGTTCTCTATTATGTCTCCAGATGGAAAAGTGACACATTTCTGCTTCTGACATTTAGGCCCTGTGCTGACTACACTCTCTACCTCTTTTGCTTTATCCTTCAGCATTAAAATGTGAAATTTTCACATATGAGAGTTTTAATTAAGAAAAACCCAAACAAACATAATTTGGTCATTGATCCCAAAAAAGTCTTGGGCCACATGGACGTGGGTTCAGGGTCAGTTGAAGTTACTCTTTCAGCTTTTTAGATAAGCCATCTTTTACAAAAATTAGGGGAGCAATTCCCAGTGACTTATGTAGAAATCGAAACAGCCCAGAGCCCAGATCTGAGTGGTTAGAACATGTACTGAAATCACCTTTTTTGCACTTAGACCTTCTGCTCATGCGAACGAGGCTTTGAGCATTGATTGTTGTTTGAGGAAATGAGACTGGCAGCCCCTCGAGAGTGTGCCAGCATCAGTTCTAGTCTGTCCTCTGACTTCAAACCTCAGTCCTGAAACCACTAAGCACCGATTTCTGCATTTATGGTTCATCGTCTGGGGTTGACATCAGAGACCTCTTCTCTAATTCCTGTGATTTCCAATAGAGAGAAGGAGAGTGAAGGGTCAGACGAACTGAGGGAAGGAGAGACCCTCTGTGATCCACAATTTGTAGTGTATGAAAATTAAAAGCAAGCCCACAGTGCTGTGCTTACATCTGTGTCAGAGTTGTACTCAGCTCCAATTGTCGCGGTTTATTGAAAAGGACTTATTTCTAGTGGTTTGTGGGTTTTTTTTCTTAAACAAAGTACTCAGCCAACTGATTGGTTTTTTATTACTTGTGGAATTGTTTGGGTATTACCGAAAGTATAAACTAAAGATACAGCAAGAAGAAAATCACAGAGCTGGTAGATAAATTACTCTGAAAACAACATGAATAATTCAAGCAATGGGACTCAAGTGTTTCTTAAAACTTGTTTCTTTTTTCATAAAGGGGGAAAAATGAGTTTCATATGGACAAAAACTATCTACAACTATAACTGTAGTGTGCAATTTTAAAGGTGAGAAATGACAAATGTTGAGACTAGCAGGTAAAAAAAAAGACTCTGGATTCAAACAGGGTGTTGAAGAAAGCTGAATGTTACTATAACAAGAAAAATAAGAAAATCACTGTATAGCAAATACTCAACTTGGCTTAATCCTGTACGTCAAATAAGTATGACAAAGAGCTCATGGGTTAAATAACTCTACAATAAGCTCTTGTTAGTGAGCTGATTAGTGATTTAGAATAATTTCCTGATTGGATGACCCTTACACAGCAGACCCTCACATCTCCAGTCTGCAAATGTGGAGTTCAATCCAGTAAGTCTAGATACAGGAAAATATATTTTCCATCCAGCAACACTGCTGCTGCACGGGGTCTGTGTTTCAGGTATCTGGTTAACATTATGCTGGAAAAATCCCTGATTTAACAGCAGCAGCAGTCAATAGAGCTGAGAGCTTCATGTCAGCACGCCATGGTGCTAAAATATCATATGCCAGGAAAAGAAACAGATTCCTAGTCCCAGAAATTTTATGGCTATAACATTTGGCTGTCAAATAACAAAATAAATAGAAAACATGTAGAAAACAGGGTGATTTTTCTTCCACAGTTATAAGTGCCTATCTCCTTGCCCTTTTTCTAATATTCATGCTCGACTGCTCAGAACTTCACATGCCACTCTCTACCCTGCACTGATTACACAGTGCATGCTCCCCAAATGCTCAAGTGCTAAGTATAAAAATAGGCTTAATCTGAAATTAATTGCATTTCAGAAAAAAATATTTTCAACATTTTATATTTGCTTGAGAGAAGATTAAACCAGGTATTATAAAGGACTAAAATGTGGGGTTTTGTAGGCTACAGGACAACTAATTCTTTTTTAATTCCTTTTTTCTTTCGTGGACAACTAATGAATTGTATTAAAGAGCCTACCATGGTAATATTATACAAATCTGCCTGAGAAAAATGTTAAGATTAGAGATGACAGACGAGATAGAAATGTCTGTCTTTTTTACTCATCCAAAGTTAATTAAAATAAACCTGACCTGTTATCTGCTACCCAAAGTGCCCTATGGAAACAAGACAGTAAAGGTAGCAGAGACATGACTTGTCTTGCTAAAATTCCTTAAGATTAATTAAAAAGCAACTTGTTCTTTGAAGAGTCTAACATCAGAAATTATTACTTTTCCCCTCATTCCTATTACACATTTTCTGAACATTTGTGATAAGATTTTATATAACTAAACAAGAAAGCTGAGATCTGTATCAAAGTAAGCAAAGCTTTCGCTTAGCATCGGGGAAGAGCGTGACAGCTCTCAAGGTGCTCAGAGTGGGGAAGAGTCAGAAACCTCCAGCAGTGTAAGGCAGGAACTCATGGAAATATGACCATGCTGGCTTCAAACCAGGTGACCCTGGTGCTGGAGCAACCTAGATCTTGATGTGAGATGTTGGGGGTTGAAACTGTGTGATCTTTAAGGTCCCTGCCAACCCAAACTGTTCTACAATTCTATGTGTGTTAATTCTGGAAGTCTTTTCAGTTCTAGTCCCCTTTTGAGCTCCCAGGCAGTATAATAATGCATATGAAACACAATAGGGAAAGGGCTTTCTTTATGGAAATATGGGGTTGAGGCTTGCTTTATGGAAAGCACATTGGTTGGCACATCACTTTAGAAATATTTTTTAAACCACGCAGGAGGTGGGTGAAGAACCTCACTTTCCAATTAGACATCCTTGGCAGGAGCAAAAACTGCTCAGCCTAAGTAAAGGTTGTTTACTCTGGAAGCATCTCCACGTGTCCATCTAAATCATCCTCTTTTCTAGACAGGATAATGATATTTAAACTACCCCTGACAGGTGTCTGTTTAAACTGGTTAAAAATACCTCGGCGAAGACTGTGGAGTGACCCTTTGAGAACCATGTTTTTGTGCTGCATCACCACTATGGTTAGGAAGGGTGCCCAAATATTCAGTGAACCTCTCCTCACACCTTTTTGCTTTTTTCCTAATATTTCTTTTCCTATCTTGAACTTTACATAGGAAAAAAATCATCTATTTTGCTTTTAAAACTACACACTCTGAAAGATCATTGTTCTGCCTATTGTAGAAGGTAGAACTTAGGTGCTTCTCAGTGTACAGTAAACCAGGTGTTTCATGTATCCCTTATGCATGATATTTGCTAAAGTTCTTGGTCTACTTCTTAAGTGGAACACAGAAACCTGGATATAGCAGCCTAGCTGCAGTCACTCTGCCGCTGAAGGGGATTTAACAGGAAAGATAGAAAAAGTCAATATCTAAGACCTGGCACGAGGTTCTCCTGTGAACACATTTCAGAACAGGTTTTGTCTTCATTTATACTCATATTGCTAGATTTGTTACCTGACCTTTCACGAACCAGTTGTCTTTTCATTAAACTATCAGGAAACCCAGATATGCAACTCACTGTTGCAGGACAACTCCAGGACAACTTCATTAGTAATATCTAAAGAGGATGCATGTTATATGCCTAGAAAGTATGTTAGTAGTACTATATCTCAAGTTAACACGGATCTTGAAGAGAGTCAAAAGTCACATGAGGGCTTAAGAAAACCTCAAATACTAAAGATAAAGATACGACTTTCGGACGAAGCCTATTTTTTTCTCTTTTGCTGAACATGCACTAAATTAAATTACAAGAGAGGGCAGTTTTGCCATTATAACTGCCACCACAAATATTACTAAAGCCCAACACAATTATTTTTTTCTCAGTAATGACAACCAATGATAGGACAAGGTGTAATGGGCTGAAACTGGAACATAAGAGGTTCCGCTTAAACTCCAGAAGAAACTTCTTCTCAGTGAGGATGACGGAGCCCTGGAACAGGCTGCCCAGGGAGGTTGTGGAGTCTCCTTCTCTGGAGACATTCAAGACCTGCCTGGACACGTTTCTATGTAGCATTATCGAGGCGTTCCTGCTCTGGCAGGGGGATTGGACTTGATGATCTCTCGAGGTCCCTTCCAATCCCTAACATTCTGTGATTCTGTAATAGCCTTGGAAAATTGCTTAGCCAACTTGATTGAATAATATTCTTGGTGAGAATAGTCATGCTCTTTAAGGTCAAGTCACTTAATACCTGGATACCTTGGAGGTCTTACAGATGGCACAAGGATGTAGATGTGTTTTTTGATTCAAGTGTTCAATGCTGTGACTTTTAAAGTGTTTGTTCCTTGAAAGACTTGGATTATAGAATCATAGAATCATAGAATTGTCAGGGTTGGAAGGGACCTTAAAGATCATCTAGTTCCAACCCCCCCGCCATGGGCAGGGACATCCCCCACTAGATCAGGCTGCCCAGAGCCCCATCCAGCCTGGCCTTAAAAACTTCCAGGGATGGGGCTTCCACCCCCTCTCTGGGCAACCTGTGCCAGGGTCTCACCACCCTCATGGGGAAGAACTTCTTCCACACGTCCAATCTGAACCGACCCATCTCCAGCTTTAATCCATTCCCTCTAGTCCTATCACTACCCGGCATCCTAAAATGCCCCTCACCAGCTTTCTTGTAACCCCCTTAAGATACTGGAAGGCCACAATAAGGTCTCCTTGGAGCCGCCTTTTCTCCAGACTGAACAGCCCCAACTCTCTCAGTCTGTCTTCACAGGAGAGGTGCTCCAGCCCTCTGATCATCCTCGTGGCCCTTCTCTGGACACGGTCCAGCACATCCATACCTTTCTTGTGCTGTGGCCTCCAGAACTGGATGCAGTACTCCGGGTGGGGTCTCAACAGAGTGGAGTAGAGGGGAAGAATCACCTCCCTCGACCTGCTGGCCATGCACCTCTTGATGCAGCCCAGGACACGATTGGCTTTCTGGGCTGCAAGTGCACAGTGATGGCTCATGTTGAGCTTCTCGTCCACCAGTAGCCCCAAGTCCTTTTCTTCAGGGCTGCTCTCAAGCCAGTCACTGCCCAGCCTATGTTGGTGCTTGAGATTGCCCCGACCCAGACGGAGGACCTTGTACTTCATCTTGTTGAACTTCATGAGGTTGGCCTGGCCCCACCTCTCCAGCCTATCAAGGTCCCTCTGGATAACATCCCTACCAGGTTTCTGTCTTGGATCTGATGCTCAGATTAAGTGTCATTATGACTACTTTTCGGAAAGCCTCATTATCTTTCCAAATAAACATATAGGCTCTGACTACATATGATTGATGACATACCACTGAAGCTGGATTCCCCGTCTCCGGAAAACTTCACAGATCAGTGTTTCTGTAGTTTTAGCTACTGCTTTCTCATTGAATTCTAGAAATCTGATAGTCTGAATGAAGGAGACTTCATTACCACTGAGAAGAGTAGGTCAATGATAGACATGAACTTCATTCATAACAAAGCCAACTGCTGATATAAAGGAACTGAGCGGGAGATGATTAATTCTTCCTCAGTGGCTACTTTTGGTAGTCATGACAACTGTTCATACCAAAGAGCTACCAGGTTTTTGCCTTATTTAATTAATCTTAAACCATCTAAGGGGAAATTTCAAAGTCCAGTGAAACCAACTAGAGGGGCCTGCCTACATGGACAACTATTAATCTTTACAGTTATGCAACTTGTGTGTCATTTGTCATACTTGGCATTGCAATTTGTTTTCCTTTTGTTGTTTAATGAATTTTCAGTTAAGCAGAGTCTTTTTTATCCAGAAACCAAACGGCTTTGAGATTGCAAGCACTCTAAAAACAGAAAATAAGGTGTGATCAGCCTCCTGTGGTAAGCAGCTTATATTTTAAATGAGGAGGACTTTGTGAACCTCATTTGCTAGAAGTGGGTAAAGCCAAAATGCCAACTTGAAGAGCGTAAGTAGGAGGCAGGCATTTTGACCAAGCACCTCTGTCCCTCTCTCACTGGATGCTATCTGTCATATCAGATCTGTGGGTTCCAAGTAAGCTAATATTTCCAGCTCACAATCTGTCAGTGTCCCGTGGGGTTTTTTTAATACATATTTCTTTTAACCCTATGGCAAAAGGGTGAAATCGGACAGCAGGTCTAAATCACCTCTACCTAATAACCCCACACCAATAGTAACACAAGTTGAAGTTTCAATTGCAGGCAAAAATAAAACAGGTTCTCCTTTCCCTGCTGACAATTGCTTGTGCAATTCAGCTATTCCTTTACACATCCTTCGCCCTTGATTACATATTTTCCTCTTGGTTCTTCTTCTGTTGCCAGCAGGAGTTTGTTGAAACAGAAGTCGGTCCACTGATTGCCTACAGACCTGGATTTATCTTTAGCTTGGGTATAAATGTCCTCCAATTGTTCAAAATTCTCCATTTTTGGGAGTTGCTAGATTTAGTCTAAACTCTTCTGTGTGTCTTTATATCTGATGTTAAAGAATACTGTTAAAATTATGTTTGATTACTAAGAAGAGCAGAAAAGCCTCTTGAAAGCATATTTTTAATCTTCATTTGTCAGTCTGCATTCAAATATTAAAAACTGGAAATTCAAAGGGACATCTTCATATGTGTTAAATTATCTACTTATTCATGCTGAAAGTTGGCACAGAAACTGGAAAGAGCAGGCAGCGCCCCAGTTAATATCTCAAATTTCTTTTTTTGTTTTTGTTTTTTTTTTTAAAAACAGTTTTTAAATGCAAATGAAAAAATATACTATGAATTTCTCCAGGTGGAAGAAAAGTAATAAATAATTCAATGACAGGTAAAGACAAACAACTGTACAAAGTCCTGTGGGCATTTTGTCATAGAGTTAACGACACACAAGATGTGCAACCAGAAGAATGGACAAATAGCCCTTCATATTTGCAGCTTTTATGCTCTTGAGTCACTGATGGACACTATGGTGTGTTCCAGCTAAAACTGAGTATTTCCACCATGACCTGTGTCCCATAACAGTTCTGCTATTTCTGCCAGGACCATGCTGTCATCTCAGATACTTTGTATTTGATCAGCTGAATGGAATATCCACTGTAGATGGATGAGAATGTAAGATGAAGCCTAATCACATCCATTCAAAGCCAAATCTCCATTTCAGATGCTTTTTTTTTTTAATTATTCTCTAATCAAATAGAGATGAAAACATATATAGCATAAAGAATATTAGTTACCTCCTGTCTATGTTTCTACGTGAAACGATCTGCCATCTGTGCAACCTCTGTGCAGCCCATTAGGCTTTTTGAAGCTTAGAAATCGAAAAAAACTTAGGTTGGAAGTGAAAAATGGGGGAACTTGAGAATGTATTTCCCACTTGTTATAATCCACCAGAGGAACCACGAAGTACTATTCAGGCAGCAATAACCATTCATATCGTCTTGAATTGAATAGCAAGAGACAACTTTCTTTGTCATTTTCCTTGTCAGGAGACCTCTTTGTCTCTTTTTCAGTATAATTTAATTTTCTTCTTTTCACAGAACTTGTTCTCTTTCATTACGAAGACAGGCTGAGGGAGCTGAGGTTATTCAGCTTAGAGAAGAGAAGGCTCTGGGGTGACCTAATAGCAGCCTTCCAGTACATGAAGGGGGCTACGGGAAGGCTGGAGAAGGGCTTTTTACGAGGGCCTGTAGTGATGGGACAAGGGGCAATGGCCTGAAACTGTAAGAGGGCAGATTTAGATTAGATATTAGGAAAAAATTCTTCAGTACGAGGGTGACAAGACTCTAGAATAGTTTGTCCAGAGAAGTTGTGGATGCCCCATCACTGGAAGTGTCCAAGGCCAGGTTGGACGGGGCTTTGAGCAACCTGGGCTGGTGGGAGAGAGATGTCCCTGCCCACAGCAGAGTGGTTGGAACTAGATGATCTTCTACGTCCCTTCCAACCTTAATCATTCTATTATTCTATTGCAAATGCTGATACTTTTGGGAGTGTGAGGCAGAAGATCAGTGAGTTTAATGTATTATCAAAGAATCAAGCTAGAAAAGGAACCAAGTGCTAGAGAACTTACACTAAAAGTATTTCTCCTTTCTCTCTTTTATCTTTCTCTCTCTTCCAGCTGGTGGGAAACAAAATTTAAACAACAGAGGAAAAAAAAAAAAAGGGAGGAAGGCCAAATGAAAACTAGATATTTTTGTTTGAGTTTTTCAAAAGGGAAGGGGGGAAACAAGTTTTAAAAATACGAAATTTTGTTTAAAATAATTTTTTTCCATAGAGAACGTGTAGTATTTTAACCAAGCCAGTTCTGTAATTTCAGAAGTCATTATATGCTTAAGCTTCTCAGAAGAAGAAAAAGGAAACTGAGCTTATGAGAAAGACTCCCTTGAAAACCAGATGGCTTCTGCAACAGTGAATAGATTGAAAACTGTGCTGAGAGTGAACAGCTCCATATATTAGGGAAGAAGTTTGAGAGATCTTCTGTTAGAACACAACAACAACCATGATTAAAAACACTTACAGCGTTTTTATTACAACATATAATTGACTGAAATATATCATGATTTATTTCACGATGCCTTATAGTTAGTGCATTTTCTGAAATTATGAGAGAATGGAGATAAACCAAACATTCTTTCAGACTGAAATACAGCGTTTTCCTCAAGAACTGATTAAAGCTTGCATTTAAAATCTTTTTTCAAATAAATTGTGCTTTCCTGAAGGGAAACTTCTGCACGATAAAGTAATTATTTACTAAGGAGGGTTGCATGTTTAAATAAAGAAAACCAAAACTTCTCAGCTTTTTGTTTTTCCTTCCAGCATCGTTAGGGTTTTGGGGGTTATTTTTATTTCCTTTTTATTGAGATAGTAGAAGGAGGTGAAAATGGAGAGGCAAAGTAGAAAATAAAAATTATGAAATTGAATTGGTTTGCATTTCTGAGGAATTAAAATATTTCCATAAGGAAAAAGTTCACAGAGGGAAGTAGAAAAGTACCAAATAAAAGTCTCAAAAAAAGAAACTACTGTCTTCTTCCAAAAGGTTTTCATTTTAATATTGTGGACGTATAGTTATGAAAACAATTATAAAAGCCTGCAAAATATAAAAGGAGATAGATGGTAGAAACTTCATATTTTCCCTGGGCTGGCATATGGCTTTCCAATTCCATTGAAGTAGGAAGACAGTCGTGTGAAAAACATCAGCAATAAGAAAACCCCAGGGGACCTCTGTGAGTGCCTGCCACATCCATTCCGGAGTTTATACACTCTGCTGGGAAGACACACGTGATTTTTATCCACTCTTCTTTTTCCTTTTTTTTTTTTATTTAAGATATTTAATCTTTAGAGATTTGTTTCTGTTTGGTTACTGCTGTGATGTCAACGCTGTGAACATCTGTTGCAATGGCCATTTCTAGATTGCCCTCTGCGTTTCTGCCTCTAATTCCTGAAGACAATTGCCAAAGATGTTTTCACTTAAAGGCTAAGCACAAGGGCAGCGAGGCTTAAAGAAACAGAGAATTTCACCATCAAAGAGAATTTCAAACTGTCTACCCTGCCCTCCAAAGATGAATCACATCTTTTATCAGACCAGGGAACGTTTAACATCAGCTTTTGAGAGCTTCAAGGACAAAATGATGTTGATTTGGCCCTTGATCTGGGGGTGAACTTTCTTCTTAGCTCAGCACTCTATATAAAAATAAACAAAACTGAAACATAAACCAGAAAAGTGAAGAGGAAGAAAATCATGGCTTTTTAACAACCAATAAGTAAGCACACCTAATAAATTAACACCAGTGTCACTGAAAAATAAAAATAACATTTTCAAAGGACAGCTTGTCATGTTCTCATGACTCAGGGATTGTTGTTTGTTTTTCCACTTTCCACTCCTCTCTTTAATTAATACATTTACTTCCAAATAAGATCCGAGCATTAGGAAAATGTCACACCATATGTGTGTTTATTTTTGCTCAAGTAATTATAATGGTGTAGGATCTCTCTTTTCCTTTCTTTGCTTGCTGAGACAGAATGTTCCTTCAGAGGATTAGAACAGCCTCAAACAGCTGCTACCACATCTGAGGCAGAGAAAAAGTCAAAACTTCACACTCTTTTCCTTGTGTATGTATTGACCTTTAGGAGAGAGTGGGGGAGTCCCTTTTTAGGTGCTCTCCCCACAAGCTTCAGAGGAATCTGCCTATGGCAGCAGGTAGAAAGGGGCAGAGCCCCAACATGACAATTAGCATCACGTGGAATGGAAATGAATGCTTGGTAACTTACCTGAGCATGGCAAGCCCCCACAAGCTGATTGCTCTTTTGGAGAAAAACTACTCGTATTTTTTAGAATAATAGGGCAGTCTCAATTGCATCTAAGCAATGTGGGAAACTCTTGGACTGCGATGGTGGAAGGATTTTCCTTAAAGTTTCTCAAGTGGAATTTTTTTCTTCACTCGTCAAAATTTCTTTTTCATCTTCCCAGTGCGTTGTGATGTTTTCTGAGTGGTCAGACATTGCAGGCACTCTATTGTTTCTGTTGTTGCAATCTTACTTCAGTTACTAGCACAATATCCTATCTCAGTATCATTTTCCATCAGCCAGAATCTTCTCTCCCAAAAGAGAGAGATCACCCAGAGGTCCCCTGGGTTTTCTTATTGCTATTGGTTTTCAAATGATCATGTCAAGATGATGTCAAAACGTGGAAAAAATACTGTGCTGAAGGATATCGTGTGATGGTTTTGTGATTCTAAACATAAAGGGAAATATTCCTGCCATCAAGGGTGATATTTCAGATCCTGGGTGATTTTAAAGGTCTTCAGAATATCTACGATGCTTTCTACAATTTCAGCCTTTCATGGCCATAGTTGGACTCGATGATCCCAAGGGTCTTTTCCAGCCTGAACTGTTCTATGATTCTATGATTCTGTGATTCTTCTGATTCCATTCTCAGCAGACTGACATTTGCAGAGCTGAGAAAGGGAGAAGAAATACCAGAAACAAGAGCCAAAAAATTCAGACAGGCCCACTTACTCTAAGCAATGTAGGGATGAATAGTACAGACAAAACACAGACCAAAGAACTTTCCTCTCTCTTTAAGACATAAATAAAGATCTCTTATAACCAAAGCAAAAGTGCACAGAGGCTGTAGTCCTCTGGTTACTGATTAATATAAGATATTGTCTTTTCTGTACCCACTATTAAACATGGGGGATGCTGCTGTCATTTGGGTTTTGATCCTGTTTTCCAAGAGCTTCATTTCATTCCAGTACAACAGATTGTGGTGCCTAGAAGCAGAATTTAGACCTAAGGCCATTTTCATTTTTATACCTATTTACTCACAATAGTCCCAATGGCATAGGTAATATGAGCTTTCTTTATGAAATAGAGATTACTACTTCATTTCCATGAGCAAAGGAATGAGAGGTTTAATATAACCAATTCAGAACTTTCTACTTAGTCGTTTTAAAGTGTTATACAGGTAATAAAATTCTTTGTATTTATTTATCTGTCTCAGTGTCCATTTCCTTGAAGTCAAGATTCAAAAGTTCTAATATTACTGTAATCTATATTCTGTTATTAGGGGCTGCTGAGAAAGTTTCTTGTTTGCCTGTTTGGGTTTGGGGTATTTTTTTTGATCTATCTTCAGTGATAAGGCAACATTATGGTATATTAGGATCCATTTCTGACAATAAGCTAAATAGTGCAGGAATTTGAAGCTTCTTGCAGTGATTTACTTGCACATGGTAAAACCATTCTGAGGCAGATCCTTCCCAAGCATGTTGGTCTCCAAAGGCCTAGTGGATTCACAATAGAAGTGCAATGGTCATGACCACTGCACTCAATAAGAGAATTGTGAAAATAAATTCCCTAAGGCTGAGGAACCACAAACTCTTCTCAAGACCCAACACAGCTCACATAAATTTTGACTTTCTACCTCTTCCTCAGTGCACAAGGACCTATCAAATTCTGGTTTTGGGAAGGTGCTGGTTCAGTTTGCTAGGTCACAGCAGTGGCGAGACAATGTTAAACTCCTCCAGAGAAAACCCATCAAAACAAAAATTTCCTGATGAAAGAAATGTACCCTATTGCTCATAGAGGAGATCATCAGGGAGGAGAACTTCATCAGGTCCTCTGTCTGTCTTCTCTGGCTGAGAGACCAATGACAACAAAGCCATGGCTTAAAGCAACCCAGCAGTACATCTTCACCACGAAGGACTAAAGCCAGGGACTCCCTGATGTATTGTGAACACTGCAGCTTGTACAACTAAACCAGCTGAGGACCTTTAGAAGGCATTTAGCCTACCACCTTCCCTGCAGAAATAAGTGTGTAAAGTGAAAGATGTATGAATGGGTAGGAGGAGTTACTGAGAGATGGTTACAGAGGCAAAATTATGTATCACATGTGGACTGATGCCTAGCTAGGAAACACATGCCCAAACTGGCTGCTCTAGTCTTAGCCATGAGAGCACCTTTGCTAAAATATGAGGCATGCATTGAACTTTCCTTTCTAAGATAGGAAATCTGTTGGGCTGCTTCTCTTATAATTCTCCACCATCAAAAACAGCAGACAAGAAGACTAAGGGAGAAAAAGTCCAATAATAATTTTCCATGCCTTTCGTTTAGAAGACCACAGAGATGTTTCAAAAAGTTAGTCCTGAAGTGTAATCTCAGAGAAAAGGTCACATCGTGGTGCACCAAGTGGAAAAGCAAATGGTTATTTAATTGCTTTTTAACAAAAGCTTCTTAACACAACACAATCAGGTTATGGTGGCCTGCGAAGTCTTTTCTTAGCAGTTAACAATAATTCACCTTGTGGATGAGGATAGCTTACACTGATTATACCATTCAGTGCTTGCAGGGACTTCAGAGTGAATCACACTGGATAAGATGCTGCAGCTACCAGACAGTGTACATCTGGGGATTTTCTGTAGACCTTGAGCCATTCTTGTGTTTTACACAAATAACTAAATAAATAAATAGATGATAGATAGATAGATAGGGGAGAGAGAGAGAGATACAGAGATAGAGAGACAGATAAACAGATAAATAAATAAATAAATTCTTCGGGTTCAGAAGTTTCTTGTTCTTTCACTGGCTGTTGAGGGAGGAAAGCTCATTTACATTGCCTTGCTTTTTCTTTTCCTTAAATAAAAAAAAAAAGGAGTTAACATCAGAATTGGCCCTGAACTGCATTTTAGCACTGATTTGTCCGTATTTGGTGCTACCACTAGGCGCATAAAATGTTGCAAGGTAACATTAGAACACCTTTGGGCTGCTAGGCTTTACATGCCATGCTTCTTTTACGCTGCACTATGGATGCCAAAGTGTCCACTAACTTCTGTGATTTCCTCCTTGTGTCAGTCTATTGCAGAGCCTGGAGGATTATAGGATTATAGGTTTATGGTTGGACTCAGTGATCTTAAAGGTCTTCCCAAATGAAACAATTCTATGATTCTATGATTCAGATAATATCACTGACTTCACTGCTCATATGTGAAGAGAGCATCATCTCCACTGCATTTCTATCACCTTCATCATCCTTCTTATAATACTTGAGCTTAAATCAAGTGAAAAACTGTAAATAATGGCAAGTTGCTTTTGTAGAAACACGTAAGCAAAGGCAATGTTCCCTGACAGATTATTTCAAATCTCACTGTCTGATTGGTAGGTAGTAAAACCAAACTTTGAGGCTCTTTTCAAACCAGCACAGATGTTTTTCATGTTTAATGTAAAAAACTGTTTCTGCATTTTTTCCTTGACCTCTCTCAATCTGGGTGGCTAAATATCTTCAAGCATTCTGTGTAGTTTGGATAAATCTGGATGTTCTGTTATAATCCAAGATCAACCAACATAAATAAAACAATTTATACCAGATGTGGCCTGGAAAGACATTTGCTTGAGGAATGCAGAACATTTGGAATTCAAATTGCAATGTTTTCCAAGGTTCTTTAGCTTGAGTATTTAAACTGAGAATTACCTGCACCCTAGCATTATTTGGAGTAACTAAAAAAACCTGTGAAAGGCAATATAAATAATCACATTTACTTTTACTCAAGCACTGTAATTTTTTACTGTATGCCTATTATCTTTGCATAAAAGTAAAACAAAACAAAAAAATAGTTAAATGTGTTCCTTTTTTTTTTACTTTAACACAAACTCCTAGACTTATATCTTGCTAGCATTTATGCATTCACTTATCTGTAAGCACATGAGTAATCCTCTTTATTTCAGTAGCAATACTCGTCTGCTTAAAGTAAGCTTTAAAGACTTCCCACAGAAGCCATTTTTACACATATTTTGAAAGTTGCAGTGTAAGCAATGTATCTTATGTTTAATTATGAGGGAATTGTATTGCTTCTCTCAGAGATTAAGCTGGTGCTCTGTACTCCAGGAAAAACAGCTAATGTACATGTTGATTTATTTGGTTTAGAATGCTCTATTGGCACCCATCAAATCACCAAAAATTTCAAAAGCTGGCAGCTCCAAACAGAAATCCGAAATGAAAAGATGTGGAGATATTTCCCTATAAACATGAAATGCCAAAAAGAGCTCAGCTAGAGGTGTTTTGGACCGGGAAAAAGTAGGCAGAGTATCAGCTTGAGCTAGATTCAAATCAGGTTGCTGATCTGTTTCTCCAGCCTACTTTACAGTGAAATGAAATCCAACCCCACACTGGGTAAGAGTGAGGTTTGTCCTAGTTAACAGCAGTGAACTGAATAACAGAAACAGGTTCTGCCTGAAAGAGATTGTCCTTTTTCAGCAGCATAAAGAAGGCAACTTCAAAGTATTAAACTATCAAACGATTTATAGCATCATGCCAATTTATGTGAGATGGGGATTTGGCTCTTAAAATCATTCTAGCTTGCATGCAGTAAAATCAGACAGTACATCCAAAGTTCAGCACACTCTAACAGTGCATCTGAAGTGTCTGCTTGATCTATGGGGTGAACTATGCACAGTCACGGGACTGGGTCTGCAAACCTGGACTGAATTAATTAGGTTGACATCACTTTACTTTGATTTTTGCATGTGCTTTTGTTTAAAGAGATATTCGCTTAGCGCAATATTGTGATCTGCCGTGCAGAGGTGCCATGCGAGTAATCCCCACTCAAATGGCTTTCTCACCAGAGGAGGTCCTTAGTCACAGAATCACAGAATGTCAGGGGTTGGAAGGGACCTCAAAAGATCATCTAGTCCAACCCCCCTGCCAGAGCAGGATCACCTACAGTAGGTTGCACAGGAACGCGTCCAGGCGGGTTTTGAATGTCTCCAGAGAAGGAGATTCCACAACCTCCCTGGGCAGCCTGTACCAGGGCTCTGTCACCCTCACAGTGAAAAAGTTTTTTCTAATGTTTTTGTGGAACCTCCTGTGTTCCAGCTTGTCCTGTTGCCCCTTGTCCTGTCATTGGACATCACTGAGAAGAGCCTGGCTCCGTCCTCCTGACACTCCCCCTTGACATATTTATAAACATTAATGGGGTCACCCCTCAGCCTCCTCTTCTCCAAACTAGAGAGACCCAGCTCCCTCAGTCTTTTCTCAGAAGGGAAATGTTCCACTCCCAGTCCAAAGTGATGTGTTTCCCTGCCAGCATAATATTCCCATATATTCCTGATTCTGATTCCCATAATAGTCCTGATCTGACAGACAAAGTAAAGAAATCCTTGCACAAAACTGAAAACCAGCCAACCACCTGAAAAGTTTTACTCAATTCTCTTTCTTTATATCAGAAGACCTCCAATAATATATGTCCCAAGAATTGCTCCCAGCACAGACAGGTATCACATATGGCAACAAAGAAACTTTGCTGAAAGTGCCACATGCTCCTCACAAAGGTCCTTTCAAGACAGTGCTGCCCAACTCCACCTTCCACTGGGATGTGGCTGTACGATGAGGTGCAGGTGCTTTGAGCAATGTTTTTTCAACCATTTTTTGTTTGCAGAGCGGTGTATTCCTTCTGACGGACATGCAGATCAATATGGGGCAAATCCAAGATGACTGATAGGAGACTGGTCCTTGATCCGTGTGCTAAAAATTTCACCCCGAGAGGAATATATGTTGGTAATCTCACCTGTAGAGGTCTGTCCAATGATTGCAAGTCATGTCAGTCTTCAATACAGAGGTCTAGAAAAGTCACCCCTACTTCTAAAGCTTGCTGTCCTAGCGTTTTAGGGCAACAGTCATACTTCAGTTGTTTTCCTTATTTAAAATGAATAATTTTCAAATGTATATTAATTTGAAGAATGAAGCCATATGGGCTTCCATGTGAAATATTTATTCCCTTTCACTCTCTCTCATTTTTGTTTTTAATAGAATAAAGAGAGATGGAAAGCTGGAGAGATAAAAACCTATATTCTCAAAAATTGCATGTGGTTAACATCAAAACATTTTAATTGAACTTCACATTACAAAAATCCAGATGGCACATGTTCTGTTCAAGCCTCAGGGGACTGCAACATGCTACCATATGTAAGATGCCTCATTTCCTTCCACTTCCCTGGTGTACAGAGAACGTTCAGTCGAGATACCACAGGCTGGTAAAATCTGAATTTTACTGTCTCTGGAGGATTCTGGGAGCATTGACAATCATTCTCTTTCAGACTTTCACCTTTAAAACATAATTTTATAGGCCTCGTGCACCATAGTGTCACCCTGCTCACGGTACGACACCTTGGTGCACTCATATATAAATCTGTCCCTCTACTCTCCAGCTGTGATAAAAAGCACCAGCGCACCTGGTGCCGTGACATCACAACATTTTTCTGAACACCACCAATGACCTCCCAAGCGAAGGATGACTTCTGTAGACTTGCCATGACTTATATAGACTTGCCCCACTGTTGTTGAAGCTTAAATGGCAAAACTGGCAGTAATTCAGTTACACCAGGTAGCAGTTCTTACATGAATATCATCATCTTTGTTTTAGAGAGTGTTCTCAAACCAAACCAAATCTAGACCTGCCAGAGTCTCAGGCAGCTCCCACCACTCCTGAGGAGACCATCACTTCCCACAGATTTCCTTATCTTCTCCTTAAATTATTGTACCCTGAGGAACAAGAGAGCCCATAAAATGCAAGTTCCTGACTCCTTCTAAGGAGCAGGAAGGTGGGCTTAAGGATTGTGACCCCAAACTAATCAGAACAATATTCAGTGTCTTCCTGTTATTTTTAAGCTGCCTTTGCCCATGATCAGTGATCTTCTGCAAGGGTCACTTTAGGTCTGTAAATAAGACAAACTGCAACTGCAGGCTTTAGTTCACGTGAACGACACTGGCATCAGACACACCAGGCTGTTGTAGCTGCCAGCTTGAGTCAGAATTGCTCTACAATTACTTGAAAGGACATTGTAGAGAGGTTGGTGCTGGTCTTTTCTCATAGGTCATTAGGGACAGAACCAGGGGGAACGGTTTCAAGTTGCAACAGGGCAAGTTTAGGCTGGACATTAGGAAGAAATTCTTCACAGAAAGAGTGGTCAGACACTGGAACAGACTGCCCAGGGAGGGGGTTGAGTGGCCGTCCCTGGATGTGTTTAAGTGTCGCTTAGGTGTGGTGTTGGGTGATACGGCTTAGGGGTGAACTTGTAGTGTAGGGTTAACGGTTGGACTCAATGATCCCAAGGGTCTTTTCCAACCTGAACTGTTCTATGATTCTATGATTCTAAGAAATAACAGAACATTTTAACAAGTGACTGCAAGTGCTGCAAAGGGGTCTGAATCGGCAGGTTAGTGTGTGGAGAGTGATGAGATGGGGAAGGAAGATTTTGGGTTGCAAAGACGTTAGGGTTACTACTGTAGAAGGAAGTTGTATGGTCTCAAGTCCATCTACCAAGAAAACCCCACAAACCCCAAATGAACAGAAGTCCAAAAAAAACCTCCAAAGAGAAGATTAAAAGTAACCTGAGACAAAGTCCATCTGCTTCTGACCTTCATTAAGATGAAATTTATGCAAGGAGCTACTGAGAAACATGTCATGGTTCTTGTTTTTTATACCTCAATGATATTAAAGGAAAATTCTAAACAAAGCATCTAATAAAATTTAATGCTGCTGCCCTAGCTTGAGCAGTATACAAGAAAAGCAGGCTGTGAGGCTGTATTTTTCCTTACAGGCTGCCACTTCCATTAACTTTGAGGACCTTTCACCTTTGCCTCCTCAATATTTAAATTTTCCACTCTGCTTGCTGGAGATTGTTGCCAACCTACCAACGCTTCACTGAGCAGAGCAGTGAGCTGGGGCAAGGCCCTCTCCTCTGCTTCTGCATGTGTCCACTGGTGTTAGGAAAAGAAGATAAAAGGATAAAAAAGATTAAAGATAGGAAGGGAGAAAAATGGCCTCAGGAGAAGGAAAGTATTTGCTCTGTCATCTTTTAGAAAGAATAATAAAGGAAAGAGGAGGGTGCCCAAAGAGTGAGCCGGGTCCTCACTGGGACTTACTGATGTGGGTCTCTCTGCAGACAATATTTTTTGTGAAAAGGGATGGATTGTAGTGACAGCAATCCAGTATGGGAAACCTGCATTGAAAGAGAAGGCTGGGAAGAAGGAAATTGAACCTTACCTTTTTTTTAATGCCAGAAAGTGGATTTAGATAAATGATGTTAAATATTAAAAATAAATGTTAAATCATGCTAAATGTTAAATCTTGTTAAATTTTAAAATTTTAAAACAAAGCTCTGATCATAACAATAATTATAAAGTGACAGAACTATCATGGCTTAGCAAGCTGGCACACTTCATCCAAATCACTGTCCCAGGCCCTGTACAGAACCTCAGCCCAAGGCAAATGTGCAGCAAATTGATTTAACTTTACTCACAGGGAAAGGGGGTTAACTTCAGTTCCAATACTTCATGTGGCACAGGGTAAATTACCGGCATCCAGTGAGGCACTGGAAGTCACGACAGCACACTCCTTGTGCCTGGAGATGTGCTGGGCCATGAAATAATGGTGAGTCCTCATCTCTGAGACACTTAGAGTCGAGCACGGAAAAGCACGTGAGGCAGAAATGGATGCCCTTAAAGTGGAAAGAAAAGGCATGGATTAAGTGACACCACAAGTTTTTCCAGTGCTCAGTCCTGACAACCTGCAAGTGCAGTTGAGAACAAATTAATTCCCAGAGTACATCCAAAGAGGTCACCACCACTCCCAGTATTTGACCAAAACAGTTTGCTTTGCATTGCAGGGATTCCTGAGGGGCTCTGGGCAAACTGGTGGTCAGCCACATGGAGATAAGGGATGTTTGCTTTAGACCCAGTTGACACTACTGTTGGCTGGTTTTCTGCTGTGCCTGACTCCTGTGGGATTCAGGAGTGATCGAAGCATTTACAATTTGGTTATGTCAGTGCTACCTTGGACAATTTACTGGTATTTCCCTGACATAGTCATGCATCAGTAGTTGGCTTATCTGCTAAAGCAGGGCAGGTGAATCATGAAACTTAACCCTCCTATGTCCTATGAGTTGTTGACATGCATGTCAAGTTTTAGAGTTAAAAACTCTCACAGTAGAAAAAAATACTCCCCCACTGTTCATTAATTAAAAAAAAAGGACACAAAAGAAACCATCAGGGATAAAATTGCACATATTTGAATGGTTAACAGTTGTCATCCTGTTTGTTTTCCCTGCTCTATCCCACTTTTCCCATCCCATTTGGTACCGTTATTTATGTCATCAACACCCGCTCGCTGCCACATAGATTTTCAAACTCGAAATAAAAACAAACCCATGGCAAAACACAGTGAAATCTGCCCCATCAGTCCCAGGGCTCCCCGAGCCAAGGAGCACTCTGTCAAAAGGCAGAAGACATATGGAGCCTGGTTATCGCTCTGCAGGCTTTGCTGTTGTCTCCAGAAGAGGGAGGTTTGGAAAAAGGGAGTTGCTCCCATGTTTATTGTCCCTTCATGTGTACACATATGCATAGGTTCAAGCCCAAATGTATGGTTTAGGTGAAGGGTAATGGCAACAGCAGGGCTGGAGAGGAGCCGCTACTGGGACGAGTCATTCTGCTCCGACAAGCAGAACGAAAGGCTTGATTGGTAACGCTGAAGGGCAGGCTGCTTATTTGGTACAAGCTGCCTGATGAGCGAAAGCCAAAAATATCCCAGTTATTAATAATAACGAATGACAGAGACAAAAGTGAGAGGGCACAGGCTCCTCAGCTATTTGCACGAGTTGCACTTACTACTAGTGAGGGAGAGAGAAGCAGAAAGTCAGAGGAAACCAGGAAGAGAAGGGAGAGGCAGACATTGCAAGTGGATTTTAAGGGAACTGATACCATAAGGAGATTTGTTTTCCTGGGCCTGACGGGTCAGCTTTACCGGAGCATATCTGTGCGATAATTAGTTGGATAATCATCTTTTCCCTCCCAGCTTGTTTCCAAAACACTGCTGGGTCCTGAGGTCAGGCCTTCTTCATCAAACCGTTGGATTTGCTGCACGATCTGGGCTGCACTCGCATTGGTGCAGCTGCCACTCTTAATTTCAAGGGCTGAAGGAACTGCTCAGTGCCACAGGTACCCAAACTCAGCCCTGGAAGAGGGAAGGATGCAGCTGAAACTGTGCTTTGGGGGAGAAGAAAACAGAGGGGACCCGAGAATCCAGGGAGTGGAGGGCACCTAAAGTCCCTTGACCAATAGACACGTCAGGGGACAGGATTTGTTGTGGGTCTCTGTGTCACAGAAGGGATGATGGGAGTCTAGCTCCGCCCCCCCGTCCCTGTTTACTGGCTTTGTGACCATGTGAAAGCCATTTAAATAGAAGGAGATGCAGCTTGTCCTTCTTCACAGGGCTGTCTTGAGGCTAAAATCCATCAGTGAGGCCAAGGTGCTTGGGTTCATGGTCCCGCAGTACGAGAGGGGCCAGCTCTGACTGCAAGTGACAGTAATGAGAAGCATCCCATGTTTATAAGCCATATAACCACATATACAAGCACTTCTGTAGATCATTGGCTCATAAAAAGAAATGAGTCTAAATCACAGGCAACAGTGAATTTCCCACTAAGCAGAATTTCTCCTGCTGAATTATGTCAGACCCTCCTGCAAAATGGCTGCTTTCCCAGAAAGTCCTCCTGAGACCTCCGGCTCGTTCTCAAACTCAACCCCTTCCTGAGACAACACAAAGCGATACCCAGCTCTCTGAAATTTGCTTTTGTAGGCATGAACTTAATGGGTCTAATAAGAAATACAGCCTCAAACGCCACACATGCACAGAGTGACAGTTTCCAAGGCATTTGGAAAGTGGCATCCGCAAAAACTGCAAGTGACTTGCCAGATCAAGCTATTCAACCTGTGCCACAAAGCTGTGATCTTTATGGAAATCATCATCTGGAGTTATGTGTGGTGACTTTTGTGCAGTAACAGTAACACTTGTATCTGAGATAGTTTCACTCCTCAGTGCAGAGTGGGAGGCTGCAGACTCTTAACATCTAGTTCTCAGTGCACCAGAGACACCAGCGCTACTCTGGCCAGCAGTGGATAAACCAAAGGAGGCCAGTGACTGGTAACATTTGGGCAACTAATGTTAGAATAAAAACAAAGAGTCTTTGAATAGGCAGGTCCCCCACCAGAAGCGTTTTGAGAATGGCCCAGCAAGCCCTTAGGAACGCAGGTTGTAAAGGACAGGAACATCATCACGATCAAAGGTGACCATGACCTTTTCCATTTGTGTGTTTCAGTCAGCAAGGAGAAAAAGCAAAGAAAAAGAAAATAACACACACACCAATCCTGAGAGGTTTTGCCAGGCTTTGAGTTGAAGACTGCAGTGAAATCCATTTTGCTACTATCATAGCAAAGACGGTGGGATAAGTCTTCTATATCCTGGCCTTTGTGGATAACAAAATACAACATTCTTCTGTGGTTTAGCTGTTGTTTAAGTGAAGTATCCATTTTTGCAGGGCTTTTATGCCTCAATCAAAGCCAACTTCTGGCACTACCTCACTCTGTGTTTGCCAGTATAATAAAAATAACTAATGGTTCAACTCATCTGACACTGAAGTCATAGGAAGAACAAAGAAGAAAATTAGATAAAAGACATGAGATATTCCATTTTCAGAGTGGTGTTTTATTAGCCCGTGTTCTCTTGGTGCATCTAAATCCTCATGCATGAGGCCTACAATTACACCCAGTGGGAAAATTCAGATTTATGTTAACATCAAGAAGACCAAGTTATAATTTGTACCATGTGGCATAACTATATTAAATAAATGCACACTTTAAAGGACAGCAGGATCTGATCACTTGTTAAAAGGAGTTTATATTTCTATTTTTTAAAACCAAGGAGGCATCTATTATTAATGGAGAACAAAGACAAAAACCTGAGCAACTGGTACATACAAAAACAATTCTGAAGTGGGTTCCTAAAACAGGTGAGATGAATTATCTTCTGGAAATTGGATGTTTTTTAAACCCAAGTGTATCATGGGACAGTGATGTGAGCACTCAGGCCACCCACACTCATTCTTGGAAGCTCGGCGCTTGGATTTTTATGAACGCTAAAAATTGGAAAGGAATCCGAGTGAGTATGATTGAATGGGCATATAAAGTATGCAGCACTGCAAATTCACAGCTGCAGGCAGTCAAGATGTAATTTGTTCTAGCATCCAATTAGTAGCCACCATCCAGCTAGAACATGAGCAGCATAATTTCCCTGATCGTCAGCTGCCTGTCTGCAACCTGTTGTTGACAAAGGCAGTCAGTAATGCTCTCTCATCAAGAAAGAGGGTGATCTTAACCGAGCACATAAAAGCACATCTTATCTAGCTCTCTTTCTGTTGGAAATTAGCACTAGCTGATCTGGGAAGAATGTAGTTTATCTCACCTGGCAATCTGTAATTATGCCCCCGTGGCTTACTGTCAGTCTGCTCTGCCACTGAAGGTGTCGCCTTGAACTCTTTACAGGAGAGGTAGCTGCCTAAAGGAAATTCATCCCACCAGTCTGAGGCACTTATATCAGGATGTTTTGTCCTCTATCAGCCTACAAGTGTAGCTTAGCTTCAAGACCTAGTTTTTACACAGGTAAAGTAAGGTGAGATGCAACTCACTCCAAAGCAAGACAGAAACTGCTTGTTAAAGTGATACTTACCTATAGGTTTCTTACTGTAAGAGCACTCCAGCTTAAACACTGCCAGAAAATGACATCAAGTGGATCTTAACTCCGACAGTTGGATCTCAAGGTACTAGAGTTCATGTTCATGTAACACGAACATCTTACTGCAAGGTCACTATCAAGACATCTTGTAGCAGAACCATCATCCCTTAGGTCTTCAACCACCCAAGAATTTCCCTAATTCTGAATTTATCCGTTCTCCCGAAACCAAGAGTTTTATTTAAAAACAAAAAAAAAAGTTGTAAAATATAAATAAATAATTAAATACATAATGTGTGCATAAGTGTCTCAACATTCAAAGGCAGGTTTGATAGTGAAAGGTCATGTCCATGTGCAAACGATATTGCATGCTTGGAAGCACTGACACAATTCTGAATGTCTCCGGTGCAGGAAGTAATGAAAACAGAATTAACAATGATGAACTAAAAAGAGCATTGTCCGCTAACTAGCACAGATAAATCCCTTTTTTACATCAGAGTTCACCTATGACATTTCATAATTTTAACAGAAAGACTTGTAGTAAGAGGAAAAATTATATTAAACTCTTTCATGCCTTCCTAATCTAATAAATTTGGTCTCCTACACAACCCTACCCTTCAGAGTGACCCAATTACTTGTTCACGAACCCTAACTGTTACAGCTATGGCTTAATTTGTTGGTTTACTATAACTTCGATAGACCGGTAACTCTCTCCAATGATAGGATAATGCAGAGAAGTAGTGTTAATGCAGAAGTACTGTTAGTACTGTGTTAGTGTTCTTCATTAGAAATGCATTTAATTTGCCATACAGCATGTCTTTATGGATTTTTTTTCGATGGTTACTCAGGTTGTTCTCTGAGACTTACAGCTAGCTTCAGAAACTGCTTCTGCTGCAAAGCAGTTAATGAAGAGTCGTCCAGAAAGTGGACAAAGGCTTCGTTTGTCTCATGTGCTCATGAAGCACATGGAAGGACATGGGTGTCTCTGGAAACCCTACATCACTCAAGCTTCTTTAAATCCACCTTCAGGCATGAAGAGAATCATCTGATTCCTGACTGAGAAGAACTTCTTCTTTTTCCTATCTTGACTGCACTCTTAAGGACCTGCACGTCACACCTTGGGTTTATGAGAGACAATCTTCCTGTCCCAAATTTCAGATGATCTAGCTGCACCAGCTAGACCCCTTTCAGTGATGCCATATCTGGCCATATGGTGTGGGGAGCCAAGTGAGTACCTCTGTGCAGCTTTTCATGATGCTGCGAGAAGACATTCATTCCAGCTGGCTCTCCCCCAGAGAATGTCACTCTGCTCTGCTGCACAACAAAGTCATTCCTCTACCTAGTTTTATATGAGGCAGAACTTCTCCTACTCAGAGTATCTTGTTCCTCGTCCTAAATGCCATGACGGTGTGGAAGATCATTCTAATCTTTTCAGCTGATAAGTCAGTATCTAGGACACTTTCAAGAAGTGTGGAAGACCTGGCTTCACAGCCTTGATCTGCTGCAATTGGATCAGATGTGAAAATTTAGATTTTCCTCTCCAGTGAGAGCTGAGGATTTCCAGGTCTCTTCCAAACTCTCTTTTGAGATTATTGATCTTCGTATACATATAAATAAATGGATCAAAACCAGACAGCAAATTTACCCGTAGCTCAGGAATTAAGAAACACTCATGGAGACATGAATTCAAATTACATCAGGCAGGTACTCACCGAAAGCCAAGCTGGCAGAGGAACCATGTTGCAACAACAATAAGCAAGTACCAAAGTTTAGCTTCACCTAC
Organism: Trogon surrucura; assembly: GCA_020746105.1. Classification (NCBI taxonomy): domain Eukaryota; kingdom Metazoa; phylum Chordata; class Aves; order Trogoniformes; family Trogonidae; genus Trogon; species Trogon surrucura. Next base: position 76,381,597 of record CM036620.1, on the reverse strand, counting down.
ATGGGAGAAAGGAGTAGTTACGGCACTAAATCCTCAAATCCAAGCTGCAAAAAGAAGTATGACTCAGTGAAAAAGAGTAGACAAAAGTCCTATGTCCGTTCCGTTTCCTCAGATGTGGTAGTGGTGTTCTGCTGGAGGTAGACTTGGGCTACCCCAAACCACCTGAATAAAAATAGTCACCTGTAAAGGGAAATGTAATTTTGGGGGAAAAAGAAGAAAGAATGACAATAGAGCAATGCATTTTGGCACCCTACAGAATAAAAGACCTTCTACTGCCTTAATTCTGAGGCAACACTTGGGTAACATAATGAAGCCTGTGTCATTCTGGTTTTAGTATACTGCACTCTTTTCAATGTAGATGAGGATATACGTTTTATGAAAGGTCAGCTGTGACTCAACCACTATTTTTATGTTGCTCTGCAAATTGTTACAGTGAATCACTGTGTACTTTCCCTCACATTCATAGACATTTTATGTTTCTTCATCCCTTGTCCTCCAAAATAAAAGCAGTCTAGACTGAGAAATACAGTACATAACCTGTTCATTTTACGTGGGAGGAAAGCAAAAATATCTTCATTCTGTGAAGAGCATCTGGTTTCCTTAAGCCACGGTTCCCTATGGAGTTTAAAGGTCAAGCAAATTTGATTAAAGGGAATTTCTACCACCATTAATTTCATCTGCCTTTTGGTGAAAAAACTTGAGTGAGTCAGACCTGGCTAAAAATGAGTTTACCAGAAAGTCTGTGGGTTGTTTCTGAGGCCAATGGGAAACATCCTGCACCCAGCTCAGCTTCAGGAAGGAAGTTTTTCACAAATAAAATATAACAACACGTTACAATATTTGAGTAACACATCATGAGTCAACATGCCATTTATGTACTTTAAGATTATTGTATTAAAATGATAGTTTCTGACTAAACAGAGCTGGTTTGTGGGCACTGTCAATTATACCTGTTGATTTCATGGAGAAAAGAAAAGCATTTTTTCAAAAAATTTCTGCTTTCTTCAGTCCTTGGAAGTCAACAGATATGTGTCAGATTGGAAAATACAAGAAAGAATGGTAGAATAGATAAAATAGAACTGATATTTCAGAAGCCAGTTCTTGTTTACTAAGACTCCTATGTTTCTTCTAATCTTGATTCTCTTCGGTTTGTTTCCCTTTTTAAATTGTGTTTACTATTATAAATTGTGTTTGATATTTAAATCTTGTTTATCATCCCTCCCTCTCAGGCTAGTGCAAATATAAAATCATTAACATCTGAGAGATTTAGGTATGCCTTGGTGTTTGGGCTTATATGTTTACCTACAGAAAATATTTACTTTTCTTAAGTATTTACACCAACAAAACTGAAATCCACAGTGGTCTTGGGCAGTGCCTTTTGACACTAAAAGGCAGACAACCACACATATGTAAAGGATTGTTAGACTGCAATAATGGTTGTTATCCAAAACTCAAAAAAAAACCCAAAACCAAACATATGACCCAAACAAGACTTTACTTTCCCTGAGAAAAAAACATTATTATTTTTATCAAGGGAAAAGCTCTCAAAGTTCAAGGGTGTATGAAGAGTTTTCTAAATATAGTTTATGCATCTCAGAGAAGCCCAGGTGTAGAGCTTATAGACTTTTGTACATCGTAGGCAAGCATTCATTGATTTTTATTGAATTCACCATGTGTTTACATAAACTGCATAAGAACTTGGGGAAAGAAGTCTTTAATATAGGTGACTGTATTAACTGCTTCAGTTCAGGAGAGTTAAAAATGCCTCTTTGCCTCTTGCAGACAGGATGGGAAGAAGGGGTTCAGTGAGACAATCCAAAAGTGAAACCTTTAGCGTCATGAGAATAATGTTCTACGACTGTTTTCAAGACCGAAAATGTTGCATCTGCTTGATGGTTGAATGACTGGGCAAAGAAAGTCTTTAACTGGAGTCTCACAAGGGGAAATGCTTCTGAGTGAAATCGATTTTGACTCTGATTTGCGGTCCTGTTTTTCGTGTTTTGTGTTATCCTGGCAACCCTCTGAAGGGTGAGACAACCAAGCCTGCCCTAAATTCCACTACAGATTGGGGCACATATAACACTTAGAGATACATCTGTAGCCAGAAGCTGTGTTTCTTACTAGAGCAACATATCTGGCCAGATTTTAATGCATAAAAACTGTTCTTTGTGTCCATAACTGATTTCAGTAGTCAACCCTTAAACTTCTGCTATTACTTTTTGTAACTGATTACCCTTAGCATATGTTTGCCAGTACTAACTACAGAGAATACTGAGGTAATACTAATTAGGAAACAGGAAACTGTGAAGATTTTCTTGCTGCCTTCTGCTAAACTATTAATATTAGTCATGCTCTGCATTACAATACCTAACACAGAGGCACCCTTGTGCTAAGCGCTATGCAAACAGCTAACATTAGAAAGTCCTTGCCTTACAGAATGATACAAGCTAATTAAACAAGACTGACAAGGAATAGAACAAGCAACTGATGTGAAAACAAAGCCTCAGGTCGAATGACAATAGAGCTATGTATAGCCTAAATACCCATCTTATTGTTATAAGCTGGTTGTGCAACAACTGCATCAAGCTAACTTTTCAAACGGGTGAATGGGAAACAAGATAAATCATTAAAGGGTTTTGTAATGTTTTGAGCAATTTTCACGAGGAACAAGATGGGCATCTGCAGCGTTGAAATGATCCGTTGTACAACATACAAGCACTGTAATGATAGAGAGACATCTTCATCGCTGGGCAAAAAAAAAAATCAAATTAAGAGGAAAAAATAGAGTGAATATTTATATCTGAAGAAGTAGGGCTTGCTCAGAAGTAATTAAGTTCAATTTTTCAGGTGTTGTCACTAACTTATTAGCAACAAGAGAAAGAAAACATGTTTTAAATGACGGCGTAATTCACAACATTTCATGGAGGTTGTTCTCTTTTAACCTAAGCCATTCAGTTAAGAGAGGCTTACAATAAAATGAAACAGATTCATCCATCATTAATCAGGCCGATCCAAAAGAGAGTGCCATCACTTAGAGCATGCTGTACAGCAATAGAGCACAATGACACATCGGAATTGACAAATATTATTAATCATTTGAAATGGAACATAAGGTGTTGGCATCTGCATTTCTGATCACTACACTTAAAATCCAGCATTCTTCTTCCAAATGTAAAACAAATTGTTTGTCTTTGACAGAGAAATCACATCGGATGCCAATAAAAGCCTTTCGGTTATGTAGGTGATTGTGTAATAGCTAGAGACACGTTTTCAGAGGCACATTGCAGATTGTTGGTGGGTGCAACGTGCATCTACAGAATGAATTGGGCAGGGAAAACCAAGGTGTGAAACCAGTCAGAACAAATGTGACCTACAAAAGTAGGGCTGTTGTTCAGTCAGATTGAAAATCATATTAGCCTCAGCCTTGAAACTAGGCATCCTCTTGCATGCTCACCTTCTAGACCCATGACTCTCTGCATGTCCTGTCTCTGGACTCTGATGTTCCACACAACCATAGGATTCCTGCTTCAGTCTAACCAGGACATTGGACTGAAATTTCTTGGGTGTGAAAAACCTTTACACGATATGTCTCTCAGAAATTAAACACCTGCTGAGCTGAGGAGGAGCTCTGCAGCTATGAAAACTGAAAAGAAATTGAAGAGAGAAAAACAGTCTGCAGTTCTGCAGAGGACACGAATGAGGCGGTACACCAAATTTTGGGGCGAAAGGTTTACACCTCAGAAAGGGCACTGTCATGCTTTCCATACAATTTGTACTTAAATTGTGGAGCCTTCTCTGCAATTTTAAGACAATTTTAAGGTGATGGAAATGACCAGTCACCACTCATGCTGGTGAATTCTGGCTAGGATCTTTCACCTAAATTTCAGAAACTCTTCAAATCATGCTGAAAAACACAGGAAAAGGAAAATCTCCAGTTAACTCCGATGATGCAGTTTATGGCTGGCTTCTCCTGGAAATAAATTGTTCAGAGATTAGGAGCTATGGCAGTGCACAGTATTAATAGCAATACTACTGGGCAGCAGTCAGAGTGCTTCCAGTTCGTCCAAGTAGAAAAAATTCAGAACATTAGGTCTCATGCCACTGACTTGAACCAAAAGTAATGACAGCTGTGGTGAGGGTAGGAAAAGATCACTTGGAGTTAATAAAACAAGACAGTATTATCTTTTTCTTTTGTTATCTGCACAGTTTGTCAAAAAGAAAGCTGTGAAGTGACTTGCAGTTGGATCTGAAAATGCCAGTTAGCAAAGGGCTTTCTAATCCAGTAGAGAAAATCTTCAGAGGCATGAGTGATAGAAGGTTCTCCACACCAATTCCGCTCAGTAATAAAGTGCAGACTTGGAAAAGTGAGGGTGACTAATGGCTGAAACTAAATTCCAGGGGAAGGGGAAACCGTTGAAGGATGGAGGCATTTCTAGAGCAGATATTCTTCAATAGTCAACAGAAGAGTAACTGGGCAAATTCTATGGCCTAACTGTGCAAGCTGCAGGACGTCAGACTAGATGATATAATGGTTTTTTTCTGGCTCTGAAGTCTATGAATCTATCAAAAATGTATTAGAAGATGGAGGTGACACCGGTATAATCCTGAATCACTGCTGTGAGCAAGATCTAAATGCAGAATTCAAGTCTCCAATCTTGCACATAAATGTGAAAGAGCATTTACAGTTGGCACAGCAGCGAAACTGGTACTGAAGCAGCATATTCTGAGAGTGATGGCACTACCCCTTGCTCTAAAAGTTTTCAGCTCTGATCTTGGCTGAGATCTTCAGGCCTTACTGTAATATGAATGATCATAACAATGGGATTGAATTATAGTGCTCTGCAGAGAAATTAATCCACCCCTACTGATATTTCTAAAAGAATGTCTCAGGGCTGATGGAAGCACAATGGACAGCACATGGCACCTGACTGACAGCACGCCACAGGGCATCCCAGCTGCCAGCCAGCCGGTCTCTGGTGTAAGGAGACTCAGGGGGGACCTTATCACTCTCTACGACTGCCTGAAGGGAGGGTGCAGTCAGGTGGGGGTCGGGCTCTTCTCCCGGGCAACCAGTGACAGGACAAGAGGGCACAGCCTGAAACTGCCTCAGGGGAGGTTTAAGTTGGATCTCAGGCAGCCCTTCCTCATGGAGAGGGTGCTCAGGCACTGGAATGCTCTGCCCAGGGAAGTGGTGGAGTCACCATCCCTGGAGGGGTTTAAGGAGAGGCTGGATGTGGCACTTAGTGCCATGGTCTGGCCGATGTGGTGGGATTGGGTCATAGGCTGGACTTGATGATCTCAGAGGTCTTTTCCAGCCTCAACAATTCTGTGATTCTGTGATTCTGTAGTATGGAAGGAATACTTCTGGACCAACCTCAATGCTAATCCAGAAGCAACACTGCGTCGGTCTGCCTGTCCCCGTCTGCACCCCCGCCGTGCCTCTGCTTAGAGCTTGAGGGGGAATTCTCAGACAACATGACAGACAGAATTCGTGCCTTGTAATTTCCAGAATATCTACATGTCCTCTGTGAACACGGCCTTCTGTCCAAGTACCCCACCCTTGGGATCACCAAGGGAGAAGAGAAGATGCTTTTAAGATAAACTCTCCTCCCTTGCTCTTCCTCTGTGTTGCGTTAAAGGGGCAAATCAGTTTGGCAGAAACTAAACCCCTTGCTTTCCAGCTTGTCCCCAGATATCAGAGAGGCTGGGGCGGCTAGGCTTACATTCCGAGTGATGCTTAGTTCAGAATTGATATCCCGGACTCAGAACACAATGCACAGTCAATCTAGTGGCACCGCTGGGCTCATACAGCCAGCCTTAACTAGTGTGGCCACATGCAGTAAGAACTGTCATGGCCACACTCAGCGTGGCAGTGCCAACAGGAGCTCTGACGGCCAGACGCATGTGGTCTGGTGATGTTCAGTTAAGAATTCCAATGGCTAGATCAAGAAATAATATAGTTTATTGATAAAACAGATACACAAATTATCTTTGGATTGCCAGTGACAGTGACTGCAAAGCACGTGCAAAAGTATAGATGGTACAGAGTGGCTATAAACATGTTAGATTGTAAAGTAATTCTCTAGAGATTTTCTAAGTGTTCTGGGAAAGCACTCAGTGTAACCAAGTGTTCAAATCTTACCCAAAGGTGTCCCTATGGGAAGCAAGAGAGGTTGAGCCCATCAACCAACCCCAGAAGTCAGAGGTGGTGGTGATCTGTGATAGTATAGATGGTATCTTGCTTAATGTCCCTCTTCTCTTGGGCTTGTTTGTTACCTTTCAGTTGGAGCTTGAGTGACTCCAGTCATGCATACCTTTATCATGATTAGTGTAAATTTTCCTTGTTTCTCTTTTAAAAGTATAGACTTAGAAAAAATCAGTGCCAACTCAATGAGGGGTGGTCGCACCTCAAGGTGGGCAGCTTTTGGGTTGAAGGCGTGTTTTGGGATTATAATGAGATTATAATGAGCATAGTTCACCCAAAAGACAGCATTTTGTCAGAAGATGACAGACTATTGCCCCAGGGTAGCAAATATGCGGTTTAGTAGTTCTACAGTAACTCCAAGTTCCCCTTATGTCCACAGAGACTGACCATGGTGTCTTTACTCTGCTCCATCCTCTATGTGGTTGCTCTTAGAGTCAGCACATCAAGCTCCCTTAATGTTGCTAACATCTAAGGCTGCCTAGAGAACTTTTGTGGAAGGAATTTTTTGCATACCAGCTGCACACTGTCCTGGGAAATTTCTGGATGTTATACCTTTTCCAATGTGTGGACTATGCTGTATATTTAATATAAGTTTAATTTTCAAATTACCCTAAGCAATTTTTCCACACTCTAGCTGGTGGTGGTCCCTTCTTTCTCTAACAAGTTGTCCAAGCTGGATAAGTTCATGGTACAAGTGGAGGTTGTGATCCTTGAGGGGAGGTGAAAGAAGAAGGGATTGTGCTGAGCTAGGGAGGTCCTGTTTCTCCCAGAGAGTAGGACAAATAGGGATCCCCAAGCCCCACGCTTAGGACGAAAGGAAATTTCAGGACTAGAAGAGGAAGAGCAGTATTGCTGAAGGTGCAGAGCGCGACCCGGGCACACACTGAAGTAACAACAGCAGATCCTTCAGGAAGATCCCTCTTTGATGTTGTACTTATTTGGAGCCTAAATGATATGATATTTGTGTATCTTTCACGTGTCTAACCTCTTACCAATTCATCTCTGAAGAGACTCTGAGTGTCCCAACACAAAGACCTTCTCTGTTGATACTTGAAATCTGGGACTATGGGGGACTATGATGAGAGGAAAAGTAAACAAGTATCTCATAAGGATAACAGTGATCTAAAGCAGACATTTACAAATAAGCTTGCACAACTGAAAGTCATTTTTGACAAAAAATTTGAAACGCCTTTTGACATTAGCACAGATACAAAAGATCAGACCAAATTCTTTCTTTGAAAAGCAGAGAGAACAAAGTCCCTGTCTATGTCTCTAGTACTGAAAGAATTAAATTTGTGTATTTTTAAGATCTATTATCTGACTCTTTATTCTTACATATAAACATCAAGAAATATCAGCTCACAAACTGAAAGAATAATTTTGTTTCTCTCATTCCGCATCTTTTATCAATAAAGAATGCTTTTTCTTTTTTTTAATCTTTAATTACACTCACAGACATCTGCTTAATATTGTGGATAAATATGAGATGAGCACTACTGGATGGCAAGCAACAATACTTCTTTACAAATTACGATGAATAAAGAGGAAGATGAATGTGTACAGATAGCGTATCAACGTAATGGACTGCTTTCTCACAGACATTTTTTATTTGTGTTCTTTGCTCTACTGCATGTAAAATTAAATCACCAGTTCTGTGCCACAGACATTTTGCTTGAGAATAAATTCATTCTTTTCACTGAGGAAAAGACTGCTTCAATTTAAAGACAAGCTGCTTCCTTGAATCAGAGTATTTCTAAACTATGAGCTCTTTAGGTTTTCTACTAACATGATCCAGGATACTTATATAGAGCTTTGTAGAGTTTTAACAATGATTGAAATACTGCACTTCTTCGTGCAAAATCCCATTTTCCCCTCAACAAAACTGAACCACCAGCATGACAAAAAAAGACCTCTTGGGTCAGCCAGGCTTTGAATAGCACATCTTAGAATAAAATTGTCTTTACATACATGTCATCTTCCAAGTTGGAGTAATTAGATATTTACCTCTTCTGCTATGAGTAAAATTTTGCACTCTCTCAGGAACCTTCTACTAATCTCTCCTAAGCTTTTACTTCTACACACTAGACACCAAGAAAAGATACGCACAAGTCCTTAACCCGCGTGTGTAACTCAAAGTCATGTTAAATGTTCCTAAAATACCCGTTGTCTTAAAGAAATCTCTTCTCTGATCTAAAACCCTAAATGTAGGGGCCAAAGAAGAGGTACTGAAATCCAGTCCTGCTCTAACTACGAGAGCCCCGTATTTAACTGACTTTGTTTCAGGCAGTTAAGTCAGATATATCGATTAGGAGCAGCTGTCCTAAGTTCTTTCTGTGGTCAATAGGGATAAAACAGACAGGGCTACAGCGAGTAAGTCAAATTATAAGGCACACTCTAGAAGTGCTCACTTTCCATATTCACCACAGAGAAAACTCGAATCTACCCTTCTCCTAATTAAAGTGGCTAAATTTCTAATTATTTGTGGATGAGACATTACTCTTAGGTCTTTCTGCAAATTCTTGCTTGTTTTGTTTTGTTTTGTTGTTGTTGTTTTCTGTATGAGCAGATTACCTGAGTTGTTGCTCCTAAAATATACCACATACCTGACTAATTACAATACCAGCTTACGTTGGGGTGATCTTACCCGACCTGGAACATGAGTACTTCTTCTCAACTTCAGAGGACATACCTGGTGAAACAAATTAGTGGCATATCCTTATATTTTTTCTACATGGCTCCTATCAGTTACTCTATATCTAGTTCTTATTTTATAACTTTCTAGGCCGTGGGCTAGTTCCTCAGCTCATATAACTCACTTTTGTTCCATGATGTGGAAGGACACCAGTTCTTACTGGGTGACTGCCTGACGTGCACAGACAAATGGTATTCTGTCAGTTTTTTACTATTGCTGGGCTGAACTTTATGTTGTAAAAAATAAAGGAGCACTTAAAGACTGTTGCCTGAGAAAAAGTAATAGGAACTAGCCCCACACACACTATCACCTGGGGTGTGCAGGACTCATTGAGGTTAATTGAAAAGGTAGAAGGAAATCATATAGCACTCCTCCAGAGCAGCAGGAATAGCTATTTCAGACAGCAAACTGGTGTTATATCACCTCCAAGGAGAAGTGTTGAGAAGCAGCCTGTCCCGCTGAGGCTCACATGGGACTGCAGCGAGCACAGACCTGTGCAAAGAAGACCTGCATCTGCACGTGTTGGTGCCACAACCCAAGGAGCTTTCTGCAGAAGGAGGTCCAGTCCTCTCCTCTCCATCTCAGCTCCAGAGGCTTTTCCCTGGCTTGGTTTGGAAGTGCCAGTTCTGGAACAGACTGCCTAGGGAGGTGGTTGAGTCGCCATCCCTGGATGTGTTTAAGTGTCGCTTAGATGTGGTGTTGGGGGATATGATTTAGGGGTGAACTTGTAGTGTAGGGTTAATGGTTGGGCTCGATGATCCCAAGGGTGTTCTCCAGCCTGAACTGTTCTATGATTCTATGACTCTATGTTCCAGCTGTGCTCGCTGGGCTCCATGGAGCAGTCAGCAGCCAGACTCAGGCATGGAGCAGATGTCCCCTCTTCCATTTCAACTGACAGGAAAGCCCTGCCCTGAGCTCTCCTGCTAGACACCAACTTGTAGTAATTTCTAATTTGTTCATATTGTTGGTGCTTTTGATAAAACATTTAATATTGATAAATATACTTTCTTCTTATTTAAAAACACTTATGATTTAATTAAGATGACCGTCTACCAGTGTCCTAGGCTGCCAAGCACATTTACTTTACTAAAGCACATTATCAATTTACCAGAGCAATTTTACTCTCATTTCCCTTTTCTTGTGAGCTCTCTTATCAACAGTCCTAAAATACCACTGTTACAGTATTGATTCCCCTCTATTAAGGCTATGCCTGTGTGTTAAGAAAACTGCTTCATTTGAGAAGATGCTTTGCCAGAAATAAATAGCCTCAAGGACAGTTTAAGAAAGAAATCTGACTTACTGCAGATTTGTTTTATTTTGTTGGTTTGGGTTTAATTTGTTTGTATTTGTACTGGAGGAAAAATAGAAAAAAACAGTCTTAAGAGGTTTCAAGTCTGGAAGCTTTTGCCTACATTTGAAACTGCTTTACTGGCTGTGTACACCTAAATATTCAGTGGAAGCATCTTCAGAACCAATTTTTAAGACTGCCTTTCATGTTTACTTAGCAGAATAAGAAAAAGTGCACATAGACCTCAAACTAAGAAGAGAGATTTTAAATTACTATATTTTCTCTCTCTCATACATTACATTGGCTGAGGAGCCAAGCGTAAATAATAATAGGAGCACCGGGCTTTCAATTTCAAGGCATTTTGCGAATATTAATCTGCAGGGTAAAAGAAACAATATAAACAAGTATTATTAAACATAAGAAGAGAAATTATGGTAAAATATATGTGTAGAAAAGTTAAAGCATTTTACAGGTGCATTGGAATAGAAGTCTAAAGGGACGTTCTGTATCACTCAATACACTCTCTACCTCTCCAATAAATTATTTTTGCATAAACTTACCCAGGTCCTTCTTGAAAAGAAACAGATTACTGAGACTTCCAGGTCTTCAAACAGAAGTTTGTTCCAGTATCCCCCTGCTATAGTTAGGCAACTTTCAGGCTCCAGTCTTTTCTGGCCCTGCAGTCTAGACGGAAGGGAAGGAACATGATCATGTAGAGATGATCTTGCACTAAGGCTCAAAAAATCTAATGGGTTTTGCCCTTCGCCTGCTGCATGCTCTTGAGCAGCACTCCTTGCCCTTATCCCAGCCCACATTCATCTCTATAATTAAGCAACACACTCTCAGAATGATATAGCATTTTTTTTCTTCCTCATTAACATTAGGAGTTTTTCAGTGAGGCTTTGACATTGGGCAGTGTATATCTGGGGTAATGTAATAAACCAGCCTTAGTTACAGGTATTGCTACAAGGTTTGGATTCACAAACACCATCTCACCTCCAGACAGACACTCAGAGGAGGTTCTTCAGAGGATTCAGTAGATCTAAAGCTACCTTCAGCCTTCCCTAAACTTGCTGTTCACACACATTCATGGAAATAAAACCATGAAATGAGTGAGAGAAACATATTTGCACATAGAACAGCTGAGTGTTGCACAGAAATATGTAAGTATGTATAAGTATGTATAATGTATAAGTATGTATAATGTATAAGAATTTGGAGTACATCATTTTACTAACATTTGGTATTTGGATCATCTGGTTAGTTGTTTCTCTACTATAAAAGGGAGAAAAACAGTAAAGTGTAACACATGCCTGTTTTCTGTTGAGTTGTCTAACTTTCAATAAAACCAGAAAAGGTGAAGACCTGGGATTGCTTGGTTAACTAAATGCTCAGTGGGTTCTTAGGTTTTCCTCATACTGAAAAATATGCTGAAAATTAAGATAGCCAAAAGAGTATCCAGACACTTCTCACAGTATTTAACACAAAGTTAGACTTCTTTGAAGGGTAAACTTTGGCTCCAACCTCCAAGATGTTAGGGAAAAATCAGGCATCACATATTTAGATAACTTCAGTTTTAATATAACTACGGAGGATTAACATAAATGACCAAATCCAGACTTAGTCATGTAGCCTGCTCTCAAGTCCTCACCTTGCTGGTACTTTACTCTATTAGGTCAGCTTAATCAGTGTTTATGTGAATTTAATAAAGCACTTGAATAAAAAAGTGTACTAGGAAGTCCTTCTCCAAATGTTATTTGCTTCTGACACTTGAATCAAAATTCTTCTATACAGAACGTATTTAATCTGATAATACTGAAACAGGTCAAAGGAGAGAGAATTGAAGAGGCATTAACTTCTGTAAATGTAATAAAACTCTGTCCTCTAAAGCCTTTCTTACGAGTAATGAGTTTTCAGTTTTCCATTCCTAGGAGATTATTCTCCTAAGGTCATCTAGAATTTGTGGACATAGTCAGAAAGGGAAACAATAACAGTTCTTGTTAAGTTATTTAACAGCTTTTCAGTTTCCAGACATTTATCTTCTAGGTTTTATTGTGGGCTAATATCTGTTTATAGTTGTAAAACCAGCTCAACTCATATGAAACCAAAGGAGCTAATCTCAAAGCTAGCTGAGCAAGTCACCCAAAAATTCATATTCCTCCTGTAATTTCCATCATGACCAGATCTGAACTTAAAGCAAAGAGGAACAAGCAGAGCAAAACCACGTAGAATTTCAGAATGCTTCTTAGATGTTGGCTACATTATTTCGTTAATTAGCTAATCAAAAGGTCTCTGAAAGCCTCCGAAAGATCCAATTTTCAGTAAAACTTCACAGCTGGGGCAGTAGCAGTTTCACAGACCACAGTTTGGGAGCCATTAATGTTAGAAAATGGTCATAGTCATCCCTCCCCCCGAGATGGAGTCCAGGAACCATAACTGCATTGCTGGCTTTGTGCATTCTTGCACATAAAGCTTTTTTATCATAAAAACAAATGTAGCATCCTAAAAAATAGTGTTTTATTCACAGCCTGTTGAGATCCAATTTACTGCACTGTAGACTTGAAAATGAGGATATAAAGTGGCACTAGAGAGCCACGATTATGCAAGCCAGCCACCGCAACCTGTGACCATTAGTACACTGGGCATGCTGGGACTGGCGCTCAGAGTGAGCTGCACAGCTTCTTGCTTGCAGAGTAAGAGTGGCTGCTACAAGGGTGTAAAAGGCTGTGAGACCTGGTATGAAGACTTCCACTTACTATGTCATTATTTCACATCGGTTAATGGGACCAGGAAGCTTAAATATGATGTGCAAAAAGTGAGTTTTGAAAGAGCAATGGAGAATACAGATTAAAAAAAAAAAGCCTTAGCTTAGATAAAAAAAAAAAAAAATCCTTAGCTCAGGACCCAGGAAGTCTGGATGACTCCACTCCTGGCTGCATTAGCACGTAGCCTGGAAGCTCTGGGAAAAAAATTTTTCTTTGACTGCTTTATTGGAGTCCAGCTCCCAAAACAAAAATTCTTTTCTCAGAAACTCATGCAAGTTGAAACAGGAAAAAAACTCCAGTAAGAGACAAACAGAGATATTTTTTTCAATGGCAAATAGTTTCCTTTAATATCTTTCTACAGCTAAAATCACTGAATAAGCCTGGAAGAAAAAAATGAAATAGCAGCCAGGATGGTATTATAACACCTCAAAAATGACAGGTTCTTCACTTCTAATATGGTAGTACAGTAGAAAAAGGTGAAACTTATTTTTGGTTATTGACAGTGAACATACATAACTTTTCTTACACAGATACTTTAATTGTGCAGCTAATATACATATATCATATTTATGCTGTAAAGACAAATGGAAGGATGTTGGTATTGTACAGGTATTATATTAGAAATATACAGGATGGCACACATTTAATATTGTGTTAAGTGCATGACAGTTCTCTTATGCTAGGGATATCAGTGTGATTTAATTACCTGTATTGGGTTGGCCTGGCCGGATTTTGGCGGCGGGGCGGGAGCTGCAGGGTGGCTTCTGCAAGAAGCTGCTAGAAGCTCCCCAAGTTTGATAGAGCCAATGCCAGCCGCCTACAAAGAGGGACCCGCCGCTGGCCAAGGCTGAGCCTATCAGTAAGGTGATAGCAGAGGAACGCCTCTGGGAAAAACATATTTAAGAACGGGGAAAAGAACTGCGCCACAACAGCTGGCACAGAGATGGAGGAGTGAGAGTCTGTGCAGACACCAAGGTCAGTGAAGAAGGAGGGAGGGGAGGATGAGCTCCAGGCGCTGGAGCAGAGAGAGTCCCCCGGGTCCGTGGTGAAGACCATGGTGAAGCGGGTTGTCCCCCTGCAGCCCATGGGCGAGGTGCAGAAGTCCACCGTGAGGATCACCGCGTAGATGTCCACCGTGTAGAGGACTCCACGCCATGTGGGTGGATGCCTGAGGGGGACTGTAGCCCGTGGGAAGCCCGCATCAGAGCGAGTTGCTGCCGGAACCTGTAGCCCGTGGAAGAGAGGAATGCCCACGCTGGAGCAGGTTGGCCGGTGGGACTTTTGGGACGCTGCAGGGGACTCATGCTGGAGCAGTTTCCCCTGAAGGACTGCGCCTCAGACTCACGAGGGGTGGGCTGCCCCTCGTGAGGTGTCTCCCGTTGGGCAGTTTGTGATGAACTGCCCTTCATGGGACGACTCACGTTGGAGAAGAGAGCGTGAAGCTTGTCTTCCGTGAGAGGGACCCCACAATGGCCCTGGGGAAGAGTGAAGAGTCCTCCCCCGGAATGAAGAAGCGGTGAAACCAACGTCGGATGAACTGACCGCAGCCCCCATTCCCTGTCCCCCTGCGCCGCTCTGGGGGAGGAGGTGGAGAAACCGGGATTGATGTTAAGCCCGGGAAGAAGGGAGGGATGGGGGGAAGGTGTTTTGCTTTTAAGATCTGTTTGCTTTTTCTTATTTCTCATTACTCTTTGATTTGATCTCTTAGCAAATGTAATTAATTTCCCCAAAATCGAGTCTGTTTTTCCTGGGACAGTAAATGAAAATGATCTCCCTGTCATTGTCTCAAACTTTGAGCCCTTTGAAATATTTTCTCCCCTGGTCTAGCAGAGAAGGGGGGGTGAGAGGGCATCTGTGTGGGTACCTGGCTGCTGGCCAGAGTCAAACTACGACATTACCATAAGAATAAAGGAATGAATGACTTCTTTGTTGAAGTGATAGGTATATTTCCTTCATGCAGATTCTCATTCCTGACTTTCACTTGAGTGCACTGCAAAAATAAAGTACTTTGAATAAAACATCCACATTAGGAGTGAAAAGTAAGGAAGACAGAAGGAAAAACTCTAGTTGCAAAGAGCAGAAGTCAAAACCTCAGAAAAGAGACCTCTGTATGGATAAAGGTACTTTTTCACTATCGGTCTCTGGTGGAGATTTTATTAGCGCATGATAAAGTATTACCAGAATGAGCAGTAACTAGCAAAAAGCACCAGGAACTTGCAGTGCATTAACAGAGGAGTTACAAGATCAGAACTAAAAGGTGTGAAAGCATGAAGAGTCACAAAACCGTGAAGTCAACAAGGTGGTAAGCAGGATTTGGCAGGAGGCAGCCTCAAACCAACCTTGTACCCTTGCTGATAGCGCAGGGACAAAGGGAGCAGGGAGTTGTCTTCCTACTTTTTGCATCTGGCTTCAGCAAACCCTTCTCTCAATCCTCGCTTTGCTTCTCCAGCTCTCACAGTCTGTTATAGTCATAAACTCCTCAAGACTGGTTCTCCCTTTGACTTGAACCTCAAGGTTTAACAGGAGGTACGTAGTGGAAGTGCCTGAATCAGCAACCAGTTTTCCAAAGGCTATCAAGAGTTGCTGGAGAAAGGTCACAAAATTCCTACCTGTCTTGAGGAGATTTTGACAAGTTTCTAAGGTGAACTTAAATTTTTCAAAGCTTTGTAATGCACACAAAGTGCTTCCTCACCATTTCCAGAACAGATCCTTCACAGAAACCTGATGTTAGACATTATGCTTATACTCTAGATTTAATAGCTGTTAGCACTAGCAGATGAGGGTTCCTTTTACTTTTATTTTTCTTTTTTTTTTTGTTAATACACTTAATGCACTTAAAACTATTATTTCTTCCTAATTTCATTTGTGGAAAAGTCTTAGCTATTTTTGCTATGTCAAAAAAAGCAACGTGAATTGGACTATTCGGCCACAATGTCTCAAGTTTGGTAAAGTTCAAAAAGGAATTTGAGAGGAAGTGTGAATTTTATATGGTCACTTGAAATATGCAGCAGGGCCAACTAACATGTTCGCTTTGCCTGAATGTCTCCCTTTGCTATCACACACCCTTTAATTTTTAGCATTTATTTATTTTTCATCTCATGTTAATATTCCTAAACAATACAATATCCTAAAGCCTATATTTGCTGGAAATTACTCTGTTATCTTTTCTTTCCCATTTGTATAGCCAGATGAATCAGGTACTATCAATTGATTAATCAACATGTTCACTTTCTCTCCTCCATAACTGTGAACAGGAGAATGAATATTTATGAGAGTGTTTAATTAGACACGACTTTGGAGATGCTGTCACTGAGGGTTTAATTTGCTGATAGTCTTCAAGTCTTACCTGACTTCAGGAAAGAAATGATGAATGTTCACAGCAAAGATTTGGAAGAAAATATAATTCCGTCATCACAAATAATTTACAAAATTACATTTATGGTGATGTTTACTACATACTTCACTGAAGAATTGTGAACTCAGTTGAGCACATTTTGCTGCAAAATTTTATGTGTTACATCACCTATAAGGTTTAAACGTGTAGTTTGTTAAGCCAACCTCTAAGACAAATTTCTTTTCACAAAAAATAAAATTAAAAAAAGACAAACCACACTCATCTCCAGAACAAATGTGCCTATTCCAAAACCAGATGTAGTGATATTCAATGGAACAAGACCAAAGAGAGGAGGTGGGACAGACCAGCCGAGAAGGGACTGGGCTCTGCATCCCAGTGTTGAGGTGCTGGTAGGTAGCGAGCAAGGAGGAAGAGGAGACAGAGTGCTGCACCGTGAAGCCTTAGGAAAGAAATACCTCTTGCTACCTTCTTGATCAAACAGTGATATTTTTTTAATCTAAACGTTTCCTCAGTGTTGGACCTCTTTACCTCTCCATCTCACATCCTGTTGCTTCACCAGTCCAAATCCTCATTCCCCTCAGTTTGCTCTCCCTCCCTGTACAACCCTGTTTCCTATACTTATTTTTCTCCTGCTGTTACTCAAAAAACCCACCTGACTAAACAAATCCCTCCCTCTAAGTTCTCCCCCTACATCTGTGCTGTCCTCCTAGAGCATCTCTCTATTTCAACATCCCTACAATTTCAACAGGTCTCCGCAGGTCAGTGCACTCAAACCCCACTCATACATGTTATCCCCTTATGCACCTTTAGTTTGGGGTACTCCTTTTTAGTCTTTCTCTCTCGTCATATCCTATGTCACTGCATTTCACCCAGGTTTAAACAGCTGGCATACAGGCACTCACACCTGAGCTGCTCACCTGTACTCCTTGGGTGGTGATGGGCTCATGCACGCTGGGATACTCAACAATGTGGACACCTACTACTTGTGCTCATCCCTTGCTAAATGCTCCCATGGCACCTCCATAGTGTATCTTGTTCCCCAAAATTTGAGCACTAGGGAATACAGGGAAAGTATACCAGAAGGAAAGACCTAGTATTCATTTTGCCTGGAGAACAAACTCCTTTGGAAGACAGCACTATGCTGCTGATTTTGGCAGCAGCTAAGAGACAATGTCCATATATCCCAGAGTGGGATTTAGCCTATGGTTTAATAAATCTAAGCACTTACCCAAGCAGAAAAAAAACCTATCAGTTGTGTCAAGTGTCTGCAAGAAATATTTCTTTATTTTTGATAGCTGCTGTGTCTGCTTCCTTCTAAGCAGCCACCCCATCTAGGAGCAGACTATGCCAAGCCATCCTGGCCACCAGTCACACCATGTACGTACACTGGAAACTTGATTTTCTGCTGGAACCTTCACCTTTGTATTTTATTCTAGTATGCTCCTACTCTCCCTTCTCTCTTTTTTGCTTTCATTGTAATATGGGTTTGGGTGGCTTTGACCTAAATCTTAAAATGCTTGATGAGCATTGAACTGTAGAAACAACTTTGATATTGCATACATTTTAAATTAAAACTTCATATGTATTTTAACTTCGCTTTTTTTAATAATGATGAGAAAAATTACACAGCTATGATCACAGCAGTGTATCTCTTATAGAATTTCTTGATGACATGACAGTCGAGTTGTTTCCTTTTATGTTCAAGAGCAGTTTCAGGGCCATTTGTCATTGTTATTAATTTAGGATTGTTTGATCCACAACTCATTATTTGATGAAATTAAGAAAAAGCTTTCCTAGATCTTAGCTTTGAAACCTTAAGTAGCATGAAAGCACTACTATTACTAATAATAGAAGTAGAAACAATTACTAAAAATGCAGCAAACTTCCAAGTGTCTTCAAACTTCTTCCAGGATCTTAAAGTTTCACTTTATTCTTTTAAATTTCGAAATTAATAAGAACAAAGCTAATATATTTCTTGCTGAGAAACTTCAAAATTCTTACACCAGTTTTGCCTTTTCGAATGAAACCTTATATATGTGCATTTAAAGTATTACTCAGCTTTTTAAATGAAAATACACCACACACTTTCTTTTGGATACCACCAGGTTCTTTGTACCCACAGCTCTTATCAGCTTTCTGTACGAATAAATTAGCTTAATATGTTCACATCTCTTGCTGGTAAGGTTGTAGCACTGAAATGGATAAGATCCATATTAATATAATGCAAAGAACTGGAGTCAGAATATAAGAATTTCATGCAAAACCAGTGTGTGGTTCCTCCTAGATGATTCAGCTGGCTTTGTGTCAGACCTGCAGAGAAGCAGAAAGGAAAAGAAATGCTGTGAAAATGAAGATGGGTCCTGAGTTTGACGTCTCCGTATCAATTTTAATTTGTGCAGAACAAAAGAAAGAGCTTGATTTTTGCACTAAAATTTTTGCTTCTCTGAAAGCCTCCTGCTAAAACCTTGCTGAGCAAGGAAACCTTTTTATGAATTCAGAGACCCAGCTTTATGTAGACAACTGTGAGATCTGTTCCATAACCTTGGATCTTCTTTCTGGAGTAGTCCAATACAGCCTATTAAGTTTCACAATCAAAGCTGAAATGTTCCTTTCTGATTTATTTTTTTTCTACTGAAAATGGTTTGTCACTAAAATTTTGCTATTTGAGCTACAGGAAAATGTTGCTCCAAGAAGACAAGAGTGGAATTTGACTACAGATCGGTCTAATCAGCAACAGGAAGAATCTCCTTATGGAGCAACAATTCTGCAGTAAGTTTTCGAAGAGTGAGAAAAGGGAGAATCAACTTATCTAGGAATGAATCAAAAGTAGCCTATAAAAACATGTTTCTTCTTGCATTAATAAAGTATTATGCTTGATAATTTAGATTGTCTCTCTTTGACCTACATTTCCACTTCTGTAAAACATTTGACTTTTAGTAAAAAAAAAAAAATATTTTTTTAAAAAAGAACAACATAAATTATTTCAGTTTTAGGAAAAGCAGACGAAAAATCACAAATAAGCAAAAAATCCATTTCCAGCCAAATCTGTAGAAAGTTGAATCATATTCCTGTCCTTTGTGCAGCAAGGAGGGCAAAGCTTTGCCTAATGCTAAATGATGGTTAGTCTGTACTTCGTTGTCTGAAGTCAATGATGTTCCATTTTCTTCCTCCAGAAACTGCTTAATAGAATTGACTGAAATCATCCCAAATGAAAATGCTACTGTTGAAAAAATGAGACAGGAAGGGAGAGAGGAGAATTTGGGAAAAATTGTTTGTCATTTTTTCAAAGGAAATCTGAAAATTTCTGTGGGGAAAGAAAAAAATCTTGTTTCAGTGCAAACTCAACATTATGGTAAAGAGAGGTCTGATCTAAAAAATAAAAAATACTATCAGTAGCTAATGTAACGAGGATGTTTCACTGAATTCCTTGTACATGTTCAAATGCTTTTTGAACCTTCCTGAACTGTTTTCCTTAATATATCCAGCAGCAGTGAACTTCACTGATGATGTCTTGTTTCCAAAGAACTCTGTTACACTTGTCAGCTTTTTCTGTAAGGAAATGAGCTGCATATCTATCACGTCCTTGCTCTTTGTTCTCATCTATAAGACTCTAATTAATCTTTTCACTTCCTCTCTTTTTGTTTTCACTCATCTGCTCCCTCTCTATTTCCTTCTGCTCTTGTTACTCATCTGCCGTTTTTACTCACCTCTCCTTTCTCCAGTTTGTGATTTATACAATCTATGTTGATTCCAAAATCCAACAGAGTGACCCAGTAAATAACACTCCTGTCTTTTTTTAAATTCTTTTCAAACATTCCCTCTTTTCTTCTCTTCATCACTGATGCGGCAGCGTCTTTTCCCCTGAAATACCTTCTATAGTAGAAATCATAGAATCATAGAATCATAGAATCATAGAACAGTTCAGGTTGGAAAAGACCCTTGGGATCATCGAGTCCAACCATTAACCCTACACTGCAAGTTCACCCCTAAATCATATCACCCAACACCACATCTCAGCGACACTTAAACACATCCAGGGATGGCGACTCAACCACCTCTCTAGGCAGATTGTTCCAGTGTCTCACCACTCTTTCTGTGAAGAATTTCTTCCTAATGTCCAGTCTACACTTGCCCTGTTGCAACTTGAACCCATTCCCCCTGGTTCTGTCCCTAATGACCTGTGAGAAGAGACCAGCACCAACCTCTCTACAATGTCCTTTCAAGTAACTGTAGAGCATGATGAGGTCCCCCCTCAGCCTCCTCTTCCTCAAACTGAACAGCCCCAGCTCCCTCAATTGCTCCTTGTAAGATCTATTCTCCAGGCCCTTCACCAGCTTTTTCACCCTTTTCTGCACTCGCTCCAACACCTTGATATCCCTCTTTTACCGAGGTGCCCAAAACTGAACACAATACTCAA
Source organism: Trogon surrucura (assembly GCA_020746105.1). Lineage (NCBI taxonomy): Eukaryota > Metazoa > Chordata > Aves > Trogoniformes > Trogonidae > Trogon > Trogon surrucura. Next base: position 76,360,875 of record CM036620.1, on the reverse strand, counting down.
GGTGTGGCCTCACCAGTGCTGAGTACAGGGGGACAACCACCTCCCTACTTCTGCTGGTCACACAATTTCTAACACAAGCCAGGATGCCGTTGGCCTTCTTGGCCACCTGGGCACACTACTGGCTCATATTGAGCCGGTTGTCGATCAGAACGCCCAGGTCCTTTCCCGCCAAACAGCCTTCCAGCCACCCTTCCCCAAGCCTGTAGCGTTGCAGGGGGTTGCCGTGACCAAAATGCAGGACCATACACTTGGCTCTGTTGAAATGCAGGCAGCTGGCCTGGGCCCATTGATCCAGTCTGTCCAGGTCCCTCTGTAGAGCCTTTCTACCCTCCGGCAGATCGACACTCCCTCCCAGCTTGGTGTCATCTGTAAATTTGCTGAGGATGCACTCAATCCCCTCATCTAGATCACTGATGAAGATGTTAAACAGGAGCGGCCCCAGCACCGAGACCTGAGGGACACCACTCGTGACTTACCACCAACTGGATTTAACTCCATTGACCACAACTCTTAGGGCCCGGAAATGGCACTTAAAAGACTCATAGAGTTCTTATTAGGGCTGAAATCAACAACATAGAACCTAAAAAAGCATAAAATATATAATTGTTAAAATTAAATTGAGTAAAAACATTTCAATTAATACATGTATACACAATGTATTAATATTTAACACATTTTAATTATACATATATATACTGCCCAAATATTTTTTTTGTGCATCATAAGTTCTCGGGGAAGCACTCATCCTTTGAGACCTTTCTCTACGTAACTGACATTGAATATGCTCTTATTGTCTAATTTAATTTTTATTTGATGTAACTTCATAAATGAGTAAAAAATAATCAATCAAATTTAAGAAGAACTAGTGTCAAAATGGGATAAATTCAGAAAACTCCTGAAAACTTTTCATAAAGGATATGAAGAGGATAAATCAGATGCAGATATGAATTGTACAGTGTTAGACTTTACTGATAAAGTCAAGAACAGAACCTAAATCCCTTGAAATTTGTGAGCTTCCTAATGACGAGCAGGACCAAAATTTCATTTATTGAAGGACCTCTTCAAACCGTGCACATTTGAGTGGAGTCTCAAAGCCACAAATTTGATTACTCCTTGACAACTGCTCCGAACCACAGCAGAGAGTTGTGCTTTCATACAACCTTGCAGAAGGCTGATGAGATCTGACAAGTGCCATATTTATGGAAATGCAAAAGCTTTACTGCACTGACACTGCTGTCACCCAAGACAGATCAAACAAAGAAGACAATTGGCCTCCAGCTCCTAAATTGAATATTTAATAACTATTAGAAGGAACTAAGCACGCAGGACTTGCACTGCTGACAGTGGCAAGAGTCCCACCCATTTATTATGAACTCAACTAGTCTGGACAAGAAGCCAAAAAGGCTCCTGAATTTTTTTCCTTCCACAGCTGAAGAGGGTAATGCACCATTTCATTTCCAGAGGGGTATGAGCAGATTTGATAAATTCACTGATGCATGTGACTTGCAATAACTGGGGAAAAGAAGTTGCAGAATTGTAATTGTGATTACTTCAGTCAAAATTCCATTGTGTTGTACTTAGCAAAATGTAGGGATTTTTTTCGACGGAGGCTTATATTTGTCTCCCTATGTGAGAACAGAACAGCGGATAAGTCATTAATGCTGATGAGACCCACTGCTCGCATTACAGCCCCAAGCAGTTGGGTTCTTTGGATATTAGCTACCAGTGTCTCAGGCTTTTAACAGCTTATTGCCCACTAAACCAATTCCCTTGATGTGCTGAAAGCACACACACAGGGCAATAAAGCATGTCTCGTTCTGGATTTTGTCTATGCGTTCCTGTAAAAACAAAAGCATTCAGCAGTTCATCGTGCAAGAGGAATTATGTGGTTGACATTCTGCTAGAGAAGGCTGTAAATTGTGTGTCTGTACAGTGATCTCAGCTACAGAAGTTGATTTAGTGTTTTGGAATCACTGGATATTCTGGTCTCATAGGTCTTGGAAGAACCTGTAACGTTGTGCATCCTTCCTAAGGAATTATTTTTTTTTAAGTGTTGAGTGGTGGGTTTGAATCATTTAAATCCTGAAATAAGAAGTAGCTGGAGGAGTGGATTTTCCTGCCTTCTCATTTCTCCCCTTGTGATCTTCTGCTTCATGTCTCAGAGGAAGCACTGACCACTGGGGGACGAACCAGGAACAAATTGAGACACGCAGTCAAACCGCGTTCTCAGAATAAGCCCAGCTGGACATGCTCCGGGTCAGAAGCAAAACACCTGCCTGATTCAAAAGTTATTAGCTGAGGTGCTGTGCTAACACATTTATAGTGCTGTGCTAATCCATCGGGATTGCTTTCGCCAGCTGAGTTAGAGTCCTGCCGCGCATCCTTGGTCTGAGCAAGATGAGAATCCGCACCTTGTAAAGGTCACCCGGGGCCTCTGCGGCAGCTGGGTGAGAAATCTCCCAGCCGGGTCAACATGGGCATCATCACAGGCGTGATAGGATCCAAGCTTTTTCTACCTCACCCACATATTTCCCCTGGGTGTTTCTGAGACAGATCCAAATGTGAGAGATGCTGTATCTGCTATCGTACCTCAGAGGTGATGGTAGCTGTGGAAAAGAGAGAGAGAGACGGGCTTTTCGAAAGGCAGCGGTTCATTTCTCTGCTATTCTGCTGATATGTAATATGAATACTTGTTCTTTGGAAATAAAGAGAGATTGTGCCTCATTGAGATAGTCTGAAGTTAAGAAAGGAATAGGAAAGCCACGTTGCTGAACGAGTTAAAACAGGGGTTTGGCTTGTGTGATTCATCACCCCAGAGTGACTCCCACCCCTGTGATACATCACTCTTTCTCACCGCACCCCTCCTGTGCGTGCAGCTCGGCACAGCTACTGGCAGAAAAGACCAAAAACAAGTCCTGAAAGATATACAGACAGCTGTCTTGTTTCCTAGCATCCCCGCAGAGAGGCCCTCAGAAAGCACACGGGGGACCACGTGTTGTCTGCTGCCAGTCCCCAAACCGTGCCGGGTGGCTGGAGCGGGGCAAGGAGGGGTCTGCCTGCAGGCTGCAAAGTCCACTTAGCCCCTTCCCTTGACATATGTTCCTCCACACATGGGGGCAAAGAAGGCTAATGCTTGGGGGACACCCACAGAGAGGCTTTCAAGGGAACGGAGGAGTGACAGATCCGAAGGATGTTCAACAGCCCTGTGTCTTAAAGCTGAGAGGGAGATCTGGAGAGGAGGTGGAGATGGGGAAGCCCAGGGAAGACAGTGACATGTCAGAGCTGCTGGCACACAAAATGCTTATGCTAACTAATAGGAAACACCCAAAAGAGATGAGAATAGTCCCCTCCATGTCCCTCACAAGCTAAGAAGAAACATTCAGACACTTGAAACTGATTCAGGCTTTGAGCCTCACTTCTTCACTTAAACACCTGGAGAGCTCAGCAGCCCTGGGGACATTTGAGACATTTGGGAGGGACAACTCTCCACCTCATTTCAGCCACATCAAAGTTGCAGGAATTTTCCTATGTGCCATATCTTTTCACTGGAGAAAACATAAACGACTCAAACAAGAGTCTAGGTGAATCCCATTCTATTTTCTGAACAGCTTTTTATGGGTTGGGACACTTCAGCCATTGTTGCTTCAAGTTATGCACAATAAAAACTGTGTGTGCCCAAGGATCTTTTGAAGGAGCCTTCGGATACTTCATCTCCCCAAGAACTTCTTGGATTGCTCAGGATTTTTTTTTACATCATTCTTCTAAACTCAGACAAAAGCATCCTGTCATACATTAACCTAATTTCTGTATGTGCCACTGTCTTTCTAAATGTAGGGCACCAAAATTCCTTAATATGTTTCACCTTTATCTTCTTCTCCAAAAGAGCAGGAGTCTCCTATAGCTCCTGTGTTGTATCTGCCAGTGCTGGTGACTGCCTCAGGTATCACAGAGCATCTCAAATGGCACTGAACTCTTGTGTTTATGCAACTAAACTCTGTACCTAAATACGTTAAAGGATAATTCACGAACCTTGCTTTCTGTTTTAGTTTGGATTTCTGTACCCTTCTTGGCAGACAAGGGTTTTGGTATTTTTATTATGCAATTTGTAAAGAAAATTATATATTTCAGGCAACTGGACTTGGTTTTCATCCTCATTCTCATTTGTAATGAGAACTGTATTAAAATTATTCAAAACCAGTTCTATTATGACAGGGGCACTAGAGGTGAACTCCAAATATGGAAACCAAAAAGGTCAGTAATACATATTGATATCAGCTCTAGACTTTTGCAGAGATCGGCCAAAAGCATAAAGACACCATCCAGATAGCCATCTGCAACCAAATCGTCCTGAATACTAAAATTTACTTATGAGCTATAGTTAGTACAAGCCTGAGCTTTGTTGGCTTGTTTTAGTGAGCCCTGAGATCTTCAGAAACCCTTCCCTCAGTTTGAGTCTCCGGAAGATTTGGCCTGTGTCTCTACTTCTTCTTAAGAAAATCTTTCTGACTTGGTGTGTATATTTATTTGTGACCACGTTTGTAATTAGCTGAACATATTGCAGATTGGAAGGTTTTATTCTTACTTTGTGCTTTGACAAATAAGCCTCACAAAATGTTACACTAAATCTTTGATATTGCTAGCTAAATATTCAGGAGTAAGAGGATACGGTATGTGGGGAAGAATTACCATCGTAATGAGGTTTGTCTCATTAAACAGCCTCACTCAATTAGTTTCACAGATTTTACTTTAAGAATAGGAACACAGAGCTCTAGATATCTGTAGCTAATTTTGACTTATTTAAAACTACAAGACCAACCTGCCAAAAAAATATTTAGCTGGAAGGACAATAATGAATGTGGTCTTGGATCTTTCAAAAATGTAAGGTTCTGAATGAGGAAATTAGATGAAAATACATTGTCGACTTTATTCAAATAAGAAATGTGTTGGCAATTTCCCCAAGTGAAATGTGATCACTTCAGCATAAAGTATTATTTGTAATACAAAGGCCTCTGGTGTTCAGACAGCTTGGATTTGCATTATTTCACCAAAAGTCTGTAGGCACATTCTGCTTTCTGCCTTTGCTGACCTATGATAAATGCTTGTGAAAGGTCTTAGGCAACAGCGGTGTCACCTGCTGATAATGTGAAAGTGTCACCTGCACACAAAGTGACATTTTATGTGGCTAAATAGAGTTGCTCTTCTTAATCTGTCACTTCTTGTTGTGTGAGCTTTGTCAGATTCCCCCTAAATTGCACCATACTCTCTGCCTCTCTGGTATGAAACAACACCCACAGAGTTCAGCAAAGCTGCACTAAAGATAAACTGAAAAGAAAAATATCTTCAGCAACATCCAGCAGCACATAGTTAGGGAAAGGCTGCCAAAAGAAGGTGAGTGTAGAGCGATATCTCCTCAACATGCTCTCCTATTCCCTGGCAATCAACTTTAAGAGCTGGAGAATGCATCATGTTAGAAGACCCAATAGACCTTCTCCAGGTGTGGTTTAATTTTTTAAACCATGTACAATATTTGCAACTCAATGACTCATTTAAGTGGTTTCCTCAAGCGCAAAAAGAGATGAGGCTGGCGTGCTGTACACAGCAACATAGTAAGTGGATAAGAAACACCACAGTATCAAAAGGTAAGATGTATTGGAGTAGTTCACCTTGTAAAATGAAGCTAAGATACTCTCTGACCTGGATAGTCAAGATAGCTATTCTGTACCATGATATATGAAGTAACTGGCTTGTATGAGAGCTAACCCTGCGGTGTGCAATGTAGACATTCTCTGAAACTCGATGGATGTGATTCATCTCACCGGACTCTCAATGTCCACAGTGAAACTGCCTCTAATGGAGCTGGGCACCTGCCTGGAAAATAATGGGCACTTTTAGGAAATGATGCAATTGACCTACTTTGGTACGAAATGAATCATGACTCCAAAACACCTGTTCCTCACACAGAGCCTATTGGCAGGCTGGAGGTCAGATGTTAATCTCTGTGTTTGGTCAGATGAAATGCCACTTCATTCCCATAACAAGTAAAGTTCTATTTGTCACATGAAGCAGAAGAGGAGAAAGTGTAAAAAAATAGCTTTCCGACTGATCCGTAGACTACCAACATCAACCGTTTTTTTCTTTGAAGTATTTTTTGAAGGAAATAAATAAATATTTTTTAAAAATAATTTGACTTCCATTTATGAACTAGTTTTGAGATGAGTCTATTTGAAATAGTTTTAGTATCAAAAGAATCATAGAATGATTTGGGTTGGAAGTGACCTTAAAGACCATCTAGTCCCAACCCCCCTGACATGGGCAGGGACACCTCCCACCAGCCCAGGTTGCTCAAAGCCCTGTCCCTGGCCTTGAACACTTCCAGACAGGGGGCAACCACAATTTTTTGGGCAACCTGTTCCAGTGTCTCACCACCACAGTAAAGAATTTCTTTGCAATACCTAATCTAAAACTACCCTTTTTTAGTTTAAAACTGTTACCCCTTGTCCTGTCACTATACTTGCTGATCAAAAGTCCTTCCCCATCTTTGCTGTAGCGCCCTTTAAGTACTGGAAGGCTGCTATAAGGTCCCCCTGGAGCCTTGTCTTCTCTGGACTGAAGAACCTCAACTGTCTCAGCCTGTCCTTATAGAAGAGATGCTCCAGCCCTCCATCATCTTCGTGGCCTCCTCTGGAGTCACTCCAACAGATCCATGTCCTACTTATGCTGGGGGCCCCAGAGCTGAACACAGAACTGCAGGTGGGGTCTCATGAGAACAGTGTAGAGGGGGAGAATCACCTCTCTTGACGTTCTGGCCATGCTTCTCTTGATGTATCCCAGAATGCAACTGGCTTTTGTTTTAAATACATTTTTTTAATTTTATTTTTGGTATCCTAAAACCAGCCCGAAAGTAGGAAAATAGTAAGTTTTCCCAAAACAATAATATGTTATATAATCTTTAATGGAAAATCCCTTGGCTTGTAACATTTCAATTTTAATGAAGTTATGATTTTCAAAAAAAAACAATGTTGCAAGTTCAAAAACTGTTGTGTTAGATTGGCTTTAGTCATATTTTAAAACAAACATATAAAAAATTCTGGGATGAAACCAAGGTAGTCTTTTTCATATTCAAGGAAATAAAGCTGATATTCAAGCTAAACTATGAAAAACACACACAGCTTCTCAGTCAAATATAAAGTTAATCCACAAAGACATTCTGTATTTTATTGAGTGAAAAGGAGGAAGTCACAGGGGGGAAAACAAAGAAGAGATAACTGTTGTAATGAAAGAAAAAGGTATCAGTAAATGAGGTGAGGGGAAAGTAGCCTATAATTCCCATTATGAAATGCAGATTGTGAAGACCAACAGATGACATCATATAAACAACCTACACAAATAGCAGGGGGACTTGTGACTAAGTCAGATCATCAAATTGCACATGTGGGTCTGTCCCCAGAAGTCAGTTCATTAACCCAAATGACTCACAGTGCTGCAAAATCAGATTATTTTTGAGTCCACCATTCGTCAGCTCCTCTCTTCCGTGAACTCCTGCTCCTACTGGGGAAATAGTTGTGCAAGATTTACCGAGAAAAAAGGGATATGGGACATGTTGCTCATCTTGGTAACATCAGTATGTCTCAGGTCAGCACAGGTGGAGTTCACCAAGAGAGCCCATCTGATTCTCTTCTGGCCAGTCCCTCAGCAGAACCCACCCATGTTGTATCAAGGACCTGATTCCTCATAAAGCATTTTTGGGAAGATCTTCCCTCTGGAAAAATGAGCCACAACTCCTGAATGACGTGAGAGATCTCACATACAACACCTAAATGTTGGAACGAAAATCAGAAAGGCCACACACTAGCAATGTATGGTTTTAGGTCAGAGATTAAAAGCAGGTGTCTAAGCACGGCAAGAATGTGGATCTAGGGTAGTGTCCCAGTAGAAGTGTGCATATGGACTGAAAAGCCAAGAAACACGCCAATTTTAAGATAAACCTTGATAAGGTTTTGTCTGTGGATGCAGGTGATACCTCCAGATCTGACACTGCGATCATGAAAGTCCCTTTGCATTTGTTGCTTTTTTTTTTCCCTGGCAAACCATAAAAAATTAACTACTTTAAAATATTTCTTCCTACTGCACCATGAAGGCAGAGTGGAGCAGAGTAAGTAAAATGATGTATTACCTTCTCTCTTCTCCACCTTGTAAAAATTTTCTCCATTTCCCAATGTGATTTTAAAACTTTTTAAGAAGCAGATGAAATAAAGCTCATTTTTAATAGTTCTTTCTCTTCCTGTTTACTTATTTGTTTTGGTCAACAACAGTGGCAGTGTCAAACCATAAAATACTGATCTGATGGCTGACTAACAAGACTAACATTGCCATCTTGCTGGGCGGAACAATGATGCAATCTTTTTGTCTTATTAACAATAAAATTAATATATTGCTCCTGAGAGTCTGAGACAACACACAGAAGCATGAAACAAGCCCAGCAAAACCAGAAACACTGTAATTCTGGAGTAATGCATGATTTGAAGCCTGATTTAATGTAAGAAATGTAGAAGATAAGACAGAAGGATGGCAAAAATAGTGGACTGAGCTCTGTAGGCATTTGTTAATATTTGCCATGCTTTCTCCAAAATCCTTTGCTGGTCCTCAGTGAATGCCAAGGCTAAACACTGAATTTTGGGGATTGCAGTCTCTCCTGGCCTGAACCCAGTAAAACATCCTTACTCAACTTGTCTTGGTGGCACAACCTCCAAACTCCCCTTGCTCTCCAGAACGGAGCAAAATCTTGAAAGTGTCCATCATTGGGCAATTCACCACATCCCTGGGGAGATTATTCCAATGACTGATTGTTCTCACTAGGAAAGATTTTCCTCTTGTGTCTAATCAGAATCTCCCCAGGAGTAACCTGTACCCGTTACCCCTTGTCTTTTCTGTGTGACTGCTTGTAAAAATGGAATCTCCATCTTCTTTGTAGCCACTCTTTAAATACTGGAACATGGCGTTAAGGTCTCCCCTAAGCCTTCTTTTCTCAAGGTTGAAAAAACCCTGCTCCCTCTTTCCTCATATGGCAGCTTCCCAGACCTCTGATGATGTCTGTGGCCCTTCCTGGACCCTCTCCAGCCCCTCCACAGCTTTTTCATATAGTGTCTCCTCACTGCATTGTGAGAAGAAATCAAAATACAAATATTGCAGCATAATTTTATCATTATTTAAAGCACAAAAGGTGATCTTGGAAACCTTAACTCAGGTTTTCTTGTGATCGCACAGTAAATAGTTCCAAAAGACAATCCAGGAAAATTATCTTTGCTTCCATTTGGAGCTGAGACCCCAATGTGAACCCCCAATTTAGAGTCCTGCTCCTGCAGAGAGAGTGGTATTGGTATGTAGAGCATCAGGTCTGTTGCTGGCATCGGAGGCGCAGAGCCCCTGATGTCATTGTGCAGGGGGAAACCTGTCATGCAGGGAGAGGGATATGTCAGCTCAGAGCAGGCTTTCACCAGGGCTCTGTACTTCAGAGTGAGCACATTAGAGAGAGAAGCTGGAAATTCATGAGCTGCCTTTTATGCTGCTGTCGTACGTCTATAGCAGATGCAGCACATTGGGACTGCACGAATGTTCTTGCTGCAGACAGCATTTCAAGCACACATTACAAACACTTAGAGTGGAAGGAACATCAGGCTAGCTCCAAAAAAACAGGCAAAATGTAATCTTTTGAGAGAGAAAAGAGAAAGAGAAATCTGCCAAAGATAATCTCTCTATACATTAATTTTCATTTCTTCTCTTAGCCTTAGCCAGGCTTCCAGATTGTTTTGTTGTTTATTTTAGCTGAATTAACCTACGAAGGCCCATTTTCATTGTATTTCCATTAGATACAGATGCTATCACTATGTGCCAGCGCATATTAGCAAGCAATTAATCTCCAGAGTTATTATTTTCCTTTTTATTGAAAGCAAATATTCTTGAGTTCCGAAAACTAGCTAAAGGCTTGGAGCAGCTTAGCTAAATTCCATGCTAAAGGCATAATGCTCTTCGAAAAGAAATTCTATCTACAACTACAAGCCTGTGCTCCTATGTAGCATAATTTCACCCTAATATAAAGCACGACCTCCCATAGTTCAAGTGGCTTTGCAAGTTCTCCTGACATTATCAATCAAAACTCTTACTCCTTTGCTACCAACTGTTAAAATGAAAAGATCTTTGTGTGGCGCACACAAACCAGAGGTGGCACAATTAAATGAACCCATTTCTCATGGAAAATTTAGATCAGCGGGAATTAAATGACAAATTAGGATTGGCAGCCACTTCCCCAGGGAACAATACATAAGCTTCCTAAATTCAGTAAAAATATTCTCTCCTCAGTCTTTGATCTGCTGTCTTCAATCAATATTTCTGTCTTTAAAGACTGACAGTCCAAAGTTATGCCATAGCTACATATGAATGAATAGGGCTCTCATTTGACGGGGTGGCTAAAGGTCATCTGAGGGTATGAAGTGAGGCAAAGCTGTAATCAGCTTTTAAAAGTGTTACCAGAAACCGGATTCTCCAAGAGCAAATTTGGCATCCATGACCGTTGTTTCCCCAGGGATTTTGAAGGAGGGGACCTGAGCTCCACCCGCGCAGTAGCTGCAGGACCAATCTCCTTCCAAGTTATTCCTGTCTCGGGGTAAGACCTTGAGCAGGCTACACCACTCCAACACCATTCATTTCATTTTGCTGGAGATGGGCTGCAGTTTGTCAAGCAGATTTCTGATGCTTTATCCTTCTAAAGCTGGAGTTAATTTCTCCTGAGCTTCTGTAGCAGGGGAACAGAGAGGCAGGCCATATAATTCTGCATCAACGGCTTCATCCTCTGGCTATGAGAAGATCAAAATCATTTCTATCTAACACCATTTACTGCAGCCCTACTCCCACGTCTCTGTATTTCTTCTACCTCCGTGGCACCTAAAGTTGGCAAATCAGCACTTCATGATCGATTTCCTCATTCCCTAGATCGCTGTCCCATCCCATGGAAAATTATCCCCACCTAAGTTCCTCTACGTGCCCTAATCCTGGGGGACACAACCACACGATCATTTTAAAGTATTCCCAAATTCCTCCCGGACTCATCTTCTCAATTTACCTTCTTCTCCTCAATCTGTGACTCTTTCTCCTTCCCAAAAAGCGTCAAACAGTCTCAGTCTCCTTTCCCAGCAAAAGCACTGAACCGAAAAGCAAATACTGGAGGAAATGTCTTTCTTAAAAAAATAAAACAAAAACCAAAAGCTAAACCTTGAGGTCTATCAGGATTCCCCTCAAAGACAACAGAACTGAAACAGCTTGACTTTGAACCGTGAGCAACCTGGGCCTTTTATTATTCTTAATACTAGTCTCTGTACTTACTTGTCGTTGCTATTAATTCTGTACACTGCACGCATACCAAGTGTCTCATTGCGCTGCAAGTGCACAAGGTGAGCCAGAACATGTCCCTTTGTGCCCGCAACGCAGCTTCTGAGGAGAGTTAGCTTTCATTTTTTAGTTCAAAGACTAAATATTCAGACACCGCCATGGACAGTATTTGTCTCTAGTTGATACGTGCTCCAGAACCTGCAGCAGAAAAGACAAGTGTAAAGACAATACTAAAAATATGGGAACCTTTGTCACCATTTCATTATGCAAGACCCTATGTCACCGTTTTTCTGTACCAGAAATGTTTGATCAAAGAGACATGTATTTTTTCTCATCTCTGGGTAAAAGAGTATGGCCAAGGTACATCCTATCACTGCACTATCACCAAGCAGGAGAATGTGTTTGGAAAAGGTTTCTTAGGAGCACACAATACTATCATGAAGACACTGGCACAGGTTACCCAGAGAGCGAGTGGAAGCCCCATCGCTGGAAGTTATTAAGGCCAGGCTGGATGGGGCTCTGGGCAGCCTGATCTAGTGGGGGATGTCCCTGCCCATGGCAGGGGGGTTGGAACTAGATGGTCTTTAAGGTCCCTTCCAACCCTGAGGATTCTATGATTCGGTGATAAATAAGGTTGATGATCAAGCAGGCTAAAATAAGTCAATGAACCACATTGTTGTGGGGACTGTGGTGACCAATTGTTGCTGTGCTTGAAAAACTAGCTTAGATAAGGCCCTTTTGCTCCAGGATTTGGCTTGTCCTTGTCCCCTGCAAGCTTTCAGTGTCCTTATTTCTTGGCCTTATTTCTGCCAAGTGGCAGTACACTCCCAAATAAAGGGAAAAGTAAATTTTGTAAATCATAACTGGCTTTGTCATAAACCAGCAGAAAGAGCATTGAAATGCTGCATTAGTCTGTTGGTTCCACTTCCAAAGAAGAAGGGAAGGAGGAAAGCTTTATTATACCAAAATGGCTGGGGAAAACAAGGGCAAGTAGTAACACAAGCCATGATGCTATTGAAGTGCAACAGTGAAAAAAGCCTGGGGATATAGCAAAGGTGGGGTTCCGTGTCTACTGGTGCCATTTTAGCTACCTTAGAGTTCCTCATCTGACTCCAAGTGCCTCTTCAGACATTCCCTGGTCCTGCTAGCCCGTGTAGATACATTAGGTACCCTGAGGCACCTGCACAGATACTAACCTCATATGTTTAAGCAACTCAATCCCACTCCAAGTCTCCAGCTTCCCATACATTCACTTTTTAAGTGGTCTAAAACGTGGAATTTTTTCAGTCATAAATCATGTAGCGCAAAGCCTGTGCCTGTGACTGCTGCATCCATAGAGCCCAAAGTCCCTGAATGCTACCCCAGCACAAGTTATTCAAAATAAGGCTGGACCTAGGTTCAGGTATTACTCTTGCATGAAAAAAAAAAAAGAGGGGATACAGCTTTCTTTAACTTCTTTGAGTAAATAAGCCCTCAGAGCACACATGCAGAAGGACCCAGCTCTCTGGCCACAGTGTAGGGAACACATGTGAGAAGACCTAACAGAGCACCAGAAATGTCCAGCCAGCCAAAATCCACGTTGGCAGCAGACAACGAAGGCTTGCCTGCCAAACATGCCACTCAGACATTCAGGGCTTGACACAAGTGAGAAAGTAGCTGAGAAGCAAGGACACAAGGGAAGCGCTGCAAGTGCATTATACATGAAGGGGATCTATACTGATGATAGCTAGAGACCTTGTAAGAAAGCAGCCCTAGACCAGAACATTAATGTTACAAGAGTCTATCTAAAGAAATCTTCGCAAACAAGAAGCTGGGGGATTAGGTTTGAAATGAGAACTCATTAAGAGAAACTTTCCTTACAAAATAAAATAAAAATAGTTACGGGGTTTCTTTAGAACTTCGCACTCCTCTGTGTTATACACACTGAGGAGGTGATTTTTCAGACCCACTGTAGACTTTTGCAATGTAGATTTGTACACTTGAATGAGTTCCCATGGGTTCCCACGAAGCCACCGGAGACAAATAGGCACTTCATCTCACTCTAAAGCACATTGCAAAATATGGCAAATTAATTGTGCCCTAAAAATGTCTCTTTTTCTTCCTATCGACTGTGAAGAGATCCTTGGCTTATTAGCAGAGATATGAGATGATTAGCTCACATCTACACTGTGAATATCTGAAGTTTATGAAATATAAATGTTACATGAAATGTTTGATTATATCAACTGTATCTGACACTGTTTCATGCTGCAGAGCTAATGCTTTATGTACCAATATTGCACATAGCTTTTAAGGTCCTCCGCAGATGTGGGCAGGAATGAGTTTCTTCATCTCGCACCTTATTCGGGATGTGAACACTTCTTTTCCTTTGTGTATTGAGACAAAACCAAGAATTGTCAAGTTTTCTGTAAGCCTCAAGGAAAATTAATATCAGGTAGCCAGCTGCGTGCCCTTTGGGGAATATATCAAAGATTTTGGAGCTCTATATTTAAATTTAATTTTCACCTCAGCTGTCATAAAGGAGATACTGCATTCTGTTTTGGGAGTGGGTGTCTTTGCCTTCAGGGAACTTTTAGTAGATTGAGATAGGGTTTTTTTACTAACATTTCTCATCTCTAACATAAGTTCTCAGAATACTCTGTTACTGTATGTCCCATGGTAAGATAACTACTCCTTCCTTTCCCCTTTAATGCTGACAGAAAAGTTCCACACTGAATCTAAGAAAAAGTTTTCAGCTGAAGTTTTGCTGAAACTGATACATGAGGGCAAGATATTTTAGTGCAGGTAGGTCATACTTCACATAGGAATAATACCATTTAATTAGACATGTAGTTGGTGCTGGGCTCCTTGTTTACTGATCCAAGCAAACACCTGTTACACACCACAAATTATAGAGTCAAGTGACTCGTATTGGGGTGTGAATGTAGCATAGATTCTCCCTCTCCTTTTTTGTCTGTGTGCTTTTTAATAAACAAAATGCAAGAAAAAAAATCTTCGTTAGTATTTGCATTCCAGCAGGACAGAGAAACACAGGCAGACTCAGGACAACGGTGGGCACTGTACGTACACATTTAAGGAGACCTCAGAGAGCTGCGTTTGAAAAAACTGCATCAAAAGGGCTGCACAAGTATCAGCATAACATCAGGTTGCTGCTTCTAAGACTGTTTGGCTTCAATTTCCAGCTTAGCTGTGGGTTCTCAACACGATGTAGGAGAAGTTTTTGATACTCAGATGAAAATAATATCCTGATGATTCCTTCCCATCGAGATTACTGGGTGTTAGATGCCTCTGTTACTGCTCTTCCTCTTTTCCACAGCTCCTCTTTATAAAATAGGGGGAAACAATCTTATTTCTCTAAAAAGAAAATCCGGGCTTTGACAAGTTACTCACTATCATTTTCTCATTGTCCAGTAACGTCACACTTTAGCAGCATCTGACAGGATCAAGCCATGCATCTTGAAGCTGACTTCTTTTGGGATCTAATTATAAAGGTCTAAAATATAAGGACTTACCTTGCCATTAAAGAAGTACACTATTCAATATTAATTGATAAGAGGAACATAGTTTAAACAGTAGTTTTCCCTCTCAGGTTGCTCCCCCTCAGCTTATTCTTGATGAAGAATTCCAAGCTAGAAATATTTAGAATGTGTAGCACAAGCAGATATACTTTCTTTATGATCCTTTATTTTTAACAGAGAACAAATCAATCTCATGTTTTAAAGCAATGAACAGCAAGAACCTGCTTTTTCAGCTTTACACAAAGGAATTAATCAAGAAAGGCAAGGAAACTAGTAGGAGGGTATCTTGGAGGAGTCACCACATGTCTAGGGGCAAGAGAAGGAAGGTAAAATTGCTAACAAGGAAAAGAGATGAGGCAGCTCAAAGAATAAATGGTGTTTACTTCATATTTCCTGGAGAAACAAAAAATCTCCCTGAAAAAAAATCATACTGCATTCCTTCAGTCTGTTAGATGACACTGTTGCCATTTCAAACCTTTCCTAGACAGTTTGAACTCCTGCTCTCTCAGTGGGGTGTAAGAGGATGTCCCACTGGCATCGTGCAACTGGGGGCGAGGGGAAACTCTAGAATCAGCACAGACAAGAATAAAGTTGTTGAGGAGGCTGACATGATGCTTGTATCATCGGGTATCTCGTGAGGTCTACCAACTTCTATCACTCTTTTGAAAGGAGTTGGACTTGTTATGAAAAGACTTGGTTACAAATCCTGCCTGCTGTCTCCCGCTTACATCCTTTTCTCGTCACATAAAGCCCATGTCACATCTGACCTCAGTCAATGAAGGAAAGTAAAATCACAGAATCACAGAATCACGGAATGTTAGAGGTTGGAAGGGACCTCAAAGATCATCTAGTCCAACCCCCTGCCAGAGCAGGATCACCTACAGCAGAGCTCACAGGAACACGGCCAGGCAGGTTTTGAAGTAAGCCATCTACCTCATGTGAGATGATATGGAAGGATGGAATAAACCATGCCCCTAGATATCTCTATTTCTCTACACTATTGTAGCTCTATAAGCAGAACACAGAAGCCAAAGTTGTGGACAACCAGCACGCTATAAGCAAAGTGCAAACTGCTCCTATCTAAACCACACATAGTCAACATGTGCTAGAAGGCATAAAATTATGTTAACAGACTTCTGTAGCAGCCCGTGAGTAGCCCTTAAAATGCTTTCATTGTTCTCATTTCTGAGGTGAGGTTGAAAAAATTCATACCAAAAGAAAAAGGAGTATAAAAAGAAAAGTTTGTAGGCAAGAGGCACTAGAAGCAGTGAACTTTACACCTCCTCAGGTAAAAAATGATCAGATGACATGATGGAACTGGCTGCAGAGCCTCACAGGATAAAGGCTGAGTGACAAGCTGCACAGACACTTACCCTATTTATAAGGTAGCAACGACGCAAAGGAAGGACTTTTCCTGCAGCTGGGGTCGTGCAAATGCTTCGGTTCTCATCTGCAGGTGCAAGGAGACCTTGACTTCATCACAGTTTGACCTCTAAAGATGCATCTCATACAGGCTGATCTATTAGCTTTTATACTAGCTTCTGTCTTACTAAAACTTGTTGTTTAAAAAAATCCGTATTTTCATCTGTGTTTACAAGAGTTACACTGCATATGTATTTCTCTTTGTATTTTTGCTATATTTCTTAATTTCTCAAATAAATTCTTTGATATTCAGTGTTTCTCTGGGTTGCTTTTTTTTCTTCTGATTCCTGAAATTATCTTGGTTTCCAGCTCCTGGTTGAGGGCCAGAGTCATGAAGAATGGTTCAGGGACTGGGTCATATACATTGACATTACAGATGGCTGGGTTTACTCAGAGATATTCCATCTTATGCTGCAAAGATAAGCCCAGATCAAAGAAGATTCAGGTATTAATAGAAGCTAGATAGAATTAGAAGTCACTGGAATATGTTTTCCTGCTAACATCTGAGAGGATTTTTTTAGAAATAGCAATATGAAAACTGCAAGGCAGTACCTAGGTTGAGAGATGTTTCAAACCATTTTCTTTTCTTTAATTACTGCCTAGATTTTTTTTTTACCTGTCAGTACAGGGAATACATTCTCCTTCAAAATATTTATTAGTATGGTTCCTTATCTTTCTTCTAGGACTTCAGAGACTTTTTGTTGTGTGTGCCAAGAAAAACTCAAAGAGTTCATTTTGTTAAGCGGCTGTAGAATTACAATCTGGAAACAAAGAGGAGAGGATAAAAATGGAAAGGAAAATAATACCAAGAAACGCAGTGAATATACTTTGAAAGGATGGGATAACCTTAACATATCACATACCTGATATATGTCAAATTTTGTAATAACCTTCCAGATTTTATGTCACTAGAATAGTAAATATTCCAAGAATTTATTTAGTGCAGAGTCCACTAATTAAACATTGAAAAGCTGTTGCTCTGAGCACCTGGACAGGAGCAAAATGTAAATCAAGATTGATTTCCGTGCTAATGCTGATGCAGTTACATAACAGCAAACAAGACTATGGAAATTGGAATATCCTTCCAAGAATTTCAAGCATTGGAAAAGATTTGAATTTGTTCTGGGCCTAAAGAGGTTATTCATCATGATACAAGAACATTTCTCTAAGGTATGGAAACACAGAGGACGTTTGTCAGTAAGAAGCAGCAAGGAAAAAAAAATGTTTCTCCTTGTTCATCAAAGAGATGTTAAACACTGACACATTTTCAATGAAATGTGATCACTTAGAGAGAGAATGCATACACCTGAGCAAAGTATTTACGGTCTACATTGAAGTGTGCTCATCACAGGCAAAATCACCTTTTTATCCAGTTAAGAAATTATCCAGGGTAGTTTTTTGAAGCTATCAAAGAAGCCTGAAGAACAGTTTCACTGAAGGAGGGCCAATATGGAAATAATCTGATTATCAGATCTAACTGAACTCCAACTGCAGCTTCTGACGATCTCAGTCAAGATCAGGATCCTTCTGCTTTGGGCACTGCGCAAATTCACGAGGACAAATGTTTCCTCACACATGACAAATGAATAATACAAGGGTAGAACTCAACTCACAGATTAAAATACCTGAAGTCAGATATCTTTCTAAAGGTATCTGGAGGTGAGGTAGGTGTCTGAACTCTCATTATGGTTCATGAATTTGCAAACCAAACACCACCTTCTCAGTGTCACTATTCCACTGTTCTCTTTTGGTATGTGAAGAAGTTGAGCAGAGAGATGAGAAGAGCCCAAACTATTCAAGTAAATGAGTGTCTTTGACTAGGGACAGTGGATTACAGGTCAGATCCTAGCGACTATCAATTAAGCTGCAGGCACTACCATACCACCAAACCATCCAAACAGGGTTGGAAGATGTAACCATGGGATTGAAAAAAAAACTTCTGCCCTTCTGAACCAGTAAGTAGAGATCTGGTAGAGTGCCCTAGACCATCTCAAATTCCCAAATGACTGTATCTGAATGTTTAGGCAGCTGGTCTGATTTTGTTCTTGTCCCAAAAGCCTGTCGTAGAGTTAAGATCTGAAATCCACTTTGTCAGTCCGGAGCCTTCTCAGTCCAGGTTTCCTTACAATTTTTATCAAAATCAAGCTCATCTGTGCTACTGTGGGCTTGTAATGATTGCTGTAAACCAGAGCAGCTTCCTGTCAGATCATGATGCCATGAGACAGAAAAGGAACATATGCATGTGAGCAGCACATCCTATTCTGCAGCCACACCTTTCTTGTTTCAGTACTGTGAGATGTGTGCCTCCACCATTTGGAATGGATTACCAATTTTCTGACATTCTCGGTCAAAGGAGCACACAAGAAAACTAAGAAACATACTTTTTTAGGAACCTGTGAACTGTCACTTTAGTTAGACCTTGAGCAATATGACCAGTACATGAGATTAAACTTGGGAAAAACACAGAAAAAGGAACTGAGGTAGATGGTGAAGTTTTTAACATTGAGCCAAAAAATAACAATAAGCAAACAAAAAACCACAAACAAATAGATAAATAAATAAATATCAAGGAAATGTCATGGAATAAGCACCCTAAATTTTAGCTAACAAGTAACAAAAGAACCTGGAAATGTTGCTTTGTATCAAGGTATTTCTCCTTTCAGTTCGGCACCCAGGCTATCGTGATCAGCTAAAAGAGAGGCCTCCTCTCATTTGAAAACAGTTGATGGGAAATGAGGGTTTAAAGTGAAAGAGAGAAAAAGGGAAAGTGCAGATGAAACTATGCCCAGCAGCTTCAGTTTGCCTCTGCCTTTCCACATAGACATGCTTCAAAGCAAAAAAAAAAAAAAAAAGACAAACCAAAAACTGCCTTTCCTTCATTTATGACAGTTTCCTTTTCATAGAATCATAACATCATAGCATCTTAGAATCATAGAATGGTTTGGGTTGGAAGGGACATTAAAGATCATCCAGTTCAACCCCACTGCTATGGGCAGGAACACCTCCCACCAGACTGCAAGGACTGTCTTGGAGAGAGGGATGGGATTCTCCCATATTTGGCATCCAGATTATTCAAAGTAGACTTGGTAGCAGAAGGAATAAATGCTTAATTCTTCAAATTTTGATTTTTTTTCCATGACCTGAGGGCAAAGGTTCGATTTTATGTTGTTCAGCTTAGAAAAACATGCCAGTGCTGGATGAAATTTAATGTCATTACAGTGTGATATAGAATAAAACCTGTTTCACGACTTTGAAACAAGCCTTATGGCTACCACCTCTGGAGGAACTACACAACCAATTCAGTAAACAAGGCAAAACATTTGTGAAAATTTACCAGTGATTATTTCTTCCATTTCTGAAGGGCAGGAGGGAGGAAGAACATCCCACAGAGTTTTGAATATTAGAAAGGGACTGTGGATCGAGTGATCACTGTCCTTTCAGAAATGCACAGTTTAATTTCAGTTCTGAGAGAAGCCAGGATAGTCCACCTTTCCCACTCTTTCTTCTTCTCCCTTGTGCTTGTTTTTCATTTTTTAATGAGGAAAACTCTGAGTCAGGGGCTGGCAGTGACTCATTCAGAGCTGAGCGCACAACAGCGATGTCAGAGCTCTTGTGCACCTAACACGGCTTCAGTGCAGGATGACACATATTTATCTCCCAATGGAAAATTAAAGCAAATTCTAATTCCCCCAATAAAAGCCAAGACAGTTCAGATGCCCATGTGCTTCACCTCCATGTAGTCAAGAGGATTATTGGGTTATTTCTGTGTCACTCGTTGCTGTGTTGGAGGGGGAAGGGTTGGTGTGAGGGGCTTCCTCTATGACAGAAAGGGCTCCAAGATTTCACATCACGTGAGAAAGGAAAAGCGTGAAACAAAACAGAAATCTTCCCAGACACATGCAAAACTCCAACGTGTGCCTTCAGTTTGTGTGGCATCTACCCATGAGATCAAATTTTTCCTAATGCCTAAGCCTGCTCTTGTGTAGACTAAAAATATGGCATTGCAGACAATTTATTCTGCAGGAAGTGCCAGTTCCTGCACATCCACAATGCTGTAATCTTCCTGTTTCTGTGCTTCAGGATATTAATAAGTCAGGAACTAGACGAACAAAACAAAGTTATTCCCAGTGAACAAATGCCTGTAAAATTCTGAAGAGAGAAAAAAATCAGCTCTCTACTAGTGTCTGGGCTGGGGCATATAAGAAGAGAGGTTCTTTAAGATCTTAAAGTGCTTAAACCTCAAGATCTAGGACTGAGACTCCACCTTCCCATGCCAGAGGTTTTCTAGATTTTTTTTTCTTATTCCCTGGCTACAGGGTTAGATAACTTTGCGGCTGTGGGCCACAAAGGTGTGAGCTGTACCACAACCTGGAGGATCACTCTCTGAGGAGGGCTGGAAGCATCATCTCTCTCTCTTGGGAAGATGTTTTCTGATGCAGGACAGAGGAGAGAATCTCAGCAGAAAACGGGATACTGCTGTCCTGCGACAGGAAAGATTTCTCAGGCTGCGGTACTCTAGGACAGTTCTGTTCCCCAGTGCACACATTAGTTACTTTCAAGTCTTCAACACAGTAGCTAAATGGGTGAAAATTGCTTTCAAAGCTATAACACACACACTGTTTCCCTAATAGCCTTTCTCCATGTGCAGGCCACTCTGATATTGCCACTGCAGCATAAAAATTCAGCACTTGTTTGCAAGTCTTTCATGCATCTTCGTAATGACCTCATTAACCAAATTGAGGAGGGATGGGCGGGTTTGGTGGTTGTGTTCTTTCAAGTCATTTTCAATACCTTACGATCAGAAGAAAATGTATATGAAGCTGGAATTAGAAGCAGCTTACTGTGCATACGCAAAGCAGAGCAATCAGCCAGGTATTCTACTGCTGTCCCCTTCAGCCTTCTCTCTGCTATGGCTATTGACACTTAAAAATGCCAAGCTACTATTTTTCCATGGCTCAGGTGGAACGTCTTTGGTTCAATATGTTCGAGCATCTTTGTTCTTGCAGCCCTAACGTCAGATTGTCAACCCCCAAATTAAAAATGATTGCTGCCTCCTTAGCACTGATGCCAGCTGCAACACCCCCCCCCCCCCGCCCCAAACGTGCTGGTGGGATTTTTCAAAAGTGCCTGAGGGGCTGAATCACTTCTGTCAACTGGAGAGTGAGCATATTGTATTTTCAGGGACTTTTCAGAATCCTAAGGTGATACCAGCAGCACGTCTTGCCTGCAGCTGGGGGGGTTGAGTTGCAGGGTCCTAAGGCTGTGAGCATCCTTTGTATCTCACATGAACAAACCTGAGTACTCTGAGCCAGCTGCCCCCAAGGACAGAGTCTGGTGATGCATTACCAGGCGCTGAGCTGGGCTGTGCAGCTGCTGAAGCTTTTCCATCTAGGGATGGTATTTGCTGCCCGCATGACTTGTCATGACAGTATCTCAGTATATGTTAAACGGTGTCTTTATATTTTTTCCCTAAAGTACTTGAAAATCAGCAGCCAAATATTCATGTAAAGTTACCCAAAATAGTTTGATACATTGAATTAGTTTTGATATACTTTATTTGTTGGCTAAAAAAACATTTGGGAAATGCCTTAGCTGCTGTAAATGGGTTATGCAAGCAGAAAGAAATTGCTCCCAATGATTAGGCCAGTTGAATATTTTTTTTTTTAATTCTGGTATTAAGACATAGAGAGGAGACTTCAATTCAGAAGCTGGTCTGTTACCTGAAGCAGGTTTGAACTTCAAAGGTAACTGCTGAACTGTGAACCATGCATTCAGAAGAACTGATGACAGGAACTGCATTTAGTCTGTCTCAGTCTGAGACTTTGGGTCAAATTTTATGTTAATGTAAAGTGATATAGTTTAACTAATTGTGTCAGAGCTGGGCCAGCCTGGGCAGATGGAAAAGCTAACTCAAATATACATGTTTTTATTTATCGTGAGCTGAAACTCATTAAGAATTTGGAAAACATCATGAGGGATTTTCCACTTGCATTGTGTGAAGTGTGTGTCAATGTAGACAAGCCAGAGCTATTCATCAAAAAAACTTAAATAAAACATCACTTCTCCACCGGAAAACAAAATTTCATCTTAACCACATGCAAAGAAAAAGTCAATTTCTGACAGGATTTTTCACCTCCAAAAAAAAGCACGTAGATGTTTGTCTGCATTCATCAGCT
The DNA here is from genome assembly GCA_020746105.1 of Trogon surrucura. Classification (NCBI taxonomy): domain Eukaryota; kingdom Metazoa; phylum Chordata; class Aves; order Trogoniformes; family Trogonidae; genus Trogon; species Trogon surrucura. The sequence goes on along the minus strand of CM036620.1, from coordinate 76,338,377 downwards.
CAGATATTCTCAGGAGCTATGGTTCCAGGTTTCTTGTGATCTCCAGAGGATCCAGCCAAACTACATCTTTCATGATGTTTCATTGCGATGCCCCAGGAATAGGCAGGTCTCAGATCTCGATCTTTCAAGCTTTTATTTCTATTATGGTGATGTGTGAAAGTGCCAGCGTTGCCCCCTGAGGTAGATAAAATGTCAAAAAAGACAAGATGCAGAAACGGAATATACAACAAACAGCAAGATGAAAGGAAGAGGCGGAAGCAACAGCCAGAGCAAAGAGTTTGCAAACTCGCTTCAATCACATGTAGGCACAAGTGCATCATTGTGAATCATAGAAACATATTTGAATAGAAATAGAAAAATACAAGCTGCTGTCCCCTGTCTCCCACCTCTAGCCATTGCCCCCGGGATTTTTTCTGTAGGCATTTCAGCAGAGCTTTCTCTCTGAAGTTTCAAAGGAAGATGAAGTGTAGTCAATAACTAAGGACTTTTGTGAAAGAAGCCTTTTCACTGGTGGATGGCTGATTCTTAGTGACTGCGACAGGAAAGTAAGCAGGACAGGACTTAAGAGCCCTCAAAAATCGGTCAAAAATATTGAAAACAATGTGGAGGAGGCAGGGAGTTTGCACTGTAATGCGTGTGAAAGGACCATTGAGCAAACTTTTGTCTTCCATCGACCTAAAACTGGGGTCTTACACAGGAGCTAATTCACTCCTGGCAATGCAGACTCTCCTCAAACTGCTTCATGCCTGCTGGGTGTGGGCATGAGCGTGGCATGAACCTGTATTCATGAACATGGAGAAGTGCTGCAATGATTTGCCAGGGCTTTATGTGCTTGTGTCTCTGAGGTCTTGCATTCCCAGGGGCATTGAGAGCTGGGTGTCCTCTGCAGTTAATGCCCTGCTCACAGGGACTGCGCAGGGATGTGGTCTCTAGAGGTCATTGGGGAAAAGTGGATGAGGCAAGGGAAGATGGACAGGTGCATATCTAGGATAAGACTGATCTGATCGCAGATTAAAGGCACCTAAACATAGCCCTACGCTTGCACTGGGTGCCCTAATTCCTATTGCAGTTGCTAGAGATCGAGGACACAATTCAGTTGCTGCAACAAGTGTGTGATGTGACGTGGTGTCTCATCTCCAACACAGGCTCTAGAAAGGCACAGATCCCCATTTAAATCTACGTCGTAATTACTAGCCTGCACGGATGTCTGATATAGGCTGTGGCCACTCAAGTTACACTAAGCAACACCTATGAACCTAAATCAAGCGTGCAGGTCCTTCTCTGAGCCAGACTCTATCTTTATGAACTAACCAGAGATGAACTTGTTTCTGATGATTTGTGAACATCAGAAGCTCACATACATGGTCTTTCTCTTTTTATCTTAGTTCTAAATTACCATCAATTACTACTGACGTCTGGGAATACCGATGTCTGGGATCTAAAGAAGCGTGTTGTTTCACTGGGGCAATAGAAACCTCCTATAACATGCTGGTTTAGAGGATGACAGGGTAAGTTCTTGCTTTACACAGATACTGAAGCTGGGGAAGAATTGTAGTGGAAAAGGATAATTTGTTTCTAACAAGCAGGACAAGTTGAAAGCTAATTCTTTGCCTTGGGCATCCAACCAGCCATTTAGGACATTTCTAGCAAGAATTAATAGAAATGTTTCAGGCATAATCAGTCTTGTGATTAAGCACAGCAGATGACACTGCAGATGACAGTGTCATTTAACACATGAAGAGACACATAAAGGTGTGTAACCATGACAAGTAGGTACATGTGATGGTGGTTTGTGGGTTTTTGTTTCTTTAACACCTTACAACTTGTTTTTTTCCACTTATAAATTTACAAAGGCTTTACAAAAAAAGAATGATTTATTTCTACAAACTGAATAACATCGAGGGTTTAGGGCCTAATTTCAAAACTGATTTCAATCAGTGACTCTGTCCACCAACTTTTGGACATCATGATCAGACACAGTGAGCAAGATTTCTAAGTGCAGTGTCAGAAGAACAAACATCCCCCAATCCTCATGGTTTCCATTAGAGTTCCCAAATTCCTCACTTTTTAAAATTCCTCCAAGCACCTGTTCAGACATTTATTTATTTTTTTAAAAGTCCAACCCTGATCTTAAGTGACTTCTTTGATGTCATAGGGAGATCTGTGTTAGAGGATGAAGTGCTGCTAATTCTACAAAGCCGTTTCCTTTTACACGTCCTCCCACCTCCTCCTACCCACTCCATGTGTTTCCTTCATCCATCTGTTTCATCTCATGAAATACATGGCTCATGAGCTCCCTGGAGCATGTCCAATTTTCCTTGTCTCTGTAGTTGAACAGTCATATTTTTCCATCCTGTAGACAAGCATAAATATTGTGTAGTGAGCAATTTGCCTTGTTTCCAATTTCAGGATGGCATATTCTGACAACCCTCTACTATTCAGAGCGGTTCAGGGGTTTATTTATCAATTAGTACCTGGTATTATGATCTTTGGATTTCCCATTGGGCACAATCTCAATGCACACTTCACTGATCTTGCGCTGTGTCTGTGTAACTACTGAGTTACCCATTAATTGATCAGTAAAATTGCATCTGTGTGACATGGGAACCAGTTACAGCACCAACATTTAGAGGTATGAAGGTTTTTGCACTCCTGGGACCTCTAAACCAGAGCTTCAAATACGTCTTGGTGCACAGGAACTCTTCCAATGACATTCCTGCACACCGAGTCCTCTCCACAGACAACATCAATGCAGGTGGCAGTGAGGTTAATTTGCAATTGAAACATGCCCTTCGAATTAAAAAATTAATATTTTGAGGCAAAGCTGATTCAGTAGACAATTCATAGAAAGCAAACAAAAGATTGGAAACAGGCAAATTAGTTTCCTTTAATAATTGGAAGTAAATGTGGTACGGAATACTCAGGCATTCACCCAGCCTGGCCAAAGACCTTGTAACCCACAATAATTAAAAGCATTTTTTTGACCTTTGCGGAAAAAAAATGCTAGTGATTCCCATAGAATTTACAAACATCAAAGTCTTCCTCTAACTTGCAGTTTTAAAAAACAGAGAGTGTATTTAGCTTGGATCTGGCCATCTTGGCACAGTGAACTGAAGCAGTCATGGTTTCTTCTGAATTTTTTTGGACTGTTTTTTTCTAGCAATAATTCTGTTTTCTTTACTTCACACCGATGAAGTGATTCTGTAAGTTCACCTTTTGCTAATCCAATGTTTCTGTAAGACAAGCCGTAAGTAAAAGTGGACAGGCAACCGTCGCCTTCTCTCCAGAGAATTTGTAAGTCGTTGCAGCTCAGATGAGTTCCAATATGCAGGAGCTGCGAAAGCTGATCTTATGCTCTTGTTTCCACACTCCTAGGAAAATTAAGAAAAAGTGAGAGAGGATTTTACAAGTATGTGGGCCATAGGTTGTTTTGCAACAGGCTGCCTCGGGAAGTGGTGGAGTTGCCATCCCTGGAGGCATTTAAAGGATGTTTAAATGTGGTGCTCAGAGACATGGTTTAGTAGTGGACTTGGCAGTGTTAGGTAACCAGTTGGACTCAATTATCTTAAAAGTCTTTTCCAACCTACACAATTCTATGACTCTGTAATTCTAATTGTGATGACCTGATCTATGTAGAAAATATCAAAATTCACATAAGCAAAGCTCCAAGAGTCAGCCCGGGTCTTGCAGTTTGATCTCCAACTTCTAATGAGAAGAACAGGATCCATGCAGAGATCACGCTGTCAACTCCAGACTGCTGTCTTTCTGCATTAATTTGTAACTAGCCTTTTTCTTCATGTATTTCTGTGCACTTAAATCAGCTTCACTGTAATAAACAAAGAAAACATCCTGGGGCATCTAGTCTTTTTACACTTATCGTTGATGAATATCCACTTGTGGCTCAAGAACACTTACTTTGCCAAGCATTCAATTAAAACAGAACAAAGAGCATGTTGTAGTGAGCAAATACTTAGACAAATGAGGAATTCTCCGTGAACTACACAGGTGTGATGTATATCAAACAGCAATAACTAAAAACCTAAACACAACAAAAAAATAACAAACAGTGAAATGTAAATGAATAGAAGTTAAAGTAAACAGATGCTTCTTTTTAGACCTTGAACCTGATGGTCATATTCTTATAAAAAATTTCTGTCAATATCAGAAACAAGGTCATGATCCACTTGATTCTGTACCAGTTACCACATATGAGTAAACAGAATTCATCATAACTTCTGCATGTTTCCAAGTCTCTCTTTTCAGGAAATCTCTCATCCTGATATAATAAAAGTCTAAGGTGAGCAAAAACACACACAGAAAAAAATTCCATCTCATTTACACGGACTCCATCACACTATTACCACAAGCACTTGGAAAAGCTGAAACTTAGGGAAGTGATCTGGTTCAACCATGAAGACAGATACACTAGATTAGACACCTCCATACTTCTGTTTTTTCCTAATTCTGGAAGCAGGGTCAGAGCAAGCAGAGAAATCACAGAATCACAGAATCACAGAATGTTGAAGGTTGGAAGGGACCTTAAAGATCATCTAGTCCAACCCCCCTGCCAGAGCAGGATCACCTACACTAGAGCGCACAGGAACGCGTCCAGGCGGGTTTTGAATGTCTCCAGAGAAGGAGATTCCACAACCTCCCTGGGCAGCCTGTGCCAGTGCTCGGTCACCCTCACAGTAAAAAAGTTTTTCCTCATATTTTTCTGGAACCTCCTGTGTTCCAGCTTCCACCCATTGCCCCTTGTCTTGTCAGTGGACGCCTCTGAAAAGAGCCTGGCTCCATCCTCCTGACACTCCCCCTTGACATATTTATAAACATTAATGAGGTCACCCCTCAGCCTCCTCTTCTCCAAGAGAGAGATCCAGCTCCTTCAGCCTTTCCTCATAAGGGAGATGCTCCACTCCCTTCACCATCTTTGTGGCTCTACGCTGGACTCTCTCCAGCAGCTCCCTGTCCTTCTTGAGCTGAGGGGCCCAGAACTGGACACAATATTCCAGATGTGGCCTCACCAGGGCAGAGTAGAGGGGCAGGAGGACCTCTCTTGACCTACTTGCTACTCCCCTTCTAATCCACCCCAGGATGCCATTGGCCTTCTTGGCCACGATGTCACATTGCTGGCTCATGGTCATCCTGCTGTCCACTAGAACCCCCAGGTCCCTTTCCCCTGCACTGCTCTCCAGCAGGGCAGTCCCCAACCTATATTGGCACATGGGGTTATTTTTTCCCAAGTGCAAAACTCTACACTTGCCCTTATTAAACTTCATAAGATTTCTCAATGCCCAGCCCTCCAGCCTGTCCAGGTCTCTCTGAACGGCTGCACAGCCTTCTGGTGTGTCAACCACTCCTCCCAATTTCTTATCATCAGCAAACTTGCTGACAACATTCTCTAATCCCTCATCCAAAAACACAGACTCTGGAAGAAAACTGCAGTAGAGGAGGATGTTGAATATTCTGAGATGGGAAGTGAAAATCACAGATTAATCTACTACTAAACAAGGCTTCTTGGGATTTCATGGTCCTGAGACAGAATTGTGATTAGCTGCAGTTTGAACATCCAAGCAAAAGTAACAGTAAAAGCATTTAATATATAGAACAGAACACCAGAAGATCCCACGGCTGTCACTGAAACCTCTTCCTCGCAAGAGCAATCATCTATAATTGTTCCAAGCATAAGACATTTAGTCTCCCAAGCTGCAAAAACACCAGAGGAGATGAACAGAAATGATCAAGAGTGTTTGTCTTGTGATGAGAACAAGAAATGTACTAGATGGAAATGGCCAGACAATGCTTTGGTCAGCATACCACAGCTATGCTATAGCAGGAGGTGAAAAACACACAGTAACCATAGAATGTTTAGGTTGGAAAAGACCTTTAAGATCATCAAGTTCAACCATTGCTAGGTGCTAGATCCACCACGAAACCATGAACCTAAGCACCAAATCTACACATAATCCATGCTTGTTTCACTGGGACTTCTTCTTGACTCCAGCTTTGCAATGCACAATAAACCTGAAAGCACAAGCAGGATTCACTCAGGAGCCTTGGACAGTTTTCAGTGCAATTAGGAGGACAGGTGAATCTTGTCCAGTGTCCCATCTTCAGCTTTCAGATGCCTTGAAGCACAGAAACCTTGACTACCTTAGAAAACTGGCTATCACCCATTAGTGCAACGTGGCTCTTACTCAGTAAGTAACCCCCAGTTAGCAATGAGCTTCTCCAGAGTCTGTACAACTTGTCTTCAAAAACTAAACTAAGTATTTACTTAAGCTCTCTGACCTTTCACAGAAAGGGATTGCCTGATCTCTTCTACCTCCTAACTCCCTTGGATGCAAGCCAGGAAATACATCACAGGGGATCTCAACATTGACCTCTCCCTGGAGAGGATGGGTGAGATTTATATTCTGTTATATAAAATTCCCCCTTTGCCCTGCAATTTACAGCCTCTTTCTCCCCTCTGAACATTAAGCTTTTGTCTGCACCCATTAACCCGACTTACTGCCTCTGTTAGATATGTGTGCCACAGCGCGCACTAAGAACCAAACATTTCTATGTGGTGCTTTGTTACACTTATCTCTTGTAGTAGAAGAGGATCCAAGGCATTTCCCCTGACGCTCTTCAGATCGTAGCTCCACGAAGTGTGCTCCCACAGTAATACACTTCCACATCTCAGCACACGGTCCTGTGGGAGCAGGTGAGAGAAGGATGCCTGTAGCTAATGACAAAACATACACGACTTTGGATTATAGAAAATGTTTCCATGCTAATGTTAAATGCAGGATTTCTGTTTTTCCCTAGGCTGGAGTTCTGGCAGGAACTCATCTGTAGTAAATCCAAGTGAGGTTGGAAAGCTGACAGAGGTATGGAAATGGAGTTTATAATGTATTGAGGACTCTCGCAGACCGTGGAACAGAGAGGTAGGATAAAAAGTTCAAAGAAAGTTTGTGGGAAGATACAGGAGATTGGAATTATTTAGGCAGGAAAGGGAAAAGGAGCACAAGTGTGGCAACATGCAATAAAGACGGCAATAAAGAAAGATGTGCCCAGTCGTTTTGTGTGGCCTCTCATGTAATCCTGTGCAAGGTGCAATCCAGTTGATTTGCAACAGCAAACACTTAAGTTGAATAACAGGAAAAACCCTCTGCAGACAGCTGTGAACAGGCTGCAGATACAGAATTCCTTTCTTAGTAGGTTATAAAGAATAGATCTGACAAATCAGATGCTCTGTTCACATCACCTTTTGGGAGGGAATATGGACTGTGCTAGGGACAGGGGATTCATCTACCCTCAGTCACACCAGGCTCTCCTTAGTAGTCAGTGAAGACAGACTGACACATAGGACGACGTACCTTATCCACAAGGCAGGTTGGAAGCATTGCTCTGTGGGGTCACTTATTTATTCCCTTCAGCTGCAAGAGTGATGAAGGTGGTTGGCTCTAACCTAGGGATCAACCTTTCAGGTACTAAACTGGAGCAGTGCCTCCCACCCAGCATGTCTGGCATTGCTTCTTTGCCTTTTATTTTTCCTTTGCTCTTGTTTGACACCAGCTTCTCTCTGATTAATCTTCATCCTCTTATTCCCTGCTTTATGATCCTGCCAACTGTAATACGGAACACTGTCCTACTTCTCATGCCACCTTGGCCCCCACAGCATGCATCCTTTCCAACCCTCTCCAAATCCCATCATGCCGATGAGAATTAAACTGAAATGTGAATCATTTGCTTCATAAAACATTTGGTTGAAAAGCAAAATGAATCTGGGGAATCCTGATGGAATTAAACACATCTCAGTGAAGGTTAACATTTTGATGACAACGTTAGTCTTTTTTTTTCCAAGTTTCACTTACATTCTTTTTTTTTTTAATTATTTCCTTTCTCTGATTCTTCTGTACAAATCAAAGTGTTCACATGGAGAATGGATAATAATTGATTTAATTTCATCTGCATATGAGTTTCTCACTTTAGGTTTGCTTTTTAATGAATGAAAGGAGAGCAGAAGAATAATGCCATTTTATCTCAGACATCTATATTATCTCTATACTATCTCCCTGTATAATGGTCTATGTCCCAAATTCCACATAAGAGCTTATTTCCCAAGTCAGGAAATTTCTCTGGATACTTTCAGGAACACACTTTGAATGAACTGAAGTCTCATTGACATCAGCCATAGGAAACTATGGACATGCCCAAATATTTCACTCTATGCCTTCCCAGTCAAGGCCCGTAAAGTAATGGCACTCAAAGTATTTAGAGCATCACCATGAGGTTTCAGAGTTATCCATGTCTGGAGACTGCACAGTTATCACTGCACTTCAAAGATAACTTTCACTTGATTGAGGTACCTTCTGGAGAACTGCCCACGTAAGAGGGAAATGAATTCAAGATTTGTGCTCAGCAATCCATTGTTTTATCAATTTATCCAAATATTTAGGTGTCCCTACTACCTAAGTATCTGTAGAGCACAGTATCTACTACAAGAAAATCCAGACTTCCTATCATGCTGCTCCAACAACATAAAGAAAACCGATCTCATTGAAGCTGGAGGAGCCTTCTCAGCTAACTGTCCTTTTGACATTGCAATAGCTCAGTTTTAAATAAAACCATAGATGTGTCTCATACAGCTCTTTTTCAGCCAGAGCAGAAGTACGGTGTATAACATCTAGCATTTTGTGGAAACAAGTCTAAGAAAATAAATAAATAATCACAATATATTCAAATAGTGCAAGATAAGCCAGGACATTAATCAGTACTAGAGCAGGACTGTTTTGATTAACATATTTCTGCATGGACTCACAGACTATTGTCCACCACCGAAATCAATATGCAGGTACCACACAAGAGTTGAAAATCTCTGCAGAGACCATAGAAAAGGAGGAGGTGCTAAGGCTATCGTGGTCACAGGACTTTTGCCACAGACATCTTTGGTCCTATTCTGCACTGCCTGGCACAATGTAATGCCCTGAAACCCATTGATCTCTTCCCCAAAAAATTTAAGAGCATCACAAAATATGGCCAATGCACAATGTGATACTTTCAGGCAGCAGTATAAAAACTGTTTAAGGGATGTGAGCCAACAGTAGGCTCCACCGGTCTTAATCAGATGAGCACAACTCACTGCTCACGGGCTCTGGTTCCTACACATTGGAGGTGTTTCTGTGCTTTTTCAGTAAATCAGTAGAAAAAGAAACATTAAGAAGTTGGTAAGCTTGGATAAAGCCATGTTGTGGTAGGGTTCCTTCAACATTTCCTTCATGCACATATTCAAAAAACTGGAGGGCTACCGCAGAACAAGCTATCTGTGGATGGTTCAGCTGAAGTTCAACTCAATTCTTGGATTTTGCATTTGTATAATTGATTGTAAAACTTCGTAATTCATGCTAAGCTGGTTATTTAAAGATGTCATCCAATCAGGGAATTTAAAAAAAAAATAAGTGACATGCATTTAACCAGTTGAGATAGGGCAAATTACAATCAAATATACAATTAATATATGAATAAACCTCATGGAAGCTGAAAATAAGATGTACATATTTAAGGCATGATAATTAACCATTGGAACAAATTACTGAAGCTCATGATAAATACTTTTTCATTTAGGAGCTGCTAAATCAAGGCCAAACATCTTTCTAAAAAGCTTCAAGTCATTAGATGACAAGCAGAATTATTGATAAAAATCCATATTCAATATTTTTCAGAACATTACAATCTTCCTTGCCTTCATAATGTTTCGTTTATTTTGATGTCCCTTTACAATACCAAGCAACACGAAAATAACCACAAATACAATAAAAAATGCTACTATTTTATTGTAATACATGCTTACATGACCAAACTATCATTTTACTCTTTATATGCACCTTTTGAATTATTAAAGAGAGACAGCCTGAAATTGCTGAAAGAAAATATGCCAATAAGGTCATTTTCGTATATTCAAAAAGAAACTTTGAAATTTTTTCTAGAAAAGTATTTTGAGATTGTTTTCATACCCGTTTCACCAAAAAATTTTGAAATTCCAGTTGAGGTGGATATTCCATGTTCATTTTCTTTGACTAAGCTTTGAATATGTTATGGCACATAATGATAAAAATAAAGCAGATAACACAAGCACTAAACAGTGAGCATTTGGAAACCTGACCTTGGCTATACCTAAAGCATTTATACTTATGTGAGTTATGTATTTCTATCAGGTATTGACATTATATTGATTTCTTTTTTACATACTAGCTTTACAAGAATAAGAACTAGCTTTTAGTCTTACTTTGTCTTAGTCCTTTCATGATCATTGAGCCTTTAAAGAATGAGACAAAACTGTAAGTAGCAGAACTAAAAGACTGTAAGTAAAAGGAAATAATGAAGAAACAAGATGCTAAAGAGTAAAGACATTTGACAAAAGAACTGGAGAAAGGACAGACTCTGGGAAGCATGAATATTCCACAAAAGCAGCAATAATGTTGTGACCGGGCTCCATGAAGGTAAGAACAGGGTAAAGATTCGCTGCAGAGGTAATAACTTTTCCCTGCACACATTAGGATAGCCTGGGCTGTGGGGAGAGAGAGGAAAGTTGAGAAGCAAATTCCTACAGAACCCAAAAGATTTTGCTTCATATAATAAATATCTTATCTTTCTCAGGATAATTTCTTCATGCTGCAGCTGTTTCCAACACAGTCAATTTTACACAATTTCCAGCTGTGGTGGGTTGACCCACCAAAACCTCACTATTGCTTCCCCTCTCAGCTGGGCAGAGGAAAGAAAAAAATATCAAAATGTTCATGGGTTGAGATAAGGGCAGGGAGATCACTCACCAGTTACCATCATGAGCAAAATAGACTCAGCTTGAGTAAAAAGCAAATTAGTTATCTCCAAACAAATCAGAGTAGGATAATGATAAATAAAACCAAACCTTAAAAACATTTTCTCCCCACCCTTGTCTTCTTCCCAGGCTCAGCTTTACTCCTGGTTTTCTACCTCCTCCCTCGCCAGCAGTGCAGGGGGATGGGGAGGGGGGGTTGTGGTCAGTCCATCACACGTCGTCTCTACCACTTCTTCCTCCTCAAGGGGAGGACTCCTCGCACTCTTCTTCTGCTCCAGCGTGAGGTCCCTCCCACAGTAGACAGTCCATGAGCTTCCTCAACATGATCCCTTCCCATGACAGACAGTTCTTCACAAACTGCTTTAGCGCGGGTCCCTTCCATAGGGTGCAGCCCTTCAGGAACAGACTGCTCCAACATAGGTGCCCCATGAGGTCACAAGTCCTGCCAGCAAATCTGTTCCATCATTGGCTTCCCATGGGGTCACATCACCCTTCAGGCATTCACCTGCTCCACCATGGAGCCCATGATGGGCTGCAGGTGTGTGTGTGTTTCACCATGGACCTCCATTGGCCGCAGGGGGACAGCCTGCCTCACTGTGGTCTTCACCACAGGCTTTAGGAGAATCTCTGCTCCCGTGCCTGGAGCATCTCCTCTCCTTCTTCTTCAGTGACCTTGGTGACAGCAGAGGTTCTGCTCTCACACATTCTCACTCCTCTCTCCAGCTGCAGTTGCTGTTGCGCAGCAGTTTTCCCCTTCTTAAATATGTTATTCCAGAGGTGGTACCAACGTCTTAAATATGTTATTCCAGAGGAGCTACCACCATCACTGATGAGCTTGGCCTTGGCCAGCGGTGGGTCCCTCTTGGAGCCACCTGACATTGGTTCCATAGGACACGGAGGATGCTTCTAGCAGAATCTTAAAGAAGCCCTTCCTGTAGTGCCCCCTACTATCAGCAGCTTTCCAAGCAAACCCAATATGCCAGACCTGAACTGCGAGGCAGCTTTTTCAGTTTCCACCAGGCTAACACAAATTAGTGAGCTACCACTGGTGCTCTCCTGAGCCAAAAGTTGTCCTCTTTATGTACCTTCCAGTGGGCTTAGAATCGCATGGCTAGCTTGTGATACAATTTTGCTTGATAGGGGGGAAACAAAAATTTAATTCCGCTATTTAGTTCTGCCCAGAAAAAACAGATGTAGGAGCACTCCCAGAGCATATGGGTTAAATTAGTGCCTGCTGTGTCCCAGCAACAGCATTTGTCTGATTTACTGACACTTGTTTTAAACAGTCAGAAGGGGGTCCAGGCAGCTCTGGAGGTGGTTTTCATCTGGATTCATCCTTAAACAGCAGTCTAATAAAACTCCACTTTTACATTCAGTCTGAATGCTGAACTGCCACCAGCTTTGGGTCACCAGAGGAGGCATCCCCTGAGACAAATTGTGCAGGTCACAAACTTGCTGCACAATGTCCTTTTGATGATAAAATACTAAGCAGAGCTGACATTTAAATTAGCATCCCTGCACGTTTTCCAGCCAGATAATGATATGGGTAAGACAGACAACACCTGTGGCACCAGGAGGGACCCAATTCCCAGGGAGCCATGGCCAAAGATTTGTCATTGTCCCAAACCATTTATGTTGCAACTGATTGAAAATAGGCTCAGGCAGTCAGAACCTGGCTGCCCTGCGATGTGCTTTGGATTTACAAGCCTTGGGCTTTCTCTTTGAACCTCGTCCCTCCTGGGACTTGGTTGGCTTCACAGTGCCAAGGTGTTCATGTTAACCCTAATACCTGGGAAAAAGAGGGGTGAAGAGGAGAGAACTAGTAAACAAACACACAAAATCTCTTTGCTTCTAGAGCACAGGAGAATAACTAAAAGGAAATGTCAATACAAGAGCACAGAGCAGTAATTTCTGAGCACTGGCTTTTAACAACACCTTCTTTAACAAAACAGCTCCCCTTACCATCCGCACCAAAAATCAGTCCCAGGATCTATCCACTACCCTGAAAACCAGGGCTTCATCCTGTTATAAATGGTAAAATCAACGCTGTTACCAAGGAATTATTTTTCCCTGCACATTTTTGGATGGATTACGGCTAGGTGGTGGAGAACTAGCTGCCTCTAATTAGAGAGATCAGCCCCACATAACCCCATTGCTTGCCCATCCCCTTTCAAGCAGCGTGTCTGCATGTCCTGCTGCAAGGTAGAGGCATCAAGATGGGATTCTGGAGCTTCACACTGCATCAATTTAAATGTGTTTTAAGGTACAGGAACTGCCTCACCTTCTCCCAGTGCAGCGCGGCTATTAAATATTATTAGGTATCAAGTGGGACTAAATGATTCGACACAAATCAGCCAACTCTACTGTGCTCCAACATCTATTCTGTAAAGAGGTGCCCAACCCTTTGCCACTACCTGATTTAATTTGGAGAGTACTGATGTTATTTATGGCCTAGTGGCTTTAACCTCCATCAGACACTAAAACAAGAATACCCATACAGAGAGTTTTGCATTTCAGCTTCCAGTTGGCTGTAAATCAGCTTGTTCAGTGAGTCAAGAAATCCCCCAAAGATTATTTCTGACTGCAGGAATCACCTTGTACAACCCTGTCCGGTAAACACAGGGTGCCATTTGGAGAGAATCCTTTCAGGGACATCCTTGAGCAAGCCAAAAGGATTATTTTTTTATTCTTATTTGAACCTGCATTTTGTATCTTTCTAGCTGGTGTTTCACTGATCCTTTCCTTCAGCAAACCCCTGAAGCTGAAAACCTGCTTAACCTTTCTCTGCAACACAGACATGGAGGCAACTGTCCAGTTTGAGAGAAAAGACAGATTTTCAGTCAACTCAAAGCAAAGATGAAATTTGGACAATTCTGTCGCCAGCAAGTGCAACCCAGCACCAGGGAAAGCACATGAACATCAAAGTCAAATGGGTCAAAGCGCTCAGCTCTGAGTCAATTATCGTATTTCCTTAGATATAAATCACACTTCAGGCAGCCTTTAGAAGCAGCGGCACTCGAAACGGTGTCCTCGGGTAATCCGCGCCCACGCCGCACTGAGGCAGGCAGAGGGGTTTAGTCCTCCAGGAGCAAGCTGTAGGGGAGCTGTGTCACCCAGCTCTCCGTCCATATACCCTGCGCTGCTGCTGAACCACAGATTTCATTTTAGCAGGTTAGATGCATGAGAAGATATTCGTTTCTCCACAACAGCACACTGCCTGGTTTTTGAATATCGTTATGCTGATTTATCATCCTGACCCTAAGCTGCTCCATGGCAGATTTAGTAAATATAGCAAAACTAAAAGAAGACTATGAGAAACTGCTAAGTACAAATCAAATAGCTTGGTTAATCGTTGTATAGATGCACTTTTATACAGCTGTCTCCTTCCCTGGATTGCACTGGAATAAATCTGCAGTGGCAGATTTGATCCTTTGGTTCCCTGCCTGTAAAAAAACCCCAGGGTAGTATATTTCCCCAAGGCATAGGGCCGTTGTAAAGATACTTCGACTTAAAATTGTGATGTTCACATATTAGCTTGATAAAACACTACTCAGAAACCAAAAGAATGCAAAGAGCTGCTGAAGAAAAACCAAAATAAACGCACAAAAAATGAAATTACCTCACAGTTCAGTCTTCAGGAAATGCTGCCATTGAGCTGAGTGTGTATGGGAGTGAGGGCCAAAACATGATATCTTGTTTTAACTAAATAAAAGAAATCAATTCTCTCTGCTCAGAAGAGACAGTGGAGAATTATACAGATTGCTGTAGGATGTCAGTCCTAAGTGGGAAGCTGCTGTGGGACATAGCCCTGCACTTGGAATTATATTAATGCAGCAGAGGTGGGGCTGGCTCTTACGAAGGGTGCCTGGTGGCTTTGTTTCATTTGAGAGTTGATGTTGCAAGTGTAAGGAAGCAAAGGTCTCCTCCTCTTTCTGCATTTCAGGTTTGATATCATGGTAGAAGTTTCCAGACAGTGCAGACACAGCTGGAAGGTACCGGTGAAGGAAAGCAAGGAAGGAGCAAGAGGAACTGGCAGTGCAGAAAGGGAACAGGAATGAGTCTTCCAAAACTTCTCTAGAGAGTGATCTCAGTAAAATATTTCTGTAAGTCTTGCACAGAAATTTGGAGTGAACTCACGGAGCTGGTGATACGAAGCTGGAGAGCAGCATGAATACAAAGAGAATTGGAAAAATCACACAGGAATAAGCGCATGCCTTTGAACCCCGTCAAAATAATAAAAAAAGGATTATGCTCTGTAGCACTGTCCTGGGTTTAGCTAAAAACCCAGTTCTGTTTAGTGATTTTTACTTTCCAGTTTAGTGTCTTCTAAAGGGCTGCACATTCTGAAGTCAGCAGCATGTTTTTGCAGATAGTGTGTGCTGCTGGCAGGGATAACACCTGATGTTTGCAGTCACTGCCTGGGACTGGTGTGCAGAAAGACTCTTGCTTATACTTATTCCTATAGTGACCAAGGCCACTGCTGGGTCTGGTGTGCCACGCTGGGGGTGCCGGGTAGTAACAGGGGGGCACAAGGAAGTAAAAAGTTGCACCTCCGAGGGGTAATAGTCAGGACAGGTGACCAACAGGAGTATTCCATCCCATATATGTCATATCTAGTATAAACTGAGCGATCATGGGAATTTCGTCCCTTTCCTGCAGTGGCCGGTGTCCAGAGAGGACTCCATCTGACCTCCTGCTTTTGATCTGGCTCCTGAGTTCCCAAATCCAGTTCCCTGTATCCAGCTCCCGCCGCCGCTGAGCCTGGGGTTTCCCCAGTGCCTCCTGCTCTGCAGCACCAGTGGGGATTGATATTGGGGAAGGGAGTCGGGTTTGATATCGGGCTACTATCTATAGTTGTATATAGTTCTTTACTTTTATCTTTTCACCATTATTTCCATTATTGTTTCATTAAAGCTGTTCTAGTTTTTCTTCTCTAACACATAAGTCTCTGCCCCATTCCCTTTTCTCTTCCCATTTTGGGGGGGGAAGAGGGGGTTAGAGAGCGTCTGTCCACATTAGTGACCAGCCCAGCCCTAACCCGTGACAAGCACAAAATGATCTGATGCATTTCAGGATGAAAAAAATTTCTGTTCCATGGTGTGAGTTTAAAAGGTGTGAGTCACTCCTGGACTGAGACACCAGCCAGATGCAGCTGTGGAAGAGGTAAATGTGACCCGGAGCTTCGTCACCCTTCGTGATCGCTGACCCCACAGCTGGTGTGGTTGGGACCATTCAGGTTGTGCATGTCAAAGAAAGAGGAAATGCAACAAGCAAAAGTTCAGAAAATGCATTCTAGAGGTTGATAGGATATTCTATTTCATGCAAGAAAAATAAAATAAAATAAAATAAAATAAAATAAAACAAAACAGGTGGCAGCTTCTGTTTAGTCTAGAAAAATGAAGTCTGAAAGGGATGAAATTGCAAATACCTCCTTGCGGATAATCAGCAGGTGGGAGGAAAGAACTACATAAATTAAAGGACAGATCTAGCAAAAAAAGAAAGTAGGCGTAAACTTCTCAGAAATAAATCCAGTCTGAAAAATAGAGGGAAAGTTTCTACCAGCCAGAACAGTGAGGTGAAGGAGGAGCATTCAGTCAGATAAACAGGGAGGAAAACCCAGCTGCTTTTAATGTAAAGCTTGAAGGATAATGAATAGAGTGGTGTAGAGTGGGTACACCTCCATTTTTAAAGGGTGAGGAAAGGGGAAAGGAAAGAGAAGGGAGCTGGAGTAACTTCGATTCTCAGATGACAGTGAAATTATAAACACCATCATCCTTATGTAACTAGTTGAGCAGTTTGTAAATAATAATTAAATAATCTTCCTGTCAAATAACAAAGAAATGGGTGTTAGCCAATACAAATTTGTTAAGAAGAAATCATGTAAATCAAATATAATCTCTCATTACAGCAGGATAACAGGCCTGTGAAGAAGGGAGTAGCAATAGATGTCTTTTTTACTTAAGATTTTTGACAATACCTTGTGTTACATTCCCATAAACAAGTGATGGAAGTAGACTCAGCAAGAGAAGATCGTAGAATTGGTGCAAAAATAGTTGAATAATCAGACACAGGAAGAAGTTGTCAAAGGTTTACTGTTAAAGTGATGTATTGAGCAGTTCTCCACAGGGTTTGTAGTGGGCCCTGCAGTCTTCAGTGTTTTCAGCAATGAATACTTGTACAATTTTGTAGCCATTACAAGAGTGGGAAAAGTGCTTTGTGAGATGGACAAGTGTGAGAAAACCAGTGTGGACAAGTGCAAAATAATAACTCTCAGAAAAGTCAAGCTAGACATATTGAGGATGGGATCCAACTGCTTAAACCATTGCTCCTCACCACAGTATCTGGGACACTTTGGCAGATCTAACCAGAACACAAGTCAAATGCCCTGGAGCTGCTAAAAAACCAAACACCATATTGGATCATAAGAAATAAGACACAAGTCTTTCGGCTCTTCTTAACTCCTGGAAGTGCCTTGATTCTCTAGATTTGAGTGGCACACTTCAAAGATGTAGACTAAATGTAGACAAGTGGAAGCAGAAGAACCCATAGAGGTTTACAGATCATGTTGGAGAGGAGAGGAGAGGAGAGGAGAGGAGAGGAGAGGAGAGGAGAGGAGAGGAGAGGAGAGGAGAGGAGAGGAGAGGAGAGGAGAGGAGAGGAGAGGAGAGGAGAGGAGAGGAGAGGAGAGGAGAGGAGAGGAGAGGAGAGGAGAGGAGAGGAGAGGAGAGGAGAGGAGAGGAGAGGAGAGGAGAGGAGAGGAGAGGAGAGGAGAGGAGGCCAAAAAAAATTTCCTACAAAGAGGATAATCTATTCTTGGTGCCTCTGACAGGAGAGTGAGAACTAACTTTAAATTATATCAAGAAATACGGGTTAGGCACTAGGATAAATAATCTGATAGGTGAAGCATTTGAATTCATTATCTGGATAAGGTGTGAGATGTCTCTTTGAAGATATTTAAAGGTAGACCAGAAAACATGTGCCAGGAACAATATGAAAGTGGTTGATGCTGGTGAAAGATTGTGTGACAAGAAGAACAGCTTCTCAAGGTTCTTCTTTTTCTCTGTTTTCTTGGTTCTTGTGAAAGGGTCTGTGCACTACAACTTTCTGAGAATATGGGGAACTAGACTTGAGGTCCAATGACCAAAGTTCACTTTGGCATATACATATATGTCATTCACACATAGACCTTATATATGTAGCCACAACTAACGTGGCCGCTTATTCTTGCAGGAATATGTAAACACTGTTCTGAAACCACAGGTGGGAGAGTTTTCACGTCTTTTGGTAGGATTAATCAAAGCTGGTTATTCTTCAGCACTTTATTGTGGAGATTATGCATCAGAAGTAAGTACTTGTCAAAGGATTATGGTATTAAAGAAAAATAATTGGTGTATATCTTGACTTATTAAATTTGTCCTAAGAACCTTTAGACTTTCTGCAATTTATTTCATGGTACAACTTTCTTCCCAAGTTAAAGGGTAGTTTCTGAAGAGCAGGCGAAATCAGAAGTTTTGGGTTATTTTTTTTTTCCTTCCCAAACCAACCTTATGAATGGAAATATGCAGATAAATGAGTTATCTCACATAACTTCAAAGATTTGCTTTAACAGCTGATGAATTTCAGGCCCATTCCTTTCTCTCCTTCAAACCAAACGCTGGTTATCTGACCTGTCTCACATGAACGGGGTGCGATAGCTCTTGACCTGCTGTGGGAGGAGCTGGTTTGTCAGAGCAGGGCTGCCTCTCATCCCTGTCTTACCACCCCAAGAGGTTCACCCTTTGCAGCAGCTGTGGGCAACAGCACTCTTCTGACTATGGGGCTGGGTTTGCAATAATCAAGTGCATTTCCAGTTATCAAACTTTCATAAAGGTGACAAATGCCTCCTGACTCCCTGCTATCTCCATGGTCCTTGTACTGGGAAGGAAAGGCAACATCTTTTCAGAGCCTGCCTTGTAAGGGAAGGATTTGGAAGTTCTACTCGCTGCTCACCTAATTCCCTTCTCTCATGTATCCCCCCTCCAGTGAAATTCTCCATTATAATCTAAACGAGGAAACTGAAGCAAACAGCTCCGCAGTGTGACTATAACCTATTTAAGTCATTTTAAAGCCAGCAGATGTTTTATAGCCTAAATTTTTCTGCACTGTGTCTTTACAGACCTCTGCTACTCAGCAGGAGAGTGAAAGTAGGCCAGGGGCTGCGGACAATTAAA
Source organism: Trogon surrucura (assembly GCA_020746105.1). Taxonomy (NCBI): domain Eukaryota; kingdom Metazoa; phylum Chordata; class Aves; order Trogoniformes; family Trogonidae; genus Trogon; species Trogon surrucura. Next base: position 76,319,345 of record CM036620.1, on the reverse strand, counting down.
ACTTAAAACCTTTCATTAACAGTCACCAGGTCTCCAGGTCACTCTGATGCTTAAATGCACCTTCTGTCACTATTCACTCAGGGCAGATCAAACTGTGATGGACTCTGCTCAAAGCCTTTGGAGCCAGCCAGCCCTGGCCTCATGCCAGTGGTCACTTCTTTCAAGAAGACAGAAAGAAACTAACGACAGAAAGAAACTATCTGATCCCTTCAGTGACCTTTGAATCTGGTAAAACTTATCAGACCAAACTGTACCAGACCTGAGAGATGCTCCAGAAACTTGCTTCTCTTCAACACCTACCTGCACCTACCAGTAAGGCTGTGAGTATCAGTGGTTCTTTGGGCTGTATCTTCCTCCTCATTTCAGAGGTTTCACATGAATCCACACTGTCTTTCTTGTACTTCACATGTTAAAAATTGTGGCACCATCTTTCAGGATAAGTCCTGGCAATTCATGATGCACCAGCACCTCTTCTAGAGAAATTTTCAGGTTGGATGAAGAACCACTTGCTAAGGCCTTTCATGAGGCTCAGGTTGAGTACTACTGAAGGGATGATCAACTTATTAAGGGACGTTCTGCTGGAAAGAAGCCTCATGGAGAAAGACCTTGGGCAGTGAGTTGTCCCTGGGACAGCAATGGGCCCTTGTGGCCAAGAGGGCCAATGGGATCCTGGGGGGCATTAAGAAAAGTGTGTCCAGCAAGTCTAGGGAGGTTCTCCTCCCCCTCTGCTCTGTCCTGGGGAGACCACACCTGGAATCCTGTGTCCAGTTTTGGGCTCCCCAGTTCAAGAGAGACAGGGACCTACTGGAGAGAGTCCAAGGGAGAGCTACGAGGGTGATCAAGGGACTGAACATCTCTCCTGTGAAGAGAGACTGAGAGAACTGGGGCTGTTCAGCCTTGAAAGGAGACAGCTGAGAGGGGAGCTTATTAATGTACAGAAATATCTGAGGGGTGGGTTGTCAAGAGGAAGGGGACAATCTCTTCTCAGTGGTGCACAGCAATAGAACAAGAAATAATGGGTTTAAGCTAGAACATGGGAAGTTCCACCTCAACATGAGGAGAAACTTTTTTACTGTGATGATGCCGGAGCCCTGGCCCAGGCTGCCCAGAGAGGGTGTGGAGTCTCCTTCTCTGGAGACTTTCAAGACTCATCTGGACGCGTTCCTGTGTGGCTGCCCTGGGGGATCCTCTGGCAGGGGGGTTGGACTGGATGATGTCTAGAGGTCCCTTCCAGCCCAAAACATTCTATCGTTCTATGATTCTATGATTATTCGAATCATTTCTCCTGTGCCACAGACAACAGTTTGTCTCTCCAGCATAGGACCATTTCCTGATTCTGAGTGAATCATAGAATCATAGAATCGTAGAATGGTCTAGGCTGGAAGGGACCTTAGAGATCATCTAATCCAACCTCCCTGTCATGGGCAGAAGTGAAATGAGAAACAGTTTCCACACCCAAATTCAAAATTCAGCTGAAAAGAAGCAGCATCTTGATTAAAGCACTTGTTATTTCCCTCATTTTTCCCTTAACTGTTATTCTGTTGAGTATCCTTTTTATTTATATTCATTGTTTTTGTCTTGCTGCAGCGTTACAACTCATCGTGACCACAGTTTGGTTCATGAATTTCTATATGTGTCTTGATGATTTTCTATGAGTGAAGGAGTTTGTACAAGACAACTAATTTTATATGTGGTGTTAAAAATAGAGCCAAACTACTACATTTAGCTATGAATCCTAGAAAAAATTTCCACCAATGTTAATGTTTGGGTGTGAGAGGTTTAATTGTTTTTTCTGCTATTTTTAGCTTTTCTCAGGTCATCAGAGATCAGCCACAGCTGGAGACAGAGGATGAGCCCAATCTGCTGATGATTTTCTAGAGCTGAGATCCAGAACATACCTGTTTTCTGTTTCTCAAAACAAATCTGGCTCAGGCAACTGCCCAGTTCCAAGACTGGAATGGATTTTCTACACCTTATGTTCACCTGGACCACCTGTGTGGCCTTTCTTGTTGTCTTTCTCAAATATTTACCCAATTAATTACTTTCAGGGTCTCTAGGATTCTCTTGCACAATCCCAGGACATGGCTAGGTACTGATCTCCCCCGTACACTTGTTCAGGTGCATTAAAGTTGAGGCCTGAGATCTAAAGTTTACTGCAGAAGACTAGAAAATGTTCAGTAATATATGACGGGAGATCTGGCTATAATATTGACATTTTTGGTCAATAAAATGATTATTGTGATTAGATGGGATGGATTGCATGCCCAAAATAGCCTTTAAACACTACGTTCCTTATTGCCCGTTAACCTATTAATGGAATTAATGTTTGTATCAATTGGTTAATGTAGAACATGGTTCTCAGGCTAAACTTCTCTGGGAACTTTACTTTTTTAATGCTATATTGGAAACATAACATCAAATATGAACCCTGTAATATGCTCTCTCAGGTGGGGTTACTATCAAGGCTTGCGGTGTAGCTGTGTCTAACTGTGGAGGAAAGAACTGAAATGGACTTTGTATTCTGATCTATTCTGGGTAGTTTAAGCACTATCAACATCTGACTTCTTCGTTCTCGTCATCATAAAATTACTGAATGATTGAGACTGGAAGAGAGCTCTGGAGATCATCTTGTCTAACCTGGCTGCTCAGACAGAGCCACCCAGTTGCCCATCACCTTGGGGGTATTTTCTGATGTAGTGGGCTCTGGGTTTAGGAGTTTTAATAGGGACATGCAGTGAGTCAGGTGCAAATAAGAGCTCAGCCACATCAATGTCATACAATATACAATGATCTACAAACCAGTTCCTGGCATTCAAATACACACAAAGCACTGATTGCCTTTAACTACGACTTCAGAGTGTAGATAGAGAAGCATAATCCTGTTTTGAATGTTACTGGCTTCAATATCTTGCCCACATGCAGAGAAGACTAAAGTAAACCCTTTCGTTTGCCAAGAAATATTTAATGTAAATATCAAATACTACTCATCTCAGTATTTCCTGGTACTTTGCAGCTAAGTCTGTAATTTTATGTTCTAAACCAACTGATTCAGATTTTATGAGTAGATTTTTAGTAATGATCTGCCAAGTGTGAAATGATTGCATCAGTTGTTTAAATGAAAAAGGATTGACTATAGTGACCCTATTCTTAATGCTTTAACTTAGCCTCCTATACTGCCTTTTCAATAGAGGAACGGAGCATGTAACTGAGTGCGGAGAGCAGTGATGCTGTCTGTAATTTCTCCCCCGGGCTCCCACCCTGGTATTTGGATTTCAGTCCCTTGGTTTTAAAAGGTCACTCAGCAAAATGAGAATGCCACATTATTCAATCCTCCCCACCTCCCCATCTAATCCTGTCTCTCCTCTTTTAGGGGAGAAACGTAGAAATCAGCAGCCAATGTCTGTCTAAAAACAGTGCCTGAGTCCAAAGTGGAACTATTGACTCCCGTTTTTCATTCATTGTCGTCTGGTCATGTGTTAGAGGGAGATTATTTCTATAAAGCAGCTACTATCATCCCAGCCCTCCCAGCCCTTTCCCAGGCATCTTCTGCACTCAGCTGTTGCATTCAGCCCTGTGTGCAGTGGCTCTTGCATGGGAACAAGAACCACTCGGAGCCCTCATCTTTGCCAGCTGAACTTGCTGTGGTCCACTGGCAAAATAATTCCCTTGGTTATGGTCCTTAATTTCCGGCCCATTCTAGGAAAAATGTCCAGGTTATAGAAAGCCCTGCCCAACATATGAGAGATGCAGCCAAGGTGTGGTGAGAGAACTACATATAATGGAGAAAGATGCTGGGTCTAGCAGAGAAATCCTTCATCTCATTCCAGTGCCAGACTGGTTTTGATAGCCTACGTGGGTACATCCTTATTGCCTTTGAATCACACCAGAGAATGGACCTTGGCTCTTGTTTCTACTGCTGTTGTCCGGTTCGTGTCCACTCTGCTCACAGTAGCACCATCCCGAGCAGACTGACTATGTCCACACTTCATCTTGGATCTCTTCTGAGCCTTACGTGGTGTCCCTGTAGTGCTGATCCATAATTACTATTTGCCATGCTTCTCAAAGTACTCAAAATAACTGGGAGGCTGGTTTCCGCGGGGTTTTCACGGCATGACGCCAGTCGAGATTGCATGTTCCCACTCCGGTAGAGTGTTTATGAAGAAGGAACAAGGCCATGCCGGGACAACAGTGGAGGCCTGCCTAGGGCAGGAGCCAAATTGACGTGATCTGTGCCTACACTGCCTGCATGGTAGTCACGGGGTATTATGCTCATTCTTAAATAATGTTTCAGTTACTATACTGCAGTCAGGAGACACAGGAGAGAAAAGTGTGTGGTCCTGCTATTATGTACTCTCAGTACTCTCTAACAATAGAATTAGCACGTGTATTACTAAGAGCCAACATATCTGTGGCAGCACATCAAAACAATTTTGCTCATCTGGTCATCTTGTGCTCCAAGGCTATTAGCTTATTTAAGTATCTTTTAATTACCAGTGAGCAAGGATGCCTGTATTTTAAACTATTTTCATTATTTCTTTGCGATACAGTCTAAGCTCTAATATGCTCTGTCCAAGAGGCTCTGGTTGGAGATAAATAAGGAGACATTTCCAGAGAAAATTGTCATTTCTGCTTTCTTGTCATTGGTTCTTGATTGTAACCCTTATTTGTTGCAGTTCCCTACAGCAATTTCTCTACCAGGATTGCTTTCTGGGGAACTGTTTCCGAAGAACGTCAGCTGTTACAGAAAACCCTCATCAAATCTGCATCCCTGTGTCATTCGTACCCTTCTCTTACAAAGCCAATGGAAGGGTGAGGGCTCTAAATATTGACTGGCTTTCATCTGTTCCTGTTCTCTTGTCTGTATAGCGTGGGGAAACGCACAAATTGTACATTCTTCACAAATAATGCAGTGCCCAGTTCAAAGCCTCTTAACCTAATGGAAAGTCTTATTGGTTTTAGTGGACTTGTTCCTTATTCCACAAAGAAACAGCTCTGATGTTCACCAGTGCTGACTCCAGCGGAAATAAATCGATGTGCAGCAACAGAGGATCTAAATTTTAAAGAAAATGGTTTGTGAGCAGGGCACTGCCTCTGTCTGTCCACCACATATATCTCGACTGCGATGCTGGCAGTGCCTTGTGCCTGCTGTCCCCAGAAGAAAAAGGAGAGCCGCACTGCAACCACGACAGATAAGCAGCAAAGGGAAGGTGGTGAATATGCCAAGACAGCCCAGACAAATACAGCTCCAGCACTTATACCCACAGCTATTATTGCTCTTCCTTTGGAGAAATAGGTGCAAATAACCTGCCACTTCAGGCTGGGGTTTAGGCTAAAGGGCAGTCAGCCTCTTCATAAGATCATTTGGCGTATGACGGTCACTTTATTCTTCCCAAAGCACTGTGTGCTAGGGAAAGGGTTGTTCCAAAAGTCCTCTGTCTCAGCCAGTTATTCCTTTTTCTTTCTTTTTGTCAAGGCTAAATTTTCTTTGACAGCTCAGTGTCTAAGAAATTGAGCTCGCTGAAACCAAATCAAAAAGAAAAACAAAACCCCAAACTTCTAAAAAGAATCCCAGAAAAAAAAAACAAAAAAACCCAGGGGTAATTCTCTGCCACCTCAATTCCCTGACCAGACTCCTCATGAAAACAAGCTTTAGCAGGAGTGGGCAGGATTGTACAGACAAGAGCAGGGGGGAATAAGTTCACTTATTTTCTGCAACAGCTCAGACTGATGTATTAAGGAGACTTAAAAACAGCATCCTAGAGCAGATGAGATAAGACCCCCCCTGGAAACACTAATGACTACAGAGAAAGCCCACATAGACTGTTTCAGCTTGAACAATTAAATCTTCAATGTCTATAATGAGGTGAAATGGATCCCACATGTGAGAAAGGAGATTTCCAGGGCACTGAAGCATGTACACATCAGAGCTGTGCAGAACCACTGCTTCAGATTGCATATAACACACTAAACTAAACCAGCTGACCCCCTTCATTTTGTTTCATAATTCTGGGAGTTGGATCAGCTAGAACCTGCAAGGTTCCTCCTCAATGCAGAAAACCCTCACAATTGCAACAGCTCCAGTTGGGAGTGATGGAAGGCTAAGAATGTAATCTGTCCCTGTTCAGATACATGGAAAAGTTGGTGTGGAAGGGTAGGGTTTATTAGTGCGGCAGGAAATCAGACAGAAATAGGCCAACTATTAAAAGGAAAAAAAAAAACCACCAAAAAACCCAACCTTTTTCTCCCGAATTTTCCATGTCTCACTGAACTTTATGGAAGGAGCTGCTCACTCTGAACCAGAGGCAAAGCTCAGACTACCGGAAGACCTTCTGCCTTCCGAATCCTTGGAGGTGTAAAAGAGACATCACCAGAATAACAATGATATTGCTACAAAGGCTTTCAGCTTTTCCCTCTAAAGGAAACGCATGCCTGCTTTTTGAAGCTGGCAGAAAAATACAGGAGCATTTTAAGGGTCTTGTGTGAACAAGCAGAGGCCAGGAACTTCAGTATCAGGCAAGTGGGTTCCTAAGAGATCTGACAGATGCTCAGAGTCCAGAGATGCATCTCCCCATCCCCCAGACTGAAAGCTGCCTGGGTATGCCTGCATGGGGATATAACTAGCAGCTGGAGTAGCAGTCTGTGAGATAACTTAGCGGATTAAATCTGCCACGGAATTTAGTGCTCTGCGAAGGGCTCAGCAATCTGGTTCAAGAGTAAGGAAAGCAGAGGGAAGAGGGGCAGAACATAGATCAAAAGACGTACCCTAAGCTCAGACTACAACCAAGCTGTTTAACTACAATAGTTTACAGTGTAAAATTATTTTTTTTGCAGAGAATGTTATGCCAAGATACTGATTCAGAAGTTGATCCATTACTCATGAAACCTTGGTGACCACCCAGACTTCAACATCCTAAACAGGAAACCAAGTCCATATACACACATCTCACCTCTCAGCCCTGACCCCGTACGGATTCACGGGGACCAGAGCACATACAAAATACATAGAACAAGGGAACGACCCCCAGAAATTTCCTCATTCTTTCCTTTTCTTGGCCTCTAAATCCTTTCCTTGTTGAAAAGCACTTTAAGCCTTGTGCCTTATCCCGAATCAAACACTTTGGCCCATCAGCTTCAGGCCTCTTGAGATGTGCGTGATGTCCTTTCAGTACCCTTAACAAAAAGTGTTTTATTTTCTAGGAAATCTGTTTGGTTACAAGTATTTCAAAAAAAGAAGTGGAAAAGAAGAAAATAAGCAAAGTGGTTTACCATTTTTCCTGGAAAACTGACACTTCTAGAGTAATTTTTAGGGGAAAAAGCACTGGCAGAGAGTACTGGAAATCGTGAAAGAAGGCTCAACACTGAAATAGAGACTATTACACTCAGGATTTGCAATTTAAGATTGATTTAGAGAAGCCTGACTCAAAAAAATCTTCATAAGGACATGTGCTCAAGGCTGAGGCAGCATAAGGTATTTCTTAATAACTTGGGGTTGTAGGACAGCTTGAGGAAATTCAGACTGGGTCCAGTCAGGGCTAGATACAGTCAGTGCAACGAGTAGCTCCACCCTAACAGATGGCAGCTCTGCAAATGAGCTGAAGAGGAAGGCGGAACGATAAAGAAACCTGGGACAGTGCGTAGTGAAAATTACTTTTTTTTTTTTTTAATGGGGAATATCAGCTTAACCCAAAACTTCAGCTTCAAATATGAAGGAAGAGTGGAACTGATGGAGAAGGGTGGCTTACACCAGCCTGCACTATTTGGCCTCTCTTTTAGAAGGAAACAGAATGGAAGAAACAGTTAATTTTTATTTTTTTTTTCTCTCCATAGAAGACTTCAGAAGAAATTAATTGTTTAACAATATTATCTTCAGCAGAGACAGCTGGTGGATTCCTGTCAGACTTGCTTTTTGCAGACACCGGGAGTATTTACAATGCCATGGGGAAAGAATCAGCCCTGAGACTGACTCTTCCTGCAGCTCAGCAGCGGTACCCCAGAAACAGCCCTGATGGCAAATGGCAGCAGGGGACTCTCCTAGGAGAAGCGTGGGCTTGTCGGAGAAAAAATTATTCCAGGAGGCATCCAAACAAAGGAGTCTAATGCTTTTCTATGAAGGGGGAAAAAAAAAATCCAAAAAACTCCTTTATATTTTATTTAAGTAGAATTGGAGCTTAGTGCAGGAAGGTCAGTCCTTCTGAAGGGGATGGAAGTAGCAGAATCATCTGTAAAGCACTGGTCTGGAGAGATTGGCTCCCACAGCCTGCAGGGACTTGAAGTACATCACAGGAGTTCGTTTCCTGAGGACAAACATAATTCATTACCCAGATATCGAGCCCTATATTTCTTGGTCTAAATCCATTTCAGTGAAGAGTTGAGTCCAGTGGAATTACATTCACAGAGGGAAGGGGCTTCAGACTAACAGCTCTCTTACTGCTAAATGATAAAGAGGCAAAAATATTCTGAATTTCCCATCATTTTCAAGAGTGCCTGGTCCAGAACTGGCAGAACTCAACAGGGAATTTTTCCATGGACTTCAGCAGATGTTGGATCATAACATGCCTGGGAACTGAAGCACTTCACTCATTTACCAATCATTTTCTTATGAAAGATTAAAGGAACTGCAAATGTCTGAATTTATAGTAAAAGTCCTCACCAGCCATAAAGTAACTGAAAATCTGCAGCAGCTCTTGTAAAGTTACTGTAGCTAAAGCTGAGATCGTTATTTTGGGTAAATAATCTTTGTGTCGTCTTTAGCCATTCCAGGTTTTAAAATTATGGTTATTTTTCCTCTTTTTCTTTCATAAACAAGAACACAGTTGTTTTGTAACAGGCTTTCGAACAAGTAATGAGATCAAGGTAAAATGAAAGTTAAATATTGCTCCATTCCCTTGGCACTGTTATTTGAATGTTCCCAACATTATTAATGTCAAAATACCTTGGAGTGAAATAACGGCAGTTTATCTGTTATCAAGAGGGGTTGTTTTTCCTCCCTTGCCTCACTTAACAGCGGATTGAACAAAATAATGGGGAATAATAAAGGAAAGGTCCTGCTAAGTGGGGATTGCTTAGAATCTAACACACCAGAGTCAGAGCAAGCAGCTTGGAGCAAGGGCAAGGGCTCAGAGAGAAGCTCTGCAGGGTGGGTGTTGTGGGGTACACCATTCAGCTCTGAATGAACTTGTGTCCTCAAGGGAAAACTCCCAGGGTTATATCTGCACAGGGCCCTGCTAGAGCTTTTTTCAGCTCAGGATAAGGCTCAGAAATGGGCAACGGATGGTGGTGAGCAACTACCAACTAGCCCGGCAGAAATCACCCATTTCCCATCTCTCTGAATTGTGGAGGCTGGCGAAAGAAAACCGAATCCTAAATCCGTTTATGTCTAAGACACGTCTGCTATAGGAGTTATTTCCAAGTCCACCTCTGCCAGATTTAGAAGGGAGGAATGACTCTGTGTCTTCCACCTCCCCAGGCAGCTGTTCAGCAGGCTGCCGACGCAGCCTGGAACAAGATTTCCATCGTCTCTCCAGATCAGGTTGTCCCAGTGAGTGTAAGAATTAAATATTAATTGAACAGGAGAGAGAGAGAAAACAGAAGCAATGCTATCTGGAAGAGCTTCAGCCTGGGAAGGGATGAGGGAGGGCTTGCAGGGATTGGTGGTGCCCTGGTTGCAGGAGCAGACCTGGATCCACATCCCTGCTCCTGCAGCGAGGTGCTGGGCTACATCCCTGCAAAAGTAACATCTGTGAGGGTGAGCGGAGCAAAAGCTTTGCCACCAAACAGCAGGAAGAAACGGTGAAATCCTTGTGTCTGGGGAAAATGCTGGAATGTGGGGTGGGATGTGGGTCAGCACGGCTCCCAGGCTTATGTGCAGAGGTTACTGTTAGATGCTGCCTGCTCTCTGCAGGGCTACTCTGCTTCTGGCTGGGGAATTCCGAGATGGAGTGACCTCTTGCAGGGACACCTTGCAGCTGTGCAACTGCCAGATATTTTTGCAAAAAACATTTTAGGTCTAGAAGTTAAGAAAACAGAGGGAAAAAAAAAGCCTGAACTGACTGAAACATTCAAGTATGGTGAAAATCTGAAAGTCCAAGAGCGACCAGCTCTGGGATGAGGAGGGGTTTCGCCTCTCGAAGGCAGTGCCATTTTTGTGCAAGTTGATCCAGACAGATCAGAAAACTCTACGCTCAGGTCTCCAGGGAAGGAAATATTTTGGACCTCACATGGCATCTAGGCAGCAAAATAAAGGCTTGGTTCTGGCAAGTCAGACCCTGGATTCAGTGCCACAGGTAACGGAGCGAATAACACTCATCAGTCACTTGGGTAAAAAGACAGGCAAGGCAACTAACTCATATTTTGGCATGCAGCTATTTGGCAATTAGAACCGCAGTATTGAGCACAAGCTGGATTGCAGGTTTGCCTCTGAGGAATGGAGCCAGACTTTTGTCATACCGTGAGTAAAGGTATACCCTTCTATACCTTGTAGGGTGTGGTAGAAAGGGTGTTTAGAGGATATTCTTGATTTTACCCAACATCATTTTCATCTAGATTGTGGGAGCACTGCTACAAAGAGGTTTCAGCATTTGCTGGTTATATAGCAAAGTCTTACTATTGTCAGGGACTTACATGAGTTTCAGAAAATGAGAGCTGAGAGTAACTTGATATTGGCATTGTTGCATTTAATATGTGTATTTTGTCTGCAAAAGAACAAGCGGGAGCATTGCCAGTAGCGTGAAAGCTCAGAGGTTCATAACTACGGGAGCTGCTGTACAGCACCAACAATAGAAAGCAAATTATGTGCACATAAGTTAAAAATGCAATAAGGAAGTTGATTTTACTTTTGCAGAGTTTGGAGCTACAGTTGAAGAAATTTAGGGGATGTTTGGTTGAACCAACTGTTATTTATAAGGTCTGCAAACGAATGGAATAGGCACTGCACTATACTTTCTGAAAATACAAAGCTTTCCTATGCCTTATGTCTTTTTAAAACTTAAAATACAAAACAGAGCCCATAGAAAAATATATGGACAGATATAAATATAGGGTTTTTTTCCCTTCAATGCATCCATGTAACAACAGTATCTGTATATTATAGCTCTACTGCCATCAAGTGACAGAAAGTGATTTTAGTGAAGATATTCAAATAAAAAAAAAAAAAGGAAAAAGGAAATCTGTGTAAGTTACAGGAGCTGCAGAGCTCTTACACAGAACTGAGGCATATTTAATATTCCTCCCTGCCTATTCCCATGCATGGTAGCCATGGTTACCCATGGGAAACCAAAAAACTCTTTGTGAACTGCAACCCGAGAAAAGGCAAGGAGCCTAATTAAAGCACATGTCAAGATTTAATTATCGTTTCTGGGTAGCATGGATAATAAAAATCCACGTGTGTGACCTTTCGTAACTCTTGCCTCACGTAACATTCAGGGACGAATATGAGCAACTACTTGTTGCTACCAGGAAAGTTGTTACAGCTCAGGGACGGTCTGTCTGCTGTTTTCCTTTCCTTGGCTGCTTCCTAGTGATTCTCTGTCACAAAACATGGGCTGCTCCAGCAGAGTAGAGGTGGAAGCTGAAGAACAGGCTGATGTGGCCTTTTAGTACTTAAAGGGGGCTTATAAGAAAGATGGGGACAGCAGGACCTGTTGTGATAGGACAAGAGATCATGGTTTTAAAATGAAAGAGGGTAGATTCAGACTAGGTAGAAGGAAGAAATCTTTTACTATGAGAGTGGTGAAACACTGACACAGGTTGCCCAAAGAGCGGGCAGAAGCCCCATCCCTAGAGTCATTCAAAGTCAGCTTGGATGGGGCTCTGAGCAACCTGATCCAGCAGAAGATGCCCCTGCTCACTACAGAGAGGTGGGAACGAGATAACACTTAAAGGACCCTTCCAACCCAAACTATTCTATGACTTTGTCTAGAATAGCTTATGTCTGGACCAATTCCCTTAAAAACTGCAAGACATCAGTGCTCCCACCATAAGAGGGACATAGAATTGTTGGAGCATGTTCAGAGGAGGCCACAAAGATGATCCAGGTGTTGAAGCACCTTTGCTACGAGGACAGGGTGCTGGAGCTGGGATTGTTCAGTCTTGAAAAGAGAAGACTTCAGGGGGACCTAAGAGCTGCCTTCCAATACCTGAAGGGATCCTACAGGAAGGCTGGGGAGGGACTTTTTACAAGAGTATCCGCTGATAGGACCAGGCAAAATGGGTTTACGTTGAAGGAGAATAGATTTAGATTAGATCTTAGGAAGAAATTCTTCAGTATGAGGGTGGCAAGACTTTGGAATAAATTGCCCAGAGATGTTGTGGCTGCCCCCTCCCTGGAGGTGTTCAAGGCCAGGTTGGACAGAACCTTGAGTAGCCTGATGTAGTAGAGAGGCATCCCTGCCCGTGACAGGGAAGTTGGATTAGATGATCTCAAAGGTCCCTTCCAACCTAGGCCAGTCTATGATTCTATGATTCTATGATTCTATGATTCTATAATTCTATAATCATGATGTTACCTAAAGAACACTGGGAAACACATCTCGCATGGTTCTACAGAATTTGAGCTTTTGTCTTGCAGGAGGCAGCACTGAAGAAAACTAACTTTTGGGGACGTTTCTCACCAAAGATGGTGCCTGTGCTGCAGTGCCTCTCTTCGGACTTTCACAGAATCGCAGAATCCATCACAGAATCACAGAATATTAGGTGTTGGAAGGGCCTCGAAAGATCATCTAGTTCAACCCCCCTGCCTGAGCAGGATCACCCAGAGTAGTCTACTGCTTGACCTGCCCAACTCCAGAGCAGCTGCCACCAGAGCTACCTCACATGGACTCTCCATCCTCCGCGGTGATTTTGGTATCTCTCAGTGACAGGAGGGAAACTGCAAACTCCTAACTTGACCTCACTGCACGCACATAGAAAAATGCCATTTTCATGGAGTACTAAGAGACGTCATTGTCTGAAAAGTGTCTCTTCTTCTCTTACAACTGATTCACAGCAGATCTGCAGCCAGTGTTTGGTTACGCTTCCTGCATTTGTAAATCTGTAGGGTCTGAACTGGAAATACTGTGGTCTCATGCAAAGGAGGCTGAGGGGTTAAACCAGCAGTGATCCCACTGATCTCAAAGAAGCTATGGGAGAATGAGCTGGGACCAAGTAGTGCTTGTGATTAGATTAATAGACCTGCTCTCCATAATAGCAATGGCTCATATATGGTACGTCTGATTGCAATTCAAAACAGCGAGGTTAGTTCTGCCTCTTGCCCCCTTCTGCCTCTTTGTTGCACACACGATCCAAAATGCACGTTCAGTTGGCAACTCTGCTTTGTGCTATTACTAGGAACTGCAAATAGAATCATAGAATCATAGAATCATAGAATCATAGAATCATAGAAGCACAGAACCATAGAATAGTTTCAGCTGGAAGAGACCCTGAGTATCATCAAGTCCAGCCTTTGTCCCAGCCCTATCAACCAGCTAAACAATCCCCCCCAACGCAACATCCACCCGTCTCTTAAACACCTCCAGGGACAGTGCCTAAATAACCTTTACTCAACACAAATGCAATTCCAATCAGAAACTTCTAAAAGACAAGAGCCCCAAACCAGCCTTTTCTATAGATGTGACCTCAAGCTCTGATTTGAGTAAACCAGGATGTATTTCACAAGTTTTTTCTGCTTAGTTGTGAAGATGTTGTGTACTATTAAAAAGGAGTTCAGCACAGGTTACATTGTATGGAAGGGAAAGGGAGGCTACTCACAGAGATACAAAAAAAACCTTGGTGTTGGGGTTCAGTTCCTAAATGGTCAGGATTAGGTTATATCTTTGTAAGGCATTTTAAATTCCTGCAGAGTTAAAAAGACAATACGAAAGCACAGAGCCTGGACAGTCAGTCAGACTGTGTGGCAGAAATAAATCAGAAGAAGCTCTAATGGCTTGGAGTCCTTTGGGTGATTAATGGCAAAAACAACATTTGCCATCCTGTAGAATCCAGTAGACACCTGAAGCCAAAGCAGATCTGACAACCACTGAGCTAACCACTTTGGGAGACATAAAGGGGAAAAAATGTCCTAATAAAGCAGAAGGACTAGTAATGGACTCAGGATATTTGTTCCAATTGCCCTGAATTTTGTTTGGAGCCTAGCATCATCCAAAGAGACATTTATGGACTGAGGCAGCTGAATATCAGGTTTGTCTGTCACGTCTCGGTCAAAATAAATGGAGAAGGGAAACAATGTGAACAAAGGATAAAAAAGAAGGATGGAGACAGCAGAAGGCAGCAAACAAGACTGTTATTTCACACTTCTTTCCCCCATGTGTTTTATTTATTTTCTGTGGGCTCCTGTCACGAAACAACAGTACCCCTGAGGAGCCGGAAGATGCTATGTGCCTGAATGAAGGTACAAGGGGGAAGGTACATTCAAACACTTGGGCCTATCTTTTATTTTTATGTACGTAAGTAAACACACACAGATGCTATGAATATATAAAAATCTACATACTTGTTTGTATAGGTACATATAAAAATCAAAGGAAGGTCTGAACAGGAAAAAAAGATACATACATATATCACTCAATTTTAGATAATCTACTTTTAACAGTCAGTGATTTCCAAAAGGCCATTTCCATGCCAGCAATGTAGCTTTTTCTTTGGAGTGTAGCAAGTTAGACAGGAGAATAAAAGTTCAATTTAGAGCCTACTCGCCTGTGGATGATAATGGTTTTGACATTTGCAAAGTCTTCTGACAACAATGCCCGACCAAACTGGGGAAAAGCAAATTGAAGAACGAGTTCTTTGTGGATGGTGATGAGAAGGTTTAAACATCTGAGAGTTTGCACTCATGGCCTCAAAAACAACCCTTTCCTCCACGCGAGACTGTGCCAAATGTTATAGCTTTACGAGGAGCTTTCTTGTCCTTTCTGAATAAAACCAGAAGATTTGAGGGAGCCTACCTGGAAGCTGTTAAATGAGGGCAAATATTTCTTTTGCTTGAGCAAGTGCCCTGATCACCACCACTGCCATGAACAGGGAGGTAACTGTAGGGAAGAGGAAGGAAACGACTGGCTGACTGCCAGCCTAGGCTTTGCTTTTGATCCTGTCAATTAAAGTAGCATCCTTCTAATCTAAGTAAGATCCAGGAGGTAAATTCCCATCAGGCCAGACAGGGCATGGAAGCTCTCTCAACGCGAGCTCTTGGAGGCATCTGGGGCAGGTGGTGTTGTTTACTCTCTTCTGTAAGATTACAGTTGTATTTTCAGGCATAGTTAAGATTAAATAAAGTTCAGAGCCGTGGCCTGCCTGGAAAAAAAAACAACAAAACAAAAACAAACAAAAACAAACAAACAAACAAAAACCCCAGACAGTGCTCTTTGAATCTGGCTGCCCTATTGCTTTTGCAAAAGCCTTGGTTTGAAAATGTGCATATTTGGCAGAGATCGTCCAAACTTCAGCCACTGGCTTTCTGAAAAAAAATGATTTTTCACTGCTTCCTTTGCACATCCATACAGAGAGTTGACATGAAACGCACTTCTGTTTGCACTGACAGTTTCAGGGAGAGGAGGGAAAAGAAAGCTTAATTTTAAAACAGCTTAACAGACCAGAAGCAACCAGAATTCCCTATTCCCTATTCAACCAACTGTGTGAACATGAACTAATTACTGTATCTGATAGCCTCTGAGGTAGGCACAGAGAAGCAATATGTGGGAACCTGTGTGGGAAGAGTGACCTAATGACCTGCTAGAGCACAGAAATGTGTCCTAATGCATCATGTCAGTGGTCCAGCTAGTTTAACGTGACCACTGGAATAAAATCAAGCTCAGAACACTTCAGAGGTAAGTCCAGGCAAAGGCACTGGGATGTTTGCCATTCCCTGGAGATGTCTCACCTTTCTTAACAATATCTAGAGCTACACTGTCAGTACATCCATATGTCCCTCCAGTGCCTTGGGCAATGAGCTCCTCATAGCCTGTAACGCACTTCTGCTGCCCCATGGGGTAGAAAAGCTCACCCCTTTCCACAACAGGCAGCTGAAGCAAAGAAGAGACCTAAGAGATCTGCAACTGGTTTCCCAAGCCATATTTTAGCAGGGTACCTATGCTCACATTGGAGTTTATACATCCAGGCAGCAGGGTTTATGCTGCCTTTAAAACTTTATGAGAGTTCCTGGCTTCTAACGTGATGTCTCCCTTGAGTGTGATGGGGCTGATAAGCATGGAAAGGAGACCTGCTGCTGCAACACGTCAGAGAGATTTGCCATTAGCTCAAGAGCTTCAGGGCAGTGGTTTTGGATGCAAAGAGCCTGCCTTCCAGTCTCAGATGCAGAGAACGGGATTGTTCTACTGTTTAGAGCTCGTTAATTTATTACTCTAGGCCTGTACGGAGGGTACTTTTCCATGACTGTCTTTCATATGACATCTTGCAACTTGACATAAAAGGGCAATTTCAGAAGGAGAAAGCAGAGCCATCAACATGTCAGGTCTTTTTTCAGCCAGTGGATGGATTTTGCATGAGTGTATCTGTATACACATGCAATACAGGCGTGCAGACACGCATGTGTATCACTCATCTATCCATGTGCTTCACTCCCAGTTCTTGAACTCTAAGAATCAGCCTAATCTCTGCTCAGCACTCAGTTGTAATAATTCAAATTACTGGCACAGAGGAGAAAGGAACAAAACCCCAGCTCATTCAGCTGACAGAGCCGTGTTGGTTTACTCCTACTTGTTTCGCAGCCTCTGTCATCCAAGACTGTCTAGAAAACACTTTAAGAGGGTGTAGAAGAATGAAAAGGGGAGTCCTTAAGCACATAATTATGCTATTCCTCTGTTGTCATTTAAAAAAGAGTTATTCATAGGTATTAAGGAGGGTGTCTAGTAGGATGGAGTGTTCCCCTTTGCCTTTGCGAAGAGGAGCTCTGCTTCCAAAAGACTGCTAAAAAAGATAGACAAGGCTTTGAAAATTCAGTACCAGCACTACCCATGTTGATAGGATCTCAGTTTCTCTCTAGGTTTTTTCAAAGCAGTCATTTGCTTCTGTAAATGAAATAGATAATATTCACAACACTGACTACCACAGACAGATACATGAAGCATTTAGACAAAGTCTCTATTGGAAAGGAAATACGCTCAAGGCAAGACAGGCAGCCCAGCTTGTTATAACACTAACCTGTTCAAAAGCTGACCACACAACTCCTTCTTCTAATAACCAACCAAACAAAGAAAACAAACAAACAAAAAACTACTCAAACATGGCAATCTGAGTAGAACCACGGTGCTGTATTTGTGAGTGTGCCTGTATATGTTTATATTTTACTTTTATTTTACTTGTTATGTACTGTTATCAAAGTAAAAATTCAAATCTCGGGTAACAGCAGGTGTAATTTCTACTTTAGCACAAGATTAGCTCAGTAAAGATACCTAAAACAAGTCCACCTTGAAGTTTTGTAGAATAATTCAAGAAGCAGATAGAAAGGGTTGACTGATGTCTTCAAGTATTCAAGAAGAGGAAAACTGTTTCAAGAATAACATAAGGGATTAGAACATGAGGACAACTCCTCTGGCCTCCATCCTGACTCCACTCAGAGGCTAATACAGGTGTTTCAGTCAGATGTAAAAGCAAGGTATGTATGTGGTGATCCTGCCCCAGCCATGCTCTTTCAGCTTCAATGGCTTTCTGGTTTCCAGAAATGCCTTTGCTCCTTAAACTCTTCGGTGGAGTTTTCTTCATAACTTCGTACAGTTGTTCTTTGAACCCGTCAGAAATTTGATACCCAAAAGATCCAACGATCAAACAATGGGCTCCATGGTTTAACAATGTCTTTTATGGAGAGAGACTACCTACTGCTGTCATCTGATACCTCATTTGGTGTTCCATACCATTCATATCATAAGAGGCAATGAACAAAGACAAGAGAGGGCATCTAAAAATGGCTAGAAAGGAAGTCTGCAAAGAACAAAAACAATTAGAAGAGGAAGAGATTAATGTAGTGCTCTAGGAAAAGAAATACTGCCCAAGTTACAATATACTTCCAACATAGATTTAGTGGCAATACAGTGGCAACAGACAGAGCTCTGACTTTGATCCTGTGTACAGTGCTAGAGAACAATTACATGTTTGATTTCCTGTAGGTATTGCAAATGGTATGAAGGACTATGATATTCAGCGAAAACCACTGATACAGTGCTGAATACAAGTGGAATATGGTATAAGGAGCTTTGTAGAAGACTGATGATAAACAAGGCAAAAAGCATCGCTGGAGCACAGTGATCATGGAAATCATGATCCCTGTGCAGAAGTCACAACATGCTCCACAGAGACAGTGCAGAGTCCTGTGCTGCAGCAGACAGAACGCATCCCACCCCTCTCTCCTCGGCATTGAACCCACAGCCCAGAGCCTGTCGTGCATGTTACATGCATGGTTGCCAAGCACAGAGCCTTTATGGCACAGCAGAGTAGAGGTGGAAGAGTGGTTGTAGTGTATCTGTTATGGGCTTCTTTACGTCTGTTAATTACACTTTATAAACGACAGAGCGTATGACACCGCATATTGGTAAAGCTCCATCTCAAAGCCGTGTTCATTAAACACTCACAGATAAGTCACCCATGTGTATATTACTGCTCTGATTAGTTTAAGGCAGCTCCTACAATACAAGAGATGAGTTTTTCCATGGTAGGCTTCACAGACTATTTAAGAGTTACTATCCTGAGTACGTACCTCCTATAGTTAAATCGTATTGACGTGAACTCTATTCTTGACTCTTATATTGAACTACCAAAACGGATGTGCGTTTCGAAAGGTTTCATATTCTTCTGGGAACTGGATAAACAAACACGCTGACCTGTTACAGCAAATAGTATGTACCTATCGGGATGTTCATCTTGCACAAGATAATAGGAAAATGACAAAGCAGGATGAAACAATTTTTTGTGACTGTGTCTTTCCTGGGGAATAAAAGGAAAGGAGGAAGGAAGAAAGTTTAGTTTTCTTGAAGTTTACCTTAGTAACTAAAATGAAATTCCACGGGCAACATAAAGGATCACTTTGAGAAAGCTGAAAGGGAACCACAGCTAGCTTGAAATTTATTGGGACGAAAGTGTAGATTTTCAAAAAATGACAAATAATTCTTTATTTCTATCAGAGAAATAACATCAGGCAGAAATAATGAGTCCAAGGCCTTGTCAGAATATATCTTATCACTAGTCCTTCAAGTTAGGACTTTGTCTCCAGATGTGATCAACACCTGATGTTGCAAAAGAAAGGAGAAAAAACAGAAAACACCATGCATCTGACGATGCTGAAAAGCCATAATTGGACAGAAAGCTACTCAGTGGTGTGCAAATTCTACCATAATTGAGAGCAATAGGGAAAAACTCAGAAATTCAGTTCAGGTTGCATTTACTGAGGTGAAAGGGGGGAATGACTGTTCAACACAGGGGTTTAGTTGAAAAACCGTTAGGTCTAACTGGTAGCACACCTCCTGCTCTCCCTGAATCCCTTTTTTGTGGATATAGCACCACAGTAAGCTCTGACCCTGGAAAGAGTTTCTCCAAATTTCTGATGAAGCACCTCACTAAAGCATTACTGATTTCTCTTGCAGCACACATGGCTGGAAAGCCAGCGTGAGCCTGTAGCTACTGAACATATCTTTGCATGTCTCCAGTGATAGACAGCTCAGAGACAAATCCAAGATAATTCAGCAAAACACAGTATTTGGCGTACAGAGTGAAGCATCACTGTGAGGTTGGAAAAATATTGACATCTCCTATTACTTCTAAATAAACATTTCATACAAGGCCAGGTGCAATCCTGTCCAAGCAATGGGGGTTGGAAGGCAGGAGGACAGAAAAGGGGCATGTGGCCATGTAGTCCTTGACTCAGAATATAACCCTTGTGCCAAGCAGAGATAACAGAAGCTATGATCACCTTGATCACCTTACCTGTCTCTCTTCATCTAAGCCTTCTACTGTTTCAACTTGCCAATCTTCTCAAACATTTGTTAAAATGAAAAGCACAGATTCACTGGACGGATTGCACAAAGCCAGTTAGTGAATTTCTGCAGATTTCTTCCTGGGGTCATGTCCACAGGCAGGAATGCTCAAGGAAACGAAAGGCAAAATGTAAATGAGAAATTCAGAAGAGCACATCTTGAAAGCCACTGCTGACATAATCTTCTCTGCACAACAGAAAACTCTCTCACAGAAAACATCACTGAATAACTTTAAATTATTTTTCTCATCATTCAAGATATCAAGCAAGCCAAATCTGCTTACAAACAAAGGCAAAAAAAAACTGAGATAAATTCCTGCAAATAACTTTCCAAGGTGGATTGAAGTTGCTAATGGCTACATTTGTCCAATCTTTAAAAATTTTTCTCTAGCATCAATTGTGTTAGATGATCTCCTGCAGTGAGCATGCAGAAAACTCCTGAAATTCTTGTAAAATCATTTTCATCTCTCTGGTATTAACCATTTGAGGCATTTCCACTTCCCTGCTCTGCTTCCTGTCACCTTTGAGAAATGGTTCTGATATTTCTTTCTTTCCCTCAGAAATTATTTCACAGCAAAAGAAATTAAAAAACCTGACAACAAACCCCGTAACTTTGTATCCTTTAAAACATGTTCTTCCAACTGCAGTAACAACCTCACTCTCGGGCATTTTCTATGAAACTGGTGGCTAACTCTCTTAATGCCCTGCAGCCTTGCCTCAAGCCATCAGCTCTCCCAGTCAATCATTAATCCCCAGGAAAAAAAAAAAAAAAAGCCCTAAGTCTTGGCATTACTGCTAAATACAAAAAGTTGTTAGCATAACACTTTATGGTGTCACTCACAGGACAAAATTTACAGATCGCTCTTCCAGTTTCTTCCTAATGTCGTGAAAATGCTAGCCGGAGGAGATCTCTGGAGACTTCTACTCCATTTTCATGCTCAAAGCAGGACCGTCAGTAACACAGATCCACTCAGCTATGGCTTCGTCTAGCAGAGTCTTGAAACCTTCTCAGACAGATTTCATGACAACGCTGGGCTGCACCTCCTGCCTGGTTAAAGAACCATTTGTTT
The DNA here is from genome assembly GCA_020746105.1 of Trogon surrucura. Taxonomy (NCBI): domain Eukaryota; kingdom Metazoa; phylum Chordata; class Aves; order Trogoniformes; family Trogonidae; genus Trogon; species Trogon surrucura. Next base: position 76,298,306 of record CM036620.1, on the reverse strand, counting down.
AAAACCCAGTCCGAGCCTCCCAACCTGCACTTTGTGCCCCTGCTACCTCCTCTGCCCGTTGCTGAGAAAGACCTGGGCTCTCTCATCTTTGCAGGTCCCTTTGGAGGAGCTGCAGGCTGCTGTTGGTTTACCAGTCCTGGCAAGCCCAACTCCCTCAACCACCCCTGCAGCACACCTACTCCAGCCCTGGCTGGCTGGTACCTCAATTTTCTTCATGTCCCTCTCCACCTGTGGACACAGTTTTCCAGGTGCAGCACCAGCCATGAGGAATAAACTTCCCCTGCTTGCTGGCGGTGTGGGATGTGACTGATCACAGCAAGAATGCATTTCTGGGTTACATTTTATGCAGTATCCATTGTCACCCCCAGGTCCTTCCCAGTGGGGCTGCTTTCTGGGCAGTCAGCTCCCAGCTGGTTTCTCCATCCCGAGAAGGGAGCCTTGTGCTTCCTTTTGCCAAACCTCATGGTGTTTCTTTCAGATCTTACTTCAAATTAATCCAGGTCCCCTGGGCAGCCACTCTGTCATTTGTCACAACAGACTCTCCCCCTGGTTTAGTAACATCCACAAATTATTCTTTTTATGCTGCTGGTCTTGGTAACACAGCTAGAGTGAAGAGACGGTTTAAATGTCACCCCTGGTGTGTTTGCTCATGGTAGATAGTTTGCGTAAATTAGAGTCTTCTTCTCTCCTTGCTGTGCTGCCTGCTGACCCAGTCCTGCAGCTGCATTAGCTCTGCCTTAATAGATTTCCCCGAAGAATTTCAATGCTGCAATATAAAGCCTAATTTTACAGTGATTCCTGAAATGAAAGTACCTCAGCGCCCAGCAGTCTGAATCATTCCTGGGACTGAGTTACCCTACAAGCTCTCAGAGCCATAAAATCTCTGCTGAGAGCAGCCATGGGCTTTTCCTGTGGAGATGTTTCTCCTCAAAGGATGAAGCAGTCTCTACATCTCTTAGTGCAAGGGTTTACTTAAATGTTTACCTTTTTTGGTTCCTTTGCCTGCAAAGAACAAGAATTTCCCTGCTTTTTTTCCTTTTCTCTTGGCAGAATGAGCTTTGTTTTCGACAAATATGTGAGAACAATTTTTCTGTCTTTTCCTTCCCACCTACCACGTCTCTTTCTCAAAGAGAAAGGTATAGATCACTGGCTTGAATAGGCTGCTGCTATGCTAGGAACAGTAAAATTATAATACTGACCTTAGTTTGTTTCCTGAAGTCAGGTGTAACTCCTTCTTCTCCTTCCCTTTCTGTCCCTTAAAATATATCTGTAGGTAGCACAAAGGAAGACGTGTTCATAATTCTGTTCCAGCAGAGAGTATGGTCTCTAAAAAAACAAATGCAGAAAAATCAGAAATAGGTTTAAAAAGTATCATTGCTATACTGGGAGAACTGCCAAAATGATGTGAATGGTATATAAAAGGTAAAACATTTAGCAAAATCCTCCAGTGCTCCACAATTCAGAGAAAAGGCGTCAGTGCCCAAGTACCTGCCCATGGGTTGTAGCGGTTAAATTCTCTACATTGGAGAGCACGGAAACATCAACTTTTTGGCCATCCATGGCCTCACAAAGATCGTAATTGCTGTGGGCTCGCTGCGGGAAGTGATCATAGAATCACAGAACATTAGAGGTTGGAAGGGACTTCAAAAAAATCATCTACTCCAACCCCCCTGCCAGAGCAGGATCCCCCAGGGCAGCCACACAGGAACGCGTCCAGATGAGTCTTGAAAGTCTCCAGAGAAGGAGACTCCACACCCTCTCTGGGCAGACTGTGCCAGGGCTCAGGCACCCTCACAGTAGAGAAGTTTCTCCTCATGTTGAGGTGGAACTTCCTATGTTCTAACTCAAACCCATTATTCCTTGTTCTCTTACTGGGCACCAGTGAGAAGAGATTGTCCCCTTCCTCTTGACAACCCACCCCTCAGATATTTCTATACGTCAATAAGGTCCCCTCTCAGCCGTCTCCTTTCAAGGCTGAACAGCCCCAGTTCTCTCAGTCTCTCTTCATACGAGAGATGTTCAAGCCCCTTAATCATCCTCATAGCTCTCCCTTGGACTCTCTCCAGTAGGACCCTGTCTCTCTTGAATTGGGGAGCCCAAAACTGGACACAGGATTCCAGGTGTGGTCTTGCCAGGGCCTAGCAGAGGGGGAGGAGAACCTCCCTAGACCTGCTGGACACACTTTTCTTAATGCCCCCCAGGATCCCACTGGCCCTCTTGGCCACAAGGGCCCATTGCTGTCCCAGGGACAACTCACTGTCCACTGGGACTCCAAGGTCTTTCTCCATGGGGCTGCTTTCCAGCAGGACATTCCCTAATCTGTCCTGGTGCCTGGTGCTATTCCTTCCCAGATACAGGACTCTGCACTTGTCCTTATTGAACTTCATCACTGAAAAGAGCCTGTCACCGTCCTCCTGACACTCCCCCTTGACATATTTATAAACATTAATGAGGTCACCCCTCAGCCTCCTCTTCTCCAAGCTAAAGAGACTCAGCTCCTTCAGCCTTTCCTCATAAGGGAGATGTTCCACTCCCTTAATCATCTTAGTTGCTCTGCGCTGGACTCTCTCCAGCAGTTCCCTGTCTTTCTTGAACCGAGGGGCCCAGAACTGGACACAATACTCCAGATCCAGCCTCACCAGGGCTGGAATTTCACATCTAATGGGAGTTTCCCTGTTGCCTACTTGCATACTGAGGCAGACTACATCCCAGATGGATGGTGTTTCTCCCTGTCCTCCTTCCTACAAATCAAAAAGGGCTTCTATTCCAGAGTTTAATAAATTATGGATTTGCAAACAATAATTAAAATAATCCACTTCTCTGCCTTCCTTGGTTCATCATGACCATTTCTTTCTGAACACAAACTGAGTGAGTGAGCAGGGCCAAGGATCTGAGCTCCGTGCACACCTGGACCCTCTGCTGACAAGTCATAATGTAAGTAAAAAACAGCAAGTTTTGGAAATTTTACTGTTCTCTCAATGCAGTTACTGTATTTATCCCTTTTTTTGGGCCTCATCCCAGACAAAGATTAAAAATGGGGCCAGCTTAGGCAGATGATTCATTTTGTATACAACCACGTGTCTCATTGACACGCCTGAAGCCGCATATACATAAAGCTTGGTGAATCAGGGTTGTTAACCTCAAAGTTGTTTCTCTGACCTTCCAAGTTTTCCTTGCCACAGATCTGACATGTATGCTGGTCTCATCTTCATTTTATCTCTGATATCAAACCTTCGTAAAGAAAGGTCAGTGGCATTTTGTAGTGTTTCCAAAGAGTAACACCTCGGGCCTCATCAAGCTTGCATTAAAATTCTCTTTCAATGACAAACAGGCTATCTAACCCCTGTCTTTGAGTAAATCTAGGAGCCAACATAAACTATTTCTATTGACAGCTATAAAAATGAGCGGAGGCCAAAATCTTTCACATTCTTGCTTTTGTCCTCCCTTGAAATTACTGATTGAATGTCCCCTCTTTTGAGCAAAAGCTGAAATATGGATTTTCTTTTCATCATCGCCACTTGCACAGCTGCATCAGTCATTAAGCTGTCCTAAAGATCTGTTACCCAGGAACTAGATGCCAGGTATTTGTCGTATCCTGAGGTGAGTTGTGGCAAGGCATAAACTGATCACACGGTTCACGCCTTTGAAACCCAAATGAAAGAACATCATTTGTCATCAACCCTAGGAACAGAAAAGACTAAATCAATTCTGGTCTAAATGTGTTGTGGAGTGAAAAGATATTAAAAAAAAAAAAAAAAAGCCAAACAAACGAACCATAGATTAATTAATCAGAGACAAAAAAAAAAATTACTTTTGAATGTAGAGCATAACATGGCGAAAAATTTCTTCAGTCAACCAGTGCCTTCCCTATGCATTTAAGGAAACTGCATGCTGGAACTACAACCCCAAATACATTAGGCTCCATATAAAATTATGGTTTTACTCCTACTTAATCTATTGAAAAGTCATTCCAGAACTACAGCTCTCTGCAGGTTAACTTCCTTCAAAGAACCAGGTAAAATGTAGCCATAGTCCTTCTAAAGTTATTTGCATTTCTGTCAGGATAGATGTTTGTCGTGCACACCTATTAAAGTTCTTGATGTAGGTACAAAGTCCCTTTTATGTCATCGTGTCAATATAGTCTCATTCCTCTTAAAATACAGTTTTCTAGGTTAAATGAACAAAGCTATTACATTTCTTCTTTTTTTTTTAATAAGATATGTTCTCCATCATATATTACAATTTAAGTTCATCTTTCTTGACTATGCATTAATTGGACTGTATGTTATTCTAAATGAGATTTTACAGTACCATATAATTCCCAGTTTCTGCTGGAAATACCTTCTGTGAGATACCCTCATTCTCATTTTTGTTCTCATTATTATCTTGGAGACCCAGAAAACCTAAGATAAACATCTAAAACCAAGTCTTCCTTTTTCTGTATTCTTGTTCTGCATCCCTGAGTGAATTATATTACATTTTGTAGCACTGAATTTCATTCAACTGCTGTTGCTCTGCTCTTTGTTGTCACCCAGGTCCTCCCTCATGTTACCTTGTCCTCCTCCTTGCACAATGTCTTCAGCAAGTTTCACTCCCATCATTTCAAATTTTTGTGCTAGGAAAAGTGGTTGAAAGTTAAATATCCTTGATCTAAAGGTGTGTCTTTGTACTGCTCCAATAGTAGCATCCCTCCTACTTGATAGCTCAGGTTTCAACCAGACAACCTGTTCTCTTCTAGGAGGTTCTTTCTCTCCTGCATGATTTCTGTACTAACCTCCAACTTCCCCAGCTGGTAGTTACAAATATTTAATGAAGTCTAAATACATTAATACTATCATTATCTGAAAAAAAAATAAAAAATCTATCTAAAAAAACCCTAACCTATACAGCATTATATTCTATGCAGTAAATCCATTTTCATTTTTTTCCCTTTATCTCCATGTTTTGAATTATTTCACCTTCTGAAGAAATTTGAGTCTTCCTTGCTATGACAACCAGGTTAGAAATCATAATATGCTCAGCACCATGTTTTGCCTTTTTAATGTATAAGTTTTATGTCACAAGTACTTAGCATTACCTTTGTCATGCTTATGCTAAACCCTCAAGTTCATGTGTGAGTTTTGTCTGAAATCTGGGATGAAGACTAATTAGCCCCTTAATTTAATTCTTGTAATTCTTTAGACCTGCGCTTGCATATCTGATTAATGTGTTATATAAAATAATATCAAATACCACATGCTACGTGTTATTTATTATAAAAAACGGAAAACTCCTGCCATTTACATGATACTGCTGTAGTACGGGCCTTATAGTGTGAAGTCTAGAGCAGGATTCAGTTGTCTAATGAATTATTTCAAACATAGGTATCTGAGATGCTGTAGGTAATCTCAAAAAGCTCAGAGCTTTCTGAGCTCAGGACTTACAGAAGACCTTGGTTCCTCTGGAACAGTTGTTGCAGGGCATGTGCAGTACCCTAAAACATGTATAATTGTGGGGGTATCCGACTGAAGTTCACTCTTATTTTACTGATTTTAGCCTAGAAAGGTGAAATGAAAATTGGAGCTGGCAACAAGGACTACATTAGATTAGTTCAGCTTAGAAACAGGATTGGTATTTCTTTGCAGGGAGTTTTACAGGTCAAGGCGGTGCCACCATGTGAATAAAGGATATCTCTGGAGAAGGCAAGGCTTCAAGCTAGCTTTGGGCAGTCTGACCCTGTGCTAACTTAAGTATACTCAGGCTTTCTTGCTTTCTGATACTGAGCAACAAAGCCAGCAGGGCTCGAGGACTGGAGCTCGGTGAGAAGTTTCAGCAGAATGATGCCTGGGAGAAAACTCTCCCCCTTGGTTGTACCATCTCAGACTTTCAGAGCTATTCATTTGGATTTTGGCTTTCTTTGGAGCACAGGGGCAGAGAATCAGATGCTTGCCTGGTCAGAACCAGCATTATGACTTAGTCCCTTGCCTATTGCAACAGCCTCAGATATTACATTTATTTCCATTTCTCCTGCTTCCATTTCCCAAGTTTGGTTGCCTGAAGAGATGAATGCTTGAGTTCAATGTCACCCGGGAGAATCTAAGTAGGACGCAATGATTTGCCATTCACAGCAAGCCAGATTAGATGATCTTATCACCCCTTCTGGCCTCAAACTATGAAACCGTATGAAAATGATAGAAAAAAGGACTTCCCTGTACGATCAGGAACAAAAAAGAAAAGCTTCTCATTCAACTGCAGGTAATGATTTTGACATCGTCTCTGAACTCTTGGCTTTGCAGATGCCAGAAGCTTAACAACTCCAGGAAGTTTTGATCTCTGATTCCAGCTTTTATCTGTGGAGGTGGGAGGGAAGGAAGCATTAAGTGCAGAATTACCACAAAAGGGCTGCTTGAATCAGCAACTTTTAGCTCTTCTGCTGTGATTGTAATTGATCTCAAGTAACAGATTAACAGGGGAAAAACACCACATCATGACCAAACTGCCACCTAACCTTGGATTTTGCATGAAGGGAGGAATGTTGCCTCCAAGTTTTATAGTACTGGGCTCTTCAATGGAGGAAAAATAGTGTAAGAAATTACTTGGTTTAATAACAACTGTACTGAAAGAGGAAATTATTAATTGCAGCAGAAATTACAAATATATTATCTCAACAGACCTGTAAAACTAAATGAAATTGTAACATAATTGCTCTAGGTTTTCCATTATTTCAATTAATTTTGCTTTCATGTTCACTGATGCTATTGCCATGCTGTAGCATTGTGCTTTGAACATGTTCTTGCCCTGCTCCCTGAGGTCTGCTGGGGTAATGTCTCTGGCATAGAAGTCAGAACTCTCTAATTAATTGCTTCTTTTATCCCTCAATTAGAACTATGCTAATTTCCTTCAACATCATTATTATATAGAAATCCACACCTTCAGCTCCACTTTATTCTAGTATGTTGATGTGGAAGATGGAAGTCATAAGAGCATCAGTATAGGATGTTCTTATGATTTCCATCACGGGTAGCAATAAGCTTGTATTACTAGACTGCATCGTTTTCTAAGGCTTTAAGCAACTAAATTTTCTGGTAATTCCACAAATTTCTGCATAATTTATCCCTTTCTGGTGGGAGCCTAGACCAACTGTTAATAAACCTCAGTAGCGGAAAGCTCTTCCTCAGCTGTTGTATGTCACTGGCTGATATAAGAAATTTTTGCCTAAAGAGAAATAATCAAAGACACGAGAAGGATATGACATCAAGTCTTCTTTTAAGTAGTTAATTTCTGATGCTTCCTACCAAAGTAAGAAGAGACTTAATAGGTTTTCAAAGTTCAGGTTTATTTCTGTCCAAGGATGTCATTGTTAGATGACCATGTAAGTTTTTTTTTCAATACACGTTGAATTTTTTTTCCTTATCCTGAGGTTGAAATGTTTATTTTAAGAACAAAACGTTGAAATGTGGAAGGTCAAACATAGAGGAGGGTAGTCAGTTCAGGAAGTAAAGCTGCCTATTTAGAAATTAAAGACCAAACATGCTTTAAGGCAAATGACTTCTTGAGACAAAACAAATTTTAGTCTCTACTTATTTTCTTATTTCTTTATGGTTGCCATAAGAATATTTTAATAACCTCTGTAGAGTTTAAAATTATGCAGGTAATTGCTTTAAGTAATTTTAGTGCTATTAATGATAACAAACCTCTTGCGTGAAATACTTTGCTAAGCAATGATCAGCAAAAAAGGGTGAAGATCTTTTCAGTGCAATTTTGGATTCTTTTTATAGGTGAACTGAAGTGAGAATATAAATTACATTACCTATAAAATAAAAGGTGTGGAGGTAATCAAACACCCACCATGTCAGTCTTGCATTGATTCATGCAGAAAACACATTGGCACTTTTACTAGCTCTGTTTCTACCATTCAGCAGCCTGTATGTGATCTCTGAGCTCACCTCTCGATTGCACTAATAATGTTTAAATTGCATCTTTATTCATCGCAGCACATTTATAATACCTGAAACCAAACTCCTCCCAAATTACTCGGAAGACACTCAGAGGAACAAGTGTGTATAAGTCTTGCACACCTTGCTTTCATTTCTTTTCCTGACCTTCATGATTATGGCTACAAAATCATTTCCTACTTTTTGGCTCCGCTTCATGAAAAATGTGTCAGAAAAGTTACTCTCAGGGAAGTTACTTTGGAAAAAATAAGTCACACAAAAGCTTGAATGTCCCAAGTGAACCATCCTATAACTTATTTCTCTAGGACACTGTGTCCTGTCCCGTGAGTTATGAGAATCATTACTCCCTGAATAAACAAAAAGAACTCACATTTTTCAGGCTTTTTAAGGGAAGTGAGTGACATAGGCCCAGAATAATGTCACCGATTTTTAACCAGCTAAAATTTGGACAGGTTAACTGGGCACGTAATCTAGGGGCCAACCCACTCCATAATAAAACAGATGCAACATATTGGTCTATGGAGGTGCTGATCTCTCATTATCATTAAGAAGGATGCGGCTGGCTGTCAAAAATACATTTCCACCAAGATATTAAATGAAATATTAGAAGACGCTGCTGTAGACTGAAGCACCATCACTGCACCAGGGCTGCACAGCACTGCTCAAGCTGTTTCATGTCTTCATGGCATCCTTGTAACCTCTGCCTGAGGCAGATCAGTGCCCAGTAAGTGGCTCTGCTCTCCCACAAGCAAACCCCAGTTTAAACAGATCCTGGATATTTTAGGGCTTTGGCTTTAAAATCTGACGGAAACTGGAGGTTATTTTTCTCCCTTTCTTTATTTTATGTATTCCTCAACTCTAGGAACTGTTGGCCCTAAATCCAGAAGGGATCTTCTAGTGCTACCCTGTTTGGAGGCATATGTGAAACAAGCTGGGTAACAGTTGTCAAAGTAGCTTGGAAAAAGGAAAAGAGAAAAAAGATGGTCTTAGCTAACAAACACATCACATCGCTGTGACTGTTAAACCTCTGCTACACTCTGGGACGTGCTTTAGGTGAGTAGTGCTGGCCCAGCCAGTCTACAATACTCATGCCTTGCCGAACCAAAATGTTAGAGAAAGCTTCTTCCATTTTTTCTTATTGTGAGCCATTTCTCTGTGGTAAAGCAGATCAGAATAGCATTTCAAAGCCTGCTGTTTACAGTTTAAAATAGGAATTTTCTTCTCTGCCTTTTTCCCCCCTATTTATTTTTTCACCCCTCTGGACAGTGTTTCAAGGTGGAAACAGCTCTCTTCCAAACAGCTTGAAGGAAAAAAAAAAAAACAAACCCCAACGATCTCTTTCTTTGCCATTCTACTCAACTAGCAACATCGATTTTTTAGCCATTAGCTTTTGTGAGCTGAATGTTAATCAGCCTGCACAACATAAATAATGATGATGGATGCTTTCCAGGTGCACTTCTGGATAGCAAAGTGTTATTTCTTTCCACAGCCTAGCTGTAACAGCTCCTACCTACAGGGAGATGCCATTTGGCACATATCCATGCATTACTGTGCTACCCTTTCACTGAAGCTCAACGTATGCAGTAACCTCAGTACAAAGAATTAATGGCTAATCAGTGTGATTTGGGGATTTCCCCTTCCTTTTCTTATTTATTTTTGGTGTAGGAAGAACTGTATTCTTGTAGTTTTCCCTCCTGATCTACTCTCATTGAACTCAACAGCCAAAATATCTTTTGGGGTCTTTAGTTGCTTTAGTTCTAGGGTGCGGTTTTTTTTTTTTGCTAAAAAGCTTTGACCCTTGAATATTTGCCACCTGAAGGTGTTCCTGACTTAGGCAAGCAGCCCCTGGGAACATCACAGAGTCATTTGCATTGAATAAGAGGGGGGAAAAAATGATTGAAATTTTTCAAGATATCCCTTTCACTCTTTTCTCCAGCAAAATTCTCAGCCCTAAATGAAAGCTGAGTAAGATATACAAGTAATGACTCAACAGTCCCTCATTTTAAATATTTATACCTCTGTGAAAGCAAGCAGTCAGTGAAGAATTACTAGGTGTTTTTCTTCCTCTTGTTCATATCCAAAATGGTAGATATCTTGCTTCAGAATAAGGCATTGATAGATCAAGCTAAACATCCTGCTAAAGCATTGCTCAGTCTCATTTGAGAATTAATTAGGCTGAGCTGCAAAGCATTATCCCAGACAGCACTGACTGGCAAGTAATCTGACCAAACTCTGTTGGATGGGTACTTCCCAATGCAGACATGTTTTCCAACAGAACAGCTTCTCTTAGAAGAACGTAAGACGAGATGTTCCTGTCACACCTGTTTTCCAGGGAGAGATCTGAGTGAGCACTGAGACATAAGTCACAAATAGTCTCCAGAGGTAAGACAAAGGACTTGTTCGAGAAACCTGATCCTGAACAGAGAAGCAATAATGTCTGTGACAAGGACTAATAGAGATGTGCCTAGACCTTCTGCATATGTTCTCCTTGAAGAGACAGAAAAAGACCTTCCAACCCCAAAAGGCTATGTTTAATAGAATATAAGCCAGAAGAGTTAATTTTTGTAACAGAGAAAGCCTAAAGAGAGTAGGTTAATTAGTATCGAAATAAATGGAGCAATGCGTTGCTTTCTCCATGCCTTCTGCACCTTTGCCCAGTGGGTCCTTGCTGAGAGTTCTGGGACTCCAGGCAAATGACAAAACTCTGGCTAAGGTCTAGATAACTGAACAGGATGTGGAAAAATATTAGATATGACATAAGTAATGAGTACATTAAATAGCAATGCAAGAAACCAATAAAGTTACAGATAGTGCTGTGAGGCATGGCCAAATTAAGTAACTGCCAGGAACACCAGGGACCTTTTGGGGAGTCAAGGCTAGCCAAAGCCAGCAGCAATACCTGGGGAACTAGATCAGCAACACTGTGCAAAGATGAAATTGCCTACATATCAGAAATAGCAAATAATCGTGTCAGAAATAGCACGTTTGGGTATGGACATAAAAAAAACGTGTGACCAATGCAAAAGAAGTAATTAGGCATGGCTCAGTTACTTGGGAGGGAGTTAAAGAATCATGGAATGGTTTGACGACATTCACAGCTTCTCCTGGCAACTTGTTCCAGTACTTCCCCACCCTCACAATGAAGATCTTCTTCCTTATATCTAATCTAAAACTAGGAGGAGAATCATCTCCCTCAATCTGCTGCTGAATGAGGGTGAAAAGAGAAAATGGGAGGGAAGTGGGAAGAAAATCACAGAATCACAGAATGTCAGGGGTTGGAAGGCACCTCAAAAGATCATCTAGTCCAGCCCCACTGTTAGAGTGGGATCCTGTAGAGTAGGTCACACACGAATGCATCCAGGCAGGCTTTGAATGTCTCCAGAGAAGGAGACATTCATGCTATCAAGGTTGTTTGAAGTCCCTACAAGCAGCCCTGTTCCCCATCACAGTTCCTGATCAGCAGTTTGGGGCATGACAATAAACTGCATAAAGGTGCTTTCCAGGCAGGATGTGTCTTAAGTAGAAGTTGATATCTCACGGATTGAGGACATTTGCTTCCATTTCCAAGCCATCAGATCATTCCCATTTCTCTCCTCTGGCCTTTCTGGAATGGGTGTTCACACGATTTGTATGTGGAAATACACGAATCATTGATCAGCTGGACAAAGCTAGTTCTGATGGCATGAGGATCTGAATGCAAAGCTATTCCCAAACATCTTCACACCCCAATGAGCTGTGATCCACTACACTGCATTTTCTTCACTGCACATACAATGTTTTCCTCCCTCTCTCAGCCTTGATACACTCCCTGCTTTCTATTAACCAGCACAGCCTCAAGCAAGGCAAAAACAGCAGCACTTCCAGCTTTATGTCAGACGTAACTTACCTTACAAAGGAGGAACTCCATGGCCGTATTGAGATTCCTCATGCCTATATGAGCTGACTTTACCTAAGGAAAAATGGCAGTGGTAAGACAGAGAACCATCCTACCAAAATGGCTCTGTTTCCAAGTTAGTTTTCCCTTTTTTTTTTCTTTTTTTTTCCTGATTTTCAATTGGAAAAAATAACCAAGCTGAGTGGTGAAGCATTGTAAACAGAATATAATAACTCTCAGTTTATAGACACGTGAAAGCACTGGTAATTTTCCTCTACTTGCTCTGGAAATAAGACAGAGAAACAATAAGGTCTGGAGGTAAGATTGAAAGTACCAATAATTATTTTTTTTCTATCCACTGAGGTTTTAGTTTGAACCTGACAGTCATCATTGACTCAGGTGCCACTTGAGCAGGCATTCTGGTGTTATTTGCAGGGACATGTGGTTTGATGTGGCCTTTTGTGAATAATTACACAATGGTGTAATTTACAGCATTAGCCTGGCACACTCAGTGTGTAACAGGATACACACAGCAGTAAGGCACAGTGTGGAGAGAAGGAAATCAGAAAAATACAACACTGCCTGGGCAGACTCCCTATAAAGGTAGCAGCTGAGAAGCTGGGCACGCAAACCACGTGAGATCCACTCCGACAACCTGAGGAAGGTTATCCTCACCTTAGAAGCTCATTTGAATTCTGACAGCCAAATTAACCCTGGGCACTGTTCCTTTTGAAAGCAGAACTTCAGCATTTATGAAACTACAGTAAGTTTATCGACATTTGAGTTCTTCAACTCTATCCATTAAATCTTTCCACCAAGAGTCATAATGGTGATGGCTGTCATTATCGTTACTTGTCATCACAGTAGCAGCACTCTGCATGCACCCAGGAGCCCAGTCAATTGTACTGCAATGTTTAGCCCTAACTTGTATTGATCCTTCAGCTCCAAGTCTCAAATCAAAAGCTGTTTCTGAGATTTTCTAGCTTGTATGGATCAAAAGCAAAAGAGAGCTCTGGGCTGCATTAGAGTCACCCTTCTGCAGGGAAGCTCTGAAGGGCAATTTTAAACTTACAGTTCATGGATTGACTTAAGACATCTTCCACAGCTTACTCTGTCAGTCAGAGCAGAGACTTTGGTTCTCATAACACTCCATCTGAAGATCACCTGAAGCTGACAGAAGGTCTCGTGCACATGCTGGCCGTGCACCAGGTTCAGGCTTCAGAACAGGAAGAAGCAGAAAGACCTGGCCAACCTGGGAACTGACCAGCCCATCTTCTCTGGTGCATAAGGGCTCAGGTGACATGGCTACACGACCACTATGGGGCAAGGTGGTTCAAACTCCCTTCACCAGCAAATGTGCACTGGGCTCAACTTCCTGGGATTCTGGCATACTCTGTAAGAGATTGCTGATAGATAGAAAAGAGAGCTGGAGCATAGAATCATAGAATGGCTTGCTTTGGAAAGTGCCCTAACCATGATCTCGTTCCAACTCCCCTGCCATAGTCAGGGATGCCTCCCACCAGACCAAGTTGGTCAAACCCCATCCAACCTGACCTTGAAAACTTCTCGGGATGAGGCATCCACAGCTTATCTGGGCAACCTGTTCCTGTGCCTCGACACCCTCACAGCAAAGAATTTCTTCTTAATACCTAGTCTGAATCCTCTTTTAGTTCAAAAACATTATCCCCTCATCCCACCAGTATACTTGCTGATAAAAGAGTCCCTGCCCATCTTTCCTGTAGCCCTCTTTAAGTACTGGAAGGCAGCTATAAGGTCTTCCCAGAGTCTTCTCTTCTCCAGGTTGAGTAATGTCAACTCTCTCAGCCTGTTCTCACAGGGGAGGTGCTCCAACTCCCTGGTCATCTTCATGGCCTCCCCTGGACTTGTCATAACAGGTCCATGTACTTTTTATGTTGGGGAACCCAGGACTGGCCACAGAACTGCAGGTGGGGCCTCACAAGAGCGGATTAGAGGGACAGCAAGCCACAGCTCTCTCACAACTCCTAACAGGACTTAGGACTAGGGTGTAAAGTCATTTGCCCTCCCACCATGGTCCATGATTGGATTCTTGCCCACATGGTGACACAGCTGTACCCTTCAACAGCACACAGCTCCACAAGCTTTGGAAGCGGAATGATGGAAGTTTAAATTCCTGAGGCTGAAAAGAAAATGACCACAAACCAACACACCGCTTCTGAGTCAAATACTCTTATTAGACTCCATGTTGAAGGCAGACATCACTGTCACCTGTTGTCTTTTTAAAGAAAAAAAATACGGCCAGTTTTCTATGCTTAAAAGACAGTAATTCAACGCTTACAAAAAAAATAATTAACAGCCTAGATGAAAGGTGTGATTTTGTCCAGCAAATGTTCCTTCAAAGAGGCAGCTAATCAATGACTGCAGGTAGACACCAAAGTCAGGGAGATATATATAGGCTCAGACTGGACTCAGATATTTCCCTTTACCTGTCAGCCTGATGGGTGCTCATGAATATCATTTTCTAGTGCATTATTTTCTCAGGTCACCATACAGAGAACGTAGGTACCGAGCTCAGCCTTCTGAAACCCTCCATCCCAAACATCTGTACATTCATGTCTTCTTACTTGGTATTAGATTTCACCAAATTTTTATTGCCCATTTCTTAGTGGGGCAATACTTCTTCAGAAGTGACTGAAGTATTGTCCACATATTCCTTATTTTTATGCATATAAATTTTAAAGCCAAACATCTGCTTGCACATTATTGCATTTCCATGATACTGTCCATTCATAAAAGAGAAAAGTGACTCAGACCTGTGAAATCATTTGTTGGCATTTCCTTGTTTCTAGTCGCATACTTTGACCAGTAGTTCACAAACAATCGTTACTGAGCATTAAGCGCCTCCCTCTGCACCCCTAAACAGAGTTGAGGTTGTTACTAACATATGCTTAATGTGTGGCCCTTTTTACTGCAAGTGGGCCAACGTGTATGGAATAGCTTTGAAAACTGCAACAAACTATAAGGTGATCACCAAATATTAATGAAATCCCCCTACCACACACATTTAAAATAATCTGTAGAAGATTTGACAGGTCTATAAAAAGAAATATTTCATTAAAGCAGTAAAGCTAATTGTCTGAAAATGTTGTAAAGTAAAATAAATGAGAATTCAAATTAATTCTTCATTAAGTTTCGATAAAGACTCTGTCCTTGAGCTGTAAATTCAGGGCATTCCTTTTCAAGGAAGCCACTAGTAACATGGAAGCCCTGATGGCTGCTTGAGAAATGTATACGATGTACCACAGATGGAATATTTTCTTACATATCCCACTGTTACCACACTAGTCTTCATGGAGGCCACCCACCCCCAGACTCTATTGGAGGTTCTTCTCGTCTCTCATGTCACTCTGCTGAGTGACAAGTCAGAGCTGATGGCCTTGCATGCACAAGGATGAAATAATGTGGCCAGGACCATGAAGAGCGGTGGCAGCAGGAAAAGGTGTGCCCAAGTACACAGTAACTTCACAGAATCACAGAATCACAGAATGTTCAGGGTTGGAAGGGACCTCAAAAGGTCATCTAGTCCAACCCCCCTGCCAGAACAGGATCACCTACAGTAGAGCACGCAGGAACGCGTCCAGGCGGGTTTTGAATGTCTCCAGAGACTCCACAACCTCCCTGGGCAGCCTGGGCCAGGGCTCTGTCACTCTCACAGGGAAAAAGTTTTCTCAAATGTTTTTGTGGAACCTCCTACATTCCAGCATGTACACATTGCCCCTTGTCCTGTCATTGGACGTCACTGAAAAGAGCCTGGCTCCATCCTCCCGACATTCCCCCTTGATATATTTATAAACATGAATGAGGTCACCCCTCAGCCTCCTCTTCTCCAAGCTAAAGAGATCCAACTCCTTCAGCCTTTCCTCATGAGGGAGATGTTCCACTCCCTTTATCATCTCTGTGGCTGCGCTGGACTCTCTCCAGCAGTTCCCTGTCCTTCTTGAACTGAGGGGCCCAAAACTGGACACAATATTCCAGATGTGGCCTCACCAGGGCAGAGTAGAGGGGCAGGAGAATCTCTCTCGATCTACTTGCTACTCCCCTTCTAACACACCCCAGGATGCCATTGGCCTTCTTGGCCATGAGGGCACACTGCTGCCTCATGGACATCCTGCTGTCCACCAGGACCCCCAGATCCCTTTCTCGCACACTGCTCTCCAGCAGGTCAGTCCCCAACCTGTACTGGCACATGGGGTTATTCTTTCCCAAGTGCAAAACTCTACACTTGCCCTTGTTGAACCGCATGAGTTTTCTCCCCGCCCAGCCCTCCAGCCTGTCCAGGTCTCTCTGAATGGCAGCACAGCCTTCTGGTGTGTCAACCACTCCTCCCAGTTTTGTGTTATCAGCAAACTTGCTGACAGTGCTCGCTAATCCCACATCCCAGTCATTGATGAATATATTGAACAGCACTGGCCCCAGCACTAACCCCTGAGGGACCCCACTAGACACAGGCCTCCAACTGGACTCTGCCCCATTGACCACAACTCTCTGACTTCTTCCCTTCAACCAATTAGCGACCCACCTCACTACTCAGTCGTCCAGACCACACTTCCTCAGTTTACCTATGAGGATGCTGTGGGAGATGGTGTCAAATGCTTTGCTGATATCCAGATAGACTAACTTGTGTCTAACACCCACTCCAACGTTTCATCTCACTGCCTTTAGCTATCTAATGGCAAAGGTGGTCACCCGAATTCCTCATGGCCAATAAAGCAGACAGGTATTTCCACAACGAACTTCATTTGTTCATACTCAATCAAATATAGGTATCTTTAGAAAAAGGTCTTTTGTTGTTCTTGGGATATACCCATCTCCCTTTACTAACTAGAAAGAAATCTGAAACTAGAGACATAGATATTACACAGTTAGATGAGCACTACCCTACCCCAAGGTTCACCTGTAGGCTCTTCAGTAAGAATTACATTCCTCTCTCCTTACATAAGGTAGGCATCCATGTATTTCCAAACAAAACTAAAGGTATAGTAAAGCCATTGTACAAAGGAATGAAATTATAATTACCCTTCTACAAGAGAGTGAATCTGAAAAAGGAAAAGCTGTAGAAAAATGTTTTGAGGATAAGATGTGGATGGAGAAGTCCTCTTCTGGGATGAGGCTTGCCCTGTCTGGCAAAGAGAGAGCTGAGAAGATATGATCCCTCTTGGTTCATTCCAAGAGTCAGACAGAAGTACTCTGAAGCTGAAGGATAACACTTACAAAAAAGAAAAATTTGTATAAAATTGGACATTAGTATATTTAAACCGGCACTTAAAAACAAGTTCCATTAAATCGAGTCCCAGCTGGAGCTTAAAGAGAGAAAAATGAACTCATTAAGACAGAGCTTCATACTATTTGAGAGGAGAGCACGAGGTGCTGGTTTTGATTACAAGTGACTTGACCCACAAGCCCCCTTCCAACCTTATGTTACTGTGTACTCCAATACTGTCACTGCTTTCATCATTGCAAGTGGAAATTGAGGGCACTCAGCACTGACTGGTCCCAGATCCCAGTGCCGCAGAGAGCTCTAAGGCTCAAATTTGCTTTTTTCAGTTGCTCAAAGTATTGACTCCACAGAATCAGAGAAAAGCCAGCTGGGCATGGCATCGCTTGGCCCTGTCCATTTCTTCAGAAATAATTTCTCAGAAAACATCTTTCCATTTTACAATGGACTCCCAGGAAAAGTCCTGCATTAGCTGTTTCATTTTTTTCCACCTGCTCATGCAAACACGTTTTAGCTGGTAATGACTCAGGCTGCAGTGGCTCCCTTTGGAAGGATTACAATGACAGCAAAAGAAGCTGCAGAAAACTGTGACAATTCCCTCTTCCCCCAGCTGATTTGGAGTAGCAAACGCTTACGTTAAAATGTACAAATGGCTCTGCATGCAATTTTAATATGGTTATCATATGAGAAAAAGAAAGACCATCTGTGGAAGCTAGAAGATCTTAATGGGAGATTTAATTGACTTCATTTATCTAAAGGGAGATGCATGTGTCTCAGGACCTCCAAACCAGTTAGGCAGACACCTTTGCTGTGCTAGAATTGATGGTTTGCTCGATGGAGGGTGCAGCATATCTGAGAGATTGTAGCTGTCATATCCCACTCTGAACAGGAAAATGCAAAGTTATAAATCAACGTTATCACCAAGACAACGATTAAGGACAGAAAGTAATATTTTAGCACAAGAAATGGATGAATGACTGCTGCAAGACCCAAAGGTCTCAGACCATAAAACAAATAACTGTGATTAGGCAGATCAAAAGTCTTTAACTTCTCCAGGGCCATAAGGACCAAATTAAACTCCAAACTATTTAGGAAATGGCTTTCATAACATTTCTTGTTATGAGCATCTTGGCGGATGTTCAGGAAGTTCATTAGGAAACAGCAGCAGCAAATCCACTTTATAGAGTCCAAAAGATCAGATTACTTTGAATTTAGTGTGTCAGAGGGAAAGTCAGCAGCAGAGAGGACTGTGGTTTTAACCGAGCATAATCCGTCCAGGCACAGCTGGTTGCCTAGAAAAGGTTCCAGTCCTTGCACATTCCATCCTATACAGTTGCTTTATCATCACTTACCTTTTTTTGACTTCATTTTCCTTTTGCCTACATGTAAGAATATCATCACCACACTTTTGCAAAAATCCAGTTTGTCCATTTTCAAGATGTCTGTGTAAGGGAGAGAGAGGTAATCCCCAAGATTTTTTTTCAGATTTTTTTTTTGATTAACATTCAAATTTTCCAACTTGAAATAGTATTTTCTTCAGAAAGTTACGTTACTTTCTGGTTACCAAATATTGAGAAGAGAATGACTGAAATAAGACTTTTTTTTTTTTTCCCAGAGTGACAAAAATAATCATTTTAATTGGCATGAAGAGCTTGACCTCCTTTCACCTTGTCCATTTACCCCAGAACTCCCCAGCTGAATGCACACAGGTAGCTCCTGAGGGCAATAATAAGACTCGGGGCACCCAAGCGATGCCAAAATGAATTGGTACAGAGACCCTGCTCCTCACTCACTGCTCCCAGTTATTTTCTGAGAGTTTTCTGCCCACTGACACAGCTCCACAGGAAATGTAGCCAAGTACAAAGTGAT
This sequence comes from Trogon surrucura, assembly GCA_020746105.1. Lineage (NCBI taxonomy): Eukaryota > Metazoa > Chordata > Aves > Trogoniformes > Trogonidae > Trogon > Trogon surrucura. The sequence continues at coordinate 76,279,375 of CM036620.1, read as the reverse complement.
TTGGTGATGGAAATAACAAAAGGAGTCCAGAGTCTCCCAGAGCCTCCCGGAACGTGCTGTAAAAGCCACGTAGATTGCAAAAGGCACAAACATCTTCCCCGAGTTTTTCATAGTTTAAATCACTATAGATAGAACACAGATGAGCACAGCTGCCCCTCTGCCCACGCCTGGGCTTCACTTTAGGTCTCTATCAGATGGAGCTTGCTTACTTTGTACAAGAACTTTTGGTTTCGATAAATGGAAGTGCAATGACCTACAGACACTTTCACTAGGAGATAAGGTTGGTGATGGGTCAGTGCAAGCTGAAAGCAAAGTAACCAGAAAGGTCAAGAACAGCTTGTTCATTGATCTCGTTCAGTCAAAAGGAGATGGAAGATCGTCCTGCCTGGGGACATCTCCTAACGTGATATTTAGTGTGATTCATCAACTGAAGGGGGAAAGCAGGTGATGAGGGATCTCCCCTGCATCTTTAAGAAATCTTCCGTGCTCTTGCCCATATTATTACAGTCCATTTAGTGTTTGTTATACAAGGTCTTCCTTGCAAAAAAGCAAAGATATGTTTCTCACATTTAAGAAATATTAATATGCAAATATACATGTATTATCTCAAAGAGTACAGCTGTGCTCTAACAGCTTCCCTCAGCACCAGTTACCAAAATTCATTCTCTTGAGTTATAAATTTTTTAATCACTGATGAGCTGGTTTAGAGTTCTCTTTTTCAGAGCTATTGAGATGGCAAGGTGAGACGTTCTTTGCTGGGACTGCTACGTTTTATCCTGAGCCATGAACACTATATAGGTGAAATAGCAGCCAGAAGGAGGCTTATAGACCTCTTTAATTCTTCAGCCACTCTTGAAAAAATAAGAGCAGCTTGGGAAGGTACAGATTTGCTCTGCAGTGCCAGAGTATATCATCTCAGCTTAGATGACAGGAGGGAAGAGGAGATCCTCACATCATTTAACCAGGACTATATCCAGCCAGACATGACTGACTTGTTTAAAGCTATTTTTATACTGAACAGCTGCACTTTGGGGTGAGTGTTACCACCCTGGTCTCTGGTAACCCAGGCTGGTGACCCACTGAGTGGGCTGTGTCACTCCTGCAAGGTACATGAGAGGTGGATGGGGTGTATTCAGATCTCTCCCCACGATGGAGGGAACACAACTGAGGTGCACAAGAGACAGGACCCTGGAAAACCTTGGTCTGATAGCATCTACTTTGCCCAGACATCTGGAAATCAAACTTATGGGTTTCAAACAAGTACAGCATCAAAACTCAGTGCAGTGCAGAAATTTTGAGTATTTAATCACAGACAAATATTCTTCTTCATCCAAACAAATATTACTGTTAAATCATCTTTAAACAATGCGGCACCCAATGCTTGCACGCAGCAAGCACTGCCACACACGGACTGCAGCAGGGAGGTACCAAGCCTGCTTTCAATTTAAATGCTTGCTATCAAGCCAGTTTTCAAAAAAAAAACCCTACCACACTCTCAAAAAATAGCTTCTCCGACCCTGCTGGAGGTTTTTTCTGTGTAATACACTACCCTCTGCTGCTCGTACATGCTAATTACAATGCAGTGTCAATATTCTTGTGCTTCTGAGCTCTACAGGAGAGATATCCCGGCATTAAACTCAAAGGGTGTGATTTATTAATTACTGCAATCTAAAGGAAGTGGTGGCTTGTCTGTTTGTGATAACTGGATTTATTTCAAAGCCTTATTTAGATCCTATCTGAACATTGAGATTTATTTATTTTCCTCCGTCTACACTGAACCAGAATTTGTTCTGCACAGCATTCAAGGCCAAAGACTTTCTGCAGCAGATTTTTACAGGGCAGCTAATGGAGCCACAAACAGCAACACTTGCAAAAATTGTTTGCAAAGTGTTTTTCCAGTCGGTCCATCACTTTTGCTGCAGTACAGGAACTGAAGCTCATCACATCAACCACAAAACCAAACAACTTCATTCCAGCAAAGTGATGACAATTCAAAGACCACTGGAAATTGGCAGTTTTGGATCACACCCTCATGGATTTACTTGATCGAATGTGTCTAAGAAGAGGCACACAGACTCATTTATCCTTTCTGCTCCCTCTCTGTGTCCTGCACAGTTTGGGGAGGCTGGAAGCCCTGTGTGAGGGTAAGGAGAAAAGAAATATGGGGTAGTCGCACTTCCTTATGGGTGAAGGAGAGCTTGCTCTCAAGTTTCCTCTGTGCTAGGAGCTGCAGAGCATTTCACATCAGCCTCCTCTCACCTAAAAGTGATCCAGTCAGAGCAGGTGTGAGCAAACTGATATTTCTGTGAAAATTAATTGTTGGAATTCGTTTTCTGTCTTCTCTAATGCTGCCACTAAACCAAAGGGCACCAAATCTTCCTGCCTGTCAGGAAACATCCACTAGCTTTTGGCAGGGATAGGAAGGAATAAAAATAAATCCTGAGTCTAGCCCACCTGCAAGGCTTCCATTGATAATACAGAGGATAAAATCAACGTATGATCACCTTTTGATTGCTAAGTCCCTTTACAGTCATTGCTCCCAGCTGCGCATATGGATCATTCAAACAGACTGAGGGAAGTTTCTTGGTTCTGTACATTAAACAGTTCTTTAGTAGATGTGTCTGGGTTTTTTTAGAGCCATAAAAACTTAATGACCTTCTTTCTTACTGCTCTACCTCCCACCACAGACCCAGAATCAATTCCCAACAAAATACTGTACTGGCATCTCTGTACTGGAAGCAGAAAGATAAGTCTTGCCGGGCTGGACAGCTACACCAGATGAGATATATACTTCTGCTCCTCTAAAAATCCTCAGAAGTTTCTGCAGAAGAACAGAGCAGCTGACCCAGAAGAAGGAGCTGAAAGAGGAGGGATTTCATCTCCACACATTCAGAGATATCATCTCTCCAATTTCAATTCCTCTTGGCTATTGCAGTCATCCTTACTTAGACCTATTTTTGCAAATCTTCAGTGACATGTGATTAACTTTATGCTCTGGGCAAAGTCCCCTTGAAGGCAAATGTACTTTAAATGCACAGGGAGTGGAAATTTATTCTGTTTGCAAAGCCAGGTACCAGCAGAAGTCTTTGTCGATTCAGGATCGTGTTCACAAGAATAAAAGCAACTGAACAGCTACTCTTTGTGTGACCCTGTTCAGAAGAACTTGTGAGATAGTTTCTTCTAAATTTCTGGAATTGTCTGTAATCAACCCAACTGCTTCATCCTAATTTCTGCATAACAGCCCAACATCTTGTATATAACATGAAGTGAAACCGCAAAGTCCCTGGCGAACTAAACATCTACTATGTATTACTTGTGGGAATTGATTTCTTCTTAGTACAATATTGATGCATTTAGGAGGATTTTTTATTGTAAGAGGTAGCAAAGATTGCAATTCGGTGTCTAATTGGTTATAGTGTCATTTTAAATAACTCTCTCTTGCTCTTACAAGATAAAATTGTTTAATGAATCTAACAAAGCATGCAAAAATATTCCTTTTAATTACTTAGTAGCTGTCAAACACAATACAACAATTAGAAATTATGAGCTACAGAAGCAAGAGAAGAGTTTTCAAGTAGATTTTTAGTTCTCAACCTTCACTGAAGGCACCTGAGGAACAGCAGCATCATGTTGGAGAAGAAAGGAACTCAGGAAAAGTACTGGAAAGCACTTCTCCAGGTCATCTGGTCTGTCTTCTGGGGAGAACTTGGATTACCCAAAATCTTTCTAACACATCTCCAAAGGTTTTTGCCCCCAGATGTAGTGGAGGTCAGGGCTTAGGTGCAATGAACATGAAGGAGGGCAATCCATGCCCCCACAGGAGACATGAGGTCTTTGCCATGACAAGGATCCACAGGATTCAGACCATAACTGAGATGGCTCAGGAAAAGGCATAAAACACAGCAGGACATGGTGCAAGATTAGGGTGAGGGCTCCTTGGTGGTTTGGAGCACTTGAGCAATATGCCTCTGTGAATTTGCCTGGGAAAACTCAAAGAAGTCTTCACGTTGCTGTTTTACTTCCCTTCCCTGGAGAACAGAAATAAGTTCTTATTTCTAGATAGGCACTTCTTATATCTCTTTGGTTACCATTCCTATTCAATTTTTGGTTTAAAATTTAATGGCAAGATTTGTGCACACCACTAGCAGGCTTTGTTTTCTTAGGAAAATCAGGCTAAAAATTCAATTAACAAACCTCACAGTGTCAGACTCTACCTTGAAACTTCAGTTACTTATTAACTTTGCCTTTGCAGGTGCTGAAGACAATAAAATTCCCAGTATTGAAGCCCTTGTCAGATACTGAAAAGCAGCCAAGTTCCTAAGGCTGAGGCACTGGAAATAATCTGTTTCCCTGCCAAAACCGGAAGAAAGTTAACAAGCAATTTAAGTTTCAAGGCAAGCCATTTTCATGTGTGTTGTTCATTTATTTGTCTTTGCTAGATAGGCTTTTGTTTCCTTTTGGTCTTTAACTTTTAACTGTACAAGCTGCCAGGGAGGAGAATGATGTGTTGTGGGGAGGAATTGGAAGGAGACTCAGACCACATAAAAAAGCTTGGTTTAGAGGCAGAGACAGAGGGGTTGAATCAGGTCAACTCTGCTAGATCGCAACAGTCGAATACATGCATAGGACTAAGACAATGCCATAAAGAAAGTCATCAGCCATACCACAAGGAAAGTCACCTAACCCAGGGACAAGCCACAACATAAATGAGGCTGCTCAGATTCACTGGTGATGTTGTGTTGATTGTGTCTTGTGATTGAGCTGCCTGAGATGAAATCCAGCTCTGCCAGCTTTGCCACCCTCAGCCATCTGAGCCACAGGCTTCTACACTAGAACATCCATCTGTAAAGGGACAAGCACAACGCAAGTTCTCAGCAGACTGCCTCGCAGAGGTCCAGTGAATAAGCCCGCTATAGCAATGGCTGTCCCTCTAACAACCCCCTTTTTAAGCAAAAATTCAAACTCTTGCAACCGTTTACACTCACAAGAGTACTGGAAGATTCACAACCATTCCCAGCCTTCCTACTCCCCTTAAAAGCCTTTAATTCAGTCCCAGAGAGTGATTACTCAAGTCCTTCTTCAAGTCCCTATAATTTAGGTGCTGCTGCTTTTCCTTAAGAGCAAATTGCAAGTAACCACTGACTGATTCTGCCATTGAGCCAGCTGAGCAGACTCCAGAGGAAGGGCCATGGTCACTTTTTGCCACTAAATCCATCCAAGAAAAGCTCTTTGGAGCAAAGTACACTTTAGAGTGATTGAAAGGGAAATCATTAGTCATTTGCACTTCAGCTCCCAGGATTTACTAAAATTTTTTTCGAATTCAGTGTCTGAATTTCAGTTGGAGGATTAATCCCAGAAGCATATGTCCATGTATTCCCTCCTTTCCTTCCACCACTATTTTTGAACCCTTCTAAATCTCAAAACTTAAGTGATTATTTCCTTCACATTATGGCAGAGCATGTCACAGGACTGAGGCATGAGAGCTATCCACAGAGCAGGGCTAGAAGAAAAAACGTTGAAAACACTAAAGGGAGACCCAGGCATTTCAAAGCCACCAAGTCCCAGCACAGAGGGTGAGGATTTACTGCAGAGAAACCTTTGAAGGTGCATGGACAGGAGTCTGATAACGGACGAGAAGGGAAGATCAGCTCAGTTTTACACCAGGGTTGTTCTGCTGGCCACAGTAGCAGTAGCTCACCCATGGTTTATTGGATGGTGGTTCGTCAAAGTGCTGTGATTTCCTACAAGCTCATCTTCTTATTCAAGTCTACATCCTTATCCAGCCTCCAGCTGTCTCTTCTTGTTCTTTGTTGCTTCAGTTTTCACACATATTCTTGTAAGTCACGTGCTGCTGGATGGCAGGTTTGGCCAGGCAGTGAGCAAAACGCTCATTCTGGAGTCAGGTCAGCTGCCAGAACAACCCAGGAGCAAAACCCACTTCATCCCCTGGAAGAGGAACAAATGGAAAGGCACCAGCACTGCCAAGACCCTGCAGAGTCAGAGGGAGGGAGACCCAATGTGTCTCAGAAGCCTGATGGACTGGAGGAACAAGCATCTGATGAGGTTTTTTGCATGGCGGGAGGTGATTGTGAATGCACCAGGCAGCCATCTGTGGTCATTTTGGAAGGTAGCGCTCCACAGCTCTCTGTTCCTCTGCTGAAGGGATAAGGTGGACAGGCTGCAGCATTTTCTTTAAGGCACAGAGCTCACTTGAATCCTCATGGTTCAGTTTTGCAGTTGATCCACCCACTCTGTCAACAGGCCAAGTAACAATTAGAAAGTCTGACCAATTTTTGCAGATCAGTTGCTATCCACAAATTTTTCACCTTGGGGTTTTCTTTTTCCAGAAAATTAATTCTAGCTGGGATGGGATTTCTCAAAAATTCACGATTCTTTCCAGATGTGCAGTCTGTGAACATGTCACTGTGCTTTAGCATGTCTTTGTAATATTTCTAATTAAATATTAAATATCTGGGTGTTGTTTATTTGTAGAGTTCAGGATCATGATAACAGACCCGTTTAACTGCAGAACTGCAAGTCAGCAAGTGTACTCATCATAATTAAAAGCTTTTTCCCCAAGCCAAAAACTTGATTCTAATCCTTTAATTTGCGTCTACATGCCAAACACTGTGACACTGCAAATCAGCAGTACAGCACCAGATGATCACCTCCTCGGTGGTCCTTCAATAAAAGCAGCTCCCTGTCTCAAAGGTCACATGGGAGAAATAAGCCCTGACACAGGTCTGTAGCATGTAGGGAGAAGCAGCTGGTTTGCAAGATCTGGTGGCAGGGAAAGGCCCCTGCCATGAGTTTAAGTGGTTCTTCCAGGTGGTTCTTCATTCTCTGTTAAGACTGTTTTTGACCACAAAGCCACGTGCACTCCATTGACAAGCAACATGCAGATTTTCAAGCTTTCATGGACAATCAGCAGTTCACAGATCTTGATTCACGTTCTTCTGCTTTGTACATTTACATAGTTGTGTACATCTCCAGCCAAACTAACTGTATCTGGGTGAAAAATTAACTTTCCCTTGTTGAGGGCCTAACCACAACCTCTTTATCCACACTGATTAACCTTTCCGTTCTTTCGTTCTTTGCTGCATCGCTCCAGTGAGAACTTCAGTAGATGACTTAAACTTCAAGGGACTGCCATAATCTTTCCCAGAGTGAACAGAGTTGATGATGCCTCAACATACTTGCTCTAGCAGTAGCTAAAGTGAGAGCTACAGCACGCTTCATGGGTATAAGGCTTTAGGCACGGACTTTGAGACTCATATTCATATTAGTTCCAGATTTCTATACATTAAATACATAAATGAAAGTACTTAACCTCAAAGTAAAATCACTATAGACACTGAAAATTACCCGAGCATTGATAATTAGCAGGGAATCTGCAAATCCTCTTGCAGCCAAAGTCTCGGGCAAGTCTGCAGGAGATGTCTGTAGCCTGGAGCACTCCACACATAGCACGGCAGACTTGAAGATTTACACTTTCATACAACAGCTTTTGCCATCACTCTTCATTGTGGTCAACAGCTGCCACATGAGCCAGGCTGCCCTAGTCCATGCTCTACAATAAACCTCTGGCACCAGACGTGCCAATACCATATATATTTCTGTCGTGTCCCAGGACCCCACGTTAGTACAGATACTGCTGAAAGTTTGTTCACTCCTCAAAAAAAAAAAAAAAAAAAAAAAAAAAAGGAAGGAAACTCTTGAAGTGGGACAGAGATACCGAGAAAGGTCTCTCTGAGTCCCCCCAATCATCAAGAAGTTAACAGCAGCAACTAGGAAGCCTGCTCACCCAACAGTAAGTCAGGCGTCTCCAGGGGATGATTTGGACCCCCTGAGGGACATGAATTACACCTGCAGCATCTAGGGGCTCAGATGCAAGGGGTCTCTTATTTACTGCAGGCAGGGTTCTGACTAAACACAGATGTCTACACCGAGGTACCTCCATCTCAGTCCACCTGACCCAGGCTCTTCATCAGCAGTGGGGAGAAAAGCACTTCAGGTGTGGGTCTTCTCATCCTGACATTGATGTCCTCAAGAGATCTGGTGAACTACCCACCATTTAAACATTCCTGTTTCTCTCCACTTGGATAACCACAGGGTTGAGGAGGGGTAGTTCAGCAAACACCCCCACTGCAGACATGGTGTTCCCATGAGTTGAAACCTGTCCTACTCTAGCCTAGCCTAAGCATGTTCCCTGCTCAAATGCCCCAAAGCATCAGCTCTGCAAAGGTTGAGGTGATACTAACCCTATCCTGAGGCAGTAAAGATGACCATGATGATCTCTCAAGCATTTTTCCAGCCTTTCTCTCTACAACCACATGCTTAAGTCATCAACAGCGTTAGTAATCTGCTTTAAATACCTGTGCACTGACAGCTTAAGGGACACCTGCCCTGCAAGAGAAATGCTCAGTTTTCCTCAAATAAGAGTTACTATAAACACACTCTCACGGTGTAGAGGTTGCAGTTAATTTCTATTTACAAGGTGACAAGAGGCAAGACTCAGCAAATCAAAGGTGCAAAGTTCAAGATGTACACATTTCTCTGTGTATAGATTTATACTGGAAATGATGTGCAGCCAGGTAACAGAGCACCTATCTAGAAGGACCAATGAAGAAAAAAATGAGATCAAATTTACACCTTGGTGGGTTTCTGATGGGATTAGCTGATGCAGAGAGCTGATTTCGCAGCTCGGGCCGTCCCTTCCCACACAAGTAGCAAAAACATTCGAGCACTTTCCACAACCAGATGACTACAGCATTTTAAGAAAGTCCCTGCTCCTGCCCAGGCCTCCTGGAGAGATTGATCTCCTTGTTGCAAGATAAATGCTCTCTCTGAAGCTATTGCCACTGCATTAAAAGACCAATTCCGTCATTAAGCCTACCTCAGGGCTATTGCAAGATTTTCCCTAACATATATTTTCTAGTTCTTTGTCCACGATTTTAATGACTTCTCTGCTACCCGGCGTGGCTGCATGGCATAAAAACACCTAGAAACGATGGGGGTAACAATGTTTCTGCCAAGGTAAGCTGCAGTTTGCAATTTTTTTTTTCCCTGACTCCTTCAGATTTTACAACGTTTTTCAGGGTCTGAAAACAGCTGAAGTGCTGTCATTAGCAGTAAGCAGCCAAAGCAAAGGAAGGAGAAAAAAATGGAGCCATTCTTCTAACCATATGTCTGTTCCCCATGTCTGTCTAGAGAGTGCAATTAGCAATAGATAATCACTCAGTTTAGGAAAGCCAGACCCTGTAGGTAGCTTTTGTGACTGAGCACAAGGGATATACAGTACTAAGCAGTTACTCTGTCGCAAGAAGTAACTCGGAGTAACACTTAGTGGGTCAGAAATCATGAGCGCAATAGAATTTAGCTTTTACATCTCAGTCTAATAAAAATACATCAGGTACAATTTAGAAGCAGAATAAGAAACTTGCATACAAGCAAACATAAAACATTAACTTTCCTTTCACATTTCCTTGCCCATCATTTTTAGGTTTGCACTACGTTAGAGAAACGGGAGTCCGAGACCTTTTACCTCTGCACATTGAATTTTTTGCAAGGTGAGTCTTCATCCCAGCTTAGCCAGCTGGTGACCTCTAGGAGGAGAAGACAGGGATAAAGAAGTTCAGGTTCTCCCCTTGGAAGCTTTTACTGTTGACAGAAATATGCCCTCCTTCTTCTTCTCCTCCTCTTACTGCTTCTTGGGTGGAGTTACCTCAGCCGGCGTGGAGACACATTGCTGGGGAGTTCTGGCAGCAGATGCCAAGAGGGGGAAAGCCCCAAGGCCAGCCCTGAAGCCGAGCCCAAGAAGCTCACTACACAGATGACTTTTTTACTGAGAAATGTGAACCAGAGAGGCCAGAGAACTGGTTCTTGTTTCCGGTCTAAGACAGACCGTGTGACCAAGAGCTTCTGCAAACCAGCTCAGTTTCTTGAGATAGGAAGATACTTAACTTCAAGAAAGGGCAGTTTCCTTTGCCTCCATCCAGGCAGCTTTATTTATGTTCTTGATAGTTCTATAAAGATGCCTCTGACTTATGCATAAAGTGCTTGGTGGCCAGAGAGCAATGTACCAGGTTACAAAGCTATAAAACTCAAGATTAGCTTCAACAACTAGCATTACTATCCCAGATCCATCATTACCACTGCTTCTGAGAATGAAAGTGTGCTGGCTACAGGGAGCAAAGAGACAGCAAAGGCCTGCTCACGCAGAGCCATAAAAAAAAAATAAATAATCCCCACTCAGTCTTCCCCAAAAAAATTCAGGTGACAGAGCTTATGTCCAGGAATCAATGTCAGAGTTGGGCAAATCTTAGGAACACCAAGGACCATTCCTACAATGCTGTCAGTCTTAACCTTACTGACAATCAACTTGTTTTGCCCCAGATAAATCCCACCAAATTACTCACACTGGCATCGCAACACTGACAGGCTGGTAATTCAAGCAACATTGCACAACCCCACAATAGATGTTGATGGTGTTGCAACAACTGGAGTCAGGGCGTTGCACCCACATTTCTCCTGCTCTATGCCCTCCACCTTCTTCTAAAAGCCAAGGTAGAGGGGTCTATTTCAGCCTGGAAAAGCTTTCATTTGAGGAGTTTTATTAGAAGTCATATGAGAAGGAAGCTTTTGTGATAAGTATGGATGTAGTGATGAGTAGTGGATAAGTAGTGAGGTAAAAAAAAGACTTGCCTTCCACAAATGTTACTGAGCTTTTTCTTAATAAGGCAACAGGGTAAAAAGCCTCAAGATGTATTTTTTGGTTAAGCCTGGAATAAGTTTTGATCAAAGAAACTATCTGACATCTACAGCTCTCAGCTGGTTCAACAGACAATCTGTTTCGACTGGATATTGCCAGAAATCAAAGTGCAAGGGTAAGTATGACATTGTAACTCAATGTTTTTGTGCCATAAATGTGACTGTAGTTATGCCAAATCAATAGAATATGGTAGCCCAAATTTACTGCAGAGTCAAAGCATAAATAGTTAATTCATGGATATTGCTTTACCTGGTTTAGAGGTAAAAGGGTTGTTAAGAACAACTCTCTGGAGATGTTCCCCAAGGCTGTATTGCAATGGCTGTCATTCATCTTCCATCCAGCCTGCCAAGCTTTTCAGTGTGTTGAAAAAGACTTTTATTCTTGCAACAAAAAGAGGTAGTTGGAACTGTGCTTGGTTTGTTGTTGTGCAAGCACGACTCCCCTGGAATAATTTCACGTGCTTCAGTTTAAAGGGATGATCCTTTCAAAACTATCAGCTTTGCAAACACGTTTTTAACTTCAAGGAAGAAATAAAACCTTCTTGCTTCCCAAAAAGCAGCTCGCTATTTTTTTAACTTTTTATTGCTGTTTATTAAAGTAATTAGCATTAATATGCATGCAACCAGTTTTGCACGCAGTATGCCTTATACCTGCAGCTGTCTTCCCTCTTGTTTCCTGGTAAAAATACCTCCTAGAGGTCCCTGTGGCTTTGGAAACCATCTTCCATATACACCACTGGGTTTAGAGAGAAGAGAAGAAGCAGGAATTCAGATACCACGTTAGTTCACCAACGCCACGGGACCTGTAAGTGTTAGAAAGAATAGCAAAACTCATCTTCAAGGGAGATCGTGCCAGGGTTTTATTTTCTTTTAAATCAAAGCTAATTTGAAATAACTCAGATGAGTTACACAGGAAAAGAATAATGTCTCTTTTAATGTCTACTATCTCCATGCCTTTTGGAAGGGAGATTTTCCAAATCTTATTTGTTTAGATCAGCGAAATCTGTATGCGCCTGGATGCTTAAAAAAGAAGTGGTATCATGCTTGCCTCGTAGTTGCCATGAAAAATCTTCCTTTGGGTTCTTGCAACGGTCTCACCATGTTAATTCTTCTGAAATGCTTGAGAAAAATGATCTCTGAAATCAACTTTATATGAAATGTCACTGTCGGAGGGTGACTAGATTATGCATCGGTTTGTTTCTCTTTGAAAAAGGGTTTTTGTCAAAAGTAATTTTTATTCTACAATGAAATCTTTTCTGTAATAACCTTTAAATCATTTTCCAGTAGGAAATTCCCAAATAAAGCAAGTATTTAAATCTGCTTTTCAAAGAACAAATTTCAGAGTGAAAGCAGAAGTGGAAGGGAAACAATTTTATTTATTTTTCCTGAAATTAAAGGTTGGTTTACTTCAGTGTTTTCCTCAGGGGATTAGAAAATAAGTAGCTATATAATAAAATGAATTAAACCAACATCAGTAGGATTCCTGATATGTTTTTTAAAAAGAAAAATGAAATATAGTCGTGTGCATACTGCTGCATTTATAGACTTTTTTGTTACAGTCATTTATTTTGCAAGAGAGGAGAGTTATTTGTATGGTTATGGCTTCTTAGCACGATTATGGTTTCTCATAAGATGGTATTGCTGCATCACACAGGGCTCTGAGTTACTTCGACAGGTTTTGATGTAACTTTGAATTTCTTAGGAGGGGGCAGGGGAAACTCAAACAGAAAACTTCAGCTGACTTTTTTTTCCCTTTTCAGTCCTCAGCTCCCGTTCACGTATGTTTATAGCTGCTTCCAGGGATGATACCTACTTTGAAAAGGCTGCAATTTGAGCATTTTTATACACCCCAGGTGTATTACACCTATATAACTCATTACCATATAACTCTTTCTAACTGTAAAACTCCTTTAGGGAACGTAATATTGTTTGCATTAACTCGGGAGCCAGTAGGCAGGATCTGGGACACCTCGTGCAGGGCATTGCACATGTCCACATCCTTTTTTCTGGGACGAAACAGGCCCAAGAGCCCTTTTATTCCTCTTAATGGCCAAATAGATTATAGAAAAGAATTCTTCACAGGAGCGGCTCTGGAGATAAGAAATGTTTATCAGGATTCAATGGGAGTGAATTTAATTTCAGTGAGTGTTATCTCTAACTTTGCTATTGTGCACCTGATGCCTTCTCACACTTGGCTTTCAGGGAAATAACGTAACACCATTACTGATGAGGAAAAACCAATAGCAGGAGACGAGAGACGGAAAGCTTATTGCACAGATGAATATTTATAGCTGCATTGTGAGCATCTATTTTCTTGAATTACTCTAGAAGATATGATAACAACACTGAAGGAAATTACTTTATGTATTTAATACCATATATTTTCTGTACTGAATTCATTCATCTAGGTTTGGTGGCATTTTATGTGGGTAGTAAACTCTGTTCTATCATTATTCTTATTACAGCTAATAATAATCATTATTGTTACTGTAACTAATTGCCAATTTCCTCTTTAAAAACAACCTCTATAAAAACAACCACAAGAAAGATACAATAACAGTAGAAACAGATATACAGGACATTTAGAAATGGCAGTCACACTGCCTAAGATCTTCCGCCAAGGATGTCTTACAGCTAAAATATGTCTCTGATATGCTTAATAGCACTCTGCTCAGCACTAAATTGATGAGATTACATTCAAATTAGGAACTTGAATCCTTTTTTTTTAAAAAAAAAAAAAAAAGTACAGAGAGAGAGGAAGCCTGTCTCAATTGCCTTGAAAAACCTCTTAAAACTGCTCCAGTATAGAAGAGAAGACTTGGTTGCAGAGAAACAGATGATTTCATGAGCAGCAGAGACACATTTGGTGGATCTATCCAGATCCCAAGCTGTTTAATAGGAAGTAGAGTGCAGAACCCTTATTTGAGGTACAGAAGATTGAGAGACACACACAGTCGTAATTCAATGCCCAAAACAGGTACCTTGGGCCATCTGGGATGCGCTGGGGTGTCAGACAGCCTCCTAGAGCTGGCACAATGCACACAGGTCCTACGGGAGGCCCTTCTGTCTAATGGGATATTTGCGTCATCTCAGACAGCACCTTGTCTCTCCTTTAAGGTACTAGAACCTCCAGGGAGTTTTCCTTGACCAGTCTCCTCAATTTGTGTCATAGCCAGGCCCATGTGTCTCCCATGAAGGTGGGTCTAGAAAAGAGAAATCCCTTCTGCCACATTCAAAAGTTTGCTTCTCTCAATTCTTAAAATGCCATTTTAGCCACAGGTTAAAGCTCCCACCCAAGTTCCTGCTGGTAACCTGATGTCTCCTGGAGATGGACCATGGCACACTACCCTGGCCCATCTCTTCCCTGAAAGGTCCTGGCTCTCACCCTCACCTGGGCAGGGTTGGCCATTCTCCCTCCTACACTTTATCCACTGCCCATCAGCACTTAGGTTGGAAGTATTTAAAGGATACTAACTAAATCACCAGTTTTCAGCAACACCTTCCACATTTTCCACCGTAAACTGAGATTCAGCTTTCCACGTTGTTTCATGTTGATAATAAAGCCTGTCAACTAATTACATTTTCTAGAGATTTTGCGTTAACTCTCTAGCAGGACAAGGTCAGTATCTTCAATCCCCATGCTCAGCACAATAACATGGCATCGAACATGAACAGGGGTCAAGGCACCTCACACATTTGTCCTTGTTTCCTAGAATCATAGAATCACAGAATTGTCAGGGTTGGAAGGGACCTTGAAGATCATCTAGTTCCAACCCCCTGCCAGGGGCAGGGACATCCCCCACTAGATCAGGCTGCCCAGAGCCCCATCCAGACTGGCCTTAAACACTCCCAGGGATGGGGCTTCCACCCCCTCTCTGGGCAACCTGTGCCAGGGTCTCACCACCTTCGTGGGGAAGAACTTCTTCCTCATGTCCAATCTGAACTGACCCATCTCCAGCTTTAATCCATTCCTTCTAGCCCTACCACTACCCAACATCCTAACAAGCCCCTCACCAGCTTTCTTGTAGGCCCCTTTAAGATACTGGTTTCTATCACTACACAAACCTGAGAAGTGATATCAGCTGGAAATAATCTCCTTTAAAACACTATGCTGAGGGGTGTCTTTGAAGAGGTCTGGAGTCCACAGTCAGTCCCAAAATTCAGTACAATTGATGGGGTTCTCCAAATGTTCTCCTCCTAACAAAAAGAGCAATTAAACCCCTTGTGTTCCTAAAGACACTATGAAAATGAAGTTGAATCTAACTTGATCCATCTCACTGGTGGAGCAGGGAACTGCAGCAGGTGGTGTCATTGTCAAGAAACCCATGTCTTGAAAGAAGTAGACACAGGTCACAAGGAAGTGATTTTGTTCATATTCTCATACACAAGAAACACACTGGTCATCACTTCATGACATGGAAGACGTGTCACTGTTTGGGATCATAGAATCATAGAGTGGCCTAGGTTGGAAGGGACCTTAGAGATCATCTAATCCAACCTCCCTGTCACGGGCAGGGACGCCTCTCAACTAGATCAGGCTACTCAAGGCTCTGTCCAAGCTGGCCTTGAACACCTCCAGGGAGGAGGCAGCCACAACATCTCTGGGCAATTTATTCCAAAGTCTTGCCACCCTCGTACTGAAGAATTTCTTCCTAAGATCTAATCTGTATCTCTTCTCCTTCAGCTTAAACCCATTTCCCCTTGTCCTATCAGTGGACGCTCTTGTAAAAAGTCCCTCCCCAGCCTCCCTGTAGGATCCCTTCAGGTATTGGAAGGCAGCTCTTAGGTCCCCCCGAAGTCTCCTCTTTTCAAGACTGAACAATCCCAGTTCCCGCAGCCTGTCCTCGTAGCAGAGCTGCTCCAGCCCCTGGATCATCTTTGTGGCCTCCTCTGAACATGCTCCAACAGATCTATATCTCTCTTCTGGTGGGGACACCAGAACTGGACGCAGTATTTGAGGTCAAGTCTCGCAAGAGCAGAGTACAAGGGGAGAATCATCTCTCCTGATCTGCTGACTATGCTTCTACTGATAATTTCTGGGACAGAGTTGGTCTTCTGGGCTGCATGAGCACACTGTTGGCTCATGTTGAGCCTCTCATCCACCAACACCCCCAAATCGTTCTCTTCAGGGCTACTCTCAACCCACTCTGTGCCCAGTTTGTATTTGTGCCTGGGATTGTCCCGACCCAGGTGAAGGACCTTGCACTTTGACTTGTTGAAGCTCCTGCAGTTTGCACTGGCCCATTTCTCAAGTCCCTTTCCTGAGCTTGGTACAGATGAATAAAAACCTGAGAAATTTATTACAGTTACTCAGTAGCAGAGCAAGCAGGAAAGAAAAAAAAAAAAAAGCGCCAGTCCCAAGCTTGGTTTTCTGTCCAGACAATTTTACCGTTCCTGCCTTATAACACATTTAACTTTTTCTGTAGCTGGCATTTTGTTGAAAGAAACTTTATGGTCCATAGCATCAATGGCACTAAAATATGATAATTAATCACAGTCAGCCACCAAGCTTCCACTGAGTTCAAGCATTTAAGTCACAATTTGCAGACACAATATTTCAGGATATCAGTTTAGTGAAAACATTGAAACGCTGAACCAAATTTAATCTATGACATTGGCAGAGATGCAACCAGCCCATTATCATACAGCTGTATTCATCATAATTTATCTAGTCTCCATCAAGCACTGCTGTGATCACCAGGCCATGAAGGAAAAGACTATAAGTGATCCTTGAATCTGCAGTGATGATGGTTCAAGCCCAGTTTGCCTAGTAAATTTTACTGCCCTTTTTCACACATGCACCACCAGTAAAGCTCCTAAGAATAAGTACTGTAGGGCCAAAAAGATCAAGTTTTGCAGTAACAGGCTCCAGTAGTGCCAGACCAGCTGTACATGCAGCTGCCAGTGATGCTGTCAAAGCAATAGCAACCAGCTCCAGAGCAAGGAAAGTCTCACCCACAGCTTTCCTACCAGCAAGACACTACCCTGCTACTCACACCATTCCTCATGAGCAAAACAAACAGTCAGTAAACACCAAAAAAAAAGCTTGGGGAAAATCACAAAAGCACAGAATGGGGTTGGAAGGGACCTCAAAGATCATCTAGCCCAGCCCCCCTGCCAGAGCAGGATCACCTACAGTAGAGCGCACAGGAACGCGTCCAGGTGGGTTTTGAACGTCTCCAGAGAAGGAGACTCCACAACCTCCCTGGGCAGCCTGTGCCAGGGCTCTGTCACCCTCACAGGGAAAAAGTTTTTCCTGATGTTTTTGTGGAACCTCCTATGTTCCAGCTTGAACACATTGCCCCTTGTCCTGTCATTGGACATCACTGAGAAGAGCCTGACTCCGTCCTCCTGACACTCCCCCTTGACATATTTATAAATGTTAATGGGGTCACCCCTCAGCCTCCTCTTCTCCAAGCTAAAGAGATCCAGCTCCTTCAGCCTTTCCTCATCAGGGAGATGTTCCACTCGCTTCACCATCTTTGTGGCTCTGTGCTGGACTCTCTCCAGCAGTTCCCTGTCTCTTTTGAGTTGAGAGGCCCAGAACTGGACACAATATTCCAGATGCCGTGTCACCAGGGCAGAGTAGAGGGGCAGGAGGACCTCTCTTGACCTACTTGCTACTCCCCTTTTAATACACCCCAAGATGCCATTGGCCTTCTTGGCCATGAGGGCACATTGCTGGCTCATGGTCATCCTGCCATCAGCCAGGACCCTCAGGTCCCTTTTCCCTATGCTGTTCTCCAACAGGTCAATCCTCAACTTGTACTGGCACTTGGAGTCCCAGGTGCAAGACTCTAAACTTTCTCTTGTTTGAAGTTCATAAAATTTCTCTCTGCTCAACTCTCCAACCTGTCCAGGTCTTGCTGAATGGCAGCACTGGCTTCTGGTTTGCCAACCACTCCTCCCAGTTTTGTGTCATCAGCAAACTTGCTGACAGTGCACTCTACTTCCTCATCCAGGTTGTTGATGAATATATTGAATAGTACTTGTCCCAGTATCAACCCCTGAAGGACTCCACTAGATACAGGCCTCCAACCAGACTCTGTCCCATTGACCACAACTCTTGAGCACAACTTCATTCCTTCAACCAGTTCACAATCCACCTCACTACCCAATCATCCAGACCACACCTCCTCAGTTTAGCTATAAGAATGCTGTGGGAGACAGTGTCAAATGCTTTACTGAAATCCAGATAAACCACATGCACTGCACAGCCATCATCCATCCACCTGGTTACGTCCTCATAAAAGGCTATCAGGTTGGTCAAACATGTCTTCGTCTTGGAAAAATCATGCTGAATGCTCCTAATGACCCTCTTATGCTTGATACACCTGGAGGCATCACCAAGGATAAGATGTTCCATCACCTTTCCAGGGAGGGAGGTGAGGCTGACCGGTCTGTAGTTACCCGGGTCCTCCTTCCTGCCCTTCTTATAGACTGGAGCGACATTCACTTTCCTCCAGTCTTCAGGCACCTCTCCTGTTGCCCACGACTTACCAAAGATGATGGAGAGTGGCCTAGCAATGACTCCTGTCAGCTCCCTCAGCACTCACAGATGCATCCCATCAGGGCTCATGGATTTATGGAAGTTCAAGTGTCCTAATTGATCCCTAACCCAGTCCTTCTCAACCAGGGCAAACTCCTCCTTTATCCTGACTTCCTCTGGGGCCTCAGCGGACTGAGGCTCCTGAGGACAGTCTCTATCAGCGTAGACAGAGGCAAAGAAGGTATTCAGTAATTCTGCCTTCTTTCTGTCCCCTGTCTCCAGGGCACCCACCTCATTCAAAGTTACCTTTAACTGTCAGGGAGCACTCTTTCTCATTTGAGCTCCATCCCCACAAGACCAGCATAGCACTTCAGAGAGACTGGAGGACAGAGACAATGTTTGGAAGATACAACTAGGTGACAGAGTAACTGTTGAGGGGTCAGACTCTTAAATCAGCTCACCAGCAAACTAGACCTTCTTCAGGATTGGCTTCAGGTGCAGCTGAAATACTGGCACAGGTGGAGAAGATGGGGCTAAAACTGCATATTGAGATGCAGGTCCTGCTTGGGCTGCAATTGCGCCTGTCTCCACTGCCACAGAGGTAAGGGAGTGCTCACCTCTGAACTATGCACTCCTCCTGAGTCCTCCTAATTGAACCTCACAGCTGGCCAAGGTGTGAAACTCTCCACCCACTTCTCTGAGCTTTATTCAGCATCACCACCAATTCCATAAAATATAAAAAAAATATAAATTAACCAAATCGTTGAAAGGAGAGAAACAGAAAGGCAAACCAAAGGCAAAAGATGAATAACAGAGTAGGAGAAGAGTAAAAATTAACCCTCAAGCATTCATGAGGATGTGCCCAGTGAGACTAAATTTAGGGTTGTTTACAAATAAGCTGCATGTAAAGGCACACAGCTGCATTGCACAGAGCCAGTTTTATTCCTTTCAAATTCCCTTCCTCATGGACTTCCACACACTTGTTGAGACTTCCCACTCCTCTGTCGATGAGGTCTGAGCAAGGTCATGGACAAGAGGCAAAGCCAAGACTGATGGGCTTCTCTTCGCCTCAGTCACCTACGATTCAGCCCAAAGAGACAGAGACATCGTTGCCCCCTGCTTGGTTACCCCATTGGGGCTGGCTGGCCAACTGCTACTGTCATTATCCATCCACCTGCACCCACCTCCTGAAATAGAAGAAAGATCGTGAAGCCAGGCTGTTCATCCTGCCATATGGTGCTCCAGACGTCTGCCTCTTGTGTGAGCCTGCACAGATCCTCTTCCATGCTGGGTAAGAAGATGTCTGCAGCCTGAACCCAGACTGCCTGGTATCCATCAACACCCTCTGCCTCTGAGCTGCGCCATTCCCTGCTGGGCATGAGCCATCTGGGCTGTGACACCTTCATGGTGTTGATATGAATGTCTCTGAGCTCTCAAAGCAATGTCTGTCCTGTCCAAGTCTCTACATGTGGCCAAAATGACCCACTTCCCCCACTTGTCTGGAATTAGAAGTCTTGTAAACAGGTTGCATGGAGTCTATCTGTGGCTTGGTAAATGCATGTTCTCCACAGTGGACTTTTTTAACTGATGGTGCTTAAGATGATTCATAGGTTTCCAAGAGCCAAAGTCAAATCACATCACTGGGTTATTTTTGTATTTTTATTTATGAAGCATTCAAATCTCAATTCAAAGGGCATATGTAAGCAGTTGGTGAAAAGCTAGAACCCCTGCTGTAATATATCAGTTATTTCTCAATGGAAAACAAAAAACTTGCCATGTCAGCAAGATGACTGCACATGGTAGAGCATTGAGAGAAAGACGAAATGGTATTAAGGGGATGGAAACACAAGGAAATCTTAAGGGAGACAGAGAGAGCAAAGTATATGGGTGGAAAGAGCCTCAGATGGAGTTGTATAAGGAATTGTTTTTATGAAGTTCTGCAAAAGTGCCAGAACTTCAGAAACAGAGAAAATAATCCAGTTTATAAAACTGCTTTGCACCTCCCTTCCCACCCAGCTTGCCTCAGATACTGAATGGCCAGGTGCAGAAGAGGTGGTGCAAGGGGTCTCCAAGGCAAACAGACGTTGCAGATATATTGATCCACGCGCAGGCTCAACTTGCCAAGTCAAGACACTATTTTCTAGAAAAACACTTGGCTTGGAGCAGACTGAATGTTAGATGGGACAGATTTCCACATGAAGTTCAGTCCACCAGCCTAGTATCATGTCTCTCAAAGGAGAGAGCAAGGATGCAGATAGGAGCATTGGAGTACAATATGCTAGGGAAAGCAGTTCAGAATATTTTTCTTTTCTTGCTGGACCATCTATAAGAAGTTTCTGATCCTTAAAGACAAAAATTTCTCCTGCACTGGGCAATGTCAGCCTTTCCTGTCTGAAGTTTGGTTAGAAAAGTGCACAGGTGGCATTGGCTTTTGTGCAAGCTAAATCTGAGCTAGGCTACATTGGTGGCTGTGCAGTCAGGGGAGTAACTGCTCTACAGGGGTTTCCAAATCAGAGCCAGGCAATCATCTGTCTAATGCACGGTCCTAAAAGCATCAAGGATGAAGGGTAGAAAACCTTTACAGTTGGCAGTCACGCACTCTTGCTCACAGAAAGATTTCTTTCCAGGACAGACCAAAGCTTACTAACTTAGAAGCCAAGGCTCAAAGTTTCAGCTCTCCCTCAGGTAGGGCTCAGCTGGAGGTAGTTCAGGCTAATTTAAAATAACGAGGTGTTAAAACCACCACTGGCTCCCAACCTGTTAAAAAGTATTCTTGGGCTTACTAAAACCTTCCCCACCTCAAAGAGGAGATCTCCACTGTGTCCACCTTTGCAGCTGGCTCCTTCCAATCCAGCTGTCCCCAAACGAGACATTTCTACCAGCCCTCCTGCTGTGCCCTTCTTGCACGATGGTTATGCATTTGAAAACATGGTCCCTACTTATATTTTCAAGCCAGAGAAGATGTCTGTTCTTAAAAGTATCAGTTCCTTCATTGTGATTTTCTCAATAAAACCTCCTGGTTTAAGTCTTTCCAGTTACTTCTGTGTTTGTTCAGAGGTGAAAATGTGTTTCATTAGGAGGTTGCTGATACGACTAGGAAAGCTTGAGTGGTAGACTCAACTTTTACAACATCATCTTGTATTCCTTTCAACAGAAGCCTTTTTAACAGGGCTGATTATTTTCATTTCCCTTCTCTGAACAATTCTCATTGCTATCCCGTGTTTTCCCCAACGAGGTGATCAGAGTCAACCTGGCCTCATGGTATGAGTCTCAAACTGACACAATGCTAGCTGTGATATTTGCAAGATTGTTCTTAATATAATCTACCATCCTGCTTGCTTTGGGGCCCTTTGCTGCCCATGAAGCAGAGGTTTTTTTGCAGAGCTGCCAAAAATAACAACAGAGGCTTTTCCCCTGCATCGTGGCTGCTGCTGTAAAGCCCATCGCTCCATGTGGGTAGCAGGAATAACTCTTCCAAGCAGGGAGCCCAGCAGATCAGCACCCAGCTCTGCGAACACAGCATTTTTTAAATTACTCCTCAGCTCTTTTGCAATGATCATGGATGTAATCCTTCACAATTACCTCAAAGTGGCACTTCTCCCATTCAAATGATTAATCTTCTGCAGGGACTGCCAGGAATGCATCAAAGGAAGGAGGAAAAGAAGTGATTAAAGGAGTAACAGATAACTAAAAGGAAAGAGAATACAAAGGAACTTCTGCACTATCTCCTTTGTCTTCTTGTCTCCCTTATTTTTCCTCTAGGAATAATAAATATGGCCCAAAACGTGCAAGTTGTTCACAGAAAATGCTGAAATATTTCTCAAAAGCAAAGGTGATGAATGGGTCCTGGGAAAGCAGAGTGTAGGAGTGAAGGACCTTCAGGGCCACTGAGCTATGTTTCATGCTACCTTTACATCACACTGTTTTGGCTTCTCGTTGGAGAGTGAAATAGTTCACTTGCAGAATATTAGGATTAACCCTGTGATCACTTTAAATTATGACAAATTGAAACTTGTTTTCCTTTGCTTAGCATAAGAGACTTCACTTAGCATGTGTTGAGGAAAACTAGTTTTGTAACTCAAATAAGTAAACTTTAGATAGACTGAATCGCCTTATGTGATTTGGTATACTGTTTGTTTAATAGAACTTATTTAGAATGAGTAGAGAGATTTGCTAAATCTTCAGGCCACAAGTGGTGAATTATGTTGAACCTATGCTTAATTACATGAAGGGAGGCCTCAGGACCACTGCATCCTATGAAAAATTAAGTATCCACATTCAAAAGCTGTATCCTATGAAAAATAAGTAGCCTCATGTTCAACAGACATGGCCTCCTCAAGACAAGAAAAGGAATAACCTGTCTGGAGAGAGGAGAAGGATCCAGTGAGGAATAAGAAGACCCCAGATCCAAATATTATTGGTCAGAACTATCCCATGAGGGGAGGTGACCTTGGATTGTAAGGGTATAAACTCCCAGGGATTTCTTTGTTCTGAGTCCCCTTCAAGGGTCCCATCTTGAGTTGAAAGAAACCAACTCTGTGTCAGCCTTGTGGATATGCACAAAGACAGCTGCGTCCTCACTAACTTGGGATTTGAACTATTACCAAGTCCCCTGCCCTGGTTCAGGGTGCTTCAGCAGACAGAGAATGTGGTGGACTCTTACCCATTTCTCATCCGTGGAAAATGAGCTGAAATATAGAAGCTGCCGGAATTCGTGTCCTGGGAGCTTGGCACACGCAGCTTTGCAGTATTCCAGCCAATGTGCTCTGAAGGGATGGATGGCTTCTAGTAAGATAACCTGGTAAAATATGATTAAAATCCTTACTAGGTAACTGTAGGAAATAGCTTTTCTGGTCACTGATGTGATTTCATTATTAGCCCAGAACATACCCAGAGCTCACCAGGAATGAATAGAAGCCCTTGCAATGAAGTGAAGTGTGATTTTCTGGTGGGTTTGCTGAACTGGTTGCCATCACCAATGACATGAAAACAAAGGAAATGATTGTCCAGTGCTGGTCAGGTCTAGTGGTGGACCTCATCCCCCAAACCACTGGAGCCAATGGAGAATGAATTGAAATGAAATGAATACTTTTTTGGTCCCCTTTTGTCCCTGGATGGACAACTTGTTGCATGAAACATTGCACTGTGTAAAACACACACAGAAAGGAAGAAGCCTTTTAATATCTCATTTGTATCTTCCTGAGGTGTGGAGTTAACTAAATTAAAGAAAAGCCAAGAAATCCACTGGACATATCTTTACAAGTGCCACCTTCCCAGAGGAGAGATCTGGGGAGTGAAACTGATTGTAAATCAGAAGCACAATTTTCATATTAACTGTGATGGAAAAGAGCAGTGGGATTTTTTTCTTTCCTTTTGACACAGCTTCAAGATGAGTCACCCCACTTCTAGACCAAGCAATGACTACTGAAGAACGATCAGGCTCTACCAAAAGAGACAAGTCAAGCATCCGTATAGGTAAGGAGCTCAAAATAACTAAACTCTGCTGCGGCTGCTGAAGAATCAGGCTGCAAGCAGGAAGCCAAAGTGCAGGATTACAGCGGGGATAGAGAGCAGAGAAAAGCAGCTACATTTTCAAACAGCAGCTCTCAAACAGCCAGACTGAGTTTGCTGCAATGATCACGTAGCTGACCCTGATCTGAGCAGTTGAGCCAGAGGCCTCCTGAGATCCCTTCATAACTCATATTATCCTGTGATCCCTCAGGCACTCACCTCCTGCCATCTGGGTTGTGTATTCAGCTCAAGTTTCTCTGGGATAAATTGTTAGTGGACCTTGGCTAAAGCCCTCCAAGAACGCTTACCCACGTTACAAATCCCAACCACCATTTGAGCTTTGCAGGCTCAAACAAAACAAACCACGTAACAGGAGTGAACCCGGGGATGATATATTGAAGTCTGAAGAACAGAAATTATTTAACAGGTGTGTGAGTGTTGAAAGCCAGAAAGAACCATCGTGGCGATTGAGTGTGATCTCCTGAACACATCGGCCACATCTTTTCAGCTAGTGATCTGCAGCACACACTTCTTTGCAATAATCACTTAGCTCATAAATGCAGGAGCATTGCAAACATCTTCAAAAGTTGAGATACCTTAAGATCTTAACTCCTTAAGAGGATGCCAGTGCAGGAAAGAGCCACTGTAATCCTGCTGCAGACCCAGGTGCTTGTTTATTAACCAGAAAAGGACAAAGGAGGCCCCAGCTATGATTTAGGACCTCAAAAAAAGCCTTTTCTTCTCCAGACACCGCTGTTCTCTCCACATGGCCCACAACCTGAGATTAAGTCCAGATCTGGAGTTCACATCAAACCAAAAAGGGTTTTAAGACTGACACAGACTCACATAACTTCTTGGTGATGAAAAGTGACACAACATAACCTTTATGTCACAGGCTCAGGAGGAATTCGAAGACACTTTTCACGTTTTGTCAATTGAATAGATATATTTGTAGCTGAACAGTTGGATTTCACATCACAAAAAACAAACTGGTCACACTGGTCTGGCAGCACAGACTTCAACAGCAATAGAGCACAGAAATACAGATGCTGGGCTCTTTGATCAGACGGGCAGCCTGACAGACAGACTCACAAGGGAGGACACTAGTCAGTGAATGTAGCCTTCTCTGTACCAAAATTCACACACACCTTTCATTTTAAATTCAGTAACATTGAAAATGGGATTCAGCTCCTGAGACACCCACATTTTGGTAGGTAGATGCAGGAGTTAGCCAGCTGTTTAAGCTAAGTCTCAATGGAGACCCAAGGGTCAAGTTAGCAACAAGCTGATGCCAGCTTGGATGTCCCAGTCTGCCTACACTGGCCTCCATCTGCTCTCCTTTGGCCCACACATCTTCCATAAATGCTGTATTTTATTCACAAGCCCCATTAGGAAGTTTTGGCTACTTGGTATCTCCATATGGGAAGTTGAATCCCGCTCCTACATTTGGCAAAATCTGGATTTAGGTGCTTGAATCTGGAGCTGAGCAAATACATTCTCTTCCCCTTCCGTGCCAACTGTTCACACCGTCAGATGTCTCTTCCCCTTCTGCTCCATCTTACTGCCTTTTAAAATCCCATCTAAGGAATCATTTTATAGCTTCTAGTGTTTCTAAAGTGGTTTGGGGCTCTTTAGGGCAGAAAAAAATTAAATGACTAGGCAAGTCGTTAATAACATGGATACCAATATCCTTATTTCTCACAAGCACAATTTAAGCTGTCGCATCTGTGGAAGTAGCGGTCAAAATCTAGAACTGCTTCTTTAATATTTTGTACAGGAGGGCTTTCCCAGGTCATAAGAAAGAGAGCAGGAATGGTTGGATGCCAGCAGCAGGTGAACCAGAGGTCACTGGTGGCTCAAATGAATCATCAGACTTGGAAGCCTTCTGCCCTTGAGAGACCTTCTGCCACCTGGGGTAATTGGCATTTATTAGCTGTTCCTTAGAACCGCATCTGTGAAGAGCATAATTTTCAATCTCTAAGGCTGGAATTCACTTCTCTCATCAGAAAAAGAGACACATAAACCAAATAATTGAACAGGATAAAAATATTCACAAACCAAATGCCAACAAGCTGTTAATCTCACCCTTTCTTTAATCACCTGGTTCATTTAGTTAAGTCAAACAATGCTCTCACTGGAAAGAGTCCATGCTGCTCAGTCTTTGCAAAATCTCCAAAAAGAGAAACTCTCAGGGTACATAGTGTTGGTATTTCTGCAGCCACACGGGAACAGGGTGTTTTATAGGCCTGAAAGGAGTCAGAAGCTTGGGTGTGCTTTTCAGGTGGGCTTGTGGCCAAGAAGAGTCTGCCCTACATGACCTTTCCCTCCCCAGGAAATTTCCAGGTAAGCATCCTCTTTATGAAAGATTGATGTAAGGGAATTACTAGGCAAGGAGAAAAGCTTTTAAACTTGCAGTTTTTTCTTTGTGCAGGTGGATGTGTACAGGCTATTGCTTCCCCCTGCTACAGTGCAGGTACAGAAGCAGGTTAGAAATCAACCGAGTGCAGCTCTCCCCTATGGGCAGTGGGGAAACCATCTCCTGCCACCAGGTAACCCCCAGACCTGAGGCACACATCAACTGAAGAGGTTTGGTCAGGAAAGTAGCCCTTCTGGTTTTTCCGTGGTCAGATCCTCTCTGGGAAGTCTGGCCAGGATGTTTAATGGCTTCAAAAACAGGAAGCTGTTGCAAAGTGTAGCAGGGTCCTCAAACCTCCAGCTCTTTAACCCTCTAAAAAGTTGTTTCCTTGCTTAGGCCTTCACAAAGAGGAACTTTCCAAAAGGATTTTATGGCTGTGTGTTTCCAGAGTATGCAATATAGCTCCCTTGGGTTTCGGTGTCTAAGATCTTAGGCTGCATGCAAGTCAGGTTTTTGAGCTTTTTCCACAGCCCTGGGGTAAGAGCTACGAGACTGCCACTCCCAGAGAAGCTACAGTCCTTGTGCTAGGCTGGCATCCTCCCAGGGACACTTGCCTCCTGCACCTGGGCATTTACTGTGAGGGTGACAGAGCCCTGGCACAGGCTGCCTAGGAAGGTTTTGGAGCCTCCTTCTCTGGAGACTTTCAAGACTCATCTGGATGCTTTCTGTGCTCCTGCTCTGGCAGAGGGGGTAGACTCGATGATCTCCAGAGGTCCCTTCCAACCCCTGACACTCTGTGATTCTGTGATTTAAGGAGCAGAATTAAATGACAAGTCACAAAACAAGAGCTTGGGAGACAGCAGTACAGATTTTTGGTCCCAATTTTAGGCTGACTTCTAATCCAAACCACCTTCAAGCTTCTGCATGACTGACATCGAGGTGCTCCTTATAGCCAAGAAAAACAAAACAAACTCCAGTTCATTACAACTACCCTCTGGAAAAAAAAAAAAAAAAAGTTTCAGGCTGTAAATCCCAGCACACAGACTCTAACAACATAAAAACAATCTATCTAAGAGAAGATGTTTTCCCCATCCTGCTAGCGTTATTCACACATTAAATCAGAACTGACAATGCAATCTTTTCGGCTGAACCCTTCTCATTTTTCTTTTTTTTTATCATGATGAAATAATTCCCCTTTTTAACAACTTCCCAGTGTTCATACTGATGCGTTACGGAACTGGCAACACAGATTTTCCACGAGGATGATGTGCTTGATTTTTTCCACAGGACCAAATAGCCAGGATGTTAATGAATTGGAGAAGTATTAAAAATTTGTTTTGCAAAAGGGAATGCCTTTAACCATATAAGCTGTTGCAACAACTATTGATTGCATCTCCACCACAACAAGGCTGATTTATGACAGTATCCCACCCTAACTATCTAAGCAGATGTAATATAGTTGCCATCCCGCGACACATTGATGTATATTTTTGTGGCAATCTAGAAAATAATTTGCAAGGAGTAAGAGTTCATTCTTCAGCCATCAGCCATAAAGCTGTCAGGGGAGGGTCTCCAGTGCTGACTGTGGGACAGTGATGTAGCGAGGAGGACTGCAAAACCTCATGGGCTGGGAGAACAAGAGGAATCTCAAATTTATGGATATGAGCATTTTCAAGAGACTGTTTCGTTACTGGTTTTATTTTAACTATAAACCAACAGTAACAAACTCTCTGTGAGAATACGCAGTGTCTACCAAACATCACTTTTCACTGTCTGAAAAAATTCAAATAGGGTCTTACTGTGCAAATTGACAATGTAGTGTTCAGCTGTAGTATTTAACCTCCCTTTCCCTCCACTGTTCCCCTGACACATTCCATCTTCTCTCTCTGAAATACTCCAACATCCCCATTTCATGAAGGTTGGGTTTTTTTTTCTTTCGTTTCTGCACATTGTTGTATCACCCCAATTTAGATACACCGTCTTCTCCACCAGACCTAAAAGCAAATCTCATCCTCAGGAGCACTAATACATCCAGAGATGCTCCAAGGAAACTTCAGAGTGGGAAGCAAAGAGGGCAGGAGGACTGCAGGTGCCTGCTTCAGGCTGACACTGCAGCAGGTTTCCCTAGGGAAAAATCCACGTTTGCAGCCCCTAAGGGCACCTTATTTGCCAGAAGCAAAAAACAAACAAAAAAAAACCAACAAAAAATGAACAAACAACGACAAAAGCCCTAGTTAACTACAGAACACAGCCCCTGCTAGAAACAAGCTGAGCATATTTTCTTTAGTTGACTAATTCTTGTTTATTTTTTGAAGGCTGCTGCTATAAAATTCACAATCCAATTACAATTTCCAGGCTGAAAGAATGGCTTCTAATTATGTTGTTTTCCATCATTGCTAGAATCGTTGGAGAAAGAGGGGATTAATGCCGTATGCTTTCGTTCCCTGTGTAAGAATCAGATCTCGGCATTCTCAAATGATTTATAAAAGACGCATTAAACAAACTATTAACAGTGTGTTTGCAACAGAAATGGGCTGTACCATAGGCAGGACAAATTGAAAAATACGGATTTGCTGCTGTGTTTCGATGCATCAAAAATGAGGATAACGCTGCGCATACTGAGTAAAACAGCATAAACCTGAAATTGGAAGGAAGGTGGCTTCTGAAACATGGCACTGGGCTTCAGGAGAAGCTGGTTTTTTTTGTCTGGCCTGGCAGAAACTTTCAAGGTGACTTCGAAAAAGTCACTTGGCCAAGGGGAGGAGGACCGCAGCTCCAGATAGAGCCAACCCGGTTGTCCTGCATGTGGGTGTGGATGTGTGTGCCTTGGGTGTCTAAGTACCTGTTATAATTAGTAGACATGGATGATAACCGAGTCTACGTG
This sequence comes from Trogon surrucura, assembly GCA_020746105.1. Taxonomy (NCBI): domain Eukaryota; kingdom Metazoa; phylum Chordata; class Aves; order Trogoniformes; family Trogonidae; genus Trogon; species Trogon surrucura. The sequence continues at coordinate 76,250,365 of CM036620.1, read as the reverse complement.
ACCGTTTCAGAGGTTCTGCTGTTCTTGCCTTGTTTCACACGTGTTCCCCAAGCATTCAATTCTGCCACGTGTCTAAATGTCAGGAGAGGGATATGGATCTTGCCCCAAATTTCATGTTTCAGGACAGGGCTGAACCAGAGTCTAGGCAAGCGTCTATGAATCTTCCCCTGGATTTACTCCCAATTCCTCTACACTGGGGGAAAGAAAAAAAAAATAGTGCCTGTCTTGAAGTGGCCTACAGAAAGATAAATAAAATATATCCAGTTAAATGACTGAAATGATTGGAAACTAAATCTCCTGCTTATTGCTTCTCCTCCTTGCAGCTGGAGCTATAGCTAATAGTAAGACTTGCAGTCTGAAAGCAGAGCAGGAGAGGATGTCCTTGACCAAGACATAGTCCTTCAGGCTGTGAATCCTTCAGAGACACTTCTGCGTGCAGGTGCACGCACACATCTGTCTCCAGGTGCACGGCAGCTGTCTTCAAACACAGCTCCCAGCACACCAGGACCCCTCACAGCCTCCTCCATGCAAGTGCTGACAACTAAGACCCTGAACCAAACTGGTCTCATCCTACAAAGGAGAATTTTCCAAAACGAGAACAATCAGCCCTTGAAACAATCTCTCCAGGTAAGTGATGGAGTCTGCAACGCTGGACACTTGTAAAATTCAGCTGGACAGGGCCCTGGGCCATCTTGCCTACACCGTGATTTTGTCAAGAAAGGTTGGATCAGACGATCCTTAAGGTCCCTTCCAACCTGGTGTTCTATGATTCTAGAGCTCACACTCAGAGAAGCGGGACTGGTCCAGTCCCAAATGGCTCTGGTCACCCATTCCCCTTCAGCATATAGAACCTCGTGGTCATAACAATATGGAAGAGCCTTTTCCTCAGTGTCCTCCAACTTTTCTCCAGGGAGTCAGCAGTTGGTGACTATTTCATAGGGTTTTTTTTTATAATTGGTCAGGTTTGGGAGTTGAGTTGGTTTTTTTTATGTTGTAAATTACAAAAAAAAAAATCCTTTTAGGCCTGACAATTCATTTCTCTCCTTTCTAGCAGCCCTACCTCTTCACCCTCTTTTCCAGCCTTGGGCAACAGAATAAAATAAAATCACATATAAATACATGCGTAAATAAATAAAAAAAAGTCAGAATTGCTAAGCCCTTGAAGAAACAGTCTAAACCACTTCTTGTGCGTTTCAAAATGAAGGTAGGTATTTCTCTAAGGCAGATCCCATTTGATTGCCAAAGCCATACAGGTCAGACAGCATTACCCACACCAGCATGAAAAACAAGAAATTTCAACATCACGGCAGTATCAAGAACACAGGGAAGAAAAACAAGCTAGATTCTTTGCCACCTTTCTGCAACTCACATAAAAGGATATGATCATAAATCAATACAACATCCAGAAGGAATAGAGTAGTAGTGTTTTGTTTTCATCTTCTATTTCTCCAGCACGTTTTGAGCCCCTGAGTTCAGAGCAGGAACCAAACCCCACGTTTTGGTGTCAAAATCTGCCACCTAGAGAGCAAAACGGCAAATGAAAAGAAATAGGTTTACAGGCTGGTTTGTGGGGTTTTTTTTAAAGCAGCTGTCTCATAGCATTACAGATGTGCTGAAAACTATACATTTGCTGTGCTTTTACAGCAACAAAACAGATTTTAAGAGACCCTTAATTATGTATCTCCACAGCACAGACGTCGTTATAGGCTATCGCGCCTACTCCCAGCACAAACACTGCTGTGTGTGGTTTAGTGATTATGGAACAGAAAACCATTTTTTCTCCCAGTTCTATAAATGCGTGTGGCTTGTGTAGAGAATGATCTCTTTTGGGTTTTTTTAAGATCACATAACTGTTGCAGGAAACAAGTCAGTTTTTAATGAGGAGGTTTTGGTGCTTTTTGTGGCAGCAAACCACCTAGGTCTGAGTCCTGATAGTGGATGTTCAGCAGGGCTGACAAATATCAGGCTGGAGATGCAGTGTGCCAGGAAAAAAAAACCAAAACAAAACAAAAAACCACAATCCTGGTGCACTTCTGAGAAAGTCTCTTGAGGCTTTTAACTGGAGCAAAACTGACAGATTTCCATTTCTTGGGAAATAACCTATTTCCATCTCAAATTCAAACGAAACAAGTTGTTAATTTCCTTTTGAAAACTGAAAGCTTTTCTGAGTCAAGAAATTTTCTGAAATTCTAAACATCGATTCCAAGTCAATTCAATGCTAAATCACATTCTCACAGATACAAGGAAAGGGTATATATTGAAGTAACCTCTCCCTAAAAATGGAACCTATCAGCTTTTAACTCCTGTGTGAATCATCTCCACGACATACTCAGTCACAGGGCTTCCGTGGTTCATTTCAGAAACCAGGCAGCAGAGGAGGAAGAGAGTGAGGTACAGCACAGTGCTGGGAAGCATCTCTGATAAAGAAACAGTTTAACCCCTCATTAAATAATATAGAAGAACCAATTATTTAATGATAGGGCCAAAGAAGTGTAACATAAACCCCATTTAATTGCTAGCAGGTACTGCAGATTGATGTCCAAGAGATTTTTTATTTTGGTGTTACGACTTCTGTAGAAAACATCAAACCTAGACTTTCCCCTTGACCAGCTATTTCTGGTTACCACCACAATCGGGGCTGCCTCAGCACTCACAGCTGAGGGAATCACAGAAGTGTCAGGGTTGGGAGGGACTTTAAAGATCATCTAGTTCCAACCCCCTGCCATGAGCAGGGACATCCCTCACTAGATCAGGCTGCCCAGAGCCCCATCCAGCCTGGCCTTAAAAACTTCCAGGGATGGGGCTTCCGCCCCTTCTCTGGGCAACCTGTGGCAGGGTCTCCCCACCCTCATGGGGAAGAACTTCTTCCTCGCGTCCAATCTGAACCGACCCATCTCCAGCTTTAATCCATTCCCTCTAGTACTATCTCTGCCTGACATCCTAACAAGCCCCTCACCAGCTTTCTTGTAGCCCCCTTGAGATACTGGAAGGCCACAATAAGGTCTCCTCGGAGCCTCTTTTCTGCAGACTGAACAGCCCCAACTCTCTCAGTCTGTCTTCACAGGAGAGGTGCTCCAGCCCTCTGATCGTCCTCGTGACCCTTCTCTGGACACGTTCCAGCACGTCCAGATCTTTCTTGCAGTAAGGAAGGAACAGCTCTCTGTGTAAAACATCCTAAATCTGCTGCCAGGCGTCCACAGCAGCATGATCCCTCCTGTTGCCACCTCCGGAAATCACCAGCAGGCTCCTGCCCATGTATCAGAGTTGCAAATAGCGCCTCTGATGAAAAAGCTTGAATCTAACCTGACCACTGACAAGCAGTGGGAAAAATGAGGTGCAAAGGGATGGTAAATGTAGAAAATGATTATGTTTGTACACATAATGTAGAGGTGCCATCCACAGGGACCTGGATGGGCTGGAGAGGTGGGCCTGTACAACCTCATGAGGTTCAACAAGGCCAGTGCAAGGTCCTGCACCTGGGGCAGGGCAGTCTCAAGCGCAAATATAAACGAGGGTGATGAGCGGATCAAGAATAGCCCTGCAGCAAAAAAACTGGTGGTGTTGGTGAATGGAAAACTGAGTATGAGCCAGCAACGTGTACTTGCAGCCCGGAAAACCAATCGCATCCTGGGCTGCACCAAAAGAAGTGTGGCCAGCAGGTCTAGGCAGGTGATTCTGCACTTCTACTCTGCTCTCGTGAGACCCCACCTGCAGTTTTGTGTTCAGCTCTAGGATCTCCAGCACAAGAAGGATGTGGACCTGTTGGAGCAAGTTCAGACGTGGCCACAAAGATGATCAGAAGAATGCAGCACCTTCCCTATGAGGACAGGCTGAGAGTTGGGTCTGTTCAGCCTAGAGAAGGCTCTGGGGAGACCTCATAGCAGCCTTCCAGAACCTGAAGGGGGCTACAGGAAAGAAAGGGAAGGACTCAATCTCTGGAGACTTTCAAAACCCACCTGGATGTGTTCCTGTGTGATCTACTCTAGCTGATGCTGCTTTGGCAGGGGCGGGTAGATTAGGCGATCTTCAGATGTCCCTTCCAAGCCCAAACATTCTGTGATTCTGTGACTCTTTACCAAGGAGTGTAGTGAAAGTAAAAGGGGTAACGGTTTCAAACTGAAAGGGGGTAGATATGAGGAAGAAATTCTTCACTGTGAGGGTATTGAGGCACTAGAAAAGGTTGCCAAGTTGTGGAAGCCCCCTCCCTGGCAGTGTTCAAGGTCAGGGTGGACAGGGTTTTAACGATCTTGTTCTAGTGGAAGGTATCCCTGCCCACAGCAGAGGGGTTGGAATTAGATGATCTTTAAGGCCACTTTCAACTCAGATCATTCTATGATGATACTTAATTCCACAGTTTCAGCATGATTAAAAGCTTGTTCTGTCAGCATTGCAAGCTGGCAGCCACTTTGAAGCCACCAATACAGAAGCCCTGAGGTTCTTCTTGAAACCACTATTACGTTTCTCAGGGCTCAGATCCTGGCATTTTCTGGCCCATTTTGCTCTGCCCACCTGCTTCACTTAGCTGCTACCAGGAGATCCAATCACCAGACCTGTCAGGGACCAATGCTCCAATTTCAACAGAGGTCAGTCAGCACCCTGTAGCCTACAGTGACCTTGGAGGTACTAGACTTGATCAGTCTACCTGACTAGCAACCTTCTGCCAGAGCGCAGCCTCTACTCCCCTTGTCACCAGTGAGCACTCCTGACCTTAAAGCTTGATCATTTGACCTGCGAAGAACAAAGTTGCATCTTCAATTCAGCTAAAACCACCTAGATATCTCAATGGAGCAGCAGACTTTCCAGTGCATCACAAAAGCAGCAGGTAAGCAAGAAGATAAAGAACCATATCCAAACAATGGGACAGCTTGAAGAACTGTGGTGAACATGAGAAGCTACGGCAATAGCTATTGAGAAATCCATCACTGATCATCTCAATAATCCCATGCAGTTTTAAGAATATCTTGACATGGGAATATGAAGCTGGCCATCTTTCAGCAGGCTCTCGTTCCCCCTCTATCCCCAGTGCACAAAGGACACCTTATCTGACCAAATGAATTAGCAGCAATGTTCTCATTTTCATTGGTGAGCTTCAATAAAGCGAATCTTAAGAAATCCCCTTGCTAGAATCTCACATCAGAGAGCCGTTTTAAGTACAAAGGTATAGATAGTAACCACTGCCTTCCCATAAAATACTACATAATAAAACATTAATCCTGGAAAATAGCATAAACACGGAAGAAAAAAAGAAAATCAAGCATGAATTTATTCTAAAAACCACAAAAGGTACAGCACTCATCAGGTGTGGCAGACCTTTCTAATCAGCCTCAAAAAAATATATTAATATCAAACTCAGGGAGTACCTACCAGTGAGAGTATTAGGTATCGCTCAAAGGCAAATGCTGCCCAGTAACAGAAAGCAAGCATGAAGCGGATTTGCGTCTTGCTTTTGTTTTCATGAGAATCAGTGTGGCAATGAATTCGCCTGACGAAAACGAACATTTAGAATTCAAAATGAACATCCCTGGAAAGTGCAGGTGATTTATGGACACCACCACCAAGTCTAGATCTAGGAAGAAGAAGGAGGAAGGAGGAAGGAGGAAGGAGGAAGGAGGAAGGAGGAAGGAGGAAGGAGGAAGGAGGAAGGAGGAAGGAGGAAGGAGGAAGGAGGAAGGAGGAAGGAGGAAGGAGGAAGGAGGAAGGAGGAAGGAGGAAGGAGGAAGGAGGAAGGAGGAAGGAGAAAAAAGAAGAAGAAGAAGAAAGAAGGAAGAAAAAAAAATGACTACTTCATGAAGCTTAAGAACTCAAACAGTAACTTCAGCAATGTTCCTCTTGCACATAAAGAATACTTAGTAGGTTATAAAGTAGCAACAGGTTTAAGACTCACCACTAACTTAATCTCTGCCTTTAAAAAAATGAACCATTTTCCAGATCAGATTACTTGAAACATTTATTCACAAGTACATACGGTATTAAACAGATGTGAATGTTTCCTAAAGAGAAATTGTCATCAGCAACATCAGAGGCTCTGATGATATTTGTCAGGAGCACTTTCAGGTAGCAAGAGAAAACTGAAACCCAAGCCTTTCTGTCAGACGAGGTCACGCCTCTTCCCCATCCCGAGGTGACGCTCAGTTCCAGGCTGGCACAGACTGTTTCCCCAGGTTTGAATTGGACCAGGCAGCTGCTAAGGTCCAGATGACTGCTAAAAGCATTAGAATCAAGGTCACATTTTTAAACCCATTCTCAAATTTCAAGATACGAGGAAGCACTTTCTCAGGGGATAATGGTTATTGGAGTTTATGGCTGTCTTCTGAAACAGCTGGGGCCTCTAAAAAAACCTTTCCCTAGCAGGAAATCTGCTATTCCTCAGTTGTGCTGGAAGGTCATCCTGTTATCACACCGGTGGCCATGATGAAATTCAGGCAGACCATCAGGCAGCATTACCCATCCCGAAAGACATGCTGCGGAGCAGCCCAGCGCCGCAACGAGTTAGTTTGATGAGCAGGCTCCCGTGAAGGCAGGCTGCAATATCCTGACATCCACTGCTGAAGAACTGCACTCCCGCACAGCCTGAGACACATCAGCACTGGTTTTTCTCTAATTAAAGGGCACCCTTCGGTCTTTCTGCTCCACATTAAACCAGGCACCACCAGAAAACTGAGGAGATCCAGTAAGAAAATCCCCATCTGTTGTCAGAGGCTTTATCAAATGATTTACCACTCAATACTGCTTTCAGCCTCTAGTGATGGGATGTCAGGTTCATTTCAGTAAATCATACCAAGGCGAATAATACAGCACCTGGTCTCCGTGTCCCACGGCCTGTACCACCTGATGCCTCACCATATATGAAGCGTGTTAATACACATTCAGCACGGCAGAGACATGACCTGTCCTCTCACACATTTTGCTGTGGCTTAGCTCTAGTTACCGTAAGTGTCAGCATCAAGATACCTGGCTCACTGCTTCCACTACGAGAAGAAATTCCACAGGCATTTGGGTAAGAAAACTAAGATCAGTTTTAAACAAATAATGACACGAGTTTTCATAACAGCACCTTTATGGAACACAAGGTTAGCTTTAGACAAGTGCCAGGTTACATGAATTTTCAGTCTTCTATATAAAGAAAGCAATCTTGGGTTTAGTCCATCTTGATAAAACTCATAACACTCATTTATAGGCACGGTGCTTGGGCTATTTCCAACGTAAAAAAAAAAGGGCTTTCCATTACAGTGCTCGGAGTGGTTAACAAGAAAGTTACCTTATTACATTCTTTTCCAGAGAATAGTAATTCTCCTCCATTAAGTCCCAATGTTATTAGGATTTCAGAACACACAAGCAATGCAATCCTAGTCCAGACAAAGAGGAAATTAAAGTAACATAAGCTAAAGACCGAATAATTTACACATAGTTACAGACAACTCTGAATATATATTTGCAGGGGAAATTAGATTCATCTTTGTGAATAAAAATTCCATCTCTCCACTCAACAAATAGAATTCCTTGCCAGTAGAGGACTACACTGTGCACGGCTCATCAGCCTTGAAAATTAAGTCTGGACTTTGGGCATATCCAGCTACATGGATCAAAAAACAACCCCCCTTCAGATCCAGCAGCTCTGGTTTAACGGACGGAAACTTTGGCTACAGTTCAAACACACACGCTTGCCAGCAACAAACAAGTCTGGATGTTTTTTTTAAAAAAAGCAAAGTGTGATATGGGCATAAAGTCAGTGCCTTGATCCTTAAAAGCATCTCTACAAGCATCTTTACCTTAAAAATGGGCAGTGCTTAAGTTACAAAAGATCATTTTGCTTATGATGATTGAAGAAATGGCTCTGCTTCAGGAATTCAAAAGATGAATCAGATTTAGTAGTAGATTTATTAATTTGTTGTGATTTACAATGAAGTCGTAATGTCTGAACGAAGGAGACATCAAATCGGGTTTAGCCAGGAGGTTTATGGCTTCCAAGTCAAATTCACAGACCAGTGTCAGTCATTTGGGCAACTGAAGATTAGCAGACAAAAGGTAAGTGGAGGCCAGGTGCTGCACTGACGTTTTGGAGACAGTAATCCAAAGTGTCTTCTCTTACAGCAATTTCCTTTTCTCGAACTCCTGTAAACAGCACACAGACATTACACCAGTGAGGAAAAAAAGAAAATGCTTCTATTACTATTTTGTTTTAAATTACTTTGTATTTACCTTAACAAACCTGGTTTTAGGAATTAAAAATTAAAATATAAAATGCATAATGTGGGCAAGTTAGGGGAAAGCGGGATAAATATTCTCCCACCTCACACTAACAAACCAGCTATGAAAAGACAATGGTGCTAGACTGCAGTCAGTGCACTGCACACACATTGCAAGCTGTCAGAGAACCATTCGCTCCCAGGGTTAGCAAAAAGAGGCTTGAAAAATACTAGTTCTGCATAAGAACTGCTGTAGAATCCTTACAGTAAAGGAGCCAAGCCAGAGAAGCAACATGTAAAGCCTTTCATTTTAATAAAGTTAAAAACACAACAGAATGGAAGAATCCCAGAGGAGCTTGTGAAGATGCTGTGCTATACAGTCACCAGAGGAAAAAAACAAAACAAAACAAATACCTAGCACAACTAAATTATACATTTCCTCTAGCTGTGAAGCAATACCTTTTTCTGGGTATGAATTAAGAAAGATGCAAATAATCCTATTCCATATATAAGTTTTTCAGCTGTACGAATTCAACCATAATTCTGAATCAGTATCTAAAATAGACAGATCTCTATTCCAGGGCTCTCCTTCCTCAAATACCCTACTTTCCAAGAACATTTTCACATTGAAAATTCATTCAGGTTCTTTGCATCCAGAAAACAGAATTCAACAAGTGGCTACACTCGAAAGCAAAATGTCTTCTCTACTTTGCTGTGTTCTTCTCTATAAAGACAACGCTACACAAAACCACGTGTGCATCTTATCTAAGTAGTAACTGTTGCTTGTTCAGTCAAGAGTCCTTTTGTTTAGCCAAGCTCAGAGAAGCAGAGTATTTGGGCAAGAGCTGTACACCCAGACTGCATTCCTTCAAATGCAGCTTCTTGCTCTGGATGAGTATGTATCCTAAGGATATTAGGATAAAGCTACGAACCTTGTAGATGGTGCTACCCAGCTGAGCAGGAGACATGCTGACAACAACACCAGCGCTCTGAAGCGCGGCAATCTTCTCTTTAGCTCCCCCTTTCCCCCCAGCAATGATGGCTCCAGCGTGACCCATCCGCCTGCCGGGAGGAGCAGTCAGACCAGCTATGAACGACACCACTGGCTTGGCGTTTGGACCCTGTGAAGAAACAAAAGATGCTGTGTTACGTGGAGGAGGGTGAATTGGAAAACAATTCCAGGCGACAGGTTTGGGGTTTTTTGGTGGGTATTTTGGGTTTATTTTTATTTAGGTATCAACTAGCCACGCAAATATATTAAACAGTTACAAACTGCAGACAACATGGAACAAAGAGTCACAGAATCCAGAAAGTTTGGGGTTGGAAGGGACCTCTAAAGAACATCTAGTCCAATCCCCCTGCCAGAGCAGGATCCCCCAGGGCAGCCACACAGGAACGCGTCCAGATGAGTCTTGAAAGTCTCCAGAGAAGGAGACTCCACACCCTCTCTGGGCAGCCTGGGCCAGGGCTCTGTCCACCCTCACAGGGAAGAAGTTTCTCCTCTTGTTGGGGTGGAACTTCCTGTGTGCTAACTTAAACCCATTTTTTCTTGTTCTATTGCTGGGCACCACTGAGAAGAGATTGACCTCTTCCTTTTGACACCCGCCCCCCAGATATTTGTATCTCCTTTCAAGGCTGAACAGCCTCAGTTCTCTCAGTCTCTCTTCACAGGAGAGATGTTCAAGCCCCTTAATCAACCTCGCAGATCTCCGTTGGACTCTCTCCAGTAGGTCCCTGTCTCTCTTGAACTGGGGAGCCCAAAACGACACAGGATTCCAGGTGTGGTCTCACCAGGGCAGAGCAGAGGGGGAGGAGAACCTCCCTAGACCTGCTGGACACACTTTTCTTAATGCACCCCAGGATCCCACTGGCCCTCTTGGCCACAAGGGCCCATTGCTGTCCCAGGGACAACTCACTGCCCAAGGTCTTTCTCTATGGGGCTGCTTTCCAGCAGGATGTCCCCTAATCTGTACCGGTGCCTGGTGTTATCCCTCCCCAGATGCAGGACTCTACACTTGCACTTACTGAACTTAGGAGGTTCACCTTTACTCAGCTCTCTAGCCTGTCCAGATCTCTAAAGAGCGTGGAGTATTTTCTCTCCCGATAATTATCATAAACCAGATGCAATCAGAAACTTTCAAACATCTCCCTACAGAGCCACCTACATTACAAAAACACAGAATAGTAACTACGAGTATCATTACAGGACTAAAAATCTAAAGTTGACACCACTGACCAGTCAGACTTAATCTGGACAAAGTTTCTAACATCAACTCTTTAATAAAATTATGTCTTTGGTTTTTTTTGTAAATATAGATTAGAGATTGAACTGTGGTTTTCTTGACACCGCAGGATGATGGCTAACTGGCAAAAGAAGGGGGCTAGCTACCAAGACGTCTGGAAGCAAGCTGTTTAAGACTCACAGTGTTATTTTCTTTCAAAAATGCTGCTGCATCTTCTTCAGCATTTCCTCCGATTTCCCCAATCAATATGATCCCCTCGGTATGAGGATCCTTCAGGAAGACATCGAGGCAGTCAATAAAATTAGTTCCGTTGAAGGGGTCACCTCCAATCCCTGAAAAAGTATTAAAACAAACAACCAAAAAATAGCTCAAAATAAGATAATGATATTGCATTTATGATTAAAGCTTTAAAATAAATTTCATCATGAAAAGTATTCCCAAAGGCTCATAAGAAGAAAGAGCTCTGAAGGCTTTTGCCAAGTCAGTGTGCCAAATATCTCTGCCATGATTTACAGAAAGCTTTGGTATCAGATAAGCTTTGAAATGATACAGAAAGCTTTGAAACCATAAGCAAAATATTATGCCTTATACCGAGGCTCTGTATAAGACATAGCACGTCCAAGACCCCAGCTTTAGAATTCTGCTGTAAGAAAACTGTATTTACTTAACATACCCAAATAAATATCTAAGAACGCCCTACTCCTTTATAATATCAAACTTCTTGGGAAAATTTGTTTCTAAACTGATATCATATTTGCTGGCAGTTCTCTGTTCTCTCAAGGCTGGTTTTTAGGCTTTTATTAACCTGATGTAGAAACAATAACAGAGAAAGGTTATACAGCTCATAGGGATCTCATTTGTAAATGTAATTGCCATTCAGCAATTTCTCGCAAAAAGAAATTACTTTAGATTTCTTCTTGTAAAGGAAAAGCAGATTAGCCTAGGTGCAACAGGCTGTTTCTGAGGAAACCCACCAATGCAGAAAGACTGCCCCAATCCCACTTGCGTTGTCTGATGAACAGCTTCATATGTCAGAGTTCCAGATCTTGACACGATACCTTTAGGAAAGAAAAGGAGATTAACACTAACATAGCTCAGTGCATGACAAGAGGCAGCTGCTCTTATATTCATTAAACTCATTTTAATAAACTGAAGATGAGATGCCAGGTTTTCCAGCTACACTTGCCAAAAAGATGAAAACTCTACGTAAAATTCTATCTGTACTATTTCTTGGTTGGCATTTTTTGACAATCAATTGTCAACAGACTAAAAACTGCCCAACGAGTCAGTAATACTGACCAAGACAGCATTCCTCACACTACAGCTTTACCAGGAAAGAAAAGTAAAACCCAAACAGAAGAATATCACAGAATCACAGAATCACAGAATGTTAAAGGTTGGAAGGGACCTCAAAGATCATCTAGTCCAACCCCCCTGCCAGAGCAGGATCACCTACACTAGAGCGCACAGGAACGCGTCCAGGCGGGTTTTGAATGTCTCAAGAGATGGAGATTCCACAACCTCCCTGGGCAGCCTGTTCCAGTGCTCAGTCACCCTCACAGTGAAAAAGTTTTTCCTCATATTTTTCTGGAACCTCCTGTGTTCCAGCTTCCACCCATTGCCCCTTGTCCTGTCAGTGGACGCCGCTGAAAAGAGCCTGGCTCCATCCTCCTGACATTCCCCCTTGACATATTTATAAACATTGATGAGGTCACCCCTCAGCCTCCTCTTCTCCAAGCTAAAGAGATCCAGCTCCTTCAGCCTTTCCTCATAAGGGAGATGCTCCACTCCCTTCACCATCTTTGTGGCTCTACGCTGGACTCTCTCAAGCAGCTCCCTGTCCTTCTTGAACTGAGGGGCCCAGAACTGGACACAATATTCCAGATGCGGCCTCACCAGGGCAGAGTAGAGGGGCAGGAGGACCTCTCTTGACCTACTTGCTACTCCCCTTCTAATACACCCCTTGTATGTGAGGAGCTAATTAACAGTTAACCACATAATTCTGCATGAACTGCATCTCCAGTGTGACCAGACACGTGCGAGATCCTCCTGAAAGATCCTTCAGAACAAAACCATGCTGCATAAATGCAAATTATCACTATCAGGGTATTTGTTGCTGCCGCTCACTGCTCTACAGTACACATTTAGCACATAGATTACAATATTACAAGAGACTACAATTCTAGTTTTAAATGCAGTATGGAAAATAATGCAGAGCCTGGATTAGGGGCAAAATATTTGCGTGGGTTTTTGTTCATCTTTCCAAGTCAAGACTTCCGTTAATACAACAAGACGAAAGGTTTCCAGGAAAAACAGACATCGTTGTCCACCTACTTCAAGCCATCTATCAAGGAATATAATAAGTATATTGCATGAACAGAGGAAAAAATACACTGCTAGACTAAAAACTTAGTTTTATCAACTGTTCATACGTTGGACAGCACATACGGTTACTAGCAATCATGGGGTTTTATCTTGCTATTTTTGCAAAGGGCTTCCTGATTACTATTAAGATCAGATTGCCTCACAGAAGCTACAGATGAAGGTCCAAAGACTGTGGCTATTTTTGCAGCTTGCATCCCAAGATTATCAAATGATTCTTGGATGCCTCACGGTAATAGAAAGCTGGACAGCGTATCACCAAAGGTCATAGTCTTAGACGAAGCTGAGCAGATGCCAAGTTACATTTTTTTATTCCCTGATCCTTGGATCACCACTGAAAACATTTTCAGCAATGCTGGCGCAACTGGATTCAGGATTTAAAATATTCTTTTACACTGGATGTGCCTTGTACTCAGATTCTAGTATCCCGTGACGACAAGAAATTTCTTGTATTTAGAAAATCTTAACAGAACTTTGATTCAGAAGGGAGCTCAGGGTAACATGAGCTGATATTACCTTTTACACTCTTAGGGTAATGTCTTGACAGTATCTACTAAAGGCATAATTGCAGCCATCTGATTTTTCAATTCAAGGTTTATAGGTACTTCTGGAAGCTGGAGGTATAACACGAGTGTTAACACATCTTCCAACATCCACTAAGTAGAGCTTATTCTCAAGTCAGAAGTGGTTAAGTAGCAGAGATAGTTTCTCACATTAGAAAAAAAGTGCACCAAGTCCACATAGCTCAAGAGCACTGAATAGGTTTTTCCACAGAAAAACACTTTTCATCCAAAAAAAATTGGTAACGTTGCAAAGGGTACTGTGCTCAAGTTAAACTGGTTACCCTGCTGACAGATAACAGCAGCACGTGCTGCCTACAACTTTCTGAAGCTCCACTTAAGTACAAATGAAGGTTGTGGAAGAATTTTCTTTATAGCATTATTTTAAAAATATTCAAGTTGTTACATTTTAGAATAAGGAACCAAGAGAACTCAGGACAAGAGACCTGCATGCAGCAGGGTGTGTAACTCACATAAAATGATGAACAAGTCGTGCCTTTCTGACTTTAATTCCACTGAGAAGTGCGAACATTTGTCACTTCCACTCACCACGGTATAGTTGTCTAAATTACAATGTCATAAACCTGCAAGTAATCTCCTCTCTGTGCTACAATACTGAGCTCACTACAGATCTAGGATTCTAGTCCTCAGAAGCCAAGCTCTTGGAAGGAATAGTGCTGAAGATCTTACTGCTCTCAAACTCCAAAATAAATGGAGGTATCCTCAAAGGAGAGCATTAAGGCAACTAAGTCAATCATATCACCTAAGGAAACTTTCAATTCCTTTGCCTCTGCCATCAGTACTCAGCGTCTGCTATGGCAGACTGACCGATTTTTGGCTTTCAGGATTGAAGATGGTGAAGTTTACTTACAAACTGAAGGACAGACAGCTGTTACACAGCATGTCAACCGCCTTCAGGGCAGCACGTGCCCAGCTTTACGAATAAGAACACTAGAGTACCAAACTTTAGGTTTAGATGATGCGTAAATATTCAAAAACTCACCAATTCTTCCCTTCTTGTGAATGTGACCAGGCATGATACCAATTTTACATTCTCCAGGCTAAGGAAAGAGTGGGAGAAGTCAGATGGAACATTCAAACCATCACTAAGAATGGTTCAGCCTTGGAGCAAATCCAGAAGTCACTTACGTTGATGACTCCAGGGCAGTTGGGGCCCACTAGTCGAGTCTTATCCTGCCGAAGCAGTCTGTGTTTAACCCGAACCATGTCCTGCTGGGGAATACCTTCGGTAATGCACACAACTAAGGGCATTTCTGCATCGATTGCTTCATTGATCGCAGCAGCAGCAAAAGGAGGAGGTACATATATAACAGTGGCAGAAGCACCGGTTTGCTCTTTGGCCTACGATGGACATAACAAAAAAAAGACAGCAAGTGTTTAATGGGACCAAGGAGAACATTTGACAACTAGTCATTTAAGATATGTCCATTTGCAGGCATAAATTAAACAAATGGTATCTATTAACTTCCATAATCGATGCAAGTGTTAAATTCACTGGAGATGGTATCTAGGGAAATAAGAACTAACCACCGCCTGGAATGGAACTGCCTCGTGAACACCACCATAAATACACTAAGATAAGAGCTTGCTAAAAATTTATCATACAAGCCAGGATTAATGAGAAACTAGTTGCATGCATAAAGTGCATCCAGACTTCCCAGTGGAAGCCTCCTGACCACACTGAAAGCTCCCCTTTTGACACAGCTTCTATTTCATTCCGTGCATGGTGACATCCACAGCTCAAACGTTTGCTTCTTCAGTGTAAGCAGTGGAATAAGAAGCCCTTCAGCAGCATTTAATTGCCTGCCCTAAAGTCACTGCTGCAAATTACCTCCTTTACAGAATTAAACACAGGCAGACCCAGGTGAGTTTTTCCCCCTTTCCCTGGAGAAGTTCCTCCAACCAGATTGGTGCCGTAGTCCAACGCCTGCTGGCTGTGAAAGGTGCCCTGTGAAAGAAAACAAGTAAAGTTAAAAGGCACATAACAACAACTAAAATGAACCCAAAAAGTTAATGTTATCTGTTACTCTGAAGGCAATTTATGGCACTTAAATTTACAGTAAAAAGGAAAGCTTTCACTACATATATACAATCAGCTACTTTGAGCAGTGCATCATGTTTTAAATGCATTCAGAGGAAGCTATGCTTTTTCTGAGCACTGTGGCTGGACACTACAGGATATTTTGTTGTGTTGCTAATACACCTGCAGACATAGCAGAAATATTTTATTTTCCAATTCAAGTCTGGCAAATGACAAACACTGTAATGAACAGAAGAAATTAGCATTCTCATCCATTACTACCTGCTGGTTTTAGCAAAAGCAGTCTTCCGCCCCTGCAAATGTGTAAAAAGATTGATTGCTGAGAAAATTACTAAACATTCTGAGAAATAGAAATTTAATTCATAGGCATTGACGCTCAAAGGCATTTGTAAAAGAGGCACTTCTAAAATGGTGCGGATTTTCTAGTTTTTGTAAATCTCCTTTTACAAAGAAACCCTTTCAGCTCGATACAGTAAAATGGCTGAAGGCCAAAATGAAAAATAAAAATCAGAAGTGTTATAATACTGATGGCTCAAAAGTAAGTTATAAGCTTGTGCAGGAGTAGAAAACAAAAGTAAAAATCTAGTCTACTGAATTTAGGACGGAAAAAAGTCTACCTGGATCAAAAAGAAAGGAAACTACACTGCTGAAGGGACCTTCCTGACCATGAAGCCCAGTCTGCTACCAACGTAAAGCCAGTATATAATCCCTTTTATATGTTAGTTTTTCAGCCAACTAACTTTCTGAATTGAAAGAGTGATAGAAGAAACAGTTCATATACGTACCTGTTTGCCTGTAAAACCCTGACAGATAACCTTTGTATTTTTGTTAATGTACAGATTTTTCCTTGATGCTGAGTAGGAGCAGTGTCGTACTCCATTCTGTTGCACTGGGGAGAAAAAGAAAAAAACAAAAATAAAGAGAGCATCAACCATTAATCCACTGCTTTCTTAGACTTTAAGTCAGAAAATGTCCTACCAAGTAAGTGCATATATACTACTACTTATACAAAAAGATTGATCGATCCAGTAGCTCTTATTTTCAAAAGTAGCTCTGAAAGCTGTATTTAGTACTTGTCATTCTAAGACACTAAACACCTGTAGTTCGCTCTGTCACTGTGATTACTCAGTTTGCAAGCAGGTAGGCTAAGTATTTCTCATCCCGAGTGCTTAACATCAGAATTCCTCACAAGAAACGACAGACAGTAACACCTTAGCTGCTATTTTCATTTGCGAACAAACCTGTCTCTGCCCTCCAACAAATTCTGCCAAGTGACAAAGCAGAATTAAAATACTGCTATCCCAGAGGCTGCTACACCATGAGTACTATGTGGCAGCTCTTGTGAGCACAACACAGTCCACACCAGACAAGGAGAGAACCTGAAGAGATGGAGGGTCCCTCAGCCTGGGTGAAACCCAACGCCAAGTGCTTGGGCTTGTGAGGAAGTACAGCTCTTCAGATATGCCATTAGAATGATTTTCAATTTAATTCTCGTGACTCCGGTACTGAAAAAAACAGCACAGCAAAACTACAGAACAGCACCAATGGGTGCTGGTATCAAAAAGACAAGGAAAACCACAGAATCATAGAACGTTCAGGGTTGGAAGGAACCTCTAGAGATCATCCAGTGCAACCCCCCTGCCAGAGCAGGATCCCCCAGGGCAGCCACACAGGAACGCGTCCAGGCGGGGTTTGAAAGTCTCCAGAGAAGGAGACTCCACACCCTCTCTGGGCAGCCTGGGCCAGGGCTCCAGCATCCTCACAGTAAAGAAGTTTCTCCTCTTGTTGGGGTGGAACTTCCTATGTGCTAACTTAAACCCATTTTTTCTTGTTCTATTGTTGGGCACTACTGAAACGAGATTGTCCCCTTCCTCTTGACACTCACCCCTCAGATATTTATATATGTTAATAACAGCCCCTCTCAGACTTCTCGAGACTAAATAGCCCCAGTTCCCTCAGTCTCTCTTCACAGGACAGATGTCCAAGTCCCTTGATCATCCTCATAGCTCTCCCTTGGACTCTCTCCAGTAGGTCCCTGGGGAGCCCAAAACTGGACACAGGATTCCAGGCATGGTCTCCCCAGGGCAGAGCAGAGGGGGAGGAGAATCTCCCTAGACCTGCTGGACACACTTTTCTTAATGCCCCCCAGGATCCCATTGGCCCTCTTGGCCACAAGGGCACACTGCTGTCCCGTGGACAACTTGCTGTCCACTAGGACTCCAAGGAAAATGACTGCATCCTTGGTGAAGAGAAAAATAAGCTGAGATCAAATGACAAAAAAAAACATGCAGAGAACGTTATCACGTAAGAAAGCCTGAGATGAAAAAGAGGTCCTCTGTATTTATTGCCATATGCTTTCTCAAATACCAGAGTTTTGAGGGGATCAGAACCAATCTGCTCCCTTGAAGTTTTGTGCTTAGAGTGAACGCGGGAGGGTACAGAAACCCACACCAGTATGTTACTATATACCTCTTTTAAAAGTTTACCACGTAATATCTGAGGAAGTAAAAAGCAAAGCTCAAATAAAAATAAGAGATTCTGAATCATGGGATCCATGGACTTTTCCACATACTTGCTCAGGCATGCTTGAACAAGAGAGGGCTTTTTCCTTCCTATTTTTAGGAAGAAAGTAAAAGTTATTAAGTGGAATAACGGAAAAAGGTATTCTTCAAAATAAATTGCTAATACGCAGAATTTATTGAGATGCATTATTAACATTCTGTAATAACAGAGTATCTACGGGGCAGTAAAAAAAAGTGCAGAAAATTTAAAATCCCTGTACATACACGTTTCTATCACAGAGCTACACAGGACCCTTCCACAAGTACTTCTGCCAACTAAATTTTAGTGACACACTGCTTTTTTGTTTTTTCTTCTAGCCAAAGAAAGCGAGAAGGAAAAAAAAACATGCCCGAAGAGGCCTACAGACATCAGTGCTATTGCTCAATCTAAAGCCCTTATTCTGTGCTTTAAAGGGTTGACAGAAATACAGGAATTCAACTGCCTCCTGCTGTTCTTTCTCAAAGGAGTTGTGGCAGCATCTCATCTTTGGACTAACATAAAGTCAAATTCAGCTAGATTTTAAAGAGAAACGTACGGACTTGCATGCAGCAAACTTGTACAAAAAAGTGGTAAAAGTGCAGGTCAGCTTATTGACCTGTAGGGTTTTAACCTAAACCACATCTTTATCCAACAAATACAGCTACGAAGATTTGTATGGCAAGGAGAACTACAAAGCAGTAAAGGACAAAGTATGTTTGAGGCTAAGCTTTAATGACCAGGTTATGAGGCTGGCTGGGGAAGGGTAGGGGAAAATTTTGCTGATCAGTTGCCACAGCTACAGAAGACAATGCAGTGTGCTCTTCACGCCTGGCCAACAGCTTAGCCTTCCTAGGCAAGTCTGCAAGGCCAAGTCACTTGAACACACAACTGGCAAACAGCAGCCTGCCTCCAGCAAATGAAATCAGCAGAGAAAGGGCTGACCTGCTGGTCAGGGGAACAGAGTATCAGCCTACCCGATCCCAGCCACCAGGGATTCCTCATGGGCACAGGATACGACTGGGCAAAACCCAACTTTGAGCAAGGCAGAGGACGATCTCCCTGCGCAGAAGCTGTTACAGTCAAGACCAATCACCAGCGACGCCTTTCAGAGAGAGAGGGCTGGGTTTCAAGAAGCGTGGGAGTGTGTGTTTAGAAAGCACTCCCAATGGGCCTGCAAGGGTAAAGAATAAACAGGCAACACTAACCAAATTCAACTGAAGTTTTACATGTATTGTCTGTGCTACCACACTGACAAATCCACCTGCAAAGTAAGAGAGGGCTGCTTGCCAGGCACACAGCGTGCACTCAGTAATTTTCCTGAAGAAAGAAAAACTGACAAATGGTAACACCTTGGTCTGTACCACAAAAGTAATTCCGAGGTTCCAGTCCAGCCATCCATTCCGTATCTATTTTCAGCTAGTTGAAACCTTGCAAAAAAATAAAATTTCTGAAAGGTTAAGTTTGTCTTGAGAAGAGTATGTATTTTTCAAGGATAAGAAGCTTTCAAGCATTTTCCAAGTTATCAACAGTATCCCCCAAAAAATGTAGACCTGGTAACTAAAAGACAGCTTAAATTCCAAGCTTTGTATGGATTTACTCTCAAAAACTGTTGTGCTGCTTATGTTAAAGAAGAGCCCTGGTTAAGAGAAAATACAGCTGGTTCAAGAAGGTCGGGCTACAGGCTTGAGCCATTTGCTGCCTTCAGAGAGCAGCAGCTTAGCCCGGGCACATGTTTGCAAAGTGACACATTTTCAAACAATTTAATTAAAAAAAAAAATCACCTTGCATTTCCTGGGCTAGATGAGTCTGGGGTTTTGGGGGCAGGGATTAAACTGCACGATACAGCTCTCCATTTCTGCCCATGGCCCTGTCTGAAGCAGAAGTGTTTGCCCCAGTGAGCAGCACAGCAGGAGCAGCAGGAGCATCGTCAAAACTAGGTTCTGCCTTGCGTGGCACAAACAAGAAGTCATGGGTGCAAAGAGCTGGCAATTAAATAGTTAAGACAAGATATAAGATGAGAAGGAAACAGATGGAGAATGGAAAAGGCACACCTAAGTTCCTAGCAGGTAGGAGTCGGAAACAGAATCTAAGTCTCAATTTCTACCCAGGACCTTCATTCACTGCTTTACAACTTCCAACGTCTGTTCAGACAATTGCTTTTACTGGAACCAATTAGGGTGCCCAGGTGTAAATGCACATTGCTTAAAGAAGACAGGAGGAAAAAAAAACATTTTTAAAGTGTCTGCTCTTCAGCCATGAACCAGTAGAAGCCAAACTCATTGGTGTTGCTATTTTAATGCACACATCTAAATTACAGGCCAAGTTACAAAGGTACGGGCTCCAAATGAAGTCCTAGAGCATAAGGACAAGTCTCACCAAACCCAAATTTTATCAAAAGCACAGTGGAAATGCTGTATTTTGCCAAATCAGAATTCCAGTATAACATTACTGTGTCCAGCCAAGGCTTGTAATAGACCTTCAGAAGAAAGTATTACAAATAAAATAAGAAACTAGATAATCTTTCTTAGGCAATCCTTTCATTTCTACCCAGTCCCTGTGCTGTTTTGCATAGTTTGTGGTTTTTTTAAAAAGTTATACAAATAATAGGATACATTTATTTTGGCTTTCCAGCCCTTTGGCTTCTACATAGCTAAGAGAGACATATTGTGGCAAGAACTTCTTTTAGTCCATTGTACAGGATAACCAAGCAGGTAGGAAAAGTGCTCAAATACTGAACTTTTGCTGTCCCAGGGTAGATTTGAAAAGCAAGACCTAAATTTAACAAAGGGGTATAAGCCTGTATACAAAACATCTATTGTTTTACATGAGAGAAACCTTGCTAGAAACCAGGGGACAGTTACTTCCAACACACACGCTGCTGGTACTCTTGCATTTCCCGGGAACAAGACATCAGCCGAGCCCAGAACTCACTGCAGTTCAGGAAAATGCAGCTACATTTACTCCTTAAAAGCAAACTCAGCCATCTGTAGCCTTGAGCAGGGCTTTAAATTCATTTGCGTATTACAATTAACAAGCCTTTCTAAAAAAAAATACCCTATTATTTATCATGAAGACCAAACATTGATTTACATGTTAAAAGAAAACTGATCCCATCTGCAAGGTACTTCAAAGCACACATGGAATGTAAATACTGTTTACAGTGTTTTCAGGCCCTCCTTGAGCAGCAACACGAGCACAAATCTTATTTAAAATTGCACAACCCAAGCTACATTTGCTCAGCTTGTTTGGGTTGTGTGAGCCAGCTGACAGCACAGACATTAAAGGCTAAATCTTTTCCTCATTCAAACCATACAAAGTTGAAAACTTGTTATTTTCAGGACTTTATGCAAGATTCCCTAGAACTACGGACAGGAATTGAGTCCAAGTGCCTCCCTCTTACCCACACTTATCCCAGACCGAAAAAAATGCTAAAGTTTAGAAGCTGAGGTAGCACCTGAGGATGCTCATAAAATGAGCACAATATCAAAGCAAGGTGAACCAGCAGTTTCCTTTCTGGAAGGACCTGAGCAAACACTGACGTTGCCAGAAGACTGAAGAGTTAAATTCTTCCTCTGTTACTCCTTGAAACAGTCAGAGAACTTGGAGATGAAGGAAGATAACTTCTTTTGCCTTTCTATGACCTATGTTAGTAAAGAAGAAAGCCTTTAAAATTTTACGGGCTCCACTAGAAACAGTGAAAATTGAGGCCAGCACAAAGGAAATTCAGGGAAGTAGTGAGGTATAAAGACAATTACTTAAAATGTTCAAAAATTTCTTTCCCCCTCACAAATGTATTCCACCCCACTTATTTTCCACCAGTAACAGATCTTCAGTTTGTTTCTGAGAAAGCCTTTCAATATTTTGCATGTTTAATTTGCACTTTTATGACCATCTCCTTTCTCCTTCCTCTGCCTAAAAAAAGCACGGCCTAAAGAGGATAGAGAACAGAAAGTTTTGGGCAGCAAGAGTATAGACATGAAAAAAAAAAGTTTGGCAAAGACTGATTTCAGTTTACCTACTGGAAGCTTGATATCAACAAGAACATTCCACATACAATTTCTCATCCTATTTTTTTTTTTTTTAGGTTTTAGTCTTCATTATCAGGTCATATGTATAAATTCACAAATGCAATTACATTTAGATAATTCTCTCCCTTGCTTAAACCCATCAACAGAATTCATCCTTAAACGTATCAGCTACATTAGTAGAAAGTGATCCTTACTGACAAAAGAAGTTTTCATGCTATTGAGACATTGCTCAAAACATCTTACTCCTTTGTTTAAGTGCATTATGTTCTCAGAGGATTTCTAGGAATCACTCCTCAGGCTCTCTTCTCTAACCCTTCCCTTTCCCAAATTCCTGTTAATTATGGAAACCTCAGCCTATTTCTCCCAAATTTATGAAGCTGAAACGAAGTGAAACACCTCAGTGAAACTGCAAGCCCGTGACGAAACAAGCATGTTCTTCTCAGCACAAAATTAAGTATTTCTCATAAGCCAACAAACTGCTTATCCCCACGTACAGTCCACAAAGAACGGGCGAGCTTTCCTCCCTCCACGTCGTTGATACAAACATAAGTATCAAATTCTTCCATTTGGATTATTATTTTTGCAGAAATTCTTTGCCAGGGTTTTTCACATAATTTACTGTAATCTTTTAATCTGCGAGATCTCCAAAGCTTTCTAAAACAGCCAGAACATAAAATCCCTAATCCCAACTGTCCAACCACAGTTAAGAAGCCTACAAAGACTCTCTTCAAAGCCTGACCCCGGCATAGGTCTTTCTTGACTGTTCTTCCACAAACAGTGCTCTGAGCTGACCTTTGAACAAGCACTTAACCATTCACTGACCTATTTCATGCTGTTTTCACAATTCCTGAACTGAACCTTACAGAAACACACCCTACATGTTTGCTTCAGCACTTCACGAAGAAAAATAGATACTGCATCTCTTTTGCAACAGAACAGAAACTCACGATTTTAAACCACCAAGCAGATGTTAATTATTTGTTCCTTAAAATCTATGTACAAAGCCCAAGATTTAGGTTTCAGCAGTCTTTTGGTGTTTTGTAAGGACTACAAAACCAAACTATGAAAGGCTCCCAATGAAGAACTATTTAATCTTACAGGAGTTTCTTCTGAAAGAGAGACTTCATGAACTACTGCAAAGAGAATACTTCTTGAGACATTTAGACTTCTTCCTCTTTAGCCCCAAAAATCATTTTGAGCAGTCTTCCTTGAATCTCTCACTGCTATCAGTAAAGGGAACAATGTGGGGTTTTTACATGCAAAACTGCACCCAACAGTAGCTTCACTGGGAGTATAAATGAAGCTAAATTGGAGGTGCTACACTTCAATCTGTTCCCCTTCATCAGAACCAATTCTTACAGGACTCAGTGGAGCTAATCCAAAGAGATGGACTGGCATAAAGTAACAGTAAAGTAACTACAGTTTTCTGTTCTTGCTTATGGAGGACAAGACATAGGAAAGGATACCTGAGGGGATGGTAGGTGTGCCACAGGAACAACTTAGACCAGCTTAAAACGTTATGGGATTGTGTTACTAGATTCTGACCCGCAAGTTACCACCACACTGAGACAAAGAATCATTGGGTGAAATGAAGTGAGGTAAGTTTAAGTTTGTCCATTCATTTTCAGACACAAGAAGCAAGATCGATGCACCAGCTCCTCAGTTTAGGTCCCAAGATCTGTGCCTAGGCATACCCAGGCTGATTTCAGTAAAGAATGCAGTGTTAACTGCAAAAAGAAAAAAAAAAAGCACAATGGGGAAGGAAAACAGTTGGTTTTTTTATTGTGATCTTCAGAATAACACCTATAAAGACTTTCAAGTGAAGTGTAAGTCTCATCCTCTCCACAGCTAAAGGCCAATAATCTTGGGCTTCATCAAAAAAAATCAGCTTTTACCAGCTTGTGTTGAAAGCACAGGCCAATTTATGGACCTCAAGAATTCTCCAACCCAAACCACCACTCGAAGTGACGGCGTTAAACTCTCTCAGCTTTCTCTAGGCCTTGTCGAGCATTTACTCTTTCTGGGGAATACGTGGGAAGAACAACTTTTCCAGGTGTCCATACCCTCGGCTGACCCCCCTCAAGACAAAAAACTTTTCCTAACTTTAAAAAAAAAAAAAAAACAACAGTTTTCTTCGCAGTCACGCGTGCTGCTTGCCCTTTCGGGAAGGGCCCTGCTTCCCTCTTCCCTCCACCGAACGCCCTGGAAAAGCGGCCGCCGGCCCCTGGAGCGCTTCGGCCTCCCGCACCGAGCCGGGGGCCAACCACCTCCGGCAGCAGAGGGAGGCCGGCCAGAGAGGCTCGCTGGCCGCGCCCTGAGGCCTGGCGACACCCCCGGGGACAAACCGGACGCTCCCCGCACCCCTCGGGTGACCTTGCCCCGCCGCGGGCCCGTCCCCTTCCCGTGGCGGGCGCAGGCGGCCGGGCCCCCTCACGCCGCTCAAGGCCCCGCGGCCTACCGGGGAGGGGCACGGCGAGGGGAGAGCAGGCCGCGGCGGAGAGCGGTTGCCAGGCAGCGGGGAGGGCCCGGCGCGGAGGGAAAGGGGCGGGGGGCGGGGAGGGGGTTTGCCGGCGCGTCGGTAACTCACGGCGGAGGAAGCGGCCCAGGAGGCGGGCGGCGGCGCGGCTGCAGTGAGACATCGTCCCCTTCGGCAATGACACCGGCCCGGCGGAGCGCGGCGGGCGGGCAGCCCTGCGCGGCGCCTGAGCACTGCCCAACCCGGCGCGGCGCCGGACAGCCCCTCGCGAGGAATGGCTCGGCTCGGAAGGCCCCGCCCCTCTCCGAGGGGAGGCAGCCAATCATAGGAGAGATGCCGGCGAAAGGCCCCCCCTCCCTCGCCGCGGGGCATTGTGGGGGCGGTAGTCCGGTGTGACCCGTGGCGGGGCCTGTTGTCGTAAAAGGCCACCCTGGTACCGCGAACAGGTCTCACAAAACATGGAACAGAATCGCAGAATCACGGAGTAGCTTCGGTTGGGAGGAAGCGTAAAGATCCAACCCCCTGCTACAGGCACCTCACACTAGGTCAGGTTGCTCCGGGCTCCATCCAGCCTGGCCTTGAACACTTCCAGGGATGGAGCATCCAAACCACCCTGGGCAACCTGTGCCAGAGCCTCACCACCATCATAGAAAATAATTTCTTCTGAATATCTAATCTAAATCTAATCTCTTGCAGAGTAAAATCACTCCCCCTTGTCCTATCAGTACAGTCCCTGATGCAGAGTCCCTCCCCGTGTTTCCTGCAAGATTTCGACAAGTACTGGAAAGCCCCTGTAAGGTCAC
Organism: Trogon surrucura; assembly: GCA_020746105.1. Taxonomy (NCBI): domain Eukaryota; kingdom Metazoa; phylum Chordata; class Aves; order Trogoniformes; family Trogonidae; genus Trogon; species Trogon surrucura. The sequence continues at coordinate 76,225,084 of CM036620.1, read as the reverse complement.
CCCGGAGCCTTCTCTTCTCCAGGCTAAACAACCCCAACTCCCTCAGCCTGTGCAAGGCTTTGCAAATCAGGAGGCTTCGTGGCACGCTGTGGCTGTAGGGCCACACAAATGCAAAATAAAAAGAAAAAAAGTCATATTTTTCAGGGAAAAGGCGGTACCTTCCAGTTCAATAACTGATACATGAACACACACACCAGATAACTGGTCAATCAAATGAAATATATTACCTCTCTTAACTAAAGGAGGGTAGATTCAGACTAGATATAAGGCAGAAGTTTTTTACGAAGGTGGTGAGACAATGGCACAGGTTGCCCAGAGAGGTGGTAGATGTTCCATCCCTGGAGACATTCAAGGTCAGGCTTGATGGGGCTCTGAGCAACCTGATCTAGTTAGAGATGTCCCTGCTCACTGCAGGGAGGTTGGACTAGATGACTTTTAAAGGTCCATTTCAACCCAAACCATTCTATGACTCTGTGATACCTGACCTTGTTTGTTAGTAATTCACTTGAAGCACTGTGGAAAGAGAGCAAAACCCCCATCCCAACCGTGTCAAGTAAGCACTGAAGTAAATGCTGTGAGACACAAGCAAGACACAGGTGATGGTCCTGAGAAGAGCAATTCAGCTGTAATCATGAGCCTTATAAGTGGCTGTCCTGAGCACTTGCTGCTTTATTGGGACTAAATGGTTTGAGATGGAATTCTTTTTTTTTTTAAATGAAAGAGAACTGACGATCCTCTTTCTCACTCACCATGGACACTTTACTTACCTGGCTGATCCTGAGGCAGGAAAAGGAATGCATTTGAATAAATCAAACAACACAGTTCTAAAACAATAATTACTGGGAGTTTTTCCTCCCTGCAGAGATTCTTAACGGCAGCATTTTCTTTCTGCTAAACTTCAGGGGACATATGTTATGGAGGAGAAAATCATTAACGAACCACAAGTAAAGCTCAGTTCCTAGTTTTTGACAAGGTAATTTAGGCAAACATTCGCAAGAAGGTGATGTGTCAGGGACAGTGATTACAGAAGAGGCACCTGCAGAACAAAGAGAGGCTATGTCTGTACCTGGGACTTGTAGGAAAACTAGAAAAATCAGGGGAATGCTGTAAAGTGAGCTCCTTTATTAAAAATTGTGCAATTTTGGAGACGCAAGTGAAGTGGCCTTAGATCAGTGTCACAAGAAACCACTGAACTCTACAATGAGGCTTCCCACAAGGGGTTTGAAAATACTTTACCTTCTACACATGAGTTTCAGACACAGGTCAGTTCATCACTTACGCCATCAGCTGCCTTGAGAAACAACACAAGGTATATATTTGTGTATCTGTGGGGCAGGGGAGGAAGAAGAGACCAAGTATTGCTTCAGGAGAAAAACCAGCATGCAAAGTCCTACTCTGATTTCATCCTGATTATTTCATTCACTTCATGTCCATAAAACTGAGGGCAGAATGAGGCCATAATAAATAAATGAAGCATCCAAATTTTCAGCTTCCTATGCAGTATATATGATCCCCCAAGGACGGTACACACACTGATTTTATAAGGAACACACTCGCTATTAAAAGATTTATACCTGGATCCATTTCCAAATCAATTTTTCCTTGACTTGAGGCTTTCACTAAGACTCTTGTGGGGATTATAGAATTTGAGTCAGATCCTCCTGTATTATCTTTCTGTATGCAGGAAGGTTTTGCTTTTAGCAGTTTCTCAATAAAACTCTGTTTTTCAGGAGGGGGGGAGAGAGAAGCTGGTCTAGAAAACAGCACAAAAGAAATGAGTGGGACTGGCAAAGGGAACAGTAAGAACCCCAGCTGTATCTATGTGATCCCCTTGGTTCATGGGTGGCAGCAACAGGCAGGACTGTCCCACTGCCAAGGGTCAGAGAAGAGTCTCAGTTCTGTCAACAGGGAGATCTGGAGCTTTTGGTCCCACCTGAATTATACAGTGGATTATTCTCTCTCTCTTTCTTATGCTGAGCTGTGTTGTGTCAGAAGTCCACCTGTTGGGTATCAAATGCATGAAGTCAAGCAATATGACAAAATAAAGGCAACTGCAGATTTTTAGTGTTTTTAGTAAGATTGTGTAAGAAGAGGGTTTGGGTTGCTGGTTTGTGGGTTTGTGAATTTTTTTTCTAAATTTCAGTAGCAGAAACATCTCTTTAGTCATTTTCATCCAAAATCTGAATGGATATAGAGTCTTTTGAATCTTAATGCTGGCGCAAATCGTTGTCACCCTAACTGTAAAAGTTTCAGGGTACGCAAACCAGCTGTACAGTATATAATTGGCCAGACATACATGGAAATGAGGAAAAATAAACCTGTTTTCATTTGTTTTAATGCAGTGGTTTGGATCCTGTCAGAGAACACTTTGCCTCACCAGCATTAATTTGGCTGATTTAATCAACTGCCTAGAAAGAAACCATTCAGCACAGGCAGTACCAGCACAGCAATTAGCAACATTCAGGTAGCAATGGCAGGGGCTGTTTTCCAAAGTTCAGGACAGACCCAGTTCTCCTGGAGCAGCCAAAGGATTAAGACAGATTTTGAGATTTAATCCAAGAATCCTGCTTTTCAACTCCTGCACAAAGCCCAAAGGTCAGATAAGGGGTGGAGTCGCTCTCTAAAACACTTTTAAGTAAACAACTTTGTTTTAAGAGCAACACTGATCCTGGAGCTGAACCTTATGAAAATCACACACATAGGGGAAAAAGTGAATTCTAGTGAGAACATTTTTCTTGCTCATAGTTGGGCTTTAATCCTTTCTGAAAGCTGATCTTCCACATATTAAACACAGAACTTTCTGCTTAGTATCCCTCTGTAGAGGACTTAACCTTCTTCTAGTAAAAAGCCCAAAGGAACTTTGTGTTAATGTTTACCTACCGCAGGAGTTCTGGCTCTAGCAGAAGACAAAAATACTGTCTGCTAACATTTTTCTTTTCGCAGATCTTTAGATGAAAGGCTGATTCACTGCGTGCACAAAATACAAATTCTTGTGGTACTTCCTTAAAACTAATGGCAAAATGTTTCTCTTTTATATACTGGACTGGGTGTGGTCTTGTCTGGCTGCAGCTTCTCTGGGTCATCACTGAAATCACTCAGTCTTTCCCAGCCTTGGTTTCTTCTCAATAAGAAAAGTCATTGCTAATGATTTGTTTACTTGCATCATCCACCAAAAATGATAAATAAATCACCAACCCCTTAAACGTCTGGATTTACTAAGAGCAGCAAAACCACTTTAGGCATCTGGGTTTTTCAGGGTGTCCTGTTTACACCCCAGAGCTCAGGTTTGATATTATACCAACGATTAAAAACTGACTGTGCTTTAGGCACTGGCACTTAAAAACATCGAGAAATGGCTGTCACCTGCACCAGCGAGACCTTGGTGGATACAGCAAGTGCCCATCAGTCTCTTCACCCACATGAGGAACTCTCCCCTTAACTCACACAGCATTCGCTTCTCTATGTGTACATTTCCATGTATGAATTCATGTATTTCCACTTCTGGGTTTCATACTGACCTTGGTCTGGCTGCAGATAGCACAGGAGATGTGTTTGAACTGCAGCTCAATCTCCTGGCATATGGTCTGGCCTCTAGTGCAGCCTTAGCCATCCTGCTTCCCTCTGCCTCTCCAGGAAAGCTTGGGTTTCCCCTGAGTCCTGTATCCCATTAACCAGTCCTGCACAGAGGCCTCATGTACCCCAAGGCACCCCACATGGCACAGACACCTATATTTACACACCTTATACAAGTCTTTGCTGTCTGAATATGCAGCTAAAGCTGAAATTCAGGTCCAGGCTCAAGCACCTGAAGGTGTCTCCACGGCAGGTGTGTACGTGTGTGCTCTCTCAGCTCTTGCTGGGCCAGTGGAAACCTGGTCCATACCATCAGCAGAGACAAGAGAACAGTTCCCGTGCTGCCTATGGGTGTCTGCTGCAAGGAAAGGATTGAATTGCTCTCTTGGAGCCCTCCCAGTGCTGGATGATCTTCACTGGTTCCAACAAGAGCTTAGAAACCCACCCACACGGAGGCAGCCCGTGGTGGCTCTGGCTGCTGGAGGTGTTTTAAGCTGGACCTGACCCACCCAAAAGTATTTTGAATGCAGTGAAATGTGTTCTTAAATGTGAAAGGCAGGGACAGGCAGGCTAATGTACTGGTTGGGGAAAGGTTCAGTTCCACACTTCTGAAATAATGGGACCCACAGACTAAGCGGAGCAGTCTGTTACAGCATGAAACTACCCCACAGTCATGAAAGATGACTTGGAGCCCTGTTACTGCCTTGCCAGAGAGTGACAATGAAAAATAATCACGAGGGGAATTCCGCTGCCAGCACGTATCGCTGCTGTTCACGTTTACATTTGCACAGCCAGTGGTTAAATGCTGCCACTGGTTTCTTAGGGATTTGAGCCTTGCATTTGACTGACAGCTTCACTAGACACAATTGCCATAGCTGGCTCATCAATATATTATATATTAAATGTTATGTCACATCCTGCCCAGAAAAGGGGGACAAGTGACTTAAACTCGTAATTCCCCAATGGAGTGGACAACGGTGAGACAAGTCTCGAGGTCCACACACAAACATTTATTAATTTCTCACAGTGTATAGATCGGACTCATGGTAATTTGGTTTAGTTACAAGACACATTAGGGCAGATAATATACTATGACTTAACAATACTCAGGAAAAGATCAGGTATCACACCCCAACGACTTAATGATAACAAAGAAAAAGAACATACAGCAACTTAGACCAGGCGATACTATACTTAACAGTTACAGGGAAGAAACTAAGTGTAAACTGAGCAAGCAGTATGATGGGCCTTGCATTACTTAGAGAGAGAGGGGAAGGAAGGGGAGGAGATCAGGTTCAAGGATGCCACCATCTTTTCTTCTGTTCCTCCTGCACTTCTTGTTGTCTTCGTCTCTGTCTACATGCTTCTGTGTCCTGCTTCTTCTCTGTCTGCTTATTCCACCTCAATTCCTACACACTTTTCTACATGCGGACGTGCCGTATGTCCAGTAGGAGAGCAAGACCTTTCATTGTTTTCAATAATCTTCATTAAAATATGTGATTGCCCCATCTTCTTGGGATGTATGCTACGAGACAAGGCCATCCTGCCTTCGCAAGATTCCTTCCCTCATACGTATTTGGGCCAAGGCTGTTTGAGGCATCTGATTCCTGCTTAGCCTTATCAGATCCCTCTACCACATTCCATTTGGCACTTACAGTTTGCCACACAGAGCCAGAAACTGGTCTCGTTTTTGTCCAAGAAATGTTTAAGGCAAACATTTGCACATCTGTCCATTACATGTTATCATAAGAGAGTGGTAGAAAACGGGATGCCTTCTTCTTTGCCCCGGTCCAGTAGTTTCTCCTGCCATCTTTTTCTGTAACATTGATTGGCGTGAGTGCTTGTAGGACTCCATCAGCTTCTTGCCACTTCCCCAAAAGGGACCTTAAAACTGAAACAAGCTTCTTGCACCTCAAGGTGTTCAGCATTTACTACAACACAACTTCTTGGGAATACGAAGTGCCTGGGCTGTCAGCTAAAGACAATGCTGGTCAGGAATGTCGTGCTTCTGCACTCCTCTCTGTAAGAGGACGTGCACACTGATCATAGAATCATGGAATCATTAAGGTTGGAAAGACCTGTAAGATCATCAAGTCCAACCATCAACCCAACACTACCATGTTCTGAAGTGCCACGTCTACATGTTTTTTGAACACCTCCAGGGATGGTGACTCCACCACTTCCCTGGGTAGCTTGTTCCCATGCTTCACCAAATCCTGATGATTTGATAAAGTCACTGATCATGGCATAAAGACAGCAAACCTCAAAGTTTTCCAAACAGTGCTTGTATATTAAATGGGAAATAAGAAGTGGCATTTCCCTTCTGTGTAGCAAGGATAAAAGGTCTGTTTGGAGCTCTGTTCAAGGATGTTTTGGTGCCAGCAAGAGACCTGCTTGCTCCATCAGTTCCCTCCTGGCTGCTCACTGCCCTAGGACTGCAGCCCATTATGCCACAAACCTTATGTGGTGACCTTCATGCCAGTCAGAAATCCTTTGGGATGATGGCAGGAGTCACACACTTGATTGATATGGTAAACTCAAACATAGCTGGTTGAGCCCTTGCTCACATCAGCGATGACTCCAGAGGTACACTCTTGGCACCAGCGGATGTTTGATCGCTGTTTCCCATTTTGAAACAACCCTGCAGCTTGAAATCCTCATGTGTCTTGTTATCTTTAATGGCATCATCACCTCCTATCACTGGAAAAATAGAAGTTAAGAAGATGCAAACAAATCGGTCATTTGCACCCATCTCTCTGGGATGAAGGCCAAGGACCTAAGCTTGAAACAGCCCTGACCTCACCTGTATCCAGCTCCCAGCAACTAAGGGTGCTGACCATTCTAAGAACAGGCTAGTTTGTGGTTTTCTGTACTTTAATTTACAGCTTGTAAGCAAAAGTAGTCCCAGCATCTCAGCTCTGGGAGAGTCACCAGGAAGAACTGGACCTCTGCTCTCCTTTCCTTCATAAAAGCATAGGGCAAAACAGAGGTGAGGCTTCCTTCTGGTGGGATTAGCCACACTTGTGCTTTAACCTGCTTTATTTTTTTCCCTACAGCCTGTGATTTTGCAGTAACAGAGCTGTGGCTGAGAGCACCTGCTAAGGAATTAGTTAGAAATGGGCTTACTGGGACTTCTGGTGTGACTCCAGATTGCAGAGGCAAGGATCCATTGGGAGTTTACAGCGGGGAGGCAAAGGCAGGTGGTGGTGTTATCTCGCTTGCTCCTTTTCTGCGCAGCAGCAGCTTTCAGCAAACTTTTGTGGTATTGCTGTTAGTATAGCTATTTTGATTTTTTTTTTTTTCAGTATTAGTAGTGCCAATTGAAAATAAATAAGCACACAAACACTATTCCCTTCTTCCCTAAGCAGTGCCATGGTTTGGTATTTCTAAAGAGCCTAGCTTTTCTATGGTGCCTCACAAACAGGGTGTCAAACTTCAGCTTGGCACCAATCAGGGGCACAATGTCAACATCAGAAGCACTTTAGGGGAAAGTCCCCAATGATGGACACCAAATTGGTACCCACAGCTCACCGGCCCCAGAAAGACCCTTTCAGGTCCATCACAGCTTCGATTTCTCCAGGAAGGAAGATGCTGCTGAAGACTTGTGGTCATCTTTATCTAAACATTTTTTTTTTCCCCTCTTTGCTGTGTGATCTGAAGCAACTCTAGCTCTGTCATGTATCAAGGGCTTATTGGAGCTTACTCATTTGATTCAGTAAATTTTGCCAGAAATGCTTCATCAACTCCAGGTCTTAAAGAAAACTTGGCATTTGACGGGTTTTTGTAGCAGTTCACTGGGCTGCAGCTGGAGCAGCCGTACACATCCCACTGCCTTTCTCCCTCCTGCAGACAGGGCAGCCAAGCACAACGATCTGGTTTATTAAAAACACAGGTGTCAGACCTGAGCTGCCCCACGGTGCTGGGAAATGTTCCTGGAGACCTGCTCTTCCAGGTGATCAGGTTGCCCTGCTGGTCGTGAGGAATGGAGCAGATCTGAAGGTGGGAGGGGTTCACAAAAGGGAAGCAGCAGCTTGAGGCAAATCCTGCTCTCAACAACTCTTGCATGGGGTTCTTCTGGTCTAGGAGCAGGATGCGGGATCCTGCAGAGCCTCTGCTGTCCAGGAAGAAGCAGGGGCAAAATAGGATGTAGGTTCTTTGAAATATGCATACCAGAAAAGCCTCCCCTTGTGGCTTGTCCATGTGTCATAAGGAAATGGGTTTGGCTGTTAATTCTTTGCCCTGAAAGAGACTTCCATTGAATAACAATGAATCCCTGCATGATAAATAAACTTACCTGGAGTCCTTGCTGGTTTTGAAGGCTTCAGGATTGTGGGGTGCAGCTCAGCAACTAAGCTGAAACTTGCTGCAACCATGATGTCCAAGGGCCAGAGCTGCAACAGTGGAAATCAACACCCGCCATTTGACCTCAGCAGCCCCAAAATGCTTTGGTTCCTTTGCATTTGTGTAATTAGGCATGGAGCAATTTTATTTTTTTCTTCTTGTGGGGTTTAGGAAAGCCGTGCTTCTAAAAATCAGCATCAGTAATCAAGAGAGCGGTAAGGAGTGGGAACAACCTCCCTCTGCACACTCAAAAGCTACATCAAAGAAGAAGGTCTCAACCTAATTAAATCTACCAGAACCTATAACAGATCAGGTCTGGTCCTGTGTCTCCAGAGGTCACAAGACATGTGGAACAAGCTCCTTCACCACGCCAAGCAGCAGATCCAGCTACTTCCATCTTCTCTTGTTCCTCATCATTTTCATCACCTGCTGTCTCGTGGGGAAATCCCTGGGACAGCTCTGGGAGGACCACTTGGCTGGGCTGGGCTGGGTGGTCCTGGAGCAGGAGCTGGTGGCTTTTATTAGCCCCAGCGGATAAACCTCTCCCTCCAGCAGTCTCCTGGGTTAGTTTCCATGATGTTCACCTACCTCCCCTGGGGACACACGTATGAAAGCACAAAGCAAAGCTTAGTTGCAACTCGCGTTTAATTCTGTATATGTGTTGAAACCTTAGGAAATGCTGAAATGATAAATTGCATCTTTTCTGCTGTCTTTTATTGGATGCCACCAGATCATTTGCAGCAGTCAGACAGGTCACCTGAACAGTCTGGAAATCACAGTGTTGGCTACAGCAGCCTCATGAATGCATCTCCTGAACTTTTTTTCTACTGAAATTGCTCTTCTTTTCAGGCGTTGTGGAATTGATGAAGGGTAGAACTACTGTCCACCATTTCTCTGGAGGCTTAACAACCCCAGAACGAGATATAAATACAGATTTATCCCATAGCAGGATTTGTCTTGTACCTAATAAATAAAAAAAAAAAAGTATTTTACTCAAACTGGAGGGTGGGGTTTTTTGTGCTGAAATCACCTTTGTCCTTGCAAAAATAACTGTCAACATGAAAAGCACCGAGCTTCTTTAAAAAGTGAAGATTTTACTTTGAGGTTTTATTTCTGTTGAAATCTTGCTGACTCAGCAATGTCCTGGGACAAAGCTCTGCAGGGCCAAGTTAATGTTCTGCTGAAAATCTTTGCTTCGGGATTAGTTCTTAAAACTGAACGTGTACAAAGTGTAGACAAATGTCAAAACTAAAAAACTAATCCTCATTTCATCTACTTGCAGTTAAATTTGGACCACCAGCAGTGAAGACAGTCCAGCAGCATTTGAGACCTTGTGGTCACCATGAGATTCCCTCCTCTAGCTCAGTATCCTTAAAAGCTGGAAACACATCTCCATCTGTTACATCACACAGACAAAATCAGCTTTTACTAAATATAGTTATTCTTGCATTCTTAACATTGTTTAATATGTATTCTTCTATTCATCCCTAAAGTTGCCTTGGCACTGGTGAAAACCCGCAGAATTAATGACATTCCAGTTTCTCTTTTAAAGCAATTTCTCCTATTGTTATATTCTGGGAAACTTCTCAAACTCTGTTGCAGAGGAGAAAAGCAAGGGATGGCTGAGCATCCCTGCTCCTCTATGGGAAGTGAAGTCACCACATGACTAAAATGAGGAAAATCGTTCTTGCATCATAGAGGAAAAGTCCAGGTTGGCCACAGAGGCTTGTTCTTTTGATCATGGGATGGTCAACACACACATACACGGTTATATTTATATTTTTCTCTGTACTGCAATAACGACAAGCAGCACTAGATGTCACAACTGCTTCACTGATGGACTTTTCTCCCAGGGCTGTTTTACTGGAAGAGAAGGATCTTTGCAGGTTTAGCTGAAGAGCAAAAAAAAAAACAAGGACCATGCAACTAAGCAAAACCGAATTTTTGTCCTTAGGAAGTGCAAGGTGCTTTAGGACAGACCTTTCTTGAGCAAAGAATTAATACGCTTCTGAAATCCTTTGCTTTCAGACTCTGCAGCTTGATCAATAACTGATAGAAAACTGTCAAACCTGCTGCACCTCCCTGACTCTGAAGCTACAGCAGAAAAATCAGGAAAGTGAAAAGGCTTGAAGAGGGACACAAAAACTTTGCTGAAGGCCGGAAAGCAAAGTGACCACAAGGATATTATTTCCTCCTTTATACTGATGATTTTGGTGTTGGATATTTCTGCACTTTCCCTGGAGTTAGCGTAAGGTGTTTGCGTTGCTGTGGTTATTGATGCTTCTTAGTCCTGGAACTCAGGAGGACTCGCCTCCTCCTACTGAAATAGTTAAGAAATAACATCAGCTGTCATGTCATTATGCCAAAGTCGAGGCATTCTCTGTTGAAGGGAGCTAATTATAGTGCCAAACTGCTGCAGAGGTTGGCTGTATCTCTGCCCTATTTTAGCAACTCGTGGCAGAGAGGCAAATGATGGCAACGAGAAGGAGCGAGCACAGTTGCTTCAGCTCATGTGAAGGTCAGAGGAAGAATATTATATAATATTATATTATCCAGGATAGTCGGATTTCTGTCTCCTCTGGTGTCACCTGTCAGAACCTGTTCATCCTCAGGATTTATCACAAAAGAAAAATACGCATTTTTCTGAGCAAGGTTCAAATTAATTATCTCCTGCAGGCCTTCAGAGGACTTTTCTTCCTCCTCTAAACACAGCGTAGTCAGTGCATCAGCCTGTGTCATCATTATGCACACAAAAATAATGACACAGACGGAGATAATTAATTCATTTATTCACTCTGTCTTGACCAGTAATTGCTCCTGTGGATTTCTTTTTCACTCCAATGACAACATTCATTACAAACAAAACTAAAACCGAATTCCTGTGAAATTGCTATTAAATTGCTGAAGGTAAAACAAAACAAAACAAAACAAAAAATGAAGACAAAAGGGATCATCAGAAAAAAATGCACCTGACGGAAAGCAATGGTCATGTTTGGTGGGGATGTTCTCTCTCTGTTGAATTTGTACAGTATACACCAACCTTGCGCAGCCTCAACTTTTGGCTGTTGCCACAGCATCACGTCTGTGTTCTTGACCAACCCCAACCAGATCCTCACATCCCTGCCCCCCATCACTGCACGTGTGGCTTCCCCACACTAACCGGCTGCTTTTACTGAGTTCATTTTAGAGAGCCTGGGTCTGAGGAGCATTAATTCCCGTTGCTGTTTCCACATGAAGCAGGGAAGCTCCCACGTGCCCACTGGGATTTCTTGCAGGCACCTCCTTTCCAGCCCGGTGCAGATGAATTTTCATGCAAACCAGACGTGCACATCTCACACTTCCACAGTGCCACCCTGCTATAAGCTGCTATAACCTTTCCACATTGCTTCTCATCCCACACCCCCAAGAGCATCCAGCCTAGTGTACACACCAGGATGGTCTTTCAGGCTTGATTCGTCTGCCTGCTCCTACTCTGCATCCAAGGCAAGGATTAAACCAAGGACAAACCTGGGTTAACTTCATCCGTAAAATGGAGATGAAATAGAAAATCCAGGAGCTTTGTGTCCCACCACTTCACTTCTTCAGCTAAATTCATTCATATCCTGCATGTCCTTTTCTAAAAGCTGAGTGCGTTTAACAGGAAAAAAAGAAGATATAAAATAAATGGCCGTTTTACCTTGAATGAGCTTTGGATCAGGCCGCCAGCGTGTAAGAGAGTGAAGCCCACAAAGGCTCTCCCATCCATGTGTCTCTCAGCTCTCTCGGAGATGTCCCACCCCAGGGCTTGCAGGCACAGAGCGCTTCTCCTGAGAAAGGGGCATTTTTCAGCTCAGTGGGGTTTCCACTTGGTTGCACCACTTCAGTGGGTACCGCAGAGGATTGTCAACTGCCTGTTCTCACACTCCACTGAAACACCCAGGGATATTCACCATCGAACAGAAATATTTGCAATACTGGAAATCACTGGGATTATTCACAGAATCACAGAATGTTCACAGGTTTAGAATCATAATCATAGAATCATAGAATGTTAGGGATTGGAAGGGACCTCGAAAGATTATCAAGTCCAATCCCCCTACCAGAGCAGGAATGCCTAGACTATGCTACACAGGAACGTGTCCAGGCAGGTCTTGAATGTCTGCAGAGAAGGAGACTCCACAACCTCCCTAGGCAGCCTGTTCCAGGGCTCCGTCACCCTCACTGAGAAGAAGTTTCTTCTCGAGTTTAAGTGGAACCTCTTATGTTCCAGTTTCAGCCCATTACCCCTTGTCCTATCAGTGGTTGTCACTGAGAAGAGCCTGGCTCCATCCTCGTGACACTCACCCTTGATATATTTGTAAACATTAATGAGGTCACCCCTCAGTCTCCTCTTCTCCAAACTAAAGAGCCCCAGCTCCCTCAGTCTTTTCTCATAAGGGAGATGCTCCACTCCCTTAATCATCCCAGTTGCCCTGTGCTGGACTCTCTCCAGCAGTTCCCTGTCTTTCTTGAACTGAGGGGCCCAGAACTGGACACAATATTCCAGACGGGGTCTCACCAGGGCAGAGTAGAGGGGAAGGAGAACCTCTCTCGACCTACTAACCACCCCCCTTCTAATACACCCCAGGACGCCATTGGCCTTCCTGGCCACAAGGTCACAGTGCTGGCTCATGGTCATCCTGCTGTCCACCAAGACTCCCAGGTCCCTTTCCCCTACACTGCTCTCTAATAAGTCATTCCCCAACTTATACTGGAACCTGGGGTTGTTCCTACCCAAATGCAAGACCCTACATTTACCCTTGTTATATTTCATTAAATTTTTCCCCGCCCAACGCTCCAGCCTATCCAGGTCTCTCTGAATGGCAGCACAGCCTTCTGGTGTGTCAGCCACTCCTCCCAGCTTGGTGTCATCAGCAAACTTGCTGATAGTACTCTCTAGTCCCTCATCCAAGAATTAGATGAGCCCAAATCCTGAAGAAGGTCACAGCAGAACACTGCTCGTCCTACCTCTGCAGGTGACAAAACATGATTTTGATTGGATATACTTGTGCAGTAATAGGAAAACCATACCTTCTGCAGTGATACACATGAAGACATTCAGAAGATACATTTTAAAATGGCCAATTTCTCAGTTATTGACGTCATCCTTAGGACCTAACATTTCTATAAAGGGTGGTAATCTGATCTCAGATAGTCATCGTCTCAGAAGTCTTAATCAGTCAAAGATGACAAGTAAATTGTAACATGTGAAAAGGCACATGTAGCCATGGAGGAGACCTTGAACACATCATCTGAGAGTGCAGGAGGGCAAAGCTACAGCGACCGGGTTGTCTGCTCACTGGACATCCATCCTGCAGCCCTACAAGCTGGAGTGATGCCCATATATTCCCCTCATCTCTAGTTCCCTGTGTCCATCTTCTATGCACTTGCCTGTTGCTTTTGAGGTCAGTCCAATGTCATTTTCTCATCTACACCAGCCTTTCAGCCATGCTGGTCCTGCTTCCTCCATACTGGGGTGGAGGAGGAGGTGGATCATGGGGAAGGAGTGGCCCATGGCTCTCCATTGATGGGCTGTGATATGAACCCAGAGTGGCACTAAGGTGTCTGAATTGCCTCACCCACCTCGAAGCTTGGCCAGATGTTTCCTACCCTGTTTGTCTACATTCACTTATTTTGCATGACTTGCCTGTCATGAGATTATTTATTACGGCAGCTTTAGGCAAATTCCTCTTCCGCACTTTAAAGCAATGCTTTTCTTTGTCTGGCTGACTTCAGATGGAGATTAAAACCAACTGAGGCCAATAGATCTAGTCATGCTTATACACTTTGCTAGATGAGCAATTTTTTTAGGCTCGGTGATGCTTTCTTTTGAGATCACAGCTCACCCAAGTCTGGTGCCAACTGCTCTTCATGTCCGGAGGGAAAAGAAACTCAGCATTAACTCAGGTAGGGATATACAGAACAGAACAGAACAGAATGGAACGAAACAAAACAGAACAGAACAGAACAGAACAGAACAGAACAGAACAGAACAGAACAGAACAGAACAGAATAACGCAAACAAAATCAAACCCCAAACCTTTAATTCTCCTCCTATCCTCAATATGTACCCCAGCTTTTTCTAAGTCAATCAAGCAATTCCTAGATGAAAATATTACTAATCATAGCTATAGACATAGCCCATCTTCTGCCCCGTGTAAACTGTGAGAAGCACTGTGTGAGACCCAGAAAGGCTTCCTCCCCTCTGTGGACTGCCCAAGGTGTGCCACTTGGACTGGCCTGTGCTCAGGGCGTGGAGGGATGGAGCTGTGTCAGAGATTCCCCAGGTGATCATTTTCAAGACATCAAAGGTTCATTGTGTATTTCGCCTCCACCACATGGACTGACCTCCCTAAGCACTGCATATATTTGTCTGGAGAGTCCTTGCCTGTTTCCAGAAATACAGGATGGTTCCAAACCATCTGTTTATCAACAGGGGTGACAAGTAGTATTGCCAGGTGAAAACTGAGAACCTTTGTCTCTTTTGTCTACTTGGAACTGTATCACAAAAAAATTAACCCCGTGGCTGGTCAGGTTTGGTCACAACCCAGCAATGCTCTTTGGCAAGCTGGCTGCTGGCATCTGAGCACATTAAATCAGACCTTCAGGAGTGGTAAAGGTGGTGGCAGGGCTGATACAGTGGCAAACACTGAATGTAGAAAGTGACTGCCCGCCTGGCAAACAGCCACGTTTCACCATCCATCTGAAGGGGAGGTAAGCAATGTAAATTTGAGTGTGTTGCCTTCTGTCTTACTCTGTAAAAATCAGCCGTTGCATTTCTGCCATGCTCTGGCTGGTTCCCAGAAAGCATCCTCTGCTCCTCCCCAGGTTTCCTGGGAACTTTTCAGCTCGTGCATCTCCACGTCCTCGCCCTGAGCACACCTCAGTGTACAACAAACTCAGTACATGTGTCGCATGAGGGGTTTTTTTTCCTATGAATTGCATTGAGTTTTAAACTTACATGTCTCTCAAAATTTGAAAACATCTTCCTTCTTCGTCTTTGGATCCATCTGCAGACGACACTTTCTTGTTCGTGAGCTTCCCACATCTCACTGGAGTTGTTCCTCATTTGCGCGGAGGTGAGGAACTGTGGGTCGTCACTCTCTGATCAGTATAAGACTTTTACTTGATCATACTTTCCTAGCAAGTAAGCGACAGCTTGGAGTGACATGAAGTATTCCATATATTTTCTGGAGCGGGTCTGCATCCTCCATTGAATATTCTAAATTCGGGAAAATTTTGCATCCATCCTTTTCGCCATGACCCATCTCTAGTAAAATTGCATTTTCTGCCTTGAGTAATGCAATGTCTTACTGAAGTGTTATCGTGGTTCTCTGATGTTGAGAGATTGGCAGGCAGGAGGGGATGTGGGTTGTATTTATCAGGGGCAGGCACTCCCAAGGGGTGACCGGTCCTCCCTAAATAACGGGGCGAATGTCTTTGACTCCATGTTTGCTCAAGCTGACTGCTCACCTGCCTTCTGATTGAGGGAGTTACGTGAAACAAATCCTGTTTCTGATGTGGAAAAACTAGGAATAGGTTGCTCCTGGTCCTGCTGCAGCTGTTTGATCAGCAAAACGGGTGTAGAGATAGATCGATAGAAGGATAAATGTATTATAGCAGACAATATTTGTCCATGCTTGGCGAGCCGTCTGGCTAAATAGCAATATTGATCCTGTAAATAATGACATCCCTAAAATATCTAACTTACTCCTCAAGCAGTAGATACAGGCCTTAGGGCATGGATTTCTTCACTGATTTTTTCTTGGGAAAGGCAGCCATCTACCTCAGAGTAATGGCATGACGTGGACTCTCTCTCCCATAGGTTCTATCTTATGTATTTCTCCTAAATTAGCCAGATAAAGACTAGAAAGCTGTCAGGTGTTTGAGTTTTTTCCTCTCTTGTTTACTGAATATTCAGTTTGGAACTTTGAGTATTATTTAATCCATAAAGGTTCAAGTTTTCTAAGCGGTTATCAATGGAATGATGCTCATTTGTTCCTTTATAAGCAGAATGTTCCCAATCTGGATGACTGAAAGAAGCTGCAAGAGCACACATTAAGCACTTAGTGACTTTTATGAAGCTGTGTTAAAACACAAAACACATACAGAAATTGCATATGATCTCCCATGTGAAACGCTGCCTGCCAGGGAGCTTAAAAACACATCCATCTGACTTCCAGGAAAGAAACATCATCTCTTTTCTATGTTTTTTTGCAGGACTCAAAATTAATTTAATTGAAAATCGGACAAGACGGATTAAAAAATCCCAAGCCTGTGAATAATGTTTTGATGTGATTTTTGACTGACACATGGCAAAAAATTGCTAGCCCCTCCAGCTGTACAATCCTGCAAGCAGAGAATATTTTTCCGATAATTGTTCTACAACAGAAGGTGTTTAATCTTCTAAAAGTTTATTGCCAACTTATTTTGGAAGCGATAAGTAGGAAATAGCACTTGGCCAGCCTCGCTGCTGCTGAGGCAATGGTGTTGGTCGGGCAGAGCATCCAAGGAACTGGAAATGAAGCTCGACAGGCACCCATGGGCATTGGAGGTACCAACACATCAACCCAACCTTGCGCTGGTGTCCCTGCAGACAACAAACCTATGGACTGGAATTCATTTTTTTAATTGATTCACTTCAGCAGTTTTCCATCGCGGAGGAAAGCAGTGTTACAAGAAGGTGGGGGAGACCTGGTTCTGTAGTTATGAGGGATGCACGCAGAAAATACTGCTGCAGGGGCTACACTGCAGGCAGAGCCTTGTGGAGTGTGACTTCCAGCAATGGTTAACATAAAGAACCACAATAATAACTGGGATCTGGATCCTTAGAAACATTAATTTCTATTCAAGTTGAAACTCAGACTTTTCCAGTGAAAAGTAATCTCTCCAGCTCCCCACACAAAATTATCTAATACCCTTCCATTTCCAATAACCAAGAGAAGGGATCAGTTTTATAACACAACACTAAAAATAATTTGTGAAGTGTCTTTTGCAGAGACAATTCTTTGTATGTCCGGTTACTATTTCCTAATTCGTTTTCCAATATAACCTTTTCTTCATTTAAAACCCGGATAGAAAGATCACTGTCACTCACTTTAATCCATCCGTTGCCCTTCAACAGGAACGGACTCCACCTCTACCAGAATGACCAACGCCTTGTTCTGAACTTAGCACACAGAGCTGGACCCATCTGTGGCATCCAGATGTACACAGGCAACACTGCCAAAATCCTGGATCAGGGCAATGATTTTGTTGAAGGTCCTGTCCTGGGCTCCTAGGATGAGTTCCTGCGTCCAAAGATACAATTGTAAGCTCAGCTGGCCACAGCCATGCTTGTTTTCCTAGTCACCACATTCAAGGCATGATGGGCTGGGTTGCAGAAGATCAACCCAAATACAAAACCCCCATCCTTGGGGACTTTGTGCCGTTTATGAGAAAGTTGGTGCCATTTTGACTTCACTACCATTTTTAGAGAAATGCTGTTATCTATGGGCTATACCAGAGAAGCCACTGGAGAGGCTCATGCCACCAGTTCTCTGGTGGACATTTCATAGAATCATAGAACAGTTTTGGCTAGAAGAGACCTTCAGGATCATCAAGTCCAACCTTTTCCTAGCCCTACCAACACCACTAAACCATGTCCTTTGAGGCAACATCTACCCTTCTCTTAAACACCACTGGGGATGGTGACTCAACCACCTCCCTGGGCAGCCCGTTCCAGGGCCTGACAACCCTCTCAGTAAAGAAATTCTTCCTAATATCCAACCTGAACCTGCCCTGGTGCAACTTGAGGCCATTTCCTCTTGTCCTATCACTCGCCACTAGGGAGAACAGACCAATCCTCGCCTCTCTGCAACCTCTTTTCAAGTAGCTGTAGAGAGCAATAAGGTCTCCCCTCAATCTCCTCTTCTCTAGGCTAAACAGTCCCAAATCCCTCAGCCGTTCCTCATAGGACATATGTTCCAAATCCTTTACCAGCTTGGTAGCGCCTCTGTACCCTCTCCAGCACCTCAATGCCCCTCTCGTAGTGAGGGGCCCAAAACTGGACACAGCACTCAAGGTGGGGCCTCACCAAAGCTGAGTAGAGGGGCATGATCACCTCCCTGCTCCTGCTGACAACAGTGTTCCTGATACAAACCAGGATGCTGTTGGCCTTCTTGGCCACCTGGGCACACTGCTGGCTCATGCTCGGCTGCTGTCCATCAACACGCCCAGGGCCCTCTCTGCTGAACAGATTTCCAGCCACTCCTGCCCAAGCCTGTAGCGCTGCCGGAGGTTGTTGTGGCTGAAGTGCAGGACCCAACATTTGGCCTTATTGGAACTCATGGAATTGGCCTTAGCTCAGCGATCCAGCCTGTCTAGATCCCAGGTCATTGCAAAAGAGCACAGAAAGGGAGGTAGTTCAGGGGTGAATCATTCCAGCCCAGGTATCCCTCCCAAACTGTGGTAGGTCCATGATGAACGTGGACCTCTTTGCCATAATATCTCCTGCCCCACAACAACCCCTTGACAAGCTCCCAAAGATCAGATGAGGGAGTGATAGTGCCATTGGGTTGCTGGGGATCCTCCTGCCCAGAAGAGTCCAGAGAGGGGGCTTGGGTGACGGCATGCTTGGAAAGGCCAGGACTAGTCACATCAGCAAATCCATAGGAAAAATGTAGAGGCTCAGCAAAAACATGCAGTGCAGACATCAAAACCCTGGCCAGGGGCAACACGTGTCGCTTGAGCTATCAAACAAGGATGGAAGGAACTATTTCATAAATGATAAATCACAACCACGGGAGCCTTCTGCACCCAGGTGACCTGCAGAGAAACCTGAAAGTCACCTGTCAAAAAAAGTGGTGGTCTGCAGAAAAGTGGCTGAGTTTTCCCCAAGATGCTCATATCGTGGATCATATCCTGAAGCCACGTCACCGTCTCACTAGAGAGGAACAGTGAGTATCTGCTTGCTCTTCAATTATACAAGATTTTGGTATATTAGTTATGAGCTGTTGTACTTGACTCTCCACTGATGTGGTCCAACTCTCACTAAGCTGTATGTAAAGGGGAAGAAGAGAATGATAATCTCCCCTTCAAAAAACAACGCTCCAGTAAGGATTGGAGGAAGGCAAAACGCCTGGTTTTCAGCAAGGAATTAAGATCATTAGAAAAGCATCACAGTGTACTGTCTAGATTTATAGCGGGGTTTTTCAATTTCATTTGTCATTGCCAAATACGTTATGCTGGGATTAAACTGTACAGGTTATTAAACACCGATTACAAAAAGATGGTGCACTATGGTAGGCAAATAATGTACAACTTACTGAGAGTAAGGCTTTGGAATTGTTTTAAGGGAATTAATGATTAATTAATGATTTTGATCTATAAAGCATGCCAGTAATGGCTTCAGTAAGAGATTACACAAACCTGTGAGACATTCGTAAGTAGAAAGGATACTTGATGTTAGTATTTTTTTTTAATTAATCCTGAATCAGAAGACCACCACAAGGGAATTTAGACTTTGGTGCATAATGAGATGACTGTTCCAATTAGCAGGCACTTTAGCTTCTGTGTTGGTTGTTTTTGCATGATCGAATTTACATGCACATATTTTTAACAGTACAGCATGAGATGAATTTTGAATTCAGTGTGAATAAGGATATTCTTTATTCAGCACCCTGAGTGAACTTGGATATTAAAGTGTAGGGAGGTTTACAGACATGAGATGGTTCATCACTTTTTTTCTTCTACTCAGTTTCATCTTTCTGCTACTGACTTCCAGAAAAAACATAAATCAGCAGCAGCAGCATTTAACTTTCCAGCATGATTGATGAAGACATTCTTGCACAAAGCCTTTTCCATTTTCACCAAGTAGTTTATGTAATTTCTTATAGACAAACCCAAGTCACTGATGCTGTACTGTTTTGCTCACTACATTCACCTCAATGATCAGACATTGCTTCCACAAGGCTGTGAGTGTAATTAAGGAAGCTTAAAACATGTTTGTGTCAGTAGCTGTAAAATACAAACAGGAAAGTTTACTGAACTGAAAACAGTAAATATCTGGAATCAGTTTTCCTACACAGATGATGTTACAGAGGCTCCTCTACAGAAAATTTCCATTAGGGAGTTTCATGGTAATTTATAGTCCCCTATCAGGAGGTAAATCCAGCACAAGATTCAAGATACCTGAACAGCAGATCTGTCAAGTTCTGTAATTAAATAGGGGCTTTTAAACTCTTCTGATCCTGATGAGTTATAGAGATGCAGGGATGATACAACTCCAAGTTATTGGAGGGGGAAATGAATAAACTTTAGTTTTCAGTACAAAAAAATGCCAGCTTATAGGTCTTCATCTCCAAGCTGAAGCACATCACCTTTTTCTGCTGTACTGAGTAAAATAAAGCTGCAAAGAAGTATTGGAGGGTTCACAAGGCTTGAAAAATTTGACAAATCAATCACTTTGAAAATGAAGATTTCTTTCCTTTTCCTCCTTCTTTCCTGGTGCAGCTGGACCAAAGCCAACATCACTACATAAATTTTGGTTAAATCCACCTAACTACAAAATAGATCTGGCTTTACATTTAAAAGATATTAATACTCACTGCAGTTTACTAATGTTCATGACAGCTAATTTTTATCACTGGTGATAATATGCATCTTTGCCTTAGCACTTTGGCTGTAATTGTTTGGTTTAATATACAGAGCACTCGCCTGCTTAATTATGTTTCGGTTTATGTCACATTTCTCAGAACAATAATTAATGTCAGATCATAAATCCCATCCTATAGTAATAATAAAACCTGACAAGCAGTAAGTTGTTTCATAACACGAAACAAGGTGATTCTTTAACTAAACCTTAATTTCTTTCTACTTAGTTTAATTAACTCATCTTAATTATTTAACCTATTAACCAAAGGCTAATTAAATTGAATCTGAAGCACTCTCTTACTATATTTATATTGCTGTTTTTTTTCCTTTGGAATGGGACTGATGTTTCATTACCTCTCCTGCTCATTAATTTTAGTGCTGCTGCTGCTCTTTCTTGAAATGTTGGTTTTCTCCAGGGCCGAGTTAATCCATAATTCAGCACTAATGGTCTATGAGTTGTGCATTACCCACAGAGCATGGACGAGAAGGCGATGCGAGGATTTGCATGCAGGGGCTGCTCTGCATCTTGTCGCAGTTAGCAGTGGGTAACAGGACCCACCGCAGGAATGTGTCCTAAATAGCCACAACCATCCTGCCCTGGTATTTAAATGGACACCTCTGTCCACCTGCTTTTGGTATTTGGGTTTTTTTTTTTCTAATGCCACCTTCTAAAAATATGTCCCTGCTCTTCAGTCCTAGCTGCAAGGGAGCAGGGTCGGGTAGAGGTGGCAGCCTTGTTTCGAAAGGCTTCTCGAGGCTCTTTTGAAGAGCACCTTGGAAAATGAAAGTCCAAAGCAAATGTCGCAGCACAAACCAGGCACTGGAATGGCCGCCCAGGGAGGTTGTGAGTCTCTTTCTTTGGAGACATTCAAAACCTGCCTGGATGTGTTCTTGTGTGACCTACTGTAGGTGATCCTGCTCTGGCAGGGGGTTGGACTAGATGATCTTTTGAGGTCACTTCCAGCCCCTAACATTCTGTGATTCTGTGAGATGTTAAAATCTAATTCAACAAACTCAAGTCCAAGAGGTGCTGGGAGCAGCCTGCTGGTGTGGCCACAGCTCAACTGCCCCTACCCAGGGAAGTCATGGGGACCTGCAGAGCCTGCTCTTGTCTGAAGATCTACCATGGCATGCTCACCTATAAACTGTTCTCTCTCAAAGAAACAGATTCACAATGGAACAGGTTGCCCATAGAAGTTGTGGAAGTGTTCAAGGTCAGGTTGGATACGGCTTTAAGCAACCTGGTCTAGTGGGAGGCGTCCCTGCCCATGGTGGGGCGGTTGGAACCAGATGATCTTTAAGGTCCCTTCCAACCCAAATCGTTCTATGATTCTGTATATACTGATAACGATGATAGTCTAGAAAAGCAAGGATCAGGGACTAGAAACACCTCTGCTATCTGGACACTTAATTTTCATCAAACATGCCTGTACAGGCTAGGGAGCTAAGCATCAGCGTGAGCAGGCTGTGTCAGTGAGGGCCAGAGCCAAAGCCGTCCCCGGAGGGGATGGACTCCCTGCACCACATCTAAGAGGGCCCCACACATGCTGGCAGATGCAGATGTGGATGGTGATAACTGGTCAGGGAGCCTGGCAGCCTCTGAAGGAAAGGACCAGGCCATTCTTAAGGGCCCTTTAACTCAAAAATCCATCCGTTGACTCTGCAAGTCTGAGCTGGGGGAGTTTGCACAAGGGAAATCTGCACAAAGTGTCCAGACCTGGTTCAGACACCACATTTTCTCCAGCATTGCAGGGATTTGAATTCCATCCAGAGATTTTAATTCCACCTCTGCAGTACAGTGAACTCTGTACCTATAACCCACAGCCCAAGACTCAAACTCCCACCCCAGGAGGGACATCTGTTGCAGAAGCACCCACCGGTGCCACCTGCATCCCGGGCACCCAGAGCAGCTCAAGAATCAGACCCACCACCTTCAGGCTTAAGATTTAACAAGCCCCTGCTAAGCACAGAGCGGAATGAGATCACAGCTGGGCCAGGGCCAGAAAGTAATGGTTCAGTAATGGTTTTATTGGCTTTTTGAGAAGGAGCTGTTTGATTTCAGTGAGAAAGAGAGAGAGAGAGAAGAGAGTCAACAACATTCACTCCTGCTAATCTCATTTCCAGAAGCACGCTGAGCGAGAAGGCGCTTGGGCACAATGCTCTGCTCGATTGCTCTCTATCTAGGCTTACATTAGGAGCCCAAGACACATCTGAAAACAGCCCGTGGCAAGAACTAGGGCTCTGCAAACACTTTCTGCAGCATCAGGTTTGCAGGAAGAGATATTCCAGTGTTTCCAGCAAGTTGTTGGCTGGATGGCAGCCAGTTTGCTCAGTGCAAGTGCTTCAAAATTAACAGAATAGATGTGCAAGAAAGGGAAGATTTAAAGACACAGAAATAGCTACTTTTTGTTAATATAATTTAAAAAAAGAGCTGTATTTAGAAGCAGAGGTTTTAGACATGCAAATTTAAGACATGTAAATTTGAGACAGTCTTGAGGCAAGCGCTGCAGCCAACAAGTGTTGATTAGACGATCTGGTTAATCTCAAATAATGTATTTACCTTAAGCAAAAAGAAATCAAGTGCAGAAGCATGACTTTGGCTTGGGAGAAGGGCTCTTTTAAGAGAGAAACTACAGCAGAAGTTAGTCTGACGGTAATCTGCCCCATTGTCCACAAATTACACAGAATCCTCAGAGTTGGAAGGGACCTACCTCTAGGGATCACCTAGTCCAAAAAAAAAAAGCACATCACACAGGAACATGTTCAGGTGGGTTTTGAAAGCCTCCAGAGAAGGAGACTTCACACCCTCCCTGGGCAGCCTGTGCCAGGGCTCCATCACCCTCGCAGTGAAGAAGTTTTTCCTCACGTTTAGATAGAAAATTAGTTACTTTAATAACCAAATTACCACCAAAACTGATATAATAGCTCTTTTATTTCAGTGTCTACAACACAAAGAAAGGGCTTGCATTTTGACATCAGAACCATGCAAAGCACCTGTACACTGAACGAGTGTCTCTCTCCTGCTACACGTGGAAAATTTAGGCAGGAAGACTCAGTTTTCCGGTGCGTTCTGCTCTATCCTTCCACAAATCAACCACCTGCGAGGGATAACTAACCTTCCTTCCAAATAAAAAAAAAAAAAATTGCCACTGAATAGTATTCCACACTGCCCTAAGCTGCTCAAATATGCTTCTGTAAACTTCATCAAGGACCCAGTTCTGCTCTCAGTTTACAAGGACAAAGTCCCAAACATCTCCAGCTACAGGAACAGACTTTAATCAGGAGGTACTGAATTAAGAGAGCAGAATTTGGCTCAAAGGATGAACGTCTCCTCCATACGGAGGCCCAAAAAAGCCCCTTATTAACATCCCAAATGGAGGGATGTAGAGACCACCCTAGGCTCAGAGAATTGTCATGTGCACAGAGGACAACTAGACATCCTGAACTATTAAAAAACAGTGGTATAGAAAATTAAAAGGCATAAAACACCGAACCAAAAAGGTTCCCAATAAGGCATCAGCAGGTCCCGACTGGATGCGCTCCCGTTACGTGCATCTCCCTCCCAGCCAGGGTGGTTAGGAATGATGCCTTAGGATTGTATTTTTGACCTCAATCACTAAGAACTACAAGCAACCAGAAGGGTTCAAGTTCTGTTTGAAAAAAGAAGAAAAAAAAAAAAAAAAGCCAACCACAAAACAAGGAGTATTCTTTTTTTGGTAAGTATTTCTTAGAAAATAAAATAAAAACGTTAAAGTAATTTGTTTAAATGATTTTTTTTTAAAAAAAGACAACATTCCTGTAAAGTAAAAATATATATATATAGAAATAGAATATATTTTTTGTTTGTTTGTTTTAAAAAAAGACATTCAGCATCACGTCAGCGGATTCTGATCAACTTCCCCGCGCGTCTTCTGCGATAACCGCTGCTCGTTAAGGCAAAACGTCAGGTTGGCACCGTTAGCAACAGCTGAATCAAACTGGCCCAAGGCGAAGAAGAGCGGGCAGCGTGCCGGCGTCAGCGAGGCTGCTTCTCCCGCACGCTGACCGAGCCGTCCTCCATGCCGAAGTACACCACCTCTGCCATGTCGATGAAGAGTCCCGTCTCCACCACACCTGGAGAACAAGTTAGAATCAGAGGATCATTAAGGTTGCTAAAGACCTCTAAGATGATCTAGTCCAACCATCTACCCAACACTACCACGACCACTACACCGTGTCCTGAAGCGCCACACTTAATGCGTTTTTTGAACATTTCTAGGGATGGTGACTCCACCACGTCCCTGGGCAGCCTGTTCCAATGCCTCACCACTCCTTCAGTAAAGACATTTTTCCTAATATCTAAACCTCCCCTGGTGCAACCTAAGGGCCATTTCCTCTTGTCCTATCATTAGTAACTTGGGACAAGAGACCAACACCCACCTCACTACAGCCTCCTTTCAGGTAGTTGTAGACAGCAATGAGGTCTCATCTCAGCTTCCTCTTCTCCAGACTAAACAATCTCAACTCCCTTGGCTGCTCTTCATAAGATGTGTTCTCATGCTGGTTAACACCAGAGCCACCCCATCGAATCCTCTGTTCTGCCTGTCGTTTCACTCATTAAGAAGCACCAAGACCTCCATCAGAGGTTTGGAGAGCAGTGCCCAACCTGGGTCATGTTGCACAGTCAACAAGTGGCCTTTGGGAAGTCTTCTCCATGTGGCCACTCCAAGAGGAAGCTCCTTCCAGAGCAAGAAACAACTCCCAAAACTGCCCCCAACATTCAGACCACTCCAGCCACCACCGTGACAGTAACATAACCACAAAAGCGTGGCCTTTTCAGTTACCTGATGACCCACAGGAGCAAGAGGCAGCTAAGCACAGCCAGAGGCTTAGCTCACTTCGCATTTAAACAAACCGACAGAACCTGTTCTGTTAGAGAACACCTGGACAGTACTTGTTCAAACGTTAAGAGACAGCAGATGTGACAATACCTCCGCAGTTTGCAGCCCATTTGCAAATGTGCTTTTGGTTGCACTGAATTATGGGGTGCTCCTAACTTCATAGGGATCACTGAGCCACAGCCAGAGGCCAGGAACGTGGAAAGAAGTGGTGGTCCTGGGCTACCCCAAAAGCGAGGTGGCCAGAGCCCTGTTGTCACCAGGCTTTAACAGTTCTGTTCATCCACTCTTAAGTAGGAAAGATGCTCTTCTCCCCTTGGCAGGCCCCATTCTGAGCTGCAAATGGTTCTGAGACCACCTCCACACCAACACGGTATGGACCACTGCACCAGGGAGAGCCCAGCCCAGCTGTGGTCACCGGGTCATTTAGAACTGCTCCTGCCAAAGATCTGAACCTGCCATCAACTGCTGGCTGCAAGCAAGTGCCAGGTAATTACTCAGCAAACGCACCAGGACAAGCCAAGGCAGAGGTAGCAACCCAGCAGTTTGCTCCTAGAGCAGGATAAAAAGAAAATCAGCCTTAGAAGCAGCACTGAGGGGAGCAAAGCCATTGAAGAGAAGCTACTAGAAGTTACCGGCAACTCTCCGCCCAGTCTACACTCACGGCCTCTGCCTGCTCTTGTGTTCTAATTGTGATGCCAGGACAACATATTGCTGCTTTGTGGGGACATGGAGTTTTGTGCCACAAGATCCCAACCTGTTCCTGTATGCTCTGGCAATGCATGAGCAGTCAGTGAAGGTGGCTGTGTTACAGAGTCCAGGGGCTGGCAGGCATCTGAGATAAACTCAAAAGATAAAAGCTACAACAATATGTATTCAAAAGCTGACTAACTTCAAGAGCAAATGTTGCCAAGATAACCAGAGAGATACCCAGACATGACTGAACCAGTCTATCTGCTGCTTCACTGAAGTCCAGAGCGTGCCACCGCCCCTGGGCAGACCTGGATCGTCCAGAAGCAGCTCTGGCTCTGGCAGCAGGTCTCATGCAAGGCAAGAGTCCTTGCAGAGAGGCTGTTTCATAGAATCATAGAATGTTCAGCATTGGAAGAGACCTCTAGAGATCATCCAGTCCAACCCCCCTCCCAGAGCAGGATCCCCCAGGGCAGCCACACAGGAACGCGTCCAGGTGGGGTTTGAAAGTCTCCAGAGCAGGAGACTCCACACCCTCTCTGGGCAGCCTGTGCCAGGGCTCCGGCACCCTCACAGTGAGGAAGTTTCTCCCCATGTTGAGGTGAAATTTCCTGTGTTCTAGGCCTTAAACCCATTATTCCTTGTCCTATTACTGGACACCACTGTGAAGAGACCAGTACCTTCCTCTTGACCCCCACTCCTCAGGTATTTAGAGCCACAGATATGAAGGGAGTGGAACATCTCCCTTATGAGGAAAGGCTGAAGGAGCTGGGTCTCTTCAGTTTGGGGAAGAGGAGGCTGAGGGGTGACCTCATTCATGTTTATAAATATGTCAAGGGGGAGTGTCAGGAGGACAGAGCCAGGCTCTTTTCAGCGGCGTCCACTGACAGGACAAGGGGCAATGGGTGGAAGCTGGAACATAGGAGGTTCCATAAAAATATGAGGAAAAACTTTTTCACTGTGAGGGTGTCAGAGCCCTGGCACAGGCTGCCCAGGGAGGTTGTGGAGTCTTGTTCTTTGGAGACATTCAAAACCCGCCTGGACGCGTTCCTGTGTGACCTACTGTGGGTGATCCTGCTCTGGCAGGGGGGTTGCACTAGATGATCTTTGAGGTCCCTTCCAACCTCTAACATTCTGTGATTCTGTGATTTATATACATTAATAAGATCCCCTCTCAGTCTTATCTTTTCAAGACTAAACAGCCCCAGTTTCGTCTGCAAACAGCACGTCAGCCACTGCTTCCTCTCTTGCGCAGCACCAGCTGGGATACACTGCACCCTCATAGCAAGGTGAGCCCGTAGGACTACGCAATGGCAATGGGACACAGAGCTGCAAGCAACTTCTGGAAAATGCTGCAACACAGCACAAACCCTCCCTCCAGAGTCCACCAGTGTTTCCATTAAAAGTCTCTCTCTAAATGGGCACAAGGGGAGCAAGAAAAAGCACAGGACCAGTGTGCCTCATGGAGAAGCAGTGTCATTAAGTCACCTGGCATTACCCCAGGTGTTCACCAACGTACGGAAATGCCACATGGGTACATCTGTATGAATTCAGCTGATAGACCTCTCAAGCAGAAACAAATGTAAAGACCAGTAGAAGGGCAGTAAAAACACATCTCCTCCTATCCAGGAGGGAGCTCCACAGTCAGGGTTATTTAGGACAGACCAAGGCTTAGCCAGGCTGCAGTTTTTGCGGGTTTTTGTGTCTGGGGTTTTTTGGTGTGTGCTTGTCTGGTTTGGTTTTCTTTTGTTGTTTTTCAAAAGCACAGGCATTACCTGGTATCATTTTTATAGCGGTGTTCACTTCACTCCATTGATGAACCTTGTCGAACTTCCAGTCCAGGATGAAGTTCCCGTTGTCTGTCACCACAGGGCCCTGAGAAGCAAACCCGTTCATCACCACCATGAGCAACTTGTCTACCGAGCACAGCCAGGGACTGCCACAGCCCTCACCAGGACCAGCTGTCCCTGCTGCTGCAACCCTTTAGAGACAGCCATCATTCAAGTAAATCGGGGCAGTCCACAATAAGCCTGTAAGTAAAACCATCACCCAAGGCAACTGCTCATTCCTCATTCTCCTGCGTGCAGATAATCACACAGAAGCTGGACACAACAATGGAATTTCATGACTGCAACTGGGGATTCCTTTTCACAAAACTAAAGCTAGATTTATGTCCCAAAAAGGCTATTACAGGCAACTGAAGCCAAAGTTTGCCCCCTCTGCCTCAGTGATAAAAGTGTGTGGCTGGATGCCATAGGGAGAGTTTGGAGTTGAAGAAGTGCTGGACTTGAGCATCCCAGATGTGCCCAGCATTCTCTCAAACCCAACAGAAGCAGTTGGATCTTTTCAACAGAGCAGAGACAGTTGGGGCTGAGGACAAGGCATTGCAGTACTGCTGAGCTTGCAAAAAACATTAGAGGCATTCAGCCTTCAGGCTCCTGCCATCACTGCAGCCTTTCTTTTCCCTCACTGCGCAAGGTGGGCTGGCAAAGTTCTGCTGACCAGGTCAGCAGTATCAGAGACAAAGCACAGAATTTCAGAGTGATAGAATGTTCAGGGTTGGAAGGGACCTCAAAGATCATCCAGTCCAACTCCCCTGCCAGAGCGGGATCCCCCAGGGCAGCCACACAGGAACGCGTCCAGGCGGGGTTTGAAAGTCTCCAGAGAAGGAGACTCCACAACCTCTCTGGGCAGCCTGGGCCAGGGCTCCAGCATCCTCACAGTAAAGAAGTTTCTCCTCATGTTGAGGTGGAATTTCCATGTTCTAAATTAAACCCATTATTTCTTGTCCTATTACTGGGCACCACTGTGAAGAGATTGTCCCCTTCCTCTTGACACCCGCCCCTCAGATATTTCTATACATTAATAAGGTCCCCTCTCAGCCGTCTCCTTTCAAGGCTGAACAGCCCCAGTTCTCTCAGTCTCTCTTCAGAGCAGAGATGTTCAAATCCCTTGATCACTCTCGTAGCTCTCCCTTGGACTCTCTCCAGTAGGTACCTGCCTCTCTTGAACTGGGGAGCCCAAAACTGAACACAGGATTCCAGGTGTGGTCTCCCCAGGGCAGGGCAGAGGGGGAGGAGAACCTCCCTAGACCTGCTGGACACACTTTTCTTAATGCCCCCCAGGATCCCTCTGGCCCTCTTGGCCACAAGGGCACACTGCTGTCCCAGGGAGCAGTTTCAGTTTTAACTCAGTCTGGCTCCACGTGGCACAGAGGAGCCTGGGATGGAGTGTGAGCTGCCTCCCCAACTCGAGACCCTCTTTGGTGGCACACACTGCTCTCCAGCCTCACAACATGCCCTGCAGAGCAGCAATCCCTCCTCTCCCTGCTCAGCAACACTTGTTCTAGGAGATGTAAACCAGAGAGGCTTTCCATGAGCAACGCCGACCCCTAAACACGCAGTTAATTAACCAAAGTGTAATTAGGAGGAATTACACAAGATGCCACTCGCAGGAGCAAAAGCTCAGATTTAATCAGATGAAAACCCAGACCTCTGGTCCTCCCTTTGCCCACGTTCAGGTGGCTCCTCTGGGGACGCGGGGCCGATCAGGGACACGTACCGCTTTGCTAACAGCCATCCGCAGCTCCGCAGCACCTCCGAAGTTTTTGGTCAGGGCTCTGGTGACGGGGACGTAAGCCATGGGGATGACTTCGATAGGAATTCCCTTCTTCCACTTCTCCCCGAGGCTCTCCGATTTTTTCCTGAGGACACAGGATTGAGGAGGGATTAATATCAGAGGTTACACTGCTAACACCATTATCACATTGCCTCCTGCAAACCCCTCAAGCACAAGGCCCTGGAGGGCACAGCAATCAGTTAATATGCACACACACGTAGGAAAAAGCAGTTTAATGTGCGATGCTCTATTCCCTCACAAGCCCCGTTTTGAAATATTGTGGACAAGCTGTATGTACAGAAGGGGAAGTTTATTCTGCGCTGACAATCACTGAGCTCAAAGAGCAGAGCAACCATTTCCCCACAAGCTCTGCTGACTCCTAAGCAGGCCTGCTGAGTTGAAAATTAAGAAAACAAGCTAAACTGAATTGCTGAAGCAGTTGGAGTCAGGCTCATTTCCACCTATTCCTGCGCCCCTGACTCACTGGAATAGTGGTAGTAACAGCCAAACACAGGACCATCCAAATCCTCCCATAGGACAGAGCTCTAATGAATAGTAATATTTTCACCTGTAATCAGCAATAACGATGAAGCATTTTGCATATCCTGCAACTATCTTCTCCTGCGTCAAACAGCCACTGCAAGGGGGAAATAAAATTTTAAAAAAACCCAAAAACCAAAACCCAACGCAACAGAAAACATCAAACAGCTCTTCAATGTGCCTGACAGCCTTGAAGTCCAGTCCCCTTCATCATGTTCTTGCTGATTTTGGTGCGGTCGTTCTCCCATACCAGGGCTTTTTCCCCTGCCCCATCACTTCATCCTCCCTGTCCCTTGGACACACACTCAGTCAGGAGCCACCTCCTGCTGCACAGGATCCCTTCAGCCTCTCCAGCCGACCCCAGAGACATCCACAGCCAGAAAAGGATGCCCAGAGGCCACCCGCCACCAGCACCATGCACAGAGAGGCAGACAGCAAGGCTCACCCGCCACCTTTGATAAGATTGAGGTCAGAGTCCACTTCATCTGCTCCATCGATGGCAACGTCAAGCTGCAGGAAGAGAAATTTGGTGTGGATACTTCTCCCGTGCAACATCCAGGTGCTGCTCCTGCCACAGCTTGGGAGGGCGCCAGGTCCCAAGCAGCAGCGAGAAATGTTTTTAGAGCTGACACCACCTTGATGCCAGCCTGACCAGAGATGAGCGACTGGTCAGCCACCCAAGGATACCAGCCCCAGCTAAATCACAGGCATCTGAGAAAAAAAAAAAAATTATGAAAAAATACTGGCTTGCAAGGCACATAATTTCAGCCTCTAGTGTTGTCAGCAAAAGGGTTGGAGGGTCCTGAGGAAAATCTTGGTCACAACACCTCAGCAGTGCCATATCCCCATCTCAGGCCAGCAACCCTCAGCCTGGAAGAGCTGCCGAACACTCGGAAGAAACACAACTCGGCAGCTCGCTTGCCATCTAAAGGGACAAGTACTAAGACAAGAAAAAATAAACTAAGCTAGTGCTTGCCCACGTTCTGCAGCAAGACCGCCTGAACTCTCATCCTGAGGGGAGGACAAAGGAGCCTGATGCTTTAGGAAGGAGAGGTCAGAGGAAGGTCAGGTGAGGTCTCACCTCCGCGGTCCTACTTACCTCTGGATGTCGGTCCAAGTCACTTAGCGTTAAGCCGTTCTGCAGGATCAGCTGGCGGGCCTGTGCACCAAGAACACAGCAAACACCACTCACCAGGGGTAGGAAAGGAAAACAGACTTGTCATGTCATTCCCTCAGCTGCGGCAGGGATGGAGTCTCCCCGGGACAGCTCCACTTCTCCACCCTGAGCTGGTAGAGAGGCTGCAGCCAGGGATGCATGGCAAAGAGAGAACGATGCTTCCAGACTAGACTACTGGCACCAAAAGAAACCCCTGCTGCTGATTCGAGTTAAAATGCTCAGAATGTGCAACGGGACTCATGGGTTCAGATCTCTTTAGTTGAAAAACAGAAGCAAGGAAATGGAATATTTACATCATAGCGATGCAGGACTAACAATGAAAATATTTTTCTATGGTGGAAAGAAACAAACAAGAAGGTCAAAAAGAAAAGCATAACTCATGGAAAAAGTATGAGAAACCTCCTGAAACAGCTGTCTGGTGGCTCCGATCTAACTTTCACTGAAGTGGCCGTGTATTTCCCTCTAGTGGCAATACAACACAGAGCACCCAGGGTGACCCTCCACTATGTCCTCAGTTCAAACAGGAGTTTAAGCTTACAGAACCTTGAACTGATTGAATTTTCTGTGTTACGAAGCATCACCTGAGCAAGACTCACTGCCTCCAGAGACTCTGCTCAAGTCTGAACTTCCTACTAGTCCGTAATTAGACCAAGAAACCCTACTGCAATAACCTGAATCAACTGATGCCCCTGAATTTTACCCCCAACACTAACAAAACGCATCAGTCACTTGTATCGGCACCCCAGAAACATTAAGAAGAGTTAGCAGGCGGTAATCCTGGCAATGAGACACGACTTGAATTGTTTATCGTGGCATTTCAGAGCGTGCAGTTTTAACACCTACGGGCTGTGAGCTCTTGACCTGTGCACTAGGACTGCCCTAAGGGCTTACAAAACAAAACGAATAAAAATCCGTGGGTTTACACTCATTACACGGTGTCCTCGTAAAGAGATTTCAAGGACCTGGGAACTGAAAGCGTTGGAAAAAAACTGTGCTGCACATGCAGGCCAGATCCTGAACAGGCTTAGAGTCAGCGGTGTGGAAACGAGGTGGCTCTCTCCAGGCTTCTCTGCCGGCAAGGCGACGGGAGCAGAGCAGCAGGAATCAAAAGCAGAGCTCCCACAACTCGCGGAAAAGCGTTGGCAACTGTGCAGCACTTGCCAAGAACGGTCTCGCTCCGTGCTCTCGGCACACGTCCAGGTGGAAAGAAGAAACAACACAAAAGCCAAGGGACAGATACTTACCCCGGCTCTAGCTTTACTGATGGCGATGGAATAACCCAACCTGACAACAGGGAAGGGAGGGATAAAAGCTCACTGAAACCAATTCTTCCTTGCCAGTGACCTCAGGCAGCCATTTACACCTGTACGTAGCGAAAATAAGATGCTGTTTTGCCGACCTGGGAATGCTTCACTCAGAATTGGCTGGGGTCTAAGAGGCTGCAAAAGATATGGACCCGTGTACAGGGGATTTTGGCTCCTGCATCTCTCTCTTCCCTTTAACAGCAGCTTTTTTGTTTTAGCAGTAAGAACCTTCGTAGCATTACAAAAACCATCCCAAGATTTCAAGGCAGGACAGGCTGCAGCCCACATTCACTATGAAAGCTTTATCACTACTTTCTGTAGGACCTAATGACTGAGCTCAGAGTACTTTCCTAGGTTCAAATGCGACATCTTATCTCAGGATCGGGACTGTTTTAGACAGATGAAACACGTAATTCACTATAGTCTATATATGCAACAGAAGTATTGATACAGGTTAAAAATGAAAGACAAAACCTAGTTTTTCTTTCTGCTCTTTGCAGCAGCTTGTATTATGACCCCACTGACTACTGGTTGCAACAGCTGGAAAATGATAGTCCCACCACTCCACATTCATACTTAAAGAACATCTGCAGGGTAAGAGGATGTTACATTTCCGTAAGATTTTAGGATAATTCAGGGAGGTTGTAGAGAGGCAGGGGTTGGTCTGTTCTCCCTAGTGGAGAGTGATAGGACAAGGGGAAATGGATCCAAATTGCGCCTGAGGAGGTTCAGGTTAGATATTAGGAAGAATTTCTTTACTGAAAGGGTTGTCAGCCATTGGAACAGGTTGCCCAGGGAGGTGCTTGAGTCACCGTCCCTTGAGGTGTTTAAGAGACGGGTGGATGTTGCATTGGGGGGCATCGTTTAGCCGGTTGATAGGGCTGGTACAAAGGCTGGACTCAATGATCTTCTAGGTCTCCTCCACCTGAAACTATTTTATGATTCTCAGTTGGTCTCTATCCAACCTCCAGGTCAAAGTAGGCTCAGCTACCAGGTTGCTCAGAGCTTTACCCACTCAGGTCTTGAAAACCTCCAAGGACCGACTGCATAGCCTGCGTCACAGCTTGGTTGTCTTCACGGTGAAGGAGTTCTGACAAAAGTATAATCTCACCGTCCACACCGGGACCATAAGAAGGACACGTGCCCAATTCCTGGACCGGGGCACTACCACCCAGCCTTGAAAAGCCCATCAGGGATCCCCCTCATGTCACCTCTCCCTGCCTGAAGGGGACGAGGTGACAGCTGCTCCTCTGCACCACGTTCCCACCTCAGGGAGTAGAGGCAGAGAGACTAAAGCCTCTTGACTCTTCCTTCGGGCATGGAAGCAGCTCAGAAACTCCCCCAGAAGTTTTGCACTTCATGAAGCCACATTCTCCCTCTCCCTGCAAACCTCTCAAGAGCTAGCTCAGTATGAACCAACCTTGCAAAAGCCGCGCAGCAAAGGAAAGATTAAGCTGATTTCTCTTCTGCAATTTCTTATAAAACTCAGCTGACGCATTTCAAGTTCCTCCTGAAAACACACGAGCTTGCTATCATTGCTTGCAGCATGACTTCTAGCACTTCCAGGGCTTGATACAGAATCAAAGGAGACTAAGTGTCTCCAATGAGGTTTGCGTTATGAGTCTGGTTCACCACTAAACAGCATTTTTCTGTGAGTGAGATCCAGAGTAAGCCACGTACCAACACTGACATAACCAGCATCACCACACTGGTTCAACACACGCCTGCCAGAACCTCCAGCTCAGGTCAGGGTAACACAGCAGCACCACCACCAGCCTCACGAAGCCCATCTGCAGGCTGCATCCCGACTGCTTTCACCGGCGCTTTCGGATAACTCACACCTCACTGAGCCTGTCCAGAGAGCAGCGTGGTTGCCTCCTGCAGCCAGAGGGAAGAACTCCTGCACAAGTATTTGGATGAGCAGAAAGCAAAGGAGGAAAGCGCTTACCTGGAAAGATGTAGGGATGCAGACAATTGTCAGGTTCTCCTCTTTAACCCTCTCGGCTGTAGGAAAAAAGCAGAAGCCGCGGTTTGTTCGTTGCAGAAGGGCAAAATCAAAAACACACCAACTTGCACTTTAAGAAATCTTAGTTCAGAACAGCCCCTCTGAATCACGGCAATTACTTGCTTGGCTTGCAAATAACTCAGTCACGCTCCAAATGCAAACAGGTGCCACCCTGCATAGGCTAAGGCTCAGTTTCTACAGTCAGAAATGTTTAAGCACCCACCCTGCCTCTGCCCAAGACACCACGAGCCATTAACCTTTGTGTCTCCAGCAACAGAGAAGCCTCGTCAGCAAATCATCACCTGGGAAATTAGCCCCACTCCCCTCTCTCGCTCCATTTGACCGGTTTTGCTGCGCTCCTTGTAAACAGAAAGCTTCAGCAGCTGTCTGAAAGGTTTTCTGGCTTGTTGCCTCAGGGACATCACATTCATTTTAGAACATTTAAATATATGGCAGGGAAAGGACTAATAAAATACAGTATTCCATTAAATTTCCATTAAATGGAAGGAATTATTTCCTCCCCCAGGTTAACCTCAAATGACTAAAATCTATTCCTACAATATTATTATGGACAAAATGTTATTTCAGTAATTACAGTACTTAGGCATAAACCAACAGCCAGAGAGTCAGCAACAGCTCTCACACCAGAGTGAGCACAAGGGTTACATGCTTCTGCTGGAAGGACTGAAGACAATACGTGAGGCTGTACGTTCTTGCAACCCACATCCCAGTGCTAAAGCATTCGGTAGCCAGGAGAAGCCAGAATTTGCAGCCTGGAACAGGCACTTCACTTTAGACACCATACATATTTATTTAGAGACCAATTCGGTGTTAAGAGGCGGGAGTGGCTGCGATACCGAGTCAAACCCAGAAAACCAAACCGCAGCTCCCAGACAAATAATTGCACTGCACGCACGGCGTGAGGTGAAGTGGGTGCCATGGGGTGGGTATGGCACCACCTCTGCCATTTCCCTGCCAAGGTAAGTACTGCCCAAGGGAGCTGGTGGCCACAAAGAGGCTTCTCAGCCACCCAGAGCCACCCAGCTGGGACACAGCAAGCTCTGAGCCCCAGCGAGACACTCATGAACGCCAGAGCTGATCCCGCACTCCCGACCCGTTCATGCACGGTTGCTTTGTTTTGCATCCAAGGACAGCGAGGCAGGATGAGGTGCAGCACCTCCACAAAGCAGAACGGCCCTCAGGCTGAAAGTGCCTTTCGATGGAAACTTTAAACCTCTTCGCCCTCTGTAATGAGGCGTGAGGATGATTAACCTCACATTCACTTTGCAAAAATGCATTTAAATGCCTCACTTGAATATTTTGCTAGAATTTTCTGAACAGGCTTGCACCTGGGGCAAGCAGGTAAACTTAGCTGTAGGGTATAAAGAAAAAAATAATAATAAAAAAAAAATCACATTCCTCATTTACATTACACCTCAGCAGGACCCTCAGTGTGAATAACAAAGATGTGAGCAAGCAGCATCAGCCGCACACGAACGGGTTAACGGAAGCAAAGCAGCTGTGTGGCCCAAAGCCACAAAGTAAGTCAGACTTGGAAGATCAGACTGTGCAGAGCTGGAACAAAACAGAGGGGTTCAGCTCCAGTTTGTGGTGGGTGCCAGCAAAGCGCTTTGCCTGGCTCTATGGGGAGAACAGGTGGCAAATCATTACCTCCTCGGGACTCTCTACGCAGTAAATTTGAAGCGCTAGAGCCAGTTTTAACCTTCGGCTCCAAGGAGGACACAGCAGTTGGTGAACAGATCTGACGCACCAGCTCTAAGTCAGCAGTCAGACGTTTGAGCATGTTTTTCAGGTAGTTGAGGCAGCTGGATAAGGGGGTTTTCTGTGGTGGGAAGTACAAAGGGGAGCATCCTACCTAATCGATGCACCGCGTGGACAATTGTAGACCCGCTTCCGATCCCAAGAACTTGATTGTTCTGCAAATCAAAGACAGACAGAGGAGAGTTGTTACCAGGGGCTTGGCACAGGGGCTTTTCTGGGTAGACTCGAGATTTTAACACATGCAAGAGGAACCCTGCCCAGGGTGCATGCCGACACACGTTGCCTTAGCACGCTGCAGGCAAGGAAGGGAACACCCTGTGCCCTCGAGAGCACGACTGCTGAGGCTAAGGGATCCTTAAGGGACACGTGCTTGCTAAATACCACCGGGGTCTGACTCCCAGGGCGTTCAAGGCACGCTCACTGCTGGTTGCTGGCACTCCATGCATCCTCTCCTGCCGGAAAGCTGGGAGTTTCAGACAATACCACAAAAGAAGAAGCTGAAAAAAACCTCAAGATAACATCTCCCGTGGAAGCCACACAGGAAAAGCATGGGTTTGCTGCCAACGGTATTGTTAGTAAACAGTACGGATGTACCAGCGGCCAAAGCAACGAGCAGAGCAGCTGTTCCTAGAGTATAATAAAAACCACCCTCCAAAACAAGAGTATGCAACTGCCTATATGGAAGTCCAGCAACACGCTTGAAAGATGGGTGAGCCTGTCAGCATATGCTGAAGATGATCGCATTTTAACCACAGCTCAGCCCTGGCCTTTCTCTGCTTATGTTCTGGTTCCAGAAGAATCACTCCCACCTCATCCACAAGAGAGGCACGCTTCGAAAAGGTGCCGCAGGCTGAGGGTGGCCGGGTGCAGCTGTATTACCTCCTCTGGGATGTAAATCTGTTTATTATCCGCTCAGTCTCCCAGCCGCTGAGAGCTACCTGCAGACTCTTGCACACTTCCAATTTTCAATGTACTTCTTTGGATGGGACCCAAAGTTCTAAGTGACTTAAGGAGGTCCAAGATCACTACAGAGACTTCAGATGAGAAAGACTTCAAGGCAGCCAGAGATGCAGGCACAGAGCTGTTGTGTGTTATCTCTTGGACATTAGACAGGTCTGGAGTTCTTTCTCCATGTGCAGCAAATCCAGAGTTCAGCAGCTGTGGGGAAGGCCACACAAGCAGCATTTCGATCGGCCAGAATTTTACTGGTACGCAGGCTTGCCTAGAAAAGTGGAATTCTAGGCAGACCACATTCCCCCAGGATTAACAATTTCCCTTGCATCTGCGGGTTAAAAGTTTAAAGAACCTAAAGCTCTCCACAACCCAGCACACAACCAGAGACTCGGTTTATATCCCAGCCCTCACTGACCACCGTGACTCTGCAAAAGACGGCGAAAAGCAACAGATGGCAGCTGCACGCCTGCAACGTCGCCAGCAGAAACCCAACAGCTCCTGAGGTTTCTCGGTGTCACCTCTTTGGCAGGCAGAGCCACACACAGCCAGGCCAGGGGCAAGCAAAGCTGCGCAGAGGCTAGCAGGACACGGGCAGTACCGGCCTTCCTGAGAGACTTGTTTCGACCTGGGAAGAGGCAGTATCTTCTCTTTGCCCTCATTTCTAGTGGGTGGGACAGCTTCTTGGAGCAGCTGGACGGCCTAAAGTGATGGGGGAAAGCCTCAGCGTCAGCCACCCCACGGTAATGAAACGGGAACAAGGGTTGCAGCCCATCGCTGTCCATTAACCTGAAGGCATTTATCAGCGAGGAGGGGTGAAGCACCCTCCCCTACTTGATATCAAGACCTTGGGCTAAGTGAATTTCCCAGAAAAAAAAAATATTGAAGCCAGTCTAAACTGGTGCTGTTGCAACTCCTGCCGTACCACGGCTCCTAGCTCTCCCTCTTCAGCTCCAACTCCAGCCAGACCAGCAGCAAGACCAGCCAAAAGACACCCACTTTTAAAAACGGGCAGAGCGAACCATTGGCAAGAAGCAGAGCACAAGTTCAGCATACAAGGGGCAGGTCCAGCTCACAGCACTGATGTGCAGAACCCCATGCAAAAAAAGAAAAAAAAAATTCACATTTCAGGTTGTTTACTAAAATATCAGCCAAAAAAACCCAAACCAACCAACCAAACAAAAAAAAAGGCACCGAGCCACAGCATGGCTGAGGAGCTGTGTATGGACTCCAAGAGTGGAGTCAACAGCAGCCAGAGCACTGTCCGGGTTAATACGGGGACCGAGGGATGCTGCCCAACGTTGGAGATGCCATCAAGGCAACACACATCGAGCGGCTGTCAGCACCATCACGTGGGCTGGCCAGCCCACCTTAAGTTTTTAAGACAAGGTTGTACATGGGCAAAGAGCAGGAGATACGCAGAGCGCAAAGCCCAAAGTTGCTTCTTATTAACGCTCAGCCCTCTGGGGCAGCAGGACCTACTGCTCTTGCCCATCTTTGTATTTCTAATGGAGACACTAACGGGGCCTGCCTTCGGAGGTGTTGTATAAATGCAAAGCCAGCTCTTCGCAAGCAGCTTACAGCTGTAAAGCCCCAAGCCCTGTGCCAGCCCCGCTCCTCCGAGCCGTCACAGCACCCCAGCCTGTGGTTTCTGAGGTTGGTCATCTCCGTGTCTGCTCCGATACTGGGGAACTCTGCTCCTACAGCTGCCCGGGAACAAGT
This sequence comes from Trogon surrucura, assembly GCA_020746105.1. NCBI lineage: Eukaryota > Metazoa > Chordata > Aves > Trogoniformes > Trogonidae > Trogon > Trogon surrucura. Next base: position 76,185,853 of record CM036620.1, on the reverse strand, counting down.
GCTGTGGGTAAACACACCGATCTGGTTTTAAATAAATAAAGAGAAAAAAGTTCTCCTTTCTTAATCCCCCCCCACCGCCGCCATCAGCCACAGCCTGAACGAGGAGCTGTCGTGCTGGCACATGGAGGGATCGGTGTGAAGCGAGGAGCAAGATCTAGTACCAATTCCAAGCCCCCAGTGCCACAGATCTATGGCACAGTTAAGCAAGAGAGATTTGCCCAGCATAACCAAACACTGAAGCCACACGTTCCTGCCATGCAAGGAAGGGATTCTGCAGCTTCGCTTTTGGAGGTTACTTCACTCCCTCCATTAACAGCGACAGCACTAACAACCAAATACATAACTATTCATTACAAACAGCAGCTGCACCCTGACAGTGCAAATTGAAGGGGAGACACATCTTTCTCTGACAGCTGAGACTAACTCCTTGGCAGTGACTCTAACTTGCTTCCCTGTCACCGTTTCAAACCAACTCACACAGCAAGCCTTGCAACATTACCCTGAACACTGCATATTTTACTTAATCAACCTCACTAGCCAAGCCCTGAACTTTAATCAGCTGGGCCACAGCCAGAAATAATCATCCCAAGTTTGCTTGACCATAAAATAGCACAAAGGCCAGCTGTTTCACTGGGACAAGTTCAAAATTAAGAGTCACGCTTCAGCCCAAATCAGAGGTGCACCCAGCTCACGGTAACTCACAGGAGCGGTCGCGTGTCAGCTCCACACCTTGCGACACGAGCCCTTTCTCCTTCCAACCCCTCAACATGCAACTTTGGGGCTTGCTTTGGGTAAGAAAGTGGGGTTTATGCAACTGCTGGTCCATCTCCCAGGATCCCCCACCCCACAGAATGCTTTTGAGCACCCGGTCTGGCAGAGGGGTAGGTCTGTGCAAGCAGATACAGACTGCTCAGAAGGAGAGGCTGCAAAACAAGTGAAACAGTTGCGGGACACCAAGAAAGCCATCAGCAACTGCAACTAAAGACACTAACCCATCGGAGGGAGCGGGAAGGAAAAGGGAGTCTTTTTCCCCCCAACTGCTAACATCTACCTCCTTGGCAGCACTCTGCACCCATTTCATCACCGCTGTTGCAAAAGAGCTCGCAGGGCAAACATTGCGATAAAACATTTTAACCGTTGATCCTCCAAGCACTTGCAATCAGGCTGCACCAAACCTGAAGCGGTTTGACCTTCAGGGGGTTGATTAAAGCCCCCGGCTGCACTTCCCTGCCCGCAGAGGACAGGACACAACCCCCTGGTTTAGGGGCTGTTGCTCCATTCAGAAACGAGGCGCAGCAGCAGAGCACCCCGCGCTTGGAGGAAGGAGCGGGACACGGCATCAGCCTGCACCCCTGCGGCAGCCCAGCTTGCTGAGGGGGACACGGTGAAAGTTTGGAGGTGCGACACGTCACCCCGAGCTCTGTGTCCGCCGTGCTGAGCCAGGCAAGGCACGGAGCCGCTGCCTGGCAGGTACGCACCGGGCGAGCACAGAGACGGGAAGGGAGAAGTAGTTTCCCCCTTCTCTCCAGGCTAAGGGAACGCAGCCCGAAGAGGAGGAGGAAGAGGCTCAGCAGAGCTCGGCTGTGCACCCCAGGGTCCCTCCTTACAGCCCGGGACTGTCCATGCTCCGGGCGGGGGTTGCCCGTGCAGCCCACGACCCGCCCGTGCACCTCGGGGCTGCTCCAGGCGCTGGGGAGGTCCCTGCAACCCGCAGCCCGCCCGTGCACCCGGCGACTCTGTGCCCCGCGCTGCCACTCCGGGCACTGGGGAGGTCTCTGCACCCCAGAGCCTGTCCCTGCACCCCGGGGCCACGCCGTGTACTGGGGTGCCCGTGCACCCCGAAGCCTGTCCCTGCACGCCGGGGCCACCCCGTGTACTGGGGTGCCCGTGCACCCCGAAGCCTGTCCCTGCACGCCGGGGCCACCCCGTGTACTGGGGTGCCCGTGCACCCCGAAGCCTGTCCCTGCACGCCGGGGCCGCTCCCCGCACGCCGGCGGTCCGTCTGCGCACCCCACTCCTCGCATCCCGGGGAGGGGGGTGACTCCGCGCAAACCCTGCCCGCTCCGAGCGCTGGAGGGTCCCCCGACGTGAGCCGAGCTCCGGCCCGTCTCACCTGGACGTGCTTGTCCACGGCGGCGCAGGCGGCCAGCCGCTTGGCCTCCTCGGCCATGGTGCCGCCGAGCCGCCCGCGGGCGAAGCCGCGTCTCCACGCCGGCCTCCCCCGGAGCCTCCCCGGCGGCCGGGCAGCCAGCGCCGAGCTGCGGAACGGGGTGAGACGGCCGGGGAGCCGCATGCCGCCGCGGCCCGCCCCCGGGGGGCTATCCCGGACGGGCTGGAGGCCTGGACCGAGCCGGCTCCCTCCCTCCTCCTCCGCCTGCTCCTCCTCCTTCTCCCCGGGCAGGCTGGGACTTGTAGTGCTGCGAGCGGCGAACTACAGCTCCCACAATGCGCGGCCCGGCACGTAGAGGCGGTAGGGACGTGCCTGTGCATCTGTGTGTCGCGTTTGGGGGAATCACGGAGGTGCCTGGACTGGAAAAGACCGTTAAGATCATCGAGTCCAACCACTGAGCTAACACTGACAAGTCCTCGACTAAACCAGATCCCTAAACACTGTGTCTGCTCTACTCTTAAACACCTCCAGTGATGGGGACTCCTGGGCAACCCACCCCAATGCCTGACAATTCTTCCAGTAAGGAAATCCTTCCTAATACTGAGCCTAAACCTCCCCTTGTGCAACTTGAGGCCATTTCCTCTCATCCTGTCACTTGTTATGTGGTTGAACAGACTGGTCCCTGCCTCGCTACAGCCACCTTTCAAATAGTTGTAGAGAGTGAGAAGGTCTCCCCTCAGCCTCCTTCTCTCCAGGCTAAACAACCCCAGTTCCCTTGGCTGCTCCTCAAAAGACTTTGGCTCCAGACCCTTCAACAGCTTCCTCGTCCTTCTTTGGACGCTCTCCAGCACCTCAATGTCCTTTTTGTAGTGAACTGAACACGGAACTGAACACAGGACTCGAGATGTGGCCTCACCAGTGCTGAGCACAGGGGTAAAATCACTTCCCTGGACCTACTGGCCAAACTAGTCCTGACACAAGCCAGGATGCCCTTGGCCTTCTTGGCCACCTGGGCACACTGCTGGCTCATGCTCAGCTGCTGTCACCCAACACCCCCAGGGCCCTCCCTGCTGAGCAGATTTCCAGCCGCTCCTCCCCAAGCCTGTAGCGCTGCCGGGGGCTGCTGTGGCTGAAGTGCAGAACCCAACACTGGGCTTATGGAAACTCACCCAACTGGCCTTGGACCATCTATCAGGTCTGCCCATATCCCTCTGCAGGGCTTCCTTACCCTCAAACAGATCAACATTTCCACCTAACTTGGTGTTGTCGGGTGTCATCTGTCCTGTAAAGTTTTCCCAGAAATACTCCACCTGGAAGTGCTGTGGGAGGAGAGAGGGCGGCCGGGGGAGCCCCTGCACAGCACCAGGTGGTGCGATGAGCTCAGGGGGTTATTTGAACTCTGCCTGGGCTTCCAGAGGTGTTAAGGAAAAGCCTTTCTCGGACTTTCACTCAGATTTTGTAGCTTAAAAGTTTGTTTCTATGTGGTGGGGGTAAAGGGCTGGCGAGCTAGGGGCCGCCCCAGCTGGGAGCAATACTGAGTCGCAGGAGTCACAAGTAGGAATGAGCACTCATAGAACAGCCCAAGTTGAAGGGACCTCAAAAGATTGTATCTTGGCATCTTGAAAACCTCCATGGATGTGCAAAAGACAGTGGTTCTCAGACCACGCTGTTACCAACCAGCACTCACTTGTCCTTATCCCACCCTGCAAGAGGGTCACAACAAAAAACAATGGAGGTTTTTCTGTCCTGGAGCACATAGAGCCTCCCCCCCTCCTCCTTTTCCTCCCCTTTATACTGGGTTAGCATCTGCTGAAACTGTTTCTGAAAAATATTAATGAGGCAGATCAACGTTCACATGCACCAGCATTTTCAGTCCTGGGAGCCATGTGAAGACCATGCACCAGCATCTCGGTTTCTCCCCAGGCTGCAGTCCCACCAAGAGCGAAGAGAATTGCAAGGTGTTTACCCTGTAATGCTCACTCCCAAGGTCAGACCACAATGCGTAGAGAATAATCTTTATTTTATTTGCACATCAGAAAAGCAGCCGTTGGCTTTTTTTTTTTTTTTAATTCTGTGCATGACTGACTTGTTTTGTTGCCAGCCTCTGTGATTCCCCTGTGATTTTTAAGGGCTAGAAACGTTTCCTTTTGTTTTCCCTGGGCCGACACACCAGTCTTTGAACAATGGGGTGGCAATTCAACAAAGACTCTATTATCATTACCCAGGCTTATCTCAGCTTGGTAAGGCCTTACCTTTCTGCACAGAGCAGGTGACCAGCTATTACGAGCAGCGCGTGACTGCTATACAGTGTTCAGTGTTTTCTGCTAGCTGGCAACGATCTTTCCTGCAAGTTACCCATTTTGAAGTCTAAATACACACATCTAGCAGGATATATATTTCAGAAAGAGTCAGACCCACGTACTGTGTCCTTCCACGATGCATTAATGGTAAAACTGAAGGAGCAGCTGACTGGGTTTGGGGTTATTCTGTTCAGTATCCTAAATGTTTGACTGCTGCCTGAAACTAAAGTCATTGGGGTTTTACAGGGATTCAGGAAGCCCATCCTTAAGTAGAATCATTAAGGTTGGACATGTGGGCATCTCTGAAATCCCACCAGAGTGGGGAGTGTTAGCCCAGAAGGTAAATATGGGGTGATGAACCTGTTTGTGCCCTCACAGTGATGGCTGATGGCTTTGGCTTGAAGCACATCCTGCAGTGCATCAGCCCGGAGGAAGGCAAACATGCCCACTTATAGATAATGGGGCTTTCTGTTAGCGATTTATCTGAATCTGCCAGTGAGTTAAAGCTTCAGTGAATGCAGGAAAATATTTCATTTACAGTGTGCTGAGCCTTGCCCATGCACAAAAAGGTGGCTTTGGACATTTTAGAAATGGATTTTCTGCAAGTTTCGTCGACAACCAGCTCTGTCTGCAAACAGCTCAAAGTCCTGTTGTACAAGCCTGTGTTTGTCCTGTATCAAAGCCTCTCTGGGAGCCAGCTCTCATCCCCCTGCTTCAGTACAGAGGGAGATGTTTGAACCTGCTTTGTTTGAACAGACCTTTTGCTTGTGGAACAGGGTGGGAACCGTGAGGCGTTAACCCTAGCGGAACGCCAGGCTGATGAACGGAGTAGCTCGGGCCATCAGGCTGGTAAGGGGGGCTGCATGATTCTGGGTGCTGAATTCTGCATCTGAGGCTAAAATTACACGTTAGGAAATTACACAGTAGCTGAGATAACAGCCTGCCGTTGACAAAAAGTGAAGATCCTCCTCTTTATTCCCTTCACCCAACATCCACTCTCAACATGAGTTTATGTTGGCTCTGGCTGTGACCCTTTGCTGATTCACATTGCCATGCAAGCAGAAAGCATTTTTTTTTCTTGCCAGGTGAGCAAGGTTGAATTAGTTCAGTCAAACTTAACATTTTACATCTCTCTGAAAGGGAATTTTGTAACTGGCTTAAGCTGCTCTGGTCTGAGACACCACCATTTCCAAAAAGGCGCATTCTTACCCCATGGTTCATCACTTGGCAAGTTCTCCTGCTATTTGCGTGTGTTGGCAGAGAGCTGTTTTGTTTTGGTTTTTTTTTGAAAGGTAAAGCAACCAAGAAAATCAAGGTGAGTTTTCCTTGACCTTTCCTGAGGAAGGCAGCAAGATCAATTAGTTGGGAGTGGGAAGACTGGAGGATCATTTTCTGGGGCACACTTAGCCCGTCTTTAACCTGTCGCAAAAGTGCAGGCTAACCCGAGAGAAATCGCAGAATCATAGAATGGCCCAGGTTGGAAGGGACCTCAGAGTTCACCTGATCCATCCTCCCTGCCATGGGCAGGGACACCTCTCAACTGGCCTTGAACACCTCCAGGGAGGGGGCAGCCACAGTTTCTCTGGACAATTTATTCCAGAATCTTGCCGCCCTCATATTGACGAACTTCTTCCTAATCTAAATTTATTCTTCTTTAACTTAAATCCTGGTGAAGGCGCAGCAGCCTCTGCATGTCGGATGTGTTCATCCAATTAACTGTCTCTCTCATTTGATCGGGCTTGGAACAGCTAAAACAACACGACCTACGAAGGCAGAATTTACCAACGCACTGGAGAAACCAAGTGGGAGATTGAGCATTTCTAACTCATCTTTCCAGATAAACTCTCTTTCTGATTGGCAGTGGCTCTCCAAGCCTGTCATGTCACAGAAATTACATTCTTGCCACCTAATTTTTTATCCTGCAAATTCCAGTTCAGTGACATTTTGTCTGAATTAACACCTACTTCACTGCTCGTCTCTAGTTTGATCTGTCGGATGAAGAATTGCTTGGTTTTATTCCGCCTGAGAAGAGATATCAGCAGGGTTGCCGGTACACTAATTACAACATATGCAGCTTTTTGATGGTCAGAATTTTCCTGGTAGGTTATAAATGATCGTTTTGCAGGCGACTAATGGCCCTTGGCACAGGGCAGCCACGAGGTGGCATGTTGGGCTTTCGCAGCTGCGCCTCACTGCACCCAGAGCAAGTTATTCAAGAAAAGCAGGCAAATGTTTAGTGGAGTTATGTAAAACACCATTCCTCTTAGCATCGTGCAAGAACACGCTCTGATTTCCACATAAATAGCTGGTCAGATTTAAAGTTATTGTCATATGATCGAAATAGATCTGTTATGTCAGTCTGTCACAACAGACCGGAGAATGTGAGTCATGCTTTGCAAAAGCAGGAAGTTGGGGTTTGTTGGCAGAAATTTTTAATACTGAAAACCCTACAGCTGTATCGCAGTGTTTGTCTCAAGAATTTGTGAATAACATTGTCTGTGCCTTAGAGAAACGCTTCCGAAACAGAAAAGTAAGAGCTTCCACGCTACAATTGTTATTCCTTATGCCTCAGGGGTAACGCATCTGGGAGGGGTCTAAAAGAAAACAGGCGCTCTCATAGAAAACTGTTGGAGCCCCCCTAAAATAAAAGGCTGCAACTGGAAGACTGCTGATCTGGCACCAGGGGTGGGAGGAAACACAAGAAAATGAGGTAATACTCCTGGGTGTGATAGGGACGCTTGCACAAGGCTGTAACAGGTTTGCCTTAAGCGCAATAAACCCTCCTGAACCAGCACAAAGGTAGAAGTGCAAGTCTTACTCGTGAAGTATTTCAGTATTCTGAAACCTGCTGGGCTCTGTAGTTACTGCACATCTGTCTCCAAGCCTCTGGAATAAGCAGCGGGACTAGAGAAGTTACTGTAACAAGCATGGCACAGAACTAGCTTTCCCGCATAGTCTATAAATAAAACCGAGTTTAAAATTTAAATATATTAGAGTTACCCTTCAACACAACTGTTCAAAATATCGCTGCACAAGAAGGATTAATTTAGATGGGAACAGGTGCAGGGGAGGGCTAGTGAGATCAACAGGGGAGCAGAGAGCCAAAAGTGTAAGGGAAGAATAAAAGCCTTTGGCTTGGTTTGCCTAGCAAAACAGAAGGAATTTGATTACTCTTTATAAGCATTTGAACGGGTAGACACTCAAGAGTGAGGAGTTATCCAAATAAATAAAATATTATTACTAGACCATATGGGTACAACAATAAAATGTCATTTAAGTTACTAAAAATTACATGAGCTGCTTGACATGCAGCACAAGGTAAACTCTTTCAGACTTCTATAATGAAGAAAGCAAAAAAAACCCCCAAACCCAAAAACCTCTGTATTCTAATTCAGTAGTTGTCTGGGGAGCAGTGTTCATGACCTAACTTTGCATACATCTGGTGTATAGAGAGTTGTATTTCCAACTTATCAGAAAAGAAGAGTGCAAGCAGGAAGAAAAAAATAGGTAGAAGTTTAAAAATGACAATTACAAGATCTTTAAAAAGCATTCACTGAGCGATCAAAGAGCCACAATTTCAAAATCAAGAGGGAAAATACATTGAGAATTCATTCATCACTAAAAAGAGTGATTTAAAATGAAAAAAAGAATAGCCAAAATGGGGAAAGCAGGAAATAAAAAAGTTTTAGTATAAATAAGAAGCTATGAAAACCAGAGTAGTTATTGGAAGTGAAGCACATCAAAGGAAATCCATAGCTGGCAAGGCTGAATCCCTGAAAACCCTAGTAATGGTACAGGGCCATTACTAGATGGACGTGATGAAAATGTCAATAATGATGGTGAAGTGTTCATTGAACATTTATGATCTGTCTTTGTAAAGAAGACTGAACAGCGATGCAATAAATGTCTGCCCATTAGTAACCAATGAAGCTCTTGTCTTCCAGGGATAACCGTGGCCCCATAGCTCTGAAACAGCTGCCGGCAGAGACCCCTTGCGTGTTGACATTCATCTTTGATAATTCTCGATATACTAGGGCAATTCTAGAAAGCTAAAAAAAGTGCCAGGTTGGCACCTGTTTTCAGAAAAGGCAGTTATGTGATATATAGTAAATGTAGATGTAAGAACAGTTCTTGGCTAAATACCGAAGAAAGTTGGTATGTGACTCAGATCAGAGAATGAGTAATGCCAGAGGTCTAATAGAAACCTCATTTCGTGCTTCAAGACAACAGACAATTCAATTTTCCTCTGGAAGGTGTAATAAACTTTTAAAAGGATTTTTACTTAAAACTGCACAATATTTTAATTTAAAAAACAGGGTAATAAAGCATCAGTTAAGTATGTATTAAACACTGGCCACAGAGATTATTTTTTTAATAACTGGTTATAAATCATTACTGAATAAGGCTCCTTCTAATGGGCTCCCTCCAGGATTCATGTATGCTGTGCTACACATGTACGTAAATCAATATTTTCATTAGTCATTTGGAAGTAAATACGAAATCGCTCCTAACGCAATTTGCAGATGACATCCGCATCAGCCGGGTGGTACAATCAGGACGACAAGAGCCGCTGTTCAAAACTTGTTAAACTGGGTCTGGATAATGGGACTGCCCCATAAAGACAGTCGAATGCAAAGCCACTCGCCTCAGGTGTCCACATGTACACCGAGGAAGAAAAGCATCATGCCGGGTGCTTCCTAATGGCTTGTAGTCAGCCTTTGCCACTAGGCAAAGGGGAGGCTCACCTGGGGATGTATTAGAGTCTTTTCTATCCCTGATACAGACGAATGTTCCGCAATGCTGAAAAAAGAAATGGAAAAAGGGGAGAGGCCACAAACTGTAATTTAAGGGCTGGAGGAGATGCCAGAATTAAAAGTGTTTGTCATTAGTTTGGTTTGTTACAAAGGTAAAGGTGTGGCTTGATAAACTACACGCCTACCTCCACAGGGACGAATACTGCCACAGAAAGACTTGTGGTAGCGGCGCAAGTCACGGTATAGAATCATAGAATGTTGGGGGTTGGAAGGGACCTCTAGCGATCATCCAGTCCAACCCCCTGCCAGAGCAGGATCCCCCAGGGCAGCCACACAGGAACACGTCCAGGCGGGTTTTGAAAGTCTCCAGAGAAGGAGACTCCACACCCTCTCTGGGCAGCCTGTGCCAGGGCTCTGGCACCCTCACAGTAAAGAAGTTTCTCCTCGTGTTGAGATGGAACTTCCTATGTTCTAATTTAAACCCATTATTGGCATGATCCACGGCAGGTTGCAAGGACCAGGTCGGTGCGGGCAACACCAGCCTCAGTGATGGGAAATGAAGTTGCGTCCCCTCCAGCTCCCTGAAGGAGAGGATGGTAACTCGGCTGCCCAGGGAGGTGGTGGAGTCACCGGCCCTGGGGGTGTTCAGTCAATGTGCAGACGTGGCACTGCAGGGCATGGCTTAGCGGTCATGGCAGCGTTGGGTTGACGGTTGGACTTGCTGATCTTAGAGGTCTTTTCCAACCACGATTCTACAACTCTGACTGCTGGAAGGGGGGAAAAACAGCCCCCGAAGGACCCAGAGGCGTTACCAGCTCGATAAAGGAAATCGCATTGTGAACACGTGCAAGAAACACGAGTCGTACCATGGGCGGCTTCTGAGGCTGCTGCCGCTCTCGGCCGACGTGCCGGGGCAGCCGTTCTCGGGCCTGCCGGTCACCGCGCTGTCACACACGAGCCGAGCTCGTCTGCTGCTGCCGGGCCCGCTGGGGCAGCCACGAACCCGGGACGGAGCTCCTGAGGGGAACGGCCGATCCCGCCAGGGCCTTTCCTGAAGGAGACAAGGCCCCCCCCGCCTGCAGCAGGTGCCCGCGGCAACGTAAACCCCCGACTTCGGGACGCAAACGGCCGCTCCGGGCCCCGCAGCGTGCGCTGGTTCGGGGCTACGTTCGCGCGTCCCAGTCCCGCCGGCCGCAGCCTCGGCCCGCCAGGGACGCGCTGCGGGACCCAAGCCCTCGAACGTTCCCGCCCGACGGGCCCATTGCGCTCCGCAGGAGCCCTTGACCCGCCCGCTCCGCTCCACGCCCTCGCCGCCCCCCTCCCCCGTCCCGCGCGCCGGGTGGTACGCGCCGCCGGCCCCGCCCTGCCGACACGGAGGAACGGCCACGTCTCCAGCCGGGCGGAGGGGCCGGCCGGCGCTCCAGTCAGCAGCACGCGTGGCGCGGCGGCTCCGCCAATCGCAGGGCAGGTCGGTGAATCATGCGCTTTTCCATTGGTCGGAGCGGCGGTAGAGGAAGGGGAAGAGAGCGGCGTGACTCCCATTGGCCCGGCGGCTCTGTTGACAAACACCTCTCCTTCCCGCCCCCGCCGCGGGCTTCGCCAATCAAGAGGGAAGGGGCGGGCGGAGCGGCGTGGCGCCGGACCAATGGGCTCCCCCTCCGTAGCGAAGGGGCGGGGCGGCGGTGTCGGGGCGGTTGCGCACGGAGTTGCCGGTACGTGGCGGGCGGGGCGCAGGGCGGGGCGCGGCGGGCTGTGGAGGGCGCCCATTCTGTGGCGGCGGCGCTGGAGGCGGCGGCAGCGTTCATGTCCTAACGGCTGTGCGGCGGCGGGCGAGGCGGGGCCCCTCCATGCGGGGGCCGCGGTGCCGCAGCGCTCTGGCCGCCTTCACGTTACTGGTGCTTTTGGGAGCGGCGGCGGGCGGCCCGGAGCCTCCGCCGCCGGGCGATGCCGCGGCTCTGGAGGCCGCTTTCGGGTTAGGGGCGGCCGCCGCTCCCGCGGCTTTGCCGGCCGGTCCCGCTGACGTGACGGTGGAGGACGATGAAGCCGGCGTGGCCCCCGCGGCGCCCGGCGAGCAGGAGTCTGAGGAGAGCGGAGAGGCCCGGCCCGGCGGCAGGTGGGCAGGGGCAGCGGGGGGTGTCGGTGACTGGGGTGAGAGTCGGTGCCTGCGGCTGCGGGAGGCGGGGGGCGGCTGCCTCATGGGGGGGATCAGTGCTTGGAGGTGCTGCGGAGGGGGTCAGCGTCCGGTTTGTGGGTGCTTGGTGCGGGCTGGTACGCGGGGCTGGAAGGGAGGGCAGTGTCCGGGGGGGGCGTTTCTGGCGGTGCTGGGAGAGGGAGCTGTGTCCGGGCTGGGGAGGGGAGGTGGGCGAGGAGCTGCCCTGGTCCGGAGCCGTGTGTGGGGCAGGGGGGCGGCACTTGGTGGGGTCAGGAGGGTCGGGGTGGGAAGAGCCGAGAAGAGGCGGGAGAGTTGGGCTGGGGGGGTTGGCAGAAGGAGCGGGGCCTCGGGCAGGGGTGCGGGGAGAAACACGGGGCCCGCCGGCCGCTGCGAGGGCTCGGACGGCGGGGACAGGCGGGAAAAGGCCCGAAGGCGGGAGGAGAGGCGGGGGGGGGACGAGTCCCATGACGGGGCTGGAAGTGGCGCTGCGGTGATGGGCAGGCTGGACCGAGCGGCGGGGGAGAGGCTGTGGCGGTAGAATCCCCGAATGATTAAGGCTGGCAAACCTGAGATCAAGTCCAGCCTCCAACCCGGTACAACCGGGACCGCTAAACTATATCGGGGGGCGCCGCACTTGTCGGCCTTTGGGCTGCGATCAAGCGTCGTGTCGCAAGGGAAGGGTCCTTTGGGACCTCACTTGTTCCTTTCTGTGGTTGTTAGGAAGGAGAGAGGCTGCCTGGATTCGTAGCCACATAAGCTGCCGGATGTCGCACCGTGTGACCTCTGGCCAGTCCGCTCCCCCTGTTCTAACACCGGGTCTCGATCCCTTCTTGACGTGTTACCGGCTGGCAGCGCCGTGCCCGCGGCGAGGAGACCCGAAATCCTTGTGTCCGTAGTCTAAACTCTTTCCGACACCTGCCACTCGTGGCTGTTGAGAGCAGCGTATCCCTTTTTGTCATCTTTTTGTCTTTTTTTCTTAAAAAGGGGATGCAGTTCCCTTGTTTAATTAATTGACTCGTCAAACACGGGCACTGGTGTGCGCTTGAAGGGAAGCCAAACACGCGGGACAAATTGCCGAGCAAGTTTCAGAGCCTAACGAGGGGAAATCAAATCCTTCGTAACCGCGTGTGGCAAGAAGCTCTGGCAGAAGGGAAGATTTTAATGAATGACTCAAGTGCAGAAATGTTACTGAGCTGTTTCCAGTCTGTTTCTGAATTGGCTGCGAAAGATGAGGTGATAAGCCACAGCCACAGTTTAGAGGAAGAAGAGCGTGACTAAACACCTACTATATTTGAGGACCTGTTCTAAAAATGACAAGTCCAAAGCTGTTTATTAGTACACCCGGGCGTTCACATAGGGCGAGAAATTGGCTTATAACTTAGCGTCCTGTTTTCTTTGAGGAAAATCTGTTCACCTGGTAGCAACAAGATCGTTCTTTTTGTTATCGGTCATTAAAATCCTACCGAAATTATTACTCTCTTTAATAGGATGTTAATTTATCTAGCCTTGAAAATATTTTAAAATTAATTTTCTGTTTGACTACTAGAGTAGCTAAGTACATTAAAAAATGTTCAATTAAATAATTTAAGCCTGAGATTAAATGTAGCCGTTGTCTAATTGATTAGTGGGTAGAAATAGATTTGCTGTCATCAAATAAAGATAGAATGACTGCCTGGCCAAAGTATTTGCCTGCATTTTATTTTTTTTTTTTTCATCTGTATTTGTTAGATCTTTACTCACCTCAGGTAATTGTTCTTCTGCGATGAAGTATCCATGTAATATAACAGGTCAGTGCAATCTCAAAGAAACAAAACCCAAACCCCAGCTGCTTTTGCGGTAGGCAAATGCCTGTAATCATCTTGGTTTTGAGGATTTTTTTTTTTTTCCTAGAAGAAAATTTGATGGTTATTGAATTACCATGCTCTTTACATACAAACATGCAGGTTTTGAAATTGGAATAGCTGTTTAGAATTGAAGTTTCACAAACAGCTGTATTTACAGGGTCCCAAATGGCCTTTGAGGGTTGAGGGTATTAGAGTTGTTTTGTGGTGTTGTTTTTCTTAAAACTGAAAAATAGGAATAGTTGTAAATGTCATACCAAAATAACGTGTTGCATTGTTTTCCTAACAAGAACAACTTATTTGAATAAATACAAAGCTTTTGTGCAGTGCAAGGATGTAGGTGAGCTAAATAAGTGTTCCTCCTTTGTCCTCTTTCTGTCTTCCCTTGCAATCTTAGCCCTTCTCTTCTTGGGTAAACCAGGTACCTTGGCTTCTGTAAAGTAAAACAAAGGTGTGGTCAGACCACCTGATCTCAAAAGCTGGGCTGTGTTTATGATGGGATATAAACAGTGGTTTTAAGGCCCAGGACTGGCCTCTCGTCAGTGCCCATGGAAGTTGGTGGTAGATGTTTTGCAGAGTTTCAGGGGTGAACATTCAAACTGCACTTCGATAACAAGCTCGTGTCTGTGAGCAAAAGAGGATGGGAAATGGTAAGAAAACATTTCCCTTTAACCACAGAGCCTGTTTGGAGATAGTCAGAGTAGGGGAAAGTGTGTCCAGATGTGTTTTCATATTGGCAAAGGGCAAATAAAACGTGACTGTATAGTATGAGCTTAGTCTCTGCCAGCTGCTGTGATTATAGATACTGGCCCCTTGCTTTAGTCCTTCTGCTGGCCATCTGTAAGGGCCCAGAAGGGCTTTTCTTCTCCTCCATCACCTGGTTCATGGCCTGTTCTGGAGCAGCAGCTAAAGGCAAGGTGGAGTACATACAAGTGTCTTCATCGTTCTACTGATACTCATTTTTTAGGTACCTGGTTGATGGATCCTGGATTTAAGTACCTGCCTAGCTCGGAATGAATTCTTTCTGTACTTTTTTTTTTGTGGTGTTGTTTGTTGTGGTTCAGGTTTTTGGAGACTATATTGCAATTCTGGTTTTGTGTTGGTTTTTTTTTTTTCCTCCTCTGTCATCTGTGTGATGTGATTCCCTCCCAAGTATAGTCTGCGATTTACTTTCAACAAATGTCTTGCCGTTTCAGGAATTTGCAGACTTGATCCTCTTTGTCTCTATCCTCCTCTCTTCCTTGGTGTTATAGCTGTGACTTGACCTTTTTACCTTTCACCTTACCTTGGGTAATGTTCTGTGTTCTGGAGGGGTTGATATACAGAACTGAGGTCCAGTTTGGTAGCGGTGTTTGAAAAACATGTATGTGGTTGGAAGCTGGCTTCTCTGGTCAAGAAATCTTTTAAGCTTTATCCCACTCAGGAGGTGGTGTTGATAAAGCCAGTGGTTAGGTATGGTTTTGCAGAGAATAACAGAGTTTATCAGGCTTAACCAAAAGAGAAGCTAATGTGGGAATGCCTTCTCCATGTAATTATTGATTAGATGTCCCAGAGATGCCTCCAGGATATTGCTATTTCACTTTGATTTAATGGAATTGCAGGTGCAGTCCTAACCTCTCCAGCCAGCAAAGAAATGACTTAAAGGAGTGCTCTTTGGTCTTGAATTGTGGCCATATTCTGCTGGTGTTTGTAAGAATTTGCTGTAAGAATTGGGTATAATACGCTACAGCTGACCCAGGGTACCACTGTGGGATGATGAAAAGCAAGTTGCCTGCCTGTCTTGAAGCTCTGAAATAGTTCTTGCCTAAATTGCTTTTATCAGAATGTGTTAATCTGGTGCTTGATTAGACTACCTGAAGGATGGGAAGATCTTGTGACCACTTCATACTCTCGATACACAGAAATGCAAGCAGTGGAATCTCGCAGAGAAAGGGAGGAAACTTGAAAAAAAAAAAAAGGAAAATCTGATAGAAAGTATAATGCTAGCATGCTTCTAGGGCATGTGTAGACAAACTGCAGATCTTAAATTAGAGTTCAGGTAACAAGATTTTAACTCACTGGAGCCAGTCAAACATGAGGAGAACAGGTGTTGAGATTTTAATGTATAGAAAAAGAGAGTGAGTAACAAAGGATCTTGTTGCCAGAGTAATGATTTTTAGCAGGTTTTTTTCTGACATGTGGGATTGTTGTTGAAGAGCAAGATGCAGATGTGACCATGTAGTTCAGTGTAAGTCACTCACTGAAAAAACAGAGAGAAATGAATGCTCTTATTGCCCCTAGTTCCAGTTCTAAAGGCAGCCACGTGCAAGACTTGAGTATAGCTGAGCTGGTCCTGGTCTGATGTCTCGTCGTGGTGTTTGCTCTCTAGGCGGAGTTGGTGAAACAAAGTCCTTTATAGAGCTGGTGGTCGAGGGGGACTAATAAAGAACACCATTGCACCCAAGAAAAATGAGGATTTTTAGGGCAGGTGGAAGCAGTTGGTTAAACCAGTTCCTCAGAGTGTGTGCTATCTCTCTATCTTAACCAACTGAAGTGAAAATGTTATGTGTGGTTACACCACGACTTGGGTATCTGGAGGTCGTGGTGCGGGTACAGATTCCAAAACCACCGTCTTGGGGGGCGGTGGCGAGCCTTAAATAACAAGATAACTCTTGGGGAAGGTTGAGGTTTGCATCTGGTGGGGAGAGATAATATGTAAAGGAAAGACACAAAGGCATAAAACATCTGTTACCTGAGGGAAAAGTCGAGCAGGGAAGAATAAGATAAAGGGAAACAATGGGAATAGATGGGAAGGAAACATTTCTCAGTGTGACTTTTCTAGGATCCTTTTTTTCACGTCGTACGATGTTATTGCCAAAATTCCCTCTGTTCTCGCTGCATTTCTACCTTTTTTATAACCTAGTTGTCAGCTGGATCAATGTAAAATTTAAATAGACCCCGTTGGAACAATATTTTTATGCAATGCTAGACGGCTTTGGGTAAGTTGTTTTACCTTAAAGCAGACGGATTCTGTTAAATGTGTGTGCAGGGCATTTAGTGTGTGAGTACTTGTTTACAGTGCTTGAGAAGAGAAAATCCCCTGCAACCTGGTTTATTATTAACCTGGTCCTGGTTTCTGTGCAGTTGGAATAATTGTATGTACTCAGCTTATAAAGCGTTATGTGTTCTGCTGTTCAAATATTTACACAATTGATATTTTTCTACCAGTTTCTTAAACTAAGCTTGTGGAGGAATGCGGTGCTTGGCCACTTTCAGGAGTAGGAGCTGCTACAGTATTTTGGATACAGGTTAATGATGTATTGAACGCTCTAGTTATTAACAGCGTGATGCTGTGGTACAGTATAAGATCCTATAAAATGTGTAGGTTACTTTTACAGGTGTTTTACATGGTTTGTGTTACGGGTGATGTCCTAAGTTGCTGTCTGAATATGTTTTTAAGACCGCAAATTTAGTTTTTTTTTCCTCTTGAAAGAAAAATTTCCTCTATCAACTTCAGCTTACCACACTGCTAACTTTGGACAAGTGAATATATTTGGCTTCAGTTCTGCACAAAAATTTAGTTTCCCTTATTGTTTAATATAATGGTTCATATACACGTCTGTGTGTGCATTACCTCCACCCCCTTTCATCCCCACACGAGGATAGTTCATCTACACATCATTATTTGCACAGTCCCTTATTCTCATTGAAACCAATGCCTGTAAAGGTCCTTCTGGGTCACTAGAGCCACCCCGCTCAGTGCAAGAGGTCTGTAAAGCCATCAAGCTCCACTCCCACAGCCTTTGAGGGTTGGTGAGCCTGCCGCAAGCCAAAACTGCCGACGCATCCCAGCTTTTTCAGGTCAGAGTGAAAGAATCTTCAAGGGGAAAAAGGAACAAAAGAAAAAAAAGGGCCCTTCAAAAATGCCTTGTCAGTGTTTTGCCTCTGATGTGTTGTTTAGGTTGGGGGTTCGTTTGGCTTGGTTTTATTTTTAATACTTGAATTCCAGCCCAACCAGAAATGTTTATTCTAATTGTACTACTGTGTGAGAAACAAGATTTACTGAAATTTATGAGCTTTAGGCACTATAGAAAGCACCAGCGAGTCTGCCCTAAGTACCTTTTGCCTTAGGCGAGACTGATTTTGTTCTAAGACTCGTCAAATCTCCAGGATTTCGATGTTTCATCCAGAGGCACCGAAAACTTAGTAAATATTCTTACTGATGTGCTGGGTTAGTAGTTTCAGTTTTAGATTGTTTTGAAAGGACATGCTAAAAATCAGTGGGGAAGGGGCTTTAAAAAATAGGATCTATGCTGTTCGTTTAAATATCTCAAAAGAAGATGATCTCATTCAGTGCTGTAGTGGCAGCACCTGTACGTGGGAGCTAAAAACTCAACTATTTCCCCCTGAAACTGAACTCTGAAAGTGTCTTAGAGCACGTAAATTAGTTTATGACATCCAGCCAGAGACTTCAGCTTTTCTCCTCTCTCTTGTTTGGTTCAGGTGGAGCTACCAAGTTAAATTGCTGATTTGCAGAATATATAGACTTAACTCCAAAGCTGGAGTTGCGCTCTGTTAAATACAGAGAGCAGCTGGCAGATAAGCTCCCCGTGGCTGTAGTTTTGACTGTGAATGCTTCCAACTTGCAGGTCTCTAGTGATTATCAGCACTTTGGACGGGCGAATTGCCGCGCTGGATCCAGAAAACAGTGGGAGAAAACAGTGGGATCTGGATGTGGGATCAGGTTCTCTTGTGTCATCAAGTCTCAGTAAACCCGAGGTAAGGCTTCATCTCTTTCCTGACTAAATCTTTAAACCAGAATTTTCTCTAATAAAATAAATGCAACTTCCGTGTTCGACAGATGTTAAATGATGCAGCAAACTTAGTAAGGATGAGGTTTGTTAGCTGTTCTCAAACTTTTTTTTGGGGAATGCTGACATCATCTTGCCATTTCAAACTAAAGCGTGTCAGCATTTTAGTCTTGCAGTTGACATCTGTGATATAACTATCGGTGTAGGTGATGTAACTGAGTGTGGGAATTGTATGTAATTTCTCATTGAAAGCAAGTTACTTGTAATTTGAAGCAAATAAAAGGATCACCTGCTTTGTATTGCTAGGGTGTGTTTTGGCAAGTATTGTTGCTTATTTGTTTTTTTCTACCTCAAGGAAAGCAAAAGTCCTTGTGACTTAATAAATGAACAAAGGAGGGGGTTTTTTTGTTTGTTGTTTTTTTTTTTTACTAGGTAAGCAAGCTGCCTGTGAAATAAAATGTGTTAGCAATGAAATAGTGCTGAAGGTCACCCTGAATTACTGAGTGGTAAAGGGTTGCAGCGCTTCTTGCTGATCAACTGTAAGAAGGAAATCTAGAATTTTCTTGTTTGATGCTATTTTCACCATTCGTTTGAATAAACTTGGGCTGGAAATTAGAAGAAAGTTCCTTGCTTTTTTCTTCTTTTAAATTTTTTTTTGTCCTGCACTGAAGAAGCGAGATCCGTGAGTCATTCTCTCCTACAATTAGGGGCAATAAACATGAGAAGAGGCAATTTGTGGTGATGACAAAGTGCATGGTCCTTCACTGTCACGGGTGGTTGGATTTGATGACCAGTCCTATATTGGGCTTTGACGTGATGAGCGTCGGAGAGTGAAAGTTGAATTCGGGGCTGTTCCGACTGCGTGAGCTTCCTGCTCGTGGTTCCTTGTGGCTCTCTGTTTACGTGACCCCTGTTTCGGTGTAAAAGAGTCCAAGGAAAGATTTGGTCTGTTGCTGTGGTCGTGCCAGTGAGGAGAGAGAGTGATGAGTATCTCGAATTGCAAAAGTAACGTGAATGTTAACTCACTTTCCTTTGTTTCTGAGAGAGAATTTTATTTACGGATGTGACTTTTAGAGACTTGTTCAGATGTATTTTTGTGTTGAAGAAAAAACACTGTAGAAAAGAACTTCCCCCCCCCTCCCCTGATGTGTTCTAGAGCAGAATTTGAAAGACCACACAAAAAAATGTGAAGAGAACCATGAAGAGCGCTGTGCAGAGGGAGGTGTTGGTTATAAACTGTGGTCCTTCACAGATGTTTTCAATACTACATACTTAAAATATTGGTCTCTTATCTCTGCTGCAGATAGTTTCTGATCACCGCAGTGAAACAGAACCACTGATTATAAAGCACATATTTGAAATCTGGGCAAATGCAAACTTTATTTTCCACTACAAATTGAGACCTGAGCCCAGGTTCTTAAAGATTTTGAGAATGCGAGCGTTTAGTATATAGAAGTGGGTTTGCAAATCTAGATTTTGTCACTCGATGGGTCTCTCCAAAGTTTTGAGCTTGTTCCAGTGTGGTGTGACTGTGCAAACTAAAGGTTGGTGCTTAGACTGCAAAAATCAGTCTGTCCATGCAGTATTTGTGCCTACAAATTAGTCGGTTGTGAGAGTCATAAAAACACACTTTTAAAGAGTGTTTTTGATGCATATAGAAGTTTTCAGATGAGCTCTCAAATTGTGTAATTTCTACAACTGTGGCCAAAGAGACTGGTGTTTTTATTTTGGGAGTTAAGATGCAGAGCCTATGAGAGAACTGATTTTTGGAAGTAAAACTTCATTCCAGTCTTTTAGAGGCCATTAAGCTTTTGGAATATGGGCCTTTTTAGAGTTCCCATCAGGTAAACAAATCCTGTTAAGACAGGAATTAACAAGAAACAAAAGTGATAAATACTCCAAATAAGCTACACTTTAAATGTTTAAACATTTAGTTTAAATGTTTGAATTTTAAATCTGCTGTCAGAGTCAGCTGAAAGAGTTTGTACAGTGAATCTAGACACTGCTTGAGTGATTAACAGGCCTCACGAAAATTGTTGGGACAATTATGTTTTGGGTCAAAATATTAAATTTGTTACAGTCTTGGAGTCTGTCATCTCCCCACTCAGCAGTATTTGCACTCTGCTTTTTGACACGTGGTACTCTCTCAGACTAACTATTGAGACTTTCTTCCTCTTCCGACATTTTTGAGGTAAAAAGGGTCTCTCTGCTTGCAACCACAATATTTTCATCATGAGAACTTGCATAATGATACTGTTTTATCTACCATTTCTTGCAATGTAGGTGAGAAACTCTTTTTGCGTTACACTCGTAGTGTTAAAGATTTGTGTGCTTTAAGAGTGAGGAAGGTGTGTGCTGCTGTGTCTTAAATGTTTTGAAGTGAGGTTTTTTTTACACTCCCTTGGTCGAGAACAAAATGAGCTGTAGTTCCAGGTCCTGGTGTGAAAGCATCAATTTAATTTTCAAGTCCCTCTTAAGAAAAGACATTCGATCTTCAAATTTTCAGTGTTTAATAGAACTGTAGTTACTTCCATTGCCGAACTGTAAAGTGTCAACTTGGCTGTCTGGAGCTCGTGTGTTAATTAGAAAAGCGAGGTGGTAAAATTTCAAATGTTCCAGCAGCTCTGTCAAACACTTCAGATCTCGAAACTACCCCTTGAGACACTGACAAGTGAGATGTTCATCATTTGTCATGTGAACTGATCAATTAGAAGGGAAAGGCTGCTGAACTGCTGATCGTATGTCTGGGTAATGAAAATGATAAAATTCATTCTTTGATTCTGAGCTGCAACATAAACAATCATGGTCAGGGCGCCAGTGCTGGAAAGGTTATGATCCTGCATTTCAGTCTTGTGCATAAGAATTAAAAAACTTTGTTTCCCTGTCCGTTGTGTCAAAAAGAAAGGCCCCTCTCTGTAAAACCTCTGTGTTTACAGCTCCCGAGATTTCTTGCTACTCGCAACTTGCTGAAGTTCAGGGTAAAGCAGTTGCCTCTTACCTTTTCTGAAAGGGAGCTTACTTTTAACGAAAGCAGCTCAATTTACCCTTCAAAATATCGCTTTGTAATGATTACACTGTCTGTATTTAGACGGAAGAGAATACATTTGGAAGATTCAGCCTGTTAAAATAATGATGCTTAATTCTGGTGAAAAGAGAGACCTGTCAAGCAGTGCAGGGGTTCAGCGTGTCATCGTGAGGCCGCTGTCATTTACCAATGAGGGTGACACGTCCTCTCACCTGCGTAACTTCGTGCTTAATGGACTTCTGCATCTTTATGAGGAGAAATAAAGGTGTGAACATGCCTATATATTAAAATGGCTGGCCAGTAGTGGCTAGCGTGGCCGGTGGGACGGGGAGGGCTGGAGAAGACATGGAGGAGCTAAATATCTTCCTATGGGCTGGATAAATGATGGAGATACTGCTGTTAAAAAGCTGATAGCTAATATTTGGTGAGAAAGGGGAAACCAGTGGGACACTTGATGGTGACGATATGAGAATAACAGCTTGAAAATAACTTTCCCAACAGTGACACAACTTTCCTTTGCACCGCCAGGGAGTTCAGGCTGACGGGGCAGCTCCAGTCATAGTTTCAGTGCTTTGGGCAGAGCGTGCACTGGGATGCGCTCAGTAGTATCAAGTAACTGCATTGGCTCACGGTTTGGCTGTTACAGACTAATCCCTAAGTAAGCATCTTATTTCCTTATTTGAGAGGTTGAGGGTCATGGGACAAAATGAATTTTAGCCCACACGGCTGACGTTTGTAACAGTCATAGTAAACATACCACTGTATCCTGGAAAAATGAAATAATTGGGTTACGCCATGGCACAAAATGCATCAGCATCCTTCTCTAAAGATTCTCAGTATCTTCGAATTGCATTTATATATATATATATATATATATGAAATTCTTGCCATTTTTTGATTGTGATAGCCACATCAAATAAACTTTTCTACAAACGGTGTGATCTTAGTTTGGACGTGAGGGGCATGTTTTTGTGGAATAGCACAGTATTGTATTTTTTCCTCCAGAGCAATGTGGACATGCAAAGAAGTTTTTATACTGAAGTCAGCTGAAAACTAATTGCGTTGTAGGCAAAGTGAACCCAGAGATATCTTTAGAAGATTGTTCCTTTTTTTGCCGTTTGGAGGGGACAGACTGATGCTTAGAGCAGCAAGTTGGAAAAGGATTTTGAAGTCTCCAGAGCTCCACTAATGACAGTATGAATGGGTTTTGGTTTTTTTTTTTTTTCCCCCTTTATCAACACTGTAAACACTTCCACGTTCTCAGTGCTTTGGTTCCGCAAAAGAAATACTGAGCTCTGCTGCCAAGTGTTCAGGCACCCAGGAATCCCTTTAAGGTACTGACTGGTTGTGCCTTCCTGCACGTTGGGGAGGGCAACCCCTGTACCCAGTCGAATCAGAGAAGAGCCAAAAGCTGTCCTGGGTTGCTTTGGTATTGTGGGAAGAAATTCAGAAACTCTCATCCTTCAGCCTCTTGCGCTTTGGTGCAGAAGAAATTGCAAAACCCACACTGAAGCAGGTCAGGGCAAGACAAGAGGTCAAAACGCCCTCTGAGGGGCTTGAGTTGTGATTTCTGGATTCTTTTATGTGCCCTCCCGGAGGTCAGGAGAGGGTAAATAATTGAACCATCTCTTTGAAAGAGAAATCGTGCGACCCAAGTCTTCTGGAAGTCAAACCCAACACTTAAGGCAACCCTCCAGCAGCATTTTATCAGCCTGAATAAAAGTTAGTTTTTTGTTTGGTCCGTGGCTTTCTACTTTAGTTGTTTTTCAGTTAAGTCACTGCCTGTAAATACCACCCAATGAAGAGCTGAGATATGTTTGTTTTGAGCTTGGGTTGGGCGTGCTTAAAACTGTCAGTCAGGCTTGTGCGAGTATCTTCACTTAAAAGGTTATTTTAAGAGCTGTTGAATGCAGTGCAGAATATTACAAATTTCTATTAAACCTGTATAAATCTGTTCTGACTCAACTAACGGTCGCTGGACAAAACAAAACGAAACAAAAAAGAGATTCATTTCAAACTACACAAACAAAAATGGCTTTTCCTGTGGATTCTGCTGAAAAATGAATGGCTCTGTCTAGCTCACTAGTGTTAATCTCTACTTTTAATGTATTTGTGCATCTTAAAACACCTGCCATGGGGCACACTGGCAACATCGATCCTGCTGATCATTTGTGCAGCGTCCGAGCTGCTTGCAGGAGCAAGTGCTGGGCAGCGGGGTCAGACTTTGGTACACAGAGAATTGCAGAATTACAGAATGTTCGGGGTTGGAAGGGACCTCGAAAGATCATCTAGTCCAACCCCCCTGCACAGAGAACAACAGGTTGGTTCTCTTAAGTCTTTGAGTGTGCACAAAGCTTTTTAAAGTGAACTTTTACTCCAGAATGTAGAGAGTAATATTTTAAAAATTTCTGTTAATGCTGGAAAGTTACTTTCCAGCTGTAGTGTTTTGTGACCAGGTGTAAAGCCACAAGTTGCTGTAGATCAATGATCTTGTTATTGAGGTGACTAATCTGGGGAAAACCTATTTCCCTGCAGGTAAGGTGGTATCATTTTAGTTGTCTGGAAGAGTATTCTAAGAGAGTTCCTTGTCTCCTGTAGCTGATCCTTATTTTTGTGTACTACTGAGACAGATGTAGGACCATGCTTTGATATCTGGAGGTGTCATTCCTGTAGAGGAAGACTGGGGCATTATCCAATTCTCATCCAGCTTTTCTGTAACAGAAATGGAATCCAGCTGTACTACGTGAAATACAAGATGTGGGAATTGATAACAACAGTTTTGTTGAAGGTTCAGGGTGATCTGTTTAAAACTGAGAGTGCTGTGGACTAAGCGATCTCAGCAGCCGATAACCTGTCACATCTTGATTCCTCTGCAGGGGAAGGAAATGTGATCCTGTGGTGCCTGCGGGTAGAAAGAGAGATATTAGTGTCTTAAATGGGCCTGGAAAAACTCGTAATGAATAAGAAGCGAGTGTCCAGAATTGTACTTCAAAGGAAGATAAATTCTAATTGCAATTTGAGGCTGAGAAGGCTTATTAGGGCTATCAAGGCGAGCAGAGCCTGCGTTTTGCAAGAGGAGAATAGATGTGACTGCTCTTTAACTACACAGATGCATTATGAGTCCTGATGGCACAAGCAGTTCTTTGCATTTCTGGTGCTGGAAACCCGCATGGCGTGCGTGGCCAGAAAGAGGTGACAGGCTTGAGAAACTTTCTGGAGAGATCTGTGGATTTTTGAGCACGGATCTTTGCTGCTTCCATGGTAAAGCGAAAAATATAGTGTATAGCTCTCCTGAAAGGAAACTTCGGTGATGTTTACAGACTGTTTTAAAATATTTGGATAGTTAGACGTTTTTCTTTTCTAGGAAACTCAACCAAAGTTTCTGATGCGAAGCAGTAAACCTGTGGAGGAGGGGAACTGCTGAGGGATGCCTGAGCTGAGTTAGTGGTTAGTATCGCACAGCACCGTGATTTTTGTGGGGGTGACAAGCAGGGCTAGTGTATAGACAAATAGTCTTACGTATGTATCAAAACTGCACATCTTCAGTCGTCTTAGTTCAGTGTCTCGTTCAATTAAATAAAAACCCAAAAGCTGTAAGTGCAGCTCGGTGGCTTTCTTATTGACACTTGATGTAGCTGGCACTGACAAAGCTCTGATAAAGTGCTGACATGTGTCCTCTCACTCCTACTGCGAGGACGTTTGGGGGGAACACAGCTTCTGTTATAGGACACGTGGGAAGCTACAGAAGGAGATCTTGTAGCTTGCACGATATCGGAGCTCTCAACCCCGATCCTCACAAGTGATGCTCTGCCTTGAACAAAGCCGGGAGAGTAACCCAGAGCGACTCTGAGAAAACGTTTTATCGCCAGCTTTCATCTGTCACACTCGCAGCCGTGGTCAAATGCTTTGCTGTGCATCTTGGAGAGGACATTTACCATCAGCTCGCTGTCTCTAGGCTGCCTCTGTTGTTTAGTTATCTTCATAGTAGCTTGTAATTTAATTACATACGGTACACTGCATGTTTTGTAGTGGCTGTTAAGCAGCTCTAGTGTGTACAGATATTAAAATGGACCAACTCTAGCAGGCAAATATCTGTTCCAGCATAGGGAATGGATAACTTAGATATTTGGAGCTCAGCTGCCCAAAACACAACAAAGTGATTTACTCTGCCCTAAAGCCTTTCTGAACTTTCTGCCTATACATTTACATGTAAAAGAAAGCGCCTGTTTCAAGCCTTAAACAGTTTAGCAGATCATTCCTTTAGCAGCACAGACGCTGGCATCTCATTTCCGAATTTCTTCTGGACTTTGCCCTCCACACACAGGTAACTATTCGTCTTTGTCAGAGTCTCCGCATGTTTCATGCGTTCTCTTTTCTTTGCATCCCTGAAAGAGGAGACTGTGCGTTTGTCGTGTTCTTTCTCCTCCTGTATTGTTCTCTCTTTTCCCATAGGAGTTGCTCTGTGTCTATAAGACACACAGACTCTGTGTCCTTATCTAAAAAAAACCACCCTGTCCAGGCAGGGCCAGAGAAGGAAACACACAAGGTCTAACAGAGATCAGCCCAAGTCTGCTACAGAAGTTTTGAAGAGACCTTTGGGTGGAGGGTGTTAAAACATCATCTTAAACCATCCCAATACTGAAACAGTACCATTTGGTGGCTAATTATCTTCTGTATAGGGCCTATTGATGTAGAGGCAAGGTTTTAGGTAATTTTCATTTTCTTCACTCATCTTCTCCCTTATGTGCTGTTAATTTCAAGGAGTTCAGTAGCAGCAGCTCTCGTTTGTCTCGGAAAGGACTGCTCTGAAGTTCCAGAAGACTGTTGCAATCCCTTCTTATTAATAAAACTTGCCATGTTAAAGAGGGGGATGGAATAATGTCAAAATAAAGTCTTTCTTAACGCACCGTGTGTGGTGGGGTTTTTTTTTATTATTATTAAGGAGAACAGTTTTTAAAAGTCTGTTACCATGGCAGCAGAGCAGGCTGGCATCTCTGTAGTCAAAACCCGAAGTCTTGTTTGACTATGATTAAAGTAACGGTGGTATTTTCATTTGCCAGCCTTCAGAAGAAGGGTCTGTTTGATTGCACAGCAAACAGGATCGGGGACCTGATCTCTTTTGAAGCTGGGGTGGTCTAGTTAACTCGCTGCAGTTCCTCCGTTTCCCTGCATGGCTGCCCAAGGGAGGGCAGAGGACAGAGCAGGACCAATATTTTTAACGGCAAACTCAAGCTGAACAAGATAGTGTGCCCCTTATTCTGGAAAAGATAGTGTAATTCTGAAGCTACCGTGCTGCTATCATCTGTTGTTTTTCACATTGTTTGTGTAAAAGGTGGTTTTGTCGGGACCCTGGTAGCTTACACTTGACTGTATTTAAGGTGTGAAGTGTAGAATCATGACAGAGATACCGATTATAGTAATTTATTTAAGTTGTTGTAAGGATGTTGCAGATGTTGCTTTGCAGGGGGAGAGAGAGAAAAATGGAGTTTTCAGACAAGATCTCTAGCATTCATGCAGGCACAGGATTACAGGGTCACTTCATGCATTCATCATACGCAAAATACGTACAGGGCCATGAAAGTTATGAGTTGGCCCAGTCTCACCGATAAAAAGTGAAATAGAAACTACCGGCTCGTGTAGTGCTGGGGGTGGTGGAAGGAGAAGAAAGGCTGTAATGGATCTAAACGTGTCACATGGATCTTGATGCGGGCAGGAGCAGGGGCTCCAGGTTTGGTCACTTGGCCAATCTTCTGAACTGCTTCTGGGTGAGCTGTACAGCTCGGTGGTAGAAATCCTGCCACGGTCTGAGCCACATCTGCCCTCGCCGTTGCCATGCGGAGCCGCTGTGCCTTTTTAGGGTGTCGCACCCCCGCTGAGATGAAACGTCCTTCCACAGCTTCTCTGATGTGCCGCTCTGGGACAAGCCGGCTCCCGCCTCTTTGATTTAGGGCAGGAAACCCACATAATGCTGCCTCCATAAACTGCTCCATAAAGCACCCGTTCATCACGTGCCCAAGTGCAGCCTTTCCCACGGTCCTGGTCTCGAAGGGGCACCCACAGTGGTGACAGGAGCAGGAGGCTCTCAGGAACAGGTATGGGCTTTGTAAACAAGCGGAGCGCTGAGATCTGAAGTAATGACATTCACAAGAAGGAAAGTTTTTCTAGACAAAACAACCACCTGCCCGTTGGTATTTCCTGCTTCGGCTTCCTCATTGCTCTTGAACACATCGCAGGGGGTAATTTTACCGATGTAAATCGTGGACTCTCCTTTGTAGTTGGCTTTCTTCTTCCTTGGCTGGTTCAACAGGACTGTGTGCTCTTTTACCAGTGCTTTAGGCAGTGGAGTAGCTTAACTCAGCAGCCTTTGTCTTTCAAAAGGTTGTACTAGTGCCTGGCTCTTTATTCTTTTTCTTAAGAAAGTTGTGATGTTGCAGAAAGTTTGAAGAAAAATGTCTCCTAGGACAGCTGGCCCCTTCACCCCAGCGTTCTCCTCTTCCGTTAGGGTTTGCCTGTTGGTAGAAGTGTGCTGTCATCCTTGTAGTACCCTGGGCTTCAGGATTTCTGCAGGTAGCTGAAGGGAAAACAGATGGAATCAACAGCGGAAATCCAAGCCAAAGAGGAGAATTAACTTCTTTTACTGGAAGGCAGTCATAAGCCAGTGCATCTGCAGAGAGACCCCCTTGCATGCGTATCAAAAAATGGGCAAACGATAAATCAGTTCCAGACCAATCTGAACTAGGGACACCTCAAGACCTTGCCCTGTGTGTGTTTATGTATATACCTCACCTGAAAAAATCTGCAAACATTTGTAGTAGGGATACCTCTATTACTGTATGCCCGTGCATTTTTTAAAAAAAAATACTTTCTCTTTCCTGCATTTGTTTATGCAAACTCTTGTTTCTACCTTTTAGAATGTAGCTGCCATATGTGGCTTTTAATATGTTGCCTAGATTAATTTTAAAGAGGCTTAAAAGACATAGTTCTCACTGAGAAGTAGCTTTCTTAAGAACGTGCCTGATGTTGGCTTTGATCCTGTTTGTTACAGTGATCCTATTGTAGAGATAATCATAGGGGAAAAAAATTGCTACCCTTATCATTTAAGATCATACAGGGTAGTCTTAGTTAATTAGTAACTGGAATGAAGCTCTTGCAGTTTACCATAAGAGTAAGGTTTGAAAACCGCAAGCTGAAGTGTTAGAAAAACATCAAGACATAACATTTCCTATTGTAAAGAAAAGATTTTTACCTGTGCTTAGTTATTTTCATGGAGTTGTTGGAAAGTCCAGCCCATCTGAAAACGATAATATTGACTGTTTTGGCACCAGACTTGTCTCAGAGGTGCCTGCACGTGAGCAGGCTTGATTTTTACTTTGTATGATAAATAGGGGCAATGAATGTCACACTTACTGTTAAACAGCTCATGGAAGCTTTAGTACTTCAGCTTGTTTCAATCTCTGTTTACATGATATATTTTTTTCTTTCGCTTTTTTCCCCCCCCTTTCTTTTGTCCTCCGCTATAAATCAGCAGCTCCCTTCCTACACCGATCAACCTGCCGCGAAACCTCGCGTGCGGTGCCCTCCTTTCCAGTAAAGAGTCTAGACAGCAAATTCCCTGGTAGCGTATGCCGTTTCGGATCGTTCTGCCTTTTTGCTTTTTTTTTTTTGTGAAGGCTTTTTAGAAAACTGCATTACCTCACCCGTCGGCCTGGAGATTGAGCAGCCAGCGCCGCTGATAGGGCTGCGGCACGCTGCGCCGAGCCAATGGAGAACTTCGGCTTCAAACTCTTTAATGAGCAAAAGAGCAGCGTCTCATTTAGGGCTCGAGAGTTAATGCGGGTTGTTGTTGGGTGGGTTTTTTTTTTTTTTCTAGTTGGGTTTTTTTTTTTTTTAAGTGTTACTTCTGAAAGACAAGCTACTTAACAATTATGTGCCATATTGCTGACCAGTGAAGCTGAACAAATAGCTATTTACATTGACAGATCAGAGGAATGTGTAAGTGCATCGTGGTAACCTACATTTTCTGTGCCAAGAGATTTGCAGCTGACTGCCTGGGTGACTCACTCCTTGGATTAGGAGATGAGGTAATGCTTTTGAGATACAGGGTGATGTCATTCCTTTACCTGAGCTGCATGCCGATGCTAGTTGCTAGTACTTTCAAGGAAAGTCCCTTTGCTGCTTCTGATGTGCTGGAGAAATGAGCTGCATAGCTCGGCTAGGAGTTGGTATTATTAATGCCCTTCTAAACCTTCTGGCTGAACTGCTCGTCGAAAAGGTGTCAGCACGAGTGGCCGCAGATGCCTTTTGTTACGTGTCTGTGTGGGCACCTGCAAGTGTGCGTATTTGCATACCTGCCCTATGCTTCCAATAAAACTGGTTTTCTAAAATACAACCTTTTTGGGAATCAAGAGCAGTCCCTTGTCAGCATCGTGTCATGTAATCTCATTTATAGATAGATGCATTTTAAAAGAAGGCAATTTATTTTTTTTTTCCCCCCGCCCTCTATTCCGTTTCTGTTGTGAAACACCAACTTTGTGATGGTCAGTAACCAAAACACCCAGCTTGCGCTTACAGTGATTGAACTCCCATCTGCTCGGACCCTGGCATTACCCTTCGGTGCGACAGCTCTTTTTGCTGCCCGTGCTCCCTTTCCTGACGCGTTCGCCGGCAACAGTTGTGTCTTTTCTCAGCCTTTCTTTCCCAATGTCACGCAGGACGTGCCGCTCCCACAGGCACCCTCAAGGTTGGGAGCATGAGCAGGTGATCAGCAGAGCTGACCAAAACTCTCTCACCTGTCCTCCCCACCTTATGGGGACCGAGGTTTTAACAGACGAACAGGCAGCGTCCCACCGTCGCTTATTTTTGAAGCCGTACAAGCCATGACCTGATTTGACCCCTGTGTCTTGGGTGTGCGGTTCTCAGAACTGGCTCACGTTTTGCCCGTTGTTTCCTGGTGGATAATTTCCTATGTGGGTCTTGGAGCAAAAGCTTCAGGACAAGGGAAAACGCTTGAGGTGACGTGTGTCACGCTGTCCCCAGAGTGACCCACTGAGAGTCTCCCTTGTTCAGCAGCAATTCCTGGGCAGTTCCCACCACTACCTCCTCTCCTCACGATCTGCTGGGACGGATGATCTGCAGCCACGTCACAAAGCCATTGCCTTTGGGGCATCCAGCAAACATTAACTGAAAGCTTGAGCTTGTAGGTGGCCGTCTGCCTGCCAGTGGCTTGACCACACTGTGTGAGTTTAGCTGACTGGTGGCCAGTAGAACTTCTTCAGGATCTGACCTGAAGTCAGTTGATGGCTGAATTTCTCAGGCTTGAGCTCTGTGTGCTGAAACAGGGGTGCAGGAGCTGATTTGACTTTTGTATATTTGGAAATAATATCTGGAGCCTCTGGTACAAGAAAGATTTGGATGTGCTGGAACGTGTCCAGAGAAGAGCCACGAGGCTGCTCAGAGGGCTGGAGCACCTCTCCTGTGAAGACAGACTGAGAGAGTTGGGGCTGTTCAGTCTGCAGAGAAGAAGGCTCCGAGGAGACCTTATTGTGGCCTTCCAGTATCTCAAGGGGGCTACAAGAAAGCTGGTGAGGGGCGTTTTAGGATGTCGAGTAGTGACAGGACTAGAGGGAATGGATTAAAGCTGGAGATGGATCGGTTCAGATTGGACGTGTGGAAGAAGTTCTTCCCCATGAGGGTGGTGAGACCCTGGCACAGGTTGCCCAGAGAAGAGGGGGTGGAAGCCCCATCCCTGGAAGTTTTTAAGGCCAGGCTGGATGGGGCTGTGGGCAGCCTGATCTAGTGGGGGATGTCCCTGCCCATGGCGGGGGGGTTGGAACTAGATGATCTTTAAAGCCCCTTCCAATCCTGACAATTCTGTGATTCTATGAAAGTTGCTTATAAAAAGAACTTGTGCTCTTTGTTGTTGTCTATATGTGGGCTGTCTCGTGCTGCTGGAGGTGAGCATGGGCCTCCAAACTACTCACAGGTATCTGGACCATGTGCAAGAAGAAACCTCACAGAGTATTTATTAACGCAAGATAACAGCTGCTCAGACTAAAAGTTGTCAAAATTATTAGGCATTTCTGAAAGGATATATGGCAAAAACATTTCGTGATGCTACTCTTCCGCGATGAATGTTTTAACGAGATACTCCAACGTGGTTACAGCTGCAACTTTGTCACTGGCATCTTTTGCTTTTAAAAAGGTATTTTCCAAAATCTGCATGCCTTTGTTGCTGAAGATCACAAGGCTGCTCTTGAATAGGGATCTTTATGTAAATCTTATTTGTTTGCTTCATTTTTCCACTGATTAGGTGATTTCTACAGATGACCTCTCCTCACACAAATGTGTTTTTTGTTGTTTTATTTCTGTAAGTGTATGTATAGCAGGGTGTGCGTGTATATTTTTCTTCCCCAATGATGGGCCACAGTGTAGCATTTCTTGTGCATCACAAATCTTATGAATGTCTCTTCCAGGATGTTTGGCCTTTTTTTTGCCATAAGGTAAGTATCTGGGAGGAAGAGAACATACCTCATTTTGCTTCGTAAAAAAACCCTTTGCAGATACTCTCGAGGGTTTGTTTTTATCATCTCTTCAATTACACATTGTGCTCCTGAGAGGAGTGTTTGTTTTAATTGTCAGTCATCATCAGGGTTTTCAAAGCCAGAAAGCATCCGTGTTGGATCCTTTAAGGATCTTAAATGCATTCACCAGCTTTGTCAAGTAACTCACCCAAGTTTTCTCTTTGAATGAGCTGTGTCAAACAGTGTAAGGAGAGACATTAGTTGTGACATGCACATATTTACAAGTTCTCTTCCCCTCCGTGTTTAGGTGAATCCCAACTTTACTTAATGCTGTTTACTCATCTGTGACCCAGTTAGAGGAATAAAAAGTCTCGTGTTAGAGAGAATTTTAATCATGCAGAAGATGTGGTTTCAGATCCTCACAGTAGTTCCAGAAATAATAACCAGAAACCTTCTGGATCTTCTGTATGGCTTCATTATACATGTGTACCTTGGAGTCTGACATGTACCTTGGAGTCTGAGCAGAAATATTTTGTTTGAACTGACTAATATACATGTACCAGAAGTAGTCTTTAAATCCTGATGTGTGAAGTATCGATTTTAATGTAATTATGTTGTAGGATACTGCCCGAATGGACAGAGGTTCTGAAAAAGCATTAAAATCTTCCATGTTAATCCGTATCCTCAAAAGCCAAGATTATTTAGATTATAGTTTCTCACTGTTCTTGATGGGCGCAGCCACTGTGGCTCCACAGAATTAGTTATGGTCTATCATGCTGATAATGAGTTTCCTAATAAGTCCCTCAGTACTCATTGACAATGACTCATCCTTCCGAACTAGGATCTTCTTGAAAATCGGAGTGTAATGGATGAAGCGTTGTGAAATGTTGTATCCTGGTGAAGATTTTTTTTTTTTCTCCCCTCCTGTGTTAAAGAAAAAGCCAGGCAAGTTTTAAAGGAATGGTGTGCTAAAGAAATTCTAGGGAGGAGAAGTTAGATTTAACTGTTTGGAAAGGCAAAGGTGAAATGTGAGATCTGATCTCTCTCAGCTTTACAGGAGGATAGATATTCCAGAGTAGTCATTAATTGTAAAAGAGTTCACATACAGCCTCTTTTTTTTTAGCCAAATTCAGTCTTCTCATCTAGAGGAAATAATTGATTCTGTGTTTAGCAGTAAACTACCTCTGGAAAAAAAACAGCAATGAGGTAGAACTTTACTACGACGCCACTATCTTGAAATTGTCACAAATAATCTGCAAAACTTTCACTTTAACCAGTGACCGGTCTCTTCAAGAACACTTCTCCCCGAATCACATTTTCTACAGTTTGGATGAATACTTATTTATCAGTGAACTTATTGAACTTTAAAATGTTTTGCTTGAAGTGGAAAAAGTGTCGCCTACTGAACTGGTTTTTAACTACGAATAGTGAAATACAGATTTGATTCGAGTGCCTGAAAGTTTTTTGTCTTCAGTGTAACTTTGAAAAACAAATCTCTGGGATGCGAAATGATAAAACAGGGCACTGGAATATCAGGCACTGTACATGCTTATACAGCATTTCTGTCCCCATTTGTGATCTGTGCGTTCTGACAGAGTTGTGGTTAAACGGCAGCTAACCTTCAAGTCAATTATTTTAGGTCTTTGGAAATAAGATGATCATCCCTTCCTTGGATGGGGACCTTTTCCAGTGGGATCGGGATCGGGAGAGCATGGAAGCGGTTCCTTTCACGGTCGAATCTCTTCTCGAGTCATCCTACAAATTTGGCGAGGACGTTGTCTTGGTTGGGGGAAAGTCTTTGACAACCTATGGGCTGAGCTCATTCTCAGGGAAGGTAAGAGCCTCACAGGTTGCCTCGTGGGGGTGTGTGGGTGTGTGTTTTGAGCACCATCTTGCAAATAGGCAAGAAATCTTGCAAACTGGGCCAGAAATGCAGCGGGCTGGAATCAGGCTCACAGCTGGTGCGGTTGGATGTTACGGCTGAGCCCCTCACCGCAACCTCCTTGTGCCTCTGAGCTCCTGCGGGATCCCCTGTGCTGGCTTTAAGCCTCGTCTCGCCCTTTGCTAAGCTGATCTGAACCTACTAACCCTACTGAAAACTTTTTATTGGTTCACTTTTGTGCTGGGTTAGCAGTAGCCAGCTCAGCAAGGGGTTGAGGAGTGCCAGAGCCAGCACAAGGGAAGGGACAGGGAATTTGTGACCAGAGGTGAGTGATGGGGGGAAAAAAAGAAGAATGAACCCTTTCTACCGAGCTGAGGGTGAAATTCAGCTTCATGATACAGCTCTGCCTGAAGTAGACTTTGTTGTTCAGCATGCTGCATATCAAAGGAGGCTTTAGGTGACACTTTCTCACAGCTGATGAGGTGGTGAGCTGGCTGAAAACAAAGAAAAAACACTTGGCATACTGAAAAGTTTGGACTTCTTGTTGTCAGCGAGTTTACTCTCTCTTAGAAGAAGTTCTTACATTTTAAAGTCTTGTGCAAAGTTAAGATGAAAACTAGTTGTAACCTAACTAGTTCAGAAAGTATTTTTCTTCTGAAATACGTTGATTAAAAGTTGTATGTTTTGGAAAAGCTCACAAGAAAAGAAAAGGCTGGAAAAAGGGCAGGAATTAATCGCATTGTTCAGAGTCCTGGAACTGACATTCCCCCTCCTTAGTGTCAGATGTCGTTAAAATGCTTGTAGATACTTTGAGCAGTGAAGAACAGACGTGCACTAAATCAGAAACCTTGGTGCATTTTAAAACAAGTTGCAGAAAAATAGATTCAGTTTAAAAACTTCTAGAATTCCGGTGTTTGTTTTCCACAAAATTAGGTTTTTATTTTGACCATACATTTTAATGTAGAACGCTTCTGTGACACGGTGTGGCGTGATTGCTAGTGATAAAGAGCATAGACCCAAACTGAGAGGTCACGAAATCAGTTTGATTTCCTCATTGGTAGCGGAGAGCGCTGAGCACCAGCAGACTGCTCCTCCCCCGGGGGTCAGGAAGTGGAAATTTCAGTTTCTACTTTGATTCCTGGCTTATGCTCACAGCAGCGAGCGTGCCTTATATAGCAAATAGTGCCTGACTCTTCCTCCTTAAGAGTCTGGGCAGTCTGATGTCGATTCAGGCTTCTTGAAAGCTCATTCAGCTCCCTTTTCAAAATATGATATAATCCAAATTCTGTGTGAGATTGGGACTGTTGCAAAGTCTGTGTGACTGTGAGAGTGAAATAAGGTCTTCTTTCGCCTTTAATAGCTGACAAAGCAAAAGGGGAAGGCTCTGTGCTGTGCTCTATAAATCAGTAGTTCTTCCTTTGAAGCTCGCAGAGTTATGGTGAGACAAATATGGCACAAAAGCAGGATTATGCTGTGGGTCTTGTAGAAGTGTTCTTTTGATGTCCGTAGAATCAGTGGGAAAAGAGAGTGCTAAGATTTCTTTCTGTTAGAAGTAGAAATATGTGCACACTATGGTCAGAATAGCCCTAACTTCAGACTCACTAGAAGCTTGTGAAAATTCTAGTTCTGAGAAGCTCTTCTCTCTTAAACCAGGCTCTTCAACATCCCTCAGGTCGAGCATCTAAAATCGCAGAGCTCCAAGTCGCTTGCGAGCCAGAAACGTGTTGTAAGGATTGTTAGCTTTGAATATTGCTGTCGATTACATTTGCTTGTCTTGAAGCTCTCCAGAACTGCGAAGCCCGTGTGAGTTTCTTGCCTTGTTCCTCAGGTGAAGTACATCTGCTCAGCCGTGGGCTGTCGCCGGTGGGATGACGATGAGACGGAGCAGGAAGAGACGCTGCTTTTACACCGAACCCAGAAAACGGTCCGTGCTGTTGGACCACGCAGTGGCAATGAAAAGTAAGCGTGAGAATTGTTCAGCAACAATCCAAGAGAGATCAGTTCTTAATACGTAATGTTTTAAGCATTTGACCTCCTTTTTGCTCCCACTGAACGAGGAGTTGCACAAGGGAGTTTAGATTGTTAACCAAAGGAATGAGTGTTGGCTTGGATCTAACCCCTTTGCTTGTAAGTGCTCTTGAAAAGTGTCTTGAACTTCGGTTTTATGGATGAATAGACAGAAAAGATACATGCACATATTTATTTCCTCTAAATCAAATAAAAAATGCTTTCCTTGTCCATGAATACCTTAAGAGTTGGTCGCTGCTTTACTGCACAAAGGCAAATGTCATTAATCTTTGTTTCAGCTAAAGGAGACAATTTACAAATCTTCTTGTGACCTACTGATTGACTCGGTTTTTTACCTACTCATAGAATCATAGGATGGCTCGAGTTGGAAGGACCTTAAAGATCATCGTGTTCCAAGCGTCCTGCCATGGGCAGGGACACCTCCCACTAGACCATATTGCTCAAAACCTCATGGCAACTGTCATTGTTTGTTTGAGTTATTTTTTATATTTGATGTCTTACACTTTCATTTTAAGTTGATATTTTAAAAAAGTCCCATTCTTAAATCTGCTTGGTTCATTTCATAATGTAGGTGGTCTGTTCTTTACAAGCTGTAGAAGCTGGATCAGTATGCGACTTTCCTAATGCTGGCATGTTGAGATTTGAATACATCAAGATTTTCTAGTAAAAAACCCACCCAAAGCTGCTTCATAAAACACAAGTTTGAAAGTCCGGTTGCCGTACATTGGTACAGTAACTACTCAACAATTTAGTGGAGAACTAGTCATTCCCTGTTCCCCTGCTCCCTCTTCTGTTTGCAGCAGGATTTGCCAGGTTGTGTATCTGTGGTGTATCAGATTAGCACAGCGTTAGCTAATTAGAACAGTAATAGATCAGATGTCTGAAAAGAGAAATCATAGGTTCTGTAGTTCTTGAAGACCGATGATTGCAGGGAGAGATATGTCATAAAAACATGCTTTTTCCTTCGTACATCTCTTTAAAAAACAGTATCTGACAGCTTGTGCATCAGAATCTTTCTGTCTTTGTAGTCAGAAGCAGAGGTGCTTTCCTGCTGACATGGTATTGCTGCTAAGGAATTTGTAGGATAGATCTGGGGTTTAATCAGAGAAAGAAAAACTTGTAATAAGTCAACTGAATATGTAAAATATGCCAGACTTTTACCATAAGAGTCTAAATTCTTTCAGGAGACAGTTGGGGCTCCTGGTGGTCGCCACGCTGATCCTAAGAAACTCTGAGTACCCAAACATACTGTTCAGGAAGTATTTTCCCACTTCTTGGGGTTCAAGACTCAAACTTGCCATCCTTTTTCATCATTATCTTTCCTGCAGCATTGAGCTGTGTTACACAAAAAAGAAAAGAATTAGTCTTTCCACTATTTCTGAAAATAGTTTTTTGTTTCTGCCCTAATTTGTCGGTTTACAAAAGATGAAAGAGCTTTTGGCTATGCAGAACAACTTTATGCAGACAACCTATGGGACTTGAGCAGTCCTGGTTTCACCAAGTACCTGTCAAAGAGATCCCAAGTTAGGCTGTGTGTGGGATTAAAACAAACGACAACAAAAAAAAAGCATTGTCCCCCCCTCAGCTTGAAAAAGCTTACATTTCAAGTTAAATCTGCTTTATTCGTGAAGAGAAATATATCTTGTGTAGAATGCTGCTTCCTAAATGCTTTACATTTGTTACTTTCATCAGCTACATAACATTTCCCTACTAAATAAGCCCAGCTGTACTAGATAATTTTAGTTTCCCTTTCCATATACTGAACCTTTAACACCACTGGCCCTTCTTCACTAACTGTTTTGTCAACTCGCCTGTCAAGTTCCACATTTCTCAGTTTGTTTGATTTATATTCTGGATTAGCACTCCCCCTCCTGGTACAGTTGTGTTGTTCTGACAATCTGGTAGCTGACTCTGAAAATACGGGCCAAATATCAGTAATTCAGTTTAAGAATCTTCTGGACAGAGGATTTAGGACTTCCTTGGAATGTATAAATTGTTTCTACAAAGTTTTGTCTCTTTTTCTTTAAGGTGGAATTTCAGTGTTGGTCACTTTGAGCTACGCTATGTCCCAGATATTGAAACTAGAGCGGGATATATCGAGAGCAATTTTAAATCCAATATGAACAAAGAAGAAACAAAAATTATTTCAGATGTGGATGAGCAGGAAGCTATGATGAAAGATACAGTGATAAAGGTCTCCGTAGCTGACTGGAAAGTGATGGCTTTTAACAAACGAGGAGGACATCTGGAATGGGAATACCAGGTAGGGATAAAGACAGAATGTTAAATGTTATGAAAGTAGAAGTTTTAAAGCATCGCAGATGATGTCTTTCATCTTGGGTTTCTTTGTAAAGAAGCACATATACATAGCTTGTCATGTTTTTAACTGAAGTTCTGACTTTGAGCTGCTGTATCTGTTACAAAAAATTAAACAAGGAATAAAAACACGTTGTTTAGCATTATTCTTGCATAATATCTAGTTAATGCAGCATTAATTCCCAGCTACCTCTCTCTTCTTCAGTTTTGCACTCCAATTGCTTCTGCGTGGCTGGTTAAGGACGGCAAGGTAATTCCAATCAGTCTGTTTGATGACACCAGTTACACTGCGAACAACGAAGTACTGGAAGATGAGGAAGATCTTGTGGAAGCTGCCAGAGGGGCCGCAGAATCCAGCGTCTATTTGGGTGAGACACCAACTGCGGCGTTTTCTGTAATAAACGTTATTCTTCTCTCCGCTGAGATTGTAGTTAAGCAATTATTTCTGTGTCCGTAGATTATAGTTAAGAGGAGCTGTAACATGCCCGATCTGATATTCTGCATAATGAAGGCTGTTAAATTAAACCACGTTGCTTTATGAAGCCCCGATATTGAGGCTTCACTGACTTGTATATTCCAGAAAGGCACCTTGGCTTGATTTAAAGGTGTTCAAAAGGTAGAGGTGTGTTCTCATCTTTTCCTAGCCTGCTCAGGTCATCTTTGCTGCTGTCATTCTGTGTACCTGTCTTATTCTGACGGTTACACAAGGTACAGTGTACCTTTGGCTATGACAGAATTAATATCTATGACTGTTTAGCCTAAACAGTGATAGTTAAAAGATGAATTATTGTTTTTTTTTTTCTTTTTTAAAAAACGAAACATTTCAAAACCATAAATCTTTTCCAATTTGATTCTGAAATATTCACTGCTTTGTAGTTTCCGTACATTGAAGATGATTGAAAGTCTTGAAACTTTTAAAGATAGGTTTATAGCTAACAAGGCACCCTTATTGCTTGGTAAGCAATAAGCAATATCTCCCTCCAACCCACGAATTTGTCACATTTGTTTTTTCCTCTACGCTGATTACAGTAACTTAGCGTGAAGAAATTTCAGTTAAGAGTATATGTGACTAAGTTTTTGTCAAGCTGGCACAATTAATTTGTGACAATTTGCTGTGGTTTTTGACAATTTGAAATAGAGTGGCCCCAGGTCCTTCTTCCTCTCAGCTGTCTGCCCATCTCTGGGAGGTAAACGTGCTTTGACTTTCTAAGACTTTGTTTTCCTTAGCCTTTTTCTATAAGTCTTTACGCCTTACCAGCTAAGAGAGCTAAATCTTAAGACTAATCTGCTCTCTGGTTTATTACTTAGGTATGTACAGGGGCCAGTTATATCTTCAGTCATCAGTCAGAATTTCTGAGAAATTCCCAACCAACCCAAAGGCTCTGGAATCCAGGAATGATAATGCAATTATTCCTCTTCCCAAAATCAAATGGAAACCTTTAATCCGTAAGTAGCAATTCAGAGTTTCATTTACTGTCTTTGCTCTTTACTGTCTTTTCTATTTCCAGTATGTTTCAAACTAGTCTAATGTTCCCAGCTGTAAACCAGTTCACCAGCTATCTCCGTGCTTTATTAATTGTTTACTGGTTTCTAATTAGATGTTTTATGTCTGCTTTCTTTTACTATGGGTTTGACAGGGTCTTTTTTTAATAAGGAAATGCTGAGTCTTCCAAATCAAAATTTTCAACAAAAAGAGAAGTTTTTTGCAGTGATGTAAATATGAGTGAATTGACTTGTCCGAAACCAGTATTTTGGGAAGGGTTAGAAGTGCTTAAGTAACTGTTACCTTAAAATACCCTTTTTAATATTTCATAGAATCATAGAATCATAGAATGTTAGGGATTGGAAGGGACCTCGAAAGATCATCAAGTCCAATCCCCCTGCCAGAGCAGGAATGCCTAGACTATGCCACACAGGAACGTGTCCAGGCAGGTCTTGAATGTCTCCAGAGAAGGAGACTCCACAACCTCTCTGGGCAGCCTGTTCCAGGGCTCCGTCACCCTCACTGAGAAGAAGTTTCTTCTCGAGTTTAAGCGGAACCTCTTATGTTCCAGTTTCAGCCCATTACCCCTTGTCCTATCGCTGGTTGTCACCGAGAAGAGCCTGGCTTCATCCTCATGACACTCACCCTTGATATATTTATAAACATTAATGAGGTCACCCCTCAGCCTCCTCTTCTCCAAACTAAAGAGCCCCAGCTCCCTCAGTCTTTCCTCATAAGGGAGATGCTCCACTCCCTTCATCATCCTAGTTGCCCTGTGCTGGACCCTCTCCAGCAGTTCCCTGTCTTTCTTGAAGTGAGGGGCCCAGAACTGGACACAATATTCCAGATGGGGTCTCACCAGGGCAGAGTAGAGGGGCAGGAGAACCTCTCTCGACCTACTAACCACCCCCCTTCTAACACACCCCAGGATGCCACTGGCCTTCCTGGCCACAAGGGCACAGTGCTTTCCTTGCATTAAGTTTTGCCCAAGAGACATTTTCTAAGATTATGCAGTTGGACTTCTCATTAAATTAACACAAGTACAGAATTTTTGTAACACTTCAGCTCAAAAAATTGTGTCTTTTCTGTGCTTAAGATTCTCCTTCCAGGACTCCAGTGTTGGTGGGGTCTGATGAGTTCGATAAGTGTCTCAGCAATGACAAGTATTCTCACGAGGAGTACAGCAACGGAGCACTTTCAGTTCTGCAGTATCCGTATGGTAGGTGCAATTTCTAAATGTCAAAGTGTTTTAAATACAGCCAGGTTTACCCATTTATTATCTGTGAAATTCAATAAATGGCAATTTGCTTCATCTTAAGCATGTGTATTTTTTTTTTTAACATGTAATGAACTAGGAAATTATTGCCCAAACTAGAATTTCCGAATTGTGGTGTGTGTACAATTAGTGCCACACAAAGCACTGCAAGCAGAAATAGCCTGTGTCTGTTGAGGCAGTGCATTAATGAGAAGACAAAATTGTTTTGTAGTTACCCGCTAGTACATCTGTGCTTTTTTTCTGTCTTTTATACATAGATAATGGTTATTACTTACCTTACTACAAGAGAGAGAGAAATAAACGTAGCACCCAGATCACTGTTAGGTTTTTTGATGATACCCATTACAAGAACATCCGCAAAAAAGATCCCGTTCTTCTGCTTCACTGGTGGAAAGAAATTGTT
Source organism: Trogon surrucura (assembly GCA_020746105.1). NCBI lineage: Eukaryota > Metazoa > Chordata > Aves > Trogoniformes > Trogonidae > Trogon > Trogon surrucura. Next base: position 76,144,973 of record CM036620.1, on the reverse strand, counting down.
GGCACCATCGTATTTTGCATCGTGGCTACAACTTTTATCGTACGCAAACTTTTCCATCCCCATCCTTACAGCAGGGTAAGTACTTTTTTTCTAAATCCTGAATACAGAACGTATTATTCTTTAGATTTGCTTTAGATTTCAAGTCTGTAAGAGTACTATTAATAAGTTAATAACTATGAGATAACGAAATCAAAAGCCTAAAGTTATTGTTTAATCTGTCAGTGAGGGCTGTCAGCTGCCGTGTACAATTTGCTCAAGTGGTTCAACAGACAGATTAGACTGCTTCAACCATTTCTGACGTCTTTGGAGATATTTACACTGAAATTGTTAAATGCTGTATCTAGAAGTACAAACTGATCTCAAGTACTTAAGGGGCTGAATTTTTTTGTCTTGGTTTTTGTCCTCGTTTTGGTGAAACCTTGTCAGCTGCGCAAAGAATCAGAAACGCAGTGTCAGACCGACAGTAAATATGAGCCCACTTGTGGAGAAGTTAAAGACAGCAGCTGGAGCGATGTCAAGAGCTCTGGATACGTGTCAAGGTGAGCTCAGTTCAACATAGCGTGTTACAGGGGTTTTAGTCAGTGTGACAGCTAATACTACCTGGAGGGAAGAATGGGTGTTCGCTTGTTCTTACCCGCCTTGGTCTTGTCTTCCAACTTTGCACGGCAATGGGCAGCTGACACAAAGACGCTGTCACAGAATCACACAGAATCACACAGAATCACAGAATGTCAGGGATTGGAAGGGACCTCGAAAGATCATCAAGTCCAATCCCCCTGCCAGAGCAGGAATGCCTAGATTATGCCACACAGGAACGTGTCCGGGCAGGTCTTGAATGTCTCCAGAGAAGGAGACTCCACAACCTCTCTGGGCAGCCCGTTCCAGTGCTCCGTCACCCTCACTGAGAAGAAGTTTCTTCTCAAGTTTAAGTGGAACCTCTTATGTTCCAGTTTCAGCCCATTACCCCTTGTCCTATCAGTGGTTGTCACCGAGAAGAGCCTGGCTCCATCCTCGTGACACTCACCCGTGATATATTTGTAAACATTAATGAGGTCACCCCTCAGTCTCCTCTTCTCCAAACTAAAGAGCCCCAGCTCCCTCAGTCTTTTCTCATAAGGGAGATGCTCCACTCCCTTCATCATCCTAGTTGCCCTGTGCTGGACTCTCTCCAGCAGTTCCCTGTCTTTCTTGAGTTGAGGGGCCCAGAACTGGACACAATATATATAACTGTCACCCCATTCCCCGTGGGAGATTGCAGTTAGGATTAGTCCAAGCCATCCTGGAGAGTCTGCAGGATACCTGCGATCCGGTATGTTGCTCTTATACTGCCAATACGTGAAATCGGAGATCAGTTCTTGAAAGTCTTAATCACTATTTACTCCTCTGTTTCTGTGTTTATGGATTAAAACAGAGAAAGGCAGTTGGATGTTTTCTGTCCATGGCAAGAATAAGCAGACTATTGGGAAAAAAATCTATGTTGCTATTAGGGAGTTGGTTAAGACTGTATGGGGACACATGGTGACACTCTGGAGAAAATGTGACCATTTCCTGTACGTTTCTAACTCACAGAAAGCAAAAACTGGAGTATTTAAAGTGAAGAGTAAGAAAGTGAGATTTAAGAGCAGTGGTGTTTCAGAAGGGATGCTTAGAAGGACTAGTTGTAGGAAGTTTTAGCTGTCACCACCCAGTTTGGGTATGGAAACTTAGGCTCCATACTCACAGTCCGTTAGCCAGTAAGCGTGCAACCCAATATTCTGAAAAACCTCTTTGGTTTGTCATGTGCTTACCTAATGGATCTTGCTGGTTTGTGACAGCCCCTGAATAAATGCATAGTTTTCAACTGGCCCTTTCATAAATAGGTAACTGTCAGATTGCCTCAGTGGGTGAGCAGGGGAAAAAAAAAAAAAAAAAGATAAAGCGCTTTAAGTAATTCCGCATGTTTTGCCTGTACAGAAATATTTCACTCTTAGTCATAAATGACTTTATTTTTCTACCTATACTAATGCATTTTTCTCATTTTTCCTCCTTCCATTCTTCTGTCCCTTCCTCACGCCCTTCTTCTCCCAGATATCTGACAGATTTTGAACCAATTCAGTGTCTGGGTCGTGGAGGTTTTGGAGTAGTTTTTGAAGCCAGAAACAAAGTGGATGACTGCAACTATGCTATCAAAAGGATCCGTTTACCGAACAGGTAATGAATGAGTTTGTTGAAACACAGAAGAACGAATGGTGGGATCCCGTCCTACACTGACCCATCTGTTCCTGAACTGATTTCTCAGATACTACGTTAGGATGAATGACATACTTTTTAACGGGGGGGGCTGAATTAGTTTTGGCATTGAGAATTTGGCCTATGCAATCACAGCAGAAGGGTGACCTGCTTGGCTAAAGTACTTCATAGCAGGACCCTTGTGAGGATGCTGCAGCTACATGGGAACTCCCTTGATTTCCTTGATGAGTAGAGCCTTTGATAATAGGACCAGTTACTTGTAGCGCTGTTAATTTGCTTCTCTCCTTCCTCTCCTTACCTTTCCTACTCCACCTTCTCTTTCTTTTCTCTCTCCCTCACCAACTTTTCCGACTCCATTTGTCCATTTGTTTCATTTTCTGGTCCCACAACCCCTACCTTTTCTTTCAGTCATAGGTGGTCAAGCCATGCTGCTGAATTACCCTACACAGAGCTTGCAGCAGTTCCTTTTAGTGGGAGATGGGAGACACTGCTTCTGGAAATCTCAAGTTAGAACAGCAACAGGCAGGCCAGTAGAGGGAGGAGGGGGTAAAGCTGTAAAATCTAGAATTACTTTTTTATTTTTTTTAATGTGTTAAATAAACGTGACTATTTAAGATTAAAGGTTTTGTTCAGAAATTTAAGGTAGCCTAAATTCTTCTTTTCCAAGCATATTCTAACCCGTTAAACGAAACCACCTGACTTTATTCGATCCAGTTACGGTCTTACGAAGAGAGATTATTTACTTCCGTAAGATAGCAGGTTACTTGCTTTCCTGTCCGCAGAATGGAGATAGTCTTTATGCAGTCTCCTTATGTTAAGACAATTAAAAAGGAAATACTAAGGTATTACTTTCTGTCTTTTTCATCAGTGTCTTCTACATCCCTGTAGAATCTTGCTGTTCAGTGGACTTTTTTCTATCCTTGTAAACAGTTGAGAGCAAGATGATCCTGTTGTCCTAAGTTTTGCTGCCTGTAATTATCTGAAAAGCAGTGACTAAATACTTAGTTGTTATGAGCACATACTGCTCCTCCACACTTCTAACCTTAAGGAGTTACTCTGGGGAATTTAAGACATACCTGTCTTTTGGTGCGAAGAGCAGTACTACCGGCCTCGTTTACGCGCAGCTAGCTTTGATTAAATTCCTTTGCAGAATTTTCTGTGCTAGGCTATTCCTTTATGTGACCACGTCTCTGTTGTTCTCCTCACCCCAAACTCTAGGGAGCTGGCTCGTGAGAAGGTGATGCGGGAAGTCAAGGCGTTGGCGAAACTTGAGCATCCAGGTATTGTTCGGTATTTCAACGCGTGGCTGGAAGCTCCACCCGAGAGATGGCAGGAAAAGATGGATGAACAGTGGTTAAAAGATGAAAGGTAACTCATGTTTGGGTTTTTTTTCTGTTTGGTTTTTTTCAACAATTGAATTTGAGATTGTATGTCAACAGAACTGGAGGGAACTGGTAGATGATCCAGGAAGATGGAAAGACTATCTAGGAAAGAGATGGTTATTAGCTTAGCCTGTCAACTTTTCAGTTGAACAAGATACAAACATATCACAGCTGTGTGTAGCCTCTCTCAATTTTTGGGCCCTCTGTTGTGTTAAGGTCCTTTTTTCAGCTTAGGAAACATCTTGTAGTTCTTAATTTAACTTCTATAATTGACTCTTTGGGTGACTGGAAGATCGGAGCATTGCTATTGTGATTCAATTTTAAACTTTGACGTCTCCGTACTCTTCCTTCACGCTGCTTTCCTCCTCTTTGTTGTCTTGGTTTAGATGGATCTGATTCAGTACTCCAATGCTTCAATGACTTTATTTCTGCAGAAATATCTGAGGGATAATGAACGTGATGATGTATAAAGCTTGGCAGAAGTAGCTTAAAAATGGAAAAATAGAGAAAGGAGTTAGAGGATATTAAGAGAAAGGAAAAAAGTGGGCATGTGTTAGCATTTAAAGAATGGGGCATAATACAAGGCTATTTAGTGGTCTCATAATAAAATCTTAATATGCCTAACAATTTTTAGAATACAGTGACCTTTTCAGGCATCAAATTAACATTTCACAGCTGTAATTCTTCCAAGGCACTTTAAATAGTCATTGCAATGCATGTTCTAAAGGACTGATTTTTTTTCAATCTGAAGATGAGCCTGATTGCACATTGGGAATCCAGGCAGTAGAGCCTGCTAAATTTTCCTTTATCAACACTCTTGTCTCAGGGAGAAAACATTATTCTTGCTAAGAAAAATGGGTGCCAGATCTGGTTATTAGTGATTCCCACACTTCGATAGTCACATACTGTTACGGTGTGACCAAGTTCTCAGACGTAGCAGTTATTAAAACCTGGGCTTCTGAAAATGCTTTTCTGGTGGAATGAAGTTCCGTAGTTACTGATCTCTCGGTTTGGTTGTTGTAGCACTGATTGGCCCCTCAGTTCTCCCAGCCCGATGGATGTCCCGTCATTTAAGATCAGAACAGAGCCATTTTCTACAAAGGAGCACGTTGAGGTTGTCGCCACTTCATCGGACAGGGTAAGGTCCGTGGGAATACCCTGTGGTCAGTCCCATTCCTCTGGAAGCCAGTTTTCTCCTCTGGAGTTTTCTGCCACGGACAACGGAGACTTACACCAGTCAGAAGATCCACTGTTAAACCTTCAGGACAGTGTCCTTACAGGCTGTGACACAGAAGACAGTATTATCAACAATAACGAGTTGGGTCACTCCTTGGAAATCTGTTCTTCATCTGTTCCTGGTGTACACCTGAGGGAAGGGACCTCCTCTTCTATTGTGTTTGAGGATTCTGGTTGTGGAAATGCTTCTAGCAAGGAAGATAAAGTCGATGTTTCGCATGATGAGAGTCTTTCTGAGGATAAGGCAAAAAATACAGAGGAATCCGATAACAAGAAATCTGCTTCAGGAAGTCCCCTCTCTGTTTCTCCACCAAGACCAACAAGTTTAAGCCTGGATCTTTCTAAAAATACTGCAGAAAAAGTCAAGCCCACCTCTCCAAAGGTGTATCTTTACATCCAGATGCAGCTCTGCCGGAAAGAGAACCTTAAGGACTGGATGAGCAGAAGGTGCACGATAGAGGAGAGGGAAAGGACAGAGTGTCTGCAGATATTTCTGCAGATCGCCGAAGCGGTTGACTTTCTGCATAGCAAAGGGTTAATGCACAGAGATCTCAAGGTTTGTATTCGTGGGTGACTGGGAAATGCATTGGGTTTTGGTTGGGGTGTTTAATTTTTTTCATTTATTTATTTGCACGTTCTTCACTGAATACTTGAGCTTTCCGAATTCTGGGTGTAACTGGTTATCTAACTGGCCGTGTCCTATAGGCAAATGTTTTCTGGTTTAGTACTGTGAGATTATCTTTGGAGCTGTCATAACATGAATTACGTGTGACCAAACTATCATACGGAGGTCTCTGGTGCTGTGGAATTCCCGAAACGCACGGACTGACTCAAATGGCACCACGGGGTAGCTGTCCCTTCACTGCATTATAAACTTGAACATCAGCAATTCCAGATTTGACATCTTTTAATACAACAGTGCCAGATTGTTTAGCTGAGTGTCAAATTCTGCTTTAAACTGGCAAATCATGAGTCCATGGATACAGGTAAAATTTTTTTGTATGCAGGAGAAATACGGCACTGGAGACAGATCCTGATCAAATAGTTGACACTTATCAGTGACCTTGGCATGGGTGTTAAAAAAGCTGAGTTAGTGCCTGTACGATAAGCTGGAGGTGCAGTGCTCTAGGAAATGAACATTAATCATTCACTATTGCAATTAAAGTCTTTCTTACAGCAAAACTTCTTGTACCAGGCACAGAGCAGTTGCGTTTGTTTTATGGCATTTTTAATTCAGGTTCTTCACACAGCGTTGTTTGTTGCTGAGACGTGTGGCAAAGAAAGCTATTTTGGATCCTGTTGCATCATTTCAAGTGAAGCAGATAATTGGCAGTGTTAAGTTTATGTTGGACTCGATGATCTTTAAGGTCTTTTCCCAATCTAAATGATTCACAGAATCACAGAATGTCAAAGATTGGAAGGGACCTCAAAGATCATCTAGTCCAGCCCCCCTGCCAGAGCAGGATCACCTACAGTAGGTCACACAGGTGAGTTTTGAATGTCTCCAGAGAAGGAGACTCCACAACCTCCCTGGGCAGCCTGGGCCAGGGCTCTGTCACCCTCACACTGAAAAAGTGTTTTCTAATATTTTTGTGGAACCTCCTATGCTGCAGCTTGAACCCGTTGCCCCTTGTCCTGTCATTGGACATCACTGAAAAGAGCCTGGCTCCGTCCTCCTGACACTCCCCCTTGACATATTTATAAACATTGATGAGGTCACCCCTCAGCCTCCTCTTCTCCAAGCTAAAGAGACCCAGCTCCTTCAGTCTTTCCTCATACGGGAGATGTTCCACTCCCTTCATCATCTCTGTGGCTCTGCGCTGGACTCTCTCCAGCAGTTCCCTGTCTCTCCTGAGCTGAAGGGCCCAGAACTGGACACAATATTCCAGATGGGGTCTCACCAGGGCAGAGTAGAGGGGAAGGAGAACCTCTCTCGACCTACTAACCACCCCCCTTCTAACACACCCCAGGATGCCATTGGCCTTCTTGGCCACAAGGGCACAGTGCTGGCTCATGGTCATCCTGCTGTCCACTAGATTCTGTGATTCTGATATTTTCCTTCTTTCTAGAGCAATGCTGCCTAAAAGCAATGGTGTTACTCCTGAGTAGAGAAGTAAAAAGTATTACTGCTCTAGGACTGAAATGTGAACTGTCCTGGAGCTGAATTCTGAGTCGGTGTCAACTCTCGCCGTGCAGCTTTGTGAGGGATTCATGGTCTTTTTAATATCTGATAACATCCAGATGGTTTAGATTGGGAAAGGTGGATTTTACCTCTGGCATTTAACGTAGCTGAAGTCAGGAGTAATTATTTATACCTTTTCTTTCATTTTGCATCTGACCCTGTGTTAGTACCTGATTTTCCTGGAACGTTTAACTCTGAACGTGTCAGTATGTGTTACTAAATACCAGAATTTAACTAAAGAGCCCAGCTGAATAAGCTGTGGGAAAGGGGCTGCCTTTGCCAAACGGTGGAGAGATGGTTCCTGTTTCTCTTTGCTTATTCAAGGAGGTGTTAATACCTACCTCCATGGAGTAAAATACTGGTATGACTGTAACCGTTGTACCTTCTCAGGTGGTCATCATTTGGTATCAGTAGAAACAAGATAAAAATGCCATCTCCGTGTGGCAGGAAAAGGGGATTCGAATTCAGTCATACTCAATGGATATGTCAAAGTTAGAAAAACTCACAAACCTATCCAAGTATTTACCTTCTCTGTTGGCATTAAGCAATTACCTTGAACCAGTTGTTTGAAAAATCTTTGGTGCTTGAGAAACTGACCAGAACTGTAGTTAAATTCCTGTACTAATATGTTGCTAGACACGATAATTAATAACCCTTCATAACAATGCTGTCGGTTGTAACTCTCCGCAATCTTTCCTGACGTCACTGTTCAGTAAAGCTTGTGTAGACCTTCGCTTAAAGCTCTGTTAGTCTTAATCAGCAGTCGTGTAGCTTTTTTTTTTTTTTTTAGAATGTCTTAAAAATTCAATATTGGCAGCAGTTGGAACAAGAGACTTTATTTTTGTGGCTTGGTATAAACAACTTGGAAAGGCTTTCCCTGACCGCACGGTTTTGTGCTTCAGAAAACTACCCATGCATGGATAGATGTTATTCCTCGATATTGGAAGTTTGTTTGTCTGGTGTGTGTTAATTTGGTCAAAACAAACCTTTTCTTCTCTAGTTTTCGGAAGCTCCGAAGCACATAACTCACCTAATTTTGTAATTTGTCCAAGAGATCGGTCACGCAACGCTAAGTTGGTGCCAGCACTAATAAGCAAATAACCCGCAAAGCTCTTTTGCCTCTGCGAGAGGCCGAGCTGGCTGATAGCGGAGGCCAGTTCTTGCTCCCATTGGCACCAGCAAAAATGCACTGACCTATGTGGAAATAAATTTGCACGCATGTATAGTGAGTCAAGAAGACCTTTTAAATATTTAAATTAAAAGTGCAGATTGAGATGCGTTAATTAGGCTTCTACTAAGCAGAGATACCGTAGTGACAGGATGGCAGGAATTTAGATAGGTCACAGTTCAAATTCTTTTGAAGAAAATGAAGTACAGAAACAGAAGTTTGTGTGTCAAGTGAATTTACTGTTATTCCTGGGATAAGCCGTCGGTCGTGCATGACAGCTCAAAAGAAATTACGGGTTTCCTAGAACTGCAAGAACAGTCCTAGCTACGTTTTGCAGCATTAATTGAATTAAACAGTGGTTTTTGAGATGTGTATGTTGCTTATTCATATCTGTGAAGAAAATGCGAATTCTCATTCTGATTGAAGTATCCGAAGAGAAATTTCTTTGTGCAAGTGGCAAGATAACTAAACTAGAGGGTGGTTGTATTCTTCTGATTTAAATCAAATTGTGTGCATCTGCCTTCGACTTCTTTTTTTTTCCAAATGTGGTCTCGATGGCTTATTTTTGCTGGTACTTTGCAATAGCAGAGAATCCATTCTCCTTAATTTGCAGAAACTATTTGCCAGCCAATTCAGAGACAGTCTGTTGTCAGCCGGAGAAGTGCAAGAAATAAAACTTGTTAGGAAGAGTTGTGCTCCGTGAAGCAAGACAAATCGTGTTGACTTCTTGCATCTACCTTGGTGGAGGAGGGCAGTGGAGATCAAGGCAATGGGGTACAGATCCCTGATGGAGACATCTGTGCCTTGATCATTAAAATTCTGATGGATTTTCAACCGTGTGGGTGTGCAGTCAGAGGGTGGGTGCTCCGCAAGTGCTTCAGAGAGAGCTTGGAGATGCCGTGGCTTTACAGGATAGGAGGTTTTGTGCATTAAATGAGCTGTGACTCTGAAGGGCATGACATTCGGTGTAGGGAAATAGAGCAGGAGATAAGACCAGGCTCAGAAGGCAGTTTTAGAGGCAGGATGTGGGCACTGTGGAACTAATAAGTTATATCTAATTCTGTAGTGCTTATCGCAGGACTGTCGGTTGCTTAAGAAGAAACAAACCAACAAAAAACAAGAAGCCTTTTTTCTGTTGTTTCTCTCTTGTACAGAGCGGGTTTGTCTTCAGCAGAGGAAGTTGGATGGACTTTGAAATAGGTCAGCTTTGTAGTCCTTTAATCTTGTGGAAAAATATTGCCCTGTATCTCTTTGTTTCCTCGTGTTACAGGGTTTGTGTCAACAAAGTGTGGACCGTGTTCTCCCAACCTTGAAGGTCCAAGAGCTCTGAGAGGAGCTTGCCCAGCACGACCTGCCTCTTTCTTTACGATACCTTGGCTCTTTCCCTCTACATAATCTTGATGCTTCTTCCCCCTTGCGAGATCACCCTGTTCTTCCACCAAAGCTCTGTGTCTCTCTGTGTCTGTAACTGAGGTGGGAAGGTCATGTTTCAAAGGAATAGCCTCTTGGTGTGTGCTGTTCTACCAGGCAGGATGCAAATGTCTTGAAAAACCACCCGAGATATGTCCCACTAACCAGGGCTCAGCTCGGTTCCAGGCTCTTTAATCAGTAGGTTAAGCCGAGGATGGGGCAGTACATGCCAAACAAGCTAAAGGAGACTTAAGTCAGACCATCACTTGCTGCTCTTGTGAATTGCAAAGTTTTTAAGCTTCTGTCAGAAATCAGCTTTGAATTCTGTTATGCAAACAGCTATTCCCACAGCTGAACTGCACAGCACCAACTGAAAAGCAGACCTGGTTCCCAGATTTCCAGTGTGTCTATAATTTAACGTGAAGGTGGTGTGTTGAGCGCCGATTAATAACATGATGAACGAGTTTAGCACTTGGAGATTAGAATAAAAAAGAGCAGGAGTCAGAATTCCGGCATCTGGTGTGAATTTGCCACGTGACGGAGAGTCAGGTGGGAGCTCATCTGTGCTGTCCCCAGCAGCTGCTGACTTTTGTCAGACCTGTGTAGTGCTAGGAAACGTCTAATGGACAAGAAACGAGCAGTCTGACTTTCAGGAAGGGAGACTGTTTAATGCAGGAGTAATTTCTTTGCTCTGGACGGGTGAGATACTTTGTTGGTTCTGGTAACCTGATATTTAATGAGCATTTGGAGCCTTGACAGCGTGGCTTACCTGAATTAGAAGAAAATGCTTGATCTGCTGAAACACAGAGACTTGTTTATTGCTTACGTTTTTTTTTCTTTTCTTTTCACCTCTTTGTTTTCATAGCCTTCCAATATATTTTTCACAATGGATGACGTAGTAAAGGTTGGGGATTTTGGACTCGTAACAGCTATGGACCAAGATGAGGAGGAGGAGTCGGTACTTACCCCAATGCCAGCTTATGCCAGGCACACAGGACAAGTAGGGACCAAACTCTACATGAGTCCAGAACAGGTTTGTGCTCTCTGCTCTAAAGCTGTATCTCACAGTGCCTGGAAGACACCTGAGTTCCCAGAAGCTCTAGTAAATTGTTGCCATTGAGTGACTTTAATTCTTTCTCATCAAAGTCGTGTTTTGAGCTAAATTGAACTCCAAAATCAGTATTTTAATGTTTATATTTATTATAGCAAAAGAAGTAGCTAATGATTTGTGCTTGGATATATTTATTTATCTTGCTTTTAATATCGTAGAAGATAACTGTATAATATTCAAGGTAACTGAGCAAGGGCACGCTGTTGTGCGTGAGGTTTGAGTAAGCTGAAACATTTTGCTTTGCAGTTGGGTCTGCAAAGAGGAGCTGATGATCAGGACCTTGCTCACCCACAGTCATTTAGGGAAGTTTGCCAAGGTGCCTGCCCCCAGCTTTCAGCTCTGCGGGGCCCTAATCACTTCCATTTGATGACTTGCGAGGGGGGTGTTGATGTTGTACATAGTTACGTACAGCGAGTAGCTTGATTGACCTAACCCTGCTTCTGAATTTTCAGATCTGTGGGAACACCTATTCGCACAAAGTGGACATCTTTTCTTTGGGGCTGATTCTCTTCGAGCTGCTCTACCCTTTCAGCACACAGATGGAGAGGGTCAGGGTACGTACGGTATTGGATTGTCCTCGGTTTGATCGTTTGTTCAAAATAGCTGTTCGCTTGGGGAAACACTTGCAAGAGGTTCTTTTCGGGTTTGAAAAAGCCTTGCAATTAGGAGCACAGCTTCTTTATCAGCCTTGTACAGACTCCCTGAATCATTGAAAATAAATTGCAGTCTTCCTAATGTGTGCAGTTGAACTGAGGCCTTAATTTCTTTACAAAGCTCCTCTGTTGTCAAGCCAAGTAAGAGAAACTATTGAACTAGGATATCCAAGAACTCAAGCAATGAATATAGCTTGTGACTTTAAGCCTGCCAGCTTGTTTTTCATTTAAGAATTGGAACCATGCTGTGCATTTTTATTATTTCTCCCTTTGTTTGCATCGGCAGTGCTTTTTCACCCAAAGCACTTAGCGAAAAATTGCTCTTCCTGTAGTAAGTCTTAGCTGTGAATCTCACTCAGCTTCAAGCACAATCTTCCCCGTAATTTATGACCTTCGTTGCATCAAATCTGAATTTAGGAGGCTCGATGGTGCGTTCGAACTCCTCCTTGCTGTTAAAATGCGTGGAAGGTCCATCTTGCTCAGCAACACGTTCATGGAGAGCAGGGGCAACAGCCAGAAGGGTTTTTCCTCCTGTATATACTGACCAGTGACCTGTGCAGGAAAGAAAGAGTCATTATAACTTATATTTATCATTTATATGTGCTTGGGGGGGGTTAGAATCTAAAGGAGGATTGGCAGTGCTTAATCGGAACACCTTGCACTGAAACCAGTTTCAGTTTCCCTAAATAAGTTCAGTTTTTAGTGAGATACATACCCGAAAAAGAGCTGTCCTGGATTCTCAAGATCTCCTGCAGCAGTGACTGTGAGCTTTGCCTTTCCAGTTTCTGTCCTGAGCAGAAAAGCAAAGCAAGTGAATTCTAAATTGCATTTAACTCTGATGTTTTACTTCATAAAAGGGCAAAAAGAGTGCCCTGGCTTCCCATAATTTTCACTGTTGTTTCATTCTTTTTGATAAAATCATGCCTTTATTGTCGTGTTCTGGAGTTTAGGTGCTTTAGTAGTTGTCACACTGAAGTTTTCATGGGCGTCAGGCAAGCATTAGCACCACTTGCCAAAGGAAAACCTGCTCTTCCTGACCAGGTAGCCCAGCAAATTCTTGGAATCTGTGATAAAGGGCTGGAAAAATCCCCAGAGGAGGAGTGTGAGACCTGCCTCTGTGTCAAGCTGTTAGCGGTTTGCCTGTGGCAGTGCAGTTTATTTCCAAATTAGATGTTTGAGAACAAATCACTTAACGCAGACTGAATTGGTATAGGAGGAGAACAGGTTTTTTTAAAGCATTTTGCTGTCATAAAACTCAATTCTCTTGAACAGGAGCTTGACTGTTGCCCACCACTATTAACTGGTCAGTTTATACTTCCAGTTGACTACTAGTGAACTGAATTTTAACTTTAGAATTCTTACATTTTGTGCTCAAACTTCCGTAAAAGGAGATCCTAAAAGAAATTTAGATGCTAAATATTGCCCTTCTGCGCTAAAAACATCCTAAAACGGGACTTGAGCTGCTGGCAATTACTGAATTTAAATTCATAAGGTAGTTTGCTGCAAATAATTGTGTGGCTGAACACGGGAGAAACAGTCACTAGATGGAGCCAACCTGCTTGTTACAGAAGAAACGCTGAAGGAGAGCAGCAACCTAGTGAGGGCACAGAAATACCATCATGAGCTGCTTTCAGAACTGCTGATAAGTCTGCACTTAGTCCATAAATGTTAAATAAAGAGTAGTCCTTGCGTTGGTAAGACAGAGAGCTACTCCGTGTATCTTAATGTACTGGTGTAGGTGATCTTGGGTGGTGCACACGTTTGTTGCGGCCAAGTGAGAAAAAGTACAAGTTTGTGTATCTCACTGGTTTATTTAAAAATGCAGAGAGCAGAATTCTTGTAAGGTGATGCCAGTTGCAGGCTGTGTAGGGAAGCAGCAACTTGCCCATTGAAGCATGTTGTGATTTTTAACCACTAAAGCAAGTCTTAAACCAAAGGTGGCTGTTTTGTTTGTCTTTTGTCTTTTTTCCATCGGGCTGATTTGTCCGCGTATTTTTCGGAGAATAATACTACTGAAGAGTGGTATTTTGGAAAAGTTACGCGCTTTTCTTAACATTTTTTTGCAGACTTTAAGTGACGTTAGAGACTTGAAGTTTCCACCATTGTTCACTCAGAAATATGCACAAGAGGTAAGTATATCTGATGCTATTAGTCGTAGCTTTTTCTTTAATAATTGTAGCTTTCTCTTCTTTGCTTTCCAATTCCTTTGCAGGTAAAAATGGAGGAGAAAAAACCCTCCAGCTTTCGTGTTATTGAGATATATTTCTTTATCTCCATACTTTTCTACATTGCAAAGCCGTAACGTTACAATAATGTGGGTAATGATACTTCTGTCACACAGTTTCCCTCTTTGTGCAATATTACCTGGCTTCCCTTTGTCACTTGCTGTCATTCATTTCTTGCGCATCCTGACACGATTTCTTGCAGCAAACCCACAGTCACAAAATGCAGAGTTCTAGGCAGGCAGAGGGGAGATTGTAGGTGGCACCATGGCTCAGTGGGGTCTCACTCCAGGAGCTGGATCTCTCAAGTGGAAAACCACAGGAGCAAATTTTTGCTGTCTTCGTATTTGTCAGATCTGCCAGGGGGACTGTGATGTGATGCTCTGTGCTCAGCTGGAGCAGGACACTAATTCTGATTAAATTTGAGACAAATATTCAAGCTACCTGAATATTTAAAAAAAACCCCCTTCCAATTCACCATGAAAAGTTACTTGAAACATAGTGGCTTAAACATGAAGCTGAAAATTACTCATGTATTTCTTGTGTTCTGAGTTGTTTTGATTGCAGCTAATGTAAAGATTTTATAAGTGTGTTGAATCTTAGGTCAGATTTGATTTGCCAAAGTGATTGTAGTCCTTGACAGTAAAGACAGTTTCACAGATGCACAGTGATACATTTTCAAATATTTAATGCACTTCTAACTACTGTGCCAAGACACTAATACCCAAATTACTCAGAAAGCGACTGGGGACATTTTCCACTCGTTCATACAGCCACAGCTGAAGCCAGAACATGAAATAAGAAAGGATTTATGCGTTGGTTCATGTAATACGTGTTTTCTTTTAGTACACCATGGTGAAGGACATGCTCTCTCCAAGTCCCACGGAAAGACCAGAGGCTGCAGCAATCATAGAAAATCCTGTATTTGAAGACTTGGAACTCCCACCAAAACCAGTGCTTAGGCAGAGGTCACGGACAATGAGTTTATCAGGAAACAAGCATTCCAGACAACCAAGCAAATAACTATCCTCAGGATCGCTTCTTCCACGTGGCAGGTTTTACAGGGATTGTTCAGCAGAAGGATCCTATGATGCAGAATGTCTCTCCTGGAAATAGTTTACTTAACCTTTTTTTTTTTTTTTTGGCCATGTTTAATGTATCAGACGTGTTGGACAGATTTTCGTTTACTTCGACAGCCAACGAAAGCCAGTAACCACACTTTTCACATTCCATTTTTCTTACCTTAACTCTCCTAGGCGGGTGGGTCCAGCTACTGTGCTTGTTACCAGTGTCGTGCTCCATTGTCAGTTCTTTGGGTTTGGGGTTTTTTTGAAGCTTGTAAATGTCGGCTTGCTGGGTAAGTGAGAGATCTGTAACATGTAAATAGAATTAAAATACTGTATTTTTATAGAGGAAATTACAGTCTCTGAGCCTAGTGAGTATCTATCCAGATCACTTGCTCTTCGGGGACGTGAAGATGATTTTTGAAATGAAATCCGTTTTTGTCCCTGGTGGGTAAACTGGGAATCTGCACTATTTTTAAAGCAAAAAAGAAGTACCGCAATTGTACATACTGTCACTCGCCATAGCTGGTCATTAGAGGAAATCATTTCATATTTCTGCACTCTAGTGTATCTTAGGGAATGCATTTTATATGGATAAACCTGTAGAGAAGGAAAAGGAGCTTTTTGACATTAAAAAGGTGGTTTTTATAGGCAATGGTTGGAAGAGCCATAGTAAAAATTATGTATGAAAATGTTGTGATTCTGAAAATCTAAGCCTAACGAAGTCATACATGTCGTATATAATCTTGTAGATTTGTACTTTTTAAAAAATCAACTGGTAGGCATTTGTGTAATCTGCTAATTTAACTGCCTAATGCCATGCTTTTATTTCTCATTGTAAATATGTTAATTTTTATTTATAAAATACAGAATCAATCCATTTGGGTTGGTGGTGTACAGAATGCACTTGCTGTAATTGTTGAGTGCGTTAATTACTGTGACTTCTTTCAAGTCTAAATGATTTAATAAACTTTTTTTATTTATAAAAACAAAAAGAGTGTTTGCTTCTGTTCAAAGCCCACATCGACGCGTGCTGCGGGTGGCGGCCGTGGGCAGTTGGGACGGGCACTGCGTTTCTGTGACTTGCTTTACTTTCCTGTCTCATATTTGCCACAGTGCACGTGATGGTGCCAAGATGAATCTGCTGCTTGGAAGCAAAATACAATCTGAAGAAAGAAGGGAATTGAGCTCTCTAAACCGAGTGGATTGTGGAGCCAGTCGCTCAGCCGTTAATGGAGAGGGAGGTCATGAAGGAATAGCTCTTACACTGTTAGAACTGGTTTTGTATATATGCATTTTTCTGTTTTGCAGGCTTCAATTTGTTAGAAGTTGTGGTCTCTGAAGTCAGTTTTTTAGAAAGATGTCGGGTTCAAATCCTCCCGGGGCTCACGCTGCTGTGATGTGTGATACTACAGCTGGTGATTAAGCCAGCTGCAGCTTTATGATAAAGAAAAGTGGATTACAAAGATGATTTTCCTTGCGATCTCGGATAACTCTCCTAAATACTGGCTTGTCTGGTTAAAGCCAGAATTCTGCTGTGAATATTTGGTCAGAAACAGAACTTTTATCAAGTTTAGCTGGGTTAAAACAGATAAATATGCCCTCTTTGCTTGGATTTCCCTGTTAGCATCAGCTATAAGTGGCCACATTTGAAGCCTCTCTAGCTTCCCTGCCGGTCCAGTGATTACAGGTGGAGCACAGGAAATGAGAATAAGATATTTTTAACTTGCTCTGTGTCTGCGCTGGATGGAAGTAGCTGCCGACTCAAAGGGCCCTGCAGCATTTCAGTACCAAAAATGGCACATGTCTTCGTGCTGGGTGTGTCTGCATATTCTGGGACGTTACACTTGTCCCGAAAGGTGTGTACAAATCCTACCCTGTGTGGTGCATGCTCAGCCACGAAAGCACTTGGCCACACTTAGCTCTTACTTGTCCATGTCAGTGAGTCTTTGCTTCTCTTAGCACTGGATGCTGGAGTGGGTTGTCCTTGTATTTGCTCCTCTTTGCTACAGGTTTTGACCAAGAAAGTCTTCCCCCTAACCAGAGGAGTTTTCTCTGAATTCCGGTCTTGCATGCAAACGCTCGTTTCCCTGCCTCTGGCAGCTCCACTTGCCCTGCCCTGCCAGTGGGAGAAGAGGACCCTTCTCTGCAATGAAACATCCACCTGGGCTTCAACACCCCTGTCAGCTCCAGGACTATTTTACCAGCTCTTCAGAACCAGGCTGCCCAGAGCTTTTCCTTCCTTAAGTCAGGCTTTAATTATAGGACGCTTCCCTGTTCCGTCCGCCTCCTTTTGCTGGACGATGTTCTTCAGTCAACTGTGACTGAAAGAGTGAAGGCCTTTGGTCTAATGTGCATTTACTCTATACTTGCATCCTGGAAAGGAAAGCGATGAAGACAGGTTTTTCTCAGCTCTGTACGGATGACAGCAGCAGCTTTCCACCTGGTCTGTGAGATCCCAATCTTTATATGACTGCCCTGGTGGTAACAACATCTGATGGCTCATACACAAGTTTTTTTTGCCTTCTCATAGTTTATCAACATCTGAAAACCAGCTATCAGATTGTCTCAGGTCTTCCTGTGGCCATGGAAATTGGTGTGTGCCTTCTTGCCAGCTTTTTTTGCAGAGGAACAGGTGCCAGCTTACAGCCCTGCACAGAGGAGCTCTGATCTTGGGCTTTGTGGTCCTGGCCTGCTCTTGCAGAGGCTGTTGCCTGTCCCTGAGCTCCCTCCCTGCCATAGCTCTTGGGCCTGAAGCACATTTCCTTGTCCCACTTTATCAAAATGAACCGAGTGGCAGAAGCAAGAACCTGCCCCATCCACCTTTGTACCCACTGGATGTAGATACTTCCCCCCCTGAATTAGGGCAGGATCGTGTAGTTATTCCCTTACCCCTTTGGTGGTGTTACTGGAGTTGTAGGAGCTGGGAGACCTAACCCATGCCATGAAGAGTCGTTTGACAGGACCTCAGGTCAGGACTGTTTCTTCTACCAGGCTCTTGAGAGAGAACTTCTGACCCTTGTAACAGTGTCTTCAGTAGTTGAGTGGCTCCAGGCAGTAGCTGCTTGCTTTTTGCCACACTTCTAAGGATGGTGCTGTGCTGCCTTTGAGCTGGAAGAGCGAAACAACTCAGGACTTTCACTAATCTCTCCTCCCTTCTTTTTATTTATTAACAAAGTGACATTCTTCACCCATCTGAGTGCCTCACTCCAGTCATTTTAGCATTAAATGTTAGCCTGGATATCTTTCTGCAGCAATTGCTCTGCTTCCCAGCCTGCGGAAACCTTGCCTGTCCCAAGTAGGTGGTTGAGAACTCAGAAGAAGCTATTTTAGAAACCATCCTTGAAGAGTTTTGCCTCCACAGAAGATTGGTCTAAGAGCAGGCTCCGAGTGCAGTGACTCTCCCGCATAAACCAGCATGAGACCCCGCCAGAACCATGCTGGGGGAAGCGATGGCTGTGGCCTGAGGGGTCACCAGCCCTCACGTGACCCTGCTACAGAAAAGCTGTCGTCCTGAGGGTTTGGTTCCTGCTTTTACCCACTGTCATGATGCTGCAGAGACGTTCAGATGCAGTCCAGCCCTTCCAGGGTGATCCTTTAATGAGGTCCTCCATGGCCCACAGCTGGTGCTGCTTGATCCTGTTTGAAGTCCAGACAAGCACTTAGGGGCAGGAAAAATAATTGTTCCCATTTATCACCTTTTTTTTTTTATGGCTGTGTGGTCCAGCAGTATCCTATAGCTACATTCATAGCATCAAGGAATAGATATCACAGTGCAAATTGCAAAAGTAAGTAATAATTCCTCTTCATATCCTCTCTTTGGCTGGTCTTGGTCACCCGTAGCTCCCTTTGAGCTCCCTGGGCACTTGGTGCTCTCAGTGTTGCAGAGAAATATTTCAGCAAGTCTTGCTCATCTGGAGTCTGCCCCATAGGACAGTCCCGTCCAGAATTAGTAAGAAAACTCACAGATAATTCACAGAAAGACAGTGAAGCCATGATCTTGGGTTTTACAAACAGTAGCCACACTGTCTTATGTATGTAGAGTATTTCTCCTACCTGTCCCTGCCTGCTGCTGAACCCATGCTGTAGTGTGAAGCACCGAGTCTGGAACAAGAAAGCTCTGAACCTCTCGATATTTCAGAAGCAAGTGGGTTTGAACCCCGAACAGCAGCCCAGGCAGTGGAGAGCACAAGCTGCTGGACCGTGTGCTGCCTTTGTGAAGAAGTGACCTCAGCTCTTTGCCCACATCCATCCTGCCAACTCCCACACACGCATTGACACACGTGGAGTTACTAAAACTGGTCGAACTTGTAATGTAAGCTGCAAGATGAGAGCTACAGTGGCTGGATAAGAAAGAAATGCTGTCCCATGTTTCAGTGTAGAACACCAGGATGTACACAGAGATAAGTTCACATCATCATACTGATTTTGTTGTCCCTAGCGTGATGTTTGAATTTGTCTTAAGAAACACTCGTTAAAAAAAAAAAAAATTACCCAGGGAGGAGTTAGCTCCATTAGATATAACAAATTGCCACTTGTAAAACTGTGGAAGATGAAGAAGTGCATTTTTTGTCATATGCCCCCAGCTGCAGTATTCCAGCCCATCCTTCCCCCGTTTTCCTACCCATTATTTTTCCATTGAGATGCGCTCTGGCACTTTCCATACCACCACCACCTCCAGCAACTGACTCTGAATTCCTGTTACTTGGGTTTGCCCTTCAGGGCACCGTTGGGCACTGGCACCGTAATGCTGTATTCGAGGTCTGGAGCAGTCTTGGAAAAGGTGGCTATGGAAACCATGTCTTCTCCAATGTCCACTTGAGACCTGTGCCTGCAAACAAGCAGCTTCTTCAGGGCCCGTTGGAAGTCCCGGTTCAAGAAAGCATAGAGCATTGGGTTGATGGTGGAGTTACAGTAGCCTAACCAAGTGATGATCTTGAAAGTGTCAACCAAGACCGTGCTGGTGGAGTCAGTGCCTCTGGCAGCGAGCCAGATGTTCAGGACAAAGTACGGCAGCCAGCACAGCACAAAGACCGAAATGATAATGCTGATGGTCCGCGTGGCCTTGTTCTCCAGCTGCAGGTGGTTCTGCCGCTTGCTGTTGGGGTGGTAGTGAATCTCCAGGGTCTGAGACATGATACGAGTGGCCTTGAGCCGTGAAGCTCGGTAGATGAAGAAATACATGCTGCACATGACCATGAAAGGGACAAAAAATGCCAGAGCAGAAGCCACAATAGCAAAAATCCAGTTGGTGACAAAGACGCATTCTCTGCCGGCATCGAAGTCCACCCCAGGGATCTCGTTCCAGCCTTGCATGACAGGAAGGAAGGAAATGAGGGAGGAGTATACCCAGACCATGCAGGTCATCACGATGCATCTGCAGGAGGAAAGACACAGGGAGGGGAGAGAGGGTCTGAGTAATTTTGAGTTGAGAACATCCAATACGGTTCAATCCCCATGGTAACCCGTGTGGGATGTCACTGCTCAGCAGAGTTCCACAGGGCTTGGAGAAGGGAAGAAGCCAGGGTCGACAAGTCCATACATGCGTATTTCTAACAACTGGGTAATTCGCTTTACAGAACTGAGGACAGTGTAAGGGATGCTCAGAGCTGGCTAAAAATGAGGAGGAAGGGTTTTACAAACAATTTTTCTTAAAATTTAAAACAACAGCATGTAGATTTTTCTACGTATTTTTTCCTTTAAATGTAATCTATTCCCTGCAGTGAGCAGAGACATCTTCAACTAGATCAGGTAGCTCAGAGCCCTGTCCAACCTGACCTTGAAGGTTTCTGGGGCTGGGGCTTCCACAGCTTTGCTGGGCCGCCTGTTCCAGTGTCTCACCGTCCTCACAGTGAAGAATTTCTTCCTAATATCTAATCTAAATTTACCCTCTTCCAGTTTGAAACTGTAATTCCTTGTTCTATCACTACACTCACTGACAGAGTCCCTCCCCAGCTTTCGTACAGCCCCTTCAGGTACTGGGAGGCTGCTATAAGGTCTCCCTGGAGCCTTCTCTTCTCCAGGCTGAACAAGCCCAACTTTCTCAGCCTGTCCTCACACGAGAAGTGCTCTAGTCCTCTTACCATTTTTGTGTTCCTCCTCTGGACCTATTTAAACAGGTTTATGTCTTTCTTGTGCTAAGAAATCCCCATGGAATGCTTGCAAAGGGCACAAGTTTTAAGTACAACTCAGCCCACATCACTGGTTTCTACCTCATTTTGCGACCCATCCTTAGAAAAGTGCTTTCCCAGGAACACCATCAAAACAGCCCAGCTGCATTCTCCTTCTCTCCTGCGTCACATTAAAAATTTTATGCAAAGTTTTAAATGGTGCAAAGATCCTTCAGGCCACATCGCTCTGCTTTTGGACAGCAACCGCCAATTGTTTGGTCCCAAGTCAATAGAAGCCATGGCCAAGTCAGAGTTTGGAAGGACCCGAGGTGAGGAGCAGCTCCACTCACCTGCCACGGGACATCCTTCTTGAATAGTGGTACGGGGTCACCACGGAGCAGTATCTGTCCAAGCTAATGAAGCACAACGTGACAATGGATGCCGTGCAGAACATGACGTCAAAGGAGATCCAGACTTTGCAGAACAGCTTCCCAAACAACCACATCCCCGTCACCTCGTAAATGATACTGCAAGAGAAAACAGGTAGAAATCAGAGCTAGAAGGATTAGTTTTGTGCTTTTCTTCAAGACTGCACTGAGGTCACAGCACACTTTAACACTAAAGACGGGTGCGCACCTCAGCGGGTGTTCATCCTCAAGTGCAACCCAAGGCCATAACCCACAGGTGGGGTGTGTCTGAAAATCAAACTTATGTGTCTTGCCTGCACTCTGTTTTAAGCAGGTGCCTTGAGAGAGGTGCTTTGCTTCCCTCAAAGCTCCCCAAATCTAGGTCTGCCAACTTTTTCCAGTGCCCTATGCAGCGCAGTCTTTTATGATTTCTCCCGAGTTCCTGCGGTGTGGAAGATGCTCTCTCCTCCAAGAAACTCACTTTTCATCTGGTCTCATCCTTCAGCTCTTGGTTATATATAAAAAAACCAAAAATACTAAGAGGATACCTATGTGGCTTGTGTGTATGCAGCTCACAAATGCCTCAGCGAGGTAAACACACCAGCAAAAAGCAGACGTTATACCAGAATTATTTCCAATAAAGTCAAGAGGAGCCTGTAAGAGGTGAGCAGCAAAGGAAGGAACGTATGGCAGCTGTAGGAAGGCTGATGCATGTTTCTATAGTATTCAGTTAGATGCCATTCGCTTCCCCTTTCGTTCACCAGCTTTCTGCAGCTCCTGGGGTGCTGCTGAAACAACCACTGTGGGTAAATTTGAAAGGCTGAGTGACTACCTAGCCCTGCAAAGCTTTAATTATCCTGTAACTTGAAAGGATGTTCTTCAGTCTGGTGAGGGCCAGGTCAGACGGGTCTTTGAGCAGGGTTGGAACTCGATGATCTTTAAGGTCCTTTCCAGCCCAAACCATTCTATGATTCACGGCTTGCTGGTCAAATATAGGGGAAATAGGGCTGCTGCTGTCCTGCAGTGCACTCAGGTGGGCTCCGCCATCTGGCAAGGGCGGAAAGAGTCAGTTGTCATCGGAGGAGACCAACGCTTGCTCTGCATCTAATTAGCAACAATTCATTAAAACAACTTGTGAAGGTTATTCTAGAGCACAACAACTGCTGTGGGTGGGTACAGCACTGCTGAAGGTTCCCAGCCTTCGGCAGCTTTTTATGTGGGAAGACCACATGGAAATTCAAGCAAATGCTCATCTATGCCAGAAGCTGTCTCTACACCATTGTGGCCTTCACATGGGCAGCATGGAGGGTCCCACTGCACACACATGGAAATGTTTCATGGCTCTTTTTTAAAACGAGGAAATGAGATGTATAGAAGTTGAGGCACTGGTCCAGTAGTGGACTTGGGTGCCTTGTTGACACTCCTCAGAAGCCCTCCTTACCCTCAGGGATGATGCAAAGCCTGTAGTGTGAACACCAAGGCCTTCCAGAAATAGACCATGCTGCTCTCATGAACATGTCTGCACACAGATCCCAGCTGAGCAGGTACCTAGCTCTCATCAGGACACATCTGGTGGGATGCAGATGTTCTCACAGCACAGGGCAGTGGATACCTGCTTCCTCTTCTCTAATGTAAAAGGTCTCTGAGGCTTGGAAAACAATGCTGGTTAAAAGGGAATAATAAAAGCCCAAAGAAACACACAGTATGAGCAGAAGTGACGTCACCTCCGTGTTTCACTTATGTTTGTAAAATAAAAGAGCAGCTGGAAATATTCAGCCTGGAAATGACTGGGCTGGCTGGAGTACCCAGGCAACCAGCTAAGCTGAATCCCTCCTGCAAACTAGCCAGATCGGGAACAAAACAGAAGTCTGATTGTTACGAAATTAAGGTACCGGGTGACAACCTTGTTTTTCCTTTCTGTTACATTTTTCTGAGCCAAACTGGCTCCCAAGATCATTTCTTTCCCTTCTCTTTGTCACGTGCTAATATGCCAACTGAGAAGAAAACTGCAATTCAAAAGTGCCACATAGATACGAAGCCAAGACAGTGGGAAAGGTGAGAAGTGATAGCCCATCAGCAGGGCTGGACAACACCCGATAGAGCTGGTGGGGTCCATTTCTCACCTAATGGCCCACCAGGAGCCAGCATATCTTCACACCAGAAAACACCAGGACATTCAGGAAGGGCCCAAAGCACCGTTCATGCTCTGCTCTTTGCTCCCTTTGTAATTTTTTTTGTTGTTAAATAAGACATCCCTCCCTAGGTGGGCTATTTTCTCTTTGGCTGCATAGCGAAGCCGTTGGTTTTCACGGAAACCTTTCGCTTATAATGGCTTCTGCCATCCTTTGATAGGGCAAGGGGTGGTGGTTTTCAACTGAGGGTAGATTCAGACTAGACATAAGGAAGACAGTTTGTACACTGAGGGTGGTGAAACACTGGACTAGTTTGCCCAGAGAGGTGGTAGAAGCCCCATCCCTGGAAACCTTCAAGGCCAGGTTGGGCTCTGAGCAACCTGATCTAAATGATGTCCCTGCTCACTGCAGTGGATTGGACTAGAGGACCTTTAAAAGTCCCTTCCAACCCAAACCGTTCTGTGATTCTATGACCCTTTCTCTGCTCTTCACAGCTGTGGTCTCCTCCTCATCCCTGTTGTGCTTGTCTTTTCCTTTCTTGTTGAGCATGAGAAGTCACAGATTTCCTAATGAAAAATTTTTAATTGATCCTCGTTCCTTTTATGCTTTCCTGGAAGCCTGGAAGAAGGAATTGTCCAGTTTCCTTCCCCTTTGTATTCTTAGCTGAACAAAGCCTCGTTTCAAGTCCTCCTTTTCCCCTTGCCAAGGAAGAAGTCTGACTATTTATGGGGGAATGCCACCAGTCTTACAAGGGAAATTACAGCTGGCAAGACATCCACCTGCCTTTGCTCTTTGTTACTGCTCCCTCCCATCACCCAGATTGCAAATACCATGCCAGTAGGTGGGAGGTAGAAGTAATGAGGATGCTGGGTAACTAGAAATGCCCAAAATCCACCTAGAAGAAAACAAATCAAGGACAGATACTGCCAAGCATGAGCAGAATGTGGAGACACCAAAGGAGTCATCAAGACAACAGGTAAGAAATCAGAGAGGAAGCAGTGGTAGAGATTATCAGCTGGAACTCACTCCGAAGCAGGAATTGTTCAACTTTTGTTTTCTTTGAGCAAATGGGATGCTGCCATTCCTGGATAAGACTGGGGCAATGGAGAAGGTGATCTCCTGGAGGGGTGTTTGGAGCGGGTGGAAGAGCAGGTGATGCTGCACACTCCCAGAGAGGAGTCCTTGAGATATCCAGGTTGGACTGGGATGAAAACCTCTCATTTCTGGGCTTAACAAGAACATGGGAAGGGATAAAAATAGCCCAGGGAAATACCACATAGTAGAAAGACTGTTGCTTTAGCTAATCTCTGATGTCTGACACAATTTTTAGGAGGCTGAAACAGTCTGCTGCATTGCATTGCAGTGACCTTGCAATGGGAATTGCAATGGGAAACATCAGAGTTTATTTTGGGAAAAATTAGCATGTGCCGCTGTTGGTTGGAGCATACGGATCGTTTCTGCATCCTCTCTGGGCAGGAGAAACCACATTAGTTTACAGGCAAACCCAGCCTGGGCCCTCCAGACCCCACCATGACCAGTTGCAGCCCAGTTTAGCCTGGTAGTTGGAAATTGGGAAGGAAAGAGATAACCAGGCTGCTGCAGCCACATTGGTCAGGTCCTCGTCCACCCACCTTCTCAGAGCTGCTGACAATCCGCAGGGAACAAGGCCAGCCAACCCAGAGACCTTTACCACCCCTGTCTGGCAAAGAAGCACTTCCATAATCCCATCTTTCTCCATCACAGAACAAAACTCCCACTGCCAGCGCGGCAAATCTCCAGGTTGAGTTGCTACCCTCATTCCCCCCCATTTTAATAGGGTAGGAGAGGTTAAATCATCATTAACTAAACTGCAATCCAAGCCCCTACGGCAGGTGGAGAGGAGAGACAGGTGAATACAGATGGATCATTCCCGAATCTGAACTTAAAAATTCACCAAGCTTAGAATTTAAACTGGCAGTAATGTTTTATAAAGGGCATCATTAACTGTTGTTTTGGTTTGGGTTTTGTTTTGTGTTTTTTTCCACCTGACACTCTAAACGTAAAACTCAGTTTGTAATTGCTTGTTGGGAAAATATCTTTTCAGTGCCGAATTCAAAAGCGTAGGCAGCCCTGTGAGAACTGAAGCACGGAACCTGAAAAGAGTTCAGCTATTACACAGAATCACAGAACGTTAGGCTCCAGGAACACCAAGTGGGGAGCAGCCCCCCTGCTTTGCACAAACCTAAGACTGTTTTCCTGCACAAGACAACCAGAGCCTTTTGTTATCCCACTGCAGACTGCAATTCTTCCAGCCTGTTTGTGCAGGCAAAGGATTTATTTTTGCAAAAATTATTTTCCTTCCTCATGAACTCCACTGGTATGCTCTTTGAACCAGAAGTAACAGTCAAAATTCCACGCTTTACCAAGAATATGAAGAATAACATCTCTGCCATAGCCTTGCAACTTCAGGAGTATGAAATCATCTGCTTTCTTATGCTAGTGAGGAACTTCTTTACATCTCCCTCCCACTACCAGAAGACAAAAGATAAGGTTAAAAAAGCATAAAACCAAAAGCACAGAATTTAACTACACTGATTTCAATAGTCGCTCTTGGCTCAGAAAAGCAAGGGGAAAAATATACTCTGTGATTTGCTCTACCTTCAAAACACCAGCAGGATCAATGCAGTCATTGCACTTCAAGCTGACGCACCAGGGCCAGTCCTCATCTCGCATCTCCCAAACACTCAGCAGGCAGAACCACCTAGCAAGCAGGCTGGCCCTGCGTGCCACGCTGGGCTAGTCCTGGAAGAGTCGACTCATCCCATTGAAGCCAACTGAAAAGCTGGATATCTAGTTCAGACCAGGGTCCCCATGCAGCCAACAGGAGAAATACCCTTGAGAAGTCTCTCTCCATTCATTTTAAGAGGACTCATGATAAAGGATGGGGAAACTGAGGCACAGAAGCACAGGCTGTATAATCACTGACCTTACAAGCACTTCTTACCTAAAGGGCATGACCAGACAAGCTACGAGGAAGTCTGCCATGGCTAAGGACATGATAAACATGTAGGTGACAGTGCGCAGCCTCTTTTCCACCACGGGGCAGATGAAGACTACTGTATTCCCCAAGAGTGTGATCAAGTCAATGAGGGTCAGCACCAGCCCAATGACCACCTCCTGGAGACCGATCCCTGCCGGGTTGCCACCTCCTCTCACAAAGGAGGAGGCAGCAGAGGAGAAGTTGGAGAGCCAAGACTCATTTTTGTCAGTCAGCATCTTCCCACTGTTAAAATCTGAAAGAGAGTGGAAAAGAAATAAACAAGGACTTTAATACACGTGACAAGTCTATGAAAGGAAGCACAGAAATAGTGTTTATACTTGGTTGACTTCAAGAAAAATCCACACACCCTGCTGTGTCTGTGCCATCACTGCTCCATGGTTATCAGTCCATTAGAAGTGTCTGAAATTGTGAGGGTGAGGATAAACGTGCAGCATTTGCTGAAGTCCTTCATGGCAATTAAAAGCCCTCCTGTGAACAAAAAGGCATCATCAGGTAAAGCACGATACAAAGACAGACAAACAAACAAAAACCCCACAACCAACAAAACCCCAATAACAAAAAACAAACCACCAAGCAAACAAAAAGAAATGTACTGAGAGCCAAGAGAGAACAAGCAACAAACCAAAATCTAAAATTGAAGCAGTTCTGCTAAACCCCACTGAACAGCATGCCATGTCCACAAAATATGGGTGTTGGAACTAGATAATCATTAAGGTCCCTTCCAACCAAAACCGTTCTATGAGTCTATATTCTCATTATCCTTTTTGCCACTCACAGACCAGGTGATGCTTCTTACCGAGGCTGGCTGCTCTCGTAACCCCACTATTCAGCACGTGCTCTGCCCTGGGTTGTCCTGATATGTTTTCAAGCTCTGAAGTTTAACCTTTTTTACTACCATGGTAGGCAGCTCCATCCTACAGCCTCCATGGACATGCGGAGCTGCCGCTGACAAACCAGGAGCTGAATGCAAGTAGTTGAGGCATCTCAGGTGAAGCAGTGACCTCAGATTTACGCCCCCTTCTGCATCCAGCTGGGAGAGGATGCTCCCAACTCCATAAAGCGGGACTTTTCAGTCAAGGAAGTTCACATGGTTGTGTTCACAGCTCAATTCCCAGACTTTAAGTGGTGTCATGGGTACCTGGAAGGGTGGGAATGATGTGCTGCAAAAAAATCCAGCAGTATAAAATTCACTGATATGGCTAATGGGAACACACAGGGAAAACTTGTGGGGAAAAGAAAATTATACAAATATTTCTAGACATCAAATTGTTGCATGTGAAGACCACCGCTTCTCCTGTGACTGGGTTGTGCTTCCACAGTACCTTCACATCAATCCCACATCCCCAGGGCATCACTACAAAGCACGGCATGAGAATGGGTCAGGATAAATGTCCATGCAGTCCAACACACCTCATCTGACAGTGGTCAAGCTTTGCCCTAGGAGAATTATAAGAACAAAGCAGTATGTAGTAAAACTTCCCCAATGTCTGTTCTTCCTTCCTCTTGTCAAAGTTTAAACTTATAAAGATTCTTTTTATGATCCCACCATCACCCTCCCGGGGGAGGATAACTGGGGAACCAGGGAAAGAGACTGTGAGGTTGAAAACCAACCAGTTTAATAAAAAAAGGGAATAATTATGACAATAATAATGAAGACGGCAAGCTATACATAGATATATAAAAGTACACAAATATGCTTAAAGATAAAAAAGAATGTGTTAATACAGCGCCCACATCTTCAGATGACAACAAGGTCCCAAGAAAAAAAAAAAAAAGAAAAAAAAAAACCAGACTAGACTTGGCAGCAGACAGGAGCAGCTAAGCGTAGAGTCGCAAAGAGAGTCCAAAAAAAACCCCAAAAAACGAACTGTGTCTCTCCCACCTGGGGTGGGGGGCAGGGCAAGACAACTTTCCTGACAAACGGTGCTCCTCTGCAGGGTGGAAACAGGAACACCATCAGCTCAGGGAAAGCCAACAACAATCCTGCAACAACAACAACACCACCACCAGATACAAACTGCCCCAGGGCTCTTACATACTGAGCCCCAGGGGCAGGAACACTGTGATTGGTCCATCTGGATTACCTGACCCATCCTTTTCTCCCCATAGGCACAGCTACCCCTTCTTCCCTGCTGTGATTGTCCCCTGGGCCAGGAGCTCCGGGAAAGACTTTTATCCTGGTGCCCTCCAACCAGGACAGTCTCTAAAGGTAGTTTTGAGGACATGAAGTTGTCCTGCTTCACCTTTGGGATATGGAAAATTTTAGCATCCATGACGTCCTACAGGAATGATTTCCAGAGCTCAGCTATGGTCTGTGCAGAGAAACACCTCTTCTTATTTGTTTTAAGCCTACCACCAGCTAGTTTCACTTGATGCCCTCTGGTCGCCATGTTGGAAGAGACATTGCACAGGCAATCCCCCCTGACTCTCTCAACACCACTGGTGGGCTCTTTAATCTCTGTCACAACCCCCAGCCCCCTCCCAGGGAAGAAGTTTCTCCTCACATTCAGGTGGAACTTGCTATGTTCTAACTTAAACCCGTTATTCCTTGTTCTATTGCTGGGCACCACTGAAAAGGGATTGTCCCCTTCCTCTTGACTCCCACCCCTCAGATATTTCTATACGTCAATAAGGTCCCCTCTCAGCCGCCTCCTTTCAAGGCTGAACAGCCCCAGTTCTCTCAGTCTCTCTTCACAGGAGAGATGTTCAAGTCCCTCGATCATCCTCACAGCTCTCGTACCCTCCTGCTCTTCTGAGCCCCTGAGATGGACCAAAACTGCCACCAATTTCCAAGAGGTAGATGGACTGTGCATTTTTATGAGGGCATAATGATCTCGGGTTGGTCCTGCTTCCCTCGCATAACAACCCCTAATGTGGTTTGCTGCTTTTGATTGGCACTTAGCACCAAGCTGACCTTTCCACAGGACTGCCTATCGCCACCCAACGATCTCGTTCCTGAGCAGTGACAGTCAGCTCTTAAACAGGAAAACAGGATGAAACAAGGAAATTAAGTTCTCTCCTTCTTCCTCAAACTCCATCGCTTCACAGTTGAAATTCTTCTTCTGTTTTAACACTCACAGCCTCACAAAAGCTTTTCTGCAATTCAGGCCTTGCCCTTCATAGCCTGATTAAACTTTGTTTCACCTGCAAATGCCACCACTTCACAATTCATGTCATTTCCAGTAGCGACTTATTGAAACCCACATATTTGCAGCCCCTGTAAAGAGCATTGCTGACTTCTTCCACAAGGTAACTCACCCTCCACTTCCCTCTTGCATTTCACCTTCTAGACCAGTATTTATTCACACAAGTAATTTCCTTCTCAACTCAGGACTAATAAGTTTCCTTAAAAGCTCTCACCAGGAGGGACCATTAACGAAAACCTTCCAGAAATCCAAACAGACTACACCAACTAGGTGCTTCTCATCCACATACTTGCTGACTTCTTCCATATGATTGTGAGGCTGGGCTACCTTTTCTAAAAAGCAACACTGCCCTTTTCCTTGGACACAATTATCTATTACATGTATGCATTAATCCTTCAAAATTCTCGGGTCCCTAATCCTGACTTCTATTTACTTTATGGATTTAGTGGTTTCTTTTCTTTCAAGTTCAAAAAAAAACCCCATTAAAAATAAAACTAAAAAAAAAATAATCAAGAAATAACTAGAGCTATCTAGAAAAAAAAATCAGGAAGGAAAGCTCCTCCTCTGCACCTCCTCACCAGGGCTGGGACATGCTGCCTGAGACCTGAAGCTCTCCTGCTCCTCCAGTGCTGAGAACAAGCAGGCAGTGCTGAAGGTCTACAGGGTGTCTTCAATACATTTGTCTTAGTGAAAACGTTCCTTGGACAATGTTTCACATCCTGATAACACCCCATAAAAATAAAACAAAAAATCCTGTTTCACATTATTGACAGGAAAGAGGATAATCCGTGCTATTCTTTCTAACAACCCTGCTGCGGATGTCATCAAACCAGACAAGCTCCTGTGGAACAGCTCGATTTCAGTGCAACCACACTTCCTGGCAGAAAAACTGTTCAGTCCCTTCTCCCTCCTTGGTCTGCGCAGTGACTGTTGGCTGGCAAACCCACGTGGTGACAACGCGTGGTCACACAGCCAGCCAAGCTGCAGAACCTGCCACTGCAAAGTCCTTTCCATGGTCCACGTGCATCTTCCAGCTCATCTGGTCAACTGGCATCTCCTACACCTGCTGGGAGATGCTGGTGTCCTCATACCTGCA
This sequence comes from Trogon surrucura, assembly GCA_020746105.1. NCBI lineage: Eukaryota > Metazoa > Chordata > Aves > Trogoniformes > Trogonidae > Trogon > Trogon surrucura. The sequence goes on along the minus strand of CM036620.1, from coordinate 76,114,385 downwards.
GGGGCTCTGCAAGGTCTGGAAACAGTCCCCTGATTTCGAGTTGACCTCAAACCAGTTTAAGCACATGAACACCACCCAGTGACCCCTACGTTCTCCCAGAAGAGCATGCAGCATGAAGATAGGCTTCCAAGACACAAACAGCAAAGATCAGGTTTAATGAAATATCAATCCTTTAAAAAAAATCAATGTCGAATTTTAAGGTTTAAAAAATCAAGCCTTAAGGCTTAAAAAACCATTGGTGTCAAACTTTTGGTCTATGGTCTTGAATAATCATACGTGAGAATTCCAGATTTGGGGTTTTTGAGATATAACACTGAAACAAGAAGGTCTTGAAGTCACACCTCCTGCAACGACTGTGCTCACAGGGTTGTTCAGTAAGCGTCAGTGTTAGTACAACTCTAATTAAAGCGGATCATTACTTACACAGCGTTGCTCTGGTACTGATCCACGACATGCACTGCATTCAAACTTTATGTAGAAGTAGGACACAGCTTATCTTAGCAAGCTGTCTCTGCTACTCGAGTACCACCTTACCCACCTGCCTGGGTTAAAAGGTCTTTTCAAGTGGAAGACGTTAAGTAGGCTGCTTAATGCATGATACATCCAGGAACAGGACACAATGATGCACAAATGCAGGAGACCAATGTGCCCATGCTCACAAAATATTAGAGAAACACTCTCTTGGCAATACTGGGTTTTGGTCAACACAAAGGGGCTGGAAACAAGACTCTTCTCATGTGACATCTGTGATTCCTCCAGCAACAAAAAGAAGGGATGACGGATGCTTGAAACTTCAGGTTTGAACTCTAATTCAAGGTGCAGACAACAGGGTCCTGCAGCTCCTGGCTCCTTTTCAAGGATTCCCATGCAGAAAGTCCCTGGAAGCTCATCCGTGGTCTGTGTCAAAGTGCCCAAACTTTAATACCTCTCATCCTTTTTGCCTCTGATTGGGCAGCCAGCAACTTTTCTCTTGCTAAGAAATGCTACTCCTGAACCATCTAGAGATTTGTTAATACAGAAAATTGAGGGATGTTGCAATCATAACAACTCCGTAGAAAAAAATCAGGAAAAAGCAGGATTCACCATCCTTCCCAAGGCTGTACTTGCACAGCTTAGGTACTGGAGATTTTAAAATCTATGAGCTGTAGCAGCTCGTGTGGTTACGCTGCTGATACAGCACAGTGCCCTTCTTTTAACACCAATCTTTCAGCCTTTCCTGTAAGGAGCCCTCTTCGAACAAAGGGATAAATGCCTAGTTGTACCACAATGTGAGATCATCCCATTTTTTTTTCAGGGATCTCAGATGCCTTAAGGCTTTCATTGTTCTTATTTGGACCTTTTCTTCCCTGCAAAAATTGATGGGCTAAATTCTGCTCTCAGTCTGCCTGAGTGAGGCAGCTCCATTGTTTCAGCAGTTTTCCTTCAATATACAGCAAGTTTGACTTAAATTTTTCAGCAGACAAATCCCATGTAAAAGGTCAATTCCACCGCTAAATGATATGCTTTTATGGCAGGGGAGGAGAAAAAAAAACAACTCTGCAATGTCAAGGCCGATGGCACTTTAAAATCTTAGAGGAATTACAAAAGCCAGAAAGATATTTGCTGCCAGTCTCTGCTCCTCTGCTAAGACAAGTATGAATCAGCGTACAGCCGCGTGCGACCGTTCCTGCTCCGGGACCCCCCAACACGTTTCCCTCCTCCCCTCTGCCACAAACCGAGATTGTGACAGCTCAGTAATTTGCCAAACGGTGCATTGCTGTGCCAGGCTGGTGTGCAGTGATAAAGGAGGAGGAACGCTCCTGGGGATGCTTCCACCCGTAAAACAGTCATTCTGGGAGGCTACACAGCAAGGGAGCTTTTGCACCGACTTTCCTTCTCTCTCTTCCTCCATCCAACTTTCCCATTTGAAGGGCAGCATTTCTCAGGGAGCGAATGGTTTCTTTCCACTCCCAAATCAGTGCAGAAATGCTCCTACAACCCCTCCGATAGCTAACCAGCCCTGGGTCTGGAAACCCAGCAAAACAAGCAATCCTTACCTTCAGAACTGACCGCTGAAGGCAGCCAGCTGGCTGGAAGCAGCTCAGCAGCATTGATGAGCCGGCTGCATGATGCTTTTCCCAGCAGCAGAGTCCAAGGGGCTCATGCCAGCTCGCAGGGCTCCCGGATCCCATCCCACGGAGCTGCTCCCAGCCTGTCTCTGCGAGGCTGATGGCTTCTGCCTCAAAACACAGAACGTCAAACTCGCAACTGTGAGAGAGCACAGCAGTTTGCCCTTTGGGATCTCTGCCCACCCCAGCAGAAACGCGTTCTCTTCCACAGCAAAAGCAGATCTGTTGCAACCACCTTCCCGATGAGCGAGGAGAGACTGAAGCATGATCGCAGCAGTAAAACTCAAAGCAAAGTTAAACCCACACCATAAACGCAGGGATGCCCACTGGTGTTAGAGGAGTGATGGAGTTGGAATGCTGGGTGGAAAAAAACCCAACCCCTGGGTTGCAAAACCCACAGCCTCCGGGGTGCAAAACCCCAGCCCTGGGGTGCAAATCCCACAAACCGGGGATTAGAAACCCCAAATCTTGGGGGGCAAAACCCACAAACCCGGGGGGCAAAACCCTCAAACCCAGGGGGCAAAACCCCAATCCCCGAGGGGCAAAACCCCAACACCCGAGGGATAAAACCCCAACCCCCAGGGGGCAAAATCGCAATGATGGTGAGGGGTGCATCCCCCCTGCATCCGACCGGGGTAGGGGCGGTCGGTCCGGTGAGGGGTTGGGGGGTCCTGCCCGGGAACGGGATCCTGGAGGTGGGGAAGGAGGTGGAGGAGGAGCGGGGGGAGCCCTGCTCGGGGGGGTGGCAGTGTCTGGGGGGATCTTCTTTCGGGCTGGGAGGCGTACAGGACCTGTCTGGGGGGAGCCTGCTGAAAAGGGGGTCCTGCCCGAGGAGAGGGGTGGCAGGAGCTGCCCGGGGGTGGGGAGCGGGATGCCGGCAGCAGCACTTACCGGCAGCGGAGCCCGTCTCCCGCGGGAGACCGCCGGGGGAGCCGCCCCGATCCTCCCAGCTCTCCCCTGTGCAAACGGTGCTGCTTTTTTTTTTTTTTCCCCCCTCCCTTTCTCTTTTTTTTTTTTTTTTTTTCCCTCTCTCTGCCTTCAGACTAGCCCTTCCTAACACCCAGCAGCTGCGCGGGCACGGCAACCGCACAGCTGGATGAAAATAACAGCAAACGCCAAAACCAACCAAATAACAGAAAAAGAAAAAAGAGACGCTTGATCGGGTTGGCTTCCCCTGATGCTAAAAGGAAAGGGTTGGTTTGGTCATAAACGGAACCAAAATGACATCAGAATTTCTCAGACTTTAAGAGGAATCTTAAAAGTGTTGCCTGCCCAGCCTCTCGTTGCCGTGCCGGGGAGGCTGCCAGGAGCCGTGCGATGGGCAGGTGGCTGTTGGGTTTTGGAGCAGAGCTGGCCAGGTTGGAAAATGGTAACTGGGTTGTTTAGGCATGGCTCTGAGGGAAACCTGATTAAATTTTAAAATTCAACTAGACAGGGTGCTGGACCATCCTATCTAGGTTGTGCTTTTGCCAAGAAGGATTGGACCAGAGAATCCTCGAGGTCCCTTCCAACCTGATGTTCTATGACTGGTGCATCTCAGACTCCTCAGGGAGCTGATTCATCTCAATGGTCTGGCAGAAAACCAACTTAGCAAGAGGAAGTATAAAAATCTGGTTCTTTAAGAGCTTGGATGAGCATCACACACAAAGCTGGGAGTGTGCAAACCTCGTCCATAGCTCCTGTGCTAAAAGAAGTCCCAAATCCCACCAAAGTGCATCAGCTCATTTTGTATCAGAAATAGTGTGGCCAGTAGGATCAGGGCAGTGACTGTCCCCCTTTACTCAGCACTGGGGTTGTTTAGCCTGGAGAAAAAGAGGCTGAGAGGAGATCTTGTCGCTCTCTACAACTACCTGAAAGAAGGTTGTAGCAAGGTGGGGGCTGGTGTCTTCACTCAAGTAACAAGCGATAGGGCAAGATGAAATGGCCTCAAGTGTTAGACTAGATATTAGAAAAAAATTCTTCAGCAAAAGGGTTGTCAAGCATTGGGACAGGCTGCCAAGGGAAGCGGTGGAGTCACCATCCCTGGAGGTATTTAGTAGACGTGGTGCATGGGAACATGGTTTAGTGGTGGACCTGGAATTGCTAAATTGACAGTTGGACTCAATGTTTTCAGAGATCTTTTCTGACCTAAACAATTCTATGATTCTAACTCCTCATAGCAATTTGCTATCACAAACAAAAAAAAATCCTTTTCCTTTATTATATTTTTTACAAAGACAGTCACTAAGATTTTGGACTGTGGCTTCACTCAACAACAAAAATGAGTCTGGAGAGGAAACTCTTGAGCAGCCTTGGTGTAAAATTAAGAAACCCCGATTTACTGTCCCTGGAATAGCTCAGTTCTTGTCCTGTCGTTGGCCTTTCATGTTTCAAACTTGTGTTTGACATTAGCATTCAAACTGTAATGGATGAGCAAGTCTGGAACATTTTGTGTCGTATTGCTTCAGAAACAGCAGGGGAAGGGAAGGGAAGGGAAGGGAAGGGAAGGGAAGGGAAGGGAAGGGAAGGGAAGGGAAGGGAAGGGAAGGGAAGGGAAGGGAAGGGAAGGGAAGGGAAGGGAAAGGAAGGAGAAATATTTGTATCAAACCTAAAGAAAATCTCATCTTTGTATTTTCTTTTAATATGGAAAAAATATCTTCTGTAAAATTGGAGAAGTAGGTATTGCATGGATCAGAGTATTTGTGAATCCAGTTTGATTTCATTACTTTAGTCAATATAAACTTCTGTGTATTTTTTAAAAAGTCAATTTTGACAAATTCTGTGTGAAATACTACTGTTTAATGCTATCTTTAATTTACATTTCATTTTTAGAAGGCTTTTCTAAAACTTGAAATTTGAGCAAAATATTTTATTTGTATTCGAAGAGAACAATTTTCAAACCATAAAAAAAGATTTTGTGTACTGCTGACCAATCCTCTTTGCAAGCCAAGCTCTTGAAGTCACTTTCTGATCTCCTTCCTCACATTGTTAGTGCCACTGAGCCAAACAGAAATGCCTGACCAGGGAAGCTAAGCAGAGGAAGAAGTTTTAATAAAAATAATTTCTAGATTGATGTTTTTATTAAAAAGCTTGTACCAAACCCTGTTATTTCTCCAGTGCCAACAACAGAACATCAACAAACAGAATGAAGTATATGATATGGTATGATATGATATGATATGATGATATATTACATTTCATTATACTACATTATATTATTATAATACCTTCAAATGATACCATTCTATTATTTCTATAAAGTTTTTATCTATTACATATAAAAAAATTACAGAAACAAGAAAAAATCTTGCCATTTTAAATAATGGCTGGTTTGTATCTTTTCTTGACAGAGCCTTCTTAAAGATGCTTTTCCATAGAATCACAGAACCATAGTATAGTTTGGGTTGGAAGGGACATTTAAAGGTCACCTAGTCCAACACCCCTGTATCTTCAACTAGATCAGGTTGCTCAAAGCCCCATCCAAGCTGACCTTGAATATTTCTAGGGATGGGACATCTACCACCTCTCTGGTTAACCTGTGCCAGTGTTTCACCACCCTAATTGTAAAAACCTTCTTCCTTATATCTACTCTAGATTTGCCTTCTTTCAGTTTAAAATCTTGTCCAATGGCAACAGGCCCTGCTAAAAAAGTCCCTCCCCATCTCTCCTGTAGCCCCTTTGGGTACTGGAAGACCACTGTACGATCTCCCTGGAGCCTTCTCCAGGCTGAACAACCCCGACTCTTTCAGTCTTTCTTCATAGCAGAGGTGTTCCAGTCCTCTGATCATTTTTGTGGCCTCCTCTGGACCTGCTTCAACAGCTCTGTGACTTTCCTGTGCTGAGGACCCCAGAGATGGACACAGAACTGCAGGGGAGGTCTCACTAGAGCAGAGCAGAGGGGCAGGACCACCTCTCTCGACCTGCTGGCCACACTGATTTTGATGCAGCCCAGGATGTGATTGGCCTTCTGGGCGGTGAGTGCACATTGATGGCTCATGTCCAGCTTTTCTTCCCACCTTACCCCCACGTTCTTGTCCAAGGGCTGGTCTCTATCACATCATATCCCAGCCTCTATCGATACTGGGAGATGCCCTGATCCAGACACAGCACCTTGCACTTGGACTTGTTGAACCTTCCTTTTCTGACTCCTCCGCTTCTCTTGAGTCTGTAGTGCAAAAACAGTTCAAAAGAGACCCAGAAGAAGTTGCCCCTACCTCCAAACGAAAGCTCATGGATCCTTCCCACGAGTGGGAGCTGCTGCCACTCTCCACACAGGGACTCGCTCTGCCTCCCACCGGCACCATGACTTTCCCCTTGCCATGGCTTTCCTTACCTTCCTATCATCCAGGCAGGCTGTCAGACTCAAATGATAAGAGTTTTTACAAAGTAGAAAGTGATAATAAAGGCCTGCAGTTCTTCAAGAACAATGGCATCAAACTCCCCAAAACTGACCAAGGAAATAGGTAACAACAAGAATAAGAAAGTGGTTTGGACAACACGCTGCAAATGCTGTGTCAACCATTCGTATTAATGTCATCTGTGATTGATACCACCTCTCAGCATGTCAGAAACCATCAGAAACCACAGCACAATTTAGTATTTATTTGAATTTCTGTATATTGTCAAGCAGAAATTTCTGGGATATCGTTACATGGGTTGCTGTTGTGGTTTTTTTTTTTTACATTAGATGCAATGCTATCTGGAATGAGGGGAGTGAGGAAAAATAGAATTTAATTTTCTTTCTGATCTTGGCAACAAGAAGAGTAATAGGAAATGTATATTACAGAGTCTTTTACATATCAAAAGCTGCTTGATCTCAGAAAATCTGAAGAGCAGTAGAGCTGTGTTCATGCAGACACCAAGGTATGGCCAAACGTAGAACACAACAGATCTCCTTAAATTGTCAAATAAGAGGGTACAGGTTGTGCAATGCTCGGGAATGCTTTGAGGCTTCATTTACCTTCGGTATCCACTTGGAAAGCATTGTCAAAACCCCTGGGAACTGGGGAAGGATCTCAGATGAATGTGTTATGTTGTCAAATGGAAGGATACAAGGAAACATTTTCCTTGGTGAGTTTTAGACATTAAGGCTTCGGCAGTGGGGATACCGCCATGGCATACGATAACGCCCTCACACAAGAAGATTTGCCAAATGCACAGAGAATAACAAATAAAAAAGTCCTGTATAGCACATGGCATTGTGTAAACAGGCCTGGAGGAGCCACAGGTTTGGTTTTGTGTCTCCTCTTCCTTTGTTTTTTGTGGGGGATCCTGTCCTGATGGTGCTGCCCCTTGTCCAGCGCCTTTCTTAGGGCAGCTGAATGAAAAGTAGAAGGAGGAAATGAGCATTTGCTTTCCTGTCTGTCTTGATTTATCCAGGTGCGAAGCTGTACAAACGGTTGTCCCTACTGTTAAATAGCTCTTTAATAACTCTGCTGATTGACAGGGTTTCTAAACCGAAACCACCAAAGACACTCACCAATCACTGCATTTCTATCAGCAACTGCCTCTGAGATGTGTTTTCTGTCAGGTTGCATTGGCGTGCCACTCTTGATTTCTGTATAAATGGTGTGAGGCATCAGCTCAGGCAACGAAGTTCCTCTGACACACGGTATCGGTGGTGCTCCCGGATTGTGCCTTTTTTTAATATCTCCTGTGCTGTAGTGGCTGAGACATTTCTTGTACTTGATGAATTCTCTCTGACAATTCCCCTTTCCGTTTTCCCTCACCAGACCCCATATATTTGTATTTTCTCTTTCGGGTGGGATTTGTAATCCTTCTAACTTGAGATATTCTCTCCTACAATGAGCCCCAAGGGATTATTGCCTGCTGCAGGCATTCAGGTCAGCTGCTCTACACTGCTTCCACTTGCCCCTCTGACCCCCAAATTGGTCTTACTTTTCTCCAATGGTTGTATAGGGGATAGAGACACCTATTTTTTCTCATCTGAATTGTATCTAATTTATTTTCTGAAAGTAAATAGTACAGATAGTCCCACTGGCCTTCAACATCTGGCTTCTAGAGATGTTTCTGTTGATGCAGTTCTGACACTGCAGACACCTCCCTGCCTACTGTAGCCTGTGTTATTCTGTTGAAAAAAAAAACAGGATCCTCTTGATTTTCAAGAAAACTACAAATCCCCAAAACATTCCTACTGAAATCTATGGACTACAGTGGAGCCTAGGACAGCGTTTATCAGACATTTGTTATCACAGCACCCATTCATTCAAGGCAGGAAGATGGATATGTAGTTAGGGAATTATAGCAAGAATAAAAGAAAAGTAGATCTTCAAAGTTTAAACTGTTTTAAGACAGCAAGTTTTAAGCATCAGGAGGTTTTCTTGCAATTGCTCAACAGTTTTGCTCTTATGGGCCATTTTGGAGTTGTTGGGTGAATCCCAGTTGGAGAGGAAGATGAGCAATTGTAACTTCAACACTTCTGAAATCAAACTTTTAAATGCAGTAGAAGCTTCCCATCCAAGTGCTGATTCACCCCAGTCCTTCTTCATGCTGAGGATGCAAAAGTAATCTCTGACAAAGAGCAGGATTGGACAGCTGCAGTGGAGGTCAAGGCAAAGAAGAGGGTAGTTTTAAGGGTGAACTCTTGAAGTATAGCCTGTGTGATTCACCTTGAGAGGACGGTGTGTCCTGAATAGCTGCTTGTTCTTGAAAATGAGTTCCAAATTCCCTATTCTGTTATTCTGCATGGGTTTCATATTGGTACAAACGAGCAAAGTGTAGCTTCCTGAAGGACCTGTGCCTATCTTCTGCTTACAACCCCTCCACTGCAAGGCCGTAGCTACTGAACCAGTTTAATTAATATATGGAGTTAAGTGTCCAAATTCTGACCAGTTAGGGATCTTCCCTTTCAGCTACAGAAGAGTTTGAGGTTTGTAAGCTGCACATTCAGAAACAGAAATATCATAGCACTGCCCATGACTTGCCATGGTGAGAGTTCCTAAAAGCTCTCCTACTTCAACATTTGAATTACTTGTTGTTGTGACTTTGTCTTGGCTCAGCCACACTCAGGTGTTATTCCACAAGCAGTTGAACCTGCATCACACCTTGAGGAGGACTTGGGCTTTTTCTGCCAGAGAGGAGAAATAGATCTGATGCTGCCAGATCACAGTCCTTTCACGCTGACTGATAATCCAACAACCTTAGTTATGCCTGAGATATTATATAATTCAGAGGTATCTAAGGTTGGTAGGAAAATATCCCTGAGCTTGCATGAAAGCAATCATGATTTTTTCGGTGAGACCAGCTATCACATATCAGGAGATTTGCTGGGATCTTTGGTTAGCTTCCATTGAAGTGTGCAGGTATATTCTAATGAAATTGCTTGCTCACACCTCTGAAGTGGCTTGTTTATCTCTTTGTAGCTGCTGGGCAGATGCCTTGTGTCTGTGTGGGAGATTTCTCCATACATTTGATGGTACTTCTAAGCAAAATGGTTTTGCCTGTAAAAGGGCATGTCCCAGTTATCAGATGGTCAGGTTTTCAACATGGGCACACTCCTTTCCCTTGTTTACACCACTGCACTTTCACCTGAGGATCACCGTGTTGTGCAAACAGAAACTCATTGTCAAGAAGGAGCCTTGGTATTTTTACCTTTATTTTGCTGAGGAATAAACCGAAACCTGGTGACTAAGGCTGACGTTCCCCAAAGTGCTCTCTAATTATGGGCACATCCATTCCAAAGCCTCCAGATGAGGATACCTCGGCTGGGTTTGCAGCGGGGTTGTGTAACTAAGTCTTGTGTGTGATCTGAGTTCTCAAAGACCTTCAGAATATTCAAGCCCAAGAGGTATGAAGATGCTCAGACTGAGTCATCAGAAATGAGTGGACATTTCTGTAAGCCTCCGTTGTTTGCCAAAAACTGCATAATGACTCAGCGTCGTGGTCTGAAACAAAACCTCCGAGTTCTGTGTGGTACCTACCAGGCCATGTCTGATGGGAGGGAGAAAAATCTATGTCTAGTCAGAAATCCCACTGAGTACATATTAGAGACCTGTTGCAGAGACCACCAAGGAGAGCTGCAAAGGCCTTTGTTGAAAAAAAGACCATCAGAGATCACAGTGATACACAAACCAGCGTGCTGAGAGGGAGGAGAGCTCCAAATGCCCGCAAACAAAACCACCAGAGAAAAAAGGACGTATCCTACACTATCAGGATGCAGTACATAGAATCATAGAATCATAGAATGTTAGGGATTGGAAGGGACCTCGAAAGATCATCAAGTCCAATCCCCCTGCCAGAGCAGGAATGCCTAGACTATGCTACACAGGAAAGTGTCCAGGCAGGTCTTGAATGCCCCCAGAGAAGGAGACTCCACAACCTCTCTGGGCAGCCTGTTCCAGGGCTCCATCACCCTCACTGAGAAGAAGTTTCTTCTCGAGTTTAAGCGGAACCTCTCATGTTCCAGTTTCAGCCCATTACCCCTTGTCCTATCAGTGGTTGTCACCGAGAAGAGCCTGGCTCCATCCTTGTGACACTCCCCCTTGATATATTTGTAAACATTAATGAGGTCACCTCTCAGCCTCCTCTTCTCCAGACTAAACATATTTGAATAGCTGCCATATTTTTGCTTGCTTCCATCAATTCCATTTCATGGCTTTTATGATGTATTTCTAGTAACAGCTGAAACTATTTTTTAAGTCTGGGGAAAAAAAAAAAAAGAAGCCATCTAAGAAACTTATCATCAAAACCACTTGTCAGGCTGAAAAAAGTTGCCGGAGAAAATTTTCTTTTCCCTTTTTATTGTTTTCCTGACAAGCTGGACAGGGGCTGTTTTCTCTTGTGCTGCAAAACCTAATTATATACATACATAAAAAAAATAGACAGCACTAATAATTTGTCTCGCATGACTCACCACTGTCTTTCCAAATGTCATAGATGCTGGCAAGCAGACTACGACCACGAAACACATTAGTGTCTCACAAAGCTTCTTGGCTCAATTACAGGCTGGCAAGGATTAAGCTGAGTAGCTGGGAGACGATAGTAGGAAGATTTCACTGGGAACCTGGGATTATTGTGTGCTGGAAACGTTGCAGAAGATAAATCACTAAAGGACAATCTAGTGCCTTCAATGGCAATCCCTACGGCAGGGCATTGCGTCTTGTACAGCCCAGAAGACATGAAGAAACAGAACATTGTCCAAGTGGAAGAGGACACACCCACGTTTGGCAAAACCTAAGAACAGCAATATCTTGAACACAACAGTTCTCTGGCAATGGCTTTCTTCTTGTGCACCCTGTTACTGCAGCACCCACAGAAACCAAATCCCAGACGTGCTCCTACCAAGTCTCTGTTACCATAACTTGAACTTCTCGCCCTGGGTTGACCTTGGGAAATGAAATTAATGGGACCACTTATATCACAAACACAACCTGAGTGCTCCTCTGGGGGTGCCCTGCCTGACCATCCAGGAAGTCAAATTTAGCTTTGCACCTAAAACAAGGGGCTGTGAAACCATAACTTGGGCCTCCTGTTTGAAAGCAAAAAGAGGACCTCTCTCTGGATTATATCTTCAGGGCCACCTCCTGTGCAGGAGCGAGGCTGATGCCTGAAAGCTCACCTCTGGAGCAGGTGGTAGGAAGAAGGATTTCCAGTGCAATATGCTGAGACCCTGGACATCCTCACCAGGGTGCAACTTCTCAAGTGACAGCAGACAGAGCTGCACAGTAAATGTATTTTACTTCCTCTCAGAGCTCACTGGAAGATTGAGGTCCCACTGGGTAGTACAGCACAACTTCTCCTCTGCCCTGGGACTACACGTGTTGGGGCACACCAGAGCCAGAGAGAAGTGCATTGGGCTGTGTAGAAGATGGGGCCAAAGGGTAAGCCTCAGGGTCAGAGCATCAGACACAATGAATCTGCTATAGATTTCCGCTTAAACTCGAGAAGAAACTTCTTCTCAGTGAGGGTGACGGAGCCCTGGAACAGGCTGCCCAGAGAGGTTGTGGAGTCTCCTTCTCTGGAGACATTCAAGACCTGCCTGGACACGTTCCTGTGTAGCATAATCTAGTTGTTCCTGCTCTGGCAGGGGGATTGGACTTGATGATCTTTCGAGGTCCCTTCCAATCCCTAACATTCTATGATTCTATGATTCTATGATAAGCTTTAAAGAATATTAAAAAAAAAGAACCAAAACCAAAAAAAAACCAAACCCTAGTTATTTCTGAAACTTCTAGGCACACACAGGAGGATTTTAGGTTTCTAAGCAAGTTTTCCTGGAAGGAATTCCCTGGGACAGGTGTCTGTGACATCTCAGGTGCTTGGCCCTCCTTAGGCTGCTTGTTTTAATACTTGGTCTGTTGTACCTATATGCTAAAATTCTGCCAAAGCTGCACTTTGACTCTTTGTCAGTAGATCTGCTATAGACAAGCTTTAAAAAATAAAATTTTTTTTTAAAAAAATCCTAATTACTTCTGAAACTCTGGAGAACTTTGAAGAAACTCATCTCTTCATAGCAACGTGGGCAGTGTATTTCTTAAATGCTCTTCCTCGGCTTTCATGGTGCTGATTTGCCAGCGTGGATGCTGGTGCCGGGGCCTGTCTGTCCCAACAAGAGCCGTTCTCATTTTGATTTTACAATCCCATTTGAAAATGCATCCCCCGACTGTTGAATTTCCCATCCCTCCTGCTCAGCCTTCCGTCTCCTTCACACACAGCATTTCCCCACACGAACAGCATTTCCCCACAGGGGTCAAGCTGAGTCTAGCTGCTGAGCTTTCATGCCCCTGACTCCTCCTCACCTGCCTGGAACAGAAACTTCATCTTGCTGGGGGATGTCAGGATGCTGGTGCCTGATCTTCAGATAAGATTCATGGTAGAAAATTACCAATCAGGAAGAAATACTTCGGTAGGCAGGGAAATTGCGGGGAGTGAAAGAACTAGCCGTGATGCTTTTTGGACTCTAGAATGTTTAAATCTCAGACCGTCCTGTGCTGTGTTGAGATCCTGTGTTGTCATCTACAAACAGCTGCACCACATTTTGGCCCTTGGGCGAGGATAACCATGGTTTATTTTCAGCTTTAATTGAATATCTCCTTTCAAATCTTATCACTGCCCACCCAGATCAAATGGAATGGACATAAGTACAAACATAATGTAGACTACCATATGCTGAGGAGCACAGCAACAGCAAATTAATAATCTTTTTATTTTTTTTTCCAGGCATTTCATCTCGAATCCAGGAGAGACTTGTTTACTGATGTGATTCATAAGCTGAAGAACAAAATGCTGCCTGGCAAAGTTGATATTTCACATTTTAATATGGATTTTCACCTGAGGATCTCAAATTATTTACAAACTTTAAAGCTTGATCTAAACACTATTTTTTTTGGTAGCAAATAGCCTTTTTTTTTTTAAAAAAAAAAATATTTTCCCCCTAGGACCTCTCAATAAAATCACAGTAACAGTTACAAAATACTTTAGAGCTGTATAATTCAATTCCTTTAACAATACGGAATAAAAAACCCCCAAACTTTTACCAACTTCAGCAACTGGATGATGTCAAATCCACAGAGCATTCACATATGAAAAAACCCAAATGTACCATCACTTGTCTTTTTTAACTTAACTACTGCTGCAATAGGCCTTGTGGCTCCAGGCGTGGAAAGTTGAAGAGAGAAGTCAAAGCGTTGCTGTTCCACCGGGAAGTGTGGGATAATTTCCCATGGTTGTGCTGAGAACACACACCTGATCTGAATAGCTATGGAAGTGTTTGTAGAAATGAGCATGTGTTTAAACTAGCGGGAGGAGAAACGTTGCTTCACCGTGGTGGGAAACCAAACTCTGGCAATGATATTTTGCTCCAAGTGCAGGTAAGCCCTGGAGCATGTGCTGGAAATCAGGTGTTACACTCCAAGGATTTGTGTGGGTTTTGTGCCTGGTCGTAAAATCTGGGTGGCAAGAGAAGGGCTAGACTATAAATGCAAGGTCAGTGAAGGAAGGTAAAAAAATGAAATTGCCTGGGAGCAGGAAGAATCATTGCACATGGTGGATTGTCAAGGGAATGCGGGCAGTGCACCTGCAACTCCTGGTAGCTCTTCTAGGGATGCCCAGCTGTGCCCAGCTGTGCCACTGCACAATTGCATCTGCTGGGTCTCAGAAGGAGCAGCAGAGAGGGAAGAACCTTCATTTGATAGGCTATCATATAGAAGAGGCTCACCAAAATCCTGTCCTTTCCAGGAACAAATATAAAGAAAGTGGGGAAGGGAATGAACTCGGGACAACATTGGTGAGGACAACAGAAATTGGTGGGGGACACACATTGCCCTGCCAGTGAATTGTACCTGCCCAGCAAATCTCTGTATCTGCTCTTGCTTTCTCATTTTTTCTTTCCCCCTGCTTTTCCCTTGATTTCCAGCCTGGTAATTCCTTCCTAGGCATATGCATAAAGCAATGCACTAGGTGCTGGTTTTGAGTGGACTTATGAAATAAATTACTTTATTTAGCCATTAACTTATGAACAAAGTCCAAAAATGAATTTCCATTGATGACTCTGTCAGACTGAGTCCTGAGGACCCCCAAAGACCTCCTTTAGCAATAATAATCTACCTGCTTTCCACTGCCTGATCTGGAATACTAAAACATAGATTTACCTACTTTTTGATTGTTTTATTTTTCATGGCTGTCTTCAGCTCTGGCAACCTGATCTTAATTCTACTGAATGTCTTTGTCATCTCAATGAGAGAACATGCACTTTTCTACTATTTCCATTTTATGTGCTTCTGGTGTTTGAGCTTCTATCACTGACATATCTAAGATGGAATATCCAAAGATGGGATGTATATTTACGGATGTGTGTGCACTAAGAAAGTTCTGTTTGTACTGAATAAGAGTAGAGTTGCTATGCTATATTTTCAAAGGACTGTTTTCATGGGACACTGGGATTCAGATTACAGAGCAAAAGCTAAAATTTCCATAATAAAGGGAGAAATACCCCTCTTCTGCTTTCTTACATGAATTTTATTCCCATTACTTGGAGAGCAGAGTGCTGGAGTAAAAGTCTGTACGATTTAGTGTCTGTATTATCTCTGTGGTTTCACTACACTCAAATCCCGTTGTCTGCGCACAGCAGAAACTTCCCACCTTCTTGGCATGAACACCACCTTGCTAGCTCATATTCAACTTGGTGCTCACCAGGATCCCCAGATGCTTTTCTGCCAAGCTGCTTTCAAGCTGAATATCCCCCAGCATATACTGGTGCATGGAGTTTCTCCTCCCCAGGTACAGGACTTCATACTTCTCCTTGTTGAGCTAAATTATTACTATTATCACCCCAAACCCAGCTGTTCCCTCCTCTCTGTGCATCCTAACCATGCTCTGTGTGATTTTGCAAGGTTTCAAGTGCAGATTTGCCTTATTTATGAATTCCCAGGAGGCATCGGTCTAGAGATAAGTAGCTAGGTGCTTACCCAAAGCCATGACATGGGCTCCTCTAGGCACACACAGGAGGATTTTAGGTTTCTAAGCAAGTTTTCCTGGAAGAAATTCCCTGGGACAGGTGCCTGTGACATCTCAGATGCTTGGCCCTTCTCATGTTTTGGCTGCTTCTTTTAATACTTGGTCTGTTGTACCTAAATTCTACCAAAGCTGCACTTTAACTCTTTGTCAATGGATCCAATATCCCATGAAGCTGCTAGATGAGGCTCTAAATAAAGGCCCTTTTATTGCCCAAAGTAAGTACTTGCCTGGAGGCTTTGCCCATATTCAAAGCAGAGGCACTAAGGGAGCGATGCCCGTCTTGGGTTGCACAGGACCAGCGCCCCGTGTTTCTGTCCCCATATCTCTTGCTGGTTTGCCAGAGTGTGCCTGTGTGCACACACTAACACTTACTTTAGTCAAAATCAGCTGCTCGATACAGACCTGCCAGCTATGTTGAAGTTGACCTGGGTAATTTTGATTGCAATGCTTAGGAAGCTCAGCTGGAGAGGTGGGAAGAGCAGGAACTGGCAGACGAGGGGTGCTCAGTAGCTTCTGAGGAGTTCTGTCTCCAAAAGCAGTTACAGAGATTTCCCTTTTAAATCCAGCTAGATAATGCAAAAGACAGGGACAATTTTCCATCATGCAAGCCAGGCTGTGCTGGTTTATTTGACACTGACTTATGTTGGATAAACGTAGATTTGATTCAAAGAATTGGTATCTGGGCTATTTATGGTAGCAGTCTTACTGAGCCAGTTTTAATGAGGTTAAATAAGTAAAATACGAATATAGAAAAAGAACCAGATACAAATAAGAACACAGATTAGAAGATGTTCTGATGCCTTTTTTTTCTTTGCAAATCTACCTTTTCTGATTATAATGATGAAGTTACTATTCACCCCTTAGATCTAAGGGGACGCTATCCATAGACACAAAGCTGGCATTTCCCAAACCTGGCACACCTACAAAAGCAGACTGTGGATGGAGTGACCTTCAGGCTCACCAGGACGTTGGTGGGAGGCACTGTCATGTTTGACCCTGCTAACAGGACCCAAAGCAAAGCTTTGCTCTCTGCACTTTATCACTCAGCCTGTGCCACTCTCCCCTTTCAAAGTCAGGAGACCCAACCCAAAGAAATCACAGCTGTGCACTGAACACCCTTCCTTCCTCTCACTGAGCTGAACACCAGAATGCTTGGACCTTAGCAAGACCACTTATAAGCAGAGCTTTGTTTGGAAGAGGACCTGGGGAGTTGTTTTATCTTTAGCTTCCTTAAGCTCCTCACAACTTGAATCCTGTGTTCAGTTTTGGTCCCCTCGCTACGAGAAAGACATGAAGATGCTGGAGCAGATCCAAGGAAGGGCAACAAAGCTGGTGAAGGATCTCAAGGACAATTTTCATGAGGAGCGGTTGAGGGAACTGGAGTATTTGCTCTAAGTGACTAGTAGGTCAAGAGAGGTCCTCCTGCCTCTCTACTCTGCCCTGGTGAGGCCACATCTGGAATATTGTGTCCAGTTCTGGGCCCCTCAGCTCAAGAGAGACAGGGAACTGCTGGAGAGAGTCCAGCGCAGCCACAGAGATGATGAAGGGAGTGGAACATCTCCCTTATGGAAAGGCTGAGGGAGCTGGGGCTCTTTAGCTTGGAGAAGAGGAGGCTGAGGAGTGACCTCATTCATGTTTATAAATATGTCAAGGGGGAGTGTCACGAGGACGGAGCCAGGCTCTTTTCAGTGACGTCCATTGACAGGACACAGGGCGATGGGTACAAGCTGGAACATATGAGGTTCCACAAAAACATTAGGAAAAACTTTTTCACCGTGAGGGTCGGAGCCCTGGCCCAGGCTGCCCAGGGAGGTTGTGGAGTCTCCTTCTCTGGAGACATTCAAAACCCGCCTGGACGCGTTCCTGTGTGACTTACTGTAGGTGATCCTGCTCTGGTGGGGAGGCTGGATTACATGATCTTTTGAGGTCCCTTCCAACCCCTGACATCCTGTGATTCTGTGATCAGACAGGGTCTCTGCCCCTCTTCTCTGAGGCATCTTCCCAAAGGTGGCTGACCTTGTGGTCTGGCTTCTGCTGGGTGGTCTCTAAACACCTGAGGTTTGTGTGGTGAATCCGTGAGAGATTTAACTGTAAGTCAAGTCCTTGAATACAGAATCCATATTTCCCAAGGCCTCATCCTGAGGAACAGGTCCCTTTGATGGGTCATCACATCTCAGGCTGTCAGATATTTTTCTAGATTATTGCAGAATATTAAGAGAGTTATAAAGATGTTTGGTTTTTTCCCTGATAATTGTGGGGTTTTTGGTGGGCTTTTTGTTGTCTTGTTTGGTTTTTTTTTTAATGTGGTTCATGTTGCACAAAGCATTAATGGAGAGTACTTTATGCTGTTCCTTTTTTAATGAAAACACAAGATGTCCTCAAAGGCTGCTCTAATTAGTGCAATTCGAGTGCTTTCCAGTGAGGTGCCTGCTTGGGAAAGGCTACTCCATTGAAAAGATGACAAAAATATTACAGAAATATAGACCCCTCCCTCAAAAACCAGCATATAAAAAAATTGTTGAGACCTGGTCATCCTGCCCTTTTGGCTCTTTGACAAGTCCTGGTGTTACATCACGTCATGTTAAAGCCTTTATTTTTTGGTAAAACAAAATCCCACTTTTCTGTCTGGTGCTTGTTGCAGTGACCTCACAGGAGCTTTAAATGTTCATTTCCTTTATCAGAGTTCAGAAATACTTAGCTCAAGCCAATTAAGTTTTTGATTAAACATGCACTAGGGGAGAAGTCTTGCATGTGATATTTCCCTGTACTTTTTTAAAGAGACACAGCAATCGGTAAAGTTTGGCAACTCCTGCCTTACAACAAGTTAAGTCCAAGAACATTTTTAACCTTTGCTTGTGAACTGCGTGACTCACAAAATTGAAGGTCTCAGAGCAGAACCCTGCAACTCTATTTCTTTTTTCCCAATGTGTTGATTTATGTATTGATCATATTCCCCAGGTTCCTCTGATAGAAAGGCTGTCATTTTAAAAATAAGCATTTCATTTGTGGGCACCGTGCTTCTGTGGATTGCAAAGCCAATATATGCAATTCTGCAGCAAGGCTGTTAAAGCAGGAGCGTGTCCAGTAATTGATCTGTGCCAGCATCCAGCATCCTCCGCTGCATGAATGATAATTCACGTTTTAAACAGATCGGTCTTAAAAACTAGAATGTGCCTGGTACAAAATGCCTGAAGAGACCCAGAAAAGAAAGTTATGATAAAAGAAAATGTTACAGTCTCCTCTGTCCAATGTCTTGAGAGGGTATTTAGACATTTGATGTCCAGAACAGGTGGCTGATGAGGTTGATTTTAAAAAAAGAATTCAGTCTATTTATTCCTTTGTGCTTACCCAAAACACCAAAAATCCCATACCAATGGGATGGCAAGTTACAGGAAACATGTCTGTTAACAGGATGAGTCTGAAATTTTAGTCTTTTGTGTTTGATGGTGGCGAAAAGGAAACTTCTTTCTGAATTTTCATAAACTTGATTGCATGTAGGCTGCTGATGCCTTTACTTAGAAAGTGAAAAATCCCACCAAAATGAAAAACCCTTTCTAGTCTGTGAAAAACAATCAGCTCTAAGGTGAAGTCAGGAATGTTTTATAAGGATAAGTTAATCTCAGGTGAAATTGCTTTTGTGTAAGACCGAATCTATATGAAAGGAATAAAGGGAAATCCAGTACTCATATCTTTTCAAAGAAGCAAAATATCCATCTTTCAAGCTTTTATAAACTCCTTGGGTGGAGGTACCTAGCAACACCTCTTCACTGGCTTGTAGTGTAACATAAAATAATGAAAATACATTACCATTGTGATGTGAAAATTCGTTGTAGAGGCAGAAACAGCTCATCAGAAGTAAGGAATTATCGGCAGAGGCAGCGCTCACCCAAAACATGCTGCCGAGGTGTCCAGGAGAGCCTGTGAACTTCCATCGGTGCAAACTAGAAAATATATTGATTGGATTTGAGCATGAGATTAAACAAGAAGCAATTCTCCGTGTATAATTTATAGGTTACTGGCGACAACGTCACACTTGGCTGTTCCTTCTGAAGTGGCATCCTTCTCCTGTGATTCACCCTCATCCCTATCAAGAATAAATGGGATATAAAAAAAAACCTGCAGCTGGAGCCAATCTATATTTTTCATTTCAAACTCTGACACATGAAAAATAGGCAGTTTTGACTTAGTGCTTCGATTTTAAATTTAGTCTTCCAGTTCTGTTCAAGAGGAAAAAAAAAAAAGCAGCCTGTTTGCTTTTTAAGGATTTAGCTTCCTGTTATTCATCATTCTTTATCCCTTTTAATGGGGCCCTTCAGCACCTTTTTTCAAGCTGGCAAAAACACTGTGAAAAGGGAAAACCAAAGAATTCTTGTTTCTAAACTGAGAAATGAACATTACAAATTTTTATCTGATAGCAGGTAGAAACTAGTTTTGGAGAACAAATGAACAGAATAAATTTTTCAGATGCTTTTCCTCAGCTATCTGGGTGTCATCTCCTCCTGGCCATGGCCCTTACCACCAGATCCCAATGTAAGGAGGCTGAGCTGCATGAAAGAGGCCATGAATGGCAGGAGAAAATTCTTCTTGCCTATCCGAAGTGGGAGATATTGCCTGATTTCGCAAAAAAAAAGAGCTGGGCTCAGCATCTCCCCATGTTCAACAGCTTCTTCTTCCCACTGGAAGGGATCACCTTTCCCACACGCCCAGTTCTCCCCTTGCATTATGGTGGGGCTGAAGGCTACAAGTTAAGGCAGAAAAGTGTCTAAAAGAGGATAATGATACTATGAGATGAATGATCTGAGCATTTCTGGTCACCCTCACCAAAGAGCACCTTGTTGCAATACTTGACAGTTTTCCAGTGCTTTGAAAAAGCCTGGACCCATCGTCCCTGCCAGCCCTGAAGCATGATGGCAACTGGAAATGGAGAGGAACCACATCAAAGCAGAAGGGTCTGGACAGCATCCCCCATCCTGGCCTGGTTGCCAGATTCTGTCTTCTCAGTGGATGTTTGAGATGAGGACCTATTTGAATGGCTTGATTAGAACATCAGTCCCAAATGAGAAAATTGAGAAAATACCCTAAATGTGAATTACAGATGGGCTTGGACCATCCCTGAAGAGACATCAGGAACCTCTTTCTTTATCAGACAGACAATACCCTAAAGAGCCTACCCACCAAAACCACAGGCACACATGGACTTCCAGCCAAGGCTAGGTGCATCTTTCAAAGCCATAATTTGGACTTGTGTACTTAAATCCTCTTATGGCATAACCATCGATCTTCAAGTCACTGGGATGCTTTGGGAAGCAACCCACATCTAGAAAACACATTTTCAATTTTTTCTTTTTTTAAGAAAGAAAGAGAGAAAATTTTTATTTCCTTTTTTTTGGCCTCCAGGAATCCTTTAGTGAATGCTTCAGACAGTGCCTGCCAAGCGTTGTCAGCTGGGATGTCAGCTGGGGATGAACAAACATGGGGGAGGAATCTGCCGGAGTCTGCAGGGCTCCTGTAGGCACTTGGAGATCCGTTCACAAAACTAACACATATCTCCACAGCACATCCCATCATCTGCCTTACAAGCAGTGGCCAAGGCACTTCCTACAGCTTAAAAATACCTGGAGGAAAACAAGCCATGAGTCTGAACAGGGATTGAAACCTACTTACAGCGCTCTTGCTTGTGCTGAAGATGGTCTTGAGATTTCTGCAACAAAACCAAAAGCCCCAGTGAGATCTATGGCCACACTGGTTTTCAGACTGCACACTTTGAGACTCCAACTGGTGAGCTGCTGCCTTGCCAAATTACATCACTGCTGCAGAATGATTATTTGAATTCAAAACCCCACAGCAGTGAAACATGCCTATGTTGGTAGTTGTCAGTGGTTCTCACTTGGGAGCAAGTTCTTCTGCAGTAAAAAAAAGTAAGAGGCTGAGGCTGCAGCTCAGAAAAAGGCTGAGGGTAAAATTGTATGAGCTGCCCTGAAGTTCCCAGCTCAGTGTTAGACCAAACCAATTCTCTTGGTATCTGTTGCCACACGGCATCCTCACGGAACAAAACAAAACTCTGGCCATTTAATATTGTATTCACAAGATGAAAAGCTGAGGCTTCATCTTGCCCTTGGCACAATAAATAGACCAACCGAAGCAAGTCCCTACCCTACTTTGTAGTTGTGAAATATCCATGACAGGCTTCAGCAGCATACGGGTGCTGTATTTCTGGCCACAGAGTCAGTGGGAAAATGCAGATTTAATGAACTGCCAGTGGAGATTTATATTCAGCTGATTAATACCTCTGAGTTTTCTTCACAAGAAAAGTGATTTTAGTTGCCACTGAGTATTGCAGTGGGTGGCCAAGCCTGGCAATGCAGACGGCGCTAACCTGGAGGTGAAGGGTGTGCAGTGACCATGCGATGCTTCTGGCGTTGGTGGCTATCACCACTCCCCATTTGTGAGCTGGCAGCTAAATACTCTTCCTTCCTATGCTGTGTCAGGTGGGTAACCATCCGTTTTCAGCTCTCTGCAATCTTTGCTGCCAGAAAAACTGAATGATGATGGCACCTGATGCAGGCCAGAAGAGATGAGTGTTTATTCTCTCAATAAATGTCTAGTGTATCATGAGATGAGCAAAGGTTGGCCAACAGCAAGCGGTACTACATGGCAGAAGCTGGGCAGCCAGAAAATATCCAGGTATGACATTAAAAATTTGAACTGAACTTTCAAAGCTGGTAATTACTGGAGCTTTTCTGGATGCTTAGCAAGCGGATAAAAGACTTCTATTAATGAATGGTTTGCGATAAATAAATGACAGATGGCAACTGGGTGCAGGAGGTATGGCATGATGCACAAGGGACTGATTAAGAGGAGCTGTAACTCGGACACTTTGGATGTCAGACATATGGAGCATGGGATGCACATGCTATTTTTTTCTGCAAATACCGTATTCCACCTATAATTAGGTTGAGGCACACACACATATATACATACAAATGTATGTACACACATTGCTAAATTAGAAATGGTCAAGACCAAACCCTGGCCACGAAGCCGAGCAGCCAGAACTGGCTTTCATCCACGCTAATTAAGCCTAATCCTCTGTCACAGGTTTGTCTTGGAGAATCACAGAGTAAGCTGCCAATTCGGTTATGTGGACCATGGCAGTCCAAGGTTTCTGCTGATTTCCCTGGCCCTCTCATTTAGCAGCACAGGTGTGTCTTCAGGATTCCTTTTAAGCTCATACTCCATAGTTTATTTTAATATGGAAACAACAAAAACAAACCCACAGTTTTCAGCGCCGTCTACCAGATAAGACTATTAATTATTCTTCTTGATCGAGTTTTTGAGTGAACAAGGAACAGAGGGGTGCTTTCATTTGATCTCCAAGGGGGAAAAAAACCCGAAACAACAATGCTTGAATAGGAAAATATCTATTACAGAATGTGCAGTAACCGTGGAAAACGTGAATGCAGGAGCAGCTTTACGAGGGGATGACTCAGACATTGGTCATCCCCAGAAGAGTGGTCAAAACAGTCAGGAATACAGTGACGGGAAAGCACCTGCATTGCAGAGCTGAGGTGACTCAGTGGAAAAGTTTCGTCTCCAGCCTCTGAGATTTCTCTCCTGTTGTGCAAGCCCCATCCCCAGGAGCAGCCCCCAACCCATCCAGTCCTTCCTTCCCTGGCAGCTGCAGACCTGGGAGTCTGAGACTCACACTTAGGTAATTTCCCTCCCCTTCCCAGAGGTGAAATCTGGAGGAGAGGGAGCGTCTCCTTCAGTGGAGCATCCCCTTCAGTGCAGTATTCATTGGCTGCGAAACAATTTAAAAATTCAGATTACTTTCACCAAACGCTACGTGCGAGCACGGTTAGGGTGATACTGACTGTAGGGACAGCTGACTCTGCCCTGGGAGAGGTAGGTGGCAAGGTTAGGTAAAAAATGAAAGGATAAAGACAGTTATAATTTGCAAAAAGAGTGAGTATTGTCTTTGCTCAAGTTCCTCTGCTTCCCTGCCCTCTTCTTTAAAATGTGTCAGTTTAAAAAAAAGGCCTGATTCCAGTTCAAAGACTATTCCTAAACTTCTTTTAACCTACAGCAATTTGCTCCCCAAACCATGAAACACCCCATCCTTGCACTCACCTGACACCCTACCCCTCGATCCCAGCTAGGACAGGCTGGTGCCCAGGCCCCCCAGGCACACCTGGCTGCCCAGGCACCTTGGAGGTGTCTTCCATCCCCCAGATCTACACCACCCCCCTTTTCTCCTAAGCTCTCCAGCACTTTCTTAGTCAACAGAGGGACTCCATATGGTCTTTCTATAGTCTCTTCCTCCTTCATGTGTCTCCTCTTTCAGTGTGATCTCCAGAGAGGAGTAGACTTAGATAACTTCCAAGTATTGTAGAAATGCTCTCTGAGGTTTTTCCTGAAAACACAGTATTGGGTTGAGAAAGAATTGTGTGCCAAAGCATCAGAGCTGGCATTTCTCAGGCTGGCTGCACAGCTCCATTTGGAATAAAACCCATTTATTTTGTATTAGGCAAACAGGAAACTGATACAAGCAACACGACTGCTGAATACCTGTCATTTCTTGTATGTGCGCTGGCTGCGTTTCAAGGCAACACTGTGCAGGCATAAATACACTGTTGTAACTAAGAGTTTCATCACCAGGATCCGACTCTGGCACTGTACCACTGTACCAAATCCTCCATCATCCTCCCTCACATAAAAAGGACTTTGAAACATCAGGGTCCTCAAGGCAGGCAGCAAACTCGCTGCTCCAGTGACCCCACGAGGACCTTCATCCCCTGTAATGAGCCCCTCATCCTCCTCCAAGCTCAATGTCTTGCCCTTGTACAAGATATCCAAGTCTCTACACAGCTCTCAGCCATCATCCTCTGCCCCAGTCCCTGTGAGCTGCGTGGACGATCATGTAAACAAGCCTAATGCAGCAGAAGTGTCTTGCAAAGCTGGCATAAGGCACAGTTAGCATAAAACCTGTGAAGGGAGATTGAAAGCACAGCCAGGGTGGAAGAATCTCACATGTTGATTAGAGCAGGAGCTTTCTGATGTGACTGCTTGCCCTGCTGACCTGTGCAATTAATTGTCTCATTATAAGCAACCCCGCCAGGAGCCACATATCATCTGTGGGAATGTTTTCCCCAGATATGCAGCCTACAGAGAAATAAAATCTATTTTTCCTGTTGCTTTGGCATCTCATTTTACTCTTGTGTAACACGTACAGCTGTGTGTCTCCAGCTGGTCATAGAAGGATAACAACTGAATTGGCGAACACGGCAGGTTTAAATTTGACAATGTTAAAAAAAAGTAATAAAAGAAAGATTTTATATAGGCTTGGTTCAATGTAAGATTGGCTCCTCCTGAGGAGGATGGTTGGATGCCGCCGCTGTTCACGGGGAGCGTGGCAATGCTCATGTTTACAAAAGGCATACGATCCCAGCCTACCTGGATGAGACGTGCCCTCTGTGCCAGGCATGACATGCAAAGTAAAGGGAAGGCTCAGGCCACCCAGAGGACAATTTTCTCAATGTTCAGGGCTGAAGCAAGTAACTAAAGAAGAAAGTAAATCACTGGTGTCAGCCCAGCCCTAGGGGGAAATACATCATTTTGATCTGACCAAAGAAGAATTAAAAAATATGGGCAAAATCTAAGTATTAGTATTACAGAATATGTTGTTTTTCATTAAAAAAAAAAAAAAAGATATATATATCAGTGGAAAATTCCAACAGGTTTACCAGTGTGGCTTATATCTGATGGAGGCAAATTGAGCAAGCAATGTGCAAGCTGACCACGAAGTGCGCAGAGGTGTCAGTGCCAAGCCCGACAGCAGGATTTTCTTCCAAAAGAGGTAAATTTGAGGCAAAGCGCTTAGTATCTAACTCTGAGCTGAGCACAGACCAAGCAGTTGCATGTAGAGGACTTGCATCATCATGTAGTCATTTATAACTGTAAACTCATTTTTATCTTGCAGCAGCATTGGGGAGATCTGTACACCATAAACGGAGTCATTATGTCTCAGTAATACATTCTCTTTCATTTTCTACTGGGTGATTCATGCAGCTTTTAACCAAACCAAAGAACCTTTCTGTATTTAAGCAAGCTCAAATAAAAGCAGTGAAGACCTCTTAAGTGCTTAAGAATTTCTATGAAGGTCATGTCCCACGTTCAAGTCCAGCAGACTGGATGCTAACAGAGCTTGAACAGACATAACAGGGAAATAGGCATGAGGCCAGTCAAGGCTGAGTGGAGGCCAAAAGACTTGATTCTAGGAAAACTGGGAGGAGTGACTGACAGTAACTTCTGTTCTCAATCGCTAAGCCGTCAGTTACTTCACAATAAGCCTTCCTTGCTTCTCCTCTCTTTTTCCCTTCATCTCTTTTGAACCCCATCATTGGCCCAAGAGAGTTTCATTAAAGCTATGCTCCTCCTAAAGCTTTGTTCATCATAGAATCGTAGAATCATAGAACAATTCAGGCTGGAAAAGACCCTTGGGATCATTGAGTCCGACCATTAACCCTACACTACAAGCTCACCCCTAAACCATATCCCCCAACATCACATCTAAGTGACACTTAAACACATCCAGGGATGGCGACATCATCCCTTGATGAAAATCATACTCTGGTGAAATATGTTAATCGACAAATCCTTTCCCTTTGCTTACAATTTCTGCTCAGGCTGGCGACTGAGCCACAGGCAGGACTTGCCAGAGGAGACCTGGCTGCAGCAGAAGGTGTTTTTGCACCACTGTCTCTTGCTGCTTCAGCCTCCTCTGAAGAAGGGCATTTCCAACCCTCTCCATGACCGTTACATCGTAAAAGAATATATAATGAAGAACTAGTTCCAACAAAGCTCTTAAACACATGCTGGCTTTAAGCATGTGGTTAGTAGTCTTGTGATTAAGAGATCAGAGATGCTGCGCTGGTGAAGTCCTCTTCAGGGAAGCGTTTCTCCACGGTGATCCATGGGAACTCTGCTTTTCAACCCATTAAAGCCGTGTGGCCACAGATGTGCTCAAAGCTGTTTTGCTCTAATTATTAATTGCCAAACAGGGCAGTGGGCCTACTTACAAGGCTTAACGTTAAGCACATGCTGAATGATTTATTGCATAATTGTGGCTTGGATGGTGGCCACGGGAAGAATTTTCTTTGAAACAGGAGGAAAAGTTGATTGCTTGGTGATGGGGCTGAGGATCAGCCCTTGAATGTCCCTGCAGCCTTCCAAGAAACACACACACACCCCCAGCTGCTAGATGACTGAACTTGCATGGCCGACGGTGTTCAGACCAGAAACTGCACCTCCAAAATGAGAATTTCCCCTTCCACCCAGGAGATGGCACTAAGGCACTCACACAAAAAGCATCACTTCAGCCTTACCAGAACCCTATTCTCCCTGAAGTTGCATGTTGGGGAGAAAACCTGGGGAGAAATCTCTGGGTTGTGCATCTTGTGATGGGACCAACTGAGTGTCCTAAGAGGAAATATGTTTCTCACGGCTCTGTGGATGCTATTGCTTGGATTTGAAGTGGATTGTCCTTCTCGTGGCTCCAGTGAGTTTCTCACCAGAGAACTGGTGGATCAGAGCAGCCTCCATCCAGAGATGTTCTTCTGTTTTGGACATAGAGCAGCAGCTGCTCCCCTCTGTCATCTGGGTATATTTGCATGCAGCCTCAATATCCTTCATTACAACACAGCTGTGAGAGGTTGCAGAAGCCACCCTGTGCTCACCAGTGCCCACCCTTTTGTGTGTGACATCTGCCTTGGGGCCATCACCATTTCCACAGTAGAGAGTTGGGGGGTGGAAAAAAGCAGGAACAGCAATCACTGCCAGGGGCAGTGAGGGCTGGAGAAAGAAAAGTCTGAAAGAAAACAAATCTCATTCTGGGAAGAGAAATGGCAGGAGATGGGGATGCAACAGTTTGATCTCCAAAACTGGAAAGTGTTGAAATAAGCATACTGCCAGAACATCCAGGAAGGACATTTATCTTCAATATCAGCAGCTTCCTTCCTTCTCCCTGGCACGCAGTGAAGGACCACGTTAGCAAATCCAACATCCGTCTGCCTGATTAAATATCCTCATTAGTGTGCCTGACAGAGTGTATCACAACCATATATTCTGATTCAGGCATTTGTTTCCACCGTGCTTGCCCATTTTGATTAGCATTTAGCAATGTACTTTTTCCTAGGGAAGATGACTTGAAATTACCTTGTGTATGTGCCCTGAGTGTTCATGTAGACACAGCCCCTGTCAGTGTAACAAACCATTGCAGTGCAGCATTGTCGAAATCAACTGGAGGAGCCCATCTCGAGCATGGGGGGGCAGGATAATGATGTTTTTTCAAAAGAGAAAACCATCAGTGAGGCCATGGGATTAATTTTAAGTGGTGCAAAAGTACAAGTCGCATTAAGAGCATCTCTATTTCCCAAACTCTCTGTCTCCTCAGGAGCCTCTGTTGTAAGCAAGTATTATTTTTCCCTTCCTTTAAGTTAAAGGCAGTTTCATCAGTTTTGCCCTCTAAATTCCACAACCATTAGTTCACTATACTTAGCTACAGTGGAAATACCCTGCGCCATCCAAACATTGGACCCTTGTATCTCCCTGTATCATTTGCTTGGAGCTCGGCTTTGCCAGGGGTTATTTTGCTAAATTCCCATGTGCTCCTCTTCCTCCAGGGAAATACAGCCACGAATTTGATTTTCCTAAAGTCCTGCAGCACATTAATGGTAAAATTTGCCACGGATAAGCAGTGATGGGCTGAAACACCTGCTGAGTTCAATGAAGCAGAAGAAGTGATTCTTTTTGATGATGTACTCCTTGGGGCAGGGACGAATATGCTGCTGTTTTTAGATAGTGCCTGTCACCATCAGGATATTACTCTATTATTTTTTTTTTGTCATTATTACCATATTTTGATATTTTGGCTGTATGTGTTAAAAATCCCAGCTCACTGCATACCACAAGGATGCCTCACTAACAGCAACACCTTTTAGGTTCTAGGGAGAGAGTTCTCCACACCATCTACTCCAAGCTAATTTTTGGCATCAATTCAGAACACCCGAGGTCAGATCACTAGAGCCACAGGGCTCAGCAGAAAGGCTGTGACGGGCACGATCCTACCCGGGACATCAAACCCTTCTCCAGGTCCCAGCTCGGTGGCTCCTCATTGCCACCTGCAGGCTGGCAGCAGCCTTGCTCCTTCCAGAAATCCCAGATGAGTCCCAGACAGACGAGGCATTACCCAGTGAGAGTTCAAATTGGTGGCCAAACCCTGGTAAAAGGGTTTTAAATAACAAGGAGGGGAAGCGGCTCTTCAAGGCTGCTACTCAGCTGCCCGAATAATAAAGGTATTTCCCTCCATGCGAGTGCACAAGGCTATAGAGAGTAAATTAACACAAGCAGTGCTGTTTAACACACACTATTTCTTGATGAGCGACAGAATTTATTAGCAAGTTTTCTTTAAAGTACATAAATTGAAACTGCCTCAGTGATTTTAGCTCTGTAGCCTGCACTATGTGCCCTCCACCCACCCAAAAAAAAAACCCCTTTTATCTGACAATGATAAAAGCTCAGGTTCTCGGGAGTTTTTAATGATAATATGTTTTTAACAAGGTCTCTGCCAAACATTTCACATTTGATAGACATCATGATGGGTTTGGAAGAGAGGAGGTTTCCCGGCTTTCAGGTTCTCTGATGAACAATATCACACAGACAGCTTGGAGGGCCAAGGAGCTAGAATCACAGAACAGCATAGGTAACACATCCTAAAGTAAATCAGAAAATCATGGATTAATGTAGGTGTCCTGGCCCTGCAAGGGCAGATTAGACGAGATTGTTCAGACCTTGTCTTGTCACCATGTGAACATCTCCCTCTCTGGTCTCCAGAAAGTGTTTGACCACCTTTGTGGTGAAAAATGTTCTCTTAATGTCTGGTTGGAAAATAATTTTCTAGGAGCCCGGAAATTCATAGAATGGTTTGGATTGGAAGGGATCTTTGAAGATCATCTAGGCCAACTCTTCTGCAACGAGCTGCTACTCAGACAAATATTCCAGCAATAAAGCTCTTAGCATTTTACCTCAGGTCTCATGATGGTTTGTAGCAGGTTTCAAATAGTTTATACTTTTTCCCACTGCCTCAGTCCCTGAAATCCCACCATTACTCCCAGCTTTCAGTGTAAAAATGGTTAAACATGGTACTTACCATGGCCACTTGTAGCACTGCCACTCACTGGGCTGTATCGGTCACAATCCCTTTCCCAGAGGACAGCCCAGAGCCCAGCCCCACAGCAGGGATTTGAGATAACCCATTCAGCCTCCGCAAGAAAATGCTGTAGCTGTCGCTGTATTCAGATACCCAGCGGTTCCTGCAGGGAACATAGAAAAGAGGACGAGAAGAAGACTTCCATCCTTTGCTTTATGCACCAGGACATGGGACCTGCCTTCCCTTCCACAGTGGTTGGCCCCCCAGCTGGGAAACTGTGTAAAGCAAATGAAAGCACATGCTGATGGCACGGGGGAGAGGGACAGCAACCTGTCTCCATCAGATTAGGGGACGTTCTGCTGGAAAGCAGTGCCATGGAGAAAGACCTTGGAGTCCTAGCGGGCAGTGAGTTGTCCCTGGGACAGCAACGTGCCCTTGTGGCCAAGAGGGCCAGTGGGATCCTGGGGTGCATTAAGAAAAGTGTGTCCAGCAGGGTTAGGGAGGTTCTTCTCCCCTTCTACTGTGCCCAGGTGAGACCACACCTGGAATACTGCATCCAGTTTTGGGCTCCCCAGTTCAAGAGAGACAGGGACCTACTGGAGAGAGTCCAAGGGAGAGCTACAAGGGTGATCAAGGGACTTGAACATCTCTCCTGTGAAGAGAGACTGAGAGAACTGGGGCTGTTTAGTCTTGAAGGAGACAGCTGAGACCTTATTGACATAAATAAATATCTGATGGGTGGTTGTCAAGAGGAAGGGGACAATCTCTTCTCAGTGGTGTCCAGCAATAGAACAATTAATGGGTGTAAGGTATAACATAGGAAGTTCTACCTCAACATGAGGATAAACTTTTTTACTGTGATCGTGATGGAGCCCTGGCACAGGCTGCCCAGAGAGGGTGTGGAGTCTCCTTCTCTGGAGACTTTCAAAACCCACCTGGACACATTCCCGTGTGGCTGCCCTGGGGAATCCTGCTCTGGCAGGGGGCTTGGACTGGATGATCTTCTGAGGTCCCTTTCAACCCCCAACATTCTATGATTCTATGATTCTATCATTCTATGATTCTATGATTCTATGCTCCCACCTAGTGCAACCGTTACACAGGCTCAGTTTCCAGCCCACACATTGCACCAGGATGGTAGATCAAAATCAAGACTTCAACACAGAGCTGAAATATATGTGTATGTTAGGGGGGAGGTGGTGGTGGGGGGGATGAGGCAGCAGGGAGGAATTGCCTTTCTGGTGAGAAATGAGAGCTCAGGAGCAGTTTGTGCCTGTTGGTTCATAGTGTGCGGATGAGTCACGTTGCAAACAGCTCCTGCCCTGTCTGATTTGAGAGAGCCCTTTCCCAGGAGAAGCCCGCATGTGGAAATGTTGAGACATGACTCCTGCCCCCAGCCCCACAGGGACCTTGGCATCTTCTTTCCATGGTGATGAGGGTGTCTCAGGAGAAGCCCCCTGCTCCTCTCAACCCCACTGCAAAACTTTTCAAGAAAAGGATAAACAGGCTTTGAGAAAGGATTTGGCCCTGAGGGAATTCATTCGAGCTCATTGCATAACATGGACAAGAAGAAATACGCTTGAGAAACACTTCCCAATCCCAACCAGCTCCAAAACCTCCCTGCCTTACTCTTATCCTGTCCCCATTCCCACCAGCTGCCCACTCTCAGCCCACTTCTCCCTTACTTGAAGAGCTCATCTTCGGGGAAAATGTGAGAAGGGCTTTCTGTTCTACAGTGTCCACCACGGGCTCCCGGCCACTGCTGGAAGTCTGTGTTGTAGGTACTTATCCAGTCACGGTCAAAGCATTCTAGTGAAAGAGAGTCCAAGTAACTAAAAGATTTTTTCGAGGTCTCTATCTCCTGTATCCCATGGTCTGAGTGTTTCCCCTTCCCCTGAGCTCCACTGGCTGTGCATGCCTTCAGCATTCCCGTTGGAGCTACCATGATCAAAGAATTAACCAAGGGAAATGCAAGAAGCACTTCCCTGGTCCAAATAAAGCCTTTTAGACAAGGTTATTCACCCCTGTTTTTCTATAGCCTTTTATGTATGATGGAAGTCATGCAAGGCAGATCTGGAAACGATTATCTTGTGCTCCTTCCTTCTGGACGTTGACTTGCCAGCTAGTGTGTATTTTCCCCTACTACCTGAATTTTTCTCTTTCATACCAGAGTAATCCACCTCTGCTTTATTTAATCAAGGACTAAGCCAGGGAAGAGATTCAGAGTCAAATTAACCCCCAAGTGAGGACCATCTCATCTGCTGTTCTCCCAGAAAAACCATAGGAGCTGGTTTGCAGGGGTGTCATCTATCCTGCTCCCCAGAGATGCCTCATCTGTACGTTAACACCCTGCGTGTGTGTCCTTCTGACTGAGCAGATCTGCCTGTGGAGGGATGTGCTGCCATCTCTTGCAACAAAGGACATGTAAAGAAGAGCCACCAATTGTAGATATTTCAGATTTTCTCTGTATTTTAAAAATTACACGTTCCTGTAACAAGTCATTAGTAAGGTATTTTTGTTGTTCTCACTGAGGCTGAGGTTACAGGTATTTCACACATTATCTACAACCCTCCAACCTCTTCTATATGATAATTGTTTTTCTCTGCCCTGTTTCTTCCCACTGATGGGCAGATGGTTACGGGGACTCTGTGAACCTTTCCTGCGTCATTCAACTTCCTCAGTCTCTTCTTGCATTAAATTAAAAAACCCAAAGCTGGTCTGAAGGCCACAAGTCACCCACGTGGAGCAGCTGCCACAACTTCTATACACTGACCTTCCTTCAAAACAGACGAGCCCAGGAACTTCCTCTTGTTTTGCTGAACATCGTGCTGCATTGCCCGGCACGTCTCCATGGTGAATTGCTTGTAGGTGGCCCAGCACGGGACCAGCTTCTGCCTGTGCAGCAACATCCCTGAGAGATGGGAGAAGAAAGTGCATTAGTTGGGAAGCACCACCAATTACTCACACAAATCCTACCCTTGGGTGGGACCAGGCAAACAACAACGACAAGTTGGAGCCTCAGCTGGCATAAATCAGGGGAAACCCACTCACTTCAGCAGAGCTTTGCTGATGCGCATCAATTTTGCATTGATTTAGTCCATGGAGCCTTCAGGGGAAGGATTTATGGTGATGCTAAGCAAGTGGAAGGAGCCGTGCTGTCTCTGTTTTGCCCTGGAGTGCTAAAAGGAGCTGCGACCCTCTGCAGGAGGTTCAAGTACGAAAGGAGAAGACTTCGTGGGATATGCTGCACTGTCAGGCTATAAAGGAGCAGAGCGGGGAGGGAAAAGCCCACAGTGGTCTTGTCATCAGCACAAGGCAGCTTCAGATGGGCTTGGCAAGGAGATGCTTGAAGCCCTTGGATGTTAAGTGGAGCCCAAATGGACTGTCCAAATGGACATCTATTCAAATGGAGACATGTCCCTCTGAGCTGCTTGTCCAGATACTCCTTCTAGTGAGCGGAGAGAGAGAAAACCTGCCAGGGCTTACTTCACCTCATCCTCAAGGTGGCATTTAAGCTACAGGAGATGGCTGTGTCTTCTCTCTCCACTGATCATGAAAGGATCCTGACAGAGATACCCCGTACTGGGAGAACTAAGCTCAGGGAGCAGAGAGAACATCCCTGCTCATTCCCTCCTGTTTGACCTGGGGCAATTTGCTGAGCAATGTTGCTCTCTTTCCTTTCAAGCAGGAGTTCAGTGAAAGCTCTCTGCTGCTTTGGGAATGCTGAGTCTGGCTGGGTGATGTTTGGTGACTACCAGTTTTGTTCTGCTGACTTCCATCAGCATTTTAATCCACGCAAGCAAGCTGTTAAACGATGTGGCTGAGGGCTGGTGCATTTGCAGCCAGACTGGCTTCCCCACCAGAAGAGCACTAAGGGCTGCTGGTTTGAACCACTCAGGTCCCCTGTGCTCAGTCACAGAGCTCTTTTGCCTCCCTGTGCTTCTGTTCATGACCTGCAACACGGGGTTAACCGCACCTCCCTCTACCCAAAAAGGAGCTGTGAAGATAAAACCCTCAGAGGCTTTGCAGTGCTAGCAGGGGCTCTTCATGTCCCAAGTGTTGCTCTGAAGATGCTTCTAAGACTCCAGCTCGCTAAGTCTGTGCTTTGAGCTAGCCTAGGAGCTGCATATTCGTGGTGACAGGGCACTGCTCCCATGCTGCTAATCCCTGTCCTGCACTGATGCTTCGTCGGGATGCTGCCACCCGTGTGTGTCCGGCCAGCATGGACCACGGGCAGGGGGGGCTCAGCTGGCCAAAGCCCAGGCAGACAGCCCCTTGGGCAGCTGGGCACAGCCAGTCAGCTCGTTCGTGAGTTCTTGGCGCCGGCGTGGGGGGTTACCTGCTGTTCCAGCAGTCTGAGCAGCAGCTGGAAGACGCTGGCAGTAAGACAGCTCGTTCTCCAGCTCAGCGAGAGCCCACAGCCTCTCCAATTTCTCTGCCTGGGTTGCTGCCAGTTCAGTGGCAGAGTAGTACTTTGGTGGGTAGTTTTCTGCAATGGGGAGGACCGAAGTAAAGCGCTTCCTCTGCTGCAAGGCTTCAGGGTAGAAGGTGTCACCATCTGGCTTCCTCCCTTCTGCATCATCATGACTGCTGGCTTTGACGCTCGGCACTGGGATGATTTCTCTCCCCTCCCCAACAACGCAGTCACTGTAGGACATCACCTGCTTCTCCTGGGGTACAGTAAACTCCTTGGCTTTTAGCTGGGAGTCTGCAATCTGCAGCTTCTGCGGGGAAAAAAAAAAAAATCCCATGTGAATGGAGAAGCAGTGAGTGGGAAGGACAGTTGCTCAAGCATCATTGAGCAATGCGACAGCAAAGCCCAGAGCAAAGTTTGGGCTTTGGTGGGGTCAGTGTCTCTGGGGGTACAACAGCCACAAAGCAGCTCCATAAGTGTTGTTAAAAATACAGGGACCATCATGGATTCATCTCTCTGCCCATCTTATGGCTTGGGATTCTGCTGGGTCCTGGGTGGACAATAGGAGGGAGGAAGCAAGCCTTGGCCCAAGCAACAGTTTGACAGTGGAAGGGGGAAGGGCCCCAGGATTCATGCCAGGGAAAGGCTAACGGGGCTGCTGACATGACTGCTCTGGGGTGTCTTCTGGCTCCCACCTCTTCAGCTGCAAATTACAGCTCCATCACGAGTCAGCTGTTCATTTCTAGCAGCTCAGAAAGAGACTGTCCTGCTGTGAGCTCTGCCAGGCAGCAAGGACCATCCTCACAGGGTTTGTTCATTGTTTAGATCTCCAGGGACAGCTGTCCCTCAACCTTCAAGATTCTCAGGGCTCTCCTCAAGATGGTTTGTCCTTCACCATGATAACAATAGGGCAGGTGGAGAAGGCAGAACTATAGGAACTACCTATATCTGGGGGCTTCCCCCAGTGAGGATGGCCAGAGTTCCTCTTGAAGCACCTCCAGAGGGATAGGAGCCTCCTGGAGCCCACAATGAGGATAGCTTGCCCGTGCCTTCTGCCTTAAGCCAAGGAGCTCCCCATCCTCCTCTTGGAAGGAGACTACCATATGAAACTTCACTGATAAAAACATCACAGTGTTTTTATCCTCTTAAAAAAAATTCACAAATTTTAGCAGGACTAAGAGGGAAACCTGAGCCTCCCGTGTACCTTGGCATCACGCTACCCAGTGGGACAGCTTTCCTCTGCAGGAGTTAATAAAAAATCCAAGTGAGCTGCAACCCAAGGAAAGCAGGCGTATGTCAGGTGGTCCCTCCCTTCTTCTCTCCCAAACTACGTCATAGGAAGTGTGCCAAAAATAAAATTCCAATAATTATTTTAAAAAAAAATAAAGAGAAGCAGAAAAGAAAAAGGCATTGAGATGCACAGCTTGGAAACTGCACTCCAGCAGGCAGGGGTTAAACCCTGTCCTCCCAGCCAGGAGCTCTGCTCCTGGAAGTGGAGCAGCCACCTAAGTCTGGGGCTGCCCGGGAAGCTCTTGCCAGCCCCAGAGAACAGCGGGAGCCCCGAGCAGGAGCGTTAATGAAGGCTCCTGGCAGCGGGAGCGCTCCCCAGGGGCAGGAGGAGGGGAGAGGGTTGGAGAGGGCTCCCCATGCTGCTGCCCAGGCAAGGTGGTCGAAGACAACCCCTCTGCCCTGGTGGGCACATTCAGACAATGATTTCTCTGTTGTTGTCCCCCTTTTTCTCCTCCCCAGCCTGAACTTTTTCTTTTTCCCTTCCCTTCTCTCCTGAGCATACGAGCCCAAAGCACTTTAGCAAGCGAACATGCCCCCCGCCACTTCTCCGCAGTGGCCCAGTGCAAACCGCAGCTGTCCCCACCGGGCTGCCACAAGCAATTAAGCTAGGGCAGGCGGAGCGAGGAAAATCAGATTAAATAGCTCAGGGGGTCGCTCGCACTGCAAGGAGATTAGAAAAAAAAACAACTTCAGCTTCCTCGCAGAAGTCTTCTCAGGCCTGTGTCAGGGCAAGGAGTCATCTCCATCCCAAATGCAATCCCCCTCCTCAAGGCGGTACCGGGATGGGTCTAATCCTGACGTGCTCCCTCAGCCCCATGGGGAGCAAAAGTAGTCCAAAGCTGAGGCACTGGTTCATCAAGCAGTCGTTAGTGCCCTGACTTAATGAGTGTAAGCACTGCCGCCCCAAACAGCTTTACTGGAGGGCACAAGGGGGATTTCCCGCAGAAAGGATGGGGACATAAGCCAAGGGCATTTGGGCATGATGTGACCTGCTGGTGGGTCACAGCGGTGAGGACCAAAGCAGACCCTGCCGGTGCAGACAGCACCTATGCCTGCTGTCCCCTTGGCACTGACCTGGTCCCTGGCTGGGGGGAGCTGACAACATGGGCTAAAGAGCAAAGCAAGGAAAAGCCCACAGTACCTGCATGTCCTCCTCACTGAGTGGCTCCTCACACCACCGGTAGTCTCTCTTGTATGAACTCTTGTACATGCCCAGTGACACAGGCAGCTGAAATGAGAAGAGGCAAACACAAAATGCAGCTAGGACTTGGAGGAAGCCTTCAAAAGTCATGATAAAAACCCCAAATGCTCCCTCATAGCTCAGGAAGAGCATGAGCTGAAGAAAAGGACTTCGGGGTACTGGTGGATGAGAAGCTCAACATGAGCCATCACTGTGCACTTGCAGCCCAGAAAGCCAGTTGTGTCCTGGGCTGCATGAAGAGGTGCCTGGCCAGCAGGTTGAGGGAGGTGATTCTCCCCCTCTACTCCGCTCTTGTGAGACCCCACCTGGAGTGCTGCATCCTGTTCTGGAGCCCACAGCACAAGAAAGATTTGGACATGCTGGAGCGTGTCCAGAAAAGGGCCACGAGGATGCTCAGAGGGCTGGAGCCCCTCTCCTATGAAGACAGACTGAGGGAGTTGGGGTTCAGATTGGACATTAGGAAGAAGTTCTTCCCCACGAAGGTGGTGAGACCCTGGCACAGGTTGCCCAGAGAGGAGGTGGAAGCCCCATCCCTGGAAGTTTTTAAGGCCAGGCTGGATGGGGCTCTGGGCAACCTGATCTAGTGGGGGATGTCCCTGCGCATGGTAGGGGGTTGGAACTAGATGATCTTTAAGGTCCCTTCCAACCCTGACAGTTCTATGATTCTATGATTCTATGATTCTATGATTCTATGAGCTGCTCTTCTGGGCACAGCCTTTGTCCCGTGAGCCACCTGGGGACAGTCCAACAGGGCCAACCCCTTGCTCATTCAAGTCCGGACATGGGTAGCCAGGAAGGTCCTACGCTCTTCTGGCAATGCTTTCTGCGGCTCTTCTTGTCCCAGGTGGTCCCTTGCAACACTTTCCTCTGGCCTTTCTCAAGTCTGTTCTGACTGCTCAAGATGCCCCCGGGCAAAGCACTAATATAAAGCTGCTGAAACACTTTGATCAGCTGCTGAGGTCCAGTGTCACACAGATTAAGTCAGTGTGCGCTTCTGTCTTTTATTTCAGTATCATTTCTCATGTGCTTATCCCATATTTAAAGTTAAGTGCTGGCTAATGGCATTCTGTAAAGTGATCAGAGAAATTACAGAGGAAAACTCTGCCAAAGGATACTAAGCCGGTGACATTTGTCCTAACACCAAAAATGACTGCAGTTCAAATTTCTGGAGACGGGGAGAGGATTTTAGGGAAAAAGCACTGTATATGTGTCTTCTCCCTTGGCATCCACCATGGCCACTGTTGGAGCCAAGAAATTGGGTGAGATGAGCTGGTTTTATGCTAAAGCATTAAATGTGCTGACTCGTCAATGCATGACAGAATGTTGGGGGAGGTGAGCTCTTGTGCAGCAGTTGAAGGTGTTACTGCGATCTCCACTGTGACACAAGCACGTCCACCATGCATGGGTGGCTTGGCTGGCCAAGGCATGGGTCTGCCCTCCCAAGTCCATGTGATAAAAAGGAACTAACAACTGCATCAGCACACAGCAACATAGGGAGAGGTCCTTGTGCTTTGCCAACATGTTTTTTTTCTGACATTTCACACTTTTTCCCCTCCAAGCTTCCCAGACCAGTGGCTGCCTTTGGCCAGGGCTCAGAACCTCGTTGTCACCAGCTCCTGTTATCTTCCCAGCCTGGTAGACCCTGCAAACCTGTTACTCAGACACCAATGAGGATGAGAGTCCTGTGTGTACTTCACCTTCGAGTGCACTGTCTTCCTCATTGTGTCCACCATGGTGAATCAGGAACCTAGAACAGAAAAGTCATTATTTTAACAACCAGCAAACCAGATCCTTTCCTCCACATTACCCCAAGGTTATAAGGGATCTAGAGGCCTGGAGTTGGAAATTGGCACTTAGAGTATGATTGGCTTCTTCCAACTTCAGCAATGCAAAATATACCCATCCAGTCTAGCAACCATCACGTACAGCACTGGACACCTCAGGAGATACAGCCTACTGGGACCCAGAAGTGAAGAGATGGCAGCACCCAACCACCAGTAGCCTCAGATCCAGCCAGAGGATGAACACCAGTGTCCTGTTCTCGGAGAGGGTATGTGTGCAATGGGATCCATCAGCACCTGTGTGGCCACGGTGTTTCCAGGGACAAGGCAAAACTCCATCCCTTTGTGAGACATCCACACTCCAGAACCCTGGAGGCCTTGGTAGTAGGGGTGGCCCTGAAGGTGCAGGGTGAGGGCTTCTTGGAGGAGAAGCCACCCCACAGTCATAGCTGGGGAGCTGCTACCCACTCCTTCAGCTGCAGACGACCATGCTGGGGACATGTAGCCAGGAGATGGACAAAGCCTGTCCTTCATGAGCTTTTGAAGCATCCCCAACTCCTACTAAAGATAAAGATGGGAGGAAAAGATGGGGAAACTGGGGAGGAAAGGAACTACTTTGTGGTTTGTTGAGCGAAAGAAAGCAGCATCCTTACCTCACTGCATGGAAGGATGGAAAATATTGCAGAAGTAAGGCAGGCAGGGATCTCTGCTTGGTCTTGGAGGGTGGCCAGGTACACCAGAACTGTCCCATCCAGATGCTGAAGCTCTCTTCCTCCAATGACCTGCCAAGTAAGATAGCAAGGGATGCTCAGATTTAATCTTCTGTTCCACGAATGGACAGAACACCAGACCAGATCCACAAAGCAGTATTTACTCTTTTAAAAACACACAAGTTTGGATGCACCTCATCGTAGACTCTCACCTAACCTTAGATGTCTGCAATGGAAGTGTCTCTGAGCTGATCCCTCCTGGCTTGCTAGCTCCTTCAGCCCACTTCATGTGACCAATTTAGATACATACTTGGGGATGAAATAAACTGCTTTCTCAGGAAGCCTGGGTTTGGTGCACTGAATCTCATCCAAGCGTCCAATTTCTGTAGCTACACATAAAGCTGGCTACTGGTTCAGAACTACAGTGATGCAAATAGTAGTAAATGCTGGTGATGACATGTGTCAGAAAGACAACATCTTGACTCCACAGAGTCACAGACCCGTGTTCACAAGCACTGTCGAATGAACTGATTTTCTAGAGCTCTTTCTCTCTGCACAGTTAGGCACCCGTGTGCAACTGGAGCCCAAGGATGCTCATGCTCTGGCAAGGGTTGTGTGCTGCTAACAGCTCAGCACTGAAATCAGGCAGAAGGAGAAGCCCTTCATCCCCATTGTATTTTATGCAAATTAACATTAGAATAAAGGATGCAACAAGGAAAGAAATTATTTCCAGAAATGCGAAACTCTCGTGTTCTCCTGTGCTTATATTAAAGGGATTACACTCCATTTCCTTCTTAATACAGCTAATGCTCTATGGGAAGCCCTCAGGCCAGGGATTAAAGCACTTATTCAATTAATTAGGAACAAACTTCTGCCTTAAAGTCAAACACACAAATATCAGTAAGCCCTTGAGAGTGTCTTCCTTTCAGGGCAGGAAAAATGGATCCTATTTCTGAAGTAAATGAAACCAAGTTGCACTCTAGAATTATCAGGAATAATACAAATTAAGAAAATTTACTTCTAAATTACCGTAATTCTGTAAAGCAGACCAGTAAAGGAAGGATAGTCCCATCACCTTGAATTCAGGTTCTGAACCCCATCCCTTACAGTGGGAGCAGAATCAGATCCTACAAGACTAATAAAAATGAGATACAATTTTAGGATGTTAGATTGGTAACTAGCTCCAAGCCGCAGGCACAGCAGTGTTTGGATATATTTGAAGTTAGGGGTGAAATCCTGGCCCTGCCAAACTCAAAACCCAAAATGCTTATTCAGTAGGATCCGAATTTCACCTAAGGTGTCTGATTCATTACCGAGATAGGAGACAATTCCCAAAACCTGGCTCCAAATCTTAATCTTCCTTGAAGATAGCTTGATCTTTCTGTCTTCTCGCAGGCGCAGCTCACATGAAGTTACAAGGCATCTTGCCAGGATAGTTCATGCAGGAGCAGCCCACTATTGCTGTTCAGCTTCTCATTCCTTCTTCCCAAATACCAAATGATGGGGGTGATAATTGCCAGCATAAATCTGATTAGAAGTGGGTAGCAATCAAACTTCCAGCTTTCATCTTTGTCTGCCTCTGAGAGAGCTTACCTGCCTCCTCACTGCTAATTCAGATATGGAGAAAAAGTAACCAGTCACGTGGCAGGGATTTAAAGTGTTTTTATATATACATACTTTTTTTAAACTTCCTTCACAGACGCCTGTGGGCTGCAGTGCCATTATCTATCCTGTGATACCAATTCTCTGCAATGGTCCCAGATTTCTCTTGCGCCCTTTGATACAAGGAAACTCTGCAGAAGGATGTTCCTGCTTGTCAGATACCTCTTCTTCCCCAATTAAATACTTTCTATATGTTTTTCTAAAGCTTCCCTGCCCTAGGAGCGGTTCATTGGAGGGGGCTCACTGCACGCTGCATGGTTGCTGTCTGCACATCTAAGACAGAAGTTAATGCTGAAGACCCACTCTGTGCTATAAACACCTGCAGGAGAAAATTGCTCTTAAATAATTGGTTTACTTTCACAATACTCCAGGGAGGTGGTGGCTGAGATTCCCACGGTCAGAAGCCTAAGCCACGTGCCTGAATGGAAGTGTCCCTGTTTCTCAAAGCAATGATGACCCCAAACATCCAGAGAGGTTTTCAGAGGGTGTTGGTGCTTTTTGCCTCATCATATCATGTTATGTGCATGGATACAAGGAAGCTACAACAGGCCAGCCAGGACCAGATTGCCAGAGCCAGACAATTAAGTATTTTAGTAGCACCTTGGGAGAATTTTCCAATGAGCCCAAATGCATAATAGCTGAATTCAGGTCCTTTAAAATCAGATTGGAAAAATTTAAATTAAAGTCAAGGACCTTAATTATAACGTAAAACAATGAGATTTATGTACCTTATCTGTGCAGCTCGTTCCTGACATCCTGCTGGACACTTCCCAGTGCTTAGAGGTACCTACGTACCCCTGGGAAGTGGATCTCATGGCCTCAGGAAGACTGCACTAGCATATAGGACATGACACAAAGACGAATTTCACCTCAATTTGGCCCTAACTTTCCATGTTTGCTGTCTTTTTCCACTTGTGCAATGGCAACGATTCTATCTAAAGCTTATGCTGCTCTTGTGCAAGGCGCTGCACCGGGTACCGGCACAGTTTATGTGAACCATTTCAGCTATTAATAATTTAATGCAAGAAAACATGCCCAAGAAGGACATACCTCCCTATCAGCCCAGCTCTTGACAAGTGCTCTTTGGGCTAGGAATAAGATTCATTGCTCCCGTGAGGATGCTGAAAGAGAGGAGGGATGGGTAAGCAGGACCCCCATGGCATGAAAGAAGCAGGGTGCAATCTGTGAATCTCCGTTCAGGTTATCACCACGAGGAGCCAAAGTGCAAAGGGGAGACTCTTCTTCAAGGGATGAGTGTTGACAGCCCGTTCTGTCAGCATGAGGTCAGTCATCCATCCAGGTCTAAAAACATGAACTTTTGTGGCAGTGCAGCAGTCCAGCATGAGAAGGTTTCCCATGGAGGTATTTATTTAATGCTTTTTTTTTTTTCAGTTTTCTTGATAGATTGAGAGGGGCATTCATGGCACCTTGTGGTCAGAAATAAGCAGCATCCTTCAGCTTAAATCTGAGACACCTGTAGCTCTCCTTAAGCCACCTAAATCACTTACAGGACTGAACCCTCAAAGTCAAACTCCTTGTCGCACAGACACTCCTCTCTGCAGAAGACAAGGGCAGCTGGTGAACTCAGTGATAACGTCCCAAATCTTTGGGCAGTTCTGCTGTAACCTGTTAAAACAACCTGTTAAAATAACCTGTTTGCTCAGGGTTTCCCCCAAAAAAGCATCCATCAGCAGAGGATGGCTGAAATCTCATCACTGTCTATGTCCTGTCTCATCACTGTCCTGTCTCATCACTGTCTACGTCCTGTGATACAAATCAATGCATATTTTTGCACCTGTGTAAGTCAAATACATATATGTATTGTTGGAGAACCTAAATCTGCTCACTAATGCTGCTGTTTAAACAGCCCTTTAACCACATCACTTTTCTCCTCGTTAGGTTAAGTCGCTAGAGGTGAAAAAGTCCTTCCAAAATGGTTTTCACTCACTCACTCAGGCCAAAGTAAACATGCCTCTGGGACCATTATGTGTATCAGATATCCAAGGCTTTGTTAAGAGCTTGCCTGTTAGGTAAATTCTGCTTGTCTTTCTCCTTGGAAGGAGAAGGTTAAAATTAGAGATAGGCTCACAATAGAGTGTGGCAGAACAGCACCTTGTGTTATTGACAAACAGGAATAACAGATGAAATTCAGAGAAGTGCACGCAAATGACCCAGGTCTTGAGGAGGCTCTTGATCTAATG
Source organism: Trogon surrucura (assembly GCA_020746105.1). Classification (NCBI taxonomy): domain Eukaryota; kingdom Metazoa; phylum Chordata; class Aves; order Trogoniformes; family Trogonidae; genus Trogon; species Trogon surrucura. The sequence goes on along the minus strand of CM036620.1, from coordinate 76,071,360 downwards.
TAAGTCAGGTTACAATACGACATTGGTTTGGACTTATGCCTGCCACTTGCAACCCCATTCATCACAGGTCACACAGCAAAAGAGCCTGGCATTTTCACCAGCAATCAGTGGAGCCACCATAATAGAGCTGAGAGCCCAGAATAACAAGCACAAGGCTTTGCTGGCAATAAGTAGAGGGAAAGCGTGCACCTATAGCACATTACAGAAAATCATAGAATCATAGAATCATAGAATCATAGAATCATAGAATCACAGAATGGTTAAAGTTGGAAGGGACCTTGAAGATCATGCAGTTCCAACCTCCCTGCTGTGGGCAGGGACATCTCTCTCCCACTAGCCCAGGTTGCTCAAAGCCCCGTCCAACCTGGCCTTGAACACTTCCAGGGATGAGGTATCCACAACCTCCTTGGGCAGCCTGTTCCAGTGCTTCACCACTCTCATGGTGAAGAATTTTTTCATGATACCTAATCCAAATCTACCCTCTTGCAGTTTTAGGCCATCGCCCCTTGTCCTATCACTAGAGTGCCTTGTAAAAAGCCCTTCTCCAGCTTTTCTGTAGGCCACTTTCATGTATTGGAAGGCCACTATTAGGTCAAAAACCCTCAAGCCGTATTCCCACGTCTGGAGGAACTCATGGGAGGAGCCAGCTGGATTTTCCTTGAATGTCTCCTCACAAAACAATCACATCTAATTCTAAAAGGTAAGTTTGGCAGGATAACGACCACCTCAGATCAGCGTATCTGGACCTCATCCACAACTGACTGTGGCCTTTCCACGGAGTGCACCAAGGTTTGGACTGGATATGCATCAGGGAGATTTCCCCACTGCAGCCATTAGCTGTTCAGCTGATCTAAACTTGTCAGAGAGAATAAAACAACCACCTGCTTCCAGCGACAGGAAAAGTAAAGTGAGATCAAACACTAGCAGGAGGAGAGAATTTAAGCAATGTGAGAGGTGGTTGCATGTCATTTCAGAAGTCACCTCTTGTCTTTGATCTGTGCTTAGGAAGTGGGCACCTCCTGGATCAGATGGTCATTAGAGAAGCGTGCCACCAAAGTCATCCCACCTTGAAGTCTCAAGTGTTTGCTTTCCCCAGGGATCCTCCTTGTACTTCCGCCATTGTGTAAATCATCTGCCTTGAGATTTCCTTTAGAAAAGCCAATTAATACAGGTTAGGGAGCAGGGACCAGGACTCGTGTCCTCTAATGCCAGGATTGTTCACAGCAGTGAAGCTGAGACTGCTCATTTATAACTGTGTTACACACACACAGGTAGGTCCTCTAAAGATCAGAGGAGAGTTATTATAAAAGCTGTTATGCAAACAAAAAAGCCCTGGCCCTGAAGAGCTTATAGCCTAAACACACAAGACAGATAAAGGACTTTGACTTGAAGGATTTTAAAGTTGAAGCAGCCCTAGACAAAGCAAGCTATAGATCACACAGAAAACCTGTGGCAAAACTGTGGACAAATCCCACTTTGCTGAATCCTCACTTCTGCTCTTAACAGATCCTTGGAGCACTGCTTGGATTTTGCCAACAAAGCATTTGTTTTAGCAGTACTCTTTGGGGAAATAAAATGCTGTGCAGTTTTCATGTGGCAAGTGCATGCAGCTACCCTCTAAAACCAGAGATTTACAGCAGGCGTGCATGCAGATATTTGCCAACCCTGGGCATGCAATAAAATAAACCCTTTGCATTTAGTCTGTTGACACCCTCATTGAGTGTTAACAAGAGGCAAAATCATGAGGAAGCAAGAGCCTGGTCTCAGGTTACCCCATAAATTGGTTAAGGCTGCAGAGAGGATTACAGTCCCAGAGCCATCCTAAGTACTGAGATGTCATTACGGCAAAATCAAAGGTAACCACGGGGCTTGGCAGGTAACTGTCAACAGCTACGGGAAAGAGCCAGCCCGGGAAGGAGCTCTGCATCAGGATGAAATTCAGTCACCTTTATTTTCATTTCAGGTGAGGGGTCAAGCAGAAAAGCTATCCCCAGCGGCCTTTATTTACAGTTTTCAAGGGAGCGGCTGACGAAGCATTTAGAGGAAGAAGGATGAACCCGCTCGTCCCTCACTCACGGAGACCAGCCTGATGACAGACAGAGGATGCTGGAATGGCACAAGAGCTGGGAAGAGGCCTTTTATGAATGAAACGGCAGTGGTCCTAATCAAGTTGTTAACAAAACTCTCAGTGACTTGAATGGGGCCAGAACTTCATGTGTCATATTTGCAGGGAGACCAAGGAAAAGATCTTCCCACCAGGACGCTTGCTTTCTGCAGTGCAGGAGCTCACTCCCAGCAGCGATAACAGTAGCAATACCCCATAAGCAGACTTCAAGGCATTTCTTCAACCTGAGTCTTCTTTTATATTTCTTCACTCCATCTGACCTAGGCAACCAACCCAACTTTCTAAAAAAACATAATATGTTATTTTTTTTCTCCTAGACATGTTGACAATTTGCTATAAAACCCTTGTGATGTTTTTGCATTTCTCTGGGTCTCCTGTTGATGAATGAATACAGAAGCTATGAATGGTTTTGTGTTGTCAAGTCACAGCCATGACAGAAAAAACACCAGGAATTACTCTTTGGCCCTGAGCTCACACCCACGCAGCTCAGCCAGCTCTCCCCATAGCAGACTGGTCCCATGGAAACTGCCCACTGAGCAGTTTATAGCCTCGGAGCCATGCCTGGGTATGGGAGAGTCCTGTTAACTCCAAAACATGCTTGGCCCATGCTAATAATTTAATAGCATGGACTACTGCAGGTCACTGGGCGGGTCCATGACCTAGTCCTGTTAAATGCAGCAGTGGAAATACAGCCAGTGTGTACATACTGGGCACCCAGAATTTTAATATGTTACCATCAAGTAAATCATAGAATCATAGAATCATAGAAGTATAGAATCACAGAATCATAGAATGTTCAGGGTTGGAAGGGACCTCTAGAGATCTAATCCAACCCCCTGCCAGAGCAAGATCACTTAGGGCAAGCCACACAGGAACACATTCACGCAGGTTTTGAAAGTCTCTGGAGAAGTGATAGATTTATTATCTTGCAAGGGAGTTTTAAGACCTCACAGTTTCAAGCTAAGCAGCACGGGGAGGCAGAAGGTGATGGCACCCTGCAAGGACACTGCAAGGTGCAGCTCTGGCTTCTCCATGGACTGTGGGCTGCAGCAAAGCAAGGATCCCAGTACTTCCTGCCGTGCCCGGAAATCCCCAGGCAGGGCAAGAAACAGAAAACAAAGAGTAAAACTTCTGTTTTTCCACTCAGACATGGGAAAGCTTCCTTCAGTCTCCCTCCTCTTTAAAGACTTAAACCCTACCAGCAGCCAGTTTTGCAAGGGTTAACCAGCATGAAATGAATGTGGAGAGACAGTCCGGGACTGTAATCACTTATTATTTTCAGGTAATATGCTTTATCTCTGACTAATCTCATCTGTAGAAACACTCTCTGCAGACAAGAGTCACCGAGGTTATCTCTGATGATGGGGCTCTACGGACTACTGGCTGCGAGGGACCGAGGAGAGGCCAAGGAGAGGACCTCAATTATGGCATGAACTATGCTCTTGTAGCTGAAAGGCCATTGTTTAATCTACTAGAAATCATCTATTTTAGCAGATAAAGGGATTACTTGGGTTTTCTTTTCCCCAAGAACAGCGTGTTATTCCAACTACTAATGGAACATTCGGTATTTAATTAAAGAAAAAGCACGGGGAGAAGCAACACAGGCATCAACATCACTTCTGGGGAAATTCAAATTGATTGTCACCCTTTGATGCTGCTCAATCACCTCTATCTCACTCACCCTTCCTACAACTCAGATTAAATCATCAGGTTCTCTCCATCCTGCACAAATGATTATTTTATTATTTTTTTTAGGGAACCCATCACAAAATTTTTTGCACTATGCAATGTGAATTCATGGCTCTGCAGAAACCTCCTGACTTGTAAAGAGCCAGATTACGAATCAAGAGAAGAGTGTGGAAATCTGAGTTGGCTTCTGCCTCTTCTTCTGCGTGCTTGGTGCTGGTTGCTGCCTGGTAGGGCTCTGTCTGCATGGTCCATTAGAGTGATCTGGTGTCACAGGTCCAGTGTTTGGAAACTCAAAGTGGCTTCATTGCTCAAGGATGAACTTGAAACTGCTGCATGCATAAATCTTCTGTTTGCCCCTTTCCCCTCTCAGTTCCCTTGTCTTTGCCATCCCCATTTTCAGAGAGGTTTTTGCCCTTCTTTTTTTTTGTCCCACAGACTAATGACCATAAAGGACAGATACAAATTGTTCTTAAGTGCTCCACTGTGTTCATTTTCTTACATCATCCACGCCTCTGATCCACAGACTGCTGACCCAAAGGGTCTGTGAAGGAAGATTAAGAAGCAGCAGCTTGCAGAGGTACGTGCAAATTCAGTATGTAGGGGTCCAGACCTCTGCTGAGATAACTGTAAAAAAATGACAAAAAATATACACATCAAAATTAAACCCCATAATTTTATTTCTCCTATGATCAGGATCTTAATCATCTTGCCTTTACCAGAACAAAGAACAGGGTACCTTGAAAGCGATCAGCCAGCCAGCCAGCAGCCAGAGTTTCCTCTCACAGGTGACTGTCCCCTTTGTACATCCTACTGCTGACTGTGCCCTTCTGACACAGTCTCATAATCTGTAACATCCCATTGCAAGGACTAGCTATCCTTTTTTATTTTGCCTTCCTCATCATCCATGTCTTTGCACACAGAATAAGAACAAGGACCTACTGAGCAGCCTGACTTTTGCTTCCCCGATTTGTGCGTGTCTTTTCATGACAGCTTCAGGTGATTTACGCCCATGTGCGCCAACTGCATCCTCCTTCAGATCTCTCTAGATGGATCTGCTGTTGTCCTGTGTGAAGAAATTTCTGAGATAAATGGGCCTGTCCATCTTGTCCACCTGGCTGCTACCTGCCTGTGTAGTTCTCATCCTTTCTACCTCTCCTCCTGTCTTTGTCTGGCTCACACCAATGTCTGATCTGCATCATTCGTCATGGGACACAGCAACCTGACTTGGCACATCTGATGAAATGGCACCACCACTGAAGGTGTGATCATCCTCAGGCTTTTGATCTCCTCGTTTGACTTTGCCCAAAGTCTTTGGTGACTCTAACTCCATCCTTCACTTTCTACAGGCAGCTGCAGAAGTTACTGTGAATTATCAAGTCACCTTGTCTGCTACCAGGCATTGTGCTGAACCAGTTGTTCAGCTTGCTCTTGACCAGGACTGCTGACCTCACCTCTTCATAATGTTTTTCAGCAGCTTCCTACACATATCATATAGCCCTAGGACGCTCCACACATCTATTGCAACACACCAGGTCAAATGACTTTTTGAAATTGTGCAACTGAAGTTCTTGGTATCTCCGAACTTGCCAGTGACCAGCCTCTTGCGCTGGTTTTGCTATACTGTCCCTCTTGCTTTGTGGAAACTGAATCTGCCTTCTGAATCCTCCAGCAAGGGTCATAGTGAGGAAATTGCTTAAGTATCAGAAAACACATAGAATGTGGAAGGTCACCATTGTGGGAATTCACTTACTAGAATCCACTTTTCCTTATTTAGAGGACCTTTTCTTTCCTGGTAACATACAGTTGCCTGGGTGGGTCAGTGACCCATGCTGCAGCCCCATCGATTCATTTTCAGCCCTTTAGATTTCTTCAGTCTCCTGACCCTGCTTTGCAGCCTGTGCTAGCAAGATTCTTCTTGTCATCCTGCTCCTCAAGTGTTATAATCTCCCAAACACAGAGAACCTCTTCATCTCTTGATCAGTCGTCTGTAAAAACTCAGGTAATGTTTCACCCATCTCTTCAGCCTCTCCTTTTCTGAGAGAAGTGAAGAGCTGTCCTCAACATTAATGTTGTGGAGGACACAATACTTCTTCTTCTGATTATAAAAGACCAGCTTGATTTGGACTTTCACAAGAACTTCTTAAGGCTGCCTTGCTTTTTAAACCAATTCTCCTTGACCGCCTTTTTCTATTTGACTTTTGTCCAGCTCTGGGTGTGCCTGCTTAGGTTATGTTTTTTCACCTGTGTGTTCTGCTTAGCACTGGCCAGGTGGAGAATGTCTTTCAATACTCAGGCTCAGTGGCTACCTGCTTTCTTTCTCACCAAACATCTTAAATAAATGTTGCTAAGATAGACTACGAGGTCATGACTGCAGAAGACCTCTGCTCCACAGGATACCCAGTGCTTATTCTTCCTCTACTTGCTAATTTTGGTCTTCTTAAATGCTAATCAGAGCTTCTCAGCTCTGCTGCCTGTTGGTTTACACTTGCACCTTTTTTTTTTTTGCGTGCGTAGAGTTTGTAGAGTTCCATGAAAGCTTGCAGGCACTTGCCATTTTTGCTCCTGGTTAGTATTGTCTTTGCCAATCTTTGGCATGTGCCAATCAGTCATGAACATCAGTCAGTGGGTGCATGAATGGTTCATTCCCAAAGTACGGCTTAGGCATGCCATGACTGGTAGCAAAATCGCTTGAAATTCTTCAAAGAAATCAAATAAATTCTTCCTCAGTATCTGTCACAGGAGCCCACACATCTCTAAACACTACAGAACCTGTCCCACAGACCTAAACTGAAGGGCTGCTTTCTGAAAAGCGACAAACCTTGAGCTGACCAGGGTTTTCTTTTTATTACTGTGATTCCTGCTGATGCCTCTCTTGTGTTTTGGATCACTGCCTTTAAACAAGGTTTTCCCACATGGCATCTCTACCTTGTCCACCTGATTCACAAAAGGCATAAGGTACTAGGCTGGTACATCTCTAACTTACTTGTTAGCAGGGAGATTTTACCCAAAGTGATCTCAGATTCATGTTTCTGCTGGCCAATGCCTCCATTAGCACCAATCCTCTTGCTGGACCTCTTCTCCTCATCACACTGACCTAGTTACAGGAATCAACATCTACATGGCCAGAAAGACTGAACAGAGCCCAAAACATTTCTGCCAGTATCCTTCATGGCAGATACAGCCCTATGGGTCTCAGCACATGTTGTTCTGCATCTTTTGAAGACCGGTGAGTTGGCTTAGGTGATAACAAGGTGCTCAGCCCTTCTCACAAGAGTCATGGTTTCAAGAGAAAACATTTCTTATTTAGGCATCATAGAAATACCTAGATTACCAAAATCACCTCCCTGGCTAAGCAATAAAACCTAGACAGAAGTGTCACTGAACTTGTCTGTACTGGGTGAAATTAAAGACAGCACAAAGACAGCAAACCAGCGGAGGAAAACTGAGTCTGGAGCTGGGGTATAGTACAATGTTCAAGGAAGGACTGCTGGTGGGAGAACGTGAACATGGGAGATCACTGTGGACAGCCCAGATACATGCAGAAGCATCTAATCTAAGGTTTCTCTTGGTAGCTGTCTTCTTTTAAGTATGTACTAGGAAAAAAAAAAAGTCCCATCTTCAATTTAAAATTGGTGGGGAATCCACAGTAAGTCCGGCTAAGTTGTTCTAATAATTATGCACAATAGTAAAAACTGATGATTTGTACTTAATTTAGTTGCACACAAGGGTATTTCAGAGCTGTTTGAGGTTCCCTAGGATATCTGAGACGTCTGCAGTGCCTGACAGATTTGGAGCAGTACGAGTGGGAGACCACTGGAGACTGCAAGGCACCTCAAACAGCCCCAGATATCCCTGTGTGAGCAGCTGAATTGAGCCCCTTCTATCTGTCCTGCTTCAGTTCTGGCCATCGATTGCTGTTTTAAGTTTGTCCTTTATCCTTGTGCTTCTGCTCTTGCAAATATTTTTATAGACTGCAAAAAAAGCCACCCATAATATTCCCTTCCCTTAAATAATCAAGAGTTCCTTGAGAAGCTCCAAGGTGTAGCTGCACGTTGTGTGCCATAGCATCTTCTCAGGAACATAGTTCCTACCAGTTTTATTTGATGTCCCATAGCTCTTGTATTTGGACAATAGGCAACTTCATCCCTGTTACTTTACTGTACTACTCAAGATTTTATAGGTGCTATCATAATTTTATACAGTATCAATATGAAATTATTGTGATTCCTCATTCCTATGCCTCATTTAACCCAGGATCACAAGGAACTGCTGATTATTCACAAGAACCACAACAACTTCAAAAATTTATTAATTTCTGAGACAGATTCCATTACCTCATCAATCTCATATTTTTCTCCCAAATGTGTCCTTTTGTTTCTCCGTATCAAAATACACCCTGCCCACTTGCTCCCAGTTCCCATGCAGAGATCGAGGTACCTCTGTGTCAGTGAACTGTCCTCTTCATTATTTAACACTCTATAGGTTCAATTTTATTCTCCTACACATTTGGAAGACAATGATTCTTTCTTTTGCCCAAAAACAAATGACAGAAATGATGAATAATGAATCAGCTTCCACAGGATTTCCCTGCAAAGAGACTCAAGGATTTATTTTTCGGTGACATCCTGAGATCTCTGTTTATCCAGTTAGATCCACTTAATTTGCACCACGTTGATTTTATATCGTTTTTTAAAAATCCACCTCCAAGATGGTATTAACCAAATACTTTCAGAAATCAGTTACATCAAGAGCTGCTCACACTTACCGGAGAACAACAGCAAATTGATTTGACAAGGCTTATTTTCTACATACACACACTCATTTGCATCAATATGCTTGCTTTCCTTTAAGAATTCATTACTCGAGTGACGTGCCCACTATTTCTTGCCTTTTAAATAATGAGCTAATATCAGCTTTCTTAGTTCCCTAAAATCTTCCTAGTGTCCCAAAATTAAAAGTCAGCATGAATGGCCCATACAATACGTTCCTGGTTCTGAAACCATTGGCTGTGAATTACCAGGACTGGCTGATCATAAAATATTTAATTTATGTGGTTGGTATTGAACATAATCCCTAGTTATTAATGGAGCCCCAAATGCTCTTTCACCGCACCTGATACTAATATACTATCTGATTTTCTCCCCCAGACAAACATGGAAAAGAAACATTAATTTAACACTCCTTCGTTTCCTTGTGGTGGCGGCAATGGCAGCTACTTGCCTTTATCTACTAATAGTTTCGATAAATTTTACCTTAGCTGACCATAAATTTATCTTTATGTTTTTCTACCTCCATTACTCATTCCAGGGCAGAGGTGGCTGGTACCAAGTTAGTCACACCTCATGGTCAGGTGGACGTTTTTATTGTTGCAAAAGTAAAATGAGGAAGGATTCAATTTGTGGGATTGCAGAGGGGACTTTTAAATACTTTCTATGAATCTTAAGCCCAAGGAGAGGCAAGAGGAATGCAGGGCACTGAAAGGCTCTGCAAACTTGTTTCCAAACACCTGAAGCATGTGCTTAATCCACCTGCAAACAGCTGACATCCTTCCGTCTCCCACCAGGATCCTCTTTCCCCCAAAAACCAAAAGTCAGACTTCATTCCCAGTTTTTGGTAAAATCACTTCTGATATGTAGAGTTGCCGAAGCCTGGTCACATCCCTTTGCCCCCCAAAACTCTGAAATTCCCACTTGCAACCATTTCACTCCCAAGGTGTCGATTTAATCCCACTTTTATTAGGAGCACAGCTCCGGGTAGCTTACAGAGGTTACAAACAATGAAGCTTTTATCAAAACTGTGGCTAATCAGTCACTAACAAGCTCTCATTCAGGAAGGCACTAGGCAGGCTCAGGCTAAAACTAACCTGAGGGGGTAAAAAAAAGGGGGAGAAAAGAAAAAAAAAAGGAAAAGGTTTGGGAAGGTGTTCATCTCAACCTGGATCAGTGCCCCAGTCCACAGCCACAGAAACACTTGTGCGAGCACCGCAGCCAGAAAAAGCAGCCAGGAGTGGACACGGAGGAGAACTGCTTCTTTCAGTGATGGTGCTCACTCAAAACAGCCTAAAGTACTGGAGTAACTACAGCTTGCAGCAAACTGTGATTTATTCCTTGCTTTGTGGCGGAGTCCAGGAGCTCCATCACACTCAGAACCATATAAATGCGCAAGGAAAATATTTGCTATTCGAAAATGTTAACCCTCAGTCTGCAACCTGCAGTGTTTTCAGAGAGATCGTGAATGAGAAACAAAACCAGTGGCCTGAAAATCGTGGAACAAGTACACCTTCTCAGGAAGTGTTGTAGGGTCTGAAAAATCAAGAAATATTTGAAAGCCTCTGTTCTTATAATAAGTTGGTAAAATTTGGTCGCCAGAACTCCAGTCCGACAGATGACTAGACACAAGGAGAGAGAAATATACATTATTCTCCTTGGGTAAGGGCTGAAAATTACTTCAACCCATATACACATGCACAGAACTCCCCATATTCATGGCAGTGAAACATCTGCTGCACATCATCAGACATTCTCTGTCTGTTACCCATTTACAGGACAAACCAGAAAGTGAATAAAAAAAGATACATTATTAGAGCAGATTAACACATGTAAAACACCCAGTCTAGGCAGAAATAGGCTTAGTTGTAGATAAGGGAGTGATACTACAGTTCAAGTTTAATTTGAGCTGTTCTTAATCAATTCCTTGATATTCTTGAGAATGGAGTCACGGCCCTCGACCACTGTGAGAAAAAAGATAACTCTCCTGTCTTGTCCCAGAGGATGAGGAACTCATTCCCAATTTCATTGATGACTCTGGAGAGAGATACGATCTGCACATGAAGGATTTTTTTACATGTGGGCCATCGAGTTGAGGCCTTGCCTCTTGCCAGCCCTAGGGAGAAAGCGAGACTTATATTGCAAACACAGCCAGAACAAACCAAACCTGTGGTTCCTGCTTCACTGCGGCAATTCAGAGCCATTGAAAAGATTGTGGTCTCTCTCCTACTGGTAAAGTCAACAGCAGCCGATATGGGCTATGAGGTCCTGACCCTCCAACACGTTCCCTGCACCGAGACGTCAGCATCCTTGGGAAATGGAGGGAGCCCCAGGTGGGTGCAGGTATCGGTTCCCGCTGTGAGGCTGGGTGCTCAGGTCTGAAGAATTTTCAGCTTTCCGCGTTCGGCTGTACACACCTGAGACTCACAACAGGAAAGTTAAGCCTGTGCCTACATGTTCCGAGAAGCAGGGCCTCAGAGGCAAAGACGGTGTCTTCCTAGCAGAGGTGGGGGAAAGCGCCTGCCACAAGCACGACAAGGACGAGCACAACACCAAAGCAAACGGTGTGGCTAGCAGAAGGCAAGGATGGGGAGGACCTTGCTCTCCTGCAGCACTTTTCCTCAGGAAGTCCTGAAGCACTTTCCAAGGCAGTTGGACGGAGAGGTTTGCATGTAATCACGACTAGCTGGGGACAGAGCCGAGCCCCGACTCCCAAGTGCAATGGGCTCCTCTCACTGCCACCCTCTAATGCCAACCCTAACGAATGTCCCCAAGACTTGGTAATTACGGAGTCATTTCACAGCGCTGCTCAAGCCCAACCCTCAATCTGCTCGCAGTGATGGACTCTTACCTTGAAACCGATTTCAGTTTTGTGTTCCGGCACCTCGCTTGCCAGCTTCCCGGTGTGTTTCCGAGAGGCAAACGTCTCCCAGACCTCTCTGGCATAAAAAAAAAAGCATTTAGAAAGCGGAGAGGCAGAGCGCTGGATCTCTTCGCGCTGGCTCCCCTTGTGCCTTGGCAGAAGGGAACAGCAACAGGTTTGTACTGAGAGCTGACGATGTTTCGAGGCAACGCTGCATGCTTCTTGCAGGATAAATGAGTTAGGAAAATTAAACATTTTTACAGCCGTCACACCATCAAAGCTTTATTCTCTCCACTCTTTAAATTAAATGTTGGTTTACATATCCGTGCCATCCCGGCTATGTAATAACCTCTCTAAAGCTATTTTTGTTTCACATTCCTTACTATTTGGTAAAGCAAGCTGGAGTTTTCTGAGGACACGCATTTTTATTAGAGCTAATTCAGCATTATTTTCTCACCCGTTTCCTTTGTTGGAAGCAGAGAAAACAGCTAAAGAAAACTCGAAGGCAGCATACCATGCCTCTGAGGGAAACTGCTTCCCTCCCTCGCCCTAGCCGGGCTGTTCCTCTAGATGGCTCTGCCTTTGCCCAAATACTTCAAATCCCTGAAGCAAAAATCGCAATTTGCAGCGATCCAGCGATACCACTGACTGCTCCTCTCCCTGCTGCAAGATCCCGGGGTTTTTGCGCAAACGGATAAACACAAATTTGTTGACATTATAGAGACTATCACTTTCGGCTTAGCTCTTCAAACACAAAGGGAAGTTGCTTTTTTAAAATATACCTGCTTTTTGTCCTTTAGATGCCCTTTCTAGTTGTGCTTTTGCCCTAAACTGCTTGGTTTTGATGCCTGTTGTGCTGTCAGACTTTAAATCAGCATTTTCCAGTGAGACCCTTCTCCAAAGAGATGTGGAGCTGTTATAAACAATAAAGGCAAGGAAGCTGAGGAGGGAAAAGGCATCTCGCAAAATGTAACGTAAACTTTTCTCCAAACACACGGTAAACTCTTTCCCCCGAAGATGTAAAATAAAATCATCATCAGCAATGGTAACAGAAACAAAATAACAACAGGAAAAAAACAAATTCCAACTCTTCCCCATAAGAAACAAACACCAAAATGCAGAAAACGAAACACCTTGCCTTATGATTTAAGGAAGAAACCCTAAATCATAATTCTTTCTCACACTTTTAAGCTACTCTCTGTTTCCAAACTATCTGCCCACTTCTTTGAAAATGAAATATAATAGTTATTACATCCCCGCTTAGAACACATGAGCAATGAAAATTTGAGATTAGGGGTAGCCCGGGAAAACTGCCCTGATTCAGCTTCACTGATGTGCATTTATAACTATTTTATCAAAGACATAAACCACAAAGACTTTTCCCAAATCCTGATGTCAAATCAAGATGCACAGTCCCTGCAACCCTGGGGTTTGCTGTACCTGGAAAGAGGATTTTTAGGTATTTTTACCAGCAGAAAACTGAATAACAATCCCGTTTAAGAGGTGGGGATTTACATCTTCTAAGAGACTGACAAAGACTCCCCAAATTCTCCCACGCCATGGACCGTACTTTTTCTTGCTCTCTATATGGATCGTGTGCTTTGCCCCGGACGAGAAGGATTTGCCGGAGCTGATCCCCGTAAAAACCCCGGGGTGTCGGGATCGTTATGAATGAAGAGAGCTTTTTCTCTGCTCAAGGATGCGCCTTCCCTCAAGCTCCCCCGAAGCGCGAAGGCGAAAATCAACTTTTATTCATTAAATCACGCCCGGCGACCGCCAGCCCTTTCCTCCCGCAGTACGCGCGAACACGCCGATGTTGTTTGTTTGTTTAATTTTTGGGCAATTCCTTATCCAAAGCTAATTAACTGCGATGTCAGCCCCGGCTGTTGTGAGACGGGTAGCAAAATTACACGTAAATAACGAGAGTTTAAGCGAATTTCACCCTTCGCGTTCCCGTCGGGGCAACCGCAGCGATGCTAATCTCTCCCGGACCTCAGTTTTCGGGGCCGAAGGGATCAGGGCACGATCGCATCCGTGGGAAAAGGGGGGTCGCATCTCCGAACGAAGGGCCAGAGAGGAGAGAGACACCCCCCCCACACACACACACACCCCGGGCCGGGGGAGGGGGGAACAGCCGGGAGCCTGGACCGGGCGGGGGAGGGATCCAGGCTCGGGGATGCTGCCCCCGCACCGCCGGGAGCCAAATCCCTGGCGCCTCCCGCAGCTCCCCCCGCCGGTCCCTCCCCCATCGCCGCTTTTGGGGCCCGGCCTTGCCCCCCTCCGCCTCCCTCCCCCGGCGCGGAGCCGCGCTACTGGCTGCTCCCTGCGCGCCGCCGCCGCCAGCCCAGCCCCGGCCGCGGGCGGGGAGCTGGGGCGCACGGCAGCGCCTATAAGGGGCGCAGCGCCGGAGCCCCCTGGGATTTGTTTTTGGTCCGGGGCCACAGGCGGGGGGCGGGGGATCGGGGTGCGTGGCTGTCGGCGGGAGAGGACGGGAGCCGGGGCGGTGCGGGGAGGGGGAGCACCGGCCGCCCCGCATGGCCAAGGGATTATGAGCGCCGGTGAGTTGCAGCAGGCGCAGCCCAGAGCTTCGGCGCCGGCGGCCGCCCCCGCGCCTCCTCAGCCCCGCAGCGCCCAGGAAGCCCCCGACATGGCGGTGTACTGCAGCGAGAACTTCAGCGTCTACCCCCAGCCCAGCCTCCACCCGCCCGGCGCCGCCGCCGCGGCCGCCGCGGCCGCCGCTGCCGCCGCTGCCGCCGCCGCCTCCTCGGGGCAGCGGGCGGGCGGGTACGCGCTGGGGGACTACGGGGCTCCGGCCAACGCCGGGTACCTGTGGGGCATGAACAGCCCCGCGCCCTACCTGCAGGGCCCGCCCGGCTCCGCCGCCGCCGCCGCCGCCCCGTTCCTGCCGCCGGGCTCGTACGGCTGCTCGCGGGGCGGGCAGCTGGTGGGGTCGCCCTCGGCGCCCGGCTCGCCGTCGGCGGGAGGCGCGGAGCTGAGCTGGCTGAGCCTGGCGAGCCAGGAGGAGCTGCTGAAGCTGGTGAGGCCGCCGTACTCGTACTCGGCGCTGATCGCCATGGCCATCCAGAGCGCCCCCGAGAGGAAGCTCACCTTGAGCCACATCTACCAGTACGTGGCCGAGAACTTCCCCTTCTACAAGCGCAGCAAGGCGGGATGGCAGAACAGCATCCGCCACAACCTCAGCCTCAACGACTGCTTCCGAAAGGTGCCCCGCGACGAGGACGACCCCGGTGAGGCCGCCGCGCCGGGCGGGAGGGAGAGAAGGAGGGAGAAAAGGAGGGAGGGAAGGAGAGAAGGAGGGAGGGAAGGAGGGCTGGGGACTGCGGTGCAGGGGAGCGGCGGGCGCAGACCCCGCGGGGCACCCCCGGGAGGAGAGCGGGCGGCAGCGGTCCCCTCGTCCGGCGGCTCCCTTGGTGAGTGCTGTGAGGAGACCGGGCTCCCTTGTCCCCTCGGGGCTGGTGGCACAAGGAGACCGGGCTCCCTTGTACCCTCGGGGTTGGTGACACAAGGAGACCGGGCTGCCTTGTCCCCTCGGGGCCGGTGACACAAGGAGACCGGACTGCCTTGTCCCCTCGGGGCCGGTGACACAAGGAGACCGGGCTCCGTTTTCCCCTTTGGGACTGGTGATGTGAAGAGACCGGGCTCCCTTGACCCCTCAGGCCGGTCCCCGTGAGGACAGCGGCTCCCCTTGCCCCCCGCCCAGCCCGGCGCTGGTCCCCGCGGGAGGTGCAGCCGAGGGGCGGGGGGCCCCGGCCCTCACCCCGTCCCCGAGCAGGCCGGTTGTGCAAGGCTCCGTGATTCACGGCTCCCCTCCCCGCTCGCCGGCCCCGGGGCGCAGCCGGTGCCCGAGTGGGCGGAGGCGGGCCCGGGCCGTGCCGGTCCTGCCCGGCAGGGAGGAGACGTCGTGGAATCACTGCTCCCGTCAGGAGCAGTGTGTGGGGACAGCTAATGCCACCACAGCCCCCTCACATTAGTCCTGGGCAGGTTGTCTGCAGCCCTCCCGGCTCAGCGCTGCCGGCGTGTCCCCTCGGTGTGCCCGGGTGTGTCAGCCCGCTCTTCCACCAGCTCTTCTGAGAAGAACCGTGGCAGGAGCATCACCATGTCACGCATGGCCAACAGGGCTGCAAGTGCCCCTGCTTGTTGTGAGGCAGCTGGTACAAGGGTTGTCCTGCCTCACACTCGCTTTGACTGGGGCTGAGGGTGGAGGTACAGATCCTCCAGGGAGTTTTATGCTTCATGGAGGGAAGGTTCTTCTCTTCCATGTGACCTTAAGGTTCACTTGGGCACCAGAGGGGTGGAGGTGATGGTGTCCTGGAGCCAGGTTTTGGATCCTTGTGCTGGACAACAGACAAAGGAGGAACAGGTGTAGAAGAGATGTGGGTTCTGTACTGAATGGAAAAGACATGGATATTATCTGTCTTCAGTGGGGCTCACTGTCTTAGAATTGACTTTCTCTCTTGTTTCTCCTGTTTTCCACCAGGGAAGGGAAACTATTGGACCTTAGATCCCAACTGTGAGAAGATGTTTGACAACGGGAACTTCCGTCGCAAACGCAAGCGGCGCTCTGAGCCCAATGCCCCTCCGACCGCGTCAGCAGCCTCCTCTCTGGGGGGCCTGAAGGCTGAGGAAGAGCGACCCATCCCAGCCGCGGGCAAACCGTGTGGAAACAGCCCACCCCCAGAGCTGGACCCCTCGCCTTCTGCCAGGGACCATCCCAAAAGCTCCTCTCCCTCCGGTATCATTTCATCCACCCCTAACTGCCTCAGCACCTTCTTCAGTGGCATGAGCTCCCTGAGCGGCGGAGGCAGCCGGCTGACAGGGGGTCTCGGCAGTGACCTGCATCACAGGAACTTCTCTGCTGGACAGCTGAGCAGTGGCACTTTCACCCCTTCCAGCAGCTCTTCTCAGGAGGTGCCTTCACCGGACCAGCTGCAGCGGGTTGCAGGACCTTCACCCGCCTACTACAGCTCCTTCCACCCCAGCAGCAGCAGCCAGGGAGCCCAGTACAACCACTACTACAACTTCACAGTTAACAGCCTCATCTACACCCGGGATGGAACGGAGGTGTAGGGTGCTGGGGCAGCCTGCCGGCGAGCGCTGCAAAGGGAATGGCGGTTGCAGGTGTGTCTGGCAGCACAGGAGAGACCGTATGCTTTTGCAAACAGCATTTCAATGTGGACGCTTCCCAGGAGTTCTTCCAGGAAGACTGATCTTCTCACCTTTCAAAACAGGAACACCCCTTAAGCACCAGCAGAAGGCAGATGCAAAGTCCCTATCCCATCCTGGAGGAATGTTAGGTGGTTTAGGTGGCTTGCCATCTAAATTCTGCAGACGAAAGCGAACTGAATTGATATTTTCAGAGGTTTCTAATCCTGAATGTAGAATAAGAAGTTTAAAACTATGAAAGCGATATCAGCGAGAGCCAAGTGTAGGCATTCCATGAGTCTTAGAAGAGAACAGGAAAAGAGAAATAATGAAGAGATTTCTTATGAAGTGCCTTGTACAATGTATTAAAAAACTCTTCCGCCAGCAATTGCCTCTGTAACCCTTTGCTTTCTGCCCTGATCCTGCAATATGCAATGCACAGGGTGGGGAATACTCTGGGTAAACACCCACCCAAAAACCTCCTCGAAACCCACAGAGGTTCACTCTGGTCTTCCTGTGTATGGCATATTGTACAGCCAGGGCTGTGTCTTGTAAAACAATCTTTTTTCTTCCCCTGAGCTTAGTACCAAAGATAACTCTAGCCATGCAGCTTTAGCACGAGAATAAACACTGGGGTATTTTTATACGTATTTGTAGTTAATGTAACTCTTCTGTACATATGTTTCTATGTGGTTTTTTATTTGTAAATTATGCTCTGGAGCTGTACTTATTTATAATGTGTTTTAAACTTTGTTACAGTTTATTTTACTTTGTTTCCCCCTTTTTTTTTTGTTTTATTTGTTTTGAATTTTTCGTAGGTTTTGTTTTCATTTGTTAGTGTATTAATGAAATTTTTCAGGCTGAACAGCTGTTGGGAATAAAATGTTAACAATTGTTAGATATTTTTTTTTTGCCTGGTCGTTCCTCAGTGTGTTTGAGGTATTTTAAAACTCTGTGGGAGACAGGTTTTTCTTTCACGTGGTTTGGGATAAAAGGTGCAAAGATTTATGAACAATTTCGTCTGCTCAATAAGACAGAAATAACCTGCTCCGGGCCCAGAGGATGTGTATCTGAGCTGATTTGCAGCCTCCCTGTGCAGATTGGGCACTCGGAGCTTTTTTGTTTGTTTGTTTTTGTCAAGGGTCTGAATTACAACTGTCCTTTTTCAGCCTGGCTTAGTGAGAAAAAAAAAAAAAAAAAGTAAAAGAAGCAGGGCTGTTACCAGCATGGTGCTAGCCAGCGAAAGGTAGAAGCCTGAGCTTGATTTGTTGCCTCAACCCGTTTTGCAAATCATTTTTTTGAACGGGATTACACCTGCTTACAGTAGTGGCGGGCTAGCTGAGAAGTGACACCTCAGCGAGCAGGCCCACAGGCTCTCTTGAGGATCCCTCCTGATTTGTGCTACTGGGAAAGGAGAATCCATCCTAGGATTCTCCTTTCCACCCTAGGGCAGCCCTTATGCAAAAGGATCGACTCCTAATTCTTGCCGTTTGCACAAGGTGTTTGCTGGGTGCAGGTGGAGCGTACATATAAATGCCTTCACATAATATCAGTAGTGAAGTTAGGCGTGAAATTGCAGCTATTTAACGTATATGCATTTGCCGTGATGTAAGGCCATCCCTGCAGGCTATTCAGAAAACAAAATTGTTGGCAGCGCCTCTTCGCTGGCTACCTGCATAACATACAGGGTAGTGATGCAAGACAAACTGCTGCCCCGATCCAAAATATAATGAAGCCGTGACGAAATATCAGATGACTTCCATGTGCTTGGGATCGGCACCAAGTACTTGCCCCAGCACTGGTCAACCCCCATTTGTGCAATAGCTGAGACCAGTGGGCGAGTGGCAACTCCTGCCTCATCCCCCTCTCACTCACCCCTTCCCAGCACAGATACCATCTTCCTGGCTTTAGGGGTAATTCCTCCATGTCTTGATTTTTAATTGCTTCTCAGGTGATGAAGGGGTAGTGATAACGGGAGGGAAGGTGCAGGCTGCCACTACCCAAAAGACAAGGTGGTCAGTCTTGTCTTGCTTGAGTTCAGCTGCACCGGGTGTGGAATAGATTTAGTTGGATTTTGGAGTGCTGAGTTTGATCTAAAAGGGATGGAGGGATTCCCAACACCTTCAAAAGATGTAGAGCCAGTCCTTCAAGCTACTTACTCACATATTTAAGTGGCCATTGCACACATTGCGGGGTACTTACATGTGTCCATCTCACACTCTTCCACCCAGATTTGTTTCAGGGTTTACCTTCTCCCACATCCATCACCTGTATGTTTCTGCAGACAGTATCCATAAATGTTTGCTCCTGAGGATCTCAAGTCAATGGCAAATTTGTGTTGCTCTGTCGTCTACCTCTGACAGTAGGTCCTCATCAAATATCCCATGGCTCAACACACCTTCTTGTGCTACATCAGTTGGGCCAGAACCTGCCAGAGCAGAGTCAGGGAAGGATTCACCCACCACAGTGCTCCAGCCCTGCTCCTGAGGGATAGTGGTGGGTTCAAGGGGGGCTTTTGGCAGGTCTAACTGTCCCCAGTGCACCTTTCCTGCCATTAGCACCAAATCCTTCTACCTCTGGGAAAAGTGAGCCCTTAGTTGGAACCAGGGGCTGTGGCCCTTCCTGCCACACACCACCCCAAAGGCTGGTGTGCTCATGATAAATCGACCTGCCCAAAGGACACTTGAGAGTAGATTTCAGCAAATAGACACCTAGTCTGCAGAGAGGAGCCAAGTGAACGAGCTAATGGGAGCCTTTTAGGTTTCCTTTTGTCATTAAAAGAGACTCTTTTTTTTTTTAGCAAATCTTGGGAGAGGGAGGGCAAGAGGATTGAGTTTAATGAAAGGCACTTAAAAGCAGCAGGGCTATTGTCATGGGCTTTGGGGATTTACTGCAATTCCTCCATTGAAGAAGGGGGAAGACAAAGGCAATTAGCCTGCTGGTCCCACCCTGAGAGTCCCCATTCCCCTCTAAATGCCAAGGCCATGCCTGGGATGGGAAGTTCTCCATGACAATGAGCCTCTTCCCAGCCTGGGTCAGGTGACAGCCCAGCAATGCAGGGCATGGTGGGTTCCAGGGAAGTCAGCGGAGAAATGTCTTTCCCTCGAAGAGAGGCTCCGACTTCAGGTCTCCTTCCTCTCCGCTCCAGCAGTCATAGGAATCACCCTGTAAAATGACTTCTGGTTTTGAGGGAGAAATGACATTATGGTGAGAGTAGCTGGGAGCCCACAGATCCCCATCTGCTGGATGCTAAGGCTAAGTGTCGTAGGAAGTCTCATCTTTGCTTGGTTTCTCCACTCTTTCTAAGCATCTAGAAAGACACCACCTCAACTGAGCAAGACTGATGGAGCACAGCAGTACTCGATGTGAAACCGTGGTCGTTCTGATGACTGCAAACTCAACTGCCTGGTGCCTGTCCTGCGCTGCCTGTACCCTCCAGCACTCCCAGCCAGGGATTGTGGCTCTTCCGGCACACATAACTATGGAAATAAAAAGCAGTCCCTGCTTGAAAAGAGGTACAGTCCAATGGCATTTCAAGACACGCATTGGATCGGTAACACAGATGCTTGCTGGATCCTACGTGTGGCACTTCTCCAGCATGGGGTCGTTTAACTTTGCTCAATGCTGTCCTTATCGACATGCCAGCAAAGGTTCAGGCAGGCACCCACTGCAGGTCTGCACTTGAGCTACTCCACATTACAAAGGCTTTGCCAGTACAGCTGGATCAGCCCAGTCCCCTAAAGGAGACCCAGCTCCCATCAACAAAGGAAACTCTTGTGCCAGTAAAGTTAAACCCCCCACCCCCAGCAACACCGAGTATATTGTGGGGTGGTGGGAGGGGTTTCAAGAGGCAGAACACAACCATCCGCGCTGGGTTTCATCGCCCGCCAGCTCTTCTGGAAACGGGGCTTCAATTACTGCCACTGGCCATGGACTGTGGTTTGCATCTCTTCTGGAGGAGGACGCTTTTGATTTGCGCTGTCACTCATAGAGGCCATGAAAGTTTGCCACGGCGTGTTGTGCCTGCACGGAAGGTTTTATTGCATTTTTTTTCACACCAATTGAGGGTGATTTTCCCCTGAATTATTTAAGGATAGTTCAGAAGATGTAGTGGTGTTCAAGAAAACTACAGGTATTCTTGTACTCTCTGTATCTCAAGCAATGGAAAAATCATCAGACTTCTTGAGATAAAGCCCCACAAGCCCTGCAGATCTTGCCTGAATGGGACGCACCTAAATTCTGTCCTTCTCCTTTATGGCAGGTGGTCCTGTCAGTCTCGTTCTGATAGCACACAAAATAAGAGGAGCAAAGCTTCATTTTTTAGCTTGACCCAAGATGACAATCAAGCCCGCTTAATGTGCAGGAATGGTTGATGCTTCACCTAGAAATAGCTGTGTCAGGTGGAGACTGTCGTTGTTTGGAAATCGTTTCTCATTAGGCTTTGGCAAAAAAAAAAAAAAGTTAAAAAAATACCAGTTTTATTGTCCTGTCAGAAAATCCCTCCAAAACACATTTTTATTCCCAATTATTTTTTTTTCTCTGATTGTTGAGAGAAGAAAAACATGGATTTACTTTTTCTTTTTCCTTCTTTTTTTGGCAGAAATCTCCATCAACTTGAACACCCCCCCCCCCAACATTTTCTATTAAAAAGCAGGTTGATGGAATGTTTTTGACCAAATTACTGAGTGCAATATTCACCTGGGTAAGGTGACGAGAATTTGCCCCTCAAGGAATAACTGAAGTGTAATGTAAAACATCAAAGGTGTTATATTTTTTTTACCTTATACCTGAGCTATCTCTGAATCATATCAAATAATCTTCTCGTTTCATAACACTGTACAATGCAGGCTAAAAGTGTATGTGATCTGCTTTGTGTACTGCTGAATGGATGATTAAACTGTCTAACCTGAGGGATATTCATCCAGGGCCTGCCCCAAACACAGTGAAGTCAGGGGAAAGACTCCCACTGACTTCAGAGGGCTTTGGAGCAGACCCATAATCAGCCAGGCTCTAATATACTTCAGGTGGTGTCTATAAGACTGCCTGGGGACACGTAAAAGGAGCTAAAGATTGCACATTTGTGAATTAAACATCGTTGGCCTGATCTAGGCAATTGGCTGCCGTAGGAGAGCGGAAGCCTTCTCCCCCATCCACCCAGGCTCCTCGGATCATTTTCCCTTTCCTGCAGTCCATTGTGTCCAGGATTTATTGACAAAGCAAAGCTCTCGCCGTGTGGCCGGTCCACGTTTGCAATAAACAGTGACAGATCAGGTCAGGACAGATGGCTAATCTGCCCTTGGACCCTTCAAGTGGTGCTGATTTTATATCTAATTAAAGTAAATAGCGGAGCTGAGCTGTGCCATTTCCCTCCCAGGCCAGTTTGGAGTGTGGCAGAACCCACACCTCGCCCTACTACTTCGGGGCCACCACAAGTAATGGTCCTGAAACATGCAGGATTAGTGCTTCAGCTCCACGAAAGTGGAGGGAGTCAAAAATAACACAGAGCAGAACCAGGCTTGGACTTCCTCCAGCAAGGGTAGGTTTAGACTGGACATTAGGAAAGATTTTTTTTCACAGGAAGAGTAGTCGGGCACTGGAATAGGCTGCCCAGGGAGGTGGTTGAGTCACCATCCCTGGATGTGTTTAAAGGTTGTTTAGATGTGGTGTTGGGAGATACGACTTAGGGGTGAGCTTTGTAGAGTAGGGTTAATCATTGGACTCGATGATCCCAAGGGTCTTTTCCAACCTGAATGATTCCATGATTCTAAAGTGAATGATGCTGAAATGGCATCAAATTGTATTGTGTGTGTGGAAATGATATTTATGCCCATGTAAGTGGTCTTCTTTTCTAGGCAATGGACATCCGATAAAGCTGCCAGGCAACAGGTTCAAAGAAGACCAGAGGAGGTGGAGGTACCTTACTGGTGGTGGAGGTACCTTACTGGTGATTGAGGTGCCCTGGGGATCTCCTTGCTTCAGGAGGTTGGAAGCTTGTAGGGAGGCAGGACGGGTTCATAGAAATGAAAACCCAGCAGGGGTTAAGAAATGCAAAGACTCCCATATTTAGGGAGAAATTTCCTGAACTGCAAAGTGCTGGAGCATGGGAATGTGTTTCGGGGAAGTACCAGTTTGAGTAAGTGCAGCATTCCACCTTTTGGCACTATGAGGCGGGACCGTGAGTTTGACAATCTGATCCAACAGAGCCATCTTATGTTCCTATATTTATAGTAGTGTAGTTGAAAACATAGTTTCAGGTTTCCATCTTAGTACAGGCTGATGCAGAGCTCTGCCTATTCCTGTTGATTTGCACAAGCACTGAAGACACTTGGCTTGATGCAGCAGTTCCCATCCTAAAAAAAGCTGGATAAGTTATGGCAGACAAGTTGCTCTCTGCAGGTGCCTATTTCTCTCCATCCAATGCAGAAGCCTGGAGAGCTAATTTAGACCAAGCTTTTACACCTCCCCCAGGGCAGGAATGCATGGATATCTGCAGATACAGGGCATCTGTCATGTGTCTTCTTATATCTGCTTACAGATAGTACCACGGGCACCAGAGAGCGAGGAGTTCAAGGTGGTTTCAAAGCAAGACACAGGCCTAATCCATAGGTGAGCCTCCTTTGTCAAGCGAGAGAAATGGGACAAGAAAACTCCTGCATAGCTTTTCCTTCTCCCACACAGCAGCATCTTAATTCACTCAGTTCTGGGGAAAGCCCGGGAATTTCTGAGGTAGGACAGGAAATTTCGACGAACTTCTTTATTCTACTTACTGTATTCTTGTGCACACACTGTCCGAATCAGCCTAGGCACCTTCCTGAAGTTTAAAGCTTTTTGTTTTGCAGAGAAATATTATTTCCTACTTGTCCAGGCTGCTCTGCATTTGTCATAGAAAAAGAATTATTTGCAAACGGTAGACTGGTTGGAGATGGCAGGACATGAGATTTGTGGTGTACTGAGATTTGCAGCTCCACTGCACCCTAAGCTGTCCCCAGCACCTGGGGCAGCAGTTTTGAAATCATGAGCCCAAATCATTATTTGATCAGTAGCATCAAAGCCATAGGATGTCTCTGTGGCAGAAGGTTGGACAACCTTTGCTGGGCAATAGGAGAGAAACACTCACGAGAGAGCCTGGCCTTGCACTAAGTCCTTCATTAGACCGGAGCTCATCTTCAAACTCAGAGAAATGGAATCACATCCTGGTGAAGGCAACATGAGTTTGTGGCTTCCCCACAAGTTAACAAGTGAGAATAAACCACAGTCTTTTCAGACAGTGCTCTCAGCTCATGGAAGAGGTAGACACCACTCTGTCCTTGTATGCATATAAGCCCTTGTGAGCTAATGGAGAGCAGCTGCGTTCTGTAGCTAAGGCAGTGCGTACCTAAATGTGGATATACGTTGTCAAAAGATAATAACAGCTGTCATGCTTTGGTGGAGGAAAAAATTACTGTCTTCTTCCCCTCCAACATTTGAGGCTTATCCTTGGCAGCACGGCAGAGGAGCAGACCTGACAAGAAACCAAGGAGACCCTTCAAAGAATTGGGGAATGCATTTATCATGATTGAACAAGGGACTGTATTTATTTTCACTGTCGCTGACAGGGAATATGCGAGCAGTGGGAAGACTACAGCAATGAGCATGTCATGAATGTTAAGGTCATTTATCATAGCTCTGAATGCTGTTTCATACCAGACAGCAGCTGCTTGTCACAGTGTGAAACCTCATTCCCTACCCTGGAAAGGTGACAATCCAAAGAGACAAGGAAGTGTCGCTGGCTCCGTTTTACTGCAAGAGGTCAAGGAACATCATGGGAAAATGATTTGCTACAGGTCACACAGTGCTATAGCAGAGTAGGCTGTCAAATCCATACTTCCCAGTGCCTCCATCACAAAACTGTCCCTGCTGAGTCAGCGTGAAAGCACTCTGGCGTGGCTCCAAACCCATCTTTCCTTGGTGCCAGTACAGGAAAGAACAACATTTCTTGCCAAAATCTTACCTGTAGCTGCTTTACACAAGGAGCATGGGTGTTGTTGGGGAACATCGGTCCTGCCTAGGGAACCCAGTAGCATTTAAACTTCCTCTCTCCAAACCCCCATGTCACTTGCAGAACCAGGGACTGCTTCTCTCCCAAGGGATTTTCGCAGTGTGTAAAACATGTTCTTAACCAAGAGACAACTGGAAATGTAGTAAACCTGCCAGAAATAATCCCAGCAGCTGGGAGTTGCAGTGATCAGAAACTTGTGATCCATTTCCATGCATTACAAATCTGCTGGGGTTTCATAGTAGTGGTATTTAATTTGCAGGCCACAATCTTAGAATAAAGGGTTAAAAATGCATTATGAGCCGAATCTTGCTCTGAATATCTGATAATCTAATTACTGAAGTTCAGGTCCTTTCTCTACCCCCACTGCAATCATGATTGCATCCAGGAGTGATACCAATCTGATTCCACCCAATCTGAGTTCTCTCCAAGCAACAACCTTGCTCCCCACGTTACATGTGCTGCTTGCACTTGTGCACCTCCACGCAGCTGCTACAAGGCTCTGCTCCCCTCTTCTGGGGGGGTAGAGGGAGGTTTTTCCCCCAGTTCTTGGTGGACAGATGAGCTCCTGAGCTCTGGTTTGATGAAATACTTGGATGTAAGGAATGCTGCTTTCCCCCTTGCCACTGGCAATCTGTTTCCACTGTGAGAAAGTGATGCTCTGTGCCTCTGCAGGGAGCATGCTGAAACCAGGAGAGATGACTTCTGAATTGAACCGAAGTGGTTTTTTTGTGTGGCCAAGCCACGGTGACTGGGTAGGTCCTCATCTATTAGGAGGTCTTGGTTCAATAAGTCAAACGTGTCAATTTGCAGCAGAGGAATTGCCCCAGCTAATTTCACATCAGACATTTCACTGTGCCACATACTTTACAGAGTATATTTCTCCTGCTTCTTACAGTGCTTGGGCACCTTTCTCACTTGTAGACGCCCACCTGAAGACATGTACAATTCAGTGCCTTACCTGCAAGCTGCATCCTGCCCTCCCTGCCCACCTACATGTCTGGCTCTCAGATCCTCACCAAAACTCCACAACTCTAAGAGTGGGGTTAGTTTCACCAACTTGAGGTGTTTCCAGCACAGATGTCTGCACCTGAGCTCATCACCCTTGCCTCCCTTTGCGCTGAAGTGGAGAAATGGGGGCAATGCACCTGCTTTGTGGGGTTTTTTGAGGTCTCCTTCAGGAATGGATCAATAGGTCCCTAGATCTCTATTGCAAGTGGAGAGGGGCAGATCTGCTTTAGCCAGATCAATTCTCTTGCTGCGGTAGTGTGAATACCATGAAAGCCATCAAGGCCATGGAGGGCAGAGACCCAAATTAGTGCCTCTCCCAGGGAAACAGTTATAATTCATCAGCCCTGGCCTTCAGACCACGCTGCTGCAAGGTAGAAGATGTAGAGGGAGAGAGGGGTTAAGCAAGATAAGACAAACTTGACAGGAACCACTCATTTCTTTCACTGCCCATGGAAGAGGTCTTTTTTTGTTTCACTCTGACACCTAGAGAAAACACTGTGTTTCTCTAATTGTTGAACGAATGAGGCCAAGTCCCTCTTCTGATGTAAATCCCCCTGGATGCATCCTGCTATTCAAAGTACAGACAACTTTATTTGCTCTGAAAGCAGCACAAGGAGCCACGCTGGGCACAGGTTGACTGACTGACACTGAGAAACAGAATTCAATAGCTCTGATTGTTAAACACCACT
This sequence comes from Trogon surrucura, assembly GCA_020746105.1. Taxonomy (NCBI): domain Eukaryota; kingdom Metazoa; phylum Chordata; class Aves; order Trogoniformes; family Trogonidae; genus Trogon; species Trogon surrucura. The sequence continues at coordinate 76,045,019 of CM036620.1, read as the reverse complement.
CAAGCAGTGAAGAGAAACAGCCCGCATGGGCTCTCTGACCAGTGACTTGCTCCAGTTGTGTTTCACGGGAAGGACATGGGCGGGTTTATCTTCTGACTGATGTGGGCTTTCCACCAGCATTGCTGCTTGGAGTCCACCACCACCAGTCCTAGGAAGTAAAGGGAAAATCTCCCTTTGGCTTTTCCAGGGGCCAGTGAGGGCAGAGTCTTCTCTTCTCAAGGTTTTCAGCAAAGGGATGGAAGAGTCTCCAAACCATCCTTTAACATTGTGTTTCCAGCACCTGGCTGGTCTAGAAAAGCCAGAGCTGGGCACACCAAATCACATTCACACATAAATCCCTTCCAGGTTTATAAAGATTTTCCGAAGTTTAACTACATTTCTAATTGTCCCGCCACATGTACTGAAATGTTCTGTATGTGTTAATCTCAAATTGTTTTCTCTTTCCATAATCTTTTCAAGTTTTCCTGCACTCAGGCAGTAAATCCAATTAGGTCCATGTAGTAGAGAGCCAAATTTATTTTTCAGCTCAAGATTTTTCTTTTTCTTTTTTTCTTTTTCTTTTTCTTTTTCTTTTTCTTTTTCTTTTTCTTTTTCTTTTTCTTTTTCTTTTTCTTTTTCTTTTTCTTTTTCTTTTTCTTTTTCTTTTTCTTTTTCTTTTTTTTTCCTTATTTCATCTTCTTCTTTTCCCCTTTCCTTTCCTTTCCTTTCCTTTCCTTTCCTTTCCTTTCCTTTCCTTTCCTTTCCTTTCCTTTCCTTTCCTTTCCTTTCCTTTCCTTTCCTTTCCTTTCCTTTCCTTTCCTTTCCTTCCCTTCCCTTCCCTTCCCTTCCCTTCCCTTCCCTTCCCTTCCCTTCCCTTCCCTTCCCTTCCCTTCCCTTCCCTTCCCTTCCCTTCCCTTCCCTTCCCTTCCCTTCCCTTTCCTTCCCTTCCCTTTCCTTCCCTTTCCTTCCCTTTCCTTCCCTTTCCCCTTTCCTCTTTCCTTTCCCATGCCACCCCCTCTTCCCTTCTCTCTCCAAACCCTTCCAGAAGTTACACCAGCTCTAGCACTCTGCATCTCTGCACGTTCCCCTCTCTTGTGTAGGCTGAAACTGCTGGAGGTAGAGGTGTGGCAGTGATGTTTGATCTTATTTCACTTTAAAACTCTTCTACTGAGGGCTGATCCCCCCACGCACACCTTCGTTTTGAAGAGCATCCTACTCTATCACTGCTCTGCGGGAATGAACAGGCAGTGTAAGGTAATATCCGTGGTAAATAGTGCTGGCAGGATCGGTCCTCGCGCAAGCTGCCATCCCCACAGGGTATAAAATCTGTAGGCTCCTCCAAAATAAAGGTGAACGTGATGGCACAGCTTTTAGACAGTTCGTGCAGTTCATGCCTCAAAGCATATTCTGGTTCCAGCAGAAGATAAAACCTCACCAGGGCCAGGATTTTGCCTGTCTCCCTCAGACCAATATATCGGAGCAGCTCGTGTTGTCCCTATTTCACTCCTACGAGGGCAGAATTAGGCACTTCAGAGCATCCTTGTCTGTGGCCTTTTGACTTCCCAAAAACATATGAATGGGAATTATGCAGTGATAGATAATGTAAAATAGAGAAGTTCTTGGAGAAGGTGCATGTGTAAAGGACTAATGAAGATGAATCAGGAGTGAGGAGCAAGAACTCCCTGAGCTGCCAAGTAGCTCATAACATTGTCTCCAATGCACTTACTGGGGTTTAAACAAGCTCTTCCTTTGTGTCACTGTAGAGCTTTTGTGTTACAAACGTGGAATAGTTTCCTCCCAAAATGCTTTGAATGTCACTACATGGAAGCAGCACTTCAGAACTGTTTTCTGCTGCCCGTTTTCATGCCCTGGGAAGCACCTGGTCATTTTAATACCTTCAGTTCTCAGCCTCAGGAGCTCGGTGGGACACGCCAGCCCACCCAGGTCTGACTCCTGTAGCTTTTCATTGAGAAGATGCACAGTGGAGACCTCCTCTGTGGTGTTTCATGGGTTGTGCATGAGCCCCTGGAGGAACAATATCTTGGCTCCTGTGGTCACAGGTCCCATCATCACCATTGGTGGACACCCAAGAGATCACTGCTGCTTCTTCAGGCCCTCATTCCCCATCCAGTTGGACTGGAGAGTTGGACATGGAAAGGGCATAGACAGCTGTGAAAAAATTCACAGAAGACCAACAAAAAAAGTTAAGGAAGTGAGTGAGAGACAGAGTCAGTGTGAATAGCATGGCAGACAAGCTAGAAACATGACCAATACTTAGAGGTATGAAAAGTCAAAGGGCAGGGAGACACGAAATGTCCCCCTGGGAGAACATTAAAGGTTTCTGAGGAAAGGTGGTTTTTTGCACCTGCTCCCAACTGACTTAACCATGAAGACACTTTACATGGCTTCAAGAACAAACAGTCTGTGATGTCTCTCCAGCAGCTTTCTGAGGGTCTGTGGCTGTTCATTTCCCAAACCCGTGATGCACCCAGGCTGAGCACAGGAGTCCTTATCCCAGCAAATCAGTATATCTTCTAAAGCTTCAGTAGTGTGCTTTATGAGTATTGATTGATTTGTCTAGCTAGGTGCTTTTCTGACCTGCTGTATCAGGGCTTTTCAGACTATGGGAAAGAACAATTCTTTTCCCTCCTACATTGAAGAGGGAAATTCTCATGTAAGCATCAGAATTACTGTTGAGGGGCCATGCAATGTGGTGCATTCAACAGTTGGTTGTGAATGTGGCGTTATTTGGAGGTTTTTTCCCCTTGTTGGCTCAAATGGGATGACAGTCCTTCTGTCTGCCCATTGTTGGACACCTTGCCATTCACCTGGACCTTTCCTGGAGGCTCTTCAGAAAACCCTAAGGCTTCACACTGACTGCATGCTGCCAGGTAAATACCATTCTTTAAGTGGATCTATGAAAGAAAGACAAATTTCTCAGCACACCTTCAAAACACTAGTGGTGCCAGGAGGAGCTCACTTGAGCTTGGCCAAAGATGTTGTGCTTGTAAGTCCCTGAAATTTGGACCTGGACCTGGCACAGGTGGCTACCAACCCATCAAGGTTGTATAGATACCAAATCACCAGAAGAAGGACTTGAGCATCCTGAGTTCCCCAGAAGTATGATGGACTAGGAACATAGTCATTGCCTTGTTGGGATCAGACCAAGGTCTAGTTCCTGCTTATTATCTGCTCCTTTATGAGGAGGATTTCAGTCCTCTTCCCTGTTCCCAGTCTGTTTTAACTTGAGATATTCTTCTGAGCACAGAAATATCCAATATCTTTTTTAAATCCTCTGAGCTCTGCACAAGAGTCACGTCTAATGGTGCAGGGTCTGATAGATCAGCTGTACCTGTGTGGCAAGACTTTTCCTTCATTTGGGTTCAAATGCTTTCTCTTTGAATTTGTGATAACATTCCTCTGCTCCAGCATTATAAAAATTGATGAGATACCAACCTATCCAGTTTTACCCACTCGTATGGCTGATTTTATGAAAGCCCTTTGGTTTAACAGCACAAGAACATACACTCTATGTCTATAGTTGACCTGAGAAGAGAAACCAGAGCCATTTCAAGATATTTTGATTGCTCCTATGATATGCGAGGAAGGAATGCCCAGTAGTCTGCAGAGCCCTTTGCCCAGGAGAATAGGAGTGGCTTCGCCAGCACTGTCTTAGAGTGAACCAGTGATGACCCTATGTTCAACATCTCCTGTGGGGACACTGCTCCTCCCGTGAATGACACCTCTACAATGCACTCATGGTGACTCATGGTAGTTTAGTAAAAACATCTTCTGGTTTTGTTCACTTTCTACTGAAATGGCTGCCTTACTGCAACTCTAAGAGGACATGATTCATGAGAAGACCCACTGCTACCTCAAGACCCTATCTGAATTTATCTGAGATTCATCTTGGACACTTCTTTCTGCTGGCTTACCTCAAGAGTAACTCTGTTCTATTCATATTAGATGTAGTCCTAACTGTGGTATATACCAGTTAGCTTTGGCCCTGAGGTGATGGCAAGGTGGCAGTGTAGTGCCATCAGCCTCCAAAATGTCCTGTGGTTGGATAATGTCTGGCCGCTGTCAATCTGCACAAGGACATGTGACATAACCTGGACATAACCTGAACATGCGCCGCAATGGCTGGGTACCCACATATTCCCCTGCTCCCATGTCTTACCACCATAAACACGGATAATCCCAAGCTCATGCTCAATCAGTCCTTCTGAAACCACTTCATGGGTTTGAGTTTAAGCTCTGCTTTATGACCAAGGGAGCACAATCCTCGCAAAGCTCCAGTAATCATAATACGTGAAGGCAGAATTGATACATGTGGGCTTTTTCTATCACTCAATTAAATGGTTAGTTTATGCAACATGCCGTCTTTTTGAATCAAAGCTGGGTCACTGTTAGGCTGAGGTAACATTAATTATTTTTCCGCTTGTCGGATCCCATGAAAAGGATGTGAAAATGGCCTGTTTATGAAAGAGTGCGGGCAAAGGCTGTGAGCTGATTATGTCAAACATATTCAAAGCTTCCTCTGCAAAAGGGATTGTGATCAACAAAGCATAGCCCACACCTGCACCCATTTCACAATGAAAGCTCTTACGGCCATGAAGCTATTGGGGGAAAAGAGAGGTTGCATTAACCCTTTTGGGAAACAAGGTCCTCCACTGTAAGAGTTACACACAAAGTTGCTTTTCTCATTCCCTTAAGTAGATCCCATGAACGTTACCCCAGGAGCAAAACCAGTCTTTTCCATCTAACTCTTTTTTCATGCATGGGCTTTGCAAAGCTGGATGAAAACATCTGACTGACACATTTCCTCCTCCTCTTTACTGATCTCCAAGGGAAGTTGCAGAGATGACCTATTTGGAAGAGCAGGGAAGCAGGCAGCCCCCAGTCCCAAAAGAAGTTCTGCTTAGGACAATTCCAAGCACGCTCAGGGCGTCTGCCACAAGAAGCACACTGCTGGAGCCAGAATCTTGGAGAAAGTTGAACTGGATCTCAACTGCAGGGTACGTATCCCACATTGGTTATCCTACAACTGGATAAGATGGTTTAGATTCAGTATCGACCTGGGTAGGAGAAGAAAGTTGGACCAGAGGTGTGCTCTGGTCCCTTCCAACCCACGTGATGCTGTGATATGCAGAGCTGTGTCCTCATGAATCCCCATCAGATTTATGAGGCTGAGGGCAACCTTGCATCTGCTGCTCTAGGAGGCAATACAGGACAGAGCAATGTGCCACTTTGCCTCTCTACAGTCGTAGTATCTGTTCTTCATTCTCTGATTTGTGTGGCTAAAGGAAATGGAATTCCTGCTAGTGTGACCTCCTTTGCCAGTTTGTGGTAAACCCTAGCCAGGTCACATTGCAAGCTCAAAAGGCAAAGCAGGAGTATTCCCCCAACATTTTCCTGCAAGAGAAATTGTACAAAAGGAGAGCTGAATGCTCAACTTTTGCATACTGAACACCGATATCTGCCCAGAAGTCCTTTGCCTCGGAACTCCTAGAAAATGACAACCCCACCTGTGCAGCAATTTTCAATTCACAGTGTCAGCTTATACGGATGAGCTTTCCATGAGCACACAAGCCATGTCATAAACTCCCTTGAAGGCAACTGAAGTCAGCCAGTGCACAAAGGAGATAAGATTCACCACAGCATAAAGGTGATTCTAAAACTTCAAGTTTCTGTTTGTGCTTCCTGTGGTTCAACAGATTTTGCTGTCTCTGCCCTCTAAATCCTGTCTGGCTCCTGTGCCAAGTCAGTGTCATTTTATGGGAAGATCTGGGGCAATCCTTTAATTCAGCAAAACTTCTACTGATTAATGTAAGAATTCTGCCTTAATAAGGATACTATAGACTAATTAAGTTTGTTCTAATTAACACTCCTGAGAGGAGAACTAGAAATGCCCTGCTTAGCATCACATAATATGAAAACAGATTAAGGAAAATCTCCACTGGACTCTTTTCAGCGTTGAAGTTTTCCCCAATTTAGCGAAAGCAAAAAAAACCCACCTGTTTTAAAAAAAAAAAAAAGTTCCTCTTGTAAATATTGAGGCACTTCCAAAATGATTTTCCCACATATGCTCATTTAAAATAGTGTTATGAGCCTACCCTGAGTATGGAGAAAACTAATTACACATCACAATAAACCTCTAAAACTGGATATTTTAATATCTTCAGGTGGGGTTTTGAGTCTTTAAAGATGCAAGGCTATAAAAAGCATTGGCTAAATGCTTTGACTGGGTCATATTCTTTGGTTGGGTTGTAACCTAATCTCTGGGCCACGTTAATTGGAAATGAGTAAGAATTAAGGCATGTTGCAAAGAGGTGTCAGTGACTCCAGGTAAGGCAGTGAGTAGGTCATTTTCCATTATGAAGTGTTCTAAAAGATACTTTAACCTTGTTTGGAAACAAACAATCAAACAAAACCTCCAAATACATAATCTAACAATCCTCATAATTAGCATGGGGCGAAAAGTGAGTCGGGTAAACACAAACTCAGCTAAGAAATTATTGTTGATTAATACGAACAGCAGTCATCAGAATAATTGTTTTCTTTCAAAAATCATTCTTTTTTTTTTCCCTCTGGATAATTTAAATCCCTTCCCTCAGGAGTTTAAAATAGCTTCAACTATTTAAACATAACTGAGAGTGAGAATACCTCAGTTTAACAAATGCTACGAGCTCTTTTGACAGCATAATGAAATTCATGTTATAAATGATGTAGAATAGTCACTATTTGATTATAATTATGTATAAATAACTAATTCTCTCAATAGTATTTGTGAGGGTCATTACACAAATCAGACTATGGCTTTCTGCACAATAGTCGATTCAGTCATGAATATACCTCTTCAGAAAACCAGTATTTCCCATTTTCAGGGAATTCTCTTGTTTCAATTACTTGTTTCTACAGCTAGAATTAAAAGTCAAAATACTATCATTTTCCTGGAAATAACACCTTTCAAAATGTTCGTGAACTAAAAGCGTCAACATGCAAACACATTTTCAATATGGTTTCCCAAAATCTCAGTGTCTTAATACTTTAAATAGTAATTCAAATAGTAATTCAAGCCAAAATTTTTGTCTTTGGATTATGTTATTTTTTTTCTTTAGGAAATAAATAAAAAATAATTTTTTTTTTCAGCTGATAATTACTCATCCCAATTCTGAGGGAAGAAAACTGCGAGATAGGACCAAACCAGCTTCAAAAGTGACTTAGAAATGATTATGGAAAAATGGGAAAATGAACCCTGCCTGAAGAAACCTTCATTTTTCAGGATCTGTCATTTAACAGCAAACCCCTCCTCTAGCTGACAGCGGATGCTGATGCCAATGGTCCTCACAGTCTCTAGCAGCCACTGAAGCTTTTTTCCCTCCAGTCTATCCTGGTCTTCACCAGCTCCAGGCACGGTGAGATTGTGCTGGTGCTGTGGAAACTGGTTTCGACACTATTGCAACATAGCTCACAAGACTTCTTGAGCAGTCCTCTGCTACATCTGAAGATTTTATTTTTTTTTCTTTTAAAAGAATATTTCTGCTGCTGGAGTGCCTACTGAGGTGCGGCATGCTTAGGGGTCAGGTAGGTGAGGCTCACCTGATCAGAGGTAGGTGTCTGCCCAGCCTGCTCCTCCATCTGAGCCAGCCCTTGGGCTTCTCTTCTCATCAGGGGAGAGAAACTGGAATTCTCAGAGCCTGACTCCACTGCTCTTTAATTCAACATCTGCATCCGACTGATGAAACATGCCCTACTTTGCTTTGTTGACTATGGAGGTATAAAGCTTAGAAGCAGACACCTACAATATAGATATCTGCAATTAGTCAAGACAAGTTGTGACTACCTATTCACAACTGGTTTGGCTATTCCTCTTTCTTTTCCTTGGAAAACTATCGGAATGCCAGCCAACCAGACCAAGAGCAGGAAAGCTCCTCAGACACTGCCCATCACGTTTACCTGCTTTGACATCTGGAATATCAGTGCTGTGAGCTGTCTTTCCTCAAGCTTTTTCCCTTCTGATGTGGAACTGAAGTGAGGACTCAAACCTTGTAATAGCAAACATACAGGAACTGAAGTGTGCATAAGAGTTCAACTAAATTCTATAGGGATTACTAATAGCTTATCTTTTATGGATTTGACATATATACCCTGCATTATTCATCACCGTGTGCATACTACACCCTTGAGGAACACCAGGGACCCCTCACAGCCTGTCCCAGAAAACCCAGTGATCCTATGTGAATCCTGTCTAGAAACCCCATCTACAGTCTGTGAGTGGACAACTCTGATGTCCTGGCACAACTGCAGACCAGGAGTGGAGTCCCATGGCCATTTTCAGCTTGCTTAGCAGCCACAACAGAACCAGCATCTCAGAGAGAAGGAGGATGAACCATTATCTGTAACCTCTTCCTCCTGGTCATCCCCCCTTTCCTCCTCATTGATGGTATTTTTTCATACCATGGTTGGTTTTTTTGGGGGTTGTTTGTTCTTTTTTTATTTCATAGAATCATAGAATGTTTTGTGTTGGAAGGGACCTTTAAAGGTCATCTAGTCCAATCCCCCTGCAGTGAGCAGGGACATCTTTAACTGGATCAGGTTGCTCAGAGCACCATCAAGCCTGACCCTGAATGCCTCCAGGGAGTTGAGTTGGAGTTGAGTCCCAAACAGATAGGGATTAGACTGAAATGGTAACTGGTTGCTTGTCTTTGGATTTTAACCTGGAGGTGTATCTTCTCTGGCTTATTTGTATTTCTTCTTTTTCCACAGCTTTCTCCAACATCTCAAGTGGCAGATGTAGTTACCGTTCAAAGGAAATTCCAGCAGGTCATTTAATGACTTTCCCTCTCCTCCAAGGGCTTGACTCTTAATTATACATGGAAAGATACACAAGAGATTATAACAAGAGGAGTAGCAGGCAGCCAAAACCAAACTGATTTATGTATAGTGTGTGACATATGGCAACATAAGACAAGATCTCTGGCTTATGGGCATTTTGGCAAGTCCTGAGGTGGATCCTATTGCAACGTCGTGTTTGCACAGCTTTCATTTCTGCTGCTCTGTCCTGGTTTGTTTTGTTGTTTTTTTTTCATTTCTCATCTGTAGGCCTTCAGTGAGAGAGCCCAAATCTTCCTTGGCCATTTGTGACTTAGACATTGCTTAGACACATGCCCACAGCTGAGAGCCACTCTGCTTCAAGCTGGTCAAGGGATAAAGCATCTTGGAGAAAATTTTTGTCCTATTTTCCCAGACTGGAAATGGAGATTGTGACACTTTCCTCTTTTATCCACCTCAAAGGGTAATGTGAGGGCCAGATAGTATTTTAAATCACCATCTAGTTGTTGGGTATTTTTCTTATCATCAGGAAAAGGAAGAATATAAGACCAGACAATTAGGCTCAAATCACCCCTCTGCCCGGACCAGTCATCTATCTCTAACAGGTCCAGGAGAAGAAGCCTGAGGAAGGGGTATCAGGATAAGACAAGACCCTTGTCTTTACCTTTATGGAGCCTTCACTTGTCGCCCACTAAGCTGAACTAGTAATAAAGGCTTTTTTATTCCTTTCCTTTCTTCCTCCCCAGCTCCCTCGAAATCAGTCACCATGTGAGATGGGGAAGGCAGGAGGTGTTTGCTGTCAATGGGAAGAGCAGTTCTCAGTCAAAGGCAGTGGGGCAAACCTGCTTCCTGCAACCAGGAAGGGAGTGGAAATTTCTGTGGGGCTGGTGCTCGTGAGTCCCACCAGCCTCGTCTGCAACCCCTCTACCTTTGATTCCAGGGTCTCCACACAATGGACTTTTTATGCATCGTTCTGCCTTTGATGACTACTGCCAGGTTATTTTTCTTATCTGACTTAGGAAAGATCTAACAGGATCAGTTAGCTAGCTCCAGGGTAGGTTCTTTGAAAAGCAATGATTTAACAGGGCTTTCTTTTACCTGCTCTTAGGGTTCTCCAAACTTTCTGGTTTATCCAGCTGTCTGAGACACAGCAGTGCCCTCAGCAATGCCTGGACAGGCTTGGTCAAGGTGCTGGCATGGCCTGACCCATGGCCATAATTCCTCCTCCAGCAGGGCCATGCAGGTGCTGATCCTCACTGTGCAGAGCATCCCCAAACAAAGCCCAAAGACAAGGGGAAATCTCTTTGGAGAGAGTGGAAATCCAAAGTACTTGGAGTTAGCAAGGGAATAAAGCACTGAGTTAGTTTGCATGAAAAGTGGCTTCTAGAAAGCTCTGGCTGTGCATGCACCTCTCCTTTTGGCTTCCTCATAGCCCCCTGTGATGATGGAGGGAGAGATGGTCTTGACTTAGCCAGAGCTGAATGCTGATAAATGCTCAAATGCTCAGCTGGTTTAGGTTGGTCCTGAAGTTGCACCGTTTACTGTGATGGAGAGGAGCTCATCAGCCATCTGAGGGTGATTATGAACCAGGTCCCACATTGAAAAGGACAGCTGGGACCCTCCTGGAAAAATCAGAGGGACACCAGCCTGCAAGATCTCAGCAAACAGCAGGCACCTGGGTCTCCTCCATGGGAAATGCAGCCGCACGGACATGCTGGACAAAGAGAGGTCTCACTGGAGAAGTTGTGATGTGAAACTGGTGGTTTGTGGCACTGTCAAAAACCGAGTGTCTCATGAAGAGGTTGCATGCTTGAGCAGACCCGAGCAATTCACAGTCAGAGCTATCAAAGCAATGACCCAGCTTCTTTAACACGCTGTCTAAAATCATGTTCAGAAACTTTAGCACAAGATTTTAATGCTCCATTATATCATTACAGACAGGCCAACAATGATGTTTTATGGTTACACGTCACCTTCCACACCCGAGACTCCCATTGGGAGGTGCTGGAGTGAGTTCAGGGGACTTTGGGCACTAACAACATTATGTAAACTGTACATACAGGCACACAGCAGCTCAGTGAAGCAAAATCCTAGTCTCCTTCCAAAGCTGGAAAAGTTTTAATGGGGAAGGATATGATTTCACCCAGTATGGACACATAAAAGGGTTTGGATTCACTAAATTTATTGTCTGTGCCAAAGATAGTGCTCTCCTTGTAGCCTCACTGAGTAAGGGGAGGCAGAGGCCTCACACCTTCCTCAGGCTCCCATTCTTCACCCTCAGAAGAGACCAAGGAAAACAGTCAACAGCAGATCCTCGACCTTCAGATGGCTGCAGGTGGGGAAGGTAAATTCTACTGATGTGTCCCCATGTGGCAACAATAGTGATGTGCCATGTGACACCTTCACATGTTCATAGGGACATTCAGGGTATTCAAGATCTTCACAGGCTTTTTTTCCTTATAATGCACTGGGAGTCAGTCAGATATTAACATCCTTGAAAATAAGCCAGTGCCTCAGTTCTATTCAGTCACTCCAATTCCCCTTAAAATCAACTTCTGTTGAGATTTAAGTGCCTAAATGCCTATTCCTGACATGCTCAAGGCAATGTAAGGGGCCCATGACAGAGGAGAAGTAGGGTTCACAAGGATATCCTTCACCTCAGTTCTGATGAGTCTGATGTGGTCTTGGACAGGATCAAACTAGAGGTGGAAGATCTCTGAAGTTCAATATAAATCTAGTCACTCATGCCCTGTGTTCTGTTTTCATTGCTGTGAGGAGCTTTTTAAAGTTTTCCAGTATCTGCTGGTGTGGCGGAGCTAATCTGGCTCAAGGTACCATGGCAAAAAGGTCCTTACAGACAGCACGGTTAGATAGAAAATAGAAATTCAGTGAAAGAAGTGGATTTTAGGACATGAACTGGAAAGGCAATAGGGAGTCAGTTGTGTAAACAGAACTGCTTATTGGAAAACTCCATTTACCCCCAGAACTGCATATGTAAATCTTAAGACAGAACTGTAGCTGGTGTAAACTGTTACAACCAGCCCAGCCCATGGAGAGCAGCCAAGGATCCCTTGTAGTGCTGAGGATGAGGGAACAACCTCTCCTACTCAAGAAGATACCGTGGTGATGGCTCTCTGGGAAAGGGACAGGCAGATTTTTGTGTCCTCAGGCTGCTTTCCACACCTCAACTCAAGCTGTCCCATTCATTTTTCCAAAGGATTCCTGCCTGGTGGTTACTTCTCCTTGCTTGCACTGTGCCCTGCATTGCTCACAGCTCCAACGGGCTGGAGCTCCATTGCCTGCTGTGCCTCTAGACCTCCGCTCAGCACGTCCTGACAGTGGCTTAACTTAACATCAGAGACCTGCCTACAGTCTTGCTGAATGACAGCCAGGGAGCCTTGAATGTGCCCAGAGCAGCCACCATCCAAATGAGGGGAAAGCAATGGACAAGACCATTGTTCATCTGCAAGGAGGTGGAGAGGAGCTCCGGTGCCAGGATGACTGGAAAACCCTTCATGGCAGAAAGGGAGTCCAGGCAGGAGAGAGGAAAAGAAGGTGTAGGGGGAGAGAGGGGGCTGTGGGAAGGGTTTCCAGCGTTGGGGCTGCCTGTCTGCTGCTCGCTGGGATGTTGCCATTTGTCCAGATTAGAGCTAGTGATATAGCAAAGATTTTTTTATTTTGTGTGTGTGTGTGTGTGTGTATGATTCGAATAGATAGACTGTTTCTTTGGTTGCCATATACAATTCATCTCAGATCTGATGCCAGAGGATATTCGATACGAGATCTGAACAACGCTATGTGTAAATTCATAATGCTGTCTGTGCTGGGACATGTTGCATGACTTTGAATCTTACTGTATGTTAGTGCCATCAGATATACCTTATTACAATCAAATGTAACACGCCCAGCTAAAGAAAAGATGTGACAACTTTGCTGTAAAGCTGAAAGAAAACTAGCCAAAAGGGAACAAAACCCAATTTGGCAAAGCCTCAAACAGCTGAGAGGAAACTCAGTGTTTGTAATGTTTAAGTATTAACAGTACCCAACACAGAGGATAAGGAGATACCTCTCAGAGCAGAAAGGGAAAAGAGGCTTTGGCAGCATTAGATAACATGACTCCTGATCTTGCTTGAGATTCTTACTCTGCTCCAAGGCTGGGAATATCTCTCCCAGATTCACCTGTCTGCATACAGAGACTCCTGCCTTCTGTTCCCCATTGCCTCCCTTCCTGCCCAGGGAGTTGCACTGCAATTTCCACTCTTTAAAGCCTTTTCTTAATAGGATGTACATGGGGAAGCTTGCAGATAATCTACTCATAGTTAGGAAGGATGGTTGGCTGTCAGAGAGTCAGTGTGCCTCAGACGCTCATGTACCCCCGACAAAATTTGTGTGCAGTCACGCTGGCTGGTGCACACATAGCTGAGTGGGATTCCACGTCCATGGCCGTGAGTAAATTCTCTGCCATTGCAGATGCTGGAACCCTAAGGTGTTTCAAAGTACCTGTAGTCACCTGAGTTTCTTCTCACACACATATCTGCCTTCGACGTGTGTGTGTTTGGCTGTTGGTGGAGGGGAAATTAAACGTGGAAATCTGCTCATGTGGAAATTAGGATATTCAAAATTCTCTGCAGTTTCCAGATCACTTCAATTTCCTTCCCCCACTTTTCCAAGCTTACTTCCATTTGGTTGTCCATGCCAGAATGGGATGTAGCACTGCAAAGGCCTCACGGTGTGGTGATGAAGCTGGCTGCCTTCAAGCAGGTTCTTGATTAGACAGCAAGACAGGAGTCATGTATTAAAAGGTAATTGCTTTTGCGTGGTTTGCTGTACTTTTAAAGTGTGCATAAAAGGTACTAGATGCCCTTAGTGTGTTTTCCTGTTCATGTTCAGCATCTTCCAAATGATCATTTAGTGTGTAGAACACGAAAATATAGAGGAGAGGCTCTGAAACATGCCCAGTGAATGTGAGCAAACAGCTAATATTGTGCAGTAGTTTGGTGATCCTCACACAGGTCCAGCACGCCCCGTCATTTACTTGCATGAGAAAGCCCATGGTCATTTTTCATACCTGGCCTTATAAAATTAACTAAAGTGGTTGTGATCATGTCACACCTGAATAGCCTGCGACCTGCAACATGTTTTTTTTAGATGAACTACATTGTCCATCATAGTGGATAATGGGACTTCTGGCCTCTGGTTTCACATTTAGATGTTCAAGAGATTTTTCTTGCCATCATTGTCGACTTCTGCATTATGACTGAGCATCAGCCTTGTCATGAGATCCCTCAGCTTTTGTACGGGAGTGATCTTGTGAAATGACATGTCACTGAAGCTGATGTAGAGAGTGAACGCATAGGAAGGATGAATGGTATGTGATGAAAAATGTGTGTGTCTCTAAGTGACCAGATGGTTTGACATCTTTTACTGCAAAAGTAGCTCTCCAGGTCTCACTGCTACCTTCCCAACTTGCAGCTGTTCCTTTTTATTGGGCAAATAAGAGTTTGACACTGTTTCTCTGCTGCTTCCCCGGTGTGAGAACTTTCATGCCCAGAGGAATTGTGTCATCAGAACACTGTACCAGTAAGCAGAAAATGAAGTTGTGGCTTTGGAATAGATACCCACATACCCGTGAGCCAGTTCCCCATCTAGAAGATTAAAATATTGATACATTTTTATTCTTGTTGGTTATCTTCAGTGCTTATCCCTGAAGATCTCCATCAGGATGGTCTTTGGTTGCAGAGTCATTGCGGGGCGCGCTCTTAATCTGATCAGTCCCTGTGGCCACTGCTGTGTCCCTTCCCTCCCTCTGCACCAGCTCTTAAAGCCCAGCACGTGGGTTCCTCTGCAATGTGATGATAAAAATCATGTGTTCCCTAAGACACTTCACTAGAAGATGACTGCCTACAATGGGTGCTTCTGCTATGAGACAGAGCTTCTGGCCAATCCAGAAATACACTTCTGCTTAATTTGTCAATTGTTAAAATACGTTGGATGACTAAAAATGGAAAGATTTGTTCGGTGCTGGACACAAGGTCCAAACAAGGGGCCAACCACAGTGATGACCAGTTGTGTGGAGTGGGAATAGCCCTAAGCATGGGAGATTTTTTTTTCTGCACAGTGCAAGGTGTTATGTATATTCCAACACACACAAGAAGCATCAATACCTCACCTTCAGAACAAATAGCTTTCCTTCCCAAAAACTTCTCTGAGACAGTAAGATGACTTTGCCTATAATTTTAGTAAACCTTATGTCTAAACTTGGCATATGTTGGGAGAATTATTCGGCTTATCCTATTCTTCACAATTTTGTTAATGATTCAGTAAGAAATGTACATGCAGGGTACAATGAAAATCAACAGGGAGAGAATAGTGAAATTCAAATGCAGATGACAATTAACTGTGGAAAAAGAGTCATTACAGCAGCTGTCTGATGACTTGTAGAGACCATACTCTATTCAATAATTGCTTATTTCCCTCTTCAGTTGATCCTACTTCAGACCCCCTATTGTTTTTTGCAGCTTTTAGAAATAACAGAGGTGGAATCTGGAGAGACTCACCTCTGTGTCTTTCCTGTCTTTTTTATCTGCTGGAGGAAGCTCTAGTTATAAGCCTGAGTTCAGGCACAGAAGAATGAGTGGATGCATGTCAAAACTCAGCATTGGATTTTGAAGGTTGGGAGATCTTCAGGTAAAGTCAGTGCTTCCTTCAAAAATAAATAGTCTTGTATGCTCTCGGAGGTGAGGTTAGATAACTCAAATCAAGCAGCAGGCACATGCTAGGAAGAATTCACTACCAGACACCACTCCGCAAGCAAAGCAGTTGGCTTCAGGGGCACCTTCCTGGATCATAAGGACAACAGGTTGCAGAAAAGACTGAATCTGGGCATGGAGCAAAAGGCTGGTATCAGCTCACCAGGAAACTGATTTTCGGAAGCACCTGCTCTCTCTTCAACACAGGGGATGATGTGTCAAGCAATAGTCATGGAGACCCACCATCGGGGATTGAGTATGAAGGAGAATTCAGAATGAGCTTGCCAAGTCAGAGATTCAGGCTGGATAAAACAGAATGTTACTTCAATTGCACAGATATGCAATGCCTGGTTGGGTAGTAGTCTTCATGACAGGACCTGGGGAAGAGTTGAACAGAGTTCAGCACATTGTGAAAGCAGCAAACACCACCCTGGGATGTGTATGCACCAGGTCCCTGAAGCAATACTTCAGTCCTTTCGACACCAGTGGGGCATTGCTGGAACAGGATTTCAGTTTCTCAACATAACCATCCAAAGAATATGAGGGCCACTGGTGATACACTACAAGTAGTTACCAAAAAAAAAAGTCTATAACAATCATAACCTGTACGGAAAGACTGGGCAAACTGAGGTTGCTTAACCTGAGGAGGAGAAGACAGAGTAGAAATAGGCTGATGGCTTTCAAATATGTAAAAAGCTACTATGGAGGAGGGAACAGTCTGTTCTCCATGTCTGCAGAGCAGCACAAGCAGTAATGATCTCGCAACTCATTTTAGCCATGAGGAAACCTTTCCAGCAGTAAGGTCAGAAAGCAGTGGGGTTGTTTTTCTGAGCAGGCTGGGTTATCTGTATCACTAGACACCTGCAGAAAGTGTACCCAGCTTGTGGAACAGCCTTGAGATGTTGAGACAGACTTTTTGAAGTCCTTTCTAGTCCAATAATGATACCAAAAACTGAGGCATTGGTTAGAGAATTGGGTTTCTAACAGCTCTGTGCTTTTCCTTTTCCTACAATTTTTAAATGAGAAATTCATGCCCCTGGATTGACAATATTAATCAGAGGAGAAGCAAAATAACAGCATTAAGATTACCCGGGTAGCATAGTATGTCAAACCAGAATATAAAAGACATAATTTATAAAATCACATAAACCCATAAGTTTCTGAGTCTGAAGAGGAGCTGAATCCCTCCATTAAGTCCTTGTCTCATCAAAATAATGAACAAGAATATCATCCTGCACTTCAGTAAGCCTTCAGCATGTGTGTGTCCTTAGTCCTCTGCTATGAATATATGTGTGTTTGTATACTTCCTCATTCTCAGATTTTTTTATGAGTGGTGTTGGTGTAGTCCTGAATGCAGAATGGAATCTCTGTTTTCCAACAGATATTTGTTCTCATTCAAAAGTGAATATTTATTTAACATCCTTAGGATGATGCAGGCTCCATTTAGAATATATATGTAAATATGTTTTAGTAACATGACTCATCACTGAACTTTTAACTACATACATTTTATATTGTGACTGTGTTAAGATTAGAGACAAATTGTATGCTATTTCTTTTGGGTTTTGAGATACCGGTAAATTTGACAATCACATGTTTGCACTCACTACATTTCTAAATACACAAAGTTAAAACTGCATGAGTTAGACAGGTATAATGTAACATACATGGTGAACTGTATGTTTTTAAAACCTTCCACAGACAGGGAGATTGGAGATGAATGACTCCTGGCTACAAAAATTCTCAGGACATTTAAAGTTGTAAACATTCAAATTTCACAGGTTGTTGAGTGACAGTTTAGGAACATCACAACCTCAACAAGAACAGCTTGATGGCAAGTAACAAATCTTATTAAAATATCATATCTTGATATTGCTGCCTGTGAATTACTTGTGTTTTAATCTGCTCAGGAAGATTTTAGAAATCCAAACATTATTATGTCTTTAGAAAGATTACATTACTGCGCTGCTACTACTTATATTACCACTAACACTACTTCAGGATATGTGGGTCAACTAAGAATGGATTTCTATGGTCCTTAATGAAGGACATTTACTGAGCGATACGCAGAATCTGCTCCATGTCAAAAATTGTTATGTATTAGAAGACAACGGCAACACTAACTGCTAGTGGTCATATTTGCTGAGTAGGTAGTGCTAAACTGTGTTTTGTGCAGTTAACTTCTAAACATCCCTGGCAGAGGGATTCCTCTTGGGAGTTGATTTTGCAGTAGATAGGATTGCTAACCTTCGAGAGAGAGGTTCTCCTTCCCCTCTACTCTGCCCTGGTGAGACCCCACCTGGAATATTGTGTCCAGTTCTGGGCCCCTCAGTTCAAGAAAGACAGGGAACTGCTGGAGAGAGTCCAGCACAGGGCAACTAGGATGATGAAGGGAGTGGAGCATCTCCCTTATGAGAAAAGACTGAGGGAGCTGGGGCTCTTTAGTTTGGAGGAGACTGAAGGGAGACCTTATTAATGTTTACACATATATAAAGGGTGAGTGTCAGGAGGATGGAGCCAGGCTCTTCTCAGTGACAACCAATGATAGGACAAGGGGTAATGGGCTGAAACTGGAACATAAGAGGTTCCGCTTAAACTCGAGAAGAAACTTCTTCTCAGTGAGGGTGATGGAACACTGGCACAGGCTGCCCAGAGAGGCTGTGGAGTCTCCTTCTCCGGAGACATTCAAGACCTGCCTGGACACGTTCCTATGTAGCATTATCGAGGCGTTCCTGCTCTGGCAGGGGGATTGGACTTGATGATCTTTCGAGGTCCTTTCAAATCCCTAACATTCTGTGATTCTGTGATTCTGTGATTCTGTGATTCTCTCTATTGGGAGTTTATACTGGTTCCATCTCTCTCTTTCTGCAGTTCCCATGGCACAAGTGTACAATACAAGTATTTTCTGATGAAATAATCCAATCTATGAATTGCATTCTCTCGTACCTACACAAGACAGTCCTCAGTATTCTTCATATAGAAGCTGACAGTGCTCCTACCTTGCACTCATGGACTTCGTCAGCACCTTTGTCATTCCCCTCTTTCCATTTTCTTCCACCTAACACAGCCTTTGCAAGGACTTTACACACACAAACTATCCTCAGTGCTGGGTGCCTGATGTCCCAAATCCACTGAAGTCTCCTGGTCCCAGGGAGCTGCTCCTTGCAAACTGATTTTGCTATGCCTAAAAATCAGCTTTGTGATTTAAGAACTTAAACGCTGATTCTAGACTTCTAAGCTTGAAAATTGTGCCTTGGATCATCCTCTCCTCCTTTTTGCAAGTCATTGGTCAGACATACCTCTGCCAACACAGCAGATCTGCACCTGTTTGCAGAGCAAGGAGGGAGCACCTTGATGTGTTAACGCACACGGATGTGACTTTTGCAGGATGATGTTGTACCGTGTGCCTGGGCTCTTCTGTTATTCTGAGAAGCAAGGCCTGGATGCCAGATGTTGGCCCAAGTTCAGGTGCACACAGGCCCTCAGAACGCTGTTCACTATCAGCAAGGCAACCACAACCCTGGGAGACATGGAGGTGGCTGTCAGAGGTCTGTGCTGTACTGGGAAATGTAGAGATCCAAGAGAATGGAGCTCACCAGAAACCCAAAAGGAATGACAAGCCTAAGGACTGTCTGAATCCTGAGATTGCTATTCTTTTTGCTGACATGCTCCGCACTGTTCTCTTTATAAATTACTGAATTATCCTTAGGAACAAAAGGTATTAGGGTCCTGCGAGCTTCTCTCAGTTTGTGGTAGGACTAATTCATTAATGTGGCTCCAAGAGGAATGTGTGCAATGTTCTTTCTAATTGGACATGACTGGTCAAGAATGACTCGGCCTCCATCCAGATCACACTGTCACTTATGCTGTATAATAAGCTACTACTACTGGCCCATGAATCAATTTTTAAACAATCTCCAGTAATGAACTTGGACGGCCCATTGTTGTTGACAAAGAAATGCACAGTCCCGCTATTGTCAAGGGGCTCAATTATGGGTTCTTGCTGATAAAATAGAGGAGGGGGGACAAGGAGGGGGAGCGGTCTACGGACAGTAGTGACAGACTGAAAGAAGTGTTTCATCTCTGGGGTCCTTACACAGACTGACAAGCCAAAAGGTCAGTTTCATAGAGGTTTAACTCGAAATGTCTGAGGACAAAAAAGGCATCTGGAATCATTAGGAAATGCGAAGTTTGACTTGCACCATTGGAAATCCTTAATATATTATTTTAACTGCAGATCTGACAAACTCTTTGCCCACTGGGTGGGAAAAAGAGGTTAAGGGAAGTAAAAGCTTTATATTTCTCCAGTGGGGGGGAATAAAAAGGTTAATTTTAGTAACTCTGGGAAGAGTCTGTGGGGAAACTGTCAATGTTTCAGCCCATTTGCCATTGTCCTGAGCCAGCAGAGTCAACACGGGTAGCAGGAGAGGCTGCTGCCGGCTCTGGCTGCCGGACGCTGGGCTCCCAACGCTTTCCCCTCAAATAACCTCCCCAGTCACTGAAATGTCAGGGCTCTGCCCAGTTCCTCCTGCGTGAACCAGCCTCGTCAGCATGGCGACGCTGCCTCTGGGCTTCACACTTTGTTCAGGATTACTCGCACGTTACCGGGATTTCCTGAGCCTGATGGCATAAAGAAAATAAATGTATCTGAAGTGGTTCTAGCAAGCTGGTTCTGGCATGGAAGAGCATACATTTGTAACACTTCCCAGGTGACAAACACCTTACAAAGCAAGCTCTTTGTCATGCCCATACAGGGCCATAGTTGCCAACTCTTCTTTTAAAGCTTTAAAAGTACCATGCAAAGTCAGGGAATTGGTTCCAGGTTTCTTCCAGTGGTTGAGTGCACTCATGTGAACCCATGGGAGAATGCACACGCAGATTAAAAAAATGGAGCAGCGTGTAAATTTGCAAATGAACGTATCCACTGGGCTCATGGTTAAAAACCTTCTCACCTTCCCGGCAATTTCACCATGGAACTGGAGAAGAAAGGTTGAGGGCAGCCTGCACTGAGTGACTCCATCACGTATTTTCCCAGGAGGATGAGTCACTTCTCCCTCTGGACAACACATCTGGTCTCCATTCCCCAGCCACAAAGCAGGACAATCTCGGTGCATTGAGAAGGCCAGCCTTGAGTGAGAACTATGGGTGGAATGTAATGAGGGGGAGTCCAGCAGGGAAGTGGGGAATCAAGTGCACAAGATGACTTTGCTGGAGCATGAATGAATCTGGATGTGCATGGCTAAAACCTCTTCAAAGGTGGAGTCTAAGCCACACCTGCCTCTGTGAAGACTGCTGGGGCTTGTCTAGAAGATTGTCTCATCTCACAAGACAGTCCTTCCAAATGTCCTTCAGAAGAAAGGGGAGAGAAGGTACCGAGGACACCATGCTCAGCACATCCCAGTGCCAGCTTGAGTTAGGGGCAGATGCTCCAGGATGGCACATAACAGCATACAGGGACCTGGTGGAGCATGTTATACAGACACTTCATGAGACAACAAAACAAAAGTCCACATGGATGTGTGTACCTGTTATTGTCCAGACCCACAGCATATGGAAAAAATTTTCCTGGGAAGCACTGGGAAAAGCCTGGGGAGACCCTCAACAGAGGAAGGTGTTACATGGTGGGCTGCGTAAGGTCTTTGCAAACACAACCTGTCACTGTGGACAAGGTCTAGTCTGGTGGCCCTCCCTCACTGAACTCCCAAAATAGCCAGCATGCAGGTGACTCACAAGTTTCTCAAGGAAAGAAAGGAAAGATTCCCCTCCCCATTCCCCCAGCTGGCAAGAAACTCCTTTTTTTCCCCTCTAGAACGTGTCCTCCTGTGAATATACCTGGGCCTGTGGTTCTAATGGTTTGTGATTCACCAGGCAGGAATGCATCTCTACATCCAAGCACCAGGCTCTGGTTTTCCCATTGCTCCCTGGGATGGGCGAATAAGCAAAAAGAAGGGACTTGAGCCCAGCTAGAAAGAGAGGGGCTGTGAGGTGAAGAGCAGCCGGTATGGGAAGTGGAGGCTGGCTTTCCATGCAGCACATCAACCCACTGCTCATTTCAGCCATCAACGAGCTTAAGACAGCCCTTGGGTCCACTGGCAGCATTTTGAGATCCCTCGTGCTCTGGGCAGCTCATCCTGCAGCAGCCCTAGACCATGAGACAGAGCCAGATGTTCCAGTGGAAGTGATTCGCAAATCAGCCAAGACCTCACTGAGTGGAGGAGAAAGATCTTGAGAGCTGGAGCTATTTGGGCACTGGCTGAAAACCTTCTCCTTACACAGCCAGAGACTGCAGGGACCATATTTGATGCCTGTCTCAAGTCTGGGCGACCCCGTCTGTTCCCATTAGGAGGCCCAGGCGGTAAATTGGGCCCTGAATATATAATTAAGCAAAGGGCACCATCCTGAAGCCAAGGTTCACACTGATTTGTTGTGGCTGGGGTGGGAACAGCCCTTTGCAAATCAGTCGCAGAATGTTGCTCCTAGTCAGCTGGAAACTTGGTAGCTCAACTCCATAAAAGCTGGATCTAACGCTTCAGCTCCCCAACTGGTTTCGGCATCCTGACCAGCACGCAATCCTGTGGCTTGCTTTTCTGCACGACAGTCTGGAAACCTTCCTTGAGAGCCTCTTGTTTGCCGGCTGCCAGGATTTGCCATGCAGATTCTTGCCAAAGGGATAATATAAACAAAGCATAATGTCAAGTTTCCCACACAAGTAAGATGATCTATTAGCACTGCACTTTGTACTAATTATTGCACAGTGGGTGGGGGCTTGTGAAAGGAGATTTATGCATTCAGCTAGCCTCACTTTTATTATTTGTAAGTACTTTTTGGCAAGGAATGAGCGAGATATGTATTTTATTGTTATGCTGTTGCAAACATCCTAATCTTCCGCACTCATTAAAACCTCATAACAAATAGTAAGAATGATATATTGCAGCCACAGCGAGCGTCTCATTCATCCCCAGATGGGGGGAGGGGGATGAGATGCGGGGAAGAAGGAGGACACGGGAAATGAGAACGTGGTTTTTTGGGCCATGGTCATATTTGTGGTTCATTGAAGGCCCAGGTACCCAAAGGGCGGAAATAAGGCAATGGATGGGGAAAGGCTACTGGGATGCCTGTGTGAATGGAGAGGTCTGTCGGAAGGTTTCAGGATGAAAGAAGACTGCTGCTGATCCTAAGTGCGAGTCAGTGCTCCCAGAAAGCAAAAACTCATCTACGCCATTCCTGCCATGAAGTAGTTAAACTGTACATCTGCTCTGGGGAGATAATGTTCACATCACTACCCTTGGAACGGTCTGGCTTGCAAGGCGTGTGCTCCTGTGCCAGGACCTGGCATGAAGAGCCCACAGCGCTCAGGGAAGGTGTCTCAGAGGCTGGACAAGCAGAAGACACCCAATGGATGAGTTTGTACTTGGGTAGTACACTGCTGGGTGATGAAGTCTGGATGTTGCACTGACAGAGCCAGGTCAGAGTAGACTGATTGTTTTGATCATCATTTTGATAATCACTGGTTGTGACTTAACTTCCCCAGTGCAGCACTTGACTGGTGACCAAGGAAGGAAGAGAACAAGCCCAGAGCCTGGTTCAGGAGGGATGCAGGGGATTACGGAAGTGGAGACTCTTCTGCTGCCACAATTCCCTTGCAGTGCTTTGCCTACATTGCCCACACCAACGACCTCTAAACTTCCTTAGTAATGCAGAGGTCCAAGGACGACATGTCCCAAGTATCTGCCTTGTGTCAGCAGCTTATGACAAGGGCAGGAGCATGGGTGCCACCAGGCTCACCAGAGTCATGCTCACTCAAAGTCTTTTTTTTCCAAACTGAAGTTCAGAACCTGCTGCTTCACACTTTCCTCCTGATGACTCCATGGCAAGTTCAAAGTGCAGTCTTTGGGTGTTGTATACATTGGGTTGATGCTGAGTAAAAGCCAAAATGTGCCAGACTTGGCTGTCTGTTGTTTTGGAGGAACAAAGTTCAATGGAAAACCTTGTCACATGTTGAAGGGCTCTGATGGTACTTCCAGGGCATAGCAACTGTTGTGATGCTTTTCTAGCATGGGGTGAGAGCTGAGGTGGACTTCATAGCTAGTGGTGTTTCTCAGCATTACCCACCTAATCAGAGACCTTCTTGCTCCACCATTGAGCCATTGGTAAGGGTTGGGGTAAGAGAAGGGCTTTCATCCTCTTCATCTGTCATTCCTCCTGCCCTGAACATTGTTTTTCAAATTTTATTGACAGGGTTTGCCTTTAGTCCCAGGCTGATGCCACCCCATGGTCTTTCCCCTGACCAGATCCTGTTCAGGTGTCCTTTTCTCTCTTTACCTGCTGCTTCCAAAATATCAGGTTTGTTCTCTCTTTCTAACCTCCAATAAGTAACTGACCTCTGTATGCAAAGGAGGAGAGCATGACCCAGAGGCTACTTCTGACTGTCAACACTAGGCTGGGGCAGGGTCAGTGTGGAGCAGAGCTGGGCAGAAAGTCTCAGACACCCTATTTCCAGTACAGTTCTGGAGTGGACACATGTGCCAGGCAGTCGACTCGACCCTTCACTATATACCTTCAGAAAGGGACTGAAAAATGGTACCGGCTTCTCATTTGTCCAAGCTCACAAATCTTGGCATCATATTTCATCTTCAGTTTCAGACAAATAACATTTTTGGGCTGGTTAAAAATTACAGCCCACAAAATTTGAACTATTTGGGGAATATCTCCTGCATTGTCTTCTTCCCCAAGTCTTAATGAGTTTTCCAGCTGTTGTTGGGCTAGCCCTGGGATGTTGCTAGACAAAAAAAAGATGGAAAGGGAGAGAAAGTGTTGAATTTAGGAAGTGATAGATATTGGCTGAACCTTTAGCCCATAGCAAATGTAGAAAGAAGGAACATTTCAAAGAGATCTTTTTTGAAGGTTTTTGTTGTGGGTTTTTGGCAGGGTTTTTTTTTTTTTCAGATATCAGTTCTAATTCTAAATGTTTCATTTTACCCTCCTTTTGGCTGAGCCCTGTTACTGAAATGGCACTGTGGTCCTGGGAGACCAAGGAGGGGATGCACCCACGCAGAAACAGAATAAGCACATGCTCTTCTGCCTGTGCCCTCATCCAAATATAGGAGGTGAAAGAAGGTCCTACCCTGCTCCACCATCTGGAGATCCTAACCTGCTTCATTACTTGTGAGGGACAGATCATCTATTATCCGAAAGTCACAATGTGGTTAATATAAATACAGAGGTATAAGTCACATCCCCTGCCTGTGTTGGACACTCCACTGGAAGAGCAGCACCAGTTCTAGATGTTGGTTCTTGGTCCTATTAAGCACAGGGCATTGACCTATTAAGCACACTAAGCACAGGGCATTGAGGACGTGGTTTCTGGAGAAAACCTAGCTCCTCTTTGGGGTGAGGAAGAGAAGTCCTACAGGGGAGAAACCTGGCGTCTGGGACGGGAAGAATGAGGAATAGGAAGGTTGCCACATGAAGTAACTTGTCTCTCAGGCTTAAGAAAGTATCAGGTTGCCAAAACCGATCACAGAAATACACCCAGCAAGGAAGGGTTTGATACTGTCTTGGCGTGAACTCAAAATTGCTCCATTAAGGTCCCAAACTGCAGGACTGTGCTGATGAAGGATGGATTGCAAGCTTGCTATTGCTGTTGGTGACAGTGGATCATCAGCGAGTCTGTGCCACCCATGCCATCACAATGCGAAATCCCAACTGAACAACCCCACCTCACTCCTTCCCAACACCAACACCCCTTCCTGGAGCTAAACCTTGCCCCATGCCTCTCCAGCTATTTGACCATCCGTTTTTGATTTTTTTCATCCTTATGACCTTACCCTGGTCATAAACTTCATCCAGAACTGAGAAACTCGCTCCTTCAACTGGTGTCTCTCATAGTCTGGCATTATTTTTGTTCCCACTTTCCTCCCCCAGCATCTCCCTCACAGTGTAGACTGTCATCCCATCCCTTCTTCCCCACTCCCTCTGCACAGGCTCACCGTGAACAAACCTCTTTTGTCGGGCCACCCCACACAACAAGAAAATTAGCATCATTCGGGCATGTTGAGGCCACCACAGGAGCTACAAGCCATGATTACGGTGCATGTGGTTAGCACAGCCTGCAACATCAAACAGCATGTTTACAACAGATGTAATCCGTAATGATAGAACAGGTGTATAACAGTCAATACCAGCATTGTAGTGATCAAATAACTTTGTGGCACGTTCACATTGATCCGGTATTAATCCAACTCCCTCAGGGTTTTGGTCTATGATTTATATGACTCACTGGGAGGTTTCGGCACCTATTTGGCACCGCACCAAACTCCAGGCAGGGATCAGTATATAATTTACCTTTGCAGTGAGAGCTTTTTAAATCCACGCTCTTAGCAAGCCAGGTTTGTCAATGGCACTTTGAAAAGAAGGGCTTGTCGGAGCACGCAGAGACACGTTTCTTTCAAAGGGTGATTCATGCGCTGCAGCTTCGGCGACTGTCCTGGTTTTACATGCTCGACTGCTGATGAATTAAAGCAGCAACAGGAACATAACCCGTGTCAGCTCTCACAGGCTCCTGCCTGTGCTATGAATTTCCTCTGCATCCCTTTATACATCAGCTCAAACTGTTTACCTTAGTGAGGAGACATACAAGAGAGAATGGGATAAAATCTTACCGAGAGACGGAGGATGGGGAGCTTCTGAACAGGAATGAAAGCAAAATCCCAAGGTGACTTGTCCAAAACCCATGGGGAAAATGTTTTTTTTCCGCCCAGGTCCTGGTTAAATTGCTAAATTGTTTAGTTGTTCAATCTGAGACCAAACCATGGGTGAGATTCAAGAAGATGATGACTGGCAGAGGGATAACAAGAATGTCTGCAGCTACCTAAGACGTGGAAAGCCCAGTCTGCCTTTTACTAGTCAAGGATCCTCATTTAGAAACTCATCACACACCTAATTTTAGTTGGCCTCTGCAGGGAATTTGCAGGCAAAACACCAGTGATCAAACATGGGCGGCAAATTAGGAGCTGCCTTCTAAATTAAACGAGGGTGAAATGCCTTGCTGAAGGAGCACGGAAAGGAAGCTGGTGTTGTGCGTGCTGCAATCCAACAAACGAGCTTCGCTTGCAGTGGTGGCAAGCTGGTAACTTTCATGAGTATTAAATGCAATTAAAGAAACAAACACTCTCCATCATTCCCCAGAGTGAGAGATATTATCAGTTGTGGCTTTGTATTTTTACATAATCACAGTTTAAAGGAACATTTTTCCATATGTGGAAATTCCCTGTTTTCTCCTCCAAACGCTAACAAAATCCTTGCCGCTGGCTGGCTCCGCTCTCTTCACGGCTCTCTGTTATGGCACTCCTGCTTGCCCCAAGGCCCCGGGGAGAAGAGATGGGCCCAAAACAAACGCCAGAGGTGAACGTGCTAGAGATCCAGTCCTACACCCAAACACCACACGTTCCCTCCGCTCGGGGTGTTTTTTGAAAATTCCCCTCTCCCAGTGTTGAAAAGGCTTTTGTGATCTCAGAGCCCTCCTCTCATGCTTCCCGCCCTCGCGATGTGATCAAGAGGCACGTCCCACCCATCGCTGCGTGCCCCTCACCCCGAAACCAGCCTCCCTCCAGGGGTAAGTAGTACGAAGGGCACAGCAACCCCGGGGAGCTCCATGGAAATTAGCCCAACTGAGTCAAAGCCACCTGTCCCACCGGGCAGGCACCTTGGGACCTGCCTAATGATAACGGCTTCCGTCTTTGATGCAATTAAGGCTGTTGAGCACAGCCTTGCTCCAGGATGAAATGGGTCACACATTGGGCTTTGACTCAGAGCTCAGCTGTTCTGAGGTAGCTTCATGATCTTCCCTCTTCAACCCAATGGCCAAACTATTTGCCCCTTCGCTGGGGAGCGTGGCCAGGTACAGCAGGCTTGGGGGCGAGGTTGTGCCAAGGGTGCGCTGCTCAGGATGCCTGTATCTTGCACGAACATGTTTGCACGCCCAAGCTGTCTCGCACACTCATATAGAAGTGTCCACATGCTGTTGTCCATGCGTCCGCCTACACCCTGTTTCAGCCCAGCCGCAATCGCTTTTCCCCGCAGACGAGGCAGATGCACTTCTCCCACGTCTTCAAACCATTGGCTCAAGCACCCTTTGCACTGAGCGGTGATTCCTGGCTTGCTCGCACGGCCTTTGCTCGACTTGTTTGTTTGTTTGCCCCGCGTGCTGTTTGTGTGCAGCTTGCCTGCTGAGCTTTTCTCTGCCTGCATTCAGTATGTGGGCTGGCCTGCTCCGCTCTTGGATATCATCTCACTTGGTTGTAAGCTTGCAGAAGCCGCCTGGCTCTCCTGGCCTCCACCACTCAGCCCATGAGTAAGCCTATAGCACGACCAGGACCAATCTTAGGTGCCGAGGTGAAAGTCTTGGGGCATCCTGAGCTCTACCACCACCTCACTGCAGCTCCTGGAGGTTTTCTCTTCAAGTCATGAACTTGATCACCAAACCTTGAAACAACAAAGGTCTGTTTCTCTGGGGGCAGCTGGAGAAAGTCTAATGGCACAAGCACACCATAAACAGAAGGACTTTGTTGCGGTGACCTACGTATGGATGTTGCCTAAGGAGACCTAAAGCCACGTGAAAATCATCTAGGCTATTGATACTGAGTCCACCTCAGGAGACACTTAATTCAGGCTTGGGCTTTGACACCTGTATCCACTGGATCATCCACACATCATCTGAAGACATGAGACACAAGTCCTGTGTCCAGGATGACTTAATAAAACAGGGAAACCTACCATCTCTCTGCTAAGCCATGCTGTGCTGTACTTGGAAATCCTCAGGAAGGGACAGAGCTCTGTGGCATACTGACCCCATACTGTGTTTTCACACTCCTCTGCATGCACATTCCCAGTGAGACAGACAAGAAGACACCAAGGCTTTGAATGCATACACATTCCCAGTGAGACAGACAAGAAGACACCAAGGCTTTGAATGCATGCACATTCCCAGTGAGACAGACAAGAAGACACCAAGGCTTTGAATTTTTTCTTAGGCTGAGGCAGTTATCGCTGTTATTTTCCATCTGGCAAGACTCTGAGGACCTATGGCTCTCTCCAAACGTTTTCTGGGAATGTTACCGTATTAGAAAACATTTAGATATAAAATACCATCGCTTATGGGAAAATCTTGTTAACATGGAGCCACAGTTGGGAGCTCTCATTAAAAATTCCTTTCGGCTTGATAAGGGCTTTCCTTATCTAAACATTGGTTTGGTGTCCTCTCCCCTCCCCCATGGGCTGGTGTTGTATCATGGAGTCTGGGAAGGCTCTTCCTCACAGGCATAAGATGAAAGTTTATATGAGCTAAGCTGTGTGCTGTTGTTTTGGTGGCTGGAGCGAAGCAGCATTATCCCTGCCAGGGAACAGCCTAGACCTGGCTGCTCGATGTGCTGTGGGTGATGAGCACTGGTCACCTCTGCAAAAATAGGGGTGGACACACATCACAGGTTCAATGTGCAACTGGTGGCGTCTATCACTTTGCAGAGTTGAGGAAGAGCAAGTCTACCAGGGAGATGAACCCTTGGGATACTCTGAATGCCTGCATAGACATATGCAGTTAAAAGCTCTGTCTAACCCAAGGCTCTACTCTGGCACTGGACCCGCTGGCCATGCACCTGCCCTTGTCCTGGAAGTAGAATCAGCCCCTCTGTCGGCAACTTCATAACCAAACTCAGGAACAGTTCTTCCCCTGTCTCCTTCCCATTTCCCTCCTCTTCTTCCTTTGCCAAAATGAAGCCATCCTGGCTACTGATCATCTCCGATGCTCACGCTCATTCAGCCACACAGGGCTACATATCGCTGCTGTTGTTCAATCTTATTTCTAATCCACTGCCATCTTTTTTTACCAGATCCCTTTAAAACCCTTTTAAATAGCTGTTTACCAACTTTGTTTCTCCCTATGCTCAGTCTCCTTTAAGCACCTTTAAATCCTTGCTCTTTTTTGCCCTTTCTTTTCCTGTCAAGTAACCAGCAAAGGCTCAGTTCCTCTCAACTTCAACGGACACTTCTGCAGACAAAGGATCTCCCTGGTGGCTACTACATGAACTCGATACTCCACCACCTTTATCTCTCTAACAAGGATGACCAGTTTCTTGAGAAGCTCCCAGCTTTCCATGTGGACTGGAGATTTAATGTCTCGCTGGCTGTGAGATGAGCTGAGTCCCTCCAGGGAGAACATGGGAGATGCCGCAAGCCCAGGAAAAGCTACCGGACCAATGTGCCCATGGTTCCCCAAACCCATGTCAAGTTATGCAGGATCCTAAGAGCCCGTCCCAAGATGTCTGGATCTTGAGCTCAAGCCTGGAGCTGAAGGCCTGGTAGCTTCCAAGGGAAGTAACTTTGTGGGTGGGAGAGGGGGGTCCCAGGGCTTTTTGGCCCTTGGCCTACAACAGAGAGTCTGAAAACCTAGAAGCAGGTTTATGTCTCCAGCCACAATCTGCATGCCCAGACCTCTGCTTCTGGTCTGTGAAAGCTTCCTGAAGCCCAGATCTTCCTCGCAGAAGGAATACCTGAGGATAAGTAACTTGGCATGTTTCTACAGTCCTCTACTTGCAGTATCCTGTGGTTGCAGCCCTTGTGATCCTGAGCTGGAAGCTGGAGAAACCAAATCTGGAGGATCCCCTACGTGCACCTATATAGTGTCCATCCTAGCAGCGACATCCAGGAGCTGAGTATGAGAGGCTGACCCAACCCACCCCACATGAACCGTTGCTGTTTTGGAACTTCAGTGCATGGGTACGGCATTTGCTACTAAATCCAGCTTGAACATGGGTTGATAATACCTTCAATCTGCACCCCAGTCTTGATCACTGGCTGTATTTTCTAAGCCTTTCTCTTTCTTCCTCTTCCTCAGTCTCATTGAGGTGAGCCCCCAGCGATAGCTGAAGGATTCACTGCAGAGCATTGCTTGCATTTTTGATTATGCAGTTCAGAGCCCTCGAAAGAACCCTGCAGCCACTTATCTCGTGATGACGATTGATACCAAACACCGTTTCCTCTTATTGCAAGCAAGTAAAAATAAACAACATCCTACTGTAACTGCCTCTATCCAGGAAAGCACAGTAACTGGTATTTATAGATAAACAAAGATACACTGCCTGCTGGGGTCTGCTGCAATGAATTTAGACCTGAAGATTGAAAATCCAATTGTGTTTATAAATCAGCTGTGACATGCCAGTGTCATGTCATCAGTGGAAGGCAAAGGGCATGTTTACTACAAGCAAAGGCACACGCTACAGTCATATGCATAAGTAAGTCTCTGCGCAGACAGGTTATTTTTTGCATAGTGGTTTTTTGATTTTTACATGACTTAAGGATAATGCTCTAGGAACCTTCTTTTTTCCTTTGTGCATTTTTTTTTATAGTAACGTTGTTTTTTCCCCTTTTGTGATTGACTGGAGGTTTTGTTCGGTTTTGTTTTTTTTAATGTTCTGAAGAATGTTTGTGCTTTTTTTGGCATCTTACTACATACCTCAGAAAACCTGACTGAAACCCTGGCTGCTTCTAAAGCTCCTGCCAAAAGGAATTCACGCTCCTCTAAATTTGCTGTTCACATTTCTTGTTCCAACTGATATTTTTAATAATAAATATGGTTACTAAGAATAGCTATTTACCACCTCTGTCAGCTCTAGCCTTTTATTTGGACTCCAATCTTATCCTTGGTTTAATTTTTTGTCTTGAACAAAAATCAGCACCCTATGAAGACCCTGTGGGGACCCTCCCAGAAAGTTGTCTGGTGTCCTTAGAACATGTAGCGAGGTGCCAGCCAGGGTGCTGGTGTGCTGCAGCCTCCTACCCACCTGGGATACCAGGGGTGTTGTGATTTACATGGCTAATCTCGGGCTTTCCCAATTCCCAAACCCTCTCCATGAACCACTTTGTTATCCCTGGTGCCTCTTGTCGCCAGCTTTGCAACCAGGTTTCCACATCCGACTCCTTCCCTCATGCTAGCCAGGTTTTTTTAGCTGCTTTTTTTTTCTTTTTCTTCTTTTCTTTTTTTTTTTTTATCCTCTAGACCAGGCCCTCTTATTAGATATGCCCTTTTCACTGACCCTGAATTATTGCTACCCATGGTCTTAGAAGAACAGTGCTGTTTGTTAGTCTAAGAGCACATGTGACAACCCTTTTCCTGGCCAACACCAGAGGTTGCACCAGAGATTTCCAGGCCAAAAACCAGGCATTTCAGCAAAAGCTACAGGCTCTAAATGTGATCCATGGGGTCAGAAGAGGACAAGGGAATCATCATCTATTTGGGGACCTGCCGGAAGACACTAATCAGAAAGACGTGCACAAATTCAGTCCAGAGCACGCAAGAGTTTCCCCAGGCTGAATCTAACCTCTGTCCATGGCAAACATCCCATTCCCACTGCAACGGGGCTGCCAGCAGAAACCAGTATTTTAATGCCCGGGAATTTTACTACAGCCTGTTTGGAGCGAGCGGTGCCTGACCGAGCCTTGCCGGCGGCGTCGGGGAGCGGGACATTAATGGGGAAGGGCATCCCGGTCCATAGGGGTCTGGGCTAAAGGAAGGTTCCCAGCTCCTCGGCTCTTTAGGGTTTGCAACAATTTGCAGATTAGTGTTGGCACTTCCAAGGCTGGGCTGGCAGCGAGACCTTTAACCAAGACAGACAGATTCCCTGCTGCGGCACTGTTCAGCGGGTTTAAATGGAATAACGACGTCTCTCCAGCTTGGGTGATATTGGGTCAATCTTTTTCTGTTTCACTGTGTTTCCACCCCCCTCCCCGTCCCCATCCTCCCCCCTGCTGCAGGTCACTGCCACAGCCCGGGCTGTCGGGAGGGCTGCCTGCTGCCGCTCTTCTGCCTTTGTGCTTTGGGAGGTGGTGGGGGCGGGGGGGGGATCATTTTTATAACTCTTTGTACCAACGCAAGCAGAGCTAATGGTAAAAGGCAATCAAATCTTCTGCTCGAAGGCATAAGCTGGTTTCCTGCAGGGTCAGGGAGGAATTTTGCCCTCCCTCCCCTCCTGGGCTTGGAGGCTGGTCAGCACCAGCACAGTTTGAGTCTCCCCCACAAAAAATCCTCTCTTGTTCTCACAGCTCTTTATTAGTTTTTTTCACTGTGTTGCGTAGCTGTGAAAAATTACGGAGGGAATGATAAGTGCTTCTGGGGTCCCTGAGGAAGGGTCCTGTTAACACCCACAGTGAGCAGGGCTGGGGGAACTGCTCATGGTTCTGCTGGACCTTGGGGCAAAGCCCGGTGCTGGCATCCAGCTGACTTTTCTCTCAGGGTTTTTGACTGCCTCCCTCTGATCTCCTGTTCTCGTTCCATAGCACGGTGGGAGTTTTCTGCCTTGAGGTCCTTCCTTTTCAACTCCAAATCCCTGTGGGTACTGGATTCTCCCGGACTAAACTTTTATGCATGCCTGAAGGGTGGAAGCCTTGGGGTGGGAGGTGCTCCTACCACCACTCTGGCATCCCGACCTGAGCCCCTTTCCTGAGGAACAGCTTGCCTTAGCTTGGTCAAGGCATACCAGTAAGACACACGGCAAAAATGCAAGCAGGCACAAGTAGAGAAACAACCGTTGGGAAGGCAGGAGTTCAGAGGTAAGCCAGCTGTCCTCGGGTAACAAACTCCAGGCCACCCACATCAGAGCACCAACCTCAGCTCCCTCCCAGCAGAAATGACCAGGGGCAAATCTCAAAGGCAGAGCCAACGCATGAGACACGCGCACCTATCGGCACGGTCTCACGGGGGAAGAGCAGGCATCAAAGGCATCATGGCCTCTTCTCCTGAATCTGGCTGTGCCACAGCCCTGGGATGCTGTGCTGGAGAGGATGGAGGCTTGTGGCTCCCTCCTGGCTCTTGGCACCCCTCTTCTCCGTCCGGATCCATGGAGGAGTGAACCCACTGCAGCCGCCTCCCATGAGAATGAAAACACGCACACAAAAAAAGGGGCTGGATTTTTTTTTTTTTCTGTTACACTCTGAAACCAATAATTAAATTTAAAAAATAACCCAACAACAATTAAAGCAAATTAAGTGTGAGGTCTAAGCTACCGGCAGAAGTCTGATTTGAAAACAGCAAAGCAAGCACTTCTGGTTGGGAGCCCTGATAGTTTGTCTCGTACAGTTGGTCAGAAAGCCAGAGAGAGGGAGGGAGAGAGGGAGGGAGGGAGAAAGGAAGGAAAAGCAAGCGAAAAACCATGGCTAACCGGGGGTAGGACCTGCAGATGCCATGGGACCCTCTGACCTTGACGTGGATTACAGCAGCACTTCCCCTGCCTTGATTTGCGCCAAAGGAACATTTGGCTGAGTGACACTGGCTCCAATCCACCGTCTCCAGCATGTACAAGGCTTCTCAGAACCTTGCCCATAATAAGAAAACCTTGTCCCCAAACCGAAGATCTCTCAGACCTAGAGGGGCAAGGAGAAAGTCATGGGAGGTGCTGTGTTCATAGGTGTAATTGTATCACCTGTTCCAGTTAAGCATCTTTTGGGGCCGTCCTCTTCTCCGGAAAGAGAATCCCGCTTTCCCTTCCCATTCCTGCTCATCTGCCCTCCTTAACTCTTGGGGACATTTTGGTGCCTTTTTGGTTCCAGACAGTAAGTCAGCCCAAATCAATGGTCTCATCAACATAAAGCTGTGTCTTTCTGCGCTACAGCCACCAGCCCATCCCTTTGATGTGGGTGAACTCCCATGTCACACAACACACATCTGTGTCCCCCCTGAAGGAGTAGATGGAGGGGCTTGCTCTGCCAGCCCCCAAAGTGCTGGGCTCTAGACTTTCTTCCAGGGGATAAAACTATCACTCACCACAGCTGTCATCTGATGAGATGCAAGCTGTGCTGCTCAACCTTTAAAAAACTTCCTGAAGAAGTAACTATTTTTGATTTAACTGAGTCTCTCTGTCCATCCCAAATTCTGGCCTCTCTGGGAAGATGGAGAAGTAGAAAGTGTCCTTTCTCCTTCTGAATGACCCCTTGGGAATCTCTCACCAGATACTCATAGGACGATGGTGACCAGCAACACAGTTTCTCGGGGTTTCAGTTCTTGGGTGTGACCCTAAAGAGGGGACTGGGGACTTGGGCCACCTTGGGGGTTGAGGATGAAAAATCCCATGGGTTATGGGGAACTACAGCCCCACCTGCCTTCCACAGCCCCCTCCCCATGTCCCCCACCCACGGCTCTTGGCCAGGGGAGCGGCCGCGCCGCGGCGCAGCCTGCCCAGGGCTGGCAGGTCTGCGCCTTGCGAGAGACATCAAAGTCTCGCCTGGAATGTGTGTGGCTCTGCCGGGCTGGGAGAGATATGGAGCCAGGGATCATGAAAGAGATACTGCGATGGTTATCACCCCATCAAATCAAGGGGAAGCTGAGCATCAGGCTTGCCAACAATACCTGTTATTGTTCCTCCCCTGTGCAGTGCTTTATTAAGCGCTATAATCGTTTTAATATTCATACATCTCCGCAGCCATTCCACCCCCCTCCTCTTCTCATCCTCTTTGCTTTTCAACATATTCCACGTTGGAAAGTGCCTTTCTTGCATTTCCTGGGAACTCGCTTTCCCTCCGGGCAGCAGGTGTTTCGGTCCGCAGCACCAAGGCAACGTCCCTCTCCGCACTGAGAAAAGGGGATTTTCTCTTGGTCTTTTGCTTTGCTCTCCGCCCCCAACCTCCTTCCATCCACCCCCGCCCCCTTTTCCTTCAAGTAAAAGCCAATTAAGC
Source organism: Trogon surrucura (assembly GCA_020746105.1). Classification (NCBI taxonomy): domain Eukaryota; kingdom Metazoa; phylum Chordata; class Aves; order Trogoniformes; family Trogonidae; genus Trogon; species Trogon surrucura. The sequence goes on along the minus strand of CM036620.1, from coordinate 76,009,737 downwards.
ACCACCCTGCTCAAATGATGGCATTGTTTCACTATCAATGCAAGGGAGGTGGTGGAAACCCTTGGCCATGCAGTGCTCCTGCTTTGGTGGGGTGTGTTCTCCTGGGACATCCCCTCCATCTCCAGATAGTTGAAGGGTGGTCTGAGGGTGTTCCTGCACCGCTGTTGTAAGGCAGATGCTTTCCAGTGGCTGTGCATGGGGTTGAGGTTTGCACCAGCCAGCCTTGGGAAGACCAGTCAAGGCACAGCAATTTCCACCACCATGATGGTGCGAGGATAAAAAGGTTCTTTTGCTCATCCTTCACAGGCTCTCCAGACTCGATTCCTCAGCTCAAAGAATAAAACTGGTTGTGGGGTGAATCTAAGCATGGGTACCCCAGAAATTATGACACTCTCTCCCCTATGTCCCAAACCATGAGACCCAAAAGAGACAAAAAGCCACCCTCAACACCTCCATCCTCCTGCCCCATCCCTGGTCTGGTGGCAGCTTGTCACAGCATCTTTAATGAGGGTGGTGACCATCATCACGCAGCACACAACAGATTCAGGTGGCAGGATGTTTATTTGGGGATTACAGCCCTAAGAAATACCTACAACATAGAGATTTATTTTGTGGGGTCTCATCCATTCTGGGCTGGGCAGTGTTTGCCCAGGGGTGGGGACGTGCCTGTCACCGGATCCCTGGGACCAGAGGCATGATCCGATGGATATAAGTCATTGAGAAAACAGAAAATTTGAGAGTTATTTCATGGGCAAATACTGGAAAAAAAAAAATCTCATTCAAATGGATGTTTACAGGATTAGTTTCAGATAAGTGTTGCAGTGGGCAGGCCCTTGCAGCAAGACACTGCTGAGAATATTGAGTATAATTTGGACAAGAGGCTCCAAGCCTGATGCTGTGCTGCTTTGCATCTCACTTGGATGCTCACAGCGTTGCTTTCCTCCCACTTGGCCCAGTTGTGATCCACCCCAAAAGCGGGACCACAGCTTCATGCAGTTCTCCCCAGGTCTAATGACAGGATTAGGGGTACTTCAATAAAAAGCAAAGCCCAACAGCAGGCTCTCCACTTGGATTCTATCTCCACCCAGAGCCCACTGTTTGTCCCAAAGCTTACTTTCATTTTGAGACACCTACATCCATTTTTAAATTCCTTCCTCAATAACTGAGCCTTTTCACTTGGAAATGAGGTGGGGAAAAGCTACCTCTGAAATTATTAGAGTGAAATTAAAATTTAAAACAAAGCATGGTGGGATAGCTGCCCAAATTCCCCCAAGTAGCTTGGGATCCCTTCCAAATGCTGGCTTTCTGGTTACCATATTTGAGTAAAACCTTCCTCTGTTTGGTGTATTTGGAGCACCTGTGGCAAAGGGTCCATTCATGGCAATGATGGAAGCAGGACCTGTGAGCTGCCAGGGGATGCGTGAGGGGACAGCAGAGGCCCATCCAAGCCAGGGGAAGGTGCTGACAACATTCCAGGCCCAGGCTTCCCTCTGCAGCATCTCAGAGTAACCCATCCCTAAACAAGACAGAGCTTCAAGGTGGGTCAGTTTTAAGCATGTTAGGGAATGTGCCCTTCTCTCACCTGTCCAGCAAAAAACCCCACCTTTCTAGTGGCAGGTCTGAAGCCTCCTGCTGGGCTCATCCCAGCACAGTGCCGGGGTGCAGGATGCGGCCCCTGGCCCCTCCAGCTGCGGCTGAGGTATGCACAGCTGGGGCTCGCTGGCAGGGCTCTGCGCCGCCGCGGAGTTCCCCCGAGTTCAAAGCTCTGCTGCTGACTTTGTATCCCGCTGGAAGACACTTCCCCTTCACCGCCTTCCGGGTGAGATTTCATAGCTGCAGGAGAGAGGGCTTTTCATCATTTGGCCTCAGCTTTTTTTTTATTTTATTTCATTTTATTTCTTTCTCCCGCCCCACCTCCCGCCCTCCCCCAGCCTCCCCTTTTCTTTTTTTTGGTAACAATATCCTATACAGAAAGGAAACAAACAAATTAACTGCTCGGTCTCCAGGCTGAGGCAGCCTCACCCACACACAACAGCCGTTGCCCTTGATCCCACGAGTGCTACAGCCCCTGCACCCTCCCAGGGGCACAGCAGAGCCCAGGGGGGCAGCGGGGGTCTGGCAGCTGTGTGGAGCCCCATTCGCCCCGTGGCAGAGCTCAAGGTCAGGAGAGGTTTGCTTTGCTGGGGCGCCGGTGTTCAAACCAAGGCTTGGCATCAAGGGTTGGGGATCTGGAAGGCTGTTGTGAGAGCGTAGATCTGCTTTGGACTCCTCTCCTGAAGCATTTCTCATTTTGACCACAGAAACTATCGGGGTTTTTTTTCCCCAGAAGGGAACATAAGCGATGCTGGGGTACATCAGCGTAACTATTTCTGCAGTATTCATAGAGCTTATAGAATCAAAGAATGGTTTGGGTTGGAAGGGACCTTCACGATCATCTCGTTCCAACCCCCTGCCACGGGCAGGCACACTCCCACTATACCAGGTTGCTCAAAGTCCTGTCAAACCCAGCCTTGAACTCTTCCAGGAAGAAAGCATTCACACCTTCTCTGGGCAGCCTATTCCACTGTCTCACAGTAAGAAATTTCTTCCTAATATCTTATTTAAATTTACCCTCTTTCAGTTTGAAACAGTTGTCTCTTGTCCTATCACTACAGTCTCTGATAAACAGTCTCTCCCTAGCTTTCCTGTAGTCCCTTCAGGTACTGGGAGGCCACTATAAGGGCTCCCCAGACCCTTTTCTTCAGGCTCAACAACTCCAACTCTCTCAGCCTGTCCTTGTAGGGAGGCACTGCAGCCCTCTGATCATCTTTGTGGCTTCCTTTGGACTCACTCCGACAGGTCCGTGTCCTTCATATGTTGGGGGCCCCAGAACTGGACACAGAACTGCAGGTGGGGTCTCACCAGATCAGAACATAGCAGGAGAATCACCTCCCTCATGTCTGGTTGCAAAGCAGCATTATGTCTTAAGACAGAACAGTATGTGCTTGGTGCCCTGTGTCCCCCCGCCCACCCCATTCATCAGCTTAATGGCAACTTGTGAGACACAAGCTTCTGCCAGTGCCATCTGCATCATGTCCCTCCAAGCAGGTCTCTTGTAACTAGCACCAAAGCCAGACAAGGCTATCGAGAAGAGAGACACTCAGGAGCACTCTTACCCCAGCAGAAGGTCACACAAGGGGCTGCAGGAGAGATCCTCGAAGGTCTGTCAGCAGAGATGTTACACAAGACATCAAAAAGGGCTTGAGTCAGGGTATGACTGAGAGGTTGGCAGGCAAAGATGAAGCCTTGGAGCAGACAAGGCTACAGGAGAGGGATGGCTTTCTCCAGATGTGGTCTTCTGATGCAGAACACCCAGTGATTTCCACTGGTGCTCCTGTCCTTCCATGACCAGCACCCATGGGGCAGGTGTGCTTAGCTGGAATGGGGTCCTGGCTAGCAGGGCTCAGCTGTGCTGGGAGGCTACAGCTGTCCAAGACACAGCAAACATCTTACATGGGGAATGAAGGAGAGAAGGAAATTCATGCAAGAACACCAACAGACCTGATATTTGGAAATATACCCATTTTTCTTCTTCGTCAGCTGCTAAACAGCCACTGTCAATCTTAAAGCCTTTAGCACAGCAGAAAATGCAACTTGAGTAGGTAGAGAAGAGATGTTTGAGCCTGTCTGAAGCAGTACAGGACCCTGGACCATGACTCCTGGACCATTTTAAGGAGAAAAATTAAGCAGTGCCACTGGTGTGCTGAGCACCTAGCAAGGTAAAACCTGTTTGAACACCATGACTCCTTGGAGCACAGTTGTGTTGACACCAAATGTTTCAAGACACAGGACCAAATTTTGGGAATTGATGAATTACTTAAATCCCATTCCTGATTTTGAAGTGGTGTAAATCTAATATTTAACCAACAGAATGATGTACTCTGAGTTTATTACGGGGCACACGGTCATACTCATAGCTTATAGTAAATAGGTAAGTCAGGCAACTTAGTGGATAACAATCACGTTCAGGGGTTAGGGCATTGTTCAGAGCTGTTTTGCTAAGATAAGATTTCTGACATCCATCATTGCTTCTGTCAAACCTGAGAGGTTGTGAGTGTGATAAGAAGTTGTCGTGGTTTCACTTTGTTAAAAGGCTTTCTTGAGTATAGCGAAGAGATTTTAGCAAAGATTGATTTTGCAGCAGTGATAATTCCCTGCAAACAGGTAACATGCCCTATAGCATCTTAAATAGCTGTTGCATCACTATTTTCGGAGACAGTTGGGGGAGTCATTTAACTATTTTTGTCTATTATCTATCCATTTATCTTTTTATCTATTTTTATCTATCTATTTTTATCTATTTTATCGAAAACCAGTACTCGGTCCAGGCAGGTAGCTATGTCTGCTGCTATAGTTCAGCTGAGTTTGATGGCAGCCACAATTTCCTGAGAGCCACTTCAGGGCTCATGGTCAACAGCCTAATGGGGATTTACCAAATTATCTCTCGTTAGCAGAGATGCATCGGGTTACCATAAACAGGTTAATTCAGCCCAAACCTCCTTCACTGAAGGCTTTACCCCTCATTGGGCCTCTGCATCACTCTGGGCCATCCATCCTCTCTGGGATGGAAGCAAAAGAGCAAATCTCTTTCTCCAAAGTGTTCAGATCACGTGGGAAAACCACATAGAGCGTGGAGGCATCTCAGCGTACAAATATGTGGTGCCTCTTCAAAGCTCCAGCACAGAAGCTGTTTACACTGTAAATAAACAGACACAAGTAGCGGGTGCAATCCTTTTCCTCACACTCCACTCCTCTGAGGAAGAAAGACAACTCCAGAGATCTCTCTCCTGAGTGCAATGGCAGCAAAATTCTCCTTTTTTTTTTTTATGTTTTTAGGGGTGTGGTGGAAAGGGTCTTCTGAAATAAACTGAGCAAAAATGCACCAAGGGATCTGGAAACAAGTGAAATAACAGGATCTCATTTTGAACAGCAGGTGTGCAGAGAAGGTACGCAAAGGTAATGGTGGATTTACTCCGTCCATCCTGTGCCCAGGCATGTCTGCCTCCTTCACCAGCACGGTCAGCGCTGAGGAGCTCTGGGAAATGGGGGCAGTTCAGGGCTGGCTGGCACCCTCCATCCCTCCTGAAACACTTGTTTCCAGGAGGTGAAAGGCAAACTTCAGACGAGCAACAAATGAATCATTTACTCCTGTCTGATTATAAAAAGAAAACCCGGACTGGGATGACAGGTTTAGTGAGTATGAGACTTACTGCTGTAGGTACCTTGCACTGGTTCAGCTTTTAACCAGGCTCCCTGAGGGGCCCTGCATGCAGGACCCTAAAAGCAGCCCTGAGTGGGCTGCGGTGGCAAGGGAGAAAAGTTTTTCCCCAGATTGGGTGGGGAGAAGAGGAATGACAGGAAGACAAGGGCCATGTCTTAGTGATGGAGAACTTGGAGAAAGACAGAGCAGCACCTGTCCTTGGAGAGGACAAATGGGTGCCCATCTAGTGCCCTGAGCACCCAGCTGGTGAGAAAGCACAGGCTGCCATCTGAGCAGTCGCTCAGCAGAAGTATGTGGAGAATCTCCTGTGAGTGATGCTTTCAACCACGGGGACAGCTCTGTGACTTTTCTTGGGGGTTTCAGACCTGCCAGTCCCTTTGGCTTGGACACCCAGCACCCTGGCATCAGGTGTTGGAGAAGGGAAGCAGAGCATGCCTGGCCATGAAAGCAGCATGAGACCTTCATATGATCAGAGATGTGCAGCAGCCACTGGAGTCATGTATCTGGACCAAGGTGTGGAGCAGTTCTACGGGATCTGGCAGCACCTGGTGGGTTGGGTGGCACTGGCTGGATCCGCAGCTTTGCAACACCGCTTGGCTTTTGGCCACCAAAAGCACTTTCTCCTCCTGTCCAACCCTGTGGACTTTCCTCTGCCAGGTGCTCTGTGGTTGGGGCAGGGTTTGGAGAGACTGGGTGGTGGTGGGTGAGAGCTTTAAAATAACCCAGGGTGTGGACACCCCTCTGGCAGTCATAAAAGGGCCTGGCTTGCCCAAACAGGTACGTGCTGTATGCCCTCAGTCCTCAGTGGTGGGTACCTCTGCTGTGATGGAGTCAGCTACAGGTGCCCTCATGGTGGCCAAACCTTGGAGGGTCATGAAGGACCAACACTGTCCCATGGTGCAAGGTAAAGCCATCATTCACATGTCTCCAGATAGGAAGGCTTTGGGTCAGGCTGCCCCAGAGCTTGTTGCCAAGCCCTGGTGAGCTGAGGTTGGACTAGATGACCTCCAGAAGTTCCTTTGCACCTGAGTTATCCCATGAGCTGAAGAGTCTCCTTATGACTGCAGGAGCAGCTAGATGCGCATCATGTGCTGCTCTGGAATGATGCCATACCCAAAACTCCTCCAACAGAGCTTGTGTCATACTGTTTCTTGATATAATGACACTATCATCCCAACCAGTGGACAGGATCCTGTTGTAAAACAAATGTTACATGGTAGAAGCATGGGAGAGTTAATGCCAAGAACCATGGATGGACTGACCAGGAGTCAGGTACCGTTATGTCTTGAGGCATAAGAACCTGTTCCCACTACATCCTGAAGGTGTACAGCCAAGGCAGGAGGACATTGCACAGGTCTTCATGCAGCCTTCCCGTGCAGTACCTGTCCTCTAAACTAGGCTCCAGCCATGGCTGTGCACACCTTTAGGTGTTTGTTTCCACTTTATCCAGCGTCACCTAATCCTCTCACTCTGACCCCAAATGATTTCTATCATGGGGCTGGCTTACAGTATCTCAGTTGGGCAATCAAAACTGGCCAGAGGATGAGGTGTGTTGAGGCTGTGTTCCTGCTATGGGAAGAGGGAAAACAGGGCAGGATGATGGCAGTGCAGCTGGAAGAGCGCAGGTGTCTGCTCCTGCTGCTTCTGGATTGATGAGAGACATAGAGGTGGGCAGAGAGCTGCACATGGAGGAGGTCCCCAGCCCACAGATCCCACCTGCCACCAGCACCACAGAACCCACTGATGCAGGCTGGGGACTTTTCACCAGCTGAGCACCCAACTGCTCCCACTGCTGAGGCCTCTGCGTCCTCCAGTGTCATCCTCAGTGCTGACTTCCCCACTGACAAGGGAGCTCCAGTGACGAGATCCTGTGTGTTTTTATTTGTGCTAGCTTTGCTGAGATAATTGCCGACAAACACTGCAGCTTGATAAGCAAAACATTGGCAAGCTGCAATTTCTAAAGCATCTTTAGCTAAATTTGTAGCGGTTGTCTCCAATTTGCAGTCCTGTTTGTGTCTGTGAAGAAGACACACACTTTCTCAGCTCCCTTCTCATGTTCCCACTTGCCTTGCACAGCCATGGAGGTAGAAGGAGGATTCCCCTCACTTTATGCTGCTTGGCTTTGACTGAATAGCTTCCAGTTACCTTGAAACCTAATCTTCTTTTGAACTCTTTTTAAGTCAGTTGCATTCTTGGAAGGAGATGAGCCTGCGAACTTGTATCATCTGATGAGAGAGATAACAGCTCTGCAGAACCTACGCCCGGTGGCAGGCACAAGCCAGAAAACATCTGCACCTGCTCACATGGAGAAAAGCACCAGGGTATTAGAGGAGGTGATTTGCCTTTCATGAGTTTGGGGATGTTTGTTCCATCAGGGAGCTTCTCTGAGATGTCCTGGCTCCCTGCTTTGGGAAAACTGCCCATAAGTCCTATGTTAGCTCTGGGATGTGCTACAACACAAATCAGTATCTGAATGTCTTCAGATGAAGATAATCTTCATAATTTGCTTTTTTTGCGGTGCTCTGGTGCTGGTTCACAGTTGGTAAAATGGGCTTATGGAAAGCAACTGAGAGACCTTTCCCTGCTTAGATCCAGGATTCCCAGGTTTTGCTATTCTCCTTGCCCTAAAATAGGGACTGAACAACAATATGTGCTCAAAATTAATCTGTCTTCATTAACTGTCTTCAAATTAACTGTCAACAGCTGCCCATGGCCACCAATGACCATGGAAGGAGCCCAAGGATCATATAATTTCTAAAGAACACATGCTGGTGACCCCTCTTCTTGGGCAAGTCTGTAGAGCTCTTCCCACTGTTGTTCCCATACACTAGTCACTGGGTTAAGGTATGACTTCTGGGTGATTTGTCTGGTTTCCTCCACTGGTGTACATCCCTATGGGGTCCAAGTGTCTCTGACAAATATCTGAAATTCCACCTGCAGAATCTGGGGGTTTGGTATTCAGGTCTTCTCCTTCACATTGAGCCAGCCTGAGGTTGCCTCACTCTGCTGTTGACTTTGCATTGATGAACTTATTACTGCTGAGAAATGAATCTGAGGAAGCAAGCAAGAAGAGTCAGGGACTACATGAGAGAGAGAATCAAGTCTGTTTGCTCTCACTCATTCCTCCATCCAAACTAACCAGAGACACAATGATGGCCACCATCTTTGGTCTCCCAACATGAAGCAGAGGAGCATCAAAAGAGGGGAGGACTGGAGAGAGGGATAAAAGTTGCTGCATATAATTTTGGGAGGCAGGGCTCGATGCTGAGCATGAAGCAACCAACCTACCCAAGGGCAAAGATCTGGGCCCCTGGGACTCCGTCGGGGAGCTGGGATGACGCCACATTTTTCATGTGCCTTCTGTGCTCCTGCACGGCTCCTTGGATCCTCAGCTTCAAACACAGCTGCTTATCTTCCTGCATTACTCAGTGTTTCCCTACCTGTGCTCTAAAGCATCTTCAAAGCACAGCTCTCACCACAGTGAACAGACCGGTTGATTAAATTAGAGTGACTTCTAATCGTCAATGGTAGTGACTGAGAGGGATGGGGAGACATTTTGGGGTAGCTAGGAGTAAGACTGCCCTAAAATTGCTCCTTGTCAGAGGTAATACCCATAAACAACTCCAGAGCCTTCTATAAGGTCTCACCCTTACAGGAGCAGAGGAGCCTCTGCAAGAGCAGACGTGTACTAATGGGTTTTCCTTTTTTAGTAGTGTTATTCCCACTGGGATATTAAAGAACTACCCCAGAGCATCTGGGCAAACACCTAATTCCCCTGAAACCCAGGGCGGTTCATCAGCCCAATCCATTCGCTCCGAGTCTTCTCAAGGCTTTGAATGACAGATGCGGGTTTCAAATTGTAACAGTGAGAGTGAGCAAGGGCAAACAACCAGTCCTCTTCCCCCTCAGGATTCCTTTGTTCATTACAAAAATGGCAAAAAAAATGTGGTGAAAAGTCTAAATTCTGGTTCTAGAGAGTGTGTGCAAGCTTTCAGCTGGAGCGAAATAGGGCTCTTGCCAAAAGCAGGCTCTTGGTCCTGGGCACCTCCTGGCCACTGGAGGTTGTCATAAAGGATTTTTTTTTATTATATACATTTTTTGAGTCATGCATCACTATTTGTTTTTGCATTCCTCCAGACAGCAGTGCCTGTCCTTTCAGCCACAGCGGGGTGGCATCGGGCCCCCCCTCAGATGGCTGGAGAAGAGTCTCTTTGTCAAGTAACTCAACTGAAGTCTTCCCAGTATGTAATGGTCACATGATGGTTGTGGGGCTATGGGAAAGGAGGCGAGTGGGAGTGGGACCGCCGGCTGCCAGAACAGTTCATACAGCCCACAGCGTGCTCCTGCCCACATCTGAAGAGCTGTCGGGAAGGCGAGCGAGAAGGAGGGAGCTGCGGACCAGATGGATTGCTCCGGTGGGCCGTCTCCAGCCTGCAGGCCATCGGGAAGGCACGCCTGCACCAACGCTCCCGGCGGTTGCTCTTTGATAGGTGCCGTGGAGAGATTCGTGCATCGGAGAGAAAGAAAGAGAGAGAGAGAGAAAGAGAGAGCGAGCGGTGGGGTGATCCAGTCCGGGAAGTTGTGTCTATCTTTGTTCTCCTCCTACCTGATTGCGGGATGACTCATCCCCTTCAAACCAGCGAGGCTATTTCTGACACGAGGTGCTACTTGGCGTGAGTAAAGATGGAAAAGCCTGCCCCATAACTTGGATGATAAAAAGGATAATAATTATGCTTTATATAGCAGACTTACAAATAATGGCTTGCTTCTTTGGCTCTTCAAGACCACACATGCTTTTTTTTTTTTTTTTTTTCAGGGGGAGAGGTGTGGGGGGTTAATTTGGGACTTTTTTAGCTGGAACAGGAGATCTGTGTGGTCCCGTAGGCTCCTGTATAATAATTCTTTTAGCTTAATATCTTTTGATCTCCTCTAAGTTATTCATCAGCCCTGGATAACACACTGCTTGACAGTCAGAACTTTTTATTGGTGAAACGGTACTTCATTTTGCCTTCAAACAAAAGCAGGCTTGATGCTGCACTTCCTCGGTTACTGCAGGAACCCATGGGCAGGTGTCATGTATGCTAGGAGAAATGGGATACGGAGTGGAGACAGGAAGGAAGGGGAGAAAGAAAAAGAAGAGAGGTCAACAAAGAAAAGAGCAACTTAAAGGAACAAAAAGAAAAAAATAGCCCAGAGATATGAGAGGTGCTGGAAAGGTAACAACTTGTAACAGCTTTGTGGGGGTTTTAACCGTTTAAATAAAAAGGAAAAGGGAAAGAAGGGCTGAAGTGAGGGACAGGTAAAATGGAATTAGATCAGGTTATCTTTAGGCATCCAGTGACTTTCTGCCCCAAGTCCCCGCAGAGAGTACATGTTGGGACTCTAGGCAGCCTGGAGGAGAAAAATGGCCACGGCTGAGGAAGTGGATTGAGGTGTCCAAATCCAGGGAACCAGATTGTCCCATCTTGTAGTCCTGTTGGGGAAGGCATAAGTGAAGACCACCTCCAACCGAAAAACAGCTCCATCTTCCCATATTTGAGAAAGGAGGAAAGTGGTCTCTGCAGCTAAGACCTGTGAACTGGGATCTGGCATGGCGAGTACCCATCTCCCAAACACCAGGGCGGGACAGTACATTTTTACAGTGCAAATGTATTGAAAAACTGACTTGAAAAATCCTATAAGGCTTTGGAATGGGACACCAGGCATGGCAAGTTCCTCTGGAGGAGATGGGTGCTTCCATGAGCTGGAGGGTTGTGGGGAATCAGCCGAGAGCAAGTGAGCAGTGACCTGTGCAGGAAAAGATCAGTTGAAGGGAAGGGGGGTCATTAATGGAGCTCCCTAAGGATCGTCATCTTCCCTGGTTGACTTCAGCACAAAAAGCAACAGCACATTGATAAATCAGCTGATCTCAAAAAATGGGTGAAGAAGGAAAGGCATACCTAGTCTGGGAAAAGACACGAATAGCAATTCACAAAAAACTGTCTAACTTCAGTGACAATTGGACACCAGAAATGGGGTGGCGCTGAAGAGCACAGCAGACAAGCTTTTGCATTCAGGGAGGCATTCATCTGACGTCGTGCTAGCTGTCTGACAGTAGGCTAAACCCATTCTACAGCCAGCGCAGAGAGAAAGGCAGGTCCAGAAGGTAGTTCTCTCCATGTAAGATGTGTGACTGACTTTTCTGTGGCTGAAATTCATGGCAGAAATTAAGCTCTCCAGCAGGAAGCAGCAATAATATGTGAGAGCACCGTGGAAGCCAGTGTAGAAGGAAAGAAATGATTCCTGCTCTAATACATGGTTCTCCCTGTGGAGAGGCACAGGCGATGCAAGACAGGGCACACAGCAGAGTGCAATCACAAAGACATAGACCCTGAGGACATTGCTGGTATCTCAGCAATGTCCGCTTTAGGAAAAGACAGTCACACAGTGGTGCTTGCCCACACTGGGACATGGAAAGGCGGGAGACCACAGCAATATAGAGAGGAGCTAGCTACCCCAGGTGGTGGCAGGAGATGGCTAACCAGCTTGGGGTTGGCTGCTGGCATGTCCCCAGTTCACACCAATAGGGATTTTGAGTTTCATCATCAGGTTTAATTGGGACACAGTGGTGATAATTCATCCTCAGGCCTCCTACCATTGCTGCTGTAATGTCTGAGGAGCGTTTATTTCCTGGCAAATCTGGAAGAAGGAAAGAACCTTCCAAGGCCACTGCACCTCACGTAGTACTGTAACCCTTATTTCATCCATCCCAGCATGGATTTCAATTCCATTAGTAGCCGAAAGATGACAACTCTCTTCCTTCCCCCTGGGTGCCCGAGTTTATCCAGTGGTGTACAAGGGTATCAAAAGAAAGTGAAATGAAAGTCATCTCAAGGTATCTGTAGCAGGGTCACCTTGGCTCTGACCCGGGGGACCTGCTGCTGTCAGGCTGGAGATGCACTCTCATAAGAGCAGAGATGTTGGGAGAGACCTCTGCAGTTCGATGTCAGCCATATGTGTCTGTCCACGCCGAGATCTATCTCCAGTAAAGGTCTTGGGCTAACAGCAGAAAGTAGTAAGCGATTTCTGATGTCTGGGAAGAAAGGGAATAGATGCAGAGGTCAGAAATACAGTCCCAGTGAACTGTGGCCGCCATTGGCAAGCTACCCAAATCAGAGTTTCTCCAGGTTTTAACTCCATCCTTGCAGCGCAGTAGACAGGTCAAAGCCTGCTTTGAAGCGAAACCCAGGCTGTAACCTATATGCCCAGGCAGGCACACAGCCAGGTTCACACCATGCATTAACCCTGGCTCTCAGGGCTTGTGTGTGGACAGTCTGGGTGAAAGCTTTGGTGGAAGAGTCAAAGCTGCGTGGGAAGCGTGCTCCTCAGGAAAGGGGCCAGCGATGCAAAGGCTGCGGCATAGCCAGGTGGCAAAAAAACCTCTGGCGAGTGAACTGACGAGAGCAAAAGTGGCGAGCGGTGCCGGCGGGCAGGAACCAGGACTGAGATCTTGCTGGGGATGGTTGTGAAGAGACCTGCTCCAGCCAAGCCCTTGTGTTGAGCCCCTCGGATGCACTGCTTTGACAAGGCCAGCCCACACTGGCATCGGGACAAACCCAACAACGAGCAAGATAGTTGCAGCATCTGGGTGCCCAGCTCTGCTTGCTGCCCCCGGAGGGCTTTGCTAACCAGCCTCAGCCCCTACACGCTGTCTCATCCTGGGGCTACCTGGGAGCAAAGTCGTTATGAAAGACATGGGAGGGGAAAGGCAGAGCTGCTAATGCACAGTCTGCATCTGGGACGTCTGCAAGGTTTTTGGTATTAATATTTTGGTTTGGGTTGGAAAATTAAAGACAGAGAGCAAAGCGTGGTATTTAGGCACGGATTAGAAAGGAACGGTTAATAATGAGCAAGAATATAACCAGGTACTGGAAGATTTACTATGACACATGACAAAGGCAGCTGAAGTCAGGATAGAGCGGTGGGTCTGAGCAGCAGAAGGAGGGATGCAAAGTAAAGCCAGGGCTGAGCTGACACGCTGGCAAATGTGTTTGCGGCCTCCAGTTGCAACAAACTATGGCCAGAATCCTGATGCTGGTTTTCTATGGGGAGCTTGAGGGTGGTACTGGGGTGTGGGGGCTTGAACCAGGGGTTTCTGCACCTGTGAGGATTTGAGATAAACCAAGTGACGGATTCACTGTCAGGGACAGTCCTGGCTCAGCATCCCTGAGACTCTGCCCTAAAAGCAGTAGAAACACCCGGAGGGAAAGTTGAAGCTATGGCTAAAATCTACCCTTCCTGCCGTCATCAGGGACTACAGGAAAGTCATTTTAACCTCAGTTGACAAGCAGACTTTTTTGTTGAAAATCTGTTGTCTTAAGAGAGGTGTTAAGATGCACTCAAGTATCCCCCCAGTCCCTGGCTGCGGCTCCAGAAGAGCATCAGTCTCCCCTGGACACATAAGCCAGCCCTTGAAGATGTGTCAGACACCCCAGCACCTCTCAGATGGCCTCAAGTGCTGCGTGTCAGACAAAATTTTTCCCTTAGAATCAGTAGAGATGCTGGAAAGAGCTCACATGGCCCAGACAACTCTATTATAGAAACATCCCCAGATTTAGGGATTTGTGCCTCAATTTTGAGGCCAAACATATTCAGAGTAACTCCACACTGCATTTGGGGAAGCTTTTTCCTGCTCATTACTGAGCTGCAAGCTTTCTCGGCTGTAACGGTGGCTGCTAGCAACTGGCTCTTGCACAAGCAAGACACAAGACTCTTAAGCAAAGCAAAATTCATATGTGCAACACTAATAAATCCTCATGAGACAACAACAGAATCAATGGGTCAGATGGGTCACATTTCCATACGGTGTAAATCCGCTTCTCTACATTCAAATGAAGGCAGTCACATCAATTTGCACCTACTGGAGAAGTGGACCTAAGAAACTTGATAGGAAAGCTATTTCATCCGTCACGATTTCGCTTTGCAAAGCAGGATGTAAGGCAGTTTACTGAGCACGATGTTCAGATGCAATAGGATAAGGCACTTCCATGCCTGGAAGAAACACCTGTCTAAAGAGATTTTAATAATGACTGCCTTGCAAAAGGGTCGCACTGTTGGGCAGCAAATGTCCTCGTTCAGTCTGTAAAGATGATCTGCATTTAATCCTGGTGCACCAGTTTTCCTGTTAAACCAGACTCCTAGGAAAGACTAATGCGGAAGAAGATGCAATCAAGGCAAGCCGGTGGAAAGATAACCCATCAATTACCCAGCGGCTTGGGATATTCCTTCAAAGGCCCATTCAATTAGACATCTGATTTGCATGTCTTTCCCATTTGCTGTAGGTACTCATTAGGGGCATTTAAATACAACCCTGACTGCAGCCCCACAAAGCCTTGGGTGGATGCTTTTGAGAACCTCATTTTAGTTTATCGGAGTTGTCAGAAGTTGCAATTACTGTAGAGCAAGAAACAAAAGTGCTTTATCGTCCCTTTGAATCTGCTGGGATTAACAACCCCCCTTTGCAAAAATAAGTGTCTTTGCAGTTTTTAAAGGTCCCAGAGATCAAGATATCTTAAGTCCCATCAGAGAGACAAGCACAGTGACCCCCAGACTGACACGCGGCTCAGCTCAACAACACCCTTTCCCCCCTCTTTTTAACAGATTTGGGCTCCAGTAATTGGTTGCCACCCTGGTCCATGTCAGCTCATGCCATGGTTCAGACTAAGCTAGAGACAGCTGTTCTCCTTTCAGCAAGAGACGAGGGCTGGGTCCTGCCTGTCCTTGGCTGCAGTATCTCGGTTTTTTAGCAGTGGAGAGGGGACCGCCCTGCAGTCTCCACACAACAGGTCTGTCCTGTCCTCCTGTCCTCTCTCCCTGACCTTTGCTGCTCTGTCCGAGCCTTGCTCTCTCCCTTCTGGCATTTTAGGCTGAGCTGCTATTTCAACATCATGTGAGCTGAATTAGGACTGAAGTGACCTGTGGACCCCCATCCAGCTGTGGGCAGATGCTCAGCTGAGAGTCTGGATCCTTGGATAGGCAGCATGACCCCATCAAACTTGGCCCATGGTTGGGACATTCGCACTGTCTCTCTCCTGTATGGGTGCTGATCTCTACCGAGGTCAAATCTACCTGGAAACTGCCCTGTGTTTACTTTTGTATAAGATGTAGGAACTGAATATCTTCAACTCTGCCTTCCCCTCTGAAAATTTGCCCGAAGCTGGCCCAAATCTTCAAAGATTGCTGTGGAAGGAGAGGGTTGAGAGCCGATAGATCCTTGAGGAAAACAGCTGAAAAAAATATCACCCCTCCCTTTCTCCTTCCCCGCTTTGGCAGAGCAACACAAGCAGACGTGGTGTAGACACAGCTGTACCCGCACGCAAGGGCTTTGGTCAGCGTAGCGTGTGTTATCGTGGGAGGCGGCGCAGAGAAACACGCTCCAGCAGGAGAAATCCTTGCAGCATTGGCCCAGCCTCGGTCAATATTTGTCCTGAGTTTGCACAGAGACAGCTCTGAGGTCGAGGATGATTTCATGTCCCCGTGCAAGCCAAGCCAGGAGACCCGGGCAGGCACAGGGGCTCTGCACCTCCTCCAAACGCAGCGGTACCCTGTCCTCAGCAGAGCGGGATGGGTGCTGGATAACGCATGAGAAAAAAAACAGGGGTGGTCCCAAAAGCCCATCCAGCCTAGTCCCAACAAACCCTTTGTGCTCCCTTTGTGCATCAGCACTCCAAACACAAGCAAGAAAGCAGACGGTGTTTTAAAAGAAGAAAACCGCGTTAGCCTTATCCCAGCCTTTGATTTCTGCTTGGATGTTCTTGTACCAGGTATAAAGGTAGTGTCTCTAATGAGATTACATATTATAGTCAGTGAGGAGCTGTTAAAGGACTGTTTCTAATGGGATTAAAATGTATAGCACCCAGTTATAGCCGTAATTGCATTACACCCCTAAGGAGAGCCTGTAGTGTAAACTGAAGGCAGGTCAGGGATTCGGGGCGCGCTGCTTCGCTTCAATATCTTCTGAGCTGCTTCCCTGTTTTCCCTTTTTTCCCCTGTCTTGGATGAAGAACAAAGAGGGAGAAGATTTAGCAGAGTGTCAGGAAGTGACTGGAGGCTAATCCCTCTGCTGACACTCCCCAGCACCAGGGGGAAGTAACTGAGATCAGCCAAATTGGCATATCAAAAGCCTTCTAATTATGTCACTAGTGGCTTGAGCCAATTCCTAACATTCTTATTCATGGAGTTTCCAGAACAAGAAAACCCTTCTTAATCCAAGCTGCTGTTGTGCAGAACATAATGTCATGGATGGGTTTCTCTTTGTTGGTGATGGGGGCATCAGGGCGGGTCTCTGTTCCTGGGCTGCACCCCCATGTGACGGCAGGACATGGCAGGGCATCTCCCAGTGGCTTTTGTGCAGCAAAGTGTGTGTCAGCGTAGATGTATCATCTGAAAGTCATACCCCTCCTCCCATGCACTGGCACTTTGGTCATGGAGAGCTACGGTAAGTTTGACCCAGCTTTTTCCAAAAAATCATGGTATGACAGGAGAGATCCTTCCTCCCTGCATGTCCACCTGAAGTTCTTTGGCTCAACACCAATCACCGTCCACCAAACCCCTCTTACATTCTGTGGAGTGACTTTCTGGTGTTAAAACTACCCAGTCCAGTGTTGATGCAGCTTACTGAGTTCCAGCTCATGATCTAGCTCTTAAAAAGGTGTTCTTCAGCAGGTTTGCATTCCTTGCTGCCACCTCAAGTGCTAGTAACAGTGAAGGTCCACATCGGATGGCACATGAGATGTGCCCATGGCCATTGGCAAGGATGAGCCAAGGACCCAGGGCATTCTGGCAGCTGGTCTCTGTCCTACCTGTTTGGCCACATGCGTCTCTTTAAACAGAGATAGCCGGCTGGCTCAAAGACTGGGAGTTTAAAGCAGTAGTCATACTCAGTCCGTAGGTAGCACTTTTCATCTGCAGCCTCAAATCTCTTGACAAATATTGCTCGCAGTAGAAGAGATCTGAAAAGAACAAAGGAACTGGGTCTGTGCCCATCTTGTTCCTTTGTAATATGCAAAGAGGACCAGAAATTACTTTGTTCATGTTAGATTTTATTTTAATTTTTTTTTTCTAAGGTATTAGAAATGCAGATTTTCATTGCTCATTACATGTCATGGAGCAGACACTAAGCAGGTGACACTCGCACAAACAGGGAAGTGATTTGTTCTCAAGCTACTTAAATCATCTCCTTTTGTACCTTTATGTTGTTATTGTCGACGCAACTCAAGGGCCTGCAAAACACTTGAGAGCAAAGAGACTTCTGCTAAGACCTCAGCATGGCACCATCACCACTCAGCGGAGCTGAGACCCTCCAGCCCTGGCTGGGATGTTGGAGCTGCTGTGCTCAGCAGTGCCCGAACTGCACGTGGGCTGTGCAGGGTGTCCAGCCAGGACATGGGGACACCAGGGCTTTGAAGAGCTTTCACTGCCCTTTACCTTCAGCATCTCTGTGAGGTTGAGACTTGAGGCAATGTGTAGCACACAGAGACTTCAAATTTTATTGTTCCAGAAAACACCTTTTTAAACTCTTTTTTAACAATGCAGCAAAGCACCAGCCTGTGCAGGATTAGTATCCAGTCCTCCCAGCTCCTCAAATGGTGTCTGACTTCATCAGCTGGCAATCCTGTCTCCAAATTCACCCTCCTTTAATCCTCCTGAGACACATCTCTGCGAAACACCTCTCCCTGGCTCCAGCATTCATGACACTGCATGGGACCACCCGTTCAGCTGGGTAAGGAGTGATGATTCAGGCACCAAGAGCCTGTTGGATCCACAGCCAGCCAGCCAAGGTGCCCAGCAGACCTGGAGATGTAGGAGGCATCTCCAGGCTCCCTCTGCCCTCCCCAGGCCCTGAGCGGGAAAGCAAAGCTCTTGCAGCCCACGCAAGGTAGGGCAAAAATCTGGCACCTACTTACTGCCCCGCAGCGCTTGATCAAAGGGGCTCGGTCCAGGGAAACGTGCGGAGTGGAGCGTAGTCCTGAGGTGGCTCTTGTGGAGTGTGGGAGTGAAACGGGGGGTGCTGGCCATCGGTGGGGCATTTGTTGAGCAGGGATGAACTCCATCTGCCTTGGTAGTGGGAGAGGGCATTGATTGCTGATTGTTTCCTGGAGATGCAGTAGCAGGGATAGAGGTCTCCTAAACCCATCAGGGAGGTGGCCAGACCAGGGACCTGGCACGGGTTTTTAGCAGAAGACAACATGGACCATGGCTCAGCCACATTCCAGTTTATTTCCAATTAATCTTGCCTGTTTTTCTAACCCGGGTACCTGGTATGACTATGGGGTAAATGAATACCATATCCTCTCTAGTATTGCATGGCTGGCAGGAGGAGAGGGTATAAACTCCTGCCTGTCTCAAATCCTATCAGTGCTTCACTGCAGAGACATTAGAGCCAGGATTGGAGCTGGTGACACTGGGGATGTGTGGATCCTTTCCCCAATCACCTCCTGGCTAGTAGGGCAAGACACAGATGGGAGAAGAAAATAGGTTTCAGAAGCAGGAGCCAAAGACACCTGGATGTTGAGCTGCACTGTCAGCCTCATCTGTCCCTCTGTCTGCCCGATGTCCTGACAGTAGTTACCATCCCAGGGTGAGCTGGCACTGGGGGACACCTCCTTCCCAGCCCCAACTCGCAGTACAAGCCCTCCCTCCTCAGCCAGAGGAGCCCTGCACTAGACCTCAAGCTGGAGATGCTCAGGGCGAGGGGACATATTTCCAGCCCTTCCCGCTGGGTAAGCTGGAGCAGAAAGGAGCCATCCTGACTCCAGAGAACCGGCTCCCTCGAGGTGCCGATGGGCAGAGCCGGGAGCCCTGCCAGGGGCTGCGTGCACCAGATGCACGCTCCATCCCCTACCCCAGGCTCCGTGTCCGACTCGCCTCCCCCCGCTACGGCATCACCTGCCTGTTTATACGGGAGATTTGAAAGCTGTTACCTCCAACTCTTTTTATACCTTGGTCTAATCTAGATACTGTTAATGATATTTACTTTCAAGACGCTCACCTTAGATTGGCTTTTCAACATCTAAATTAAGCGTTCCATCCCAGTCTTTGATATCATGACGGCACTTCAGCTACCTTTGATCATATCTACTAAGTATTCTCATTAGTAATCAACATTACTTACTTAAAATAAACACATGTTTTCTTGAAGCTTTGTGGTTACACTTAATCAGCCGCAAAAATTCCCCTTAAGACGGTTTGTATCATTCAAGGGCATTCGCGTCCATAACCCTGTAAATAGTTGTTGTTTTCCACCCGCTCTCCAAAATGCCGTGTCTGTCGAGATCTGAGTTTCCATTAAAAAGATTTGATGTTCTTCACATCCCTCCCCCCAACTAAACCACTCTTCGATACTGCTGTGTAAACTGAATCACGGGGAAAATTGCTGTCAGCAAACTCCATCTTTCTCATCCCCAACCGTCAGCTTCGGCTTTGGCAGAAAAAGGCTCCCGTGGTGCTGAGCCTGACCCCTGACTTCCCAGCAGAGGCAAAACCGCTCGAGTCATTGCAGTGCTTGTAAGAGAGATAACCAGTGGTGCTTTGAATGGGAGGCAGGTACCACTGAACTTGTACAGTGCCTGCACCCTCAGACCATGCCATATGATTTAGGCAGCACAGGTCCTTACAATAAAGGTCCCTCTGAGATGCAGAAAATGAGGAGAAAATTTTTTGGTTTGGGTAAGCTGTGTGTGAATCAGCTGCTATGGCTGCACCCTGGGCAAATAAACCCTACTTTTCTTCAGGTCCTGCATCTGACACACTTCACATTGCTAATGAGTAGCTCTGTGCATGAGCAGCCCTGACTCACTCCTGCCTGCATCTAAGGAAGCCTCCAGTGAAGGCAGATAGCTGCCTCCCTCCTTTCCCCAGCTCTGAATGTGTCCCCATGTCCCCTTCCACCTCCTCTCCTTTCTACTGCTCTTGTTCTCCCTTGTTCCTCACCTCCTGCCTTGGGAGACCCATCCTGGTGTCTCTCATCTTGGGGTGGCCCCAGATCCCCCAAAACCATCAGCAATCACTCATGATGGGGGATAGCAGAGGAGGTGGACTCCGGGAGATAGCAACGGTGATGCTGGGTTCCCACCAGAACTTCTCCAGCCTGTCTGTCTCCAGTGAGAGAGGACCACGGCATCTCCCTGCCTGCTGGGCACAGAGGGATTAGGGACAAAAAAAACCCTGCCGGGGGGAAGGGGGATTTTACAGGGTCTAAATCTCCCCTGCTGCTGATAAGGTTTCCTCCAGCTTCACCCCATCGCCTCCACCCTTTGATGTCAACTGGAGGCACCAGGTCTAAAATAGCTGCTGCTGTTGATTAGATCTAACTAGTCCTTAATGCTCCCTTAAATCCCATTTTAAAAGGGAACTATTCAGCACATCGAGGGCTGAGAAAGCCCTGGCTGAAGGACATATTAAGAGGTCTTCAATCAAAAAGAGGGAGAATGCTCCTCGGGTATTTCAAGATGGCCAGGGCGCTGGGTGGGTGCTGGTTCCCAGGATATCAGTTCACACAGGCTGGGCAGGAGGACAGGAAGCATCCCCCCATGGCTGTGAGTACCCCAGACTCATGGCTTCTTCTCCATGGAGGAATCTCTGGTGTTGGGGACCACTTGTTTCTTCACTAAGAGGGGACACTACTTTATGATGGGGGCAGGAGACATCAGCAAGCGAGGAGGAAAGGGGATTAAGGCTCCAGCAGTCCAGGAACAGTGCATCTGGTTTGACTCTCAATAGCAACATTTTTCTAACCAGATGTATTTTTAGACATCTGTTGAATCAGCCTGTTGAATGAATACCCCTTGGTAGCCACCGCTCAGGTGGGGAGAGGAGAGCATTGCCCCCTTCACCCAACTCATCTCCCACTAACACAAGAGGCACTCACACAGTGGTATGAGCGATTAGGGCTTTGGTTTAGTGAGACACATTAGGGATGAAGTCCCGTTTATCACATGCTCCAGTGCCACTAATCTCCATGGGTCCTTGCTGATTTGTCCCCATCCCATCTCCTCTGTGAGGCTCAAGAGCTGGGAACAAGATATTCCCCAGCCTGGGCCTTTGCCTCAGCCACACGACCAACCTCCCGCCTTTAGGTCCAACTTTCTCTAGAAACCAGGCCCACGTCCAAATTAATTTTCTGTATGTGTTGTTGGAGCGATTAGATCTGCAAATCAACATAGCCACAAACTGAATAATGCACCAGCGCCTAGTGCTGTCGGGGCAAAGCCCCAAGTTCCTCATCAAGTTCAGTCCTGCAGAGCCTGTAACTAATGATTTTTCTCACTTGGCCGGGAGTCAGCACTCTGTCTCTCACATGCACACACAAACATTGTACGTGTGCCTCGTTAGCATAGAGCGATCTGCAGATAAAGGGAGGGAGAGCAGCGCACCAGCGCGGGGACGTTAGCGTGACATGTTGCCCTTGGTGCCCGGCAGGAGATGCTGAGACCAGGAGACATGGCGGAATGCTGGCAGAAGCATCCCACCACCTTGCTGTGGTTGGGTTGTGCCACTTTTCCTTCTCCCTTGCTGGGATGTTCTGCAGGTCTCTTTTTTTTATCCTGTTATTGAGGATTGACCCAAAGCCTGCAGATGTCAGCAAAAGCCAAGAATGAGTTCAGTGGTCTGGAAGGTCCCAGGTCTGGACACCACCAACCTGGCTACATAGGCCTGGAGGTAGAGGGTGATGGTAGCTCCCAGAAACTCCCCAAGTATCACCTGGTTGTATCAAGGGAGAAGAAACACAAGAGAGAACCAGATATGAGATGCCTTCTTCTACAATCATGCATCGGTCCGCAGGGTTTCTTTGCTGGAGAGGTTGGACCCTGATAAGTTCCTTTCCCAACAAGTTACAATTTCCATGCATGTTCACGCTCTTCTCCAAGCCACAAGTTTCATCTCTATGGGTGGGCTCTCCCATGGCCCACAGCCTTTTAGGCCAGGGGTGTAACCCCATTTGGGACACATCGAGCACGTTGGTGGGTCACAGTAATGTCCTGCAGTGGGGAAGCCAACAGACAGATCTGGGCTGCAGTCATCGTCTTGCAGTCATAGTGGTGGGCCCACACTCATGACCTCCCCAGCAGCCTGGTGGGAAGAAGCAAGCTTAGACGAAAGGGAGAGTTAAACTCCTAACTTACCTTCTAGAAGCTACGTGTGGCATATCTACAGCCCACAGCAAGAGACAGGGTGCCCCAGGCGACCTTCCTGCTCCATCTTCTGAGATCTGTCTAGGGCAGGTAGGCTAAGTTGCCCTATGTTCTCCTGAAGGAGCCAAGTGGGACCAGGGTGGCTGTCATGTCACTCACCAGTCAATCTCTGCAGCACTGACTTCTGGAGCTAAGCAGGTACTTCAGCTCCCTTTGTAGTCACCAAAGGCCCTCTTGAGGCGCAATACACACAGCCTGCTTGCAACTGCTGTGAGACAAGATGAACTGCACCCTAAATTCCCCTGGCTGTACAGATTAGATCTCCATCAACTATAAAGGGAGCATAGTGAGAGCTCTAGGCCTTTTTATTTGCCTTCATTTAGTCATGTAGTTCCCACCTTTGGTGACTGAAGCTGGGTGAGATAAGGATTTGCATTAATGGAGGAGAAACGAGGGTAACTGAGGCCCCCATGGTTGGAACAAGAAGAAAGATTAGTAAAATGGGCATGGGGATGAAAAAATTGGTCTGCCCCACCGGGATGTCCCTGTTTGGATGGGATGACTGCTCAGGGCAGAGAGGTCCTCAGTGGTGGATGCTGGATGCTGGCTCTCAGGACAGAGTGGGTATTTAGTCCCAGCTCCTCACCCCACCTAAAGCCAGCCTGTGGAGCGAGTGGGCTCTCAGCACTGCAGTGCTGTGACACAGTGAGACAGATCAGCTTGTGGCTTTAGCTTGACCTAGCTACCCTGTCATTGCACCAACCCGCTGCTCTGGTGCCAACGCAGGGAAGATGTCATTTTTCAGGACTACCAGGACATTTGCTGGAAAAGCATCTTTGCGAGTGTCTTGGTCTCCCATTCTTACACCCTTGTGTTGTAGATACATCACATTTAATGCAAAACAGAGCAACAAACCTTCCCTTTTGGTGCTGAACAGGATGCTCTCATGCTCAACTGGAGCTTTAGTTGCAATCCCCAGTTTTATTAACACCTCTGCTACTCTGTGTATTCAATTTCCTTAAGATAGAATTATCATTTATGCATTTTATCATTTATGCTTGGGTGTCAGTAAGGTGTCATAACTGTAGAGGAGGTTGTTCATTACATTAGACCTCCTAAATAGACTGGCACCAGCAGGAGCACATCTAACTCCAGGAGTCTCTTTTCTCCATCCTATGATCTGGCTGCCACTGAAAAATGAGACCCTCAGTGATACTGTTTCTACTGCAGCACTTCTAACCATTCTCCTTTAAGGTCCTTTCAAAGGATATCACCTTTGTTTAAGTCTTGTCCTCAAACCAATTTTATCTGTTCCCTGCCCTATTCGTGTATCTCTTGTCTTCTTCCTTGTGACCATGCAGTGGCTCATCCAGTTGAACACTAACCTGGCATGGCTTGGTCTCAGATGCATTGAAGAAGGTTTTCTTCAAGGTTGCTTTCCTGGGGGGCTGCAAATGTGACCCATGAGTCCATAAAACATACTAACTGTGCCAGATGATGGGAGAGGAGCAGCACCAGCCTGGTGTCCCTCCATCACCACCTTGTGCCAGCACTTCATGTCCTGGGGTAGACCTAGCTCACACCAGCAGGAAAGGAAAGGAGTCCTGAAGGTGTAGCTTGTACCAGCTTGCCAGGAAAAAGATCAGTGCAAAAGAATGTACCTACAAGTATAACTTCATGGGTTTACCTTGGGGCCTCTGTCATTGCAGAACTATTGCTCCAGCTCACGCCCCAATCAGATGTTGCCACACAGCAAAGATTTCGGGTGAAGTCACTCTTGGGAGAGGAGAAGCCAAGAGGACTTCTGCTCTGGCCTGGCTGTGCACTGTGTACACAGTCACAAGAGGGACAACCTGGGCTCCCCAGCTAACCATCCAACAAAGATGATCCACCCCTCCCCAGGGCATCCATCAGCCACCGTTCTGCTGCAGGAACCTGCCAGGGACTTCTTCCTCTTTCCATGGTTTTCCTCTATGAAGCAAAACTCTAGAGCCGGTCAGACAGAAGCAGGATATCCAGGAGCCTGGAAAGGGCTTGACTTGCACCCACTGATCAATTTGGGTGCCTTCAGGGAGGATGGGTTGAAATCGATGTCCTGCCAGCAGCAAGCCTTGCACAGACATCCCCTTTAGGCAGGAGATGGAGAGGGATGGTTATCCCTGGTCATCTCCATCTCCTCTTGTGTGGCATCTAAGCAATATCAAGGACATGCCCACGAGGCTGTAGTGTACACCAGGATGTGGCGTGAGGGTGATGGTCCCTGACCAGATCCTGACACAAGGGGCTTGATGTGGGAGACATGGCCCTAGGCCAGTCTCGGCCGCCCACTCTCATAGCATCTCCTGGTACCCCACCATGCGGGTTCTCCTCGCAATGCCTTTGCTCCGCAGAGAGATCAAAAGGCATCCAACCCACTGATCGCTCTGTTTTGTGTCGAAAGGCTCCCTGATTACCTCACCATTAGCTGCACCCATTAAACAAAATCCTAAAGGTTTTAGACAAAGCTGAGGTTTCAGATGAGAGGGCGAAGGAATGACTCAGTGCCTTTAAACGCCAAAGTCTTCTCCTCCGTCCTGTTTGTACAGCACCTCGCAAGAGGGGTCCAGGTGCATGCCTAGGGCTCTGAAACACCGCCACAATTAAATAATAAGTGTAATAGCAGCTGTACTCCCACCAGCAGGGTTTCGTTTTATTATTTAAATATTCAGTTACGCTCGGTAGCACCTCTCAGAGATGCAGTTGACTTCAGCAAGGTGGAAAATGACCCCTTGATTGGCCACTGGAAGCCACTGTTGCAGCATGGGAAGAGCTGGGAACACACTGGCACATGCTGGCACCCATGGGAGCAGCCCTGGTGCTGGTGAAAGCAAAGACAGGGCAGGAGGCAGTGGCCCCAGGGTCCTGAAGTTCCCTGAGGGCTGGAGCAGAGCTGGGCAATGTGATATTAGAAGTTAGAGGGCCTAAAAAAAGTGATGAGCCCTCATTTGGGACTTGTTTGAATGAGACCCCCAGCTGTAGGCATCTCTCCAGCTTGAGAGCATCAGGGGACAGTGGTCACAGCAGTGTCATGTGGAGTTGGGTGCAGGTGAAGGTGAGCAGGGAGGGGCACAAAAGCTGTTTTCTCCTCCCTTTCCACCTGGAGAATCAGCAACAAACACCGAATTTCAACCCTAAAAAAGGAGCTGATACAAAATAAGCAGTGCTGTGGTTTGGCAGCATTGCCTGAGGTTTGGGCTGATGATCACTGAGTCTCCGTTGGGCACTGAACCCAGCCAGAAGACAAGCTGTAGGAGGACAGGTCTCCCCAGGCACCTTGAAGACCCTTTGTGCAGCTCCCAGCATCTATCAGCTGCAGCCCCCCCATGGAGCCCACCGCTGGCTCCTGAGCCTGATGAGGCTCCTGGAAAGCAGCTTGCCCTCAGCCTGCTGTTTCTCCTTCCAGTTTCAGCTCCCGGTTCAGAGCAGTGGTGGGAACCACCTGCTTTTATCACAGAAGAAATAGTGCCATCTGCTGACATTACAAGCTCTATTCCTAGAAAGAGAAGGGTGGATACTTGGGTCCTTTATACTGATGAGCATTTGGGTTCGTGCCAGCCTGGGAAATGCCCACACAAGCCCATGCTGGTGGGGCAGCCCCACGAGTGACACATGCACAGGGTTCAGGTGTGCAGACAGCCTGAGACCCCCGTGGCCCTCCAGGGTGACCCCATGGTTAGGAAAACCTCGATAAGAGGGATACAGATCCTGAGCACTCCCAGGGAGAAGAGCTGGAGGGAGAGGTGCTAGTCACCGACATCCAACAGGGTTTAATTAACCTCTTATCCCCTTCACTATAATAAATGAGCAAAGCTAAACCACTTCAAAAGGCCGCTCTTCAAGGGTCATCCCCCATCCCATACAATTCCTTAGTACAGCTTTTTCCTCCCTGATCTCTGGTCCTCCCTCCTCCGATCCTGTGGGGTGTTGGAGTTACTGGGATTCCTGGAGGAGTTACTGGAGAAGTCCTTTGTCTGGTTGGTAAGGGCTGAGCTTTTTTTTTTAATGGTCCTTCCCAGCCTCATGAAAGCCTCAGCTCCTGTACAAGTCCCTGGGAGTTAACAACATTCAGCATGATAGTCCCTACATGAGTTTCAGATATAAAAAAAACTTCTCACAATGAAGATGGTGAAACACTGGCACAGGTTGCGCAGAGAGGTGGTAGAAGCCCCATCCATGGAAATATTCAAGGTCAGGTTGGATGAGGCTCTGAGCAACCCAATCTAGTTGAAGGGGGGTTGGACTAGATGACCTTTAAAGGTCTCTTCCAGCCCAAACTATTCTATGATTCTATGATATATATATATATATATATATATATATATATACACACTATAGATTGTATATATGTTATGCAGGGACCATGGCAGGAAGTACCACAGGTCTCAGACATTGGCAAGGCAAGGCAAAATGTCCAAAATTGCTGGAAGAAACTTTTCCTTGGGAACATGCTCTCTCAGGCAGGGATGCACCGGGACCCTAGGCACGGAGAGCTCTGTGAGAGAGAGATGATCCCACCCAACCACCTGCCCCGGGGGATGCACGAGTCTCAAGAGAATGGGTTGAAAGGATGCAGCATTAACTGTGGCCAGTCGATGAAGCCTGGTGGAGGTCAGCCTGGGAACGGCCCGTGGAAAGCGAAGCTGCTGATTTTCTGATTTCCCGAGCTGACCTACCAATAGTGAAACCATCAAAGCAGGAGCTGCATTCCTGAGGTCTGACCCAGCATGGCAAAGTCAAGGAAAGGTTCCCACTGAACTCAACGGACACTGGACCACGGCCACAACACTTACATTGAGCCAAGAACTATTTATTATTTTTCCCCATGGTTTTATCCAAGGCTTCATCCTGCCAGGGCTCTGTCTCATCCTGCAACAAGGAAGTCAAATTTATCCTACAGAGTCATTTTAACACAATAGATAACCAAATATATATAGTTATAAACATTACTGTGGATGTACATATATAAAAATCACGTATAAAATATATACATACAAATAACCTCTTAAATGTGAGGCCAGCATAAAAAACAATTGGAGTAAACACTGTAATAATTCTAATTATGCAACACATTTTGCCTAACATATTTATTTTTAATGGTAGTCATTTTAATAGCTCTAAGGCCCTGAATTAGTCCAATATGTTCTTAACTACATTCACTTTAAATACAAATGTTAATGACTTTTCCAGAGGGTCCAGCACTCTGGATGAGCTTGCTGCACACCAGTATATTCTCCCTAACATGTTTGCTTTTAATAACAGGTTTAATGATGCACTCAGGGCCTAATAACTGCGTTTAGTCACAAAGAGAAAAACCAGCTACAAAATACTTTCTCTAAAAACTAGGCTACAGGGGATTGCCACGCCGTTTCAAAGCCACACCAGCCATCCTTTAATGTTGCTCTATGTCTGTCGGCTCTGTCTGCATCCAGGCTGGAGACCCCAGCCACGGATGAACAGCCGCGACAGATTTTCTGGGACCAGTTTCCGGGTGACTTGGGGACCTCGTGCAGCAGCTGAGCCATTCAGGGTGCAGGTCCACCACCAAATGTGGCCTTGCCTCCTGCCACCTGTGATGCTCGATGGTTGAGTTTGAGGAGATGCACAGACCAGGTTTCAGAAGAAGGTGTTTCTAGGCTGTGGCAGGGGCATCCTGGGGCTCTCACTGATGTCGCCGGCAGTGAGGTGCCGAAGGAGAGCACCTTTGAAATATCACACCCACAATCCATTAAAAAAAAACAAACTACCAAACCCCAAAACAACAAAAACACACAAAAAGCCCACCCCAACAACAACAAAACCCCAATTCCAACTTTCAGTTTTTCAAGAGGTAGAAATACGACCAAATTAAGAGGCAGGAGGCAGCTGATTTCTGCTTTCTCACCCAGATCAACCCGTCCCTGTCAACCTGCAGCCTGGCCAGTCCTGCCTGTGTCTCAGCCCTCCCGGCCGGGGATGGACAGGACCCCCTGGCTACACCCAGCCTGGTCCAAAGGTGCTCTTGGCTCCCAAAAAAAGAGATTTGCCTGGCAGTGCTGCTGGCAGGGCTTCGTTCTCCCTGGCTGTGTCTAGACCTGCCTGACCCCAGACCTGTGTCAGGACCTGTGAAATCTCACGTGCCTGGGAGATGCTCAGAGCCTCCTTCGTGACTTGCGTAGGACCAGCCTCACCCATCCTTCTCCATCCACGGTTTGAAAGGTCACCCCACGAAGTGTCACACGTGTCTCCAGTGCCTGGCCAGACTGGAGTCCCTCAGGGGCAACACACTTCTCCCTCTACACAAGAGCATCCCAGGGTGTGCATCATTCACTGAAAAACCTTATGGATGGTCCTAGATGTAACCACAGGAGACCTCACCAGACTTCATCTCTGCTTGCATGAAAAAACACTTGCAAGGCTTGAACCAGCTCTAATTTGTATACCTCCTGCCCCAGGGCCTGAGCGAAACAGGAGGGTGGAATCCAACAGCATGTTGTGCATAAAAAGATTATGCCAAAGATAACCTTATTGCTAATAATAACCCTGGAATCTGATCCTGTGAATAGGCCCTATTGAATGTTTGAACACAGGCATTCCTCGGTTAGGTTTTTCTGCCTACAAATATTTCGCTCGAGTCTTTAAATACTAATCACAGAATTCAGACGAAGGCTTTTTATCTTCAAAGTGCTGCAGAGAAAAAAAAAAATTAATTCATTAATCAAAGATAATTAAAGGGCACAAAATACGCCTTTTTCAAGAGCAGGGAGCCAACCAACGCAGCGTGAAGCCATCGCGGGGACTCCGAGCACCTCTCCTGCCACGAATGTGATTTTCCTGGAGGGGCACCTGGGCAGTAGCTTTGCTTGTTCCCAACAGCTCCGCTCAAGCTTTCTTCCTGACATGTGTTAGGCTGTACGTCTGCCACGAAGGAAATAGGGTTTGAAGCTCACAGCCAGGAGCAAAAGCTGCGATTGAGGCTTTAATGAAGCTGGGATTGAGTGGCTAGGGTGGTTCAGTGAAGCAGTAAATGCAAACACATTATCACCTGAGAACTTGCTCCAATTTCACACCAATTAACTAGGAATGAGAGAGGAGGGCTGGGGCTGGCTGCAGAGATGGCTGATAATCCTGTGAATGGGCAGAAATGGCTCGTACCCAGATGCGCTTTTGCCAAAACGAGTTTGTTAGATAACGCCAGTCCAGGCAATTTTGTCTTGAGGAGCGAGCATGTCATTACTGGAGCTGCTTTTATTAGCAAATATTAAAAACATTTGCAGAAATACAGATGCCTGTGAGGGAAGCAGGGGTGGAAAGTAATAAAGCAATAGCTGATTATTTTATTTCTCTGCCAATGCGTCACATCAGAGGGGGTGGGAGGGGGCGAGGGGAGATGGAGAAGGGGGCTGGGATGTGAAGGTCTGCTAGTGCAAATCCAGCAGCTCGTGGAGGGGAGTATCCCTTCCTCAAGGAGCCCTCCAGGATGCTCAACTCTGGATTTGGGGAGGGTTTGACAACTGCAGATGTAGGTTTGAACCCCACAAGAACAGCAGAGAGGGTCCCCCAAAACTCACCTTGGCAACAGTGATGGGACCCATCCCCTCCACCTGCACCCAGGAGCCAGCTCACCTTCACTGCATTTTAATATTTGAGCTATTTCCCTTTTTTTTCCTGCTGGGATTATTTCCAGGTTAGGAGTTAGGGTGGAAAAATGGCAGCAACTTAGGGGAAATGCTATTAAATTAATTGCTATGAATTAAATGTTAAACCAAATCACACCCTCAGTGTGCTGACCCCCATATTACCCTTCATTAGCTGCTGGTTTCAATATCTGTGAGCAAGCAGTCTGATTCTCCAAACCTCACCAGCCATGAGACATCCTGCAATGAGCAGGTTGAACTAGGGCAACTTCTTGTATTTAGAAGAAATCTTGTCTTCATTTTTGGACGCATCAGTGCTAAAGAGGCTACTACAAATGCAAGGGCATGAACTCTGCTGGATTCGTGATGACACACCAAGCTGGAGAAGATCTCAAGAAAAATTGGAGCATGCGGGTCTGTATGGATTGATTTGGATGCTCTGGCCTTGGATGCTCAAGATGCACTTCCTTAGGGGACTGAAACAGGCTGCAGTATTTTTGGTAGAAAAACTCTCTGTTCATGATTATCCCTGGTCTGTGCCTGGAGGGGGATCCTCAGTGCTGCACCGGTTCCTCTGAGGCAAGATAGCACCTTGGGAAGTCACGTTATTGCCAGGAGCTGGCCTGGCCTGCTCCCTGACCAGGAGCTCCAACAAAATAATTGCAAGAAGGTTGCAAACAGAAGCAAAGCAGTCACTGTGCTCCTCTTACTCAATACTGAATTATTCAGGTTATGGGTGGGACCAGGATATCTCCCTTTAAAATCAGAAAAATATTTTATCCAGAGATGGATCATGGATAGCCAGTGAGGGGCCAGCACAAACCATAATTTCCTAAAGAAAACAAGGTTGATCCACCTCACTAAGGCCCAAGGAGAATGCCAGGGCTGGGTGAAGTTGATATCTCGTCTATGGGCAATGGGGGGCCTGAGTGCTCCCTGCCCCCCTGTGAGTCTGATTTTCAGCATCCTGCTCACTTCAGGTGTGTGTTCCCTTCTGAATGGGCGTGGGAAAGAAGAAAACCCCATGGCTTAAATGAACAAGAGTCAGCATTTGGTGCTGGGGGGATGCTCTCCCCTGGGGCAGCTGGAGTGGGGTGACAGAGGGATCCCTTCCTTCAGTTCTTCCAGCCACAGGAAGCAGGGACCTGTGTTTCTTCCCTCCTTGCAGCATGTCAAACCTCTCTCCCCAAGCAGGAGAAACACTGGGAAGCGGCAAATCTCCTGCACCGTACACAACGGCGAGCCCGAGCCTCGGCGCAAATCCACAGGGCTCTTTCCTGTCCGCTCTCTCCAGCCTGTAATTATCTTAAGGGCAACAATTAAAACTATTGAAACGCATGTGATGGGTTTAGGGAGCACAGCCTGGCTAATCCCCACAAGCATCCCGGAGGAGCGGAAGCGAGGAGCTCCCCGGGGGCTGGATGCCGGTGTTTTGCCGGGCAGGTAAGGACCAAGCGGAGGTGCAGAGGGCTCAGCTTGGGGTGAGGAGGTGGCAGCAGCCAGGTTCCCAGCCAGCGTGGGACCCCAGGAGTCACCTGTGTGGCAGCACCCAGGCTGGTGCCACCAAGGGCTGTTAGGGGGGTTCCCTGGGTCTTCACCCCAACTTGACACTCCCCAGGGTCACACAGAAAAATAGTGACAGGGAAGACCTCATCCCCAAAAGCTGCTCTTCTGCTTAAAGCTCTTATTGTAAAATTCAACAGCAAAAACGGCATCTTTCTTTTTCCCATGTCCGTCCAGGATCTAGCACAGCGAGTCCTGCTCCATTCCATATGCCGAATACCAAAATAATGCTGTGTTCATACACAATCCCTTCTGCCTTCCCCATCCTTTACCGTAGCACCCACTGCTCTTTCATATTCACCCTCTTTTGAGTGTGGAAACCTCCACAATGCTCTCTGCTCAAGGTGTCCCAAATCAAGAGCGAGGAGAGGGATATCAAAGAATTGCATGAAATATCACTGCCCTCCTGTGCTCATCACTCTTAAATTTTATTTTTTTTTCTCCATGAATCACTATTTTTTTGCTATTTTTCTGTAAGCATCACCCCCCTGGAACCACAGTATATGTGGTTTTTTCACTCTGCCTTCTTTAAGAAGCACTTTCTAACCTTCCCTAAAAATTCTGAACAGCTTTGGGAGCCCTAAAATGCAGGGAACTAGAGTGCAAAAAAGAGAACACAAACTCTTTGTTCTCAGTATCTCGTGATCTTAAAGTGCTCCGGGTGATCTCAGGGGTGTCAGGGCAAGGATAGAGCTACGCAGGGCAGCCGCTGGCTCTCCTCTTTTCCTGTCCTCTTGCTCCAGCAATACAGCATTTTCCTGTCCCACATATCACCTTTTTGGTGATATGGTGTTTTAAAGATTTTGAAAATTTCCAAAATTTCTAAATTTTCCTTCTTTCCCAAAACTCAAACCACGATTTTAACCATTTGGACTAAAAGTCTTTTCAACTTCAAAACAATTTTTTTTTAGCTCAAAATATATGGTTTTTATTAAGTTTCTGCTCAAAATCAGCTCATTTTTGGTGGATCAAAGTCCTTTGTTACTGTCCAAAAAAAATTCAGATTCCTTTTCAATTAAATATTTAATTTCTGAATGCAAGCTAACTTCACTTTCTTCTTTTTTTTCTTCTTTTGCCTTCTCATTTGTGTCTCTTCTTCATTTCTGAAATGCCAATAATTGGGAAAAATCCTCTTCTCTGATTTTGCTGCTACTAACATCGGCAGCCCCAAGGATGCTCCCAGCTCTGCACTGCCCTCACAGGGGAAGGAGCCTGCAAAAGGGCCAAGACCCCCTCCCTCATTCCCCACTCCCTGTGGGTACCCATCCAGCTGCACCAAAACCACAGGACACACCAAACCACGGGGCTGAGGGGACAAAAAATCCCACGGCAAACCCAACCTTGGGTTGATAGACCCTGAAAAGACCATGACTGTTTTCTGAACAGTATGGGGAGCCATCCAGGCAGAGGAACATCACTTGGGGCACCTGAAGATCTGTGCTGTCCCAAATTAAGGAGCGCCTCACAGGCAGGCAATGCATCTGTCTTACATTCTTTGTATATTTATTGTACATGCTCTACAGATCTCAGGTAAGAAATGACACAAATTCGTCTTTAAATGTTTCCATGCAAAAAAATATGTATGTGCAGCTGTTGAACGTGCTAACCTAGCCATCGCCATGGTGAAGCTCTGCACTGCCACTGTCTGTCAAGAACTGAGTCCATTTACAGGCTGATATTTGGATTTGGGAGGACTCCATTCCCTTGATGCTTCCTCTCCTCCCTCCGCTCCCAGCAGCAGCTGTGGAACAGGAACATGTCTTCTCATGGCCCAGCTCTGACCAGGGCATTCTCTAAGTGAGCCGTATCTTCCCCCAACACCTTTACAAGTGACACAGCAGATGGACAATGTCTCTTCATGTATTTATTGACTAACAGCAACATTGACAGATTGAGGGAGCTGGGATTACTCAGCCTGGAGCAGATGAGACTCTTGGGAGACCTTATAACTGCCTTCCAATACTTGAAATAAACCTACAGAAAGGCTGGTGAGGGACTTTTTACAAGAGTGTCCAGCAATAGGACACGGGGAAATGTATTTAAATTAAAGGAGAATAGGTTTAGACAGGATTCTAGGAAGAAATTCTTCAGTATGAGGGTGGCAAGACTCTGGACTAGATTGCCCAGAGAGGTTTTGGATGCCCCCTCCATGGAGACATTCAAGGCCAGGTTGGATGAGGCTTTGAGCAATCTGGTCTAGTTAAGGGTATCCCTGCCCACAGCAAGGAGGTTGCATTAGATGATCTCTAAGGTCCCTTCCAACCTAGGCCATTCTATGATTCTATGATTTTAGATGAGCGAAGCTGAGTTGCCTTTGAGGGCAAGAATAACATTGGGCATAGGTGTCATTCAGCATTGTAGTCACACAGCAAATTTTATTTGGGGGGTTGCTTTCCGTCATATGAACATGTGACTTTTTTTTTTATTTGCGTTTCTAGAGGACTTTAGTGCTGAGTTTCTATTTGAAGCAGGGCAGGCAAGAAGGCAGCAGGGCTGGTGAGAGGCCACCTTTCTCCAGGAAACACACCCTGTGCTGGAAAGATATTGACCACGCGAGTACCACAGGGATGGGGATTCACAGCAATGCCTGATTTTTCACAGCAAGGGTTAAAAAAAATATGGGGAAACCAAGAAGTTGGTAAGAAGTTGGACTCCTATCTCCAGATCGGCATATTGAAACGTTCATAAGCCAACAAGCTGCTGGCCTTGATGAACACGGCAGAGGGATGTTCAACAGCCTGTGTTGTGTTGGAGATCAAACAAAGTGATCTCCTCTGTCTTTAAAATGTATGAAGCTACAAGATCTTAAGGGCGTATAAACTTACTTTGATTGCAGGGCTGGGATCTTGGAAGATGCATTCCTTTAATTTCCTTGAGCTGCCTGCTTTCCCCGTGAAGGACATGCACAGGGTGGTGAGTTTTCAATAGAAACTGGTTTTGCCTCATTTTCCACTTCTCTTCTGCTATGAGGAAAGAAGTGCGGAGCTCCGGAGGCCTGCCTGCCTCTTTCTATGCAGACAGAAAGGGCTGGGTGTCTGTGTTTAATTACAGCCTGAAAGAACTGCATTTAAAAGACAACAGCAAGCTATTTAATTAATACTTATCATTAGCACACATAGGAATGCCTAGCAGCAAATTGCAACAACAAAGCAACTCCTTTTTGTTTTTTTTTTTCCTTGCACTTGGGATAAATTAATTTTAAAAAAGAGTAAACAAATGATTTGCACTCGATTTGAGATGATTTTTTATGGACTACTAGGATAACAGGTATTACCTTAGGATAGCAGAGATCTATAAGAGCTGGTTTTTCAATCTCCATCTCTCCTGGACAAGAAGCTTATCTTCATCTATCTACCTCTCTATCTCGGCATTTGCACTGGGCTCATCCCCATGTCTGAGCGTCTACTTGTCTTCATACCTGTCCGTAAATTACACAGTGCCCCTGGGGCATTATAAATAATAATTCAACTCCCAAACCTTCAGAGCACTCTTTTAAAGTACTGGCTTATAATTCACCACTTTGTGGACTCTTCCTCCCAGCCCATAAAGGTAACACCAGAGCAGAAGGACCTGATGCCACAGTCAGTGGAGGAGATGCCCCAAAATCAGGTCCTTGTCTAGGAGGGATGGGGTGGGTGACCACAAGTTGGAAGGTGAGGATGGACATCGTGGTAAAGCACAACAGAAGGCTGGACTGCTCTGCTCCTGTGAAAGAGCATCCCCAGCAGCAGCCCATTGGGGATTTTTCTGTCCCCTGAACTTTATCTCAGTCAGCACTGCAGACAGATGGTCATCACGTGTCCCCCTTTTAATTAATAGCCGGTTTAACGGCACCATTAATGGTTGGAGTGACAAATCACAGCATGGGTCTGCCACTGATGTCTCCAGAGGGTACAACACTGGGCAACAAGTACTACCTTGGAGGCAGATGGCTTAAAATTTAGACCCCATGTGGAGCCAGACAGAGTCCAACCCACACCAGGACAGACATCTCATCCCTTGTTGGACACACCAGCAGATGGCTACAGGGCAGCAAGATGTTTTGATACATATGAGCTATTGGTAGAAATCTCCAGCTGAGCTGTGGGGGATACTGTTCTGTTCCAATACGTTGCATTTCCAGCACAAACCCATTGCACCTCCATCCCAACACATTACTTTCTCCTTGAGGTACGTAGGTGTCAGGAACACGTCCCTGCCATGTCTCTCAGCGTGAAGGGTGTCCTGACCTCTGGCAGAATATGGAGTCCCCATTAAGGATGGCCACTAGCTTGTGGGCATCACTGTCTCCTGGAACACATGGGTCAGACTTGCTCAGGGTGAGGGACTTGAAATGGCAATTTTTGCTGGAGAAAAGAATGAGCAGTTGATGTATTAGGCTAATTATTTCACAAGTTTGGCCTGGCTTTGTGATCAGCTCTGGAAGGTGTACAACTAATATATCACAAACCCCGAGAGTGCATCAAGCTGCCAGAGCCTGCAGCCACCCACCAAATTGTTGGATGAGGAGGTACCATCTTTCTGCATGACTTTCCTCCTTCCATCTTCCGTATTCCCATCAAACAAAGCTGACCTTCGCTCTCAGCCAGAGACCTGAGGAGAAGCAAGCAGAGCCTCAAACACATGTTTTGGGGCCCAAATAGGAGCTTCCAGTTGTGGGAGCAGTCAGGGATGCTGTGGTCCCTAAGCAGGCAATGAGACACTCTCACCAGGGTCATCCCTGTATCCCTGGCACCTGGGGTTCTATGTGTTGCTGTGCATTGCCCTCTGTGGGCTCATGGCTACCCTGCAAGCCAAGGCCTGGCTGTGCATTCTCTGCCTCGGCTCCAGATGTGAAACAGACTTTTCCTGACATGCTTCTACCTCAGGAATCCCAGAGAGAGGGTTCATAGTGTTCTGCGCTAAAAAATACATCTGGTTTGGACTGTGGGAGAAGCAGCACTCTCATCCCGTGGGGTTATCCTCAGGGGTGGCTGGGAATTCAACCCCTTTTCACCCTGCATGGACAACATTTGCAGAGAGGCTGGACCCTTTATTCACCCTATGGCTTTGGGGCACTAGGATGGGAGCGTGGGATGTATTTGCCATGTTTTCTGCTTGCAGAACACACCGAGGCTTTGGCAGGCTTCAAGCTGAGCACCCCTCTCCAGGTCCTTCCCCGTGCTCCCCGTATGGGGGTCTGGGTCCAACCCCTCAACTTCCCACCTCCCCATCCTGCTCTGGTCCCGGACAGAAAGCTGGATTCAGAACCTCTCACTTGGATGCAGAACTGGGTGCAATTTCAGGCCTCTCCCTCCTCACAGGGTGTCTTAAGCTATGATTAAGAGCTAAATTACAACTGGGCAGCTGTCCCTGGCCGAGAACCGCAAGATGTGGAGATGCAGCTATTAAAGGCAGTGGAGTCCAACAGGTATAACATGTACATCAAAGCAAGGGGCAGCCGATGGTGGGGGACAGGTGGGATCAGGGGATTTTTCATCGGCACCACCAGTGACCTGCCGCACTGCCCCCTAGTGTAAAGCTATCCTTTCGGGTAAGGTTATTTCTGAGGACAAGGTTGTGTTGCTACTTAAATAAGAGGTATTCTACTGACTGGTTTGGCTCTTAAAGAGGGATGAATGATGAAGTATCAGACCTTTCCTGGACCTCGCCACCATTTTCCTCCCAACTGCTTGATCTGTGCAACTGGTAGAGACATTTGCATTCAAAAACATCCAGCAGCCAAGCGCTGTGGCTTTTGCATCATTTTAACTAAGCTGCTTCCCTCGTCCCCCATTAATTGGGATGGGGTGGCCTTGACCCCCTCCTTGGAGGAGGAATGGGTCCCTTCTCTCTTGCCAGGTTTCGGTGAGATGGAAGGAGGTGGCATGGGGCTGGCCATGCTGGGATGAGCTGAGGAAAAGGCTGCTTAGGTGCCAGCAAGATGGCTTGCAGCCCAGGCAAAGCTTCTTACTCTTCCTGCATATTCTACAACATCCCATGCTGATTCATTTCACAGAATTTACTTTCACCCTGCTAAATGCCACTAAACCTTCAAATTAATCCTCCTCTTATGGGATTTCCTTTGATGTCAGAGGGGGAATTTTTTTTTTAAGGCAAAGGGGGATTTTTCCCTCCTGGTGTAATTATTCCTTTTTTTTTCTCCCACCTTTTTAGGCACAAGAGATTCCTGCCAGATGCATGACTTGTGGAGGCAGCTCCCACACAAAGTATTTTCATATTTATATGTATATGATGGGAACGTGTTATTGAAAGACCTGAAGTTTCAGGCAGAAGATAAAGGGAATTTCCCATTTCCTATTCGTCTCAGTGGAAGTTGCCCAGGAAGAGTCTGTAGCAGGACTAGGACCAAAAGCTGTGAGATATGGCACTGGGAAGTAGCTCCTTAAGGTAAACATGTCCAGGGAAAATATTTGCTATGTAATACTATCACTGAGCAAGTTTCAACATCTGAGAGTGATCCATGGCACCACTTAAATTACAGGGATGAGTAAAGCAGATCCACTCCAGCCCTGCATGAACTTCCCATTGAGCATCTCAGGTGCTACTGGGATCACTGGGCTGAACATCCCAGCAAGGGGTCAGAATCACTGGATAATGCTCAGGAAGCTGGTGACTGTGGGTAGTGATGAGGGAGCTGTCATAGCTAGTACTGACAGAACAGGTGAGTTTATTTAGGGTTTTAATCAGTTTTTATGGATTATTAAGAAAAGGGGTAAATTGCAGAGCTCTTTTCTGAAAATGTTATTAAATAGTCTATGTAATTCAACAGAGAATAATAATTCATTGCATGGAGAGCATAGGCTCCTCTCCCAACATTAACACAGGGCTCTTCTGGAAATGGAAAATGAGCCCTGGGAGGCATCAGCCAGCCATGCTCTCGTAGGTCAGGTCTGCGTGACCCCCTGCCCAGCGATCCTCCACCGCCGTGCTGCGCCTTCAATCTGCTCCCGAAGCGCCTGTGCCCAGTCCTGCCCCCGCTCCAAGGGAGTGGACCTGGTCTCCATCGCCGTTAAGGCAGTGATTTCAGGAGGAATCTGGGGAATCAGGCCGGCTCGGAGTACGGCGTCCTGAAATTTGGCTGCGGAGGCTGGAGCTAAGCAACACCGGTGCGTGCTGAAAAGGAAACAAAAGTGAGAAAACTTTGGATGTAAGTGAGCCCTGAGCTGGAGATGCTGCAGGAGCAAAGGGAGAAGTGATGCTTCAGTCCCCAGTGTTCCAACCATGTCTGTCCTTACCCGTCTGGCTGCGAGTAGTGGTAGTGAGCAGCCACGGCGGAGTGGGGACACAGCAGGTAGTGGTTTTCCTCCCAGCAGCGCTGCATGGCTCGCACTATGTCTTCGTCAGAGGCCGAGCACGAACGTAGGGTCTTGGAGAGCTGCAGCCCAGGGAGAAATAGGAAGGTTTGCACAGGGCATCATGACCCCACATGTTCCCAGCCAAGCTTGTCCCACAGGCAT
This sequence comes from Trogon surrucura, assembly GCA_020746105.1. NCBI lineage: Eukaryota > Metazoa > Chordata > Aves > Trogoniformes > Trogonidae > Trogon > Trogon surrucura. The sequence continues at coordinate 75,970,631 of CM036620.1, read as the reverse complement.
AGAATCATAGAATCATAGAATCATAGAATCATAGAATCATAGAATCATAGAACAGTTTCAGCTGGAAGAGACCTTCAAGATCAAGTCCAACCTTTTCCTAGCCCTATGAACACCACTGAACTATGTCCTTCAATGCAACACCTACCCTTCTCTTAAACACCTCCAGGATGGTGACTCAACCACCATCCTGGGCAGCCCGTTCCAGGGCCTGACAACCCTCTCAGTAAAGAAATTCTTCCTAATATCCAACCTTAACCTGCCCTGGTGCAACTTAAAGCCGTTTTCCCTTGTCCTATCGTTCCCCTCTAGGGAGAACAGATCAACCTCTGCCTCTCTACAACCGCCTTTCAAGTAGTTGTAGAGAGCAATAAGGTCTCCCCTCAATCAACAAAACAGTTCAAAATAGGGGGACTGGATGATGGGGTTCCCCAGAGACTGAAAGAAAAGGGATTGCTGCTGCAGCTGTGGGATGAGGCACAGCTGGAGATGGCCATAGGGATGGGCTGTGAGTTGAGGGGGTTCCATCCCCGGATGCTGGGAGCCAAGAAGAGACAAGACTCAGTTCTGTGCTTCCATTTGAATGCTCTAAGGGAGTTTCTGAGGGCTTGCAAAACCCACCTCAGTGTAACAGAATTATAGAATCTCTTAGGTTGTAAAATACCTTTAACATCTCCGAGTCCAACTGTTAGCCTAGCAATACAAAGCCCACCATTAATAGCTCTTCTTCCTTTTAATAATGCAGTGTTTTGGTATTTTTTTTTGCTACTGTGCAAGCAGGAGCAGATGCTGGGCAAAGGATTCTCTGTGGGCAACAGCATGTGTTGGGTGGGAAGAGGCAGGATTTTGCATCCGGCCCAAAGAGCCCCGCAATTCAAATGTTTGGTTTTTCCTTGTATTTCTCTCTGTTTTGTCTTCGTGCTCCCAATTGCTGCAGCACTAAGGCTGAATTGCAACACCAAACCCAGCAGACCCACTCCCAAATGCCAGGCTCAATTTGAGCCCACACCAGCTGCATGACGCCCTGGTGCATGGCCAGTGCTGGCACTGGGGTGACCAAGGACAGGGTGGTTTCGTATTCTACTTAAATAATTACAGGCATTTTTTTCAACTGTTTTGCAAAGGAGAAAGATGTTCCTTAAAAAAAAATCCACATCAAAAACATAATTAAAAAGGGGGTTTATCTCCATGCACACACATTGATATAAATCTCTTGCTTACATTTTTGGTTGGAAACTCTCCACTATATTTTTTTATTCTGAAAATGAGTTGAAATCAGCTAGTAGCAGTAAATCTCCTTACACACACACACAGAGCACTGTGTGTGTGAGGAACTGACCTCTCTGTGCAAATCCTCGGGCACCTTAAGGCTTTTTGACACGCTGAATCGCTCCATCAGCGTTTTCGTCAGCTGGCTATCAGAGCCCGAGAGCAGCCAGAGGATCCTCTCCACGTTGTAAGGCTCCTGGAATAACAAGGCAGTAGGTGAGCAATGGAAGTCTGTGCATCTGTGATGGCAGGAGAGAGCCCCTGTGTGGATTCTCTGATGTCTAATTAGGGTTGAGACCCTACTGCTGCACTTTTATTGGTGGAAGCTGGGGTGGGCTTTGTGTCTTCTCCTTGCACACCAACACCCCAAGACTTTGGGAACACAATGCCTTTCAGACCTCTGGCCTGTCAAAGCAGTCTGGCAGTGACCATCAGATTATAAAAAACTAACGAAAGGACGATTGATAAATCAATGGTGTGACCACATCTGTACAATCACCTTGAGGAACCCAGGCTAATAACACGCTCTGTATTGGAGAACCAGAAATATCCAGCTGTTTACTCAGTATTGCAGATGCTGCTATGAGTCACCCAGCTCCTGCGTGACTTAACGAGCCACCCAGCTCCCTGCAGGGCTGATCGATAATCTTTATGAACATATAAGGCATATGTAGGACCTGAGTGGCCTCTCTGGCTGTGTGGCAATCGGTGTTGCAACTCTGCAGTAAATCCCCGTGCAAGGCAGTACAGGAGGATCCCAAATCAATTTCACTGCTTGTTGGTTCATTCCTGTACGCTCACAAGCACCAGGAAACATTCATCCACGTGGTTTGGCCAAGACGCCTTGTAGGGACAGGCAAGGCAAGGGGCACTGACTAATGAGTCCTCATCCGATCCCTGGGTTCAAGTGCTAGTTTTCAATAAGCTCTTCATACTTTTTAGCAGTTGACTGTACCTGTGACCTTTTGCCTCTCCATCGTGGCCTACCTTGGAAAGTCATCTGAACTTACTCAACCTTTTGAGCCTATCTAGGTGGCTTATGGCCCTACTCCTGTTCTTCAGCTTCCCATCACCTTCTCCCAGAGCCTCCAGCCTGTAAGCTTCAGTCTAGCCTGGGTGTAGCCTGCCCTTTGCTTTAGGCTGTCCCCTGTTTTAGGCTGTCTTCTGCTTCCCAACCTGGCTCTCCCGAGAAGACACAAGTCAGGATGCCTGGACTTCAATGTCATCCTACTGGAGACACCTCCAGCACCAACCTCCTGACACCCTTTCTCCTGCCCTTCTTTCTGCTGCTCCTACATCCAGACCTTCCCCCTCATCCTGCTTTTATTCCAGCCTTATGGCTTCCACTACAGGTAAGTAGTGGACTAATTGACACCGGTAAGTTGAATGGGGCCAGGACACAGCTGTAAGCACTGTCCTTGCCATTTAAGTTATTAGCCATCCCTCTGATCCAGTTTTGTCGATGCGGCTGGAGTTCTCCAGCAGAAAGTTGGGTCCCAGTTTGGAGGACAGGTCATGCTGGGGACTGCTCCTAAGGAAAATTTTGGCATGTGGACAGGAGCTATGTGGTGCTTTCTGACCTGAGGGCCAGAGAACACTTGGTTGGCTTTAGGTACTGCAAAGATGCAGCATCTGCTGTGATTCTCCTGGGATTGATCCTTACAAAGCTCATCCACACTCAAATTTCTGCTTCAATTTCAACTCTTCGATTAGTGTCTAACTGGAAAGTTTGCTCTGCTTTGGCTTAGTCTGCAAAGGAGGAAACCTAAAGATGTTGTGCACTCTCCATCCTTGAAGGTTTCCAACATCCAGCTGAACAAAGCCTGAGCAATTCAGTCCGACCTCAGGGCTGATCCTGCTTTGAGCAGGTCACAACAAGAGACCTCCTAATTGCCCTCCAGCATGAATGATATGTTGAGCTATGGGAATATTTGCACAGGTGCTTCAGATGCAAGCTGAACGGTAATGTCCCATGCAGTTGTGTAGAGGGATGTGTAGGGGGATACACCCATACAGCTCCTCAGGAATGTCTGGGCATCACCTCACCTGTCTGCCTTCACTCACAATCCCAAGGTCTGGCATATGCTTAGGTACCTCCGCAGACCACTGTTACTAAAGGGACACGGGCCAAGAGAGGAGCCCAGTTACCCTTTGAGCTCTGAGGAGCACCACAAATTCATGCCTCTCCAGGACAGTCAAGCTGGAGACCACATCATCCTGGTGACACTTATTGACCTGAAAGCATGGCAGTTCTTCCTGACTCCTGGGTCCTCCTAATGTGTTTGAACAGCTTTTAGATGATCCAGGTAGCTTAAGGCCACAGTGATACAACACCAAGTGTTTTACATTTTGGTCACTTGTCTGGAAGCAGATCCAATCCCTGTGGGTCACAAGGTATGTATGAAAGGGGAGGTATTTGCGTGCAGGTGTTTCGTTTCTGTACCACCATGACTTTTCATTTCTGAGGCCTTTGCGTGCCTGCTGAGACTTGTTTTTCTCTGAGCAAGCTGCAGATGGCCATAGGTGAGGTATTTCTTCTGGACTTCCTTGCCTTCTTCCTGGTCTTTTCTCTTGCTCTTGGTGGAGCCTTTCAGAAACATCAACAAAGCCCTTGAGACATGATGAGATTTATAATTTTCTAAGTGTCATAGTTTGAGAAAATGCCCCTCTTCTACTAACCTTGCTTATAATGAAACCCCAGAAATCCAGCATTTAACAATGAAGATTACAAAGTCAGGCCCTCAAAAGTGAGGAAGAAGCTGTTTGATCTATCTCAGATCAGCTCTCCGCAGCATAAATGCTCGATATGAGTCACACGCCTTAATGTATTGCTGAGAGCCATTGCTAGGGGCAGAATTATGCTCTCATAAATCAGGTAGAACAGAGTACAAGGACAAAAAGTCTTGTAAAAGTGTATAATATTTGGTATTTTCCCATTCTGGCCAATTCATTACATACCTGAATATCCATGGCTGATGCTAATGTAGCCTTTACGCTCTCTGACAATGAGAAATCTCCATGTTGAACAGTCCTGTGAATGATGTCATTGCTGTTAACCACGGCAACAAGTCGAATTGGGAGACCCATTTTCTGGGCAATACAGCCAGCTAGGAGCAAAGTGAAAAAACACGTGTGTGCTTGGTGAAGAAACATTCAAAGGACATTTAGCAAAGAAGTCACTGTAGAGACTGATTGAGCACAGAGATCAGAAGTAGACACAGATTACATTCCCTAATGGACTCTGAGATACCTATCTTTCATGTTTTCATAGACCACCAGGCTACAAAATCCAGGGATGCAATGCTCCACCTGCCTTTGAACACTGACACTTGAGCATCTCCATATCTGAGGGTGGGTGGGCAAGGGACTGAGAGGTCAAGCAAAAGAAATTAAGCTTTTGGGCTCTTGCAGCAAATTGACGCTGCCTCAGCTGGGCAGCCTGCGGTGAATGCAGCTGAGTGCACTGAATACTTTATTGCTTTCATGAGACAGTTGTACAACTATTTCGGGATTGAGGCAATCTAGGACTTGCACTCAGAAGGCCAGATTAAGCAACTAAGAGCATTTCTCTTGACTGCGCACTACCCAGAGTAGGACCAGGCAGGGCTCCACACTTCTGTTCCACACTCAGGAAATCAGAGACACAGTACTTTTCCTCCTTTATGGATCAAACACATTCTGTCCTTTTGTAAAGTACCCATCCTCAGGATAGCTACAGTCATCATCAAACAGTGGTTTGGGATTTTCTACACCTTGCAAATCACCAGTGACACCTGCATGAGTAATAACCATGCATGAGTAATAAAATATAAGTGGTTCTGAAGAAATCCTACCAGAGAGTGGGTGTCTTAATAGCAATGCCTAGTATCTGCAAGGTCCTTTCAGTCCATAGGTCACCGCACTCTCTCTCTTCCTTATCTAACCTTTTTTTTCCCTTCACCTGTGATATTTCCTCCTCCTCCTGTTGGCACAACAATTTCCACCACTGGCAGTGGGGTGATATCCAGGGATGGGGCGCACTGAAAGTAAGCGTAGAAGTGGTGAGCGATCTGCACCATAATCCTAGACCAATTGACCGAATTCAAGCTCATCAAATTGCATTTTCTGACAAAATCGACATCAGCGAAGAGTTCCTTGATTGGCTCATCGATTTCATCGCTGTTCCCATGAGCTGTCGAAAGCAGAAAGGAAAGATTACATCTGCCAACATCAGCATATCAGGCACAAGGTATTTCTGCTAAGGAATAGGGCCAGTCTCCAGCCCTGGGGTTTGCTGCAGTCAAGGGCATCCTGAGCTGCCCATCTGCCTCAGGGGTTGAGTAGGACCACGTGAATGCTCAGTGGTTTCTGCAGACATTGCACTCTGGGCTCTTGCTTGTACCAAATATGTATTTGCCAGGAGGGCAAATGCTGCATCCCCTGTGAGATGCTGAGCAGAGGAGTCCATGGGACAGCTCAAGCACCCAGAGGTGGTCTCTAACCATGGAGACGGCACAACGGGAGGGGATGGACCACCCATGAATGTGAGGGGACAGAGGGAAGGAGTGACTCCTGATCCTTTCAGTGCCCAGAAATGGTGCTGAATTCAGCTAAACACCAACCACCTGCACCAAGGCAGCTCTGATCTGTGGCCAGGGGAAAATGAAAGCTTGAACCACCTGGTCATCAAACTGGGGATGTCTGCTATAGGCTCCTGGTAGCCAGATGTCTGGCCAGCACAGTCACCATGAAGGCAATGACCCGGTTGGCTGCAGCTGCTAAAGCAGCAGCCTCCTAAGACTTTTAGGATCATGGTTTTTGACACAGCAGTGCCATAAAGTAGACAGTCCAACAATAATGCCAACCAGCAAAGACATGGACGTTGTCTTCAATGACAGTGGTCATCTGAAGTTCCTGTATCTGGGTGCACAACCCCTTGGGCAGCAGAACAAAGATGTCCATGTTCTTCTGCCCTCTCACGCTCTCAATGGCTGAGCTTCCTGTGTCCCCTGAAGTCCCTGTTTCAAAATGAGAGAGAAGCAAGAAAAGCAAAAAATTCACGTCAGTCAAACCTGCATCACTGCACTCTCAGAAAAAAATGCAGAGATGCTCCATGAGAGGTTTTTTGCTAGAGCAGTCGCTGTGGCATTGCCCAGAGATCATTCACCAGCCACCCATGAGGCAATATCACCCTGGGGCATCCGTGGGGAGGGCTGTGAGATGATAGTTCTCAAGGTAAAGATCTGCCCAGAAATTTTACCCACCACAAAGAGGGATACTCACCCACCAGAATAGAGACGTGCTTCTGCCTTTTCTCTAAGAAGTACTGTAAAAACTGTCCCGTGCAGGATAAGGATAGATCCTTAAATGCATAAGTAACTCCATGCCAGAGCTCCAAAACATTCAGCCCATCTTTCAGCCTGGACAGGTGGACAATGTCCTTGTGTCTGAACCTGCTGAAGGCCCTGTCGATCAAGTCTAGAGGCAAAATGGTTAAAGGGGCTGTTAGATTGGGTAGAGGAGGATTTTTCTGACCCACAGTTTCCTGCATCTGTGCTCTTCAAGCCCCTGGGAAGTTTTCTGCGCAACCAAAGACTCTCAGTTACTGATGATGTGACAGATATCTGACAAACTCTACTTAGTTATTAGGAGTAAACCAGCCTAGTTTTATTGTGTTTGATAGAACAAAGTAACTCCAGGGGACACCTGACACAACGAGAGCAAACTGTTAAAATACAGAAAACCTGAATTTTACCATGACATGCCGTTAGGACAGAGGTTGTAGCTGCCCTCTGGTGGAAATGACAGTTTTTAGATATTAAAAATCAGATCTCAACAGGAGCGTGGAGCAGCAGAAAGCCATGGTGGGAGGGCAGGACTGGAGGCCAGCAGAGCAGCAAGGTAGCCCAGCAGCAAGCAGGGACATGGCATCACCCATCACTACTGCAGTCACCAGAATCCCTGTTTGCACACAGGGGACACCTTTTTCCAGAAGGTAACAAGTCCCAGCAAGGTGACAGAGGAGAATAGGGAGCAGCAAGGAGCAGGCAGCGGTGCAGCAGGCTCCATCCTCAGGAGGCTGCGAAGAGGATTGGGACAAAGGCAAGCAGATGCATCTGAGCACCCCAAAATCATTGTGCACATCCCTCGAGCAGCTCCCCGCGCGGCTGAGGCTCACCGTTGAGCGTGTTCCGCGGGAGCAGCTCGGCTGGGATGAAGAGGGAGCACAGCTCCTTCACCAGCTCCCGGTAGGAGAGGCGGCTCCACCTCCGCAGGGTGTCCCCGTCCAGCGAGGGGATGCGCTGGGGCATGAAGAGGCCGCCGTCGGGTGCGTAGCCAGAGAAAAGGGCTCCCTCGAAGTCAACGGCCCCCGCACCTCCCCGCGTGCTGACGTACTCCATGGGTGCTGGGGAGGCACCGCAGTCACTGCCAGGGCCCCAGAGCATCCCCTCTCAACAGGGAACAGCCCTGCTTCCCAAGCTGAGCCCCCCTAAAACTTCCTATGTGGACGGACAGAGCTCCTCAGGCAAGAAAACGCCTCCTCCCAGAAAGAGTCGCTGGGAGACGGAGAAGCCGGGGCCGGTGGAGGGCACTGAGCATTTTGCAGGCGGTGGAAATCCTGCCCGGGGTTTGGACCGAGGTGGCTGGAGCCTCCTTGTCGCCCTTTCCCTGCGCCCTTCCCACCCTGCCCCGGAGACACTTCCCGGCCCGAGCAAAAAGCGCTGACGGCGCAGAAGTCGCTGGTTAAGTGCGTCATGTCCCCTACAGGCTACATGGGAAACCTGGAGTTGTAAAATAAAAACAAATAAATAAATGAATAAATAAATGAAAAGGAAGCAACAATGTTTTTAGAGCAGGTGCGTCATGTCCCCTATAGGCTATTTGTGAAAGCTGGAGCTGTAAAATTGAAATAAATAAATAAATAAATGGATAAATAGATAAATTGGAGCGACGATGTTTTCAGAGCAGGTTTTGTTCAAAGGGGTTAAACTACAGGCAGGATTTAACTCAGTGCAGGAAGGGCTGAGCTAAATCTGCAGGATTCATGCAAATTCCACCGAGCGGCTGCCTGGAGAGGCCCCTTCTCACCCCGATCCCGTGAACCCCCACAACCATCCCAACCTGGGGCACCCCGGCCAACGGTGCAGCCCCTCGGCATGGCACAGCACGGCTGCAGACCCCCTGTCCCCCCGCAGAGGCTGGAAAGCAGCCAAGCAACTCACAACCTCCGCCGCCGCTTGCAACCCAGCAACAATTTGTGCTTGTGCTCACGGAAAACTTCTCCCCGTTGCAAAACGCCAACGTTCCCCTCACCGCGATGGTTGCGGCCACCCTGTACCGAGCCTGGGAGTGGGAATATGCGGGAAAGATGGAGCTGAGCTGCTCCTGGTTGTTGATGGGCATCAGGGCAAAGGGCAGCAGGTATGAGCTGCAACTGGGGAGGAATCTAGTTAAATATTAGGAGGTAATTTTTAACAGTGAGAGTGATCAAGCATAGGGCATGAGGAGCTTTCTGCCTCCAGTACAACCCCAGAGAAACTCAAAACTCAACTGGGGAAGCATTGAGCTGCCTGATTTAACTGTGACTTTGGGTTTATATTTGAGATTGAGCCTGCTTACTTAAAGAAGGGTTTGGGACAGAAACCTCCAGAGGTCCCTTCCAACCAAAATCAGTCTGTAATTCGCCGTGCAAAGCCAAGCGTGCAGCCTGCAAGGTTGGGATGCTGTAATAGCCCCGTCCCACAGATGGGGAAACTGAGGCACAGGAGAGAGAGGGGACATGTGCAGGGCTCTGCAAAAAAAAACCCCTCAGTTCTCCTTTGCAAGGTAGGGCTGTGCATCCCTTTTCTTATTTTTTAGTTTAATAAATAGCGTTTTTTGAAGTGCAAGGTCAGCACAGGACCAGTGGCTGTGCAGACCCGTGATGCAGGAGCACATGCAGGGACTTCAGCCTGTGAAAGCAAGGTGCAGAGGTACAAAGGATGGCTGATAACAGCCAGCCATGAGTCAGGAAGCCCACATCTGCAGTAAGGGACACATCACCCATCAAAGCATTGGAGTCCGACCCAACACGTGCAGCCTCTCCGGTTCCGGTGAGTCACCAGAGCCTGAGAAAAGTCTCTGGTAGAGAGTGGTCCAGTCCTTGCTTTGAGCATCAGTGTGGAAATGGGCTTTTCTACACCCAGCATCCAAAAAGTACTGTTTCTGCAAGCTCCTCAGTGGGAGGAAGAAGTTAAATTTCAGGCTCTGGGCAAAGTTGTCTGTGATGGTGCTGCTTGAGGTCAAATGGGATAGCTGTAGCAGAGCAGGAAGCAAATGGCAGATTTTTAAGAATATATCTGAGCTTGCCCCATGGGCCAGAACATTGTTGTTAGTCTCCATTTTCAGACCACCTCTAGGAAATCAGCTAGAAAGGCAGCTACTTATCTATAATCATATAAATTATACTACCCAGCCAGCCCACATTTCCCCGCTATAGTGAGATCTCTGTGCTCAACATTTCTCATCACATTGCAAAGACAAAGCCTGAGCCACCCAAACCTTCTGTGGCCCCAGGGTCCTCCTCGTACCCACAGCCACTGGGTCCTCACAAGATATTGGTGTGTAGTGAGGTGTGGATTCTGTAACGGGGGTCTGTCCCCACCCTAGATGTGCATCCAGATCCTTTCACAGGGTGCTGGAAAAAGCAGGCAGTAGAGCTGGACCTTGTTCTTTGAGGGTAGCTCAGATTTGAATCGGTAGTAAAACCTCCCCAAGGCCATCCCTGGAGTCACTGAGAGCCTCCAGGGTCACCTGGCCAGCCAAGGTCCCCAAAACGAAGCCTTAGATCTCCATCATGCTCCAGTGGCAGCTGACACAAAAATCTTCAAGTAGCATCTCTGGACAAAACAGTGAAATACTAGAAATAAAGAAAATAGTAAGAGCTGCAGGATACTTGATTTGCCTCCTCTGCTCTAACCTCTTCCACTATGGTGTGCCGAGGTGAATTCAGGATTTTCCTTCCTTGCAACAGTCTCTGCCCACACGCAGAGCACAAAGCTCATATTCAGTCTATAACAAGGAAAGGATGGAATCTCTAGGAAAAGCTGCACGAGCTGATAGCTTTTATTACCAATGTAATAATTTAATATCACCCGCATGCGTCTGATCATCTCTGCAAGAGTCACCCAGCACATCCCAATGGGACCTCATCTACTCCCACCACCACAAGACTTTGTACCTCTGGGCATTTACTTACCATATGTCTAATACTTTAAATGTGTGCATTAGTTGTGTGAAGTGACTTCACTGATTCATCTAATTATTTTCTTTTTTCAAGTGAATAGCATACAATGAGACTGATGATCCCTTTAGCATTACATCACTTGGGGGTTCATGCAGGAAAGCTGAAGAAAAAAAAAAATAATAAAAAAAATGTTGTACCATAACACCTGCTGCTCTGCATCTTCAGAGAGAAATAGCATCAGGGCTGTTGCCAGAGCTTTATCTATGCCATGGGCCTATCAGCAGTGATAGCCCTTGCTAATGAGGTCATTGGTTAATGGTGTGATGGCAGAGGCTGCTTATGTGGCAGCCGGCGGCGATCACAGAGCATGGGGGAAGCACCCGGGACGTGCACCGGGATGACAAGGTCATTTGTTGGGAGTGCTGTTCACTTGCTCGGGCCTGCAATTTCCATGCATTCAAATGTGGAGAGCCAATCCTTTAATATTATCTTGAGCTTTTAAAAGAAAGAAGGTGTAGAGAGCACCTGTGCTGCTGCACACCAACCTGTTGGGGCTCATCTGTAGCAACCGATCAAGAGCTGGAAAACATAATGATCTTTAATTAACCTGGTCTTACTCAGTGCCTCCATATTCCTGCTGGGATTTGAAGTTCCACTTTGGACCTTGTCTGTTCCTGAGCAGTTCATGCTCTTTGGACTCACACGTCAGACATCAGCTCTATTTGCAAACCCCAGCTGAGGCTGCTGTCAGACTTCTTCAACTCTTTTTTTTTTTTTTTGTACTGCACCAGTTTTCATCCCTTCAGACGTGATTTCCTCAGCCTCTCCACCCGCCAAAGGCATCTCGGTGAGGACCGAGGAAGCAGAAGGACACCTACACCTTTGAGAAGCCAACTTTTCCCTGCACGAGCCCCCTCCAAAAGTTTCAGGTCTTGCCCCAGAGCATTGCAGCTCTCAAAGAAAAGCACTGCAGCACTCAGCTTCGTGTTTGCTGAGCAGTTTCCTATCCTCCCCACCAACGGGCCCCTCTATATGTCCCAAGTACAGGTGACGTGTTGGGTTTGGGTCTCCTTTCCGTAACCCCAGGCCCAGGAGCGTTGGGGACCTGCCAGAGCCACCACTGAGTCCCCATGTCACTAGGTGGCAGCAATGCCTCGCATCCACCGAGGAGATGCACCAAGGCTGCCTCGGGGGAGCCTTGTGCTGCTTGCAGTCAGTCTGTAGCACCCTCGCACGGGTCCCTCCACCTTTCGGGCCACGGGGCTCCCAGCCATCCCACTGAAATTTCAAGCAGCAGCCAGGAAACATCTGTCCAAAGAGCTTCCTTTTGGAGCCTGAGGAAGAGGAGGCACGGGCCATGTCCTGTGGCAGGAGGCTGGGCTATGAAGCTGCATGGCGTGAGTCAACATGAGAGCTGGTGGAGATGAGTTATTCGTGTTCACCCCATCTTCCCCCTGAGATCCCTCCTGGGGTTTTATCACCCTCCTTTCTGCAGGATCTCTTCCCCACTGGGGGTGTCTGGAGCCTGCCCCCAGGCAGAGACTCAGAAAGGGTCATATGGACAAACTCCAACTCACGATCAGGACCAGGACATGTCCAATTTAATAAAAAAGCACCACATAAGCCTGAGCAATGCAAAAATCTCCGCAGATCTCCCAGTCCTGTCTCTGCCCATGAGCTGTCTGCTGTCTGAAAACCTACACAAACAGACCTGTGACTCAAGAAACCCCAGGCAGGTCTAGTCATGGGGTGATAAGGATGTTTGGGGTTTTACACTGCCATTTACTACCCCATACAAAGCACATTCCAGTGAGAAGCATGTTATATTGTCTGAGAAAAAGTATATACCCTTGTCACTGGGAGTTGTTGAAGGAGTTATGTGTCCCCTGCTCTCACACACAGAAGTATCAACTTTCACAAAGAGAGCAGGGGCATTCCAGGTAAAAAATGCAAGGTTTAGGCCACAAATCAAACCAGTTCTGCTTTTCTCTGAGGCAGACCCACTCATTGGTTAGGTTTGTAGATCCACTGCGGGGAGGGGAATAGAAAAGTTTGCAGAGAGTGTCTGCAGCTTCACAGGCAAACATTCACCCAGAGCTGTTTGTTTGAGCCTCATGTCAAGGAGATATAAAGCAGAAAACACAATTGTAAATGAATGAAAGTGCACAAAGCTGCCCCTTTGTTACAGAACATGTGGGTTTTCCCTCACTCTTTTAAAATCTGATATAAATTGTCAGTATCTCAATTGACATGATGTAAGACTTCCACATGGGACAACATCTCTTCTCACCTACAAATGTGCACATACACACATTTTCCACTTCCACCTCTGAGGATTTTGCAGGGCAAGGAGCTGCCAGAATGTCAACCCTTTCCCCGGGGCTGGGTGTGACACTCTTTCCTCATTGCAAGGTGTTTCACAACAAGCTCAAGGACACCTGAGTTTTGGTTTGGATCTTGTGTATCAAGTGTGGGACCCACTCATAAAAACCAAAGTGTGGGACCTACTCATAAAAACCAAAGTGTGGGACCCACTTGTTAAAAGGCAGAGTAGAGAGGAGCACGAGGATGGGATTGTGCAGTGCTGGCTCCTTCGGTAGGGTGTTGAAGATACTATTAGTTGGAGAAGGTTGTGCAATCTAGTACTACTATGCCAAAGTTTACATTAAAACCCGGGGCCAAATTTTATCCCCAGAACGGCAGTCCCATGGGATATGGGCTCTATGATCACCCACTATGGACTCAACAAGGAAGATGGTGTGGAGGATGAGCAATTACAGCCCGTTTGCTTTATGACCTTCTCCAGGTGACTTTGGGAAGGTCAGTCAGTCCCTGTGTGCTCCATTATTTACAAAACAAGGATCCCTGTGCTCAGCGAGGTGCTTTTGCTGTAGCAAACATGCCAACAGCACCAAGCGGGATGTGCACGGTGGCAATCGTGGACTTTGTCCACAGTTCTGGCCTTGCTGCCCCCACGGTCATTTCCCATGGAGCATCTCCCTGGCCATGAACCTGGTGGAAACTCAGGTGCTCTCAGACCTCATTCAAATTCTCTGCCCTCCTCACGATAGTGTCCTGCGTCAGCATTGACCCTCTGGTTGGTGCATTGCTCTAGTGTCATTGCTTTCCCCAGCCAAGGAGCACCAGCTGCTATGGAAGGTCTTGGGGGCTTTTGTTTGGACTTCCCTTTATTTTACATACAAGCTGTGGTTACATATTTGGCTCAGAGAGAGGCAGGAACAGTGATGCTTGGAACAGTGCATCTGCACATTCACACTGGAGCAGTGAAGATACCGGGGTGATGATCACACTGGAGCGTGAGGCTCTGCTAGATATCATGGGCGTGGGGAACCAGATTAATTGCTTTGACAGCGATATGACACTTATGAAAGCCATTTCAGGGAACAGGACATTCATACAGGGCATGTGTGTGGTGAGATATGTTGCACATCAGGACTCAAGTGCAAAAAATAGGACATACAGATGCACAGGCTCCTCCTAATGCCCATATGGGCCTGATAAGCTCTCTCTGACAAATGAGCCACAACCCACTGTGAGTAGTCATTAAGTGAGCCACTATGCTTGATAAATCAGGATCAAGGAGAGCACGGGCCAGCTGGAGAGGTTAGCACAGGCCCACAGTGACAGCCAGGTGTCCTTCTAGGACTAGAGTTCATCTGACCACTTGTAGGTACTTGGAGGCTACTGGCCTTCACATTCCAACATGTGAGTCTCCACTTGGTCAGACAGAAGTTTACTGCACTGTGTCCCTGGGACTCTTCATGATCCCAGATCAGATGGAGACATCTGCACTGCAGACATGGTGGGGTGAGATGAACCACATTTACCTTAGTTAAATGCTCACTAACTCTGCTTTGAGGGACCCTTCCAGACCTTCCTCACTCAAGAACATTAACTGCTAATGGCTCCATTTCTTTCCCAACATTTTCTTTCACTACCCTGGCACAAACTAGCTCCATAAGCAATGAGCACCATTCTCAGTCATTCTCACCTGACTCCATAAGCTGGGTGCTGGGACGGAGGACAGCCTCATCCCACCAAAGGCCAAGCTGCAAGGACAATACACATCCTCTGAGGGCATGACTAGGGGTCCGTGTGGTTGGAGAGACGCAAGAGCACTACACAGCAAATGTGTGAGGCAAGAGAGTGGGAGGGGGGTGGCACAGCCAGCAGCTTTACTCCTGCTTTAAGTCAAGACTGCAAGAGCAAAGGCCAGTTCTTCTGTAAGCCCCGTCCTCAGATGACCATCGGCAAACAAAGCTAAGGCAGAGATAGGTCTCATGCTATCAGTGGAACCACTGCCTTGCCCTTGGAGAAGCAATACTGAGCCTTTGCCCCCTTTGGGACCTTTGCAATAATATGACAAGGGCTGAGGACTACCTTTCACGGAATTTCGGCATTAATAGAAAGTTTTATCAAGCACTGTACAAGTTGCCGCTTTCGGCAGTCTTATCACGAATCTGATAATGGCATTATCTAATCTAAACCAATATGAGCTGGTGCTTGCATGTCTACGGCTTGGAAGCTACAGCTTGGAGACAGCCAGTCTTCAAAAGATTGCCACCACTGTTTTAGAGAACAATATGGTAAAAGTGCCATATATTCATCTCAGTCTGTCTTGGTAATGCAGCACAATGAAAGCTTGGTGGAAGCCAAGAAGGAAAGAGAGTTCATGGCTGCAGTATCATCTTTTCTCATCCCATCCTGTGATATGAAAATTGGGCAGCAGAGCAAGTTCCCAGGTACAAACACAGCAGAAGTAAGGATGATCCAAGCAATAATACAGGTTGAGACAGAGAGTAGCCCACCTGGGGATCCGTGATTCACAAGCTTGGGATCAAGCTTTTAAAAAAATAGTTGAGTTTTGGGGTGTCCAAGTGTAACTGCACTATAGAAATCCATGACTGAGTCAGCAAAAGCCCTGACTTGTAGCCTTTCCCATTTGGGCTAAGAAAATCTTAGTGTAGACTCTGGTTTCCCAAGGCACTGAGGTGAAAGCAAAGGCTTCACAAGGTCTGGGGAGTCACTGGTGGGTAGATAAGAAGAGAAAGAGATAGAGGTGAGATGAATGAAGATGTTCCCAGATCTCCACAAGGCTTTGAGGTATCCTGTCCTGGGGTATCACCTGGAAGGTGATAACAGCCTGCAACTTCTGCACAGGCAGCTACAGAGATAACGGGACCAAACTTTCTTGATTATAGCAAATATTATAACATGAGACACTGGCCAAAAATTGCACCTTAGGAGGTTTGAGTTGAGCATCTCTTTTTCAAGAGGTGAGTGGTGCAGTCCCAGGATGGGTACCCTGAGAGGCAGGGGAGATGGTTTTTGTGATTTGGCCAAAGCCATGGCTGACCTGGTCTACTGTTGGTGATGTTCTTGCTTTGAGCAGGTTGAAACAGAGACCTTCAGGGGTCCCTCTCAACCAGCATTTCTCTGATGTGGGGACACAGAGCATTTGGATACCTCCATGACTTGGAGGCAGCTGAGAAGTTTTGCGTGTCCATATCTTTGATTCAGGTGCAAAAAGCAGAAATGAGATGCTTGTGTCCTTTTTTTTTTCTGACAAGCTTCTATGAGCCTATGCTTTGTCTTCAAAGCAACTTAAACACAAAAGGATCTGCTGACTTCCCACAAAACATAGCTTCTTCAATAATTTTTGAAATTGATCCATACTTTTTCTCTTTCTACGAACCAGGTCCAGGTTTCAGGATAAGGATATAGTTTTAATCAAGTGATAAATTGATTTGGCCTTGTGTTAATGCAAATTAGGTTCATTTTCTTGGCCCTGGAAAGCTGAAGTGATGGCATGTTTTAAAAGATCCTGCGTTCTGGTGGGGAGATGTATAAGTATTCTGAACTTTGCTATTGAGATTAAATTTATCTCACCTGCTGTTTGATCAGTAGGCCTGGCTAGATAATAATTACCCTAACAAAATTCAATTCACTAAGTGTTTCTTACTTTTTAATAAGAATTTCTGCATTTCGTTACCAGGGAAAATAAAAGAACACAAATTCAACAGGATACTTGCAGATAAAACCAGTAAGTTTTATTTTTGATCATTGATCAAAAAATCAGTTTGTTGCATTTCCAAATTTGCCAGCAGTGTTCCACAGTCCACATTTATCCAACACACTGAAGCTGGGAACACAGGTATGTTGTATTTATGCACGATAAGTAGAGAGAAGAGGACACACACAGAAATCAACCTGGGTCCCAAAATGGGGTGAACTCTCTCATGAGTTGTCTGTTTCTGCCAACTGCACAAACAATTTCTGCCCAATTACCAAGAGAATCCTGAACAATTATATTCCTCTCTTAACACCTGATGGATGACATCCACACCTTAGGAGCCTGGCCTTTCCAGGGGGATTTCTCAGACAATTCCTGTTGGTTTTCTAAGTGGTGTATCTGTCCATATTAGCATGATAACCATCTAGAAGTTTGTGGGACAGGATTTGTTGGGCTTTTTTGAATCCTGTCTTGAGCTCAAGTCTCATTATCTTAGTGGTTGTATCTCCTTTCAAACTGGCATGGGTCTCCCAGGGAGACGGTGGGCATGGGAAGCCTATGGTGACTGAGATGTCAGGTTTCCCCAGGGGATGGGGAAAATAAGGTGCTCCTTCAAGCACCTAAGATTGGATTCATCTTGGGTAATATGAAACATTTACAAATGCCATAGACATATGGGCTTCTCTTGTAGAGGCTGGAGGAAGATAGACAACCCTGGGACACTACTCATGATGGTTTTTCCTATTTCTTTCCTTTGGCTTATCTAGACATCAGCTCAGAGGTACTTATTCCACTGCACGTGGCTAAAGTTATCCGACAAATGTCTCTCCCTACTGACTTAGTGGCTACCCCTTCTTCCTGGGCTGATGATAAAAATGGGTGAAAAACGGGCATCCCTCCTGGCAGTGGGATGTGGCCAGTCTGGGAGTGCATCTCACTGAAAAAAAAATGAATGCAAACTACAACTCCAGGCTGTTCCAGTTGACAACAGTGGGGGGAAAATGAGCAGTGCAAGAGCTGGACCTTTCTCATGGTGATCATCCCGCAGTGCATCGGGAGTACTGGGCTCCAAAATGAGTCAGATAGATAGAAAAATATGCAGGTATTTTTTCCAAATACGAATCTGTCTCATCATTATGCAAGCAGAAGAGACTCAAACTGTCCGGAGGAGCCAGGTCCAGGGCAGGAATGCATGGGAGGCACATGGGTGCCTCCAGGTGGTCCATGGCTGAAGAACACTGCCTGGTGGAAGGCAGAGAGCTGCCAGCTCTGGCTGCTGCCAGGACCTGGCCAGAGAGGTCAGTCACCACTGTCTCCATGAAGAGGACACTGAAAATGGACGCGTGGCAGCACAGCTGTGTGTGACCAAGGTTATTCACCTTGAGTGGGGGGAAAAAATTAAATGCAATCCCTAAGGTGACAGCATTCCTGTTGGGAAGCAAAGGATAAAAGGGAAAAAAGCTGAAAAGCTGTCTGGAGAAATCGCTGATTCAACCCATTCCCCCCGAGTGCTCTATGAACCTGCCTGACCCCTTCCACAGTGCAGAGCAGTGATGTCCCCTAAGGACACCTCCCCTTAGCCAACTTCACCCACTGCCTACCCCACTGGCAGGGTTTTTCCCTCTCCTGCCTCGTCAGGCAGACACTGTCTGTACTAATTAACCAGAAACTGAGGCTGAATCTAGCCCAGGCAGCGTCACTGTGCACCACCGCAGCACAGGGAGCGGAGGCGGGTGGCAGCCCCAAGTTCCAGGAGCAGGACAGGCAGCTGCAGAAGGCTCTGACAACATCTCAGAATTGGAAGGAGATAAGCTTTTTCACACTTACCTGTGATTTCACTTAAAAGAAAACCGCCCCAAGGATGCTATGAGAAGGCAGAAAGGAAGAATTGCAAAGCGAAGAAGACATGTGAGTGAAAAAGGGAAAAAACTTAAGCTCGTGAATTTGGGAGGGAGGAGGAATTCATTGGGGCAGGGGATGAGATGGGAGAAAGAAGCAAAGCCTGGGAGTAGAGACCCTGAGGATGCTCGGACACCGTGTTGCAACCCAGGATGCCCATCCAAGAGGACCACACTGGGAGAGGAGCCCAGCCCCAAATCCTGCTTTGTGGGGAGGAATTGGGCTCAGCTTAGAGGCTGCTGCTGACCCTAATTCTGATGTGGCATTTGAGAGAAGTGCAGGTCTGAGGGCGAGGTTGCTCCTTCAGTACATGAGTGACGGTGGCTCCTCTGGGGAAAGGAGAGGAAAGGGGGTCTTAGTGGTGGCTCCTGACAATGGTGTGTGATAGTCTCAGTCGATTGCTAATGGCACTGGTCCATCCATCCACACAAAATCCACTGCTTGGAGGCAAAGCCGCAGTGATGGAGTCTGAATTAAACTGCATTCTGAACTAAACTTCAGGATGGGCTAGTTCAAGTCAGGATTTGCTTTCTAGTCGTGTTTCTTTTCCATAGGGGAAGTGGGTTTGTGACATCTGGGCTAACACCAAAACCCACCGTTACAGAGGACCGCGAGGCATCCGAAGGAGTGAGCAAGTTAGTTCCTGCCAGCATACAGATATCACTCTTCATGTCAGTGCTAAAGACCCACCGTGCACTTAGCAGCAAGTAGACACCCCACCAGTGTCAGCTCCAAGGGACGCCATAATCTTTCCCCACCCACTTTCTCCTCTTCCAGATGCGCACTTCCAGACTGCAAGTTGATTAGGTGATTTGGCTCATAGCTCTGATAATTAATCTCTTTGCACAACTACTTTTTTATTGTTTGTCTATAGTTGCCACGTTGCTGCCTCCATAAAATGGGGTCATGTTATTTTCCCTGCCCCCGCATTGTAAATCGAGGTCCGTAAAATGTAGAGCAATTTATCTCTGACCATTGCCCAGTTTTACGTTAATGTTTGAACTTGGCCATAAAAGAATTACATCATCTTACCTCTGACCAACTTTTAAGGCAAAAAGACCTTATAAAAACCAAGCCGTGCTTACGAGCAAGGCACCTTCTCTTGTGTTGGGAGCACAGGGAACCTTTCCATCATGAGCTTCACTGGAAAGTACGAGCTCCAGTCCCAGGAAAATTTTGAGCCTTTTATGAAAGCCCTTGGTAAGTGCCTGGATGTGCTGTGTGCTGCTTTGCCTCTACAGATCCCACTGATAATTAAGGGTCCAACTGTGCTGATGTGTTGACGATGTAAATTGAAAACGTCTCTCATTTTTTCTATTTCTACCTGTCATGTTGCAGTTGTTGCTTGCTTGGGTTTTTTTTTAAATGCATATGCATGGAGATATGATCTCAAAATAGAAGAGAAAGCTTCTCTCTGGCTGGTGGCTGGAGGTTACAAGATGCTGGGTGAAATGTTATGGCTTGCAGGAAAACGGTCCCAGCAGGCTCTGCAGCCACAGGCCAGCACCACAGAGTGCTACACGTGAGTGATAAACTGCAGGACCTTGGTGGCTTAGGGTGACTGAAGATCTGCTCCATCAGGCTGTGGAATTTGAAGGCTATCAGGACATCGCCCAGGCCACTGCGCTGCTGCTCAGGGATGCAGCAAAGCCCCAAATTCCACCACCATTCATCAGAAAAATAGTCAGGGTTAAGTGCTTAACGATGAATGTAGCTAAGTAGATTTCTACCAGTGTCCATGCCAGGGGACATGGTCCTACAGGCATTCATGAGGCTTTGCACTGCTTCTGCATAGTTATGTGCTTGAGGAACTCTACCTTTCACATCAGCTTCAGGCTTTGGGAGAAGACTTTAGTGAGCTTGTTCTGAGGGACTCTGAATCTCATAACAAAAAAAAAAAAACAGCTTAGTTCCCTTATTCTGCTTCAATTTATTCATTATTTTTCTGCTTGCCTCTCACTGAAGGAAAGAAAACAGATTTTTTTCTTTCCATTTGATGCTTAGTTGGGGAGGTAGCTATTCTGCTCCCATTCAAGTCAGTGAAAAAAGGGTGATGTCTTGTTCCTACAAAAAACCCAGGATGACAGTATTTGTTATTCTTCCTCCCCAGCAGACTCAGGACATTGTGGCCCTTGGGGAACCATCATAATTGAAAAATATTTCCATGCTGGAATAGAAATCCTCCCAGCTGTGGGTCCCCACATCCAACCATTCATTCAGCAGCAGCAATCTGTCCACTGATGCCTCTAAGGCTCATCTAACCTCTCTTGTTCCTGGGCAGGCCTTCCTGATGACCAGATCCAGAAGGGCAAGGACATCAAGAGCATCTCAGAAATTGTGCAGGATGGGAAAAAGTTCAAGGTTACTGTGACCACTGGCACCAAAGTGCTGCACAACGAGTTCACAATCGGGGAGGAGTGTGAGATGGAGATGCTGACAGGAGAGAAAGTCAAGGTGAGTGAAGAGCTTCTCCTCTGTCAGGGCTGCAGGGGTACAGGGATGTTAAATTTCCTTTCCAGCCATTTCTTCTGCACTTGAGCAAAGGGAATGACCAGACCACGAGGATCAAAGCTGACACAGGGAAAAGATCTGGGTAATTCCCCAGCCTGCCTCTGTCTCTCACAGTTTGCATGCACGATTTAATATAATGGGAAGTGGCTAATTGCTGAAACCGAGTCTGCAGATGTGACACCCGCCGTCTTGCTCTCTGCAGGTCTCTTAGGGACCCGTTTTCAAAAGTGATACATTTTCAAAAATTTCTGAGTCACCTTTCTGAGAAAATCAGAGCCTGAGATTCTGAAGTTCCCACCTCCTCTCTTCGCTTTTACAAAACAAGCTCCCCAAACAGCACTTGAATTTCCAACCAGCACTTGTGCAGATGAATCCTTGAATTTCTAAAGCAACTTTAATAGCCTCTTTGGAAAACACTGGAAGACATTGTTTTAATAGCGCATTTGGAAAGGGGGAATAGAGACACTCTGGTAAATTTTTCTGGCAGCGAAGGATCTTAAAGATTTCAGGTGGAAAACAGGTTGACCTTCTGTCATGTTGCAACACAAAACATACTCCATCTTTGTTTTATTGACTTGTATGTAGTGGAGGGAAGTCAGCCAATGAATTATAAACCAATAAATCCTTTTATGTCCTCATAGCTGACAGCTTCTCTGCTAGTCTTTGCCACTGCTTCTGTTCACATTGAGTGAGACGATTTGGCAAGGTGAGGATTTATCACCCTTGAAATTGGGTCAGCTCCCGTTCCTGGACATTAGCTTCCAACGGTACATAATATGTCAACACAATGCCACTGGCAAATATTGCCTCTCACCTCTACCTTGGGAGGACACGATGTTTCAGGGACTTTTGAAAGCAGGAGGGATGATCACCAAAGAAACACCCCAGTGAATTGGGCTCTGAGAGTCCTACCGACTGTACCGCGATTTCCAGAGTCACTGAAGTCCCTCGCACATGAACTAGGGAGAAATGGCTATTAGAAGAGTTTTTCCCTCCATAAATCAGGGACTTAAGGGCAGATTAACATGTCTTGTAGCTGGGCAGACCGATGAACGGAAACATTTTTTTTCCTGAGTTATTTATTTGAGTAGTTTCAATGGTCAGTGATAGCTGCCCTGGGGGTGCTGGTGCTGTCTGTAGCCTTCTTAGGTGTGCGGCTCTTGGGGGGCAGAGAATCAGCAGACGTGCCTTTCCAGCCCTGACCGAATTTCTGAAAGCTTCTTAAATAGTCTCCTGCCTTGAACGAGAGTCACCTCGGCCCCATGCTGTTGCCCAGCTCCCCAACGTGCCACCCTTTGTTTGCAGCAGCAATGTGAAATAGGTGGGTGGTGGAGAGGAGATGACATGGCATGGCCTGGCCCAGCCCAGGTGGCTCAGCTGCTGCCTCCTTGGAAGTGTGCAGCTCCTCTTGGTCCCGATGCTGCATGAGTTGCTGCCCCAAGGAACATTAGGATTGCATGGAGGCACCAGAACTGGCAGGGTGAAAAGCCTTCCTTCTCCTCCCCCAAAAACTTATGTCTTCGTGTGATGTCAAGGGATGCCAGGGATCCCTGCTCTGGCATCCAACAGTGTGGGAGTCTCAGCCTGAAGGGGAGAGAGGTAGGTATGGTGGCAAAATCAATCCTTGGAGAGGCCAAAGTAAATATCCATACCTTTGTTGTGCTACAGTCACCACCAGCACAACCCTCTCTCCTCCTCCTCCCAGGAGAGACAAAATCACTGGGGGAGCAGCTTGCTCCAACCAGTTTGCAGAGGGGATGGTGGCAACTCAGTACAGGAGGGGAAGGACAGAATGCAGAGGTTGAGATGGTCTTCAGCAACAACGTGAATGTCTCTTTCTCATCCTGCCAGGCTGTTGTTCAGATGGAGGGTAACAAACTGATTGCAAACATGAAAGGGCTGAAATCTGTCACCGAGCTCAACGGAGACACCATCGTCAATGTAAGTGTAGAAAAGAAGAGCAATGGCTGAAGTAATGGTGCATACAGCTGCCTTCAGGGATCTGGCCCTGGAAAGCCTACAGAGATGGCAGGGATCTTAGAGAGGTGCTGGAGATGAGCACGTGCTTGCACTCAGGCTCTGCAGCCAAAGTTGATCAGTTGGTCAGGCACTGAAGACAGTTTTTCATCATAATCTGATAAAAAAAGGTACTCTTTAACACCCCAGTAGGCATTGCTGATCAAAGTTTCATGTAATGAGAGCATGTTCTCATCCATTCAGAGGTACAGGTAGGTGTCTGGGCCTGGCACTTTTAAAGAGAGATGCAGCAGACTGGTTCCCATTGAGGGATGCCAGATTATCCCTACCTGCTCTGGGATATTCATTAAGAAATCCAAAACTTTAATAATTCGGTCCAGTTTTGATTTGCAAGACCATATCCTTTCCAAGTAGAGTTTGGAGCCAAGCACCATGAAAAACTAACACTCTCCATTGGTTTTTCAGACGCTGACCTTGGGAGACCTCACCTACAAGAGAATCAGCAAGAGAATCTAAACACCTTGCACACACCAATCATTTTACCATGTAAAATGTGTCCATTAAAGTAAAATTTGTATTAAAGGCCTCCTCATTATCATCAGCCTCCTCACCGTTTCTATAAATAGATGCAAGCCTCTAAAACTCACACAAGCCCTGGTAGAAATTGGTCAACAGGTTGAGCCAAGGCTGTGCTGATGTCAGTGAACGGAGCTGGGTTAGGGCACAGGCTCAGAGCCAGTGAGTGATCCTCTGAGATGTTCTCCATGCTGATGAATGCTTTTCCAGTCCTTTCCTGGGGACAGGTGCCATCATCTTGCTGGGGATGTCCCAGTGGGTCATGCACTCACAGCTGCCATGGATGGATGGATGGATGGATGGATGGATGGGCGGGCACTGGGCTGGAAAAGAGATATGTTCCCTTTCCTTACAACCATGGCCAAAGTGACAGCAAGGTGACAGCCAGGGCCAACAGATGGGTTGGTTTAGGTGAGGTTCAAGGAAATGTCAGTGATCCTGCCTAGAAAGCTGCCTTGGGGAAGTGACCAGCAAGGGGGCAGCTCAGGTGTCCCAATCGCCATCTTCACCCTCACATCTCTACCACAGGATCCAGCCCTACAGGCTCTGGTCACCCCATCCTCACCTCCTCCCCATCCCTTCTCACCAGCAGGAAGGGCCCGAGCAGCCTTCAGGTGTCCAGTGTGTGTTTCACATTTAAATTGTGTCTGATAAACTGGGTTGAACTAGAACTGAACGCTTCTTCCAGGGTGAAAGACAAGTTTTTTCTCCTGACAGGAGACCACAAGTGCTTTCCTGCTTCTTCCTACAACCCCAACATGTGCCACTAAAGAATCAATACGTCCTCACACGCATCTCTACCATGCCTCCTCTCTCCTCAGGGAAGCTTTTTATGTAACAGGTCGACATTGATCCTCATGCTGAGAACTGGGTACCTCATGGGCAAATAGAAGGGCTTAGCCAACAGCATCTAAAAAGCAGATGTTAGTCTCCAGTGAACTCATTTTAGATCTGGAGAAACATCAATAAAATCACTGAGAAACGTCAAAGAGGAAAAGCCCTTCTTTTGCTTTCTTACTATTTTGCTGAGAAGCAGGTAGGGGAGTTCTGAACAAACTACCCTTTCTCATCTCTTGGCTGCCACTAAAGCTCTGGAGCAAACCAGTTGGATTTTGAGATAGATGGGCAGACAGCAAAGACATTTTTTGATCTAGAAATCTAATCATTGCCTTTAGACTTTTCCTTAGCTCCACTGGCTGCCCATTGGCAGCTGATCCATGGCCTATACCTTTCTTGCTCAGTGCAGCACCTGTCGAAGCTGAAAAACAGGTGCTGAAAGGCATCAGAGCCCCCAACTCACCCTGAAGGTGAGGAAAGGTGGATCCTCCTCCCTGGAAACCACTTCTTCAGTTAGAGCAATTCACACAGCCAGTGCACCTCACCTCTATCTGCTGCCATCACTGCAGACATTTTCTGATTTTTAACTAAGGAGACTAATTTGCTCTAATTAATTTGTCCTGATGTGGCTATTCCACTTAGTTTCATTTGCAAAGTGCCCACAGTTTGATGTTGCACCCATGTCAGCTGCAGAATCATTTTTCAACCATTTGTCATTACAAAAACACCAGTTTACACAAAACACTATTTGTGGGTCTTATTCAGTTTGCACTCAATACCCACAGGCATACAGGACACTTTTTGGAACCAGTTTCCCATTTCTACGATCCTTTGGTCAACTAACCATGGACATCACTGGGAAGAAATAACATCATCACATGGAAGTGATGAGAAAAAAACAACAAAAAACAACACTCAGGAAAGAATAAATTAAAATTTAACTAAGTACATCAGGATCAGGATTTGAGAAGAAAGAAACAGGCTTCCAAAAAGAATGTAAATAATTTTATAACAGGTTTTTTTGCTTTGATTTTTCATGCTAGTGGTAGAAAAAGGATGTTGTTTCTGCCAAGATCTCTTCTGCTTTGAGCCCTCAGAAGATTTTTCAGGACTCTCTCCCAGCAGGTCCATGCCGTCAGACTGGTGCCACTGGAAACAATCGTTATGGATACCTCATATTCCTATAGCACATTCCCAATGTTTCAAGATGCCACAGGTGATGTCATCCCACAGGCATGAATTCGTATCAAGCTTAAGGTTTACTCCTTCTTGTGGAAGAGGCTTGGTGAAGTCTCATTGCTGGGCTCAGGCATGACTTGAATCTTTTGATTTTTGAGGGCAGCTTCCCTCATCTTGTAATACATGAACTCGTTCTGCTGGAACATGCGCAGCTCCATCTCCGTCTGGACACGCATGACCTGAGGGACACCGAATCACAAAATTGTTGAGACTGGAAAAGACCTCTGAGATCATCAAGTCCAGCCTATGACCCAACACCACCACACTGGCCAGGCCAGGGCACTAAATGCCACATCCAGCCTCTCCTTAAACCCCTCCAGGGACGGTGACTCCACCACTTCCCTGGGCCATCCACACAACAGGTTACAAAACCTGTGACAGAGGAGATCTTGAAACAAGTGAATAACACACTGCCTAAAAACGGGGACCGTCCTTCACGGATGTCCTAGGCCATGTAACGACTGATGCACCTTACTCTATGTGTCCCACCAACAGGACCAACACTGACTGGACACAGATACCCAGTTACTTTCTCAAACCTGACTGCCTGTATCCTGTGAAGTTGAAGAAGGCATCAGCCCTCCCTTCATTCAGCTCTTCTACAGGCTGCTGGGAAGCCTCATGCTCCCAAGCCTGGTGCAGGATCTAGAGGCGATGCTGTGCAGAGCCAGGGAGCGAGTGTGCTTCCCACCTGCACCCTGGGCCTGACCCTTGGTGTGACCCATCACCAGGGTGGGGATCACCTCACATGGGAGGAGGAAGGGGAGGAGGAGAGGGATGCTCAGCCCCTCTCAACCACATCACGGGTGCACCACCTGCATCCCAGGATTCATCACAAGCAGAGTCATTCCTAGTGCTGCATTATAGCACAGTCTCAGAAAAGATTTTAGGAAATCTTCTTACACCTGTCTGTGAGTTCATTCAGTCCTTAGTTTAGGAGGACAGAGATAAGCCTGTGCCATATATTCACTATTTTCTCCTATAGTAGGTGGAAAGGGAAATACAGAAATAGAGGTGTTGGAGTCTCACTCTCTGCTACATATAAGGAAACAGTCAACAAACAGGTTGGATTTAGGTACTAGATACTCATTTTTCTGATGACATAAAATTGCACTAATAAAGTGCAATTATATATAACTATATGTATATTAAAGTGCAGTATAACAGTGACTAAGACATCAGTAAAGGTTTTCATTTGGTATCATGTAATTGTGTAATTTTTTTGGCTAGTAAAGAAGAATGCTGTAAAGCCAACAGTCACATCAGGTGAGTTAAAGGCTAAAGAAGTGACAGATCCCCAGCTGCAGCTGTAAATAGTTCATGAGATCTGAGCAGATGCAATTCCCTGGGATCTGCAGCTCTTGACCTTAAGCTGGGAAATACACTTATCAGTCAGTTGAGTTAAAAATACATTGGAGCTTAGAAGGACTGCGGAGTGATAAATAAAGAAGAATGGACACTGATATAGAAAATCAATTCGTAAACTGGGAACACCCACCATATGTAATTTGATAGAGGTGAATTGTAATGCCATCCACCCGAGAGTAGCAAAATCTGGCTGTTTGAAGAATGGGAGGATCTGTCCTTGGGCACAGCAGTTTCAAAGAAGATTCAGGGACTCAGTTGTCCTTTTTAATGCATGTCTCAGTGCAGGATCAAAACTATTTTTCAGGGATGAATTTTTCCCATAGGAAGGGACATTTCCCAACAGACTGTAACATCATCTAGAGAAAACCACAGCACTAGGGAGAAGCAGTCAGGACTTGACACATCTCTCAGCTCTTACGGACGGGTTGTTTCTACAGCTTGAATGTAATTTTGCCCAGACAGATAGCACAGACAACATGGGAGATGATGCCTACCTCCAGGTCTTTGGTAATTGGGTGGGAAGGTCCATGGGTTATCAGGAGAATGGCATAGGCTTTACAGATCAAGCCGTGTCCTGCTTCAATGAGACCAGCGTGCCAGTGAGTCACTCCTGCCCGCATCAGGGCCATGCCCAGCTGTGCGTTGTTGGGATGGTATATTTTCCTGGAAAAAACATTGAGCAATTTTGGTTCAGGAAAGGTCGGGGTTCCCAACTGTTTATCAGCGACGTGAAGTTTGCCAAAAAGCACAATGTTTACTCAAGCGAAGAGCCTATTGCTTAGAAAGGGGCTGGCATGAGTTACACCAGCACACGAACTATATGAGAACATGAGTTGTTTCAAAAGAGGATCAACAACTTGTGAACAGGCAAAGTCGGACACCTAGGTTGGAGAATCCCAAGCTCTATCATTCCACATTACGTCGGCACAAACAAAACCCAGATCTGACGTTACAGCCCAGACGGCACCACCTTAAATTCAGACGCTTACGGCAGTGCCTAAAGTGAGCAGGGAACAACCACCAGCTTCTCATTCAAAGTGAGGGGAGGAACAGGTGGTTCCAGAAACTCCGGAAACGTTCATCTCAACTCCTGGAGATGCGTCCCTGCTTCCGCATACTGTCAGATCACTTGCCTACAGTTAATACCTAAGGTAGGAAAAATGAAACCTGGCCTCTACACTCAAATTTAGAAGCTGAGACGGAGGTAGAAGCTGCTTGGACTTACCTGAAAACCTGCCTTCAAGGGCTTATTTGGCATACTGAATTGGAAGATCTTAAAGCAATAAAGGAAATTACTGCAGTCCTCACTCTGGACTGAAAAACTGATGAATGGGGGGAAGCAATTTCTTCTGTGTCAGTGCCAGGGCTGGGACGTGAAGTGTCTTGTCAGGCTTGCAAGCCAGAGAGGTGACTCTGTCACCCCACTAAAAGAGAACAAAATGTCACAGGCCTTTTTGGGTAGAAAAGTAATGGGTATAAGATGCTCTCAGAAGAAGGTGAATGAGGTGACAAAATGGGCTTTTCTCTCTTCTCATGTTTTCCACTGCTTTTTATTCTTTTTAAATTTTTTGCTCTTCAATACTCATCAGTCCTGTGGTAAACCCCCAGTAATAATAAAGTACATCGTTTTTACTGTGAGGTTTGCCCTGGATCTATGTGAGCTAAGCCTGAATTTCTTTATTCTCACTAACCTTTTACCACAGGACTTGTGCACACTCATTAGCCAAGATCACAATCCATGTACTGTTCAAGAGTGAAGGGATATCTTGAGTGTCAACCATTTGATACAATTTCTCTTTTCTCTGCAACTTCTCTTCCCTGCGGGCTGCAGGGGAATAGACCATCTCCTGCAGTGACAGCCTCTCCTCTCTCCTGCACCCAGGATCTGTGTCTTGCTACCCAGGGCAGCCCTGAGATGCTTCTGAGGCAGAACAAAAGGGCTACTGGAAGATGTATCCTAACCATTTGCCAGTTACAGTTTAGCAAATCGAGGTGTTTGGGAGCTCTTGTGCATTTAAGAAGGGGTCCTTCTGTGTCTGCATTCAAGAAGGGGTCACAATCTGAATGCCAGCACTGCTACCCTGGTGGAAGTAGCCTAAGAAAATTATTCCTATAACATGCTGCCTAACATCGCATAACCACAGGGAGCTGCCAAAAATAAGGCACAAACATACAAGTAGCCATCCACCATCCTCTTGGCATAGTCAGCTGCTTCCTCAAACATCTGGAGGTAGGAGAGCACCTCGGAGGCAATGCTGAGGATCCTCAGGAGGTAGATGTTCGTGTCCCCCAGCACAGGCTCTTGTTTCTTCAGGCACTCACGGCAGAGCTTCACAACCTGCACCCAAAGAAAGCAGGGAGAGGAAGGGCAAGTCAGAGCACCTTTGGCCCCAAAGCTACCACACCAAAGCCCTGTGGGCTGCATGGTCTATATCAGTCATAGAGGCCACGTCAGCCTCCATGAAGGTTGGGGAAGATAGGATATCCTTCAATTTGTCAAGAAGTACCAGCCTAGTAAAATGATTGATGCTCAGAGCTTTCTCTTCCAGGGTCACATTCATAAAACTGGTGAGGAAAAAGTGATGTCTAATGTTCAGGAGAAGAAAGATGCCAGGAGGTTGGGGTTTGTCAGACACCAAGTGCCTACAGGACTCTCATACCCTAGTTCCACCCACTCAATCTCCTACAAGAACTGGATGTAATGAATGCTCTTAATGACTTCATGGGGCTGCAGACATGGAGTTGCATTGTCTCATGCCTGTCTGTTAAGCTGTGTCACATCTGCACCTAGCTGTGACCCAGTGTCCAGATTTCTGTTCTGGGGAGCTTCAGCCTTCCTTCAAAGTAAGTTCAAACCCAGAGGCCGTTGCTCAACCTGGAGTTTTTCTCCTGAAGCTGTTACACCCTGAAGACAACAATTAAATATTTCCTGGGCCAGCAAAAGAAAAGAGGGAGAAAAGAAGAAGTAACTTGAGCTTTCTCACTCTTTGCCTTTGTCCTACCCTCATTCCAGATGGGATATGGGTCTCTCACACCACACACCCATCCTCAGCACCTGACAAAGGAACAACCTGTAGGAGCCAGGAGGTGAAAAGGAGATGAACACAAACATAGCCCACAGCTCGATGTGGCAAGTCTCCTGACTGTCCCGTCCATCTCTCAAACTCACTGTCCTCCTTTTTATGAGGTACCTGGCAGAGCTGACTCATCACACTTGCTCTGCCACTCATGTTTTTCACCCAGGAACCCCTTGGTTCAAGACCTGTGTGAATGGGAGATGTTGGAAGTCATCTGAATCTCCTTGTATCATCACTACAAAAGAAATCAGACTGGGATGTTGTCTCAGACATGGTCGTTCTTTATGCAGGGCAGAAACCAGTGCCAGCTTTTGCAATTTGAGATTAACGTTACAGCAATGGGGATTTGTTTCTTCCTTAAATTACTGACGCAGAAAGGGGCAAGACCTGTTTTTCCTGGCAGTGTGTATACAGCAAGAGAATGAAAGTACCAGGACTCACTTCGTGGTAAAGTCCCTCCATACGAGCCTTGTTGATCTTCTCCAATGTGTCCTTGGAGAACTGGGTGACTTCCTTCACTGTCTCTGCAGAGGGCTGGGGACAATGTTAGGGGAAAATGTTAGGAAAATCAGTGAGGAAAATGCACTGCCTGACACATGCCAAAATATCCTAGCTGAAGAGGTGCTTGTTCTGCAGTGTGGGAACCCAAATAAGCTCCACAGAATGTTTTCCACCACCTTCTTCCCACTGGCTGTACATCCCAGTGTGCCACCCTGCGACTGGGAGGTCTCACGAGACACCAAAGAGACTGTGAAAGTCACCTGTTGGTGTGTATCAGGGGCTCCTAGTGTAGCTCCTTAATAGAAAGGAGTCTCTTAAATGAGAGATGGGTGAAATAAGGATAGGAAAGATGACTAAAGTTTACTCACTATAAGAAATGCTGTCGTTTTGTCTAAACAACCATAAGACGGTTGACCTCAGATTTCAGCTACATCCAGAGAGTGAAATGTGTTTTCCCACACACCTCAAAGAAGTTTAGGTTTCACCATGTATTTGAAGACATGATGCATATCTAGGAATGCCTGGCAAAACACTAACTAGCCCATAATCAGCTGCCTTCTCTTCCTTCACTTAATGCTGAAATATTGCATTATGCTATCCAGCACCATCATGCATCTTCCACTTTTCTGAGCTTTTCATATTTGCATTTGCAAGTTACTCTAGCTATCATGACCTTCCTCTTCAGGGAAAATCTGAAATCAGTCCACAATCGTGTGACTCCAGGAGCTTGCAGGAAGAGCCTGGTCTGGAGATATGCAATAGAACCAGAGCAAATCCGTGTGTCCAGCAGCCAGTAAGGACCTCTGAGTGTGGATCAAAAGCAGAGACCCAAAGTCGCAAGGAGGAACTCAAAGATTTGGAGTCAGGACCACAGGACTGTCCCATTGTCTTTTTCCCGTATCTGGACAATCAGATTTTTGAGGAATCTGTGAAATTTAGCTAGTTGGGAAAAGCTCTTACCAGTTTAGTATGAAAGGAAAACCAGTAGCTTTTCAGAGCCATACACTCTTCATCTATTTATGGATACATATGTATGTTACGATTTATTACTCTATTATTAGACTGAAGCTATTGTGCCTAATCAGATTTTGGCAGCTGTTTGAGCAGCACACAGGGTGTCCTAGTGTGCAGAGAACATTAAAAGGCAACGTTAACGTCAGTGCTATGCTGAGTAAAGACTCCCAGAATAGACATTTTAAATAGCACTTTCAATGTGGCTTTGTCTAATAAAAATCCTCTCTTGCATTTACTAGATGTCTAAGTCTGTTGCCATTATAAACAAAGGGAACTTTGCTACTATTTGGAAGGGTTGAAGGACTGGAGGTCAGAGCGGCTGTTGAGGATGTTAAGCTGTCAATCCTGTATATATTCATAGTGCTTTTTCCACGCAGCTGTAAGCTTTCCAGCTCTCAGGAGAGTGGGCCTGAATTCAGAAAATGTGATACAGCCGGCAGCGAGCAGATGTGTTCTGTGGGTGAGGTCAGTCTGGATACCTATTGTCTGTGGATGGAGTGTATTTTTAAAAGCTGAAGTCATGCACCTTGCATAGCTACAGGCTTTTTCTATACAAGCACCTCAGACTGCGGAGGACATCTACCCAAAAGTGCAATGGCTTCCTGCAGAGCACCTGTAATGCTCATGAAAAGGGGATGGTGCATCTTACTGTTCAGTCAAGGCTTGATAGCAGGTTATACTCTGCAGTATCCAGCCTTTCCTGGCTGTCACCTATGTGAAAGAAGTAGGACTGAGTTTAACTTTCTGGTTACTACTGAGCTGGAAGCTGAGAGGTTTGTACTACTTCCCAGGAAGGTGCAGTTTACTGGGCCTCTCCTGGTGGCAGTCCTGGTCTGAGGTCACGGTTCCTCATCCCACCTTTGGTGCTTGGTCCTGTCCCGCACTAGCTCCTGAACTGTACTGTTTGATTCGTTATGTCACCGCTCAATAGTGTAGATCAATGGCTTGATAATATATTAAATTGCCCTGCCTTGCTTTGCCCTGCTCACACTTTGCAAAGTTTGAAAGAATAGAAATCCTGTAAGCTAACACTGCTGCAGAGGACAAAAAAAAAAACCGAGCAATTGCATCCTTGGGCAACAGAACCAAAAAGAGACTATCAGAGCCACCAGCATGCTCACAAACTGGAGCTGCTGGTGAAGCAATACATCCCACTGCTGACAGTGAGACACAGCCTTGCACTCTTCCACTCAGTGACTCGTGAGACCTCCAAGGAAAACACAGATAACTTAAAAAGGAACAGTCAAACATGTTAATTCTTCACTGTCGGTCTGCCCACAGCAACCATGCACAAATGTCAAGTGATGTGACAAACTCTCTGTGACAGACCTTTGCAAGGGGGGACTGGAAGTTCAGGCTTCCCACCTTCTTGGAGACAGTGTGAGGGTGCACGTTTTACGAACTGTACAGCTTCAGCAGCACTGGGTAGTCCTGTCACCATGAATCACAGCAAGACATTTTCCTTTCTGTTGTCCAAAGCCTTGATTCCCTTCCCTTCCTCAAAAAAAACACCCCACGATCTAAAGGCCAGCATTTTTCTCACCTTTAGATCTAATTTTCCAATATTTTAGCATTCTGCCTGTTGATGGACTTTTAGGTTAGAGTTAAAGGGAACTTTGGTGGGCTTTTTAAAATTAAAAACCGCACTTATGTTGTGTAACAATTAAACTGGCCTCGGATGGTGAGCTTGAATTGGCGTTGCGCTCAGTCAAGGTTCAGTTCTGTTCTCAATTTTTGCATTGGCAAATTTTGCATTTGCTTCTGCAGATCTGGCTGTTCTTGTTGAGAGCATCCCCAGACTGAGGAACCACGGTAACAGATAAAGCTACCCTTGGGTTTGGACACAACACGACAAACCATACCTTGTTTTCTCCCTCCTTCACTGCCAGCATCAGGTCATCCTTGATCTGCTTCTTGCAGTGCTCGCAGGTGCAGTCGAAGTAATACTGCTTCTTCAGTTGCTTCCGCCGCTCCTCGCTCACGTTGAGGAAATCCACATAGGAAACAGTCAGCTCGTCTCCTGGAGAAATCTTGCTCAGTGCCCGCAGCTCGATCCTGGGTGTAAAGGAGACAAGACTTGGACTTGGAGAAGTAGTAGAAGCAAAGGTGAAACCGTCAGGGACAAATCTGTGACCTGCCCCTGCCTTGCCGAGGTGAGCACTTGCCCTAAGGCTGTGCTTTAGCTCTTCAGGGAGGCAATGCAGACATGGGCAGCAGTCTGGTTAACTGAATGGAGAGTAAAAACATGGTCACATCAATTTCTCCTGCCCCTCTCCATTTCCCTTGCAGGGACAGGTAAGGGTCTGAGCTATAAATAGATTATGACTCCATTGCTTTATCCAGATGGGGCCTGAACTTAGAAATAAACTTATATTGCAGGAGATCTCGCCAGAAGAAAACTCTGAGATCAGAAATATCCAAGAAGCCTTGTGGAATGCTGAGTTTAGACTTCGGGTCTTTTATTAAGGACTGCTTTTGCATGCTACCCACACATCCCAGATGCCAAGCCATGCTGATTTTGGTATCGTTTTCACGCTAAAAAGACACATTTCCTCTGGGTGCTGGGTAAGAGATGCTCTCACCTTGTTCATGTATTTCTACATAGAGGCTTAGCAATAATTCTCTGGGAATAGTTTATTTTTCATAAAGCCCATTTGATCTGATACTGCTAATATTAAACACCTTCTCCACGGACACCCCCTTGTTGCGGAGGAGAAGCTTGTGTGCCCTTATGAGGTTGCGAGCTGTGCTGGCGGTGGCATACGCCTCCGATAGGGTCTCCCATGCCAGACAGGTCTCAACTGAAGGGTCAGACTAAGTGTGTCCATGGGTAGGATGGGCTCGCTAACCCCCCAGTAACCATCCTAGGAGAAGGACAACTCTAACTCCAAACCTGGGCAGATGGAGCTCGTTTAGCCCTGTAAGGCCATCCATCTACGAGAAGGATACTCTAACTAAACTTGCGTCCTGAGGACTTTGCTGTCACTGTCCAAGCTCACTAGGCCCTGGCAGATAAAGCTTAGGAGTAAAGGGTGGGGCCAGTTCTGCGCACGCTAAGCCTCACCTAAAAAATCCATTGCGCAGGCTTGAAGGTTGCACCCACATTTGTAAAGTCCTGTAGCAACAGGCAAGGGACGAAACAGCAGGTGACAAGGGGCACTGGAAGCCGCAGACCCAACCCTGCATGCAGGCAGTTCAGGACATTGGTTGCTCGAGACTGACCCTGGAGATGACAGTCTTGTTTGGCAACATCCTGAATGACCAAGCAGCCTTCTTCAAGGAGAGCACTGCTTGCTCCACACGGAGAGGGGCCTAGAAAAGGTGGCCTAACCAAAGTTCAACCAAAGATGTCCGTGACCAACGGGCATCTTCTGATGCAGTCGATCCTCCATCGGCCTTTTTAGCCATCAGCACACTTGTAGCAGGTGTGGGTAGAGCCCTTCCCATATCGTCATTAGCAAAGCCTAGCCATGATGATGTTGATGATGATGAAACACCAGGAAATAATTAGCCTCTGTTATTAAACCAAAATTCACAGTAAATCCTTAATGACAGGCTTTTGGAAAGCCAGATCTTTGCACCTGCCTTTCTCTCACGTCTTTCCCCACAAAAAATCTTAAATAACGTGGACACTCAAAACTATTCCCTTGGTGTTTCACTCTACACATCAAAACTCCCAGTTACTCTGGGCCATCTCTCAGTCGTGGGGCCTGGACAGACACAACTGGCTGAAGAATTTGTCCAGAACAGGATCAAGCTTCATCAAACACCAGTTGCGAGGTGGTGCTTCTGTGTCCACCTATTCCCCCATCTACTGGTGACTCTACTCATGGTTAGAAATAACTCACTGCCCTTGAGACCAGTGACCTTGGACTCTCCATTCAGACCAGTTAGTTGGTTAAATATATTTTTGGAGGCAGGCACACTTTCTGGTAATCAAAATGAAGCCGTTCCCATGGTCTGAGCTCCCACTCTACCAACACACTGCTGCACTGTAACATTGGTTGTGGGACTTCCTCACCATGAGTAGTGCACCTTGGCTGTTCTCCTGTTGAGCACAACAGCGTGTTTGATGTACACGCCTGCTACAGGATGGACCTGGAGGGGACCTGCTGGGTCCCAGCTGAACACGAGTGGTTTTAGATAGCACCCAGCGAAGATCTCACCAATGACACAAGTGGCATAGGACTCAAAGACCTCACCATGTGCATAAAAAAAAAAGTCTTTTGGGGAGGACATAACTTCTTCTGTGTGATCAAGGCCAAGTTGGATGGGGCTTTGAGCAACTTCATCTAGTGTAGGGTGTCCCTGCCTATGACAGGGAGGTTGGAAGTTGATCATCTTTAAGGTCCCTTCCCACCCAAGCCGTTCTATGATGCTCTGATTCTGTGATTCTATACTTCTGCAAAAGGATTTTAATTCCCTCGTAATTCCCGTTACAAACTCTCAGCACCACGGGCATAGGTCTGAGCCTTCCAGCTGTGCTAAAGCTGCTGTGACAACTACTCTTCAAGGCTGGTCTTGACCTTCTCTGGGTGTTAGAGCACATCAACAGCAATTTCATATAAAATTTTCCACTAAACATGCCATCATCATGAAGGGCTAGTTATGTCAGAGAAAGGTGCAACCAGCTATTCCAGGAGAAAGTGCATAAAAAAGAGCAATTCCCATCAGAAAGGTTTACACACATAAACATTCTTGTTCACACTTAAAGAGCTCCTGCTTAAAGTGAGTCATGCAACCACAGAAGCAAAATCAAGCCTGTGACTTTTATGATGCCCCTGATAGCCTAAGCGCTGTAGGTATATTTTAAGAAGCCATCCCCTGTCTGGAGGGGATTGATAGCATTTGGGATAAGCCTGGAAACACACGGCATATTTTAAATGCTGTAGTTAAAGAGACACTGTCAGTCAAGAGCACCCCACCAAGCTTGTCCCGTGTTCTTTCCCCAGTGTCTGCCCCAAGCACCAAGGACCTTGAAAGACACACACACAGGCACAGCGAGGGCCCAACAGCTCAAAACTCAGATTGCCCCCATATAGCAACTCGAAATGGAAGTGAAACTCATTCGCCCCTTTTTATGGTCCTATCTATAAGGCACTGAGTAAGACTCAATGGTGAAGAAGAGCACTTCAAAAGTATCTCAGGTTTTATTTGAGGAAATTGTGAGTTTGCTTGTAATTAAAGTTTAGAGACAACAGCATCCTTTTAACAGGACTGACTATAATGTAGCAAGAGCAGTGAGCTAGTAGAGAAGTTTGTTTTTCTCATATATTTTGGTGATTTCTTTATCTTGGATCAGGTAACAGTGGCATCATTAAAAGGTAAAACATTAATCAGGTATTACGATAAAAAAGGGTGAAACCTACATCTCAGGCACTGCTACTGTAGGCAACGCATTCAACGGGCACTGGTTGTAGCAGGAGAAACAGGGACTATTTAGTATGTCAGTAATGCAGTCATTTCTCATCTCCTAACACGCAGGGTTTTATTTTGGGCTGTGCAAGATTAGCAAGACCTTGTTCTGACTTTCATGCTCTTGTCATAGTCAGGGGAGGAGAAATGAGAGGGGAAATACTGACAGGGAGGAAGCCGAAGGAGAGAGTGGGAAGGCAGAGAGAGTCAGTCACAGTATTACCACCACCGTTTTAATTTACTACAAAATATGGAGTTAAGTGAGGTTTGGGTTTAGTGGGGCTTTAGACAGCGCGGGGAGTAGAAGTTCAGAAAATGGGGAAAGTAAAATTTTCTGCAAACAGAGGGAGCCCCTCAGGCTGTTTGCAGGTTTTCCATTAAACACGGGGCATGAGGGGTACAGGGTAAGGGGGGAGGATGATGCTTTCATGACCAACCCACCTCATCTGTGTGTGGAACATTGATCTTACAGCCTCATGACTGAAAGACAAAACAAACATCTGCAGTTTACACAGGTACAAGCACAACACAAAAAAAATGGGTATATGGTGTAGGGCATTGGAATATCATCCTGACAGAAGACAAGTTCCCCGCACCTGACTCACGTTTCAGTGCATGAGAGCTTCACTTTTGCCACACAGGTGCCATAACAGAACTGCCCATCACGGGGCCATGGAGGATTTGGTGGAGAACTGTCCTGGCACTGTGATTTTAGGAATGGTCTTGGCCAGGGTGTGTGCAAAACCCATTTCTGATGTTTGGAAGGTACAGGGGGCTAGTTCTCCTGCACAGGTACGTCCCTGCTGACATCAGTAGTTGTGCTCTCTGCAACACAGCTTGAAAGGGAAATCAGACTGGGATATCAGCAACAAGGACTGTGCTCTGTGTGATGAGTCTGGTGAGTCCTCAAGGCCCATATTGCACCTTGAGCGCTCAAAGAAAGAGAGTTCAGTTTCCACAACAGGGGCTTATTGTCAGGTTTCCACAAAAAAGGCAAGAAACTGTCATAATTCACCTCGTTGTTGCTCAAATAATCAATTTTAAAGCCAGTAATAGGATACATGTAGGATCTTTGGCAGGCTGCCAGGCAAACAAAATGCCATTCCTCTACTTAACTGCCCAAAAACTCGGGCTTCAGGGTTGCTATTACTGCTAGTTACCTCCTTCACTTCCCAGACTGGTTGGAGAGGCTCTCCATCATTCCACTGTGGACCTGATCCAGGGCAACTGGATATCAGAGTACGTACTCCAACCCGACTTTGGATCGGACCCTGTTTCCCACCAGGGTAATTATCCTAATCCAGTTTTGTTTTCTCTATGCTCATTTACCAGCTGCTTGATAAATTCTGGTATAATTTTATCAGGTAAAACCAGCAGCGATAAACAGATGCAGAAGCAATGTGTTAAAGAAGAGGAGGCTGAGGAGGTTAACTCATAGCACTGAAGTTTGGTGAACACAAGAATTTGTAAAATCTTAGCGGGAAATTTGGATGAAATTATGTGCCCGTGCAGCTCCTGGCAAGCAGTTTCCCACGTTTATTGTCTTGCACATGATGCAACTTGTTCAATCAGCAGCAGTTTATACCTGTTATGGCCTGGAGGCTGGGAAGAGCAGAGCATCCCTCCCTTCTGCTGCTCCGAGCACTGACAGCAGCAGCCTCCACTCCCACGTCTGTTAGAACATCTCTGCATTTCCCACTTAGTCTCTCTCCATCTCACATGTCCCTCAGAATTTTCCTTACAGGAGTCAGGTGGGAATGGGGAATGCTCAGCAGTTTAGGGCATCCCGCACTCGCACGTGACTCGGTTTGCAGATAACAGTCACAATTGCCACTAAGATCCTATTGCTAAAGAGTTAATCAGTGATTACTAGAGGTGGTACGCTCCCACAAAGATGAGGGTTGTGTTAGGAATGATTACAAACACACCAGCTGATAGCGATATGCAGCTGATTGCAAGCTTTGGCTACGAGAGACTCTTGGACTGTGGACTCAGTATAATCTTTAATAATTTATTAACTGTAACTGTTCCTTCATTATTTATAAATAAGGCCTCAAAATAAGGAGTGACCTAGGCAGCTACTTAGTACTTTATCGACCTATTTTGAGCCTTGTTTCAAAACTCACTGAAACCAAGAAAAAATTCTGCTGGTTCACTGTATTTGGGATCAAATCTTGTCTACTTGTTTAGTGTGTCAGGCAATAATTTTTAAAATAACAATAATGAATTTAGAAAGAAAATCCAGATTTTTTTTTTTTTTTTTACTGAGCTAGTGAAGGAAACAAGAATGAATAGATTTTCTGGGACAGGGATCTGACACCGTGGGGTTAGCAGAGTCTGCTGAGTTGTCCATTAGGATGCACCCCTGCTGTGCCTGAGGAAAGAAATCCACTTACTTGCCATTGTTGAAGATGACAGTACAGTTGGGCCAGCAGTCATGGTTGGCCTGGCAGAGGTTGGGGAAAATTCCCACACCAACAGCCTGCAGTCCTCTTTGGTCACTGAGGGTAAAGCCGTTGCAGTTGATCTAGTCCCAAAACACAGGCATGAAGGAACATTAACAGGAGAAAAAGCCAAACTCAGCTACATTCAGGATTTCTCAATTCCCATCTCCAAAATGATGCTCCAGCATCCCATCTCCAAACTTTAAGGAGAAAGGAGTGCCTACAAGATCTTTGAAGAAGGAGAGTTTACATCTTTAGTTGGGATAAAACTTCAGAACAGAAGCAATGCAGGAGTCATGCAGATGGACCAACCCAGAGCAGAGCTGAGTAAATGCTGTAGAATATTTGCTGTTAATGCTCCATTGGGACATCTAAGATAAATTTGGGTTGACTATACATTGGTTTACTTATATTTGCTTCCTTCAGATAATTCAGAAAAAGGTCACAGGAAAATGAATTTGAGACAATTTAAGCAAAGCATAGGCAGAAAGCAAAGTTCACGCTTATTACAATAGGTTTCAGTTAGAAATTAACCTCGAGAGCTGTGTTCAACCTGGTCACGTTTGCTGGTTGGCCCACAGAGCTTATGAAAATCAATTGCTATTATTTGTTAGGAGTCCCAGACAATTTTCAGAATGACTACTTCTGCATGACATATTTCCCAAGAACGAATTGTTCTACTTTTCTATATGGTACATTATTATCACATACAAGTGGAACGGTTTTCAATCGCAAATATAAATAAAGGAAGCATTTGCAAAGAGAAAATGCGACAGGATATGCTAAAGGAAATAATTAACTCAGCCACTAATTATTTTACTCTCTTAATCTTTTTATTTCCTTTCTTAACTGATTCTGTACTTTATCTGTACTTCCTTACTTCTGCATGTGCAAACTATCCTGCTCACCAGCACACAGGTCTCCCTGCACCCAGTGGACTGATTTTTCTTGGTGTCTATCAAAGGATGTTCTGTCCCCTCTGTGTGCCAGGGCTGGCAAAGACAACTCCTCTGCCACACCAGCCATGGGCAGAGCATGCGAGCAGAGGGTGCATCTTGTCTTAGCTCACTCTGGCTCCTTGGGCAGGGTTCCTAGCTGAGGGATTAGTGCAGCCCAGGGTACACCGACTCATACTGGGGCTCGAGGCAGAGCAGCTCAGCCTGAACCAGCCTCTGGGAATTTGCCTCTCTGCTACATGGAGAGTAAAAATTCATAGTTAACAAATTAGGAATAGATATTAAATATATCTAGTATATTTTACATCTTTTTTATAATATATATACATATATAACCATATAAATATGCTATAATAAAATATTAAAGTTTAAAATATATATGTAAAAACCAAATGCACACAATACAGGACAATAATGCATATACTAAAACAGTTCTGTAACATTCTACATATATTCTACACATACTTACTGAAAAAATACATTTAAATAGATTTTCTCAGCTCTCCCAGGTGCTGAGAGATGCTCAGTGGGACTGGGGATGACAGTGCAGCACCAACGGTTGAGGGAGCCACTTGCCTGCGTGCTTAGACAGATGAAAGGTTTCGTACCTTGCCTCTGCCGTGCCTCAGTTTCCCAGTGTCAGGGCAAAAGTAATGCAGATGGGTAATGGGCACTATTCAAACTGCCTCTGGCAAATGCCAGTCTCAGCTATGCCAACTGCTATGGCCTCTTACGGGCAAGAGAGGGATGAATTGAGGCCTCCTCCACCCCAGCTGGTTGGAGACTTGCTCTAAAAGCAGCCCCCCGTTTGCTCTCCCACCCGTCCAACGTACCACTCCAAATATGTGGGAGATGTACTGCATGCCAAACTGCTGGCTCTGGGCTGGCCAAAACTCCAGGAAGCTCTCCACGTCGGCACGGAGCTCCTTCTTCTCCTCCTCGCTAAAGCTGTCCACGTGGTTCTGCAGGTCATCGATGGAGACCAGGCAGCCTTCTGCCAGCCCGCTGCCTTCCCTTTCGATCTTCCACATGATGCGGGCAGCCAGCCTGGGCAGGAGAGAGCCCCAGGCGTTAGCACCACCACCACCCACTGCAAGAAAAGGGACTAAAGGACCACTGAAATTCATTTCAAGGGTGAGAAATTGTGTGCAGACAGGCCAAGACAGGCTCAACATCGGATGGCTGAGGGCTGATCACCATCCAGGAGCGTTTGAAGGAAAGGGAAATGTGAGGTTTTGCTCTGCATCTATGTTCTCATTTGGAGAAGTGCTACAGAGCCCCATGTGCTCAGCCCTCCCCGATGGCTCTAATTTCCTTGGGGATTCCTCTCATTTTCTTGTGACAGAGCCAGATGTGAAATCAAATCAATTTATCCTGTAGGCAAATAAGGGAAGACTCCATCTCCTCTTCCCCTTTTCCACCTACTCCCTCCTTTCCCATATCTCCTAAACCACTCTGGGCAGGTTTACCTCACCGTGTTCAACTGCAGTTGGGCTAAACACCAAAAAAAAATCCCTCACACCTCTGATGCTCCTCCAGGTCCCCAACCCCTCAGCTCAGGGATGCTCCTGGCCTTTTCCACCTCCACCTTCTCCCACCTCCAC
The DNA here is from genome assembly GCA_020746105.1 of Trogon surrucura. Taxonomy (NCBI): domain Eukaryota; kingdom Metazoa; phylum Chordata; class Aves; order Trogoniformes; family Trogonidae; genus Trogon; species Trogon surrucura. Next base: position 75,928,708 of record CM036620.1, on the reverse strand, counting down.
CCCATCCAACTCAGGCCACCCAAATCTCTCTCACCACCTTCTGGAGTGATGTCCTGTCTTCTCCCACCACCCCCAGGCTGCCAGCTCTCACCTGATGTTTTCAGTGGGTGCCTTGCCGTGCTTCTTGATAGCAGAGCACTCATTTTTGTGGTTCAGCCAAGCTGCTCTCTGGCAGGTCCGGTCGCAGTAGTAGGCAAACTTGCACTGGCCACAGCGGTGGAGCCTCTCCTGCCGTTTGAAGCAGGTGTGACAGACGACATGAGTCAGGCTGGAAGTACAGAAAGACCTGTTGGATCGCACCTCAGTGAGGGGCCAGCCCCACCCAGAGAGGGTCCCGTAGGCTTTGCATCCCTGGGCTCCCCACAGCCACTAAGAATGGACCCCTCGAGATTTTTGGGGAGGATGAAGAAACATCCCACCCAGCTTAATCACAGAATCACAGAATCACAGAATGTCAGGGATTGGAAGGGACCTCAAAAGATCATCAAGTCCAATCCCCCTGCCAGAGCAGGAATGCCTAGATTATGCTACATAGGAACGCATCCAGGCAGGTCTTGAATGTCTCCAGAGAAGGAGACTCCACAACCTCTCTGGGCAGCCTGTTCCGGTGTTCCGTCACCCTCACTGAGAAGAAGTTTCTTCTCGAGTTTAAGCGGAACCTCTTATGTTCCAGTTTCAGCCCATTACCCCTTGTCCTATCATTGGTTGTCACCAAGAAGAGCCTGGCTCCATCCTCGTACAGAATCACAGAATGTTAGCCATCCTTGTGTGTTTGCCCAGTGCTGTTTGGCTAAGTTGAAGAGACAAGTATTTTGTTTAAAGAAGGACAGCAATAAAGCATTCCTGGTTCTCAGCCCTCTTGTCTGCAGTTCGTCTGCTCCTCCTCAGCACCGCCACTGTTAATAGGATTTCCAGCCTGCTTCTGGCTTCCATCTGGCCCATGCTGAAGCACCAGCCACCCACTGACTGAGCAGAAAGCAGACACCTAATGAGCCTGCAGCTCAGGCCAGCACAAAGAAGAATGTAAAGGCAAAGAGACAGACTGAGAGCTTCACCTCCCTGCAAAGTTTCTGAATTCGGCTGAACTGAAACCCATTCCAAACACTAAGGCTCTTCTGGGCCACACATGGGCCATGCCCACACACCATCACACCCAAGAGACTTAAGAAAACATCGGGTAAGAGGGACCAAACAGGAACATGGCTCTGAGCTGACCTAACTGCTCTCCTAAGCTTTTCTTACATCCAGGCACACTGTGGAGATAAGAATATACATCAGAAATGCTCTGCTAGTGAGCACACCAGAGGTTTGTCACAGGGAAGACCAACAGATCAAAGTGGTTGCACAGGGAAACCCTATTTTTGTGTGGCTTGAAATCGAGATACATTTCCATGGATTCAAAGGCAGCTTTGCTTGTCACTTCTCTTTGTCACCAGGCCCCAAGTGTAGCTTTACTGGAGGCACTGCACTTGGCAATTGTGCCATTGTGTTGGAAATGACTTAAGGAAGCCAACAGAGTAGTCTCCTTCAAGGTAATCTTCTCACCACTGTGCTTTATATCGTCTCCTTCCCTCAGTTTTGGCACATCTCCTGGCTGTCCACTATCAGGAGACAGCAGCACAGAGCCCCAGGCTGGGCGGGTTTGGGGCTCTCCTGATCCCAGTGACTCCAGACAGATGCTCAGCACGGGTCAGTGAAGATCTGAGGGATCAGGGCAGGCTTCCAGCCACTCAACAGATTCCCAGGCATGACTGCCAAGGGACAAGTGGATTTTCAGCTGCTCAGAGAAGGACAAGAAACACCAAACAGCTGAAGACAGAAGACAAACTCTCAAGAGCTCGCAGGAGCACTGGCTGGGGTAGGACATGGGGTGGGCTGACTGTAATGCCAAGTTTAGGGAGCAGTACTTGCATTTATGACCACCATTGCATGTTATTGATAATCCAGGGGATTTTTCATCTTCACAAGGCTGGTATGTTGCTGAGCTGAGAACATCACCGATTTAGTGCCGGTCAGTGGTACAGAATACGCCACTGACTGGAGGTGTTGCTACAAGTTAAACATACGGAGCACAGTGCCCGATGTGGGGACGTGCTCTGCTCTTAGGGCACAGAGTCCTCCCTGTTTAGTCTTGTGTCAGCTTTAGCATTACACTCTTCAGGCCACTTAAAGATTTCCTGTAGATGCACTGGCAATACAGATTTCTCCTCCAAATCCAAAAGCTTGATGTGTCTTTTTCTGATGCCAGCAGCAAGTGCTGCTCACCAGCTATTCCTGCTGCCACCTCTGCAGTTTAACAAGCTGAGAGGTTTGCTGTTAGTTAGTCAGTCATGGGACAGCAGAGAAATACCTTTCAAAAGGAGCAGGTTTCTTTTTACAGGGATTCAAATCAGTTTCCAAGAAGCATCACACAATTGTATGTATGTAACCGTAACCAAGGCCGGAGGAGGAACGCATCAGAGGATACTGCTGAAGAAGTCTAACCTCACATCCTCCTTCCAAGAGTGTTCAGGGTCCCAGACCAAGGGGAAATCTCCCCCATGTGCCCCTTCCACGTGTCCAGCTGCTTGCTTCTCAGACTTAAGTCACTGGGAAGAAAGGGGGGACAATCTTTGGTCTCCAACCTAAAGGATTTTGGGACTTCTGCCTTGCTGCTAGACAAGGCTTTTACTGCCTGATTTGGTGTCTCCACCTGTCTGCTTCTTCAGGCAATTGCCCACTTTGTCTCTGCCTCCAGCCAGGCTTGACTGTACGGGAGAATTTAAATTCCAATCACTCAGACACTGCTGGTGGGAGGAGACAGGTTCTCCTCATTGCAAAAAGCTCACTGACCACAGAGGCTTCATTAACAAGGGAACGTTACCATTGCCCACAGCCCATAGTGGGGAAACTGAGGCATAAGGAAATAAAAATTGCATCGACGACCACACGAGGAGGCTGTCCCACAGCCGGCAATCAGATCCACAGCCCCAGTTTCCCCAGCCCCAAGACTGTCCTGGCTCTCCACCATACAGATATATATATAAAAACCCACTTATGCAAATTTACATCTATCACAGTACATTTAAAATGCTCTTTAATTCCTTCAGCAGCATTGTATGAGCTGTTCACACAATCCGCACTGCTTCTTGGCTCTTGCAGGTTTAGAGGGCCACTGATTTAAAGCAGAGGGTCATTGATCTAAAGCAGGACGACCCTCAGCAGACAACACCATGTGTGAAAATGAGGTTTGGAAAATGACAGTGAGCATTGCCGGAGAGAGTCTGACACAAGGTAAGCAACCAGGATGAGGCAGGGAAAGCACGCGTCCAGGAAGGAGGATGCAGCCAGCTCCATTAAGTCAAATGAAAGAGCTGGGAGCTGGTGAGAAATGCAAGTCTGTGCTCTGTCAGCTGTCAAGCCAGGGGGGTAGAGAGGTGCAAGAGAGATTACACTCCTTGTAAGGCAAAGGAAAGCAGAGAGCTGATAAAACCTGCATGGTTATATTGTGCTGGGAAGCACGGGGAGATATCTCATGCAGGCAATGGGGTTCTTTCCTGCTGCCTGCCTGCTTCGAGGGCAGGCAGAAAGCAAAAAGGCAATTAAAGAAGTTTCCCTGTAAAGAGGAGTGACAGGTTGGAGGCAATATCGTGCAGTATAACCTAGAAAGTGGAAATCACCAGTCTATAAAACCTTCTCTGTCTGGCCTAGAAAGTGTTTAACACAACCTAAACCAGCCCCAGACTACTTCTCCCCCAGTTTTTTTTTCCTTATGCCTCAGTTTCTCCACTCTGGGTTGTGTGGTCAGGATGCTGCACGGCCAGGCAGCACTGAAAGTTTCTGGAGGAAAGTCTGGGCAGGTACCTAATGATGTGACACCTACCCAGGAGCCCCAAAGATCTGAACCCTCAGAGGCTCAGTGTTCAGCCTTCTTTTCCTTAACGTAGGGACAATACAACTGCTTTCTGCTGTGTCTACATACGTCATGGCCTCTGGGGTACACTCATTCACTGCCATTTTCCACACATAGTGAGAACTCCTTGCCTGCACTAGCACAGTGATGTCTCCAGCCTGTCAAAGACTTGTCAGGTCAAGGATTTAGGACTGGCTTGGAGGGCAGTTTCCACTGACTGACTCACTAAATTCCTTTCCTGGGAGCCTCAGGTTTCCTTGGCCTCTCACCCAAGCATCAATCAAGCTGAACTCTCAGGGGCTCATAAGCTCTGATGTTACGCAAATGAGACGCACAACTACTGCTAATCCTGGACTTAGCTACAGTCCCAAAAGCAATGATTCAATGTGCCAGCCAACAAATGCAAGAGGTGACAGAGCACTGTCAGCTAAACCACGGCTCTCACAAGCACAGATCTCAGTGAAAGCAGAGGCAGCAAATCGCTCTTGTGACTGCTTGGATTGGATTCAGATGGATTAAGATCTGTTGGATCTGCCAGGACAGAGGGCTGGCTACAGGAAATAAATTAACCTAATCTGTGAGACATGCACAGGCCAAACATCTGCCAACCTTTACCCATCCAGCACTCACAGCATCTCATTCTCTCATCTGGAAAAGCCAGGGGAGATGGTTACAGGGCAAAGGAATAGAGGAGGATTTCATTGAATAACTAATGGACATGGTGAGAAGCTCACAAACTCCTTAATGGGAGTTTATTCTGTGCATCATAGATGACACACACAGATGACCTAAACACTAAGTCCAATTGCTTATTATTTATTACTGGCTGGCTAAGCATCTCCTCAACATCCTGCAGTATAAGAATAGCCTAAGATGCAGGCAAAGTCCACTTGGCTTTCAAAGCAGAGGCTGTAACACTTCATTAAACACAACAGCCTAAGAAAATGCATCGATTCTTTCAGTAGTGAAAGGAAAAGGGAGATATTCAATAGCTGATTTCTACTGAGGATACCTTCAATGGTGAATTATTAGCACAAGAATAGTTTTGCTCCTTTAAAAAGTGCGTTGGAGTTTAGTATTTTTACCTTTAAAATGTCAGGGATGACACATCCTAGTTTGTCTCATTTGAGTGGAGGATTTACTTTAGGCTAATTTTAGACAATTTTATTTTTAGTCTTTCATTACAAGACTTCTCAGCCTCTTTTTGGAGGTGTGGGTGTGCTTTTCTTTGAAAGGGATAAGTTTCCCCTCAGGTTTTATTTAAGCTTTTGAACAAATGTGACAATAATAAAAAAACCAACCCCAGGAATTCGTTTCCATTATCTTTGTAGAGTCACACAGTAATGAAAAATTCTACATTTCTGGTATTCCCAGGTCATCCCAGCTACAGTAATGCAGCTCCTCATATTTCCCTTGGAAAACATTTTGGGCCCTCTTCATACATCAAAAGGGAGTGCAAATATTACACGATCTCAGGTCTTTAGCAAATTGGGAGATCATTCATCAAGCAGATCTTCAGGTGATCTTGACTTTTTACCACCTGACACTGTTTGCCTTGACTACTGTCTCACAAACTCCACTGGTTAAAGAGCAAACCCTCTCTTGATGAAGGTCGACAGAGATATATCAGGCATCCCAACGCTCGTAGGAAATGTAAACTCTCACAGGCTTGAGAGCGAACTGACACGCCAAAGGAGAAGGTCACATACTGTACATTGAGCCCAGGCGATGGGAATGCCATCGTCCCGAAGGTGGCTGCGAGGAAAGGAGATCTGGGATCTTCAATGAGAAAGTGAAGAGGGAGGGAAGGATTAAACCCCAGCACTTAAGAAGAGCACTAGAGCAACTTTCAGTGAGAGGTAACGTCAATGGGGAATGCAGAGGGCCTTTGCAAATCGAAAAATGACCCAAACAAAGGCAAAGAATTCCCTGAAAAGACATATCCAAACTTCTGCAAACATTTTAGAGCAAAGGAGACCTCACACTGGTGTTTTCTGAGTGCTATTTCAACTGATAGCAATAAGGCTAATTCAAACATAGATTAGAGAGTGGGTCTGCACTTTATCCAGATAGCAAAATGCTGGAGATCAAACTGAGATCTGCGCTCCATTTCAATCAGTATTCATTGTCTCCCTAAACAACCTGCTCTAGTGCAGGTAGAAGTAATGGGCTTGATGCAGGAGTCAATGCCAGGAAACCACTGTGTTAAGCAACTGGTTGTAGAATCATAGAATGGTTTGGGTTTGAAGAGACTTTTAAAGGTCATCTAGACCAACCTCCCTGCAACGAGCAGGGCTAACCTTGTGAGTCATACCCTGGCCTTAAAATCTAAGAAACTATGAGCTGGCTGATGAGGAACCTTCTTTAGCTTCAAGTTTTAGGTACTTCTGGACTAAAATTTCTAGGACTAGGTCAGAAACCGCTGCTCCGATGACCGTCACTGGATTGAAGAGTACAAGCCCTCACCAGCCTTAATGACTTCAGGGACCTTCAGGGTCCCTGTGACTCTCAGGGGCTTCCAGAGTGGGATGCTGCCTGAAAATTTAGACACCCAGATGTGCCCATCTGTGCCCTCAGTGTCCAACTGGAGATTCCATTAAAATCATAGAATCATAGAATGGCCTAGGCTGGAAGGGACCTTAGAGATCATTTAATCTAACCTCCCTGTCATGGGCAGGGACGCCTCTCAACTAGATCAACTAGATCAAAAAAATACTCGGTGGGGTTTAGAAATTCATTCAGCTCAAGGCAGGTGTCTGTGTTCAGTGCATGTTACAGTGCTCCATTGATTATAACCAGCACTTAGGGCTGGATTTGCTTGCCTGGACACAGGAGCCTGGTGTTATTTTAAGCTCTGCAGGGACACCCATCTGGCCTGAGAGGAGGCCTGATTCTCATAAATCCTCTTTTGTACCTGTCACCCTAGGAGGATGTCTCAGACACCTCAGGGCATCTCAAATGACACTAAAGACAGCTGTCAACTGAATCCTGCCCTTAGCTCTACGCACACGTGTACAACAGACTTTAGTTTTGAGTGTCTTATTTTGCAAGCTGGATCCCAAAGCTGGACAAGTGACCACCTCACTCCATAGGCTGGTTCAGTGAAATCGATGGGCCTTATTGGTGCAGAGTATGACGGTCGGTTAAAGAATTTTGTCAAAGAAAACATTTCTCCTTTTCCTGGCAAAATAAAATTCTCAACACCTCCTCAAACTGAGCCTCCTACTGAATGGCAGACATTCATAGAGTGGAGGTGGGTGACAGCCTCAGGTCAAAACTGCTTTTGTAATTCCTCACATCGATATATAGAGAAGGGCCTTTGCACCACTTCAGCCCAAAGGATCCCCACACTTCCTGCTGTGAGCACCTAACACTGGGTGCCAAAATGAGCTGTGCAGGCTCCCTAGATCCCTGTGCAGTTGAGGCAAAGAGGTTTGTTTTGCTGACAGTCTCTCAGAGTACGAAAGGTAGGTGTCTGCTACGCAGCAGCCCTATGGAGGCTTTTCTCACTTAGGAACCCAAGTTAAACGCTTATAGGGGGTAATGCAAATTTTTCATTTCATAATGAAAATGAAAATTTCGTAATAAAAATTTCTATGATTCTAATTACGTCCTTCACCAGGTCAGAGGACAATCAGCTTTAATTTCCAAACATTAAGATTTCTCATCTCTTGACCGTGCCCGGGCACAACCACAAGCTGCTTTCCATCCTGTAGTATGGCCACACCAAGAAAACACTGCTGTATCTCTGAAGAGTCACTCCTAGTAATCTGAAAAAGAGACTTTCGCTTCACTTACTGTGTTCCCACACCACAGGTAGTCACACAGAAGGCTGCAGCATGGCCCCAGCAGTGTGACGGACACCCGTACGGAAGTTGGATGCAACAGCAAAATCAGGGGCAGGATTTCAGGGGCTCCGCATCCACATTGGGACCAGATTTCCTGAAGAGCTAAACTCCTCAAAGGGCTGCAAAGCACAAACCACTTTTTCCAAGTGCTCTGCACTGTTGTTCTTCCACGGTGGCCTTTATACACAACGAAAACAGAGCTCTGTGGAAAAAATGCTGATCTGTTTGGTAGGACCTGAGCTGAAAAGTTAAACCTACCCCTTTCCACAGTACATATATACATTGCTTTCAGCAAGAGATGAAGATGCTGAGGGGAATTAGGATGATGGACTCTGGACTTTGGGTTTCCCAATGCAGGGAAAGATCCTTTTTAATAGCGTAGGCTCAAAAAGCATTTTAGGATCTAAAAATGCTTGTTTGTGGGCATAAAAGAACACGTGTCTCTTCCCTGGACTCTTCATCTGTGCAGATGCAACAGCAGTTTTTGCAAGGCAAAACCAGCTACCATGGCTTAGAATCATAACACGGTTTGGGTTGGAAGGGACCTTAAAGATCATCAAGTTCCAACTCCTCTGGTCATGGGCAGGGACACTTCCCACTAGACCAGGTTGCTCAAAGCCCAAGTGGCCTTGAAGACTTCCTAATATCTGATCTAAATCTACTCTCAGTTTGAAACCATTACACCCTGTCCTATCACTACATTCTCTGGTAAAAAGTCCTTCCCCTTTAAGTACTGTAGCTACCTTTAAGTACTGGAAGGCATCTATAAAGTTTCCCCAGAGCCTTCTCTTCTCCAGACTGAACAACCCCAACTCTCTCAGCCTCTCTAGTGTGGATTTATTCTCACAGGTCCTTCCAGGTTATAGGCTACCCTTCTTTGACAGCGATCAGTTCAATGGGAGTTATCCACTGGGACAGTGGGAGAAGGTACCTTCAAAACCAAAGCCCCACGTGCGTGTGAAAACCATCACAGCAGGTTTCACAAGAATAATGCATGTTTCCATTATATCTCCAGCCCACGATTCTCCCTGCCAAGCACTAACCAACAAGTACTTGCTTCAGAAGTTTTGGGAATGCAGTCCCAGACTGACATGTATGAAGTGTTTTGGGATGAAAACACTTCATACTGTTTTGGGATGAAAACACTTCATACTGAACAGCAATATGAAGAAGAAGAAGGGAGATAAGAATGACTGAAGCCATCTCTGTCACTGCTCAGTGTCTGGACTTGCCCTCTGGGAGCTAAAAAAAACCAGCCTGGGGAATGAGGGAATCACATCTCTCCCCATCCAAGGTTTTCTGTTGGAAACTGAAGTGTAAGACACAGTCTGCAGCCTAAGAGTCGACATGGTGATAGTCTCTCCCCTTTTCTCACATTACACAAGTGACATTTCAAAATGTAGCGAACTCCTAGCTCTTCAGCATGGGCAGCCCTGCTCTGTGCACGATGCTCACAACATTTCACATAGAGGAAAAAGAAAATCTCAACCAGCAATCAAAGGGCAAAATGTTTTCAATGGTTTAAAAGACAATTAGCAACTTTAATAAGGCATGTGGGAGAAATAATTGTTCATAGGCACTTCCCAAGCAAACATAGTATGACAGCAAAATTCCAGAAAGTGACACAAGTGAAACTGAACTACAAGAAGTAAAAGGACACATCAAAGAGATATGTTTTTATCATTAACAACTGTAATTGAACTCAGGGTTAAGAATTTAAGAACTTCACAATCTAAAATAAAAAAAAAATTACATTTCTAATGTGAGCTTTTGCAATGACATTACAATAAAAACTAAAAAGTGACATTGTTGCTATTGCAAAGATTCATAAGCATATTCACTCACAGAAAGTATAAAGGCAAGGAAAAAGTGAATTAAAGACACGAAAAACTTATTTCCTGGTCTATCCATTTGCTCCCCAATTCTCTGCTATTGCCAGTAGCACAAATCAGCTTCAGCTACAAAATGACTGGGATTAAAACAGTAGCATGAGTTCTGCTTGAACTCCAGACTCTGTTAGGGCAGCTGATTCAATCAGGAAAAGCTCAGCTGGGCAGAATCACTCACCATTCCATTTAGTGTGCAGAATATTCGCAAAAGTCATTGGCAGTTTGGGGCAAAAGATTCAGGATGCCGTGATGGCCTTGAAGAATGCTGACAAATTTCCTAAACCCACGATGAAACCTTCAGCCGACATCTGGCTCCTTGGTTTAAAAGTTTGGGCCAAATTCTGTTCTCGGCGCTATAAGGCTGAACATTTTCCATTCATGTCTGAGGCTTTATTCTATATTTATCCCATGAGAGATTAACATAGAAATTAGTTCTTTGTGTCTCTTAGCTTGCAGGGTATTTAAGTGAATCTTCCACTGATTTGAAGGGCAGAAGCAAGCACCTAACAGCCACATTGGCAGAGCAGGCTGATCGAATGTTGTTTGTCCTTGAAACAAGCAGCCGCAAAAAAAAAAAATGCCTCTGCACCAGAATTCAGTTTCTGGCTACATCAGTGTGAACAAAATCTTAAAACCAGTCGGCTAGCTATAAATATAAAACCACTTTTACAGGAACACTATCACTCCCAGATTCCCACTAACTTCCCGTTTGAAGGCAGCGGGCAACGAAGCTGTGTGTGCAGCTGGGAGGTGGTACACGTGAGCAGAGCACAAAGAGACTCACATATATCACAGATTATACATTAGAGGCTTCAGCAAAGTCAGTCTGAGATTGCTGTACCTGAATTACAGTAACTCCTGGCAGTTCACCGGAGCATAACATAGGTCCAGTTTTGTCAGGAACTGAAAACACTCAACTTCCACCGCACTTGGTAACAGCTGACTGCAATAAGCACCTTGCAAGATCACACCCTGGAAACAGACTGCACCATATGAAAAGTAAAAAAGCTGATCTGAGCCCTGGGAAGAACATTCACTGTAAGCTGTGAATGTCTTTACAGAAGTGATTCCGACCTCCTTTGCACCCTTCCCTGATGTTGTCCTGGCACTTTCAAACTTTTACCCACCCAGCCAGATGAAATTTTACATCGACATTACTTTTGGTCTGTGTTTACAAGTGCTTTTCTCTTACCTATCAAAAACCACGGCTGCATAGGCTGGCTCCGCAAAGATGACATCCCCAGGCAAGAATTCCTTCTGCGCTTTCAAGCCCCTGCCTTTGCCTTCAGAGGTGAACACTTCGACTGACTCCATTCCCCCTCTGGTCATCCCAGGGACCCCAAGGCTTGGGAGGTGAGTATCTCGTAGTGAGCCAAATCTCCTGGCACTTCTGTCAGCTCCAACCAAGACCACACTTATAAGTGGGCTGGCCTCCCCCCACCTTCAGCCGCACCGTTTCCTATAGGAGGGAGAGGGGGTGGGAGCAGGAGAGGCAGGGGGTGAAGTTCCTCCACGCAATATCACCGACCTACGCAAGGGAAGGCACGGCACTGGGACTGCTGCTTCATTTAGGGAACCCCTCTCTGAAAACCACGTTTGGAATTGCTTCTCCTAGCCACAAGTGGTTGTATACGTTATGACTCGGTTAATTTATACTATTCTCTCTGCAGGGTATTTTTAGCACCCACATGCTTCTGTCTCTCAGGAAGCAACAGCTGAGACAGTCTGACGGGGAGAGCCGCCATGCATATTTCTGACCCCTTCCACTGTCATCTGGCTTTTTCCAGAAATTAAACAATGCTGCTTTATTTTTACCCTCTAAGAGATGGATGGCATGTTTAGAGTCAAGGATAACAGTGAAACACACACCCTGAAATTCTCGGAATCCTCTATCACCAATGGAGCCTGGAGGGGAGTCACTTCCCAAATGCCGGCGGCAGCAGGTGTACGGAGCAGGGTGGAAGGAGCTGGAAGAACAGCCCTGGTTTTGGCGCAGGCTGTGAAAGCAAGCAGGACACCTTAGACACTCGCACAATTCTGGATGCAACTTCTTTGAAACAGCACTGTGTTTGAGAACTCTCCCCACCTCTGATGCACAGCCACAGAAGAGATGAGGAAACTTAAGCCACCAAGTATAAAAGGAGAATCCGCCAGAGAGACCATAAGAGTGAACTTCACTGTGGAAATTGAACCCAGACGAGGTTGTCGTTCAGAATTTTTTTAATAATTAATAGCACTTTGCAGAGCTGATTCCTGCTAAACTCAGCTTACACTCCTAGGACACAAGATGCTATTTTCTCTTAGATCTTAGATCTAAGCACTGCACAAGATATCAGCATTGTCAAGCCTCTTCCCACATGTCTGTGCTGCTCAGAAAAACTTGTCTGTTTTAATAGGGAAAGGGAGGTGCAGAGAAAAAACGAGGATAATTCCTGTCTACCCCTAGACTGTAAAAGAAACGCTTTACCTTGCCAAGGTAGTGGGAAGTACTACTGTGCTCTTCAAGACAGTTATAGAACTGCTCAACATCTCCTGCTAAAAGCTTCTGGCAATTTTCCTTGACTGGGAATGAAGTATATGGTATCACGTTTCAGTACAAATATGCTGTGTTATAGTTTGCCCACATGTGCCAAGCACAAACAGTATTAATCCACAGCTCCATAAATTCAGGGCAGTGAGGGTGTTCATGTGATTATGAGCAATCTTCCCCAAACAACCAGACTCCTGCACTCATCCTGAGAAGGACCAGAGCTGTCACAGAGCCGTCAGCACAAACCTCCCAGCATTTACACTGCGCAGCATAGAAAAACCACTGCAGGCGATTAGCACCTACAAGCAATTACAATTTTAATTGCAATGCTCTACTTGATACTCTACTGATACTTGATGTCAGGAGATCTGGTCTCATCTGTCACCCATGTTTAATTCCCCTGGGTGTAAGCACCTTTGAGATAAATATATTTGTCAGCAGTACCTTAGCACCTCAAAATTAGGTGCTATGTATGGGCAGACATCTGTGGTGTACCCAGTACAATGAACCCCTCACTCCTTCAGATCACCAAAAAAAACCCATTTTGGCTGAGACCGAGCGTAACAAAAGTCTTATTCCTCCCCTTCCAGTCTGGGAAATGCCACAGTGATGTACAGGAGGGGATCAGCCATCTGGCTGCACATCACCCGCTCAGTACCACCGAGTCGTGGTTTCAGAGCCAGCTGTGTGCAAAAATACAGTGGAAAAGCCATCAATCTGAAAACGCCAGGAAAACTGGAAAGGGCCAAGAGAGGCTGGATATCAAGAATTCCTGCTGAAACACCTATCTGAAACCATGATGCTACTTAGAAAGCCTTGGAAACACTGAATTTCAAAGTCAGCCGGAGAGGCATGCTGATTTGGAAACACTGGGCAAGATCCAACCTTGAGCAGCGAGTTACTCTGTGCTTTGGGTCTGTTTGGATATTGGACTGGTGGGACAAGTGGCGCCATCCTCCTAACAGGAGAGCAAACAGCACCCTCTAGTGCCCTCTAAAAATGCATCCAGAGGACAATTTTATCATATTTAACCACCGCAGCTTTGGATTGCAGTGAGCGGTACTCAGAGCCATGAATTAGAGAGGGAAAAGGAAAAAAAAAAAAGAGGGATGGGTGCATGTTCCTTGGACATGTCCTGTCATTATAACTCAGCTTTAGGCATAAAATGTAATCACCTGCAGGCGAGGTGAGGGGTGAAACCTCTTTTTTTGGGGGTCACATCAGGGAAAATTTGGGGCAAACCTGTCCACCCATTCTCGTTGGTGTAAATAGGGGAATTCAGCCCCAAATAGGGATGGATCGACGGGGTGATCACGGAGAGGGGCATCTGGTGGGTCGGCACCAATTTGGGGCGCTTTGGGGGTGCTCTGGGTGCTGGGAGCAGAGAGGAGCCACCCACGGTGAGGGGAGAGACCCGCAGTTACTGGTAGTTTCGAGGCAGTCAGGAGGAAGTTACTAGGCAGACACTAAGCTGTTAGTAGGAGCTACCAGGCAGTTAGTACATTATTAGGCTCCAGTGGTAGTTCTGAAGCCATTACTAGTAGCTATTAAGCAGCTACAAGGCTGTTCCTAGTAGCTATTCGTTGTTTCTAGGCAGCTACTCCTAGTCCCTCCTCAGCTCGGAGGCCTGCGGGCCCTGAGGGGGAGGCCGGGCCAGGGCAGCCCGTGAGGGCGGGCTGGGGACAGGCGGGGCCGCCGCGGGGGTACAGTAGACCCCCTCCGGGGGGATTCAAGGAGATCGGAGGAGGTGAAGGAGCTCGTTACACAGCGCCTGGCGACAGTGAAGGCTTCTTAGCCCAGAAGGCCCCGCCGAGCCGGCGACGCGTTCCCTGAGGCGGGGCCATGGCGGCGGAGCTGCCCTGGGGCCTCTGCTCGGCGCCCCCCGCAGCGAAGGTGAGAGGGGCTCGGCCCGCGGAGAAAGCCCGGGGGTGGCGGTGACAGGGGCCTGTCGCGATAAGGGTTGGCTCTGTGATATAATGTCTGTCTTCATGATGCCCCTGTGGTAGGAATTTGGTAGCAAAGGCGGCAAAGCCTGTGTTTTCTGCGTGGAGTGAGCAGGGAGGGTATCAGAAATTGGTCCAAGCTGCTTGATAAAGTGTAAAAGGTAGAATTATCATTAAAATCCACGTCCATCGCTCAATAGTCACAAACTTCCACCAAAAAAACAACTCCCGACACCGAAACAAACAAAAAAAAACCATCACAACACTGAGCAAAAGTGGACAGTTTACACGCACAACCCTTCACCACAGTTACAAAAATGTAAATTCCCCACAATCATTCTGTTCTTTAACATTTTTCAGCCTGTGTTTTGCCCCTTACCTCCCCCCATTTAATTCTGCAGTGCAAAGAGGCCTTGCTTTAGTTTCCTAAACTAATCTCATGGTTCTGGGACAGTGAAGTGACAAACAGGTTGATTTTTTTACTCCAAACTGGAGTTACAGAGCCCTGGAATTGAATCGTAATTTTGTGGCTGAGAAGTGATGGGAAGTTTTCACGCCCTGTCCTCCCCGGGTAATCTCTCCTGAGAGACGTCATCTTGCTGAAATCTAACAAATAGCACCTCCCAAAAATAAAGTGTTGAGCTTCCAGGAACACCAAGTCATTCGAAACACATATAAAATAATTCCGTGTTGAAAGGCTTTGGTCACTGGTTTATAAGCATTGTCTATTCAGTTGTATAATGAAAATCAAGGGTTTTTTTCTTAAAAAACCCACACACAATTAGCAATGGATACCACACAATTAGCAATGGATAAACATGGGCCTTTTTTAAATATGTGAAACATTCATTAACAGCAGATTTCCCCATTGTCAGCTCAATTTAGTAGTACTCTTGAACAAAAATAACTCTGGTGAAATTAATCACTCTGAAAAGGTGGCAGCTATTTTAAGCAGCTTTCTGGAGGAAAAAAGCAACATGAGTATGTATGCTCTTCAAAGGGATGTGCTTGGGGAAAGTTAGGAATGCAGTCTTGCTATGTTTAGGTTTAAAATCTGTCTTTCAGGCATTTTTCTTGAACTTTATTGTCATGGTCATGAACTCCAAAATGTGCTTTGGTGCATTAGCAACTAACTTTAGAAGTTCGTTTTTGGGAATTTCGTGGCATTTCAAGGATCTGAAGGTTGTATTCCTTAAATTTGTAGTATTTAGAGATAGCTCACACCTGTATTTTTAGTGCATAGCTGGTACAGGTCTTGTTGTGAGGCACACACAGCAAGGATTGCTGGTTATGCTTGTCAGCTCATACCTGTGCCAAACAGAGCTGTGGAACTGGGTATTATAGGTAAGTTCTGATTTGATAGCCTGTTGAGGAAGAAGTATTCTTTTCTTAAATACAAAATTAGCAGTAACTTTTGGCTTTGCGAGCTTTCTGTGGCAACCATTGCTAATTTCTTCACACACACACCCCTTGGGTTTTTTTGTTTGTTTGTTTCTTTCTTTCTTTCAGCCTAAGGGGTTTGTTTTGACTCAGTGGCAACAAGATACAATCCTTGTAGTGTAGTTAATCTGTAGTTACAATCATAAATCCTTTTTCAAGATGCTGGATATAAATAACTAATTTTCCCCTCTCCCTCCTTTTCTATCGTACACCACTTAGTGGAGAGGAGGAGGAATCGAGCATTGGTTCACTGATTCTGTGTTTCTCACCTGGTGTTCCCAAAGCCCGTCTTAAACAGCACTGAGAGCAGGCTGAGAAATAACATTGCACACACTATTATCATACAGTTATATGGGAGCTTTTAAATGGCAAAAGAAGGGTGAATAACTTGTCTTAACCTGCCTCAGAGAGTTTACAAAGTAGGGGTTGAGAGATATATTTCTTACATGTTCATAAGACCCGAGGAGAGTCCGTAACAGAATAGAAAGGGAAGAATCTGTTATCCCAAGGAAGTAGTTTCCTTGCCAGGCATTAAGTTAGCAGCTTATCCTGCAGTGTTTAAGAAGTCTAATACCTTAGATTCTGCTTCAGAAGGAACCAACCACACAGATAAACTTGATCAGGCTTCTGCTACACCCTGTTCACATTTTGGCGATGTGCTTCAGGAAGTACAGCTGGATCAAAGTATGCTCACAGGAATTGAAAAAAAATCACCCCAGGCTTGTTTTCTGAAATCCTGAACAACTTATTGCAGTAAAAATGATTTGACACTTCACAAAAAGTCCCACCTTTTTTTTTCTGGTAAAAGCAGAATAGCTAATTTCTGCTTCAGCTGTGACAGACTGGTCCAGTCCTCATGGGTGTGGTAGGATGCAGGGAGCAGACGTCAGTTGGGTGTTCAGCAGAGACAGAGAAGTGGAATCAAGGGCTTGGACAAATAGGGAGAAGAATTAAGACTGAAATGCAATATATCAACCACTGCTAATAAAATTAAGGTCTCCACTTCTTGCATTTCAGTCTTAATGCTTTACAGTGTTTTTTGTGCCCTGGCTGAGCTCAGAGCGCCAAGAGGGCAGGCGAAGTGTCTCCTTACTTGCTCACCCTGGGCAAAAGAGGAAGCATTGTGTTTCACTTCAGTTGCAAGCTGCTTCTGTTGTGTGTTGGGGCAGATCACAGATCATTCTGGCTATGAAGGCTTTTAGCACTGTTGTGGTTTAATTTGTGCATTTGAGAAGGTTTGGCCAACCCCAGGTTTAACCCCTGTTTTCGTAGGGTAGTTGTATGCTTTAAAGATCTTGTGCATGTGTACAGACTTAGGCAAATCTGTGATAATGTGTAGTATTCAAAGGTGCATATAAATGCTCATAAATTAACTTGTTATAGTAATCTGTGGGGAAAAAATCTTACTGTTTGAGTGATTAAATTACTTTATGGAAACCTGCAGTGCCAGCATTAACAGCATTCGTTTCTAAAAAGTACAGCCCAGTTGGGCATTTGGGGTTTTTTACTATCACCTAAGCTTTGAAAACAAAACAGCCATTCAAAAGGATACTCAGTGACTAAACTCTCTGAGAAAATTAAAATTTAGTGCTACTACAGTATTGTTTCCTTGGAGAAATATCTTTCACCTGACTGCAGAAATCAAAATCTGTCTGGTTCAGTCTCCCTTCCTTGTATAAGAATCCAGTGCTGTAATACCACAGCTCAGTGTTTTAAAGGGTTTTGATAAGGATTTTGAAATTCGTTATCTTGGATATTTGTGGATATCTGAGTTTATTTCTAAGATACCTTTCTGACTGCCACTACACAGTGACTGTGCTTGCCTGCTGTACCAGAACCACAAGTGCCTGGATTTCAGTGATGCTGTTTGCCTGCAGTTCTGGGCAGCTGATCCTCTAAGAATTACAAGCTTTTGTTCCTATTCCATCCCGTTACAGAGTAGGAATATGATTGCCTGATTACAAGCAACTGGTTTTGCGCATCCTGTAAAGTTACAGCTGAGATAACCGACTGCACGCGGGCTCCTGCCTTCCTTCCTTGCAGAGCAAAGCAAGTTAACGTGGCACACGTAAGGGAAATTAACCTGATTTATTTTGTGGCTGGGACAGGCTTCGACATGCACCCACGGTTACTGTGAGGCTGACAGGTGGTAGCCTGGCAAGAATCGCTCCCCCCGTCGCTTGTGCCTCAGAGACAGCCGTGTGAAAGGGCTGGTAAAATAAGAAACCATGTGGGGTGATGTTTGCTCTTGAGGACTTGCAGTTTGTTGAACTCAATTCATCTATGTCCGTTTATTTCTCATTAAAACGCTGTTTGGTGTTGGCGTTTGAGGGCAGAATTTGGCCGTGTCCTTTCGTGGGTTTAGTACCTTGAACTTGAAACTTGATCTCTGTGCCTTAAGGAATTAGTTTAGCCTCAAACTTTTCTGTAATATATTACTCTGCTTTCTGTCTTCTCTACCCTCAAGAATTGGGAAAGTAAAAATAATAATAGACTAAAGCTGGGAGCATTTCCTTTTTAATCAAGTCATAGAAAATCCTGCTTTGAACAGGTTTTTTTTTAATTACCTGGTTTCTGGTGTTTTAATTAATGTTAGTATTTTTCCTACCACATTTATACTGCCCTGAGGGAAGACTTTTTTTTTTTGCCCCCTCCCCCAACCTTTCCTACATGGCTTGCCACAAAAATTCCTCTACAATTAAGCTAGGAAAAGTTTAAAAAAAAATGGATAGCAAAGGTTTAAAGTTGAAAAGGAATCCTTGAACTTCTCTCAAGTAGTAGAATATACAACACTGTTAAAATGCCCCTAAGCCTTCTCACAGCAGTGTTTTAATGCCTTAACTGAATTGCTCTTCCACTGAAGATTTAAAAAAAAAATTAAATAAAATTAAAGATGCAGCTTGTGCTTCTGAGATCGTGAGAATTTGAGAAACAGTAAGCAAATCACTGTGTTTCAGTTCAGACAGAAAGAGTCTGATTTGTTATTGTAAGGCAACACATTTGTTTCCAGATTTCCAAAACACACCTCCGTTATTTTGATTTCTTAAAAAAATTACTTAAACTGCTTCAGGTATTTTTGTTGCGATGCTGAGCACCTGCAGTTCCCTTTGCCTTCTCAGTGCCTGCATTTCAGTGTTTGAACATAAAAATAATCAAGTTGATCTTGTTTTAAGAATCTATTCCTCATTGCTTACTGATTGCTCACTTGGTTTCAAATACTTCTTTTCTAAGAAAACCAGAGAATTTAAACCAAAATTGTTCATACACTCACTGAAAACAGGGATTTAAAGTGACACTGTTTATGCCAGTTCTCTTGTTTAGGGTACTTCATCAAAGTGAGGAGCAGTTATGTTCCTAAGAATTAGTTTTAATTCATCCCTTTCTAATAGGTAACTAACTTCTTCTGTTGTACTGTTGCAGGGATAGGTGTCTGCAGATTTCATGTCCTCTTTCTTGTTTTCATCCTTGGGCTCTGAGTGAACTGGTTTTATTGCAGTCCTGCAATGCAATTTTAGCACAGGCATCCAGAAGTATCGATAATTCATAGAATCATGGAATGGCCCAGGCTGGAAGGGACCTTAGAGATCATCTCATCCAACCTCCCCGTCACGGGCAGGGACGCCTCTCAACTAGATCAGGCTACTCAAGGCTCTGTCCAGCCTGGCCTTGAACACCTCCAGGGAGGGGGCAGCCACAATATCTCTGGGCAATTTATCCCAAAGTCTTGCCACCCTCGTACTGAAGAATTTCTTCCTAAGATCTAATCTAAATCTATTCTCCTTCAACTTAAACCCATTTCCCCTTGTCCCATCGGTGGACGCTCTTGTAAAAAGTCCCTCTCCAGCCTTCCTGTAGGATCCCTTCAGGTATTGGAAGGCAGCTCTTAGGTCCCCCCAAAGTCTTCTCTTTTCAAGACTGAACAACCCCAGCTCCCACAGCCTGTCCTCGTAGCAGAGGTGCTTCAGCCCCTGGATCATCTTTGTGGCCTCCTCTGAACATGGTCCATATTCCTCTTAAAACAGACATTTGGGTGGCTGGGGAATTTGCAGTGCGATAACAAGCAGTCTTAACAATCATGTGAAACGTGACCAAACCTGGGGCATCCCTTTCTCTGGAGACGTGCTTGTGATCAGGTGTGTAACAACCTGATCATTCTGAATTTAACAATCTTTCCAACGTCATCCTCTCCTCTTCCCGCTCCCCTCTTCCTACTCCATTAGTGCTCCATAGCCTCTGCAGTGTATCTGGAATTTGAATCCGATTGTAAAGCAACCCTTTATTAA
This sequence comes from Trogon surrucura, assembly GCA_020746105.1. Lineage (NCBI taxonomy): Eukaryota > Metazoa > Chordata > Aves > Trogoniformes > Trogonidae > Trogon > Trogon surrucura. The sequence goes on along the minus strand of CM036620.1, from coordinate 75,908,883 downwards.
AATGTCCAGTTATCTTGGAGGACTTCTACAAATTAATGGTGTTACAAAACCAAGAAGGAGTATTGATTGACTTGTGTGTGTGTGTTTTGCTTTTTTTGCATTTTGTAGGCATTTTGACTAATGCAAAAACATCTTTTTTGGTATCTCTTCTGTGTCCTAGACTTTAAGCTCTTGAATTGTAATAAGAGCTTAAATAATCACGTGGAATACTATAGCAACTACTGAGAATTAGATGTGAAAACAATAAAAAATATTTCATTCCTTTCTGTGACAAGAAAATAGAACATTTCTCCTGCTTTTCTAGTTTTCCCTTTGAGACGCTGTTAACTCTAACGTGGATCATCTCTAGGGGTAGCAGTTGTCTCACGGGTCTGCTTGCTTCATCCTTCACAGTCCAACAACACTAATATTTTCTGTCTGTGTGTGAATATCTACTTTTTTAAGAACAGCTTATAACTAATACAGTCATGGAAGTCTAGACTGTCTTTCACATTTTCTTTCTGGACATACAAGTGAACCACGATGAAAAAGGAAGGTGGTACCTGGTTTATTGCCTGGGTTTTTTTCTTTATGCCTGGGTGATACTTGAATGCTCATTTCCCAATCAATCTAGTCGATCAGCTTTGACAGGTACATTTCTCAGCCTGGTTCTCTCTGAAAAAGCCTCTCTCTTTATAGCTTAGGAAGGATAACTGGGCAAAGCAAGTGGTACAGGTGAGGCAGATGGTGTGTTGGCAAGCTGATAATTACATGTGCTTGAAATAAGAGATCTATAAATACACATGGTTAATAAGTGCAGCCTCATGTTTCTGTAATTGTCCGTTGTCATCCTGGCTCTTTTCCGTTTGTGTGCATCCTTTTTGCTGTGGTCAGTGCCACCTTAGATCAGAGCAGAAGCTCCTTTATTTTTTTTTAATGCTTCTACTACACCCATTAGAAATGGACTCTAATCCTTCTTGGTGCTTCTAGACACTTGCAAACCGATTTAAAAAAAAATTATTCTCAGGGTTTTTATATTTCTAAGACATTTGAATCCATGTTCTTTTATTAAGGAGCAGGCCCTTTTTGACAAACAGGAGATGATCTGCTTTGGGGTGAAGATTTCTTAGTGACCAAAAGCTGATCTGAACAATTGCTTTGAATTCATGATACCAGTACCTTTATGTAAACATTCTGGACAAAAATGACAAGGTCAGTATGGCAGTTCTGCAGGCTGCTGCTTTTGATTGATTCTCTGAAAAGTTTCTGATGGCATGGTTGCAAACTGTAAGGTAAGCTATTTTAAAAGAAAAAAAATCACGTAGTTGTTGCGAAAGAAGTCCTGTGAATCTGAAAGCTGAAGACCTCAAGTTCAACTTAATATTGATAGAACTGGTTGCGTGCAGGCAGTGGTGGGCATAGATCTCCCCACTCTGTCATTTTTGTGTGTCACGAATGGTCTTGAGACATAGTTAAAAGGAGAAAGGGCAGACTTGTTTGTGACCCATCTCTGGAAACAAGCAGAGACGTGTCATATAGTGAAGAGGACTGATGGGTGTAGTTGTGAAGGAGCCTCCAGCTGCCCAGACTGAGCCGAAGACCATTTACAGCTTGCTGCCTGGTGGAAGTTTAAGTGAGAAACACGTCGGTTTATTCCTGAACTAACTATGCAGAAAATAAAAATAAAAGGGCTATGCTTCTGTGTACAGGTTTTGAGGGTGAAACGATCAGCTCAGGATTTTTAAAAGTGCCTGCCCAGCATTTTCAGAGCCACTAGGCAGCCGTGCTTCTGACCAACTTGGGTAGCAGCTGCTGTGTCCTTTCTGTGGGATTGGGGTGTTCTGGCCTTGTTTGGTGTGAGGAGAGCAGGCGAGGTTGTGCTGTGCTCAGCTCTATCACGCTGACAGAGCTGGAGCTGAACTCCCATGCTCTTTGCTAAGGTAACACTGGGGGGATGCCAAGAGCTGCATTAAAGCAGGTGACGTTACCATGCTCGTGGTGCTGGGCCGCGTTCCCCAGCCAAGTTATTGTATGGGAACTCTATCATGTGATATGTGTTAATAATCACCTTGTGATTGTGGAGAAAAACTGAGTGGAGCAAATTGTTAAGGTTCCAAAATCAAGGCAAATGTTGTGAACGCTCTGTCTTTATTTCTGTAAGCATTTCTTTCTTGGGGGAGAACAGTTCTTGAGCTTAACAACACTACAGGTGTTAGACTAGAGGTAGGAGACTTGCACTGAAGGTATTGTAGTGCTGCGTTCAGCGCTGCTGATTCAGCTGTAGTAGCGTAACCTTAGCTTGAGAAAAGGTTGAGCCAAAACAGAGGTGTTAAGAGGTGAAAAAATGAAAAGACATAATGAAAAATAGAAAAGACAACACTATGAAAAGAGAACTAAGAGATAATAAATTTACAAAGAAGAAAGAATCTTGAGTCAAGTCCTGTCAACCTTTTTACAATACTGAGGAGTAAAAAAGGCTCTTGTAACGATGGACATATTACAAACGGTCCCTAAAATGTATTTTACTGTAATTCATCAGTTAGTACAAAATGCTGTTGAAGACAAGGACACAACAGGATTCAGGATGGCTCCAGGAAGCACAGTAGAAGCTACATGGACAACCAGACATCTGCTCCTTATAACCCGATCTTTTCATTGCAGTGCTCAGCTAAGAAGAATGTGAACAAAATCCTGTTTTTAATTTCACATTATAATGTTTTTAAATTTTTACATTAGAATGTTTTTAGAGTATCTTTTGTAGCATGCACTTGGATTTTGTCTGCCAAGGAGTGCAGTTCACTGCTAAGTCAAGGAAAATACACACAGAATACTGTCATTAATTAATATGAAGAAGTCTGTCTTTGAAACGAAGATGATTTTCAGTGAGAAGTTGTGCAGGTTGAAATAGAGTGAACACTGTCCATGGTAGTAGCATTACATAGACTTGTGCCTAGGTGTGTTGCAATTTGCCTTTTGGTTTTTAAAATAGAGAATATCCTTCCATTTATCTTTCAGTTGATAGGCTCTGTGCTGGACTCTCCCCAGCAGTTTCCTGTCCTTCTTGAACAAGGGAGCCCAAAACTGGACACATTATTCCAGATGTGGCCTCACCAGGGCAGTTTAGAGGGGGAGGATGACCTCCCTTGACCTACTGGCCACACTCTTCTTAATGCATCCAAGGATACCATTGACCTTCTTGACCACAAGGACTTATTGTCTACCAGGACTCCAAGATTCTTCTCCTCAGGGCTGCTTTCCAGCAGGTCTACCCCTAACTGTACTGATGCATGGGATTGTTCCTCCCCAGGTACAGGACCCCACATTTGCCCTTGCTGAATCTCATTAGGTTTATTCTTGCTCTCCAGCCTGTCCAAGTCGTACTGAGTGGCAGGACAGTCCTCTGCTGTGTCAGCCACTCCTCCCAGTTTTGTATCATCAGTCAACTTGCTGAGGATACACTCTGTTGATGAATATGTTGAATATGATCGGACCCAGTACTGACCCCTGAGGAACACCACTGGCTACAGGCCTCCAACTTGACACTGCTCCGTTGATCACGACCCTCTGAGCTGTGTCTCTCAATCCACCTCACTGTCCACTCATCTAACCCACACTTCCTGAGTTTCTTAATGATAATGTTTTGGGAGAAAGTGCTAAAAGCCTTGCTGAAGTCAAGGTAGATTGTATCCACTGCTCTCTCCTCATCTAACCAGGCAGTCATGGCATCATAGAAGGGTATCAGGTTGTTCAAGCATGATTTCCCCTTGGTGAATCCATGCTGATCACTCTCAATAACTATTTTCTTCCACGTTTAGAGATGACATCCAGAGTGATTTGTTCCATCACCTTTCCAGGGACAGAGGTGAAGCTAAGCAGCCTGTAGTTTTCTGGGTCAGCCTTCTTGCCCTTTTTGAACTCTGGATTGACATGGGCCTTCTTCCAGGCCTCAGGCACCTCACCTGTTCTCCAGGACCTTTCCAAGGTGATGGCAGTACTACAGGCTTATGGAGGAGTGGCTGGAAATCTGCTCAGCAGAGAGGGACCTGGGGGTGTTGGTTGACAGCAGCTGAGCATGAGCCAGCAGTGTGCCCAGGTGGCCAAGAAGGCCAAGGGCATCCTGGCTTGTATTAGGACCAGTGTGGCCAGTAGGACCAGGGAAGCAATTTTACTTCTGTTCTCAGCACTGGTGAGGCTGCATCTCAAGTCCTGTGTTCATTTTTGTGCCCTTCACTACAAGAGGGTCATAGAGACACTGGAGTGTGTCCAGAAAAGGGCAACGAAGCTGTTGAAGGGTGTGGAGCCGAAGTCTTTTGAGGAGCAGCTGAGGGAACTGGGGTTGTTTAGCCAGGAGAGGAGGCTGAGAGGAGACCTTATTGCTTTCTAGAACTACCTGAAAGGAGATTGTAGAGAGGTGGGGATCGGTCTCTTCAACCAAGTAACAAGTGGTAGGGTAAAAGGAAATGGCCTCAAGTTATACCAGGGAATGGTTTAGGTCGGATATTAGGAAGAATTTCTTTAATGAAAGGGTTATCAGGCGTTGGAACGGGTTGCCCAGGGCAGTGGTGGAATCCCCATCTAATATTAGGTTAATTATTTGAGTGGATGATCCAAAAGGCCTTTTCCAGACTAGGCAATTCTGTTATTGTGTGGAAGTAGTCTAGCAGTAACATCTGCCAGCTCTCTCGGCACTCACGGGGGCATCCCTTACCTTGAGACCCTTGAGACCACAGGGAGTGATGCTTGCCTTGCCCACGACCTCTCCAGGCTGTGTACAAAGCAAAGAAAAACAACTGCTTCACGTGTGTCTTCCAGGATGGACCACTGGATGAACTTAGAAGGGTTAAGCTCGGTTAAGACATCCCAATACTTTCCCCAATATTTTCTCTTTAACCTCAGATTAATTTGAAGAGTGTGGCCTAATTGAACTCTCTACTTATATGGCTCTTTCTGTTTTTGCTTTAGGTTTGTTTAGCATTGGCTTTGTTTAACTTCAAGAGCAGGCCAAAAAGTGGAATTCTAGCTTAAATGGATTTTGTGAGACCCACTGGGGATGAAAAAGAAACAGTCTTAGAGTTCATCAGCACAGAAAAAAAACTTTGGTCATATCGCAGCATGGACAAACTTGTTCCTTGAAAGCATAGCCTGTGTTAGAGAAGTGTTTCAAGAAATATGAGTTAAACTGGTTTACTTAATGAATTAAAGTGTATTAAGAGGAAAGAGAACCGCATTAGTGATGCAGCTTTATCTTTGTGAGAGTTTTGCTAGCACAGCAATACTCTTCCAAGTGGTGTGTTTAATTCTCATAATTGGCCTGGTGTTGGCACTACTTTTAAGTGCTTCTTAGAATATGTCCCCTCAAGATCAAGTGTGCCTGCACATACAATTATTCAGGAGTAGCTTCAAGTCTGGGCCAGTTTTAATATGAATTAAAGTGTATACAGCCAAGGAGTTAATTGGTATAAAGGCAAAGAAAATCAAAACAAGCCATTGGAGCTGTTTTTTCCCATATAACTAAATCAGTTAAACTCTTACAAGTGACAGAGGTGCAACCTTCCTAAGCATCTGACACCTGGCTTTTTTCATGTACTGAGCTATTCTCAAATTTTCTGTAAATCTCTTCTTTAAGGTGCTTTCCCATATTTGACTGACTGTGTGATCTAGTCCAGTTAAAATCCTTCTTTTTAGGCCATTAGTCAAGTATTTCTGACATTGTGGCGTATATGAAGTGGACTGAAAATCAATGAAGAGTTTCTGTCTGTGTTCTTAAAGTCCAAGTATTCTTACAGTAATACTTTGTAAGCCCGTGAGAGCAGCACTTCTGTAAGGAGGAAGGTTGAGGTGGCTTTACAGCGCTGCCTTAAAGCCACAGCGAGGCACGGTGTGAGTCAGTGGGTGAACATTGATTTCTTCATCCTGTGCTGCATGTGAATATTTAAGCATATTTGATGTTTTGTGTAAGCAAAGACATGGAAATATACCTTGTCCTAACTACTGGCTGATAACTTTGTATTTTGCTCTCTCTGTTTAGATGACATTTTAGATGAGGCAACAAGGAAAGACCTTTTCACTGATACTTTCTCTAAGGTTTGTAGGGCAGTGCTGCTGTTTGAGCCCGACAGGATGTCACATTATAAAGTAGGCTGGAAAGGAGAGTTTCTCCTGGCAAGCACTGGAGCTTTGGGGGTTTTTCACAGAATCACAGAATGTTCAGGGTTGGAAGGGACCTCAAAAGATCATCTAGTCCAACCCCTCTGCCAGAGCAGGATCACCTACAGTAGGTCACACAGGAACATGTCCAGGCAGGTTTTGAATGTCTCCAGAGAAGGAGACTCCACAACCTCCCTGGGCAACCTGTGCCAGGGCTCTGTCACCCTCACAGTGAAAAGGTTTTCCCTAATATTTTTGTGGAACCTTTTGTTTGGTGTTTCTACGTAGTGTTATAAAATACTTCTTATATTGTGTTTCTCAAGGCTTACTCTGAGTTTAGGCATTAACCAGACTTGAATGTTGTGAAAGTTGTGGGTTCAACGATGGCGACTGGCAATCCCTTGCGTACTGCAGCGTGGTTTTAGAAGGAACCGGGCAGGTTCAGGCCGTGCCATATGTGGGACTGAAGCAGATCTGCACCACGTGAGCCAGAACATACGCGTGGCAGTGCTGGCTATGGAGGATCAAGGTCGTGCCTCCTGACACTTCTCCCAGAGACACACATGTGCTGCACCACGCACCAGTGTCTGCCAGAGGCAAGTTGTACGAATAGTGCCGAAGGCATTTCTTGGTCCAACTGTGTGCCTTTGGATATGGCTGTATGGGCAACCGTGCTTGATTTTGAAACTTGATCTTGAGGGTGTGCAGGTTTGCAGGCACAGGCACTTCTCTCTTCCTTCTTGAAAAAGTTTTAAATGTCATTTACTGTCAGAAATCTTTCTTGCTATGCACATTATTAAGACTCAGGTCTTGCAAGGAGTTGTATTTGCTTATTTTGATTTCACTTAAGCAGCAATTGCGCTGTCAGAACTTCCCAGAGTTCAGACCCTCAGTTTGATGTTCTGTTTCTCAGATCCAACTGCAGTTGAGGATAATAGATACAATTGCAAAGTTACCTGACTTCACAGTGCAAATCAAATTGATGCAAATAATTGGCTCTCTTTTTTTTCTCAGTTGTATTACGTAGCCAGGTATGATCAGGACCCCTTTCTCTTTGGTAGTGTTGTTATAATATCCTGCACTGCTCCTCAGAATCCTTAAAAGACATCTGAAAAGCATCAGATGCAAAGAAGGCAAGTTACTTCTTTTGCCTTGTAGGTTACCACTGTGTAGGATGGCCTGTGAGTGTGTTACAAGTGCTGGAGTTTGAAGGTTACAGGTTGAGAGACCATCTAAGAATTAAAATAGTATATGCTAACACCCAATTTTAGTTACCTGGACTATTGTATCCTCAGTAGAATCATAGAATCATAGAATGTTAGGGATTGGAAGGGACCTCGAAAGATTGTAGAAATCTCCATCGACAGACTCCCAGCTAGAGATATTTCAACTTAGCTTCCAGGGAAACCTGTTTGTCTCTCCTGCCTGTATGGGAAGACTAGACCTCTTACTTAGGAAGGTAAGTTGAGTCGTGCTGCCTGTCATTCTTCTTTGCCAGGATACAGGATGTCCTTGATGTCAGCCCTGCAGGCTTAGTGGTAAAGGAGCAGGGCAGATTTGCTCTGTGGCACGGCTGCATTCCTTTCCTTACATATTGTACCATCCTTGTTTGTAAGGGGACGTGGTAGGATTTTTTATTCCCCAAAGAGTTCAGAGCAGATGACTCGGAGGGCTGCTTAAGGCAAAATGTTGTGCGTAACGCTAAGTACTGTGTTATTGATTAAAGTATAGCATTGTTACACCAGCTGACTTTTGACTGCTTGTGGCTCTGCTTTATACAAATACAATTTGGCAAGTGTTGAAAGCAGTTTTTTGAGGAATGGAGTCCCAGTCAGTGGATATATCACTGCTTGCATCCTTGTTACTGAAACAGTCTCTTCCCAGGGGAAAAAATGGGCTTGGAAACTTTGTCCTTACATCCAAATGAATGGTGAGAAAGACAAGAGGCAGGAGCCTGGTGAACAGCAGCAAACAGATTGTATCAATTTTCAGGTAGCTATTCCTCTTCACTGCTAAATAATGTGTTTCCTTGTATACTTGAGCGAATGCTTGTAAGAGAGCTTGCCCTTGTCTGGTTTCAGATAGATGGGAGTGGAGTAGAGGACACAAACGAATACTGCAATGTCTGCGAGATGTTTTTTACTTCCCCCGTTGTTGCTTTGTCTCACTACTTGGGAAAGGTCCACAGGAGAAAGCTGAAGCAATTGTCAGGAGACCAAGCCCACATGGCAACACAGAGCATGCAGCCTGTTTCTGGTAAGAACTAAATACTTTGCTTTTCATGTGTTTTTCTGTCACTCTCTGGAACAAATAGAGAGAAGGACCTTCCTATACTTGCCATGTCTATATGCCTTTCCGTTCTGCTGAAGTTGTGGAGCTGTCTTGTGGTAACTCCTTAGGTGAATAAACAAAGACACTACCTTGTGCAACTCTGAAGCCAGGGAATCTTGCCTTCAAATTCATATCTTTCACTAACTGAAACTAGAGGCAAATATTTCTGTTTTTTTATTAATGAAGGGTGCTCATTGTTGTTCTGAGAATTCACTGCAGTCCCAACGAGATATTCCTCTGAGAAATTAATATGATAAGAAATTTTTTAAAAATAAGTCCATGAGCAGCACTTAACTGGTGTTGGTTCTGCTCAAGTTGCTCAACTGTATTTAAAGAAGGAGCCTCGTGTGTGTGCTCTGAATTACCTTGTGCAGGGTACATGTCTCTTCTTGGGCTCTGTAGGGACCTTAGAGTTACCAGCTGTCGAACACAGCTGACTTTTAGGTGTCTAATGGTGAGATTTCTGAATATTTCAGGATTGTGTTCCTTATGAGTCTGTACATTTGGATCCTTGCAAGGATTGATATTTTAGTTCAGCACGCAGCGGATTGTTCTTCTTTCTGGCTTTGTAGCTCTGCAGTCACTTGTTTTGCTCCATGGAATTGTTTTAATCTTTATTTTGCTGTGCTGTCAGCAGATTTATTCTCTGCTTCCCTGTTTCCAGCTTTAGAGATGCCATTGGCTGAGAAGCCCTTGCTGCCTTCAGAAGCTGCAGAGTCTTCATCATCCTCTGACACAAAGTTGAATTTAAATGATCCAGAGAAGTACTGCAAGCTCTGCTGTGCTCCCTTCAATAATCCAGTTGTGGCCTGGGAGCATTATGCTGGTAAGAGGCACAGAAAAAGCGAAGCACGGCAAAAGGTATTGAAGAAGCTAGGAGACAAAGCTGTCCCTGCAGAATTCATCACAAGTGGTAAGCAGAACATGAGCAGGTGTTGCAATCTCTGTGTAGCTTGAGTGCTCAGCTCTGATTTGTTCAAGGGACTTCTCTGCTGTGTGCAAGGAGATGATAGTCTTCTCCTGCATTACTTGTTCTGCATGAAACAGCAAGTTCATTTCTTCCTTTCTGTTTGATCTATGAACTGCTAAAGTTCTGTTTCTGACAGATGTAGATTGGAAAATATATCTCATTAACTTGGAGACCCAAATCTCACTGAGTCCTGCAGTCACATTCAAAGGATGACAGAAAATAGCCCAGTCCCCTAAATCAAAGGCCAAGATGAGTCGTGTGTGTTATTCTTCAGATATTCATCCACCTTGTTCTTAAAATCCATCCATAATGGAAACTCCACAACCTCCACAAGGAACATCACCTGGGACTTCTTGATCTTTCCCTTCTTGGTTTTAAAACCTTCTACTGACATTGAACTCGGCTTTCTCTGACCACAGTGTGTTTTTTCACTGTACACAGAACGAGCAGCAGACACAAGAATAACTCGTTTCCTTTTGGTCACATTTTTTTAATAATTGAAAACTGGTGTCATGTCTTCCCTTAATCTTTATTCATGAAGCTGGTTGCTGTAATTATTTCCATCTTCTCACATAAGGCAATTTGTTTCCTGAACAGTCGTCATTCTCTAGCCTCCCATCAGGACCGTCTCCTGCTCAAGAACTATGCCAAAAGCTAAGGCCCTGTTGCTGTGCAACTTCCATTAGTTTTGAAGGAGTATCATCTGGTTTTGTGCAGCAGAACTGTTGATCCTGTCTTTAATGAGGAATTCAAAATCCTACCTGGTAGTCAAAAGTCATTGTTAATATAAAACAGCTCTCATTAAGTCATGCTATAATTTATACAAAATAATATGTTTTGATTGCTGTGTTTTGCTAGTGGATGAAGCTCTTGCATTTGCATGAGGAAGAAAGGTTACTCACTAGTTTCAGAATACTTAGATCTCCTACACAGCTTGTAGGAGAGGAGAAAATGACAACCTAGAAAACACAGGGGTTTCCCTTATCTGACCTTACCTTGTATTTGCCTGAGGCTCCATGTATCAGATTCATAATGTACTGTATTGACAATTCCCCCAACATCTTCACAGAGTTGAACCAACGCTGCATGAACATTTGAGCAGGTAATGTTTAAACTGATCTTATTCTAATTAAATCTGTACTGACTGGATTGGTGTCTGTGCATGCTTTGGGTCAAGTATTTCCAATAATATTTCATTTTCCGTTACGGTTCATTCTCATCAGCACTTGACAAGAGTACTGGAATTATCTTGGGTTACTAAAGTCATCAGAAACACTGTTTAAACCATGGTGACACTGCATCTGTACACCTCACCACCTCCTTTCGTAAATATTCTAGGGTAAAATTGCAGCAGAGACTATATATCTGTCTGTAAGCATTGTTGATGGGAGCGTGTTAGGTCTCTTGCATGGGATGAGGTCATGATGTGCTTTGAGTTTTGCCTTTCATTTGTAGTCTCTCTAACATACAGGTTCTTTCTTTTCAGCAGTTGGAGCTGGTTATTGTGTGTGCTCTGTGTGTAACATCGTACTTACATCTGTACAAATGTACCACTCCCACATGATGGGAAATAAGCATCAGATTAAGTAAGTCAAGAAGTCTTTTGTTACTATTCTTCTGCAGTTTATACTTTCAAACTTTTTTTCGTTACCCCTGTTGTCTGCTATTAAGTGCTTATCACTAATTTGTGGAGGTTTTGTTTCAGTTTGGGTTTTTTTGTTGTTGTTTGGTTTACTAGTTTAACAGGGCACTGTCCATTTAAACATCCCACTTGTAACTGAAATTCAGTCGTAGAGTGCCCACAGTTGCATCCTCATTGACAGCCCACAGGGGAAAGATCTGAAACCTGTGTGGTTTTCCCACTTTTTTTGCCGTGGGGATAGCAGCACCTGTTTTGGGACAGCATCTTTCATATTCGGTCTAGAAGGAAACAGTCTGAACTTTAAGACTCTTAAAGACAGGGAAAAAAAAACATTAATCCCCAAAAGTGCCAAATCACCATCAGTTTTCAGGATTCATCAGCATGTATCTTCCGTTTGTCACAAAGTCATTTATAAGTGATAGGTCTTGTACTTTCCCTTTTACCCAGAAGAGGGCTTGCAAGCTCTGCTAAATTCAGAATGGATATTGTGGTGATTTACTTTTTAGAGATTGTTGTGCAAGTAGGCTAAATATCAAAGTTACTTACATGTTAAGCATTTGATAAAACGTATTTTTAAGTGAAGGCACAATAAAAATACAATCACAAGAGAGTGATGTAAAACTACTGTGATTTAAAATGCTTGTTTAGTCACCAGAGTGTAGGGAACTCCTTGCAGGCCTATCTGTAGCTTAGCAAAAGAACCTGTAAAGCTGGTGAATTAAGGCAGAACAAGATACATTTAAGGGATGGGTCTTTGGAGCTGTGCTTCTCACAGGGGATATCTTTGTCATCTAACCACTTTATCTTCCAGCCTGAGGAAAGAAGCCACAGAGCAGAAGACAGAGAAAAATACAGAGCAGAAAAGAAAGGTATATAGTGAAGGTGAAGATTTTGGAAAAGAAAATGTGGCACAAAAGAAAATTAAAGTTGAGATAGATTTGGTAAATGAGAAGAAATCAAGCCCCTATAAAGGTGAAAGTCTTAAAGAAAACCTTCCTGTGAAAAAGAGGAAAAAGCGCAAAAATTATAAAAAGAAGCTGCAGAGAGGTTGCAAAAAAGAAGTGGATCTACTTTGGGAAGAGTCTGTCTTGAGATACTGATAAAGATTTTGCTTAGCTTTAAGGAGTTGATTCTGTTTGTAGACTCACTTAACCATGTTCTGTTATACTGGTGTCCTGGGTTTTAAGCAAAGTTTTCTTCTAATCTGGAAGCGAGAAAAAACTCGTCTTCTGAAATTTTTGGGGTGATAGGCTAAACATCAATTTTTAATCATCTTACCCATGTAGCAACCGGTGCAGTGGTGTGAGTTTAAAAGTCTGTAATCTCTTCTGGAATATACCACAAATAAGTGTCGTTAACTTACAGAATACTGGCGGAAATTCACCAAAAATGTAGAGCTTCTTGTGAATGTTAGTGGTGTCTACTGTTGAGGTTTCTGTTATTCTTCTAGGAAAGTTTATAACCACTACAGTGTTCTCAGCCATGTCTGTAACCATTTCTCCGACAGATTTAAAAGGAGAATGGGAAAGGCTTTTGATTCCAGATCTTACTGGCTATTGGGGTTGGGGGGGAGGTTGGTTTGATTTTTCTGCTACACAGTTGTGAGTGGAAAATGAGTCTATTAAACATGCAAATGTTTGTCCGATACACCTTGTCTAGTGGATTTTTCTCACTGTAATCCTGATTTTATTGTAGTTTAGGAAGTGCAGAAAAGGTGCAATATGCAAAATTAGTTGCTAACATGAGGCTACGTTGTGCTTCACTCAGAGTAATGTACAGAAGGAGCATTAGAACGAAGCTAGATTTGTGATCCAGATAATGCCCTGAAAAATCAGTAACAGCTTTGTATTTCTGTTCTAAATGTTGTATCACCAGACCCTCCTTCACGATGTGGATTTACATTACTGTGACATGAGCAATGATGTCCAACATACGTGCATTTACTTGGGAAGTTCAGATGATGGACTTCAGGCTCTTGTGTTGCTCCCAGGACTCTCAAATGAGACCTTCAGTAATCCATGGATGCTGGAAGTTCATCAGTTGGTGCAGTGTTGGGGTTGTGCGAAGGATTCAAAGCACGTGTGTCATGCCTTGCTGAAGGCTGTTGGACTGAATAAATACAGTTACGTTGCAAAAAAACAATGATTTAAAAGCAGTTTCCCGAGACACCATTTAGGATCTCTCTTATTGCTGTCAGGTTGCAAGAAAGCTTCTTCTGAGCCTTGACGTGGGGTCTGAAAGCCGTCACGCTGTTGGTCTCTCCCTCTCACACTGCGCTCTCCACTGGATTAGTCTGTTTGTAGAGGCACCTGTGCCAAGCTGCTGCTCTCCGTAACTCTGCCCAATGGAAACTTTCTGTGTTGGGTTGTTGTGGGATACAGCAGAGAGCAGGGCCCTCAAGCCTTGAATTCATAGAATCATAGAATGGCCTTAACTGGAAGGGACCTTAGAGATCATCTAATCCAACCTCCCTGTCACAGACAGGGACGCCTCTCAACTAGATCAGGCTACTCAAGGCTCTGTCCAGCCTGGCCTTGAACACCTCCAGGGAGGGGGCAGCCACAACATCTCTGGGCAATTTATTCCAAAGTCTTACCACCCTCGTACTGAAGAATTTCTTCCTAAGATCTAATCTAAATCTATTCTCCTTCAACTTAAACCCATTTCCCCTTGTCCTATCAGTGGATGCTCTTGTAAAAAGTCCCTCCCCAGCCTTCCTGTAGGATCCCTTCAGGTACTGGAAGGCAGCTATTAGGTCCCCCCAAAGTCTTCTCTTTTCAAGACTGAACAATCCCAGCTCCCGCAGCCTGTCCTCGTAGCAGAGGTACATTCTCTCTGGTTTGTCTTAGTTTTAGTTTTATGAGCGTAGGAAGGAAGTTGAAAAGCCCTGAAAATACCGTAGCCTGCTTTAGTTTTTAAAGATTTGTTTTGTGGTTGATTGCGATCTTGGATTTAGATTTTTCCTGCTGATGATAAAATTATAACTCTGAGCAGTTAACATCTGAGCCATCAAGTAACTTGGCCCTTCCTCTAACAGACAAGGTTAACTAGAAACGTACGACTAAAAGCAGAACAGGAACACAAAGGTGTCAAGATCAGTTCACTGGTCAGGAGTCTCAGCAACCTGAACTTAGAGGTCCATGGAGCTTTAAGTTTAGGTCCAAAGCTTTAAGTTCAAAGTGTACATAGGGTATTTTTTCTGGTCCCCTTTCCTAATCATCTCTGGTCTTTGAGACCAATGATTCCTCTGCTTTCTTCAGTAACTCTTTCTCCTCACTCAGGAGTTACGTGCCTTTGTATTTCTCCAAGGCTTCTTTCCCTGACTTTCCTCAGCCCTTGCTGATGAGGCAGTCCAAAGTCATACGTTAATAACTGCTTTTCTCGTTATTTACTTGGGCAGAGAGTGTATTCAATCATAATTTACTCATGGTAGCTGTCGATGACAGTTGTGAGCTGTTGTAAGCTGCCAACTGCAGTCTGCTTGTCTTGTCGTAACCAGGGAGGTTTTCAAGCTCTGCTATATATACTCTTTGCTGTGACAATAACGTGGGCAACACAGCAGCTTGTCTCCCACATGAGACAAATGATGACTTTCTCTTCTCTCAGGACACTTAGTTTAGCAAACCAGGCATTGTAAGATCTCTGATGTTTCTGCCACTCTGTCAAATAGGACCGTACAAATATGGCCGGTGTCTTTCGCAACTGTTATTAGGGAACTCTTGCTCCATGTGGTCACACACGTGTCGTTTCCTTACTAAGTCATCTAAGAAAACAATTAGACCTTCAGAAGATGGGAGGTTCAGGATGTAGTACTCCACTTGTACACAAGGAACAGATTATTTGAAGGGAAATAAGTGCCAGTTTAGAATCATAGAATGGCCTGGGCTGGAAGGGACCTTAGAGATCATTTTAATCCAACCTCCCTGTTGTGGGCAGGGATGCCACCTCTTGACTAGGTCAGGCAACACGTGAGAACCGAACGGGAATCGAATCCGCAACCTTTGGTGTTTCAAGCACCACGCTCAACCCACTGAGCTAAACCAGCCCTCACTCGCTTTGGAAATAAGAATTACCCTTTCAGAAGTCATGAGATGGAGATTAACAGCTCTGAAAATATGATAAAAGCATGAGTTGGCAGAACAAGGAGATGGTTTTGTTTTTTTCAGTGATCATTTCCAAATCCGTACTTAAACTCCATACCCTCCTCGCTCACCCACTGGAAAGTGGTTGCATAAACTATGTGGAATAGTTAGTTCTAAACAAAGTTTCAGACATGAAAGATAAGATCCCAGTTTCGATTGAGGCGATTAATCTATGATGTAAAGACTGCGAATGAGATGTAGCAGATTCTCATCTGGCAGAAGTCACTTATAGCTCTAATTTAGATACGTGATATCCAATTTTCTGAGATCATGTGTTCCTGTGTTTCCTGATTGCCTTTTTCCCAGCCTTACACACTTGTGCCAGTAGTTATCTACATACTAGACATTTTTTAAATACTTGGCACAGACATGGATGACTTTACTTACCTTTTACTGTAAATACACCTTTTTTCACTTCCTAGTAGCAAAGGAATCCATACTGTCTGTAAGGAAAGCTAATTCTGCTCATCTGCTCCTCCTGTTGAAACTATCAGAGCATTCTGATCCTGATTTGAGAAACAAATAAAGTCTCGTATCTTTCTGTCACATCTGAGCAGAAAGACTTACAGATCTGCTTGGAGACCCTCTGGAGTCAGTGGTGTTTTACACAGGTACAAGGGTTTTTCTGTGAAGGCCCAACAGCACTAGTTTCATTCTATCTCCTCTTTCAGTAAACTTGTGTGCTACTTGGCATTATGGAAGAACTGCTGTATGTCAAAAAGGTAAGTTAAAACTGCGTACATGTAGCAGAGCACAAAAATAAGGTTGAAACTGCTGTTTAAAACTGAGCCTAAATGAAAACCCCTACATTTCACTTTTGCCTCTATCCCTGAATCACCGGGTCACCTTCATCAAGTACAGAATTTTCCAGAGGCGTCTCTTTTCATCTACAAATGGTGCAAAAGGGAATTCTGGCAAATTTATCCTGCCTGTGCTGTGCCCCCGAAGCAGACTGCTTCTGCCATTTTCCCCTCCTTTCTTCTGAAGGTTACCTACCATCCCTGGGACACTTTTATCTCCCTGCATCCCCTTTCTCATTCACAGGCAAACAGATCAGCTTAAACTGTCTGTAAGGGCAGCTGGCGTTAGAGGGAGGAGGCAAGGCCACCCTTCTGCTGCAGCAGGAATAACAAGAAATGCCTGAAAGCATTAGAGTTGCTTGTTCAGTGAACACCCTGCACAAGGGCAGAGAGGCCCTACAGAGAGATTTGGAAAGATTGGATCAGTGGGCCAGTGTTAATGCTGTGAGCTTCAGCAGGGCCAAGTGCCAGGTCCTGCACTCGGGCCACAACAACCCCCTGCAACACTACAGGTTTGGAGAAATGTGGCTGAAAGGCACCTGGGGGTTCTCATTGACAAGCAGCTGAATATGAGCCAGCAGTGTGCCCAGGTGGCCAAGAAGGCCAAGGGCATCCTGGCTTGTGTTAGAAATAGTGCGACCAGCAGCAGTAGGGAGAGGATTGTCCCCCTGTACGCAGCACTGGTGAGGCCTCACCTTGAGTATTGTGTCCAGTTTGGGGCACCTTGATACAAGAGAGATATTGAGGTGCTGGAGTGAGTGCAAAAGAGGGCAATGAAGCTGATGAAGGGCCTGCAGAATAAATCTTATGAAGAATGATTGAAGGAGCTCAGCCTGTTTAGTTTGAAGAAGAGGAGGCTGAGGTGAGACCTCATCACTCTCTACAGCTACCTGAAAGGACATTGTAGGGAGGTTGGTGCTGGTCTCTTCTTACAGGTAAATAGCAATAGAACAAGAGGGAATCGCTTCAAACTGCAACACAGGAGGTTTAGACTGGATATTAGGAAATAAAAAATTCACTGAAAGAGTAGTCAGGCATTAGAATAGGCTGCCCAGGGAGGTGGTTGAGTCACCATCCCTGAATGTGTTTAAAGGTTGTTTAGGTGTGGTGTTGGGAGATACGGCTTAGGGGTGAGCTTGTAGTGTAGGGTTAATGGTTGGACTCAATGATCCCAGGGGTCTTTTCCAACCTGAAGGATTCTATGATTCTATGATAATAGATGCTCACCTCTGAAAGCAGCTGTCACAATCAGTGTCCTATAAAGAGTGGCATGAATGTGCTGTTCTGCGAAATACTGACATTTTTGAATAGTTTGTTTTCCTTTGTATGATTTTTTTTATACTTTGGTTTCATGACTGGCTGCAGTATGTGACAAATTTGCAGTTAGATCCTTCAGTGAAGTCTGTCTGGAAAAGGCCGCAACTGAAACAGGACATCTCTTTCTGCATCCTGTGAAGTGAGAAAAAAGTTGTTTTCACAGTGGAAGGTTCTTTGAAATCTGGTGATGAAAGGGAGAACCACTGAAGCCACTTTGCATACCTTGAGCACAGGCTGTGGTTTCAGCACAGTGGGAACACTAACACCTGGCAAGTTAACCCTACCCTTGGCCTGGGAGCCATACCCTCATCATATCTAACCCACTAAATTCTCCAAGCATATTTCTATAAAGATTTGGAGGCATTCAGCCGAAATCGGTGTAAATCACCTGACTGCAACACCTCGAGCTGCGTCGCAAATCTACCACGCATCAGTGGAATGAGGTTACAGTGTAAAGCAGTTGTTAGAACAAGTTAGAAGACTGTTACAGTTTAATTAAGCTATTTTTTTTGCAGCCATCACTGCGATCCACCAGCGTGGAAGCTGACAATGCGCTTCATGGCTGTGTTTATCAGCCAGAACACCAAGAGGAAAGCAGCAGGGTGAGGACTGGCAGATTTGGATTCTCTTTCCAGCCTTTCCACAGATTTCTCCTCTGATTCACAACTTGCCAGGAATGTGGTGCCAGATGAGCTCTTCCAGGTTTTTAAACCTTAACGTGTTATAGCTGCTGGTTCTTCACATCCACTGGTGGAAATGACCTGAGGAAGGAGTTTACAGCCCTGCCAGATCTGCTCATGTCCTTCTAGCTGTACTGTTTTCTGTCCTGCTTATCCTTTCAGAGGGAGGTGGTGAGCAGCTAGGCACAGTATCTTTTTAACCCTTGCCAGCTGTTGCAGTTCTTGACTATACCCTTAAGCTGGTGATGAACGCAGGTGTCACAAAAATGGGTCATAAAAAAATGAATAAGTAGGAAACCATAAATAAGTACAGTGCCATAAATCTTTCTCTGGGAAAGCTTTGAAAAAGAGTGGCAGTGTTCTGCGCCTCATCTCCAACTAAGCTACTGGTGGAAGGCGGGGTGCAGCAATAAATCTCAGTTTCCACAGGTGGCTGACATTTCCACAAGCCTTGGACACCTGCAGCAGCCTTCCTTGCACAGTGTGCTCAGTATAACTTGTCTTGCAGTTTGGCTTCATCGTAGGACAACAATGGGCTAAAACACGGACCCTCAGGTCACAGACCTTGTCTTCTTGCATATCAGGCCCAGGTCCTTGTGATTTCTCTACTTGAGATATGAAAGTTTGAAATAAAACCAGAATCTCCGTGCAAGGAATGTGAAAGTGGTACATTGTATTTTTTTTTTTTTTTGGCTGAGAGCTGTGGGGAAAACTGAAAATCTCTGTGGGGGGGAAGGAGGGGAGATTTAAAAAGAAACCTTTAAAATGACGTAGGATTTCTTAGAATTAACAGTGAAACTGTTCACAGCAACATTCTGAGCATTAATCTAAAAAACAGTTGAAATAAAGTTGTTTTCCACAAAGCAAAGTGCTAATTGTTTCCAAACCATCTGCCTAATAAATTCAAGCTCCACAGGCTGAACCACAATTACCAATATGAGAAATATGTTGACTATAATACCTTCTGCCTATAGCTAAGCTTTCTTCCGTCAAAATGTTTCTTTTCAAACTGCCTTGTATTAGTCTCTGTTGATGCTGCTCCTGAGCCACAGTGGCAAAACTTTCCCTTTTGTAGTCAACAGAAATTATTTCCTGTTCACTCCTCCATGTCGGTAGTATTTAAATGTACATATAACACCTTGAAGTAGACAGGTTCTTCTCAGAGTGTTAATCAGAACTCTGCCTACATTCATTTGGCTTCATGTGCCAATATGCAATCTGTGTCTCGAGAGCACGATGGATGGGAGAAGTTGTGCGGCCTTTCTGCATCAGCTCAGTTCTTTCCTACCCTGCCTTCAGCCATTCTCATATCCATGTCTTATGCCTAAAAAACAATAAATAATCACTCTGCTTTGCACATCTTCACGCCAGTAATGCTCCCTCTCTTGCTTTGCACTCCCCATGTTGCTGCAACACCAGGAGACCAGTTGATCACAGTCTGGTGAAATGAGTCACACAGGCAAGCTAGTGTGTGGCCACTGGGATGTGAGACTTCTCAGCAGCTTGCAAGATTTAGCTTTTTTGCTCACTTCTCAGAAGTGAATAAAAGTTTCGGTGCCATAACTTCATGCTAGTCCGGATTGAGACACCACGCAGGACATGCTCAGCTCACGTGGGTTCTCTCAGGCAGCACCTTCATCAGCAACGTCTGTGCATGCACTGAGGTTCCTGGGCTTGTGTCGGTGGTGCCCATGGCACAGAGGCCTCAGGGCTCCTTGGGAAGGTAATTTTTGCACCTGTATTGCATGTAGCAGTCAAATTGGAATGTGCATCACCAATTCCTTCACACGTGAGCTCCTTCCCTGCTCCACGCTGTCATGCTCAAGGTGGAAGAGGGTGCCTGCGAAGCTGATGTGAAATCAAGACCATGACAGTGGAGTTCCATCCCACAAAGCAACATCAAACATAAAACCTACCTCTTCAGGCTTATATGAAGTCCTGAGTTTGAGACTCTCTGTAAATGATCAGCAGGTAGCGTTGCTGCTATCTGTGTGTTTAAGCACTTGAAGATGTGTGATATTTTTTGAAAATTCTCGGGATGAGTCTCTTCCCTGTGAAGTTATTTCATGTCTTTGTGTGACAGTATCTACACTCACAGCCTAAAGCAAGAAGGTGCTACGTACTAATTGCCTTAGAATTGCCCTCAAAATGAGAGGCTTGTGTGGAACGGGCTTCATTTTAAGACAAAAAAAAACTTGAACTTGAGGGACAAAGTGATGCTAGCTTCTTCACTGCCTGTCTTCTGTTTGTTTGCATCTCTCTTTCTTCTTCTTTATTCTAGCCTGGCAAGAGGAGATCAAGCTGCACACACCAGCCGCGCTCGGTCGGGAGGGCTGGTGTGCCGACCCCGGCGCTGCGCCTGCGGTGAAGGTGTCGTGTCGCCCAGCCTGCGCAGAGCCGCGCTCCCTGCCCCGCAGCTGCAGGCGGGGATGTTCACCGAGCATGGGGTGTGTACACCGGTGCAGAGCTTACCTTTCATCTCTCCACTCCGTGCTCGAAACGACGAGAAGCACCAGCTGGTGAAGTGAAGGAGGTTGAAACAACACCCACAAGCTGGTGTCCATCTCGACCTCTCGTGTGTAGCTTTGTCCGCTCTTCGGTGCTCATCTTGTAGCTACGTCATCTTTCGTTCTGACTTTATTGCTCCGCATTAGCCCTGGCAACTAACCGGGTGAAAATTACCAGTCAAGCTTAGGAGCAAGCATGAAGGAAGTGAGGACAAATATACCCCCACTTCTGTGGTAGCACTAGGCAGGTGTGCTGTTGAGGCAAATAAGTCTCTGGGGGTTTTTTGGTAATGTTTTGTAGAGTATTCTGATAGTCTTTGCTGAGGTAAGCATAGGTAAACAGGCATCTTGGTAGCATTATGGCAACATCTGCTAATGGAGAGCAAGGATAATGCAACAGAAGCCCCCCAGTGAGATGGGTTTGTAGTGATTATGCTTCAGAATGTGCTCATGTGGCATTTGACAAATACAAGACACTTCAGAGGGGATCAGCAAATGGAAGCTTAGGCCAGTGTTGTCTAAGCAGTCTTGAAACTGTTAATAAACATCTGTATTCCCTGGTAGGCACCTCAGAAAGGGGACTGGTTTTGAGAAAAACTGCCTGCCTGCTGCTCAGTAGCACTAAAAATCAAAGCCGGTCCAATGAACTGTCTGAAAAAGGATTTGAGTGCCTTGTGTTAGGCCTCCAGGTTTGAAACTTCTGATCTTTAATCAATATAAGGGTGGCTCTGGAAATGCTGCAGTCGTTAAACTCTCTAATGGCACTTTCTGTTTGTTTACTCCCTCAGGGAATCTGCAAAGGTCGGTGTCTATGCTGTCACCCTTGGGAGCACTTACTGCATAAGCCGTGGGGGCTTGTCTCTCTCCCCACTGAATGATGCTTGGCTCTGACAGTGAGGTGAGTCTGTCTTTCCTGCTTTCCTCTGTCCCCGGGAGTGACTGATGATATATAGGTTACTCAAAATATTTGTATTAGTCCTGTCTGCACAGCCAAAACACGTTTGCCTTACAGAAAATACACCAAGCGCAGAGAACATTGCCATGCAAGCCTGTCTGTGTCCTTTGAATGCCTTTGAAAGGATGGTACTAGAATAATTCGCTGGAATTCCTTGAAAAAGCAAAACAAATTAAAGTATTGATTGGATGTTGCCAATGATGGCCAATTTTTCCTTCCCATTTTCCCATTTTTCTTTCTTACTGTGCTGGTATTGGCCAGGACCTTCATTATCATATTGGACAAGCCTTCATCTGTTTGAGGGGTGGAAAGCGTGGTATCTGCACAGTGCAGGTGGCTCCAGCTGTGGCTTTTACCCTTGCACTGTTGGTGACCGTGAATGGACCAGTGCAACATCCATGGGCACACAGGGGACAGAGCCCATCTGGGCAGATGAGGTGGGAGGGCCAAGCCTGTAAATCTGTATCCAGTTATCAGGAGACAAAATAGGGCATGGGTTTGCTGGCCAAACATGTACTCTTGTCCCAGGACCGGTATGAGCAGCGTACCTCAGTTTGAGGGAGAAATCTCTCTGTACGTGCGCTGCAGTAGAAGCCTGGAGAGCGCAATTTCCACAGAGCAGTCAATGTGCTGTAAATTCACACCGTTACTCACCTCATAGAGCTGTGCCTGACAGCTGCTCCCTGCTCTCAGATCAAATCAAATCAAATCGAATGATGTATCCACCATCACTCACTCACTTGTGTAGTTATCGCCAAATTCCCATGCCTCTCAGTGCAATAAAGCCTTGCCTTACTTCTAGAGTTGTGCTGGGAAGAAAGGGAAATGTTGAAAGTCTAAGGGAGATGTTTTTCTCATCCCCTAGTGAAACTGCTGAGGGCAGCTGGAGGAACAAGAGCGTTTTGATTACCCCAAGCTGTAGAAGGCCTAGTTCTTAATTACGCTGTCTTGTGTTAGTTTTGCCAAACTCAATAGTCATGCCAATGATAGATCCCTCTCAAAATTGGAAATTGCTTCTGCGGTGTTTTATTTTTCAAGAAAATGAGTGAACCCATAAGAACTCACTGCATTTCCCTCTGCAGGATATAATTTGAGTCATTTCACCACCCTTAAGAGTAAACTAACTCCCTACTGAGTAATTCATGACCCCTTTGCAACCAGGCTGATGTCTATCTGATTGCTTCCTGAGGCTGCTGGGAGGAATAAATCGAGCATCTCCCTTCACGCTGAGTGCTGGCACAACACAGAATTTCCCTGGGACTTACTGCTCTGCTATACTGGGTCATGTCTACAGTAAATTTACAGACTGTAAATCGTTGGGGCTGGTATCCGATGAATCTCATAGTGTGCTCTGGAGTAGAGTAAAATGCTTGGGAGCAAAAGAAGCTGGGGGAGAGCTTGCCTAGCCACTAAGCAGGGCTGATAGGACTAAAAGGTTTCTTCACAACTGTAAAGGTATCTTATGGAGGGGTCACAAGTGGGGCACTGCAGCAAACAGTCCAGTGCTGCATCAGGATTGAGCCCTCCAGGGTATCAATCCACTTGCTACTCCTTTTGCTTTCGTAGGATTTGTTTGATGTGCAGTGGCTTACAGAATGCATGAGGTTTGAAAGGACCGAGAGGTTTTAAGCCAGATAAATCCCTTCTCTAGGAATATGCAGGCACCTTGAAGGTGCTGGGTAAAGGAAGAGGGCTTTGCAATATCCTGCTCAAACCAGGGAGTCCTGAAGTACGATCTTGAGTGATAGTCATGCTCAAGAAGCAATAAAACTGGTGTTAAGGAAGGTGGAAAGCCCCTGGTAGAGGAAGGGAATAAGAGTTAGAGGGGGGAAAGAGGGAAGAGAGAGAAGGAAATAATATAAAAATGACAGGCATGGCCAAACCTTGACTTTGAAAGGCAAAGTGCACACTGGAAGGTGGCATTGGTCAAAATGCTGAAGGTGGGTTTAGGAAGGCAGCTCTGACAAAGAGCTCTGATGGACAGACAGAAATCTGCCAGCTTCTGCCTGGCCCTGCTCCTGAGGGGGTACAAAATGAATGTTGGCAGCTGTCGAGGGGTAGGGCTGGGCCAGTCACTGAACGCTGACAGATGCTCTCTAACCCCTTCTCCCTCCACAAACGGGAAAGGAGGTGGAATAAGGCAGAGAAACTTATGGATTACAAAATGAAATTAAAACAGCGTTAATGAAACAATAATAGAAATAATAAGGAAATAATAAAAATAGTGAACTATATACAGATATATACAAAACCACTATCAAACCTTTCTTCTCCCCAATATCAATCCTCACTGATATCACAAAGCAGGCAGCACCAGGGAAGCCCCAGACTCAACAGCAGAGGGGAGCTGGATACAGGAGCTGGATTCGGGAACTCAGGATCAGGATCAAAGGCAGGAGATTGGACGGAGTCCTCCTCAGACGCCCGCCATTGAAGAAGAACCTTTCTGCATCCCAGTCCCAGGCAGAAACTGTAAACAACAGATGTTACCACTTCTGCAGTCACTGTCTGCAGAAACATGCTGCTAACTTCAGAGAGTGCAGCCTCTTAGAAGAGACTGAGCTGGGAAGTAAAAATCACTGAACATAATAGATTCTGTTTAGCTCAAACCAGGACAACAGCCTTCAGGGCCTCAGAGGCAGAACCCCCCCCCCCCCAAATAATTTCCAAGCTCTTTTGAATGTTTTCCTGAAAATACAGTGATATTCACCTGTTTGGGGCTGGGAAATCAAAGTCTGAGCTTTTTTGGAGCAACATGTTCATGTACAAGCCTAGTCAGGGGAAAACCTGGGCTCAAATTCATTCTGCATTTGATTTGAGCCAATGTGGGTTGTATAGGTTCAGGGTAGCCCTGGACTGGCCCTAGAGATGGCCTCATTGAGCCACGATGTGGGTACCTCCACGTGTTCCCATGCCTTTGCATCAGAGAAGATGGAGACTCTCCATGTCTGCTCACATGGAGTGAGGACCAGCTATGGCACCTGCATGTGGCTGCAGGGTATATCCCAAAACTGGCAGGATCCTCTAGAGCAGCAGGAAAGGTCCATCACACCAGGTACCCAAGAGAAATGAGAGTATCCCTGCAGTCCCATGAGACACATGCAGAGATAAGCAGATGCTCTGCATGGATGATAGTCTCCTTGGGTTAAACTATGTATTTGGTAACCTCGTGTCCCCTACGGGCTCTTTTTAGACTCTCCAGAGGATCCTAGCATGTCTGGAGTTCCACCAATGCTTATTTTTACACCACTTGTTTCAAGTGAAAACTGCTTTGCAGCAGCATCTTAGCCCCTAGTTTTTCAAAAGTTAATCCAAATTACTCCCACAGGGCTAGACACAGTGGACCTACTGACCTGGCCACATCGATATTCATGGTCTAAACTGGAGGCAGCCAGGCTGGGCTCACTCTGCAACTGCCTCTTCGATCTACCCGGCTGAAACTGAGGAAAGCTTGTGCACTGCAGGTGGGTTGAGGGTTTCCACAGACCACAGCTTGCATGCTGTGCACAGGCAGACTCCCCTCTGCTGCAGAGCACAGAGGACAGGAGCAAAAATACCAGGGAATAAATACAATTGTGTTGCCCATTTGGCTTGGAAATCCGGCAAGTTTGGGTAAGATCTTTCATGGGATCTACTGAAACCACTGGAAAAGCAGGCAAAAACCTCTGGCTGAAGGGCCTGCCCCCCAGGCTGCACCCAGAGTGTATCGCAGCTGCAGCAATGCTGCTGCTACCACAAAAACAGCCCTCCTCGGTTTGTGGTGATAAACAAATGTCACTTAAAAGGGGGGCTGGGACGGTAACGTTGTAGTTTTGCAAACTTTTCAAACCTGTGAGCACCGTGTGCCGGCTCTGCAGAGGGCAGCAGCTCTGCAGCTGCAGAGGTTGCTGCTGCTGCATCCAGCAGCTGATCAGGGGTCTGAGTTCAGCTAAAACCTGCACGTAGATGTAGGAACCCCTTTCCCTATGGCTATACCATCCTCCAGGGACTAGCCCCTGCTGTGCCATGCTGTCCCGGTGAAAATTTGGGACTGAAAAGTGGATAATGGGAATTTTCTGTGGTCCCTTTTTCCTCTACAGGCTCCCAAAACAGGTTAGAGGGGTAAAGGCGTTGTATAAAAGGGTAATTATTCACAGGGACATTAATTATTGTGAAACATGTAAGGTGTTAACGAGGAGGAAAGGTGCTTTAACCAGAATAACCGTGTGTTTTCTGTGAGGCTTTATGATGGGTAAAATAAAGGGAGCAGCAGAAAACATTGAAGAGATGGGGACTGGCCCTTTCCCAGGCAGGTTGGAGGGCTGGGAGGAGAGTTCAACCTCCCATCCAAGGCTGAAGTTGGTGCTTGGAGGTGGACAAGGATTTCTGTTGGTTTAGACAGTGATTTATTTATTCACATTTTCAGGAGCTCAGTTATAAGGTGCTCTTCTTAAGGAAGCACACCTTATCAAACCCATATGTTGAAGTTCTGCTTCTCTTTAAAAAAAAGGATGCTGTGGCAACAGGCCATTTCTTTGCATTTCCCAGCCCAGTGATTGTGAAAAGTGAGGGGTTTAACACATTTCTTGAACTAGCCCAGCAGTTTCTGCTGGGTTAAAGGCCAGTTCTTTAATCTTTTTTATTCCAGCCTGGATTGCAAAGGGCTTTTTATCTGTGTAAACCAGCACCCCAGTTCTCAGGGAGAGCAGCTCCTCTGAGACGATATCAGATACATGGACGGGAAATGAGGTGGTTGATTTTCATTTTGAAATTGCCAATGTTTTTTAATTGTTTGAGACCCCCTACTCATATTTTAAGGCTCCTTCTGCATCAGAGGCAGGGAGTGATGCAGGTTGGGAGAATGTAAGAGGGGTATGGGTTTGTGCACCATCTCAGACCCCCACTCTTCAGCCCAAGGCAGAAATCTTTGTGTTTCAGTGAATGTTCTTCAGACAATAAGCAACTGAGGGATTTTGGCCTATAAAAGGAAAAAAAGAAACCCATATCTTTTCTTTTTACTGAAATTTCTCTTTGCCGTTGTGGTCCAAGTTACAAGCCCAGGTAGTGAAGAGCTGAGTTAGGCAGCGATTGAATAGACAGACAGATAGACAGATCCTCTAACATATAAGCTTTATTGAGTACACGCATGACTATGCAAAGCAAAGCAGCGATGTCCAGGCTCCAAAAACAAGATCTCGCCAGTCCGTTGGCCAGACGTCCTGGGAGTGAGTCTTGGGAACCTGGAGAGAGTTGCTGCGAAAGTCCATGTGGATTCAGCTCCTTTAAATCCAAGGTGATATTACAGGGTCTTTCATTCTGCTCATCTTTTATGATCTTTCCAAGTCTTTCAGTCTCTGCTATCTTCAGTGAGTGCTTTTCCATGTGCAGGTATTGGGTTCCCTTCTCTTTCTTTCCAAAGACATTGTCCTCAGCTTTCCTTACCCTCTTCTTCTCTGCCTAAGGAGTCTTAAATCACACAAAAGCAGCCTCTTCACAAGAGCGTTTGGGGTTGGGGGCTTCAAAAACAAGTTACTTATACTAACTCATGCTTTTTTTACTGTGAGGGTGAGCAAACACTGGAACACATTTGCCCAGAGAGGTTGTGGAGTCTCCACCTGTGGAGATATTCAAAACTCAGCTGGACAAAGTCCTGAGCAGTCTGCTGTAGGTGACCCTGCCTGAGCAGGGGGCTATGGACTGGATCATCTCAATAGGTCCCTTCCAACCTCCACCATTTTGTGATTCAAGCCAACTGCAGGCTGCTTGGCCTGCCCTCCCTTCCTGGATGGCCCTCGTGTAACAGACGAGGCCAGCCGTTACATCAAGGTCTGGTATGGCGTGCGTCCCCACCGCTCAACGCCTACTGGGTTGCAGCCAACAGCGGAGCTAAAAGTTCTTCTTGGTGGCAAACACAGAGGCCAACCCAGTCTTGCCCTTGACTATGATAGGAGGCGCTTGGCCAGCCCCAGCCCTTCCACCTGATTGTCCACACTGAGCTTCATCTGCCTTAGCCGGTAGCAAGTCACTACCATGGCAAAGCAGAGGCAGATCTGCATTAGCAGGATAACTACGATGGGGTGGAGCAATGTGTTGAAGATGCCGGTGGCCGTGGGGGACCAGCCAAAGAAAATTTCCCACCAGCGGTGTTCTCCTACCCTCTTAATTCGTTCCATTACCTGTTTTATAACATTACCATCATGATGTACAGTTATTAGGATCTTTTTAGCTTCTGCCTTAGCATTTTCTAACAGCTGCTGTAAATTTGCATGCTCTAACATTTCTTTAACAAGGGACAAATCCATACCGATAGGGGTTGGGGTAATACTACGATACAAGGTATAGTTTCTGATTAGCAACTGGCTAGTAAACACAGGCGGTCTATAAACAAAATCACAGCCTCTAATAATAGCTACATTGCAAGCACACATATTTGAGTCGTTAAACACGGTCTGATTATAAACTTCGTTAATCTGCACGTATTTACACATCGTTCTGAAGCACACGCACCCTTTCCCTACGTACACTAACACGGTTTTGTTACTGCTTTGGGGATTGATCTCAAAGTGGCACACCCCTTCTTTGGTGTCAAAGCAAACATCACTCGCCTTAAGGGCATCGTCTTCGCAGATGAACCCCAGCCCCCTTTCCAAAATGCAGGCTTCCAGATCTACCGATTGCCATTTCCCATCAGACACCCTCGCCCACATGCGATAGTCCAGGGGATAGACCACAGACCCATTTGTGTTAACCCCCAGGGCCACGATGGGATAAACCTTTTCGATGCGAGCTTCTGCCACGGTCAGGACGTGGGCAATGACCGTGTTGAGGACCTGGTCGTGGGTGAAGTTGACGAGCCTCCACCAGGCTTGGAGCTGCCGCTCCTTCTCTGTGGCTGCGTCCCACACGATCTTTCGGATCTCGGTGGGGAGGACACCGTTGTCGCCATCTCTCAGGATACCTGCAACAACACTCTGCACCCACATCTGGGCCTGGATGCAACTGAGAGCAAGAGAGACGTTACTTTGTTCAATGCCCAGTGCTCGCAACAGCACCTGGTGGTCTTTCTCACTTATTTGTTCCCAGGTGGGCAGCACCTCTGACACGAGCCACTGCCCCATCCCAAGGCTGGCCAGGGATGAATTCAGGGGTTTGAGGAGGCCCCGCACGCCCGAAGTGACAGCCTCCAATTTGTTGGCCAAAACCTCAACATTCATGCTGTTGAGGACTCCCAGCCCAGCACCTCCTCCTCCCAGTGCTGTGGCCAGAAGGTCTCTTTTGGCCCGGGTCCCCTGGATGGAGCGGCTGTGGAGCCACGCCAGCCAGCCGGTGTGGAGGGTGGATAGGAAAGGGGCACAGTGCGGTCTGACGGATGAAATATTAACGGTGGACAGAGACAACACCACCTTCTTCAGTGACCGGACAGGCCCGGTCAACAGCTCTTGGATGTGATTTTGCTTGACTACATAAGGGCCTATTTTAGAAACAAAAGGTCGCAAGACAGCAATGATAGTAAAGTCTTTTCTAAAACCTTCGGGGCCTTCTATCCACCACTTTCCTCCAAGCTCAGGGGACATTTCTACACTCAGGTTTCCTTGACACCACACCTGGAGTTTTATGACCAAATGTGGGCAGCGTCCGTAATCCTGATTATACCATGAAGCCTCCGCACCTAATTCAGATCTATCAAGCGTTTTGCTCTCCCGGAGGCAGTTTACTGGCACGACCCACTTGTGGCCATTAGGGTCAGAGATAGTCACAGTGGTGCCATCAATTTGCATGGGATCGGTTATGCTTTCCTGGGAGTATTTAATTTCCAATTTTACCTGGTTGCCAACTTCAGCGTATTGGGCTGTGTGCCAGGCCAAAAAATGGCACTTTGAGATCTTAACGGCAGCAAAGGAGTGTGTCATGGTGTTAATCTTGAATTTAAAAGACAGCCCCACGCTGTTTTGGGCCCAGAGACAGACCACAAAGACTGGCTGGACCAGAGTAAAATTGCACCAGCAGTCCAACTTTTCTACGGCACAGGTTTTTTTCTGATTCTTCTTAGTTTTTACTTCAGTTACAGAGATTTGAGTCACCCGCTGGTGAGTGGATCCGTTAATTACCCTGCACGCTACCTTTATTTCTTGTCCCACCTTCCCCAGCAGCTGCGGGAGTCTGTTTATGCTATCCCAGCTCCACTCATTTTCCAAGTATACTTCCGTCCCATGCATAACCACTGTTGACAAATTTAAGCCTTTGTTAGAATTTAAACCCATGCTTCCCGTATATTTTATGTGAGCTTGAGACCAGGGCCAGTCGGTCCCAATTTTTGTGTACCTCCTGACCCTGTGTGGGGCTGTGGCCCGTATTTTGGGGTGCCTTTCTAAATAGGAATGACTGACTTTTTGTCTGAGATGCTGATGGGTTGGTTGGGCGTGTTGTGTGCTCAGCGCTATGCACATACCAGAAAGCAAAGCAAATCCTGCAACCAGAAATTTGAAAGCATTTTCCCCGTAGCACAAACAGGGCTGGTGATGCCACGAAGTTCGCCTTTCCCGCCGGTCACAATCGCCTTCCATTTTCCTTTATCTGCAAAACATAAGCAAGGCGGGCTCTCCAGCCCCGTTAATTTCCCTTCCATGCTTTTAACTGTGAAGAATGGAGCCATTTTCCCTGCCTTTTTGCCCCCTTTCTAATTTCTACCTGGTACATAGAGGGGCTGGCCTTGTTCACAACCCTAACAGGCCCCATCCATTGGGGTGTCAGCACCTCGTTCTTCTCTCTAACCCCCCGATACATTACCAGGTCTCCCATGTTCCATTCCATGGGGCGCAGCAGCACTGACAGCTGTTTATCCATCTTGAGGATGTTGGCATCCTGCACCGAGGCAAGCTGCTGGTATGTAGCCAACACTGTCTTCAGCATGTTGTGGACCCACCTGTCCATCAGCACGCGGGGCTGCAGTTCATCCGGCGGCTCCCCTCTGTGCCACCATTGTCCTGGAAGCTTTGGGTCTCTTGCAGGAGCCAGCTTTCGGGGAGAAGGTGCTTGAGATGCCATGGCCCCCCCGTAATGCCAGCAGGACCAATGGGAGCTTCTGATCCCAGTCCTTCCTTTGCTGGTTCACGAGCTTTCTCAGCGCTGTCTTCAGCGGTTGGTTGGGCCCCTCTGCTGAGCTGGGCTTCAGGAAATGCCCTGTGATGTGAAGCTTTTGCTTGATACCCAGGGCTTGGCACACTCCTTTTGTCATTTCGCCAATGAAGCGCTGGCCGTGGTCTGAGTCGATCTCCTTCGGGATGCCCCATCGTGAGAAGACATGATCTACCAAGATCTTTGCGGTTGCACTGGCCGTGTTGTTTCGAGCTGGAAACGCTTCCACCCACTCAGTGAAGCTGTCACTGATCACCAAGCAATACCTGTTCCCTTGGGCTGTTTGGGGCAAAGGGCCAATGAACTCTATCTGCAACTTGCTCCACGGCCCAGAAATCCTCTGGCAGCCCAGGAGGGCTTTTGCCGTTTTGGCATCGGGATTGTTGGCTGCACATGTCAGGCAGTTGCTGACATACCTCTCCACGTCCTCCCTCATTTCAGGCCACCACCCAGCACACTGCAGCCTCATCATGGTCTTGTCTGTCCCCACATGCCCTTGCTCATGAGCCAGGGCCACGAGCTCCACCCGGGCAAGTCCAGGCACCACCCAGACCGGGAAGTCCGCACCCTCCCTCCGAGCCAGTACTAGCCCTGAGGCATCCTTCCACACCTTGCACCCTTTATAGTCCTTGCCCTGTACTAACTGCTGGATGCTGGGGTCTTGCGCCTGCAAGCCCACCAGGTCCACATCCTCATAGTGTTTGTTGGAAGCCACTGACATGAGGCCGTTCTCCAAGGGCTTGCTGGCCTTCCACACCAGCCCTTCCTTTGCACCTTGCTTGGCTTTGGCATCTGCCTCCTTGTTCCACTTGGCTTCCTCCGTTCCCTTCTTGTGAGCCTTGACCTTAATGATCTGGGCCGGGCACGCCCTCTGTTCTGCCAGCTTCGCGAGGTACAGCAGCTTTTTGGCATAGGGGACGGACTTGCCATCGGCTGACTGCATGTCCCTCTCCCTCCAGAGCGGCAGCCACTCCAGCACTACCCGCACCACCCAACCCGAGTCTGAAAAAATGGCCAGCGGCTGGTCTGCCGGCGTGTTTTCCAGGGCGGCCGTCACGGCCACCAACTCGGCAGCCTGGGTGGAGTGCGGCAGGCACTTCCCCTTCACCACCTCCCCGGTGCCCTGGTTGATGGCAGCGTAGCCCGTGTGGGGCCCCCCATCCTTGTGGTAGTTGGACCCGTCTACAAACCACATGATGTAACCTCTCTCCTTGGCCTTCTCTAGGCTGAGGCTGCTCTCAAACAGGGGTGCTCGCTGCGGTTTGGGCTTGATGAGGAGACCCCCCAGTTGCTCCCTGTCCCTCTCGCCACTGATCATCACCCTGTAGGCACCAGGTGAGGGCTCCCCAGCTTCCCCAGGGTCCTCCTTATTGGTCAATGCCAACGCCCAGTTGGCCATCCTGGGGCAGCACAGGGGAACCTCGTGTGTCTCCCCTGACAAGAGGTATGTCACCGGGGTGTGGGAGGTCCTCAGCAGCACCGGGGATGAACCCACCAGGTACTCCCAGTGCTGCAGGGCCCAAGTCAAAGATAAAACCTCCCTCTCATAGTCAGTGAACTGCTGCTCGGCCGGCGTCAGGAGACGCGAGGCGTGAGCCACAGGGCGGAGGTGGGCATCATGATGCTGGCCCAAGGTGGCCTGCAGCCCCTTCCTCGTGTTGGCCAGCTGCAGGACGTAGGGTCTATCCTGCTGGGGACGTGCCAGTA
Source organism: Trogon surrucura (assembly GCA_020746105.1). Lineage (NCBI taxonomy): Eukaryota > Metazoa > Chordata > Aves > Trogoniformes > Trogonidae > Trogon > Trogon surrucura. Next base: position 75,876,592 of record CM036620.1, on the reverse strand, counting down.
TGGGGGCTCGCGCCACACTCTCCTTTAAGGTCTTTATTGCCTCATCCTGCTCTGGCCCCCATTCCCAAAGGGTGTTCTTCTTCAGGAGATGGCAGAGAGGGGCAGCTTTCTCTGCGTAGCCCTCAATGAAATCCCGGGAGAACCTCAGGAGAGCCAGGAAAGACCTCAGGGTGGTAGCATCGGCTGGTGCCGACACCTTCTGTATTAGCTCAACCCTTCGCTTCTCCAGTGAGCGCCCTTCCTCCCCCAGGGTCACCCCAAGGTAAGAGACTTCTTTCCAGCACAGCTGGGCCTTTGTGGGGCTGATTCTAAAGCCTGTCTTCTGAACAGCCTCCAGCACCTCTGCCAGCACCTCCAAGTTCTCCTCCTTTGTCCTGGTGTGGATGAGGATGTCACCAGCACAGGACAGCACGCTCTCCCGGTGGCTGAGCTTCTCCCACATCCTCACTACGTGGGTGTGGCACATGGCAGAGGCACTGTGGAAGCCCGGGGGGACTCTGGTGAAGACAAATTGCCGTCCTTGAAGGGTGAAGGCAAACTTGTGCCAGGAGTTGGGGTGCAAGGGGATGGCAAAGGATGGGCTGGTCAGGCTGAGCACCGAGAACCAGTCAGATCCCCTGGAGATGGCTGCCATAATGTCAGGGTACTTGGCCAATGTGGAGGTCCGCAGTGGCGTGACATGGTTCAGGGCGCTGAAGTCGACTGTCAGCCTCCATGTTTTCCCATCAGCTTTCTGAAGGGGCCACACCGGGGCATTGCTGGTGCTCTGTTGCTCCACCAGCACTCCCTGCTCCAGCAAGATTTTGACTATGTCCCACAAGCCATCCTCAGCCTCAACCGGGTACTGGGGCTGAGGCTGAGGAGGGGGATCTGGCCCTTTGACTTCCATGACAGCGTCAATCTGCCCACAGTCCAGCTTGCTCCTTGCCCAGACCTGGGGGAACTGCTCCGTGACCCGTTTCACTCGGGGCTCCCACTCAGGGTGGACCAGGAGCTCGGGGGCTTTCACTGCCATCACCCTGTGGCTTGCTGGGATGATGGGCACATCTCTCTGGGCACAGCGTAACAGCGCTCGGTTTGCCAGGTCCACCACCACCCCCATATTTGTCAGAGTGGAGATGGCTAAAATTCCTGGCTTTCCCTTCATTTCCATTTTTCCAAATTTTTCAGACCCTTTGCCAGTTCCAATTTCAAAGGGTATGGGACCTGTGAACGGCACTGAGGTTTTTTGCCCGTTCGGCCCAGCCAATTCAGTAATTTCACGGGTTTGGAAGACCCCAGCTTCGCCAGGGGCCATATTGAGAATTGAATAAGAGGCACCAATATCAATTAACATCACTTGTCCAAGCACCCCTCCTCCAATAGTTATATCAACTATCAGGCGCCCCCACAAATCGGTCTTAATCGGTGCCACAAAAAGGGGCGATCCGGGTGCCTGGCAGCCCTATTGCTGAGCTTTAGACCCCGGGTCAATCGGGTTGGAGCTGCTGTGCTTTTTGGCCTCATGCAGGGCCAGTTTTCGGAAGAGCTCCGCATCTGGCAAGCCATCAATATCCTCCTGCTCTCGTATTTTATCAAACGCTTCCTCAGCTCGGCGCGCCAAGGGTTGGACTTCTGAAACCTCATCCCTTGCTGGTTCTCCTTCCCCAAACCACCCTTGCCATCAGGGTCTTTTCGGTTGTCTCCCTGCATTTTTCTCATCCCTGCATTTTGGAAGGACATGCCTGAAGTTTTCCCTTTCTTCCCTCCCAGCATGTACCCCGGGAATGCCTGCTTTTGCAACTCAAAATTCTGAGTCAGGATCTGCTCCAGCTCTGACAGGGGCTTTCTGGCTGCATCCCCACCAGCAATCACCCGCAATGGAGGGGTCAGCCCCACCACCAGTGGCTCCTTGAATTCAGGCCTGTCAAAATCAAGGGGGGTGTCCTTTGAGCCGGGCAGCCCAGCCATCTGGTAGAGCATCTTCTTACGGTTAACATAGGCATCTGGCCTCTCCTCGGGGTTTTGCTTTTCCTGGTGGAAGAGCACTAAGGGATTGACCTCTGGGAAGAATACCTTCAGAATGGCCAGCTGGACATCCCCGATGTCCTGGACATTGCCCATCTGCACATCCCCCGGCAGCGCCGCGAAATCGTCCGATTTCATGCACTTTCTCACCACGTCTATCAGGTCACTCACGGAGTTGCCGCTCTGGCACCTGGGCAGCCGCTGGGCCCTGGACAGCCAGTTCACCGCTGTCTCCTTTGTCAACGGCCCCAGCATCTTCCCCACTGTCTTGAGCTGCTCAGGGGTAAACCAAAGCACAGGCCGGTTGGTGTCTATAGCCTGGAGTGGGCTGTGGCTCGCCGGCTCATCGGGGGGGCTCTTTTTAATTTTGGAAGCCTCCGCCTCCCCTCCTTGCAGCTGGGACATCTCCTCCCGCAGAGGAGCGTAGGGGGATGGCCTGGTGGGGCCATTAGCACCCCACACGTCATCCTCGTAGTCATAGTGGGGCGGGTGTGGGTCCAGGGAGTCCTCCCCCTCACTATTCCCAAACCGGCTCCTCTTGCCCTGGATGGCGGCCACGATTCCCCTCGACACCCCCAACTCTGCTTGCAACTCCTGGATCTTGGCGTGGCATACCTTGTGATCGGGGCCGGTGCCCCGATCTCGCTGGACGTCCTGCAGGACTGCCCGCACCGCGCTCTGCGCATCGTGGGTCTCCCCGATCCACTTGCCAACCTCCTTCTCCAGCTCCTCGGTTTTCAGCTTCTCGTAGCCCAGCTTGCTCTCCAGCCGGGTGATCTCCACCGCGCTCCGCAGAGAATCCCCGCACAAACCCTGTACCTCTGCCCGCAGGTTGTCCACCTGCATTTTGAGCTCGCCCTTAGCCTGCTCCAACTTCTGCACGTTCTCAAGAGCCTCCTTCAGCAATTTGGACAACTCCCTGCCCACCATCAACAAACCCTGCAAAGCTGCTCGCTTCTTGCACTTGCTTGTGGGTTTGGGCTTTTTAGTCTCCTCCGACCAGCTCTCCCACTGCTGGCAGAGCTGCTGGTACGCCTCGGGGCCTTGGAAAGCCCCAGGGGACCAAATTGGGGGGAGACATTTCTGGAGCACAAACTGCTCCAGCTTCCAGTTGCTAACGATGTCGCTCATCATAGTGAGGGAGAACGAAAACTCAAACAGCTCCGACTCAGGGCAAAGCTACCATAACACAGCACCACCGACCCACCCGCAGAGCAAGGCTGTGATCCCACAACCCACCCCTCTGAAAAGCTCTCCCAGGAAGACTCCGAAATTGGTAGCAAGAGAAGGGGAAGATGGGGACGGGTGACCACGGCCAAACGGGCAATGCCCGTGACCGCTGGCTCCCGCGGGGGGGACGGGGAAGGGGAAGGGATGCGGGAATGGGTAAAGCGAAGAAGAGGCGAGGTAGGACCCCGGTAATAAGATCTCACCAATCCTTGGCTTGGAGGTCCTGGCAGTTCCTGGGGGCAGGAGATGATCTCTGCAGAGTTCCGGCGAATTCGGCAGCTTTCAGGCTGGGCTGGTTACGGGGTCTCAATCCAGTGGCTTTTTATAGCCATGGCAGGTCGTTGTTTGGAGTTGATAACGCTTCTGTTTACCTCTTTGTTGGCGCTTTTTCCTGCAGGTGCTGCATTCCTCCCTCTGTCTTCCCAAGGACATTTTCCTTGTTTTTCCTTATCCTCTTTGGGACTGATTAGGGAGGCTGAAAACACACGGGAACAGCTGCACCGGCCCTTATCTATTTGGAGGGGTCTGGGATTAATCACTGCTAACTCCTGCTAGCTGCTGCTTGCACCAAGTGCCCTGAAGAGGGAGAGCTGGAGCCTGTCCCCTCAGCAGCTATCCTTCCAAAGGCCCCCAATGCCCTCACTTGCTGTGCACACCCTTAGCACCCGGGCTTTGGGGGGACATCACACATGGGGCACACAGCTGGCACCCGTAACACTGGTGGTCCCCTCAAACTCCTGCTGCAAGCACAAACTCTTACTGGGGGGAGATGAGACGGCAGGAAAATTCACACAATTCATCATTAAGATCTATTTTGGCTTCTGGACTTCAGTTCAGCCCACCACGTGCTGGCGTATACCTTGGGGGTACCCCGAGGCGTGTCAGGAGCCACGACTGTGATACTGCATCAGCTGAAGTACAACTGTAAATCTGCACCTGCAAAGGCAGACTGACACCCCCACAACCTCACCCTACAAACCGCATCTTAGGTCTGAGCAGTTTAGAAAAGAAAACTTGACCCACTAATTTTTTTTTCCCTGCTATTACATTGAGGAAATAGTTGTAACTCACCTCACTCAGTGAAAATGCTATAATTTTCATCGCTGCTTTTCCCCCTAACAAAATACTCCAGAAGCTACACTCTTCCCTGGAATAGAATAATTTTTAGAAGTTAAAAAAGTGAAAAGAGGTTCACTCGTGGCTACTTGAGCCTTGGGGAGTTTCCATCCAGCAGCTCGTTGTCCCCAATGGGCCCTTATTTTGAGGTAATGCATTACTGGCTGTGGTGGACCAGGCTTGAAGCTTAGCAGCCTTCCCCAATCCCAAAAGTCAGCCCTCCTAGCCCCTAAAGTGGATTTTTCCTCTTTTTTTATGCCTACTGTTCTAGCAGCCTGGCATTTACAGCCCAGCTTCAATTACCTCTGCTACAACGTGGGAGTTCAGCAGAGATGAAACCCCAGCCAGGTCCTGCTTCTTGTCTGTAGACCCCTTTCTTCTCCCTCGATGCTTTGCTACACACGCACATACAAAAGCAAACACTTTGCTGTAAGAAACCCATCATAGGGAGAAAAAAAAAGAGTCAAAAATGTAGCAAAGCTGGCAAAAGCACGGGGAATTAGTGTTGGAGTGGTGAGGTGAGCAGGATGCAGGCTGAGAAAATGAAGAGGGGTTCTTTGCCCTGGGATGGGTGAGGAGGAGACCCACAGGGCAGCCACCGAGATGGGGCAGGGAGTTGGCTGGGCCAGAGACTGGGACAGTTGTCTTTCATTTCAGAAAAAGAATAAATCCCCCCTAGAAATTGTGCAGCCGAATAGTGTGAATACCCAAAAATTCAGCTTTCCCCCCCGATCTTGGCCCATCTGCGAGCCAAACACTCGGGATGAGGAGCCACTGTACCCCAGCAAGGTCACAAACAAGTCTTGTTTGTGTTAACAGATCAGTTCGGCTTACACCCTTCTTTCCTCCCCTATGTTCTTCTCAGGATTGCAGCCCCAAACAATGTAGGGATCTTATAAACAGCAGGTGTTCTCCTGCGTGTTCCCACAGCGCTTTTATTTTTGTAGGCGATGGGCTGCCAGACAAAGGCATCCCGCCGCCAAAATGTTTTGTCATAGAAGCAACAGCCAGTCCTGAGAACAGATTAGCCACTGGTAGGTAGCTCAACTGCCCATAAACAGCAACTTAAAAAAAAATTTAAGAATTAATCCCTGTTCCAGAACACGTACTTTACTTTTAGATTGCAAATATTCCTTTTTCTCTCTATAGGAGACACCCTATAGGCAAAAGTGCTGCAGGGAAGCATCTCCAAAGCTGCTGCAATGTCCTGGGGAATCCTCCCAAGCCAATATATCTGCTTAGCAATCTAATATAACTGCTTAGACAACGCAGTGTCATCGGTCTTGCAGCAGCCCAGTGTAACCCTGTGTCCAAGGTTGTAACAGTGACAAACGCCACCTCTGCGACCACTTTGGTCTTGGCCAGGAGGCCAGAAGATGCTCCAGGTGACAGCAGCAGTGAGAAAAGGGGGATACAGCCGTTGCAGCAGCCAGGGACATTGGGCTCAGTTCACTGACTTCACCATGGGGATAAAGGGAAAATTCACTTGCAGTGGCATTTCTCATATTAAGCAAAACTCCCCCCAAAAAGAGATGCCTACACCCAGTTCTGGAGAGGTTCCAGTTTGGAAGAGAAAGGGCAAGCAAGAGGTAAGGAGGGGAGTAGCAAGGGTTGCTGCACCTCATGCCAGGGCATAGGCTCCAAAAATGAGCCCTTTAAAGCACTGAAATGCAGCTGAAAGCCCTAAAATGACTTTCTCCTGGCAGGAAAGAGTTAAGGACAAATTCAAATTCAGACGACCCTAAATTTTAGCAGCCCAGCCCTTTGTGGTAAGGCTCTTGGTGGTTAGCAACCCACTTCAAGCAGGAAATTATTCTGAACAGAAGTGGGGAGGGGATGTTACAGCAGCATGGAAAAATCTGGTATAAAATAGACCAAAAAACTGCACTGCACGAGATGCAAAATCATTTTTCCTATTCGTCTGCCAACTCAAACCCCGGGGGACGTTCTTTGGTGCCCCCACATGAGACCCTCCCCAGGAAATTCTTCCTCGCCAGGGACCCAGCCCCAGGGACATGCTGAGGCTTTGTAAGGACCATGAGTGTCTGCACAAGTAGGGTATAAAAGGAAACTGAACTCCGCTTGGCAATCAAAGGAGCAGTAAATAAAGAAAATTAATAAATACTTCTTTTCCTCAAACATGGAAATATTGAAGGCTGCTGACACCAGTTCATCCCTGTAAGTTCATGTATTTCACTCTCCAAACCCTAAACCCCAAGTGCTTCGAATTTCTCCCTCCTGAAGAGGAGCTGCTCCGATATTTTATCTATCATTTAAAAATGTCTGCGTATGAGCTGCGCAGTGTCACAACTACCAAAGGAGCGAGGTGGGGAGCCCCAGCAGAATTTCCTCATTTTTGTGGCTTTTCAGCCACTAAATTTGTTTGAGGTTTCTTGCTCTTGTCTTCAAAGCTTTCTGTGATACTTCACGCCTCTGCTTTATGGCGAGCTAGCTTGGCATTCAGCATTTTCCAGACCTGGAGAAAAAAACACCTCCCGCTAAAGATTCTGCTGAAGAAAACAGCCCTGCATATCAAATTGCATCTTCTCCTTATTTTGAAAGCATTTTGATTTCAACAGAGGAGAAGTCAGCCAAAATTAATCCATCTTTTATTTTTAGTGCTCAACGTTTGTCATTTTTTAATTGCAAGGAGCTAGGTTAAAAGAAGGATGAAAAACTAGGTGATGAAATATGAAGAAATCACAGTGAAAAAATAAATTGAGTTTTCATTTTTTTTCTTTCTAAAGGGGATCCTGTCCTGGAGAAGCGTGTGGGGCTGCTGCCCTGGTGCACACCTGGTTTGGGGACTCAGCACAGTCGAAGCTGCTGGGCTGAGGCTCTGGGCGCTGCCACGGCAGACGCTCTTTGGCAACCGTTGGTGAGACATCTGCGCCGAGACAGAGAAAAACCTCCTGGGCTGAAGCCAGCCCTACCACCAAGAGGTGACCGTGCGTGGAAAAGGGGAGCTGGCACAAAACCCCTCCGTTGCTGACTCCACTGCCATGGCCCGGCTGTGGCTCCATCTCTGCATCTGTCTCCAGATCCCAGGTAAGAGGGATACATCTCTTAAGGCCTGAGGGCACCTAAAATCATGCTGGAACCTCTCATCCATCATCGTGGGATGCATTGCAGAGCATATGGGTGATGGAAGTTTATATATATGGGCATAGCTTAGAGCTACAGCATATTATTACCTATGACCACATGATTTTGGACAATGCCATTAGTGACATGCTTTAGCTTTTGATCAGTCCTGAAGAGGTCAGGCAACTGGACTAGACAATCATTGTATGTCTCTATTAACTGGAATCTATTCTATTCTATTCTATTCTATTCTATTCTATTCTATTCTATTCTATTCTATTCTATCTATAGTGCAATATATAATGGTATAGACACCACAGAGTTTGTTTCTACCACACCCTTGTAGTGCAGTCAGTCTGTGGGAAGCTGCTGCTGAAGAAGTTAAAGTAGCACCTATCTGTGCTGCCTGTGTAATGCTAAGGCAATAAAAATCCCATGAAATTTTCTTCTAAATCTATTCAGGGCCTGAATGTTTCTCAAGGGCTACAGCTGGAATCGGTGTGTGATAAAACCGTGCTGCCTTCTGCTTATTGCAGATAGGTTGCAGGAGGTCTTGACTGAATACGTATGGTCGATGCCACGGCAAAGTGGTAGAAATCCACTTCACAGGACGAATTGTGCCATCGGTTCTTAGGTGCAAAGTGCTGAGAGCTTGAAACACTCATTAAATGTATATATTAGGGTGGTGGCTTAAGTTGGTACCCCAAGACATTGCCCAACCAGGGTCCACAGCTCCCCAGCATCCTTGCTAGAGGCTGTCAGGCTTGCAGGGTGTTGTGTTCATGTCGTGATGGTCGCACAGCCGTGGCATAGCATGGCCGATGTGGCAGCAAACAGCCCTAAGTGCTTTATTGATGCCTATGCAGGTAGTAGTATCCTATAGGTCTATATGGTGGGGTCCCCACTAAGGAAAACCCAACAAACTCATTTGCTCAGTGTGTGCCAAGGGAAAAGGAGCCATTTACAAGTTGCTGCAGGATGGTCTGGCCAAGCATGTGGAAACAAACCCATCCCACCCTGGTTCCCTGTGTTGCTTTACAAGAATATACCCAGGGAAAGGAAATCAGGGAGGTTTGGGGGGTGAGGGTGCAGCAGGGGATGAGCTTTTCTGCTCTGGCTCCATCCCAGCTCACCCTAATGGAGCTTGAGCCCCGGCTCAGAGCTGAGCTGAGCATCTTCCAGAATCCCTTCACATACCTTCTGATTCATCTAATAATTGCTCAAGGAAGAGGTTTTATGAGGGATTAAGTTGCCCATGCCCAGCAGAGCCACACCTCAGGGCAGCCAAGAGGATCCTGAAGCCACTGTGCCCCAGGACCACACATATTTCAGCCCCTGCAAACACACGCAGGCATTTGCCAGAGTGAAGTTGGGGAAGATTGCACTCCAAAACCTGGAAATTATGTATTTTAGTGAGAAAGAGATTTTATATTGTTTCAGAGACAGACAGTTCAGTGAAATGCTGTGGCTGCTGTGCAACGCTTGGATTTTGGCATTGCAATACTAGGGCTGAAGCCTGCTCAGCTCTGCGGTGCACCAGCCCTGATGGGGTCATCCGTGCGGGAATGGAGGAAAGCTCTGGACTCACGTCAGTCACCAGAACCCTCTCCTCTGCCTGTCACCATCAGGGACATAGGGGACATCAGGGCCTTGGGCCACGGGGATGGCTTCGGGTACTCTTGTCATCATGAAAACCCGTTCCCACACCACAGGGCTTGCAGGGCTGCACGAGGCTTTTTGCAACAGCTGTAAGCAGCTTTGGGATTTTGAAGGAATAGGGACATTTTGATGCTAAAAAAGCCAAAAATTATGTTCTCTTGAGCTTTTTGAGCAGCTTTAAAACATGCCTGGGAAACAGACAGGGGAAGCGTGAGCATCCTTATCTTCAGAGGGCTGTTTTGCACTTGTTCTCAAAGTATCTTGCAGCTCTGTAGGACTGTTTGCCAAACAGAAAGGATCACAAGCCACCTGTTATCCTTCTCACAAGGACATCCTCGCTTGCTCGCAGACACCACTCACATCTGCCAAACACAACTCAGATAATTTCCACAAAGGCTGCAAAGCCCAAACACTGTGATGTGATACCAAATCGAAGCTTTCAGCCCTGCCGCTATGCCTCACTCCCTCTCCTTTCCCAGGTCTTGAAACTCCTATGAAAATAATGTAGTCTGAAAATTAATGCGGAATTGGCTCATTTTGAGACGTTTTATACTTTTGAGGGTCTTTTTTTCTGCACCTGAGAGGAAGTTCATCAGTGTCGCATCTGTTAGAACAAAAATCTGGCAAATAAGTTAAGAGGCTCAGAAAAAAATCCATAGAAAGTGATGTGAAGCCTCTCTGAAAAATGAGAGAAAAAAGGAGGGCAGGAGAGGGGCATCCACAGGAGCAGATGGGGGTGCCCTTCCCTGCACATACGTCTCTGAAGGCACCCTCAAAATCATCCCTCCATCCCTAAATGAGTGTTTACAGGGCAAACTCTACCCTTGTAACTAGACTTGGCCAAAAAATAGCTGGGGAACCCCAAAAGGCCTCTGAGGGAATACAACTACTTGATCTTATTGAGCCCACAAAGAAAATCTATACTTGTCATGAGGAAAAGTAATGACAAGAAAATAATTACTGTGTATTCCTGACTCTTTTTTCTTAGGTTTCTGTACGAATCTACTTTTACACCAGACTCCACAGCACATTTTAGCCCAAGCTAACAATAAAACAGAAATCCTCTGTGATCTGAAGATGGAGCACACCGGGGTATACTGGTACCGCTGGAGCCAGGAGAGGCAAAATTTTGAGTTCTTGGTATTTTCCAGCTCGTTGGGCAAAGCTAGATATGGTGCAAACATCAGTCAGGACAAGTTTAGTGTCCATGGGATGAGTTCCCACACCTCCTACAGCCTGCGCATCAGCCACCTCCATGCCTCGGACAACGGCACCTATTACTGCTCTGTCTCCCAGTCCTCTCAGCTCCTCCTGGGCAGTGGCACACGGCTCGGTGTGGGTAAGTGTCACCCCTGGGGTTCCAAAACGTGCCACTGGCAGGCTGTGATGAGGTTCCCTGGGGGAGGGGTGATGGCATCTTGTTAAACCTTTCCCAATTTTGAGATGCAAGGTTGGGGCTCTGGGATTTTTCTGAAGAGACCTATGAGACTGGATAAGGCAGGAAATAGTTAGATTTTAGGTCAGCTGCACGCAATAGTCCTTTGGCCACCAGCAGTTGTTCTGCTGTGATCGTACCTTGAGCACCTTGTTGGTCCTAATGTTTTAGGATTTCTGTGGGAAGACCCTCAAGTCCTGATATTGCTTTGCCCTGTGCTCTTCGCACTCCTCTCCCATACTTAGCATGAGAGGCTGGATGTGTGCCCTGCTCAGCTCATGGGGCTTGCCATGCCCTGTTTTTCCCCTACCATTCCCCCAAGTGAGAAGAGCAGCATCAAGTCCAGAGGACATCACCCCTCACATCTCGGGGGGGTGATCTGACTGCAGGCTTCAAATGTCTATTATAATGGAGGAGGGAAGTTGTCCAGATAAATCCCAGGCCCCCGATGTCTCACCTTTCCATGTAAAAGAACGGTGGTTTCCATAGGAATTTCAATCTTGGATAGAAGCATTAAGGAAAGTTTCAAATCACCCCAGATTTTTAATAAATGAAGTTTGATCAGTCAAATGTGCACCTGTTTAGTGACATTACAGAGTATTTTCCTGACTAGCTTTACAGAGATATAGATGTGCTCCACTCTCATTCAGACACACCATATTAAATCCTGCCCTCATTTTATCACAAAAATAAAAAAAAGTAAAAATCCAATTTTGAGCAAAGATTAGAGCAACCTGAGAAGATTCAGAAATCCCTAAAAACCTCCCTGTGCTACTGAAATCTCCTGCTCTCTGTGATTTCATACAATGCTGATGAGATGGTGCCTGGCAGTAAATGTAGCTCAAGGAAGTTTCCTTTTTTCCCCTTCCTTAACCTTCTGCCCTTGTTTGCCTGTTATATTGTTTTATTAATGCTTTTACAAGCTCTTGGTACCTTCTGTGGCCACTGAGATGTTCAGGTCAAGTTCCTGGTTTCCTCCAGATGACCCAGCACTTTGTTGGGGTCCCCAGATGAGTCTAGTTTTAAAAGACAAATCTTCCAGCCCTTCCTGGCTGATGTTTGAGATCTTCACTGCACTTGGTGCCGCACTGACCATCCTCTTCTCTTTATCCACCAGTAGATGTTTTGCCTCTGAGTTTGAAGACCACTCAGGCAGCGCTCCCCGAAAAACCCACGCGGTGTGTAACCAAAAGCAAAGCTGCCAGCAGGAAAGGTATGGCACCGAGTTGGCTCAGGCTGCCTTGCAAAAGGGGTTTGCTGAGCTCCTGGAGGGTCCACAGGGTTCAGCTGGAGTTTTGTCCTGGGATGGGGACAACCACAACATGACCCTGCAGGGATGGACATACAGGTCCACCTAGATCCATCACTCTAGATAGAGCTGATCTCTGCTCAATGAGTGATTCCCTGGGGTATACAAGGGGTTAGGGGCCAGGATGTATTTCAAGTTATTGTGGCTCATGGCCAAGTTCCCTGCAGTGCCTTCAGGAGTAATGCATCCTCCAAGGGATACCCCAGGGCAATGGTCATGTCCTCTACCCCTCTTCTGAGGACCTGCCTTGCTTTTCTCCCTTTCCCACTCCACGCTCCATCCCTCAAAGCTGCCAGGGCATGATAATGCTGGGTGCTGAGCTGGGGGGCAGCTCCACACCATGTCCCCTCCTGCTTTCCAGGTGCCTGCAGCCCCGTGGTCTGGGTCCCTCTGACTGCCAGCATCCTGGTCCTCCTACTGAGCTTGGTCCCCACCGCCTGCCGCCTCCACCGTAAGCATCAGGCCAGCCCCAGGGGATGGTGAGGGGTGTTGAGACCTGGGACAGCCTGGGAGTGGGATGGGGAGCTGTAAGGATGTCCCAGGCCTCATGGATACTGTCTCTTCCCAGGTCTTCGGCGAAGGCTGTGGCTTCGCATCCACAGGCAGTAAATCCCACCGGCTGCCCCTGTCTTGAGCAGGCAGGGAGAAGCTCCAGGTCCTCCCCTGTGCAGTGCTGAGTCCTGCCTGGATGTGACCCAGGAAGGACATTGCAGGGAGAAGACGAGGGCTTGCACTGTGAGACAGACATTCTGTGATTCTGTGATTCCTGCAATGGACCATGAACTCAACATTTTTCCTGGCACAACAGCTGGACGGGGCTGGATCCTGCAGCGTGCTGACCATTTCTCAAGGGGCACTGAGCAGGACAAACACCATGGCTGCCTCTGCACCGGGGCTGGGGTACTGGGGGGATTCAAATGGGCTGCAAAAATGCTCTGACAGCTTCTTGACTCCCCTCTCTGCTCACTCATGGGACATCACGAAGGTGCTTTTTGTTTGCTGCTGCTAATGCTGGTTAAGACTTTGCTAATGAATGTTCTGAGAGGAACTAGCACACAGCAGGGACAGGTCACAGCAGAGCTTGTGAAGGCACTGTACAGGCACATTCACTAGAAATAGTGAATATATCTATATCACTCGGTGATTTTGCTCTGCAGGCTGGTGTCTCATGGCTGCGCTCAGCGCGGGACACGGCTGTGCGGTGGGCGAGGAGCCGCAGCCTCTGCCTGAGCAAGGGTTAAAGCAGAACAGCAGCTTCAGGGGCAGCAAGTCTGGGAGGGTATCTTCTCTCAGAGGAGATCAAAAACAGCCAAGAGTGGGAGAGGAAAACCAGACAAAGCGATGTACCCAAGGCCGAACACCTGGCGCAGCCTGAAAGCCAACACCGACTCTGAGAGCAAACACAGGCGGGGGCTGGCCCCCAGCCCAGCGGCGTGGCCAGCGAGAATTGCTCTCAGCAATGCCCCATCTGCTGAAACGGAGGCAACACTGGAGGCTGCTGAGCCCTCAGTAATGTCCCCGGGCCTGCTGAGCCCCGAGAAACACCCGTGTGTGTGCTGAGGCTCAAGCGATGTCCCGAGCAGCACCCCTGTGTGCTGAGCCCTGAGCGATGCTGTGGGTGCTGAGCCTCGAGCTGTGCCGGGAGCAGGGTGGGTCTCCCCAGGGATGGGGACACGGCTCAGTCGCTGCCCAGAGCCGCAAGGCTGATGTGGGGCTGGAAATCCAGTGTCTTGCTGAGCACAGGCAGTGGGTGCTCAGGTGCATGACCAACCCCACAGGCACCAGCACAAGGCTGTCACCACCTGCAGTGAGTGCAAGGAGAAGGTGTCCCAGACACCTCCTGTCCTCAGCACGGGTGGGAAGGCCAGCAGCTAGTTTTCCTGCTGGGTCAGCAGTGGGGATCTCCTGTCCTGCACATTGTATATGTCCTTAGAGCTGCTCACGAGCCAAGGACTCATGTGGCTCCAGAGTCCCCAGGACTGGGGCAAGCACAGGCCAGGGAAGAGCTCGTGCAGGTGAAAAGCATCAGAGTCACACAGCAGCAGCCCTCTAGCCATAACTTTCCTCCCCTCCCAGCTGCAGGGAGCTGCCACTCTCCACTTTAACATGTATTTTTCTGGACAACTGGGTCTCAAGCCCAGCCACAGGTGATCCTTGTGATAGATACTTCCCCTAAATGATGCAGTAATAAAGCTGGCAGTGGACCACACTGAGACAGTTTTTCCGGGTTGCGATGCACACCCAGGCTCTCAGGCCACCCACCTGATGGCCACAGGGGATGCCAACCCCAGAGCCCATCCCACATGGTACTGCCAGGGAGGGGTCTCCAAGCATCTCTGCCTCCAACACACCATACCAGCAGCATATTTTAACCTCTGAAAGCTCAAATGACATAACCCCACCGTTTTCCTACCCTGGAAGGATTCCAAATGCAGTTTTTCACGTCAGGATTATGACATGCATTTTTTTGAAGGACAGCTGTAAGGAAACCCCTTTGAAACTTCCCATGAGCAAAGGTTTGTTGTTCCAAAAGCCAACGTTTTTCCCCTCTGCCTGCAGCCACTTTTGAAATCCCAGCTCCATTCCCCACAGTTGAGGCATCCTGACCTTTATGAGCATCCCTGCTTCACCTCTCCCACCTCTCAGCCAACACAGGAGATGGCTTCCCATGGCCAAGCTGCTGGGGCCAGATCTGGGTAGTGAAAGGCAGGCTGCGACAGCCCAATCCTCCTCTCCCCCAGGAAGGTGAGTGGCCTCAGGGGTAACGCTGCCCAGTCTGCTCCTCCTCACTTTATCCATACTCTCAGATCATCCGTACGGTGTCTGATCCTTGCTGAAACCTCCCAGGATGGCCCTAGCTGTGCGCTGCTCTTCCATGTTGGAGAATGACCCATGGCAGAAACCGCAGTTGAGTCCCACCGTATCTGATGTCTTTTCAGGTACCACCACAGGAGGAGATGCTGGGTTGCTGGGGATGCTGCAGCTGGCTCACAGGCAGGGGCACAGGCAGAACCGCTGCCATTCCTCAGCAAAGCTCACGGTGCAATTGTTGTCCAGCAAAAGCACAAGGGAAACTTGCTGGTTGATGTCTCAGGGGGAGGTGCTGGGCTCGACTGACACGCAGCTGCACGGCTTCTGTGTATTTAGCACCCAATACAAAATTCAAGCTGGGATGGTTCCTGTCAGTCTCTTAAAAAAAAAAAAAAAATTAAGACAAAGTATTCCTGAGGGCTGGGATTGTATATTCCAACCCTAAGCAACAAACTGTAAATGACACTGCTCTTATTTAAATATACATCTTGAGTTATGTCGATACAGGAAGAAACAATTCAGAGCAGCAGTGGAACAGCCATTACTAAACTCCATGCCTTTCCGCAGGTCGTTTTGTTTTAATCTGACTCACTGATTGCTACAACAGGCAGAATAATTTTGATACAATTTAGAAATGTGAATCACATCCCACTGTGCAGAGCCCAAGTTCTGTCCCAAGGACGTGCTGGGGGAAGGCAGTTGCCATCGTGCAGATTCTCCTGGTCCTCAAACCTGGGTCCCTCCTCACCTCTCCAAAGCTGGGACACAAACTGAGCTAGATGGCCAGGGCCAAACAGCTTTCCTGGGCATTACCCTTCTTCCAAGAGGCACCCAGGGTGCCGTTGATGGTAAAATAAAGAAAGGAACATCTCAGCTGCCTTCTCTGCCCTCTCCCAGCACCAAAAGTGTCTTGCTTGAGGTCCCAGGTAACCACAGAATTGCTCCAATGCTCTCTGCTGCAGGAATAAAGGAGTGTGATGCACTGTAGCTGGCCATAACATCCTCAGTGGTGTCATTTATGAGTGGGCACACCATGATAGAGCCTCTTGTCCCTTCCCTGCGCTCCTCATGGCTGCAAAGTAAGTGAAGGAGAGTCCAAAAGGGCTGTGGAAAGAGTCCTGTCCCACCATGAACAGACAGGAACGTGGACACAGGGTCTGCTGCTGCCCTGAAGGGCTGTGCCTGCATGAAGCTCAAACCATTTCCAGCCCATCATCTTAGGCTGAAAAGCCATAGGTAGTTCATGTGTATGTATCTCCTATATCCTGAATGTATACACACCCAGAAAACAGTTGCTTTCTCTATGCAGTGGTGACAACATCAAAGAGTTGGACCCTGCCTTTTGCTCTCACTGTCTGCAGGGCAGAGGACAGAGATGCTGGGAGAGCTGTGGAGAACCGCAGGATCCGTTCTTGGGATGAATGTCCTTGTGCAGGGCCAACAGCTAAGCAAGATGCAAGTATTCTGCATTAAAGAATGAGCTAATTGGAAAATTAATAGTGTTTCAGAGGAAATGGATGTAGAGTTTTGTAGCAAATGGCTTCCTTAAAATGGCACATTGTGATGAGATCTCACAGTTAAGAATATAAAAATGACTGTCTTGGTTCAGAGCAAATGTCTGTCCAGACGACTATTCTGTCTCTGACAGTCTACGAGCAGAAGCTAAGGAATAATAAGAACAAGACAATCATGTGATTCTGTGATATACAATACTTGCCCTTAATATTCAGACTGTTTTTAACTAAAAATATTTCCTGAGCCTGTTGCTGTCTGTTGAGTAACTCAGAGTGGACCTCCCTTCCAAGCATTTGTTCCAGGCTCTGCATCCTCAGTGTCCTTTGGCAAGGACATCCCTGGGGGAAGGATGACTTCATTTGCGTTCAGCCTCACCGCCACCAGCTTCATGTGCTGCCCCTCACTTTCGGGACTGGAAGAGGCAGTGAATAATCAGTCTCGCTCCACTCCCTCCCAGCCACTCACAGTTTTGAAGACCTTCAGTGTATATCCACTTAAATAATGTTTTCAGGCTAAAAAGTCTTGACCTGCCAATACAAGACCCCATCTCAGATCTCTGATCCTCCATTTTACCCTTCTCTGAACCTTTTCTGATCCTACTACTTCTCTTTTGAGTCCTTTTGAAGGGGTGAGACCAGCACACAGCATTCAAGGGTTTATTTAATGCATTGACTGTGGATTGGACCACTGGATCACGCGATGACATAGCTGTGTTCTCTATTTTAGATCCAATATCTTTTCTACTTGCTAACAGTTGATTTGCTTTTCCTGCTGGGCACTGAATTGATGTTTCCTTGGTAGTACCTGTCTTAAATTTTCACCCCTAGATGGCTCCTTATAGCAAAGTTAGGCCTGGTTTTCCCTCCATGTGCCGCTTCGTATTCACCTGCTCCAAATTTTACCTTCCCCTCTGTTGTCCTAGCTCTCAAAGGCCCTTCTGCAGTTCTATATTTACAATATATAAGTAAAAGTAAAATAAAACGTATAAAAATAAAGTTTGCAAGATATGCTTTAAACATGAATGCATGTTTAAAGGGTGGGAGAGGTGCCTCTAGGAGAACAGGTATGGAAAGAATAATCACATATGTGACGGTGAGCACCGAGCTGTTAAAAGTGAAACTCAACATGGAATTCAGTTTGTTTTCTTGATGGCAGGAGAGCATTAAACCATCTGCTGCTTTTTTGATGCAGCCATCTCTCCTCCCCTCTGCCTCCTTCAAACGAGGTATTGTGGTTTAGGGTTGTGTCTTACAGGTCCGATTCTACAGCGAGGGTTGGGATTTATTTCAAGTAAGTTCAAAATCAGGAAGAAATAAGTTGTAGAAGCCAGCCAATGCTATTAATAGGACCGCAAAACGGATGAAGCAAGTAATCTCAAGCAAGCCACGGGTTTCCACACTGCCAGCACTCAGCAGGAGGGGCTATCAGAAAGGGGAACATTTCCTCCATTCCGCTAGCTGTGACCAACTATGGAAATTGAAGTTCCCTCTCCGAGATGCTAACGGTAAAGGTGTGCAGCAACACCCTGCTCTGTGAAAGTCTTCCTGTATCACCTAGATGGCCCCAGAAACTCCCTGAGGTATCTCCACCAGGCTTTCCTGCCCAAGGTCGTCAGAGAAGAAGGTCAGTGCGCAGCAAGGAAGGAGACCAGATGTGACAAGAGTCTGCACTGATGGAGACAGAAGTCAGCTCCCAGTGCTGTGGGGATAGCACCAAGGTGATGAGACCCTGGAAGGGGGCTGAACTAGGAGGACAGCTACCAGGCAGTGCCTCAAAACCAACAGGAATTTGCTTGTGGGAACTGGGAGTGAGATAATGCACCCAGCTCACCAGTTAAAGATACTGAAACTGCCTGTCAAGAAAAAAAAAAAAAGACACAGTGGAGCTATGCAGATAATTTTCATTTTCTTAAGGAAAGTCTATATTCAGTGTTAGAAAATAGGAAGTCTTTCAGCAGTTCTGGACTGAATATCACTGATATTTAGGAGACTGGAGCTGCAGAAAGCCAGCGTCCACTATTAACTCCAGCTGTGGCACTGACGAAGTAAATTGTCACCAGTTCCCAAAAGATGCCATCATAGATTGATGATTTACCAAATATGTGCACAAAGGAGCTCTGCAGAATCGAGAGAATGAGCAGGAAGCCTGTGCAAGGAAAATTGTGACACATTCAGGGTCTCCTCTTATCAAACTCTCAGCGGAGGTACCGACAAGCACGGAGATTACGAAGATTTTCAACCCAGTGATCAGGTTAAAGGTCTAGACCACGGCGAGATGAGAGCTCGGGAGCATTTGTGGTTTGCACACTGTATTTTAAGGTCTGTGATATTTATTCTGAGAGTACCCAGAAGAGAAGGCAGTATTGGCCACTGAATTGGAAACAGGCAGCTACAGTGGAAAGATAGTGTGTGAGTATCTGCTATGTGACAGTTGCACTTGACATTCTACAAACCCCTTTAGTGCTGCAGTTTTGCAAAGAAAAGGAGGGGGCAGCAAGTTGCCCTTAAACCACAGCTTCATTTCACACCGGAAAATTAGTACGCTATAGCCTCAACTTTTTTTTTTTTTTCTCTACACTGTTTGAGACAAAAACTTGTGATTTGCCACCAAATTTTGGGATCTTCATTAAAACTTTCCATCCCTCCTAACAAAAGAGACCCTTCAAATGTTAATGACAGGAAAAATCAGCAATGCTGAAGCGAACCCAATCTGGTGTCACTCCCTGAGTTACTGTCACTGATCACTTGCAGGGGCCAAGCAGCACATCCTCACCACCAGCAACACGGCATCGTTGCTTAGCAATGGGAAGTCCTTCTGAAGCACTACAAGGAGATACCAATGGGCCTGGCAGAGCATGGTCATTCTGATGCTACCTTTGTGTCTACCAACCATCGCAGCGTAACTCCCATGTCCTGAGACGTGCTCCTGCTGCCCCATGATGCTGTGAGAAATCCGTGCCATCATCTGATGTTCCTGGTACTGAGAAGCTGAAGGGTTTCTTACCACTATGAGAGAGTCACTAGCCATCATTTCTGAAACTCAGCATCTCCTCCAGCTCTGATGCCTCAGTCTCGCTCTCATCTCCCATGTCTTCTCTGTTAAATGGCTGTGAGCAAGCACAGAGAAAATTAATCCTGAACTCACCTCCTGCCAAGCCCCGTTCCAAAAAGGCGGACCCTTGTTAGTCTGTCTCTTCACTGCATGGTTTTGTCTCTTCTCTCCTTGCTCCTGTCTCCTTCTGTTTAATTCCTTAACATTAATTAAATACAATCTGGGCTGGCCTTAATATATAAAGACAAACCTCAGTCACAAGCAGCTTAGGTTGGAGTTCACCAGTAATCAGAGCCCTGAAACCTTAGCTATGAGTGAAATGAAACTTACTGGCAGGTTTGGGAGAAAAAAAGAGATTGCCTTCCGCTGCCTAATGAGACTGCCTGGTCTCCTGATGTCTCATATATGATGCTCTGCAGAAGTAACTGGTTGTCTGAGCTTTTTCTTTCTCCTTAGTCATAGCATAATTGTGGCACTACAACAGGAATTACTAACAAAATATGTTACTGATGCTAGTGTTTCACTGATTTGGCTTAGGTCCTGAGTCTAACAGTGACATACCCATTGCAGAATATCATCTAGTGGCCAAACTGGCAAACTGGCAAACTGGCATGCTAAAGTCAAAGAGATTCCTTAACTAATTTGATTAACCACCTACTCCTCCCAGTTCTGGAGCAGGTCAACAGTGTAAAATTTACATATACTGACCTAGATTTTTTATACCAGTGTTGATTTTAAATTAGAGCTTTTCCTGGAGGTCCTGTTTGTACCTGAAGATTTTCATTACCAAATAACTGCCGTTACAACTGTTTTAGTTTTTCTTATTTGTTGCTATGAGAAATAAAACCAGCTTTGCACTAAGGAATGCCTAAACACAGAATCCATTAAAAAATTATCCCTTCCCCAGCTAATTTATTATTTAGGAGACATGAGATGGGGGCACAAGAAAGGGGTGGTTTCATTGCTCACACACAGACATCTTCATCCAAGCTACACTTCCCTGGTTCTCTCTCTGGCCAAAAGAATGTCTCCATGCTGAATAGAGATGCCCCCTTTCAGCTGGATCTTTCCACTGACAGTAAGCTTTTGGTCTGCCTTAAAAGGATATATTCATTAGGCTTATTACAGGCAGCAGAAAGGAAGAGCTCCCCCTGAAGCCGTCTCCTGTGACTCCTCAACCTCGCCCTTGACCAGCACAATAGTCAAGCATCAGAAGAGGTGGTATCACAAGTGGTGAGTCACAAAGCGCTTCGACAAGTACAAGAAGGAAGAGAAAAGGAGACTTTTGAACGATGACTCAGGGTTTGAACATGACAACCAAAACAGTGGCTTTGCACAGAAACCAGCTCAATCCATGAGCCACGAGGACCAAGATCAGGGACACCTCTACATCCAGGAGGGGAATCTCTGGGCTTCGGGTTGGCACCGTGGACTCACAGAGCAGTCCCGATGGACGGCAGGTACCAGCTCACTCCAGCATCTCATAAAACAGGAGACTCAACTGCAGTGCCCTACAAGGCAGACCCATAGTTTCAGTTCCTTGCCTGTGTTCCTCCATCAGCCCATGAAAACAGGCACCTCCAGAGAGAGCTGATCCCATTGAAAAGAGACAATAAATTGTACTTAGGGTAAGAAAAATGAACTCCTCACCGAAAGCAGAAGAAGCCTACACAAGTAGCATCACTTTATGCCTCATCTAGAGGCGGGTGGAAGGCAAAGGGGTGATATTTATCTCATTTTCGAAGTTCGTATTTACTTGATGGGATTTTAAGATCCAGATCCGTGTAATGTTACTTATGTGATTAAGACAAATTTCTCTTTATTTTGCCAAAACCTACTCGATTTCAGGTAGGCATCACAAGTCTCACAGCCTCAATTAAGTTTGAATTTCAAACATCTCAGTGGGACTAACAGCAGATTTCCTCACCCAGTGAAATAAACCCAGTTCTTAAATCATTTTCCATAACTCATCCACAAGAAGCAACCACAACAGCAGCAGCAGCCAAGTCAGCAGCACCCGGCTTCTGACATACCCAGGAAAAGGGGGCTTTCCTTGCAAAGGAGGAATAGAAAAACACCTCACAGAGAAAAATAATCCACAAACATGTCAGGGAGTGGTAAGCAAAGAAATAAATAATACACCAGCCTCGCAGTCTCATGAAACTGTTGCTGTTGTATGTGCAAAGCGCCAGGAAGGGCCACACAACCCCAAGTGCAAGTGGTCACCTGGAGGCAGCAGCAAGGGCCCTCTCTGTTGAAGCATGCAAGGTCTTTTTTGGTAGAGCGGAAAGCCCTGTGGTTGGAGATGAAAACCACAAGATGCTTAAACAAAACAACATAAGAAAAGTGCATAGCCCTGGGGCATGGGGCTTTCTGTGTGGGTTTCAGATCACAGACCACCTGCCTCGCACAAAGCAGCTTTTGCAGAGCAATGGCTGAGAAGAATTGCAAAGAGAACCACTGAGCACCTGAAGAACCCAGCTGCATGTCGGCAACACATGTGCTTGGAGATAAATAACATGTATGGATACCTGCCATGAAACAGCCGTGTCTGGCTTGCTGGTTCAGAAAATATGGTGTGATCTGCCATCCCTGTGAGACTGCTTTTGCCTTGTGCAAGGGGAGGCAGCAGCTACTCTGTCAACAGAAACAGCCTGGGGCCTGCAGCCAGAACACAGGGATTGTCTGTGACTTCTCTGAGGAGCTGGAGCTGCTGAGAATCCCCAGGGGGCTGGCAGACAGCAGGCTGCACTGGCTGGTCCTACCTCAGGCACGAGCATCGCCAGGCTGAATCCCTGGGGAAGTCATTGAGGCAAAATCCTTGAGGCACCACTGAGAACTGATAATGATAAATGAGCACAGGTTCTGAATTAGAACTCAAACCCACTTTTTTTAAAATTCATTTTGTTGCAGGTGCTGAACATTTTGTCTTTACCAAGAGGGTCCTGATGACATCACATCCTCCCCAAAGAGCAAAGCAGCCTCCCAAGTCAAGCGAGAAAGATCAGCTCAGCTCCGCCGCACCACCTCCAAGGACGGCCACCCCTCGGAGAAGATGGCCGGGTCTCCTGCGCTGCTCCTTCTGCTCGCTCTGGGGCTCTGTGAGTATGGACACAGGGCTGTGCATCACCTGCACCGGGAGGGGCAAGTAAGACCTTTCCACGGATGTCATGAAATTGGGCTAAATAAAGGGAAAATAAAGAGAAAATAAAAAGCAAACCCAAAAGGCTGACTTTGAGGTTTTCTCAGTAATTGTTGGGGTAAAGGCGGCATCGCCTCAGCCAGCGCAGGGCAGCCGGAGGGGTGGCTGCAGCATCACCCGCACCGGGAAGGGAACCCGGTTGTTGAAGAGGTTCTGGAGCAGAGGGGGAAGGGGAAAAAAGGGGCTTTAGTGGTCAGTGTTTTCAGAGAGTCACCTGAGGTAAGCTGGGAAGGGGTAATGCCCCTAAGAAGGCAGCTGAAAGGCTTTTCTGAAGGGCAGGAAAAGCCCGGCTGGCTGATTGCTGAGCACCCTCCTTGCACAGTCCCAGCAAGGACTCCAGTAAAACCTTCAAGTCCTCCACAAATCGTGGTCCTACCGTTGCATTGGACTTCACACTCCTTGGAAAGGGAATGAGGTTTGCCCAGAGTGGATGTGGCTCTTCCTGAGCAGTTCCCACAGGATTTCTCTCCCACAGGCTGCCCTGGGATTCATGGCCAGAAGGAAAAGATGACAGCAAGGTTTCGTGAAAGAAATACCATACACCCCCGGCTGGGACAACGTCTGGAGCTGGAATGTGAGACATTCAAGGAGGACAGTGGTGTGTTCTGGGTCCGCCAGGACAAGGGTGGGACCCTTCACTTCATCGTCTATATCTCTTCCCTGCCCCGGGCTACCTTCAAAGGAAACGAGAGGACATCCACACGCTTCGAGGCAAGGAAAGATGGGAGTATCTACCGGTTGGTAGTGAAATCTTTTACATCACAGGATGAGGGGAATTATTTCTGCCTATTGACCAACAGCCAAATGTTGTACTTCAGCCCTGGCCAGCCTGCCTTCTTCCCAGGTCAGCAAAACCTCTATCCAAACTCGCTTAGCTCTGACAAAATGCCCAGCACCTCCTGTCTGTACCTTTTTTTTTCAGTAACCTCTCCATTAAGACCCATTTTCCCTGCTTGCTTGCCCATGGTCTCTTGTGACCAACTCACTGGTCCTCCTGCCAGCAGCTCTCTGCTTGCCATCTCCTCTCGTGGTCTTACTCCTGCCCAAAGGCAAAGATGATCGGACAGACTCAGCTTCAGCTCCCCAGACCCACTTCTCCATCCCATTCATGACTATGAAGGGATAAGACTAAAGCGATGTCCAACATCAAACCCTCCTTCCTCCCCTCACATAGGTCCCAAAAGCCCTACCAACATCAGGGTACTCAGGCTTTCTAAAGACGGTAGCAGAGAGCAGGAGCCTGAAGCTCCTTATCAAGTCTTGAGAGGCCTTCCTTCGGAGAGTCACCATCCAAAATGGGCTCTGTGAAGTGCCCCCAGAACTGAGCCCTATCTTGGCCACAGGAGCAGCCATGGCCTGGCAGGGGTGGGAGAGCACAAGGGCAGGGGAGATGTTTTACTGTATGTCCCTATATGCTGTGTTCATTCATTTTCACTTATAGTCACCACCACACCAGCACCCACCAGAGCATCACCCGCCACCCAGATGGCCATCACCAAGAAGGACTCCTGCCCGATAATCCCGAATCCAGGTAACCCAGATGCAGGGAGGGAGAGGGGAAGAGCCAGGCTCTGCTCCACTGATACCGAGAGGGATCCTCTCGGCATTTTGGGATGAGGAAGAGTCAAAATCCCTAGAGCTTTATCAGTTTCATAACTGGGTATGTGCAGCTGGAAGGATTAAACTCCATCCCATGTAGGAAAGGAGAAGGATGATGTAAAAATCACGTTCGTGTCTCATGTCTGGACACACCAGGAAGAGGTGGGGGGAGCATGAAGCATTCTGGACTCGTGCTGGTTTCAGCCTCAGCAGGGAACATGAGACAATTTTTGGATATGTGTCCTCCTTCAAGTGCCCAGGACAATTCTGAGAGCAGCAGCACTAACGTTGTACTTGCTGAACACCGGGTGGGATCCTTGACTCCACCAGACCTGGCCATAACACCAGCCATGATCACCCAGTGTACCTTTCCTCCTCTTTATTCCTGCAGAGACCAGTGAGGACAAATGGCTAAATTTGTCCTGTGACATCTTCATCTGGCTTCCCTTGGCATGCACCTGCCTCCTGCTCCTCGTTGCCCTGGCAGTCACCGTCACGCTGTGTCAACGTAAGACTCACCCCTACCCCCCCCATAGATATTAGGAGGGTTTTGATTGCATAGAACTGACTGAGAGGGCAATGTCGAGTGCTTATGGGTAACGATAAGGAGGAGTGAAGTGACTGTGCTCCTGTAGTCGGCGCTGGTGAGGCCACAGATTGAGCACTCTGTTTTCTGACCTTAATGATTCCATGCTTCTATGATTCTATATTCTTCTAGCCTGAAACCACAGCCCCGTCCTTCAAGGGAATGGATCTTCTATTTGTCCCCTTTATGTAGGTATCAGATACTCAGGACACAGTCAGACCAAGAGAAGGGACCACTGTTAAGATACCAGTGTCCCTGTTTTCCTCATCAGCAGGCTTAGCCTGAGAAATAATTATCTACCTCTGTACTACAAGGAAGAAAAGCAGATTATAAATAGAGAAAACTTGTTCTATCAGTCTGTGTTGGCTCTACCTTCCTTAAATTGGTGTATCAGGGGTTACAAAAGGGCTAGCAAATTCAAGTGTGAGACATTATAGCAGCTTGAGCTATAACCAAAGGAGCAACTTAATTACACGGGTTCCACAGGTCCGTTAAATCCATTTAATGCTCATCAAAAGCAGTTTAACTTTCTGATACCTCCAGAAGTTACACTGATTTTATCAAAATGTCTCATCTTTTTTGCCTGGAACACCAAAGTGTTTTCTTGCTGAATTAACCCAACTAAATCCTCACTGACTCCTCAGCCTGGAGGTGATTTGAGATGAATTTGCCAGCTGACCCACTTAACACAAGTACAATTTTTCAATCATTCTTCAGCCCTGAAGCATACGAATCACCGTGTTCTGCAGCAATAGGAAAGAATGCACGAGAATACATTGGTGACCCACAGCTAAAAATCACACTTGCTGAGGGAAGTAGCTGGTGAAGCAGCAGACCAAAAAAACATAATCCAACGTCTGTGTTCCCAGGCTGATCCTGCCACTGTTACATACACAGAAATTTGATTCATGAAACTACTTAACAAGACTGCTGGGGAGATGTGAGCTGCAGTACCACTCCCTTGCATGGCTTTCCTCAAAAATAATCTTGGTTTACCCATTGTTAGTCTTAAAGATAGCAAGCTGCTAGGGAATGCCAGCCCTACCTCACTGCAGCGTTTCTTTCCTGAGCTGTGACTTGACATCTCGGAACTAAAACATTTTGGTTTATTTTTCTTATTTTAGGAACCAGAAGACGAAGATGCAGGTGTAAAAGGTTAGTAAGTGATGAGTGTTGACATTTTCTCTTAAGCTCAGCGACATCTCACTCTCCAGCGATAAAGCAGGCAGGTGCCAAAATGCAGCCTGAAACTTCTTCATCCAATACACTTTGAATGGGATGGGGGGACTGTCCAATGAATTGAGGGAAGAAAAGAGAGAGAGAATTCTCTCCTTCTATGTTTGTTTCTTTCTTTTACTATTATTACTAATTCAAATCACTGAGCAATGACATTGCAGAAAGACAACCAAAAACTTCTGCGCATCCCCTCATGCTTACAACTAACACCACAGATGTGCACTCCCAGTGTACAACTCCCAACTCCAGCCTAGGGGTAACCATATTTCATCGCTTCCCCTCCACAAACTGTCCCTTGGACTTCATCCCTGGACCTGCAGCTTGTGCTCAGGCACTAGATGCAAGTTATTGCATCCCAACCCCCCTCTGCACTACTTGGCACCAACAGCCCCACGGCTCTGTGCCCCTATTGCCCCAACAGGCACCAAGTAACAGCAGCAGAGGCTGATGCAGCCTGAGCTGGCTTTGCTGGGACACAGCGCTGCACAGACGTGGAGTCTGAGAGCTCACCTCTTTTCCAGGGCAGACAAAACCCCTTTTTCCCTCCTGCCTCCTCTCCCACTCATCATTCTGAGTCACCAGGAAAACACTATTAGAATTAAAAACTGCAGTGTGTGCATTTGGAAGAAGAAATCTTTTCTCACCTGTACATATCCCTCCCCTGCTCTGCACAAAACCACTTCTGCACATTCCCCAGTCCTGTGCACCCCGGGGCTTGTGGCGAGAGAGCACTCGAGCACCCAAATCCCCGCTACTGCTCCGGCCGGGCCAGCACTTGGACAAGCTGGGTTGCAAGACAGTTTGGAACTGTACCTTCACACCCCTGAGCTTAATTATTTGCAGTTTAAGCATCTTTAAAATCCCATAAATTGAAATTCCTTGTTACGCATGCACAGGTGTTGTAGTAAAAAAGTTAGTAGTTCTTTAGCTGCCCAAATTAATTCACTCTTTTACATTAACAGAAAATGAAGCCCTAGTATTTTATAATTTTTTAAACTGAGAATGCATGAGAATCATTGGCTGAATAATAATAACATTTAAGCAAACAGGCACTAAGTGTCAAGGCCTTCTGCCCTTTGAGTGCAATCTTCCTCTGTGTATGCAGCAATACAGCTGCACACACACACCTGCAGTTTCTTTTACCTGTCTGAACAAAAGGGAACAGCTTCCCAATTTTTACAATGAATATTCATTATATCCCACATGCTTCTGATTCTCACCTGGCTCTCCAAGGACTAGATGACAAGAAAGAGCTCTTCCTGCAGCCTTGATTAGGACAATATTTGCATCCTTCCCTTTTCTCAATCCCTGTTGCCAGCCCTGGACAAAGATGTTCTGTCCCGAAAGAGGAAAACCACAGTGCAGAGCTCTTCAGTTATGATGGCATGGTTGAGTTACAAGCCCCTCAGGAAATCTTCTCATCAAGGACAGCTTTCCTTTGGCAGCACTAATATAACAGCACTACGGTATAAGTAATTGTAGCAAATTTAAACTTTTATTTAGAGAGGAAATTCCTGCTGCTGTGGGCAGTTCCCGCTTACTGACATGAAGCTCTGTTCAAATTATTAGGGCAATTCACTCAATTTAAGAGCACCTCGTGATCTGGCTGGGGCTCTTGCTGGCAGCTGAAGGAGTCATATTCCACCGTGAATTAATCTTCAGTGAAAACAGGTGCCAAATCTCCAACTAATTGTACCAGCACAAAAGTATCAGTTACTGGAGACCAGTGAGTTCTATCATTTTGGGAGCACGCTGGTTGTCTAGAAAGCTTTATTTTAAACTCCTCTGCAGGAACCTGGTTTGCAGCAAGAAGTCCTAATGAATTGGTGACAGCTTTCCCAACTCCCCAAAAGTCCTGAACTGTTATTTCTTCACTCTTTTCTGAATGTGGAGAAAGGCTTGGTAAGAGGACAGGAGCATGCTGAAGTCAGAGGAAACTTTAAAAAAGAAAGTTACCTTAACAATTGCTTATGAGTGTATCTTAAGAAAGTCCTTCCACAGGCTGTCACTAGTTGAAATGTTGGCAGATCCTGCACTAGCATAAAGAGCATTCAGGATCACCTCACAGCCTGCTCTTCCAGGTCCCCAGCTGCAGACCAAGGCTAAACAAGCTCAGCAGCTGCCCTACCTTCATTGCATTCTTCCTTTCACAACACAGTAAATAAAAAATTCTTCTCTCTAGGCCTGTGAAGGGGAAGCCCAATGCAAAGACCGCCCTGCCAAGCCGACACGCATAAGCATCTGCACCTTTTGGCTTCTGGATCATCTTCTGGGAGCTGCCACCGCATAAGCCCAGCCCCTACGTTACCTGTAACGCTGCTGCTTCTCATGCACTCTGCCCCGACCCACTGGAAAACAAAACCCTCAGCAGGGACACACGCACAGCCAGCAGGCACTGTTTCTGTGCACTGCACGCTAAAGCCCAGCTCCTTCCAAACCCTGGGCTGCTCACATTCATTCCCAAGGCCAAACACCATCGCTGTTCCCAGGGACGGAGCTCTGGGGCTCAGGCAGAAGGAACAGGTCAGTCCCCATGCTGACATGTGTCGGTGACAAGCCCATGAAAAATAAGGATCTTAGTGGGACCTTGTGAGTACTGCATCCAGGTGTGGAGTCCTCAACGCAAGAAGGACATGGAGCTTTTTGAGCAGGTCCAGAGGAGGGCCATGGAAATGGGATGGAGCAACTCTCCTACAAGCACAGGCTGAGAGAGTTGTGATTGTTCAGTGTGCAAAAGAGAAGGCACCAGGGAGACCTTATAGTGGCCTTCCACTTCCTGGAAGGCAACCTACAAGAAAGCTGGGGAGGGACTTTTTACAAGGCATGTAGCAACAGGATGAGGGCCAATGGTTTTAAACTAGAGCAGGGTAGATTTAGATTAGACATTAGGAAGAAGTTCTTTAAAATGAGAGTGGTGAAACACTGGAACAGTGTGGGCACTGTGGTAGTTGAGGCTCCGTCCCTGGAGACATCCAAAGTCAGGCTTGATGGGACCTTGAGCAACCTGATCTAGCTGAAGATGTCCCTGCTTACTCAGGGGGGGCTGGACTAGGTGACCTTTAAAGGTCTCTTCCAACCCTACACATTCTTTGATTCTATTCTGTTAAGGAAATTGGAATTTTCTTTCTTTTTGGATGATATATTTGGATGATTAAAAAAACCAAAACCAAACACACATCTTTGTTATTTCCTTTGGTTAAGCAGCACAGACTGCCCAGGGAGATTGTGGAGTCTCCTTCTCTGGAGACATTCAAAACCCGCCTGGACGCGTTCTTGTGTAACGTCATCTAGTTGTTCCTGCTCTGGCAGGGGGATTGGACTAGATGATCTTTTGAGGTCCCTTCCAATCCCTAACATTCTGTGATACTGTGATACTGTGATACTGTGAGACTGTGTGACTTTTAGCATACTGACCTGAGACAACCTGATTTACTGCAGTGAGCTCTGTTTTTTCAACTCTGTATTTGATATAAGAATTTCCTTCCTATGCTTGCAAATCAACAACTGAGGAAAAAAAATAAACCAATATTCTCAGTAATGTTTATTTCTTTCTTCAGTTCCTAGACTCAGGAAAAAAAAAAATCCTTCACGAAGACCATAAATTAGGGTTGAAGGAAGTCTTAGGTGAGGGAAAAGACTGTGATTTCCATAGCAGTCTGAGCTTTAGGATGCCAGAGTTCAGCTTCCAGCTCAATACAGCCTGAAATGACCAAAAAGCATCTTCCCAGGGAGTTGCAAGCTGGGCCCCAGAACACTCCCCCATGGCAGGGAAGTGCGAGGAAGCTGGAGGAGACCGAGACTCTGGAGGTGTTCAGGTATTCTTGCCAAGGTGCTGATAAAAACCTGGGGAAAAAAGATCAAAAGAAACCCTTTGCTAGTGTCCTCCTCTGCACAGAAGCTGGGAAGGAGAGAAATTCTGAGAGAGACTCACTTCTTCTACTCTTAGTTTCTTGTAATACCTAAAACAGTTAAAGACTAGATAAGTGTATGTAAAAAATAGCAGGCACATACTGAATGACATCTGCATGTACCTGCACACACTATAAAGGATGATGTAGCAGAAAAGCCATAACATGGGAATGTCTATGAATTCACAGACATTAAGGAACACTAAGACACCTTTAGTCTGTTAAGGGGGATGTTGTTCAAGCCCTGCATGCTAGAAGCCAGGGAGGAGTGAGGGTCTCGCCTCACCTGCCACACCAGCCCCTGCCCCATCGCAGAGCCAGCCTCGCCACCAACTGGCAGCTGTATTTTGTCTACATAAAGCAGATCCACTCACAAACCTGCTTCTAGGCAGACTACATCCAAACTTTAGCCCAATTTTAATATGTTATGGATACCTACATCAGTCTGATCCCACCCTACAGTCAGCTCTAACAAGCAGGTGAAAACCTCACACCTTTTCTCTCTCCCCTATGAGCATCAATTCTATTATTAACTTGTCCCAGAGTCTCCTGTTGACTTAGTTTGAGATGAAAGTATTCGGTTATAAATCCTTATCTCATAAAGCACTTCTGCAAAGCAGTTTACAAGAAGTAGGAACATCACTACCTCACTGGCAGCATTCTCTACTGCTCTTTCCTCGCTGTCCTTGGTCACTTCATCCTGGGTTTTCACACCACACTCGAGCTTTGGGCCACATTCCTGTAAGGCAGGCTGTCAGGCGATGCTCCTCCTGATCTGGCACTAACCCCCACACCTAAATCCTCTTCCAGCAGATTGTCTCCACACCTCCACAGAGACCTTGCCCTCCCACTCCAGCTCTTTTAAATGATTCTGTAGAAAGATCTTTAAAAAGAGTAGAAAGGAGAACCCCAGGAACTACTGACTGGTCGACCTCACCTCTGTGCCTGGCAAGATCATGGAACAGATCCTCCTGGAAGCTCTGCTAAGGCACACGGAGGGCATGAAGGTGATTCAAGACAGCCAGCATGGCTTCACCAAGGGCAAGTCCTGTGTGACCGACCTAGTCAGTTCTACAATGGAGTGGACAAGGGAAGAGCAATGGATGGCATCTATCTGGATTTCTGCAAGACACAGTCCCCCACACCATCTTTCTCTCTAAGTTGAGATACACAGGTTTGATGGGGGGGGCTGTTCAGTGGATAAGGAATTGGTTGGATGGTCTCATCCAGAGTGTAGTGGTCAAAGGGTGAATGTTCAGACAGAGATAGGAGCCAAGTTGTGTTGCTCAGGGTCCAAACTGGGGTCAGTGCTTTTCTCTCATCCACTAGGAGGGTGACTTTATTGTAGAGGGAGATCAGGTTTATCAAGCAGGACCTGCCTTTCATAAATCCATGCTGATTGGGCCTGATGATCTGGTTGACCTGCATGTACTGTGGGATGGTACTTAGCATGATCTGCTCCATCTGCTGCCCCAGCATCAAAGTCAAATCCAAAAGCCTGTAGTTTTCTAGATTCTTCTTCCAGCCCTTTTTGGAGATTGGTGTCACACTGGCCAACTTCCAGTCTGCTGGGACCTCCTTGGTCATCCCCAGTCATCCAGGACTGATGATAAATGATGGGAAGTTGCTTGGTGAGCACCTCTGTCCAGGTCTCTCAGAACACTTGGGTGGAATCCGTCTGGTCCCACATACTTGTGTATGTCTATGTGGAGCAGCCGGTCACCAACCATCTCTTCCTGCATTGCGGAAGATCGTTCTGCTCCCGGTCTCTGCCTTCTGGGTCAGGGGGCTGGATTCCCAGACTACAACTGTTCCTATTCCTAAAGACTGAGGCAAAGAAGGCATTAAGCACTTTGGCCTTTTTCTCATCCTTGGTCACCGTATTTCCTCCTGCATGTAAGAGAGGATGGAAGCTCTCCCAGCTTTGGCTGCTAATGGATTTGTAGAAACATTTCCTCTTGTCTTCTATGGCAGACCCTAGGTTAATTTCTAGCTGGGTTATGGACTTTCTAATTTTCTCCTTGCATAGTCTCACAGCATCTTTGTAGTCATCATGTGTGCCCTTCCCCTTCTTCCAAAGGCCATTAACTCTCCTTTTTTTTCCTAATTTGCATCCAAAGGTCCCTGTTCAGCCAGGCCAGTCTTCTTCACCCCAGGCTCATTATATGGCAGATTGAAACAAACTGGAGATTAAAATAGTTTACTTCCAGGATATTAGAACTAATTGTGGGATTACTTGAAATTGCAATGTGTCACAATTCATTTTGTCTTATGAGTGACATTGTTTAGCATGAGTCACCAGATTTACTGAGGCCTTAGGCCCAGACTGTGGGCTTTTACCTAAGCACTGATTAGTTTGGGTTGAAGAAAGGCCCTGAAACCAATGTTAACTGAGGAAGATAATATCAACTGAAACAGCATTCTTGACAAAAAGAAAAGAATGCAAACCTGGAGAGAAAGAATGAAGAGCAAGAAGACCCCAGACCCAAATATTACTATTTGACTGAACCATTGTGTTAGAGGAGGTGAACTTGGATTGTAAGGGTATAACTGATTGGGATTTCTTTGTTTGCGATCCCTGTTGGAGGGTGCCAGTTTGAGCTGAAATAAACCGATTCTGCGGTGGAACCCAGAGTCCGAAAATCTCTTAACAGTTGGGGGCTAAGATTGGATCCAGCCTCACCTAGACTCCTCTCCATGAGGAAGTTTAGAAAGCAAAGGGGTCCAGGCTGAACCTCATGACTCAGCAGAACGGTCTTTGGGAGCTCTTCAGTAACAGCCTCCTCCTGTGCCTTTAATTCTTCCTTTCTGGAGAATAGACAGCAATCCTGGAATCCTGTACCCTTCAGGATAGCCTCTAAAGAGACTCTATCAAGCAGTCCCCTAAATAAGTCAAAATCTGAACAAATCATTTTCTGTAACTCATCCACAAGAAGCAGCCACAACAGCAGCAGCAGTCAAGTCAGCAGCACCCGGCTTCTGACATACCCAGGAAAAGGGGACTTTCGTTGCAAAGGAGGAATAGAAAAACACCTCACACAGAGAAATAATCCACAAGAATGCCAGGAAACAGCAAGCAAAGAAGTAAATAATACACCAGCCTTGCAGTCTGGTGATACTGTTGCTGTTGTACGTGCAGGAAACAGCAAGCAAAGAAGTAAATAATACACCAGCCTTGCAGTCTGGTGATACTGTTGCTGTTGTACGTGCAAAGCGCCAGGAAGTGTTACCCAAACCCAAGTGCAAGTGGTCACCTGGAGGCAGCAGCAAGAGCCCTCTCTGTTGAAGCATGCAAGGTCTTCTTTGGCAGAGCGGAAAGCCCTGTGGTTGGAGAAGAAAACCACAAGATATTTAAACAAAAAAAAAAGCTTAGCCCTGGGGC
Source organism: Trogon surrucura (assembly GCA_020746105.1). Lineage (NCBI taxonomy): Eukaryota > Metazoa > Chordata > Aves > Trogoniformes > Trogonidae > Trogon > Trogon surrucura. Next base: position 75,843,462 of record CM036620.1, on the reverse strand, counting down.
ATGGGGCTTTCTCAGTGGGTTTCAGATCACAGTCCACCTGCCTTGCACAAAGTAGCTTTTGCAGAGCAATGGCTGAGAAGAACTGCAAAGAGAACCATTGAGCACCTGAAGGTCCCACCTGCATGTCGGCAACACATGTGCCTGGAGATAAATAACACGTATGGATACCTGCCGTGAAACAGACGTGTCTACCCTGCTGGGGAAAAAAATATGGTGTGCTCTGGATGTGCCATCTGCACAAGACCCCTTTTGCCTCTGCAAGGGAAGGCAGCAGCATCCTGTGGCATGCAGCAAAGTCAGGGAGCCTGTCTGTGACTTCTAAGGAGCTGGAGCTGCTGAGAACCCCGAGGGGGCTGGCAGACAGCAGTCTGAGAGCCTGGTGAAACTGTTGCTGTTGTAGGTTCAAAGCTCCAGGAAGTGCCACCCAAACCCAAGTGCAAGTGGTCACTTGGAGGCAGCGGCAAGGGCCCTCTCTGTTGAAGCATGCAAGGTCTTATTTGGCAGAGCGGAAAGGCCTGTGGTTATAAAAGAAAACCACAAGATGTTAACAAAAAACAACAACAAAAAAGGCATACCCCTGGGACATGGGGCTTTCTCAGGGGGTTTCAGATCACAGTCCACCTGCCTTGCACAAAGTAGCTTTTGCAGAGCAATCACAGAATCACAGAATGTTAGGGATTGGAAGGGACCTCGAAAGATCATCAAGAACAATGGCTGAGAAGAATTGCAAAGAGAACCACTGAGCACCTGAAGAACCCAGCTGCATGTCGGCAACACATGTGCTTGGAGATAAATAACATGTATGGATACCTGCCATGAAACACCCACGTCTACCTTGCTGGGACAGAAAATATGGTGTGCTCTGGATGTGCCATCCATGCAAGACTCCTTGAACATGTGCAAGCAAAGGAAGAAGCATCCCACCAAGAAGATCAACCTAGAACCTGCAGCCAAGACACAGGGCTTGTCTTGATTTCTGAGAAGCTGGAGCTGCCGAGAACCCCCAGACAGCTGGGAGACAGCAGGTTGTGCTGGCTGGTCCTACCGCAGGCACGAGCATCGCCAGGCTGAGTCCATGGAGAACCACTGGACCTGATAACAATAAATAAGCACAAGTTCTGGATCAGAACTCAATTTCTGCAAAAACATTTCTTTTCCCTTCATTTTGTAGCAGATGCGTAACATTGCGTCTTTACCAAGAAGGTCCTGATGACATCACATCTTCCTCAAAGAGCGATGCAGCCTCCCAAGTCAAGCGAGAAAGATCAGCTCAGCTCCGCCGCACCACCTCCAAGGACGGCCACCCCTCGGAGAAGATGGCCGGGTCTCCTGCGCTGCTCCTTCTGCTCGCTCTGGGGCTCTGTGAGTATGGACACAGGGCTGTGCATCACCTGCACCGGGAGGGGCAAGTAAGACCTTTCCACTGATGCCATGAAATTGGGCTAAATAAAGGGAAAATAAAGAGAAAATACAAAGCAAACCCAAAAGGCTGACTTGAGGTTTGCTCAGTAACTGTGGTGGTAAAGGTGGCATCGCCTCAGCCAGCGCAGGGCAGCCGGAGGGGTGGCTGCAGCATCACGCGCACCAGGAAGAGAGCCTGGTTGTAGAAGAGGTTCTGGAGAAGAGGAGGAAGCGGAAAAAAGGGTCTTTAGTGGTCCGTGTTTTCAGAGAGTCATTGGAGATTAGCTGGGAAGGGGTAACATCCCTGAGAAGGCAGCCGAAAGGCTTTTCTGAAGGGCAGAAAAAGCCCGGCTGCCTGATTGCTGAGCACCCTCCTTGCACAGTCCTAGCATGGACTCCAGCAAAACCTTCAAGTCCTCCACAAATCGTGGTCCTACCATTGCATATGATCTTGCATCCCATGGACAGGGAGCAAGGTTTGACCAGAGAAGACGCAGCTCTTCCTGAACAGTTCCCACAAGGATTTCTCTCCCACAGGCTGCCCTGGGATTCATGGCCAGAGGAACAAGGTGATAGCCAGGTTTCATGCAAGAAACACTGAACACCCTCAGCTGAGACAGCGGTTGGAGCTGGAATGTGAAACATTCAGGGAGGACAGCGGTGTATTCTGGGTCCGCCAGGACAAGGATGGGACTAATCACTTCATCGTCTACATCTCTTCCCTATCTCGGACCACCTTTGAGGGGAATAATCAGACATCCACACGCTTCGAGGCAAGGAAAGATGGGAGTATCTACCGGTTGGTAGTGAAGTCTTTTACACCACCAGATGAGGGGAATTACTTCTGCCTCTTGACCAACAACAAAATGCTGTACTTCAGCCGTGGCCAGCCTGCCTTCTTCCCAGGTCAGCAAAACCTCTATGCAAACTCGCTTAGCTCTGCCAAAATGCCCAGCACCTCCTGCCTGTACATTTTTTTTCAGTTATCTCTCCCACAAACCCCATTTTCCCTGCTTCCTTGCCCAAAGAATCTTGTGACCAACTCACTGGTCCTCCTGCCAGTAGTTCGTGCTTGTCATCTCCTCTCGTGTAATCGCTCCTGCCCAAAGGCAAAGATGATTGGTCAGACCCATCTTCACCTTCCCAGACTCACTTCTCCATCCCATTCATGACTCTGAATGCATAAGACTGAAGCAAAATTGACCGGCACACCCTCTTTCCTCACCTCACATAGGTCCCCGAAGTCCTACCAACATCAGGGTACTCAGGTTTTTTGAGGATGGTAGCAGAGGGCAGGAGCCTGAAGCTCCTTATCAAGTCTTGAGAGACCTTCCTTGGGGGAGTCACCATCCAAAATGGGCTCTGTGAAGTGCCCCCAGAACTGAGCCCTACCCTGGCCACAGGAGCAGCCATGGCCTGGCAGGGGTGGGAGAGCACAAGGGCAGGAGATATATTTTACTCTATTTCTCTATATGCTGTGTTCATCCTTTTTCATTTATAGTCACCACCACGCCAGCACCCACCATATCAGCACCAATCACACTGGAATCCATCACACTGGAACCCACCACCCAGTGTGGCCTCATCAAGGAGGACCCCTGCCTGCAGACCCGGCATCCAGGTAACCGAGATGCAGGGAGGGAGAGGGGAAGAGCCGGGCTCTGCTCCACTTATACCAAGGGGGATCCTGCCGGCATTTTGGGATGGGGAAAAGTCAATATCCTTGGTGGTTTATCAGAGTTGGATAACTGGGTACATGCAGGTGGAAGGATTAAACTCCAGTGTTTCATCCCATGTAGGAAAGGCAAAGGATGATGTAGAACTCATAAGCATGTTGTCACAGAGGCACCCACAAAAACAGGGAATCTACTACAAGTCAAAATTTTTTTCCAATCCAAAACCCACCACGCATTCCAACAGACAAAGTATATTACAAATTTGGATGCAACTTGGGTATTATCACTACATATCTTAATTTAGGAACTCAGAATTATTCCTCTAGAAATATGACAAAAATGTGCACAAACAGACTCATGAAAAGGGGGGAAACATTTTCCTCAAGGGTATCTAGAGAGGATTCAGTTATCCATGGGTGGGTAAGGGGTCTCTCAAGGATATATCCAGAAGCTCACCACGGTGGGGTGGTGGGTGCTCTCAGTCCCGAGAAGTTTCCTTGAGCAGCATCCCAAACCATGGGGAGGGTCCCCGACTGCAGACCCTCTGCTCCGAGTAGGACCAACTCAAGTTGAATCTCTGGCAGGGCCATTTATACGTGAGTCGGGTCTGGCCTGGGCTCAATTTCTAATTATCTCAGGAGCCAGTGCTCAAAAGACAGGTAAACAAAGTCATCAGCCCTCAATGGTTGGTCTCGACAGGTCCTTGGGGCAGGTCTCTTTTCAGATCTTCGGAAAGGTCTTTTGTCAGGAAGGATGCAACTACCCCAATCCACCCCACGACCACAGTCATGACTCAACCGGTTTCCTTGTGGTGGTGGTACAGTCACCTCTTGCCTCCAAAGTTAAAAGGGAGTGCAGTCTCAATGAGTTTTAGCGCTCACTTTGGATCGTTATTTCTTAATTATTCTATTCAATACACAAACAGCTTTTCAAGGGGGAGATACCCTTCACCATTAACACAGGTTTCAATACTGCGATTAATTTGGCTTAATACAAATTAAAATAGTTGTAACCACAACCAACACCAAAGAAAATCCAAAACCATCAGAATTTTCTCTAACCAGTTAATTTTCAGTACAGCAACAATTCCTTCAGAGGCCTTTGCCACTTTCTCCACTTTACTAGTCTGATTCTGAAATGGTGTTGATGTAATTCAGGATATGTATGCAGTATTAGCATATCTGTCTCAATCTCCACCCCATGATGTCATCAGTGGGTAGAAAAGTGTTAGTTCACGATCCAGGAAAAAAATCTTTCTGCCATTTTCACAACGTTGTCGTCCAGGGGTTGGTTGTCACCACTGCCAGTAGGGCTCCAGGGAAGTCCACTTCTCCATTGTCCTGCAAGAAAACAGAGAGCTGCCCTCAGTTTAGAAAGGAGGTTGAGAAATCAGGGATTATCCAGCGAGAATGGTGGGTGTTTTCACTCCCCATTTGGAGCTTCCCAGGAATATAAGCCTTTGGGTTTTTTCAGGATCGTAGGCACAATCTCGATGTTGGGTAGTTTCAGCATTACAGGTTGGCTCATGTCTGGCTGTAATGAGATGTGATTACTCTGAATTCACTCAGAAGTAGGCAAAATATTAAATCACTTTCTCAGTCCTTGGACTGTCTGACCTGAAGGGAGGTTGTAGTTAGTTGGGGATCAGGCTCTTCTCCTAGGCAATTAGTCACAGGACCAGAGGGCATGGCCTGAAACTCGTCAGGGGATGTTTAAGTTGGATATCAGGAAATGCTTCCTCATGGAGAGGATGATCAGGCACTGGGATGCTCTGCCCAGGGAAGTGGTGGAGTCACCGTCCCTGGAGGTGTTTAAGGAAAGCCTGGATGTGGCACTTAGTGCCATGGTCTGGCCGATGTGGTGGTGTTGGGTCATAGGCTGGACTGGATGATCTCAGAGGTCTTTTCCAGCCTCAACACATCTGTGATTCTGTGATTCTCTGATTCTGTGATCTTCAGTAGTGGCACTAGCAGCTGTAGCCGTAGCTGGTCCTGACACCACCTCCATTCCTACCGAAATGTCTCTCTCCTTACTGGGTAGTTCTAATGGACCAACGAAGTAAGTTGCATTATGTCCTTCCCAGGTGAAGGTAAATTGAGATTTGTCCTCCTCCCTTAGAGGAATCGTAAAAAACATGTCTTTAACACTTAAAGCAGCCATCCCCGGGTAGTCAGCTGCCTGCATCACTGTTGCTATTGAGGTTACACTTGGAACAGCAGCAGTTAGCAGTGGGGTATTGCTGTTCAATTTTCTATTCAATTTTCTACAAACAGTGGCTAAACACCACTGCACCTCAGGTTTACAAACTTGCAAGACTAGGGAATTATTGGGGGAATAGGTGGGGCTTACTCTCTTTCCCAGGTGGTCAGTCACTGCTGTGATGCCTGGTCTGGCTGTGGTGGGCACAGGGTGCTGTGCACCACGGGACGCCGGGATTGCAGAAGCAGCGGAGCCGGCTGCAGGGTCCTGGGGCGAGCGTTTTCCACCCCGCGACATCGGAAACTCCACACGCAGCTGCTGGGCAAACACCAGCGCTGATTCTAGCTTATCAGAATGTTTCTGCACCTGAATTACACAAGCACCCAGGATTGCACACATAGATCCTTTATCTCTGCCAAAACCTCAGTGACTTTGTGCCAGCCTTTCCACAACCAGGTTGTATCACTTCTACCTTGCCCAGTGCACATCTTGGGGAGAAGGTGCACAGTTGTGTCTCTGCAGTAACTCCTGTATCTGCATCCTGCCAACTATGTCAATAATCTCACAGAGACATCCACAAAAACAGACAGGGCAGCTACTAAAAATTAAAATTTATTCTAACCCAAAAACCACCGCACACTGCGACAGACAAAGTACGTTACAGATTCGGATACAACTTGGGAATTATCACTACACAACTTAATTTAGGGACTAGCGACTATTCCTCTAGGATTATGACCAAAAACGTGCACACACACACTCACAAAAGGGGGGAAAGCTTTCCCTCAAGGGTACCCGGAAGATGAATCACTCACCCACAGTGGAGCAGGGCTTTCTCTAGGATATATCCAGAAGTCTTGCTCACTACAGGGGGTGGTGGGTGCTCTCGATCCTGAGAAGCTCCCTTGGACGATGTCCCGATCCACAGGGAGGGTTGCCGACTGCAGCCCCTCTGTTCTGAGGAGGACCGACTCAAATTGCCTTTCCAGCCGGGCCCCACTGATTAGCTCAGAAGCCAGTGCACACAAAGTCATCAGGTCTCAGTGGTCGTCCTGACAGGTCCTTGGAGCAGGCCAGTTATCAGATCTTTGAAAAAGCCTCTTGACAGGGAGGATTCAACTGCCACACAAGTCCCATGTCTGGGCACACCAGGAAGATGTGGAGGAGGGGTTAGTGCTCATTGTAGTTTCAGCAGGGAAGATGAGAAAATTTCTGGCTACGAGTCCTCCTTCAAGTCCCCAGGACAATGCTGAGAGCAGCAGCACTAATGCTGCACTTGCAGAGACCACTGCTGGGCCAGGGGAAGCCCTCTGCTTCACCAGCGTCCTCACTGAACTCCAGGCAGAAACCTTGGTTCCACAAGACCTGGACATAACACCAGCCATGAGCACCTGGTGAACCTTTCCTCGTCTCTGTTCCTGCAGACACCAGCAAGAAGAAAGAGCTGAGCATCTTCTGTGACATCCTCTGGCTTCCCTTGGCAAGTGCCTGCCTCCTGATCCTCATTGCCCAGGCAGCCACCGTGATGCTGTGTCAAGGTAAGACTCCCCCCTAACCCCCTCTGGATATTCCTCTCGCCCAAAACCCTGTCCCTCAGTGGAATGGAGCTTCTACCTGTCCCCTTTATGGAGGCATCAGACAGCCAGGACACAGTCAGACCAACAGAAGAACCACTGTTAAAAAATCAGTGTCCCTGTTTTCCTCATCAGCATGGTTAGCGTGAGTAATAATTATCAGTTCCTGTACTACAAGGCAGAAAACCAGATCATAAATACAGAAAAGATACTCTTTCAAACTGAATTGGATCTACCATCCTTGGATTGATGTATGAGGGGTCTAAAACAGGCCTAGCAAATTCAAATGCCAAGTTCCCCATTAGCAGCTCGAGCAGTTTAAACTTCCACTACCCCAAGAAGTCACAGCGACTTCCTTAAACCATCTCACCTTGTTTCCCTGGAACACCAAAATGTTTTGCTGCTGAATTAACCCACCTAGATCCTCACTAACTCTTTTCCTGCAGTCTGAAGCAACAGGAAGGATTACATGAAAAAAACATTGATGAACCACAGCCAAAAATCATTCTTCTAGAGGAAAGTATCTGATGAAGCAGCAGAATGAAAAAACATAATCCACTGTCAGTGTTCCCAGACCGGGCCTGCCACTGTTACTCACACAAAAATTTAATGCATTTAAACTATTTAAATGGACTCGTGGGCAGAGGTGAGCTGCAGCATCACTCCCTTGAGTGGCTTTTCTCAAAAATAATCTTGGTTTATCCATTGTTAGTCCTAAAGATGGCAAACTGCTAGAGAATGCCAGCCCTACCTCGCTGCAGTGTTTCTTTCCTGAGCTGTGACTTGGTATCTTGGAAGTAAAATCCTTTCTTTTCTTATTTTAGAAAATATAAGACGAAGATGCAGGTGTAAAAGGTAAGTAAGTGATGGGTGTTGGCATTTTTCTCTTAAGTTCAGCAGCATCTCAGCCTAGAGCGATAAAGCAGGCAGGCGCCAAAAAAATCCTAAAACTTCTTCATCTGATACACAATGGATGGGAGGGGATTGTGTAATGAAATAAGGGAAAAAGAGAGAGACAGAATTCTCTTCTCCCACGTTTTCTTTGTGTTTATGGTGGATTATTTTTACTACTAAGCAATTCAAATCAGTGAGCACTGACACTGCAGCAAACAGAAGACAGGATATATCTGTGGCAGCCTAAAAACTTTGTGCATCACTTCATGCTTACAACTAACACCACAGATGTGCGCTTCCAGTGCACGACTCCAACTCCAGCCCAGAGGTGACCATATCTCATTCATTCCCCTCCACAAACTGTCCCTTGGGCTTCATCCCTGGACCTGCAGCTTGTGCTCAGGCACTAGATGCAAGTTATTGCATCCCAACCCCCCTCTGCACTACTTGGCACCAACAGCCCCACGGCTCTGTGCCCCTATTGCCCCAACAGGCACCAAGTAACAGCAGCAGAGGCTGATGCAGCACTGGACATATGTGGAGTTTGAGAGCTGACCTCTTTTCCAGGGCAGACAGGAACCATTTTCAGTACTTTCCCCTGCCTCTCTACTCAACCATCATCCTCAGTCAGCAGGAAAACATTGCTAGAATAAAGAATTGCATTTTGCTGGTTCACATGAAGAAATACTTTTACCCAAAAGTAACTTTCATTTCATGTTTGCACATCGCCCTCCCCGCAGCCGGGCTCCTCCCCTCCCCTGCTCTGCACAAAACCACTTCTGCACATTCCCCAGCCCTGTGCACCCCGGGGCTTGTGGTGAGAGAGCGCTCGAGCACCCAAATCCCCGCTACTGCTCCGGCCGGGCCAGCACTTGGACAAGCTGGGTTGCAAGACAGTTTGGAACTGTACCTTCACACCCCTGAGCTTTATTATTTGCAAATCAAGCATCTTTTAAAGCTGATAAATTCAGATTCCTTGTTATGCAGGCATGGGTGTCATAGAAAAAAAAGTAGGTATCTTTTTAGCTACTCCATATAATACAATTAATCACAAAGATTCTCCCTCCCCTTGAATGCAGCCCTAGTATTTTATATTCTTTTTTAAAATAAAATGCATTGGAAATCTTTGCCTGAATTACAGTAGTGTTTAAGGGAAGAGGAACTGAGTGCCAATGCTTCCCGCCCAAAGGGTACAATCTTCTCCCATCTACACCAAGATATCCCTGTGCCCACACATCGGCATTTTCTTTTACCTGTCTGAAAAAGGGAACAGCCTATCATTTTTATGATGGATGTTCATTATATTTATTATTTTGGTGAATACTTAAAAAGCACAAAGAGCATTTAGGAACACTTCACAGCCTGCTCTTGCAGGTCCCCAGCTGCAGACCAAGGCTAACCGAGCAAAGTCAAGCAAAACCTTTTCCCTCTCTAGGCCAATGTGAAGGGGAAGCCCAACGCAAAGCCCAGCACATCAAGCCGACACGCATAAGCATCTGCACCTTTTGGCTTCTGGATCGTCTTCTGGGAGCTGCCACCGCATAAGCCCAGCCCCTACGTTACCTGTAACGCTGCTGCTTCTCATGCACTCTGCCCCGACCCACTGGAAAACAAAACCCTCAGCAGGGACACACGCACAGCCAGCAGGCACTGTTTCTGTGCACTGCACGCTAAAGCCCAGCTCCTTCCAAACCCTGGGCTGCTCACATTCATTCCCAAGGCCAAACACCATCGCTGTTCCCAGGGACGGAGCTCTGGGGCTCAGGCAGAAGGAACAGGTCAGTCCCCACACTGACATGTATCGATGACAAGCCCATGAGAAACAAGGATCTTAGTGGGACCTTTGCTCAAGGGTGTGTGATACTGCTCTCTGAAATGAAGCCAAAATTTGGAGATTGTGGTGCCATGTATTTCCTAGGAGTTCTTCATTTGCTGTAAAACAAGGCTGCACTGAGAAGCTAAATATGCAATAAAGGGCCTTAATATTTTAAATTTGTGTAGTCCTGGGAGTTGAAGTTTAGTGTTTCCTTCTTGCTGTCCTTGTTCTGCTGACAGCCCTGCTTCCACCGATCTCAGCAGGAGCTGTGCCTGAGCAAGGAACCAATACAGGCTGCGAGAAGACAGTACAGAGATCAGCCCTGTGGAAAGGACTTGGGGGTACTGGTGGGTGGAAAGTTGGACATGAGCCAACCAGAAGGCCAATCCCATCCTGGGCTGCACCAAAAGCCGCGTGGCCAGCAGGTTGAGAGGGGTGATTCTGCTTCTGCCCCTCTGCTCTGCTCTGGTGAGATCTCCCCTGGAGTAATGTGTCCTGCTCTGGAGCCCTCAGCACAAGAAGGACGTGGAGCTGTTGGAGCAGGTCCAGAGGAGGCCACAGAAATGATCAAAGTGCTGGAGCACCTCTCCTACGAGGACAGGCTGAGAGAGTTGGGGTTGTTCAGCCTGGAGAAGAGAAGATTCTGATGAGAACTTAGTGTAGCCTGTGAGTACTTAAAGGGAATCTATATGAAAGATCAAAACAGTCTTTTTAGCAAGGCCTGTTCTGTCAGGACAAGGAGCAATGGTTTCAAAGTAAAAGAAGGTAGATAGAGACTGGATATAAGGAAGGATTTTTTTAACAATGTGAGTGGTGAAACACTGCACCAGGTTGCCCAGAGAGGGGAGGGAAAGCAAGGTCAGGCTTGGTGGGGCTCTGAGCAACCTGACTTAGTCCCTGTCCCTGCTCACTGCACCGCGTTGGAATAGATGACCTTTAAATGGCCCTTCCAAGGCAACACATTCTTTGTTTCTGTGATTCTCGGTGCAATGATCTGTTTTCTGCATGTGTAGTTGTTTCCCCACAAAAGGCCACATATTATGCATAGGAAGCTTTTCCTTGAAAATGCATTCTTCTCTAGCAAAGCAGTTGTATGTGGCATGTGACACACAACAAGATTAAATGCAGTATTAAATATGGAACACAAAATCTAGCTGAAGTATTTGTCTATACTTTACTTTCACAACACATTTCAGGACCTTGGCCCATTGATCAGATCTGTCCAGATCCCTCCGCAGGGCTTCATTACCCTCAAGCAGATCAACACTCCCACCCAGCTTGGTGTCCTCTGCAAACTTACTGAGGGGGCACTCGATCCCCTCATCCAGATCATTCCAGCACTGAGCCCTGGGCAACACCACTCCTGAACAAACACCAACTGGATTTAACTCCCTTCTCCACAGCTCTCTGGTCTCAGCTCTCCAGACAGTTTTTACCCAGCAAAGCGTGTGCCCACCCAAGCCAGGAGCAGCCAGTTTCTCCAGCAGAATGCTGTGGGAAACAGTGCCAACAGTTTTACTGAAGTCCAGGTAAACAACATCCACAGCCTTTCCCTCATCCAAAACTAGATGAACTTGTTGTAGAAGGAGATCAAATTTACGAAACAAGACCTGCCTTTCCTAAACCCATGCTGACTGGGCCTGACCATCTGGTTGACCTCTATGTACTGCGGGATGGTACTCAGCATGACCTGCTCCAGCAGCTGCTCCAGCACCAAAGCCAAACACACAACCATGTAGATTTCCGGACTCTCCCTCCAGCCCTTCTTGGAGATGGGTGCCAAACCGGCCAACTTCCAATCTGATGGGACTTCGCTGGTCAGCCAGGACTGCTGATAACTGATGGGAATGTCTTGGTGAGCACCTCTGTCCAGCTCTCTCAGAATTCTTGGGTGGATTCCATCTGGTCTTGTGTACATCTGTGTGGGCCAGCAAGTCACCAACCATCTCTTCCTGCATTGTGGGGAGATCGTTCTGCTCCTGGTCTCTGCTTTCTAGCTCAGAGGGGCTGGATTCCCAGACTACAAGTGTTCCGAGGCAAAGGCAGCATTAAGCACTTCAGCCTCTTCCTCTTCCTTGGTCACCACGTTTCCTCCTGCATGTAAGAGAGGATGAAAGGTCTCCCTGGCCCTGCTTTTGATACTAAAGCATTTGTAGAAACATTTCCTCCTGTCTTCTACAGGAGAAACCAGGTTAATTTCTAGCTGGACTTTGGACTCTCCAATTTTCTCCCTGGATAACCTCACAACAACTTTGTAGTCACTGTGTGCCCTGCACCTTCTTCCAAAGGCCATAAACTCTCTGTTCTTCCCTGAGCTGCAGAAAAACCTCCCTCTTCAAGCAGGCTGGTCGTCTTCTCCACCAGCTCATCTTACGACACATGGGACAGCCTACTCCTGTTCTTTAAGACTTTTTTTTTTGAATAGTGTCCAACCTTCACGGACTCCTGTGCCCTTCAGGACAACCTCCAACGGCACTCTGTCAAGGAGTCTTCAAAACAAGTCCAAGTAGTCCCTTCACAAGTTCAGGGTGGAAGTTCTCCTGCCATCCTCCCTTTCCTTACCTCCATAAGAACAGAGAGGTAATCTTTCATGATCGCTATGTCCCAGGCAGCCTCCAACCATCACCTCACCCACCAGTCCTTCTCTGCTCACAAAGAGCAGGTCCCGCCCAGCACCTGCCCTGGCAGCTCCACTCACCAGCTGCACAAGGAAGTCATCCTCGATACACTCTAGGGACCTCTGGGGCTGTTCCCTCTGTGCTTTGTTGTATTTCTGGCAAACATCTGGGAAATTGAAGTCCCTGGGAAGAAAAAAAAGATGATCACAAAGTCTCCCAGTTGCTTACAGAATGTTTCCTCTGCCTCTGTTCTGGTTGAGTGATCTGTAACACACTCCCACCACACTAGCAGCCTTGTTGGCCTTCCCCCTCATTCTGAACCATAGACACTCAACTGTATCGTCACCATAATTATGTTCTGAACATTTGTAAGAGTCCCTTACATACAGGGCCGCCCCACCACCTCCCCTTCCCTGTCTATCCCTTCTGAAGAGCTTGTAGCCCTTGATTGCAGCACTCCAGTTCTGCCAGACATCCCACTAGTACTCTGTGACAGGTACTGTATCAAATTTATCACAGCTTCCAGCTCCTCCTGTTTGCTGCCCACACTGTGTGCCATAGTGTAGATGCACTTCAGTTGGGCCAGTGTTCCCAACTAATTCTTTTTGTGGGTAGAAGCCCTCATTCCTACCCCACCCTTCTCAATTCTTTCCATGGTTTCTAACCCATCAATAAACCTTGCATTGGTGCTGCCCCATGGGTCTCCAGACCCTACATCCACTGAGATGGCAGAAGGAGTGTCCTCACTAGCACACCATCCTACAAACCCTGGCATGCTTCCTGCAGGCTTATCTCTAGCAGACCCAGTTACATTCCCTCCCCCTTCCAATCCACTTTAAAGCCTACTTCAATGAACCCAGATAATTATTGCCACACGACCTTTTTCCCCTTCACAGACAGGTATTTCCAAACTCATTATTTCTGGGTTTTTTCCCAAAATCTGCTCTATTTTGGGTAGACATCACGAGCCTCACAGTCCCACATAAGTAGGAATTTCACACATCTCAGAAAGCCCAACAGCGAATTTCCTCACTCACCAACATGCTTTGAGACCCAGGGAAATGGGTCCAGTTCCTAAACCATTTTACATAGTTCATCCACAGGAAGCAGCCACAAAAGCAGCAGCCAAGTCAGCAGCACCCGGTTTCTGACATACCCAGGAAAAGGGGGCTTTTCTTGCAAAAAAAAAAAAATAAATAGAAGAACACATAGCACAGAAAAATAATCTACCAGAAAGTTAGAAAGTGCTAAGCAAAGAAATAAAAAAAAACACCAGTCTGAGAGCCTGGTGAAACTGTTGCTGTTGTATGTGCAAAGCGCCAGGAAGTGCCACCCAACCCCAAGTGCAAGTGGTCACTTGGAGGCAGCGGCAAGGGCCCTCTCTGCTGAAGCATGCAAGGTCTTTTTTGGCAGAACGGAAAGGCCTGTGGTTAGAAAAGAAAACCACAAGATGTTAACAAAAAACAACAAAAAAAAAGGCATACCCCTGGGACATGGGGCTTTCTCAGTGGGTTTCAGATCACGGTCCACCTGCCTTGCACAGAGCAGCTTTTGCAGAGCAATGGCTGAGAAGAATTGCAAAGAGAACCCCTGAGCACCTGAAGAACCCAGCTGCATGTCAGCATGCCATGTGCTTGGAGATAAATAACATGTATGGATATATGTCACGAAACACCCATGCCTACCTTGCTGGGACAGAAAATATGGTGTGCTCTGGGTGTGCCATCCATGCAAGACTCCTTGAACGTGTGCAAACAAAGGAAGACGCATCCCCACCAAGAAGATCAACCTAGAACCTGCAGCCAAGACACGGGGCTTGTCTTGACTTCTGAGGAGCTGGAGCTGCCGAGAACCCCCAGGGGGCTGGCAGACAGCAGGCTGTGCTGGCTGGTCCTACCTCAGGCACGAGCATCGCCAGGCTGAGTCCATGGAGAGGTCATCGAGCAAAACACTCGAGGCACCACTGAAACCTGATATCAATAAATGAGCCCAAGTTCTGGATCAGAACTCAATTTCTGCAAAAACATTTTTTTTTTTCCATTCATTTTGTAGCAGATGCGTAACATTACTTCTTTACCAAGAGGGTCCTGATGACATCACATCCTCCCCAAAGAGCGATGCAGCCTCCCAAGTCAAGCGAGAAAGATCAGCTCAGCTCCGCCGCACCACCTCCAAGGACGGCCACCCCTCGGAGAAGATGGCCGGGTCTCCTGCGCTGCTCCTTCTGCTCGCTCTGGGGCTCTGTGAGTATGGACACAGGGCTGTGCATCACCTGCACCGGGAGGGGCAAGTAAAACTCTTCCATTGATGCCATGGAATTGGGTTAAATAAAGGGAAAATAAAGAGAAAATACAAAGCAAACCCAAAAGGCTGACTTTGAGTTCTGCTCAGTAATTGTGGTGGTAAATGTGGCATTGCCTCAGCCAGCACAGGGCAGCCAGAGGGGTGGCTGCAGCATCACGCACATCGGGAAGGGAGCCCGGTTGCAGAAGAGGTTCTGGAGGGGAGGGGGAAGGGGAAAAAAGGGTCTTTAGTGGTCAGTGTTTTCACAGAGTCACTTGAACTAAGCTGGGAAGGCGTAACATCCCAGAAAGGCAGCTGAAAGGCTTTTCTGAAGCTTTCCGAAGTCCTCCACAAAGCATGGTTCTATCATTGCATTTGATTTGCACCCCATGGACAGGAAAGGAGGTTTGACCAGAGAAGACGCGGATCTTCCTGAGCAGTTCCCACAAGGATTTCTCTCCCACAGGCTGCCCTGGAATCTATGGCCAGAGGGACGACGTGATAGCCAGGTTTCGTGATGGCAGCACCAAACACCCCCAGCTGGGACAGCGGTTGGAGCTGGAATGTGTGACATACAAGGCGCACAGAGGCGTGTTCTGGGTCCATCTGGACAAGGATGGGACTCTTCACTTCATTGCCTACATTACTCACTCCTATTGGGACCCATTCAAGGGGAATGAGAGGACATCCACACGCTTCGAGGCATGGAAAGACGGAAGTATCTACCGCTTGGTAGTGAAGTCTTTCACATCGCAGGACGAGGGGACCTACTTCTGCATCATGAACAGCTATGAAACCCTGTCCCTCAGCCCTGGCCAGCCTGCCTTCTTCCCAGGTCACCAACACTTGGCTCTACCTTTTTTGTTCAATCCCCTCGCCAATAAGCCCCATTTTCCCAGCTGACTTGCCCAAGGTGTCTTGTGACCAGCTCACTGGTCCTCCTGCCAGCAGCTCTCTGCTTGCCATCTCCTCTCATGGTCTTAATCCTGCCCAAAGGCAAAGATGATTGGACAGACTCAGCGTCACCTCCCCAGACCCACTTCTCCATCCCGATTGTGACTCCGAAGACATAAGACTAAAGTGATGTCTAACACCAAACCCTCCTTCCTCACCTCACACAGGTCCCAAAACTCCTACCAACACCAGGAAACTCAGGATTTCTAAAGACGGTAGCAGAGAGCAGCAGCCTGAAGCTCCTTATCAAGTCTTGAGAGGCCTTCCTTGGGGGAGTCACAATCCAGAATGGGCTCTGTGAAGTGCCCCCAGAACTGAGCCCTACCCTGGCCACAGGAGCAGCCATGGCCTGGCAGGGGTGGAAGAGCACAAGGGCAGGAGAGATATTTTACTCTATTTCCTTATATACTGTGTTCATTCTTTTTCATTTATAGTCACCACAACACCAGCACCCACCACCCAGAGTGTCGTCACCAAGAAGGACCCCTCCCTGGAGACCCCAAATCCAGGTAACCCAGATGCAGGGAGGGAGAGGGGAAGAACTGGGCTCTGCTCCACTGAGACCGAGGGGGATCCTGCCGGCATTTTGGGATGGGAGAAGAGGGAAAATCCTTAGAGCTTTATCAGAGTTGTATAACTGAGTATGTGCAGCTGGAAGGATTAAATTCTAGTTTCTCAACCGATGTAGGAGAGGTGAAGGATGATGTAAAAATCACAAGCATGCCTCATGTCTGGACACACCAGGAAGAGGTGGAGGGTGGGCAGGGATTTTGGGTCTTGTGCTGGTTTTAGCCTCCACAGGGGACACGAGAAAGCTTTTCAGTACTTGTCCTCCCCCTAATCCCCCATAAAATGCTGAGAGCAGCAGTGATGAAACTTCACTTGCAGAGGTTGCTCCTGGGCCAGGGGAAGCCCTCTCCTTCACCACCAACATCCTCCTTGCTGAACTCCAGGCAGGATCCTTGGCTCCACCAAATCTGGACATAACATCAGCTGTGAGAACCCGGTGGATATTTCTCTTCTCTATTTCTGCAGCGAGCAGTGAGCAGAGGATCTTCTGTGACATCCTCATATGGGTTTTCCTGGCATTCGCCTGCCTCCTGCTCCTCATTGCCCAGGCAGTCACCATCATGCTGTGTCAAGGTAAGGCTCATCCTTAACCCTCTCTAGATATTCCTCTCGCCCAAAACCACAGCCTTGTCCCTCAGGCGAATGGATCTTCTAGCTGTCCCCTTTACAGAGGCATCAGACAGACAGAATACAGTCAGACCAAGAGAAGGACCACTGTTAAAAAATCAGTGTCCCTATTTTCCTCATCAGCAGACTTAGCCTAACAAATAACTACCAGTGTCTACTAGAAGGAGGAAAAACAGATTATAAAGAGAGGAAACTTACGTTATTAAAACATATTTGTTCTACCATCCATAAGGTGGTGTATTGAGGGTTAAATCAGGGCTAGCACATTCCAGTGCTGAGACTCCCATTTTAGCAGCTTGAGCTAGAACCAACCAAGCAACTAAGTGACACTGGTTCAGAGAGGGCTGCGGTTAAAGCAGTGATGCAAAATCTCGGGGTAGGGAAAAGTGCTTTGGTTAACCTTCATGTTCCAAATGTCTTAAGTTACCCTGAGCAAACAAGGAGAGCAAATGTACTTAAATCCTTACAAAACACACTGAAATCACTTTGACTTTTCAATACCCCCCTGAAGTTATACCGATTTCATTAGTCCACCTCAGCTTGTTTACCTGGAACACCAGAGTGTTTTGCTGCTGATTTTATCCAACCAGATCCTCACTGGCTCTGCAGCCTGGGCCTAATGTGAGATGAATTTGCCAGCTGACACACTTAAAAAAAGTACAATTTTTCAGCATTCATGAATTCTGAAAAACGCTAATCACAACAGTCTGCAGAAAAAGGCAGGAATACACAAAAATTCATTGATGATCCAGTGCCAAAAGTCGCTGTTCTTGAGGGAAATAGCTGATGAGGCAGCCGATCAAAAAAACCCCATAATTCACCATCAGTGTTCCCAGCCTGACCCTGCTACTGACACTCACATGAAAATTTAATGCAGGAAACTACTTAAGTGGACTGCTGGGGCGGCTTGAGATCCAGCACCGCTCCCTTGCATAGTTTGCCTCAAAAATAATCTTGGATTATCTGCTGTTAGCCTTAAAGATAACAAGCTGCTAGGGAATGCCAGCCCTGCCTTGCTGCAGCGTTTCTTTCCTGAGCTGAGACTTGGTGTCTTGCAACTAAAACTTTTTCTTTTCTTATTTTAGAAAACATAAGACGAAGATGCAGGCGTAAAAGGTCAGTAAGTGATGGGTGTTGGCATTTTTCTCCTAAGATGCGCAGCATCTTACCTTAAAGCAATAAAGCAGGCAGGTGCCAAACAACAATGTAAAAATTTTTCATCTGATACACAGGGGATAGGAGGAGATGGTGTAATGATTCAAGGGCAAAAGAAAGAGATAGAACTCTACTCGTTGTCTAAAACGCCTCATTTTAAACTCCTCTTCATTGGTTTGCAGCAAGAAAGAGTCCTTAGTAAATAATAACAGCTTCCTCACCTCCACAAAAATCCTTGAACTCTTCTTCACTCTTTTCCAAATGTGGAAAAAGTCTTGGTGAGTGAACAGGACTGTGCAGAAGTCAGAGGAAAATGAGTGTAGGAATTGCTTAGCAGTATAACTCAGGAAAGTCCTTCCACAGGTGTCACTGATTGAAAAACCACTAGTTCAAAGAAGATTTAGGAACAGTTCACAGCCTGCTCTTGCAGGTCCCCAGCTGCAGACCAAGGCTAAATGAGCTCAGCAGCTGCCCTACCTTCATTGCCTTCTTCTTCCTCTCACAGCAAAGTCAAGTAAAACCTTTTCTCCCTCTAGACCAATGTGAACAGGAAGCCCAACGCAAAGCCCAGCACGCCAAGCTGACACGTAGAAGCATCTGCACCTTTTGGCTTCTGGATCGTCTTCTGGGAGCTGCCACCGCATAAGCCCATCCCCTACGTTACCTGTAACGCTGCTGCTTCTCATGCACTCTGCCCCGACCCACTGGAAAACAAAACCCTCAGCAGGGACACACGCACAGCCAGCAGGCACTGTTTCTGTGCACTGCACGCTAAAGCCCAGCTCCTTCCAAACCCTGGGCTGCTCACATTCATTCCCAAGGCCAAACACCATCACTATTCCCAGGGACGGAGCTCTGGGGCTCAGGCAGAAGGAACAGGTCAGTCCCCACACTGACATGTGTCGGTGACAAGCCCATGAGAAACAAGGATCTTAGTGGGACCTTTGCTCAAGGGTGTGTGATACTGCTCTCTAAAATAAAGCCAAAATTTGGTGCCATGTATTTTCTAGGAGTTTTTTGTCTCCTGTAAAAGAAGGCTGCACTGAGAAAGTAAATATGCAATAAAGGTCCTTAATATTTTAAACTTGTGTAGTCCTGGGATCTGAGCTTTACTGTTTCCCTCTTGCTGTCCTTGTTCTGCTGACAGCCCTGCTTCCACCGATCTCAGCAGGAGCTGTGCCTGAGCAAGGAACCAATACAGGCTGCGAGAAGACAGTACAGAGATCAGCCCTGTGGAAAGGACTTGGGGGTACTGGTGGGTGGAAAGCTGGACATGAGCCAGCCAGAAGGCCAATCCCATCCTGGGCTGCACCAAAAGCCGCGTGGCCAGCAGGTCGAGAGGGGTGATTCTGCTTCTGCCCCTCTGCTCTGCTCTGGTGAGATCTCCCCTGGAGTAATGTGTCCTGCTCTGGAGCCCTCAGCACAAGAAGGACGTGGAGCTGTTGGAGCAGGTCCAGAGGAGGCCACAGAAATGATCGAAGGGCTGAAGCACCTCTCCTACGAGGGCAGGCTGAGAGAGTTGGGGTTGTTCAGCCTGGAGAAGAGAAGGCTCTGGGGAAACCTTACTGTAGCCTGCTGGCCACACTAGTACTAATACAAGCCAAGATGCTGTTGCCCTTCTTGGCCACCTGGGCACACTGCTGGCTCATGCTCAGCTGCTGTCCATCAATACCCCCAGGGCCCTCTCTGCTGAGCAGATTTCCAGCCACTCTTCTCCAAGCCTGTAGCACTGCCAAGGGTTGTTGTGGCCAAAGTGCAGAACCCAACACTTGATCTCATGGAAACTCATGCAATTGGCCTTGGCCCATCAATCAGATCTGTCCAGATCCCTCCCCAGGGCTTCCTTACAGATTAACACTCCCACCCAGCTTGGTGTCCTCTGCAAACTTACTGAGGGGGCACTCAATCCCCTCATTCAGATCATTGATAAAGATGTTAAACAGGACAGGCCCCAGCACTGAGCCCTGAGCAACACCACTCCTGACCAAACACCAACTGGATTTAACTCCCTTCTCCACAACTCTCTGGTCTCAGCTCTCCAGACAGTTTTTACCCAGCAAAGCGTGTGCCCACCCAAGCCAGGAGCAGCCAGTTTCTCCAGCAGAATGCTGTGGGAAACAGTGCCAACAGTTTTACTAAAGTCCAGGTAAACAACATCCACAGCCTTTCCATCATCCACTAAGTGACTTTGCGGTAGAGGGAGATGTGATCTGTCAGGCAGGACCTGCCTTTCCTAAACCCATGCTGACTGGGCCTGACAATCTGGTTGACCTCTATGTACTGCAGGATGGTACTCAGCACGACCTCTTCCATCAGCTCCTCCAGCACCAAGCCAAACACACAACCATGTAGATATCCGGACTCTCCTTCCAGCCCTTCTTGGAGATGGGTGCCAAACTGGCCAACTTCCAATCTGATGGGACCTCCCTGATCAGCCAGGACTGCTGATAAATGATGGGAAGGGGCTTGGTGAGCACCTCTGTCCAGGTCTCTACGTGGGCTAGCAGGTCACCAACCATTTCTTCCTGCATTGTAGCATTATCTAGGCATTCCTGCTCTGGCAGGGGGATTGAACTTGATGATCCTTCGAGGTCCCTTCCAATCCCTAACATTCTGTGATTCTGTGATTGCGGGGGAATTGTTCTGCTCCCAGTCTCTGTCTTTAAGCTCAGGGGGGTGGATTCCCAGAATACAACTGAACCTTTTTGTGGCTAGAAGCCCTCGTTCCTACCTGACCCTTCTCAGGTATTTCCACAGTTTCTAATCCATCAATAAATCTTGCAATAGGAAAACTCCTGGCACAGAAAAATAATCCACAAGAAAGCCAGGAAGTGCCAAGAAAAGAAATAAATAAAACACCAGTCTGAGAGTCTGGTGAAATTGTTACTGGTGTCCATGCAATGCTCGAGGAAGTATGATGCAAACCCAAGTGCAAGTGGTCACCTGGAGGCAGCAGCAGGGGCCCTCTCTGCTGAAGAATGCAAGGTCTTATTTGGCAGAGCAGAAAGCCCTGTGGTTAGAAAAGAAAACCACAAGATGTTACATAAAACAACGACAAAAAAGCATAGCCCTGGGTGATGGCTCTTTCTCAGTGGGTTTCAGATCACAGTCCACCTGCCTTGCACAAAGCAGCTTTTGCAGAGCAATGGCTGAGAAGAATTGCAAAGAGAACCACTGAGCACCTGAAGAACCCAGCTGCATGTCAGCATGCCATGTGCTTGGAGATAAATAACATGTATGGATATATGTCACGAAACACCCATGCCTACCTTGCTGGGACAGAAAATATGGTGTGCTCTGGGTGTGCCATCTGTGCAAGACCCCTTGAACATGTGCAAACAAAGGAAGAAGCATCCCCACCCAGAAGATCAACCTAGAACCTGCAGCCAAAACAGGGGGCCTGTCTGTGACTTCTCTGAGGATCTGGAGCTGCTGAGAATCCCCAGGGGGTTGGGAGACAGCAGGCTGTGCTGGCTGGTCCTACCTCAGGCATGAGCATCGCCAGGCTGAATCCATGGGGAAGTCATTGAGGCAAAACCCTTGAGGCACCACTGAGAACTGATAACAATAAATGAGCACAGGTTCTGGATTAGAACTCAATTTCTGCAAAAGCCATTTTATTTCCTTCATTTTGTAGCAGATGCGTAACATTGCTTCTTTACCGAGAAGTTCCTGATGACATCACATCCTCCTCAAAGAGAGATGCAGCCTCCCAAGTCAAGCGAGAAAGATCAGCTCAGCTCCGCCGCACCACCTCCAAGGACGGCCACCCCTCGGAGAAGATGGCCGGGTCCCCTGCGCTGCTCCTTCTGCTCGCTCTGGGGCTCTGTGAGTATGGACACAGGGCTGTGCATCACCTGCACCGGGAGGGGCAAATAAGACCTTTCCACTGATGCCATGAAAGTGGGCTAAATAAAGGGAAAACGAAGAGAAAATACAAAGCAAACCCAAAAGGCTGACTTGAGGTTTGCTCAGTAATTGTTGGGGTAAAGGCAGCATCGCCTCAGCCAGCGCAGGGCAGCCGGCGGGGTGGCTGCAGCATCACGCGCACTGGGAAGGGAGCCCCGTTGCAGAAGAGGTTCTGGAGAAGAGGAGGAAAGGGAAAAAAGGGCCTTTAGTGATCAGTGTTTTCAGAGAGTCACTTGAGCTAAGCCGGGAAGGGGTAATGTCACTGAGAAGGCAGCTGAAAGGCTTTTCTGAAGGGCAGAAAAAGCCCAGCTGGCTGATTGCTGAGCACCCTCCTTGCACAGTCCCAGCAAGGACTCCAGCAAAACCTTCAAGTCTTCCACAAAGTGTGGTTCTACCATTGCATTTGATCTTGCAACCCATGGACAGGGAGCAAGGTTTGACCAGAGAAGATGCGGATCTTCCTGAGCACTTTCCACAAGGATTTCTCTCCCACAGGCTGCCCTGGAATCTATGGCCAGAGGGACGATGTGATAGTCAGGTTTCGTCACGGCAGCACCAAGAACCCCCAGCTGGGACAGCGGTTGGAGCTGGAGTGTGTGACATCCAAAAAGGACAGTGGAGTATCCTGGGTCCGCCAGGACAAGGGTGGGACCCTTCACTTCATCGTCCACATCTCTTCCACGTTCCAGACCACCTTCATCTGGATTAAGGGAACATCCACACGCTTTGAGGCAAGGAAACACCGGAGGGGTATCTACGGATTGATTGTGAAGTCTTTCACATCGCAGGATGAAGGGAACTATTTCTGCATTGTGAACAGCAACCAAATGCTGTACTTCAGCTGTGGCCAGCCTGCCTTCTTCCCAGGTCAGCAACACCTCCACCCAACCTTGCTTACCTCTGCCAAAATGTCCAGCACCTCCTGCCTCTATCTTTTTATCAGTTATCTCTCCCACAAACCCCATTTTCCCTGCTTCCTTGTCCAAAGCATCTTGTGACCAACTCACTGGTCCTCCTGCGAGCGGCTCGCTGCTTGCCATCTCCTCTCGTGTAATCGCTCCTGCCCAAAGGCAACGGTTAGGCAGATGCAACATCACCTCCCCAGACACTCTTCTCCACCCCAGTCTCAACTCTGAATGCATAAGACTGAAGAAAAATTGACCAGCACACCCTCTTTCATCATCTTACATAGGTCCCAAAAGCCCTACCAACATCAGGGTACTCAGGTGTTTTGAGGATGGCAGCAGAGAGCAGGAGCCTGAAGCTCCTTATCAGGTTTTGTGAGATCTTCCTTGGGGGAGTCACCATCCAAAATGGGCTCTGTGAAGTGCCCCCAGAACTGAGCCCTACCCTGGCCACAGGAGCAGCCATGGCCTGGCAGGGGTGGGAGAGTACAAGGGCAGGAGAGATATTTTACTCTATTTCTCTATATGCTCTGTTCATTCTTTTTCATTTATAGTCACCACCACACCAGCATCCACCACCCAGAGTGCCATCACCAAGAAGGACCCCTGCCTGGAGACCTTGTTTCCAGGTAACCCAGATGCAGGGAGGGAGAGGGGAAGAGCCGGGCTCTGCTCCACTGAGACCGAGGGCGATCCTGCCAGCATTTTGGGATGGGAAAAGAGAAAATCGTTAGGGCTTTATTAAGGTTGGATATTGGGTACATGCAGCTGGAAGGATTAAATTCTAGTTTCTCAACCCAGGTAGGAAAGGTGAAGGATGATGTAAAAATCACAAGCATGTCTCATGTCTGGACACACCAGGAAGAGGTGGAGGGTGGGCAAGGATTTCAGGTCTTGTGCTAGATTTAGCCTCCACAGGGGACACGAGAAAGCTTTTCACTCCATGTCCTCTCCCTAATCCCCCACAAAAATGCTGAGAGCAGCAATGAAAAAAATGCATTTGCCGAGGTTACTGGTTGGCCAGTGGGGGCCTCTGCTTCACCACCAGCCTCCTCCTTGCAGAACTCCAGGCAGGATCCTTGCCTCCACCAAACCTGACCATAACACCAGCTGCAAGCACCTGGTGGACCTTTCTCTTCTTTCCTGCAGACACCAGCAAGGAGAAACACCTGAGGATCTTCTGTGACATCCTCTGGGTTCCCTTGGTGGGCGCCTGCCTCCTGATCCTCATTGCCCAGGCAGTCACCATCATGCTGTGTCAAAGTAAGACTCTCCCCTAAGCCCCTCTAACCCAAATCTACAGCCCTGTTCATCAGTGGAATGGAGCTTCTAGCTGTCCCCTTTACAGAGGCATCAGACAGCCAGGACACAGACCAAGAGAAGTACCACTGTTAAAAAATAGTGTCCCTGTTTTCCATACCATCAAGCTTAGCCTCAGAAATAGTTAACATTTTCTATACTACAAGTAACAGAACCAGATTAGAAATAAAGGAAAATTAGTCAATCAAGCAATATTTGCTCTACCATCCTTAAATTGGTGTATTAGGGACCTGGGAGTGTTAATAGATGGCCAGCTGAGCATGCGCCAGCAGTGTGCCCAGGTGGCCAAGAAGGCCAACAGCATCCTGACCTGTATCAGAAATAGTGTATTGAGCAGGAGCAGGGAGGTGATCGTGCCCCTCTACTCAGCTTTGGTGAGGCCTCACCTCGAGTGCTGTGTCCAGTTTTGGGCCCCTCACTACAGGAGGGACATCGAGGTGCTGAAGAGGGTACAGAGGCAGCTGCCAAGCTTGGAGGAGGGCTTAGAACACAAGTCGTACGAGGAAAGGCTGAGGGATCTGGGGCTGTTTAGCCTGGAGAAGAGGAGATTGAGGGGAGACTTCATCGATCTCTACAACTACCGGAAGGGAGGTTGTAGAGAGGCGGAGGTTGGTCTGTTTTCCCTAGTGGAGAGGGATAGGATGAGGGGAAATGGATTTAAATGGATTTAAATTTCCTCCAGCGGACATTCAGGTTAGACATTAGGAAGAATTTCCTTACTGAGAGGGTTGTCAGCCGTTGGAACAGGCTGCCGGGGGAGCTGATTGAGTCACACTCCCTGGAAGTGTTTAAGAGCCGACTAGATCTTGCATTGGGGGGCATAGTTTAGTAGGTTGATAGGGCTGGGACAAAGGCTGGACTCAATGATCTTCAAGGTCTCTTCCAGCTGAAACTATTCTACGATTCTGTGAAAACAGGGCTAGCAGGTTCAAATGCCATGTTTCCCATTATAGCAGATTGTGCCAGAACCAGCCAAGCAACCTAACAACACTGGCTCAGAGAGGGCTACAGTTAAAGCAGTGATGCAAAATTTCTGGGTAGGCAAAACTCCTTTGGTTAACTTTTATGTTTGAAATGTCTTTAAATTACTATGAGCAAGCAGGGACTGCAAATGTAATTACATCCATTTATTGCTCACTGAATACTGTTTACATTTCTGATACCCCCAGAAGTCACTGCAAATTCATTAGACCGGCTCAGCTCGTTTACCTGGAACACCAAAGCGTTTTGCTACTGGTTTTACACAACTTGATCCTCACTGACCCCGCAGCCTGGGCCTCATGCAAGATGAATTTGCCAGCTGACACAGTTAGCAAAAGTACAATTTTTCAGCATCCTTCAGCCCTTAAAACACTAATCACCATGGCTTGTAGCAATGGGAAGAAATACATGAAAATACATCGTCGGTGTTTCCAGCTGATCCTGCCACAGTTACTCACACAGAACGTTAATCCATGAAACTACTTCTGTGGACTGCTGAGGAACATGAGTTCCAGCACCTCTCCCTTCCTTGACTTTCCACAAAAATAAGCTTGGTTTATCCGTTGTTATTCTTAAAGACGGCAAGCTGCTAGGGAATGCCAGCCCTTCCTGCCAGCAGCGTTTCTTTCCTGAGCTGTGACTTGCTGTCTTGGAACTAAAACATTTTTTGTTTTTATTTTAGAAAACATAAGACGAAGATGTGGGTGTAAAAGGTGGTAAGTGACAGGCCTTGACATTTTTCTCTTAAACAGCATCTCACCCTCCAGCGATAAAGCAGGTGGGTGCCAAAAAGCAAAATAAAATGCATTCATCCCATACATAAGTGCATGGGAGGGGACTGTGTAATGAATTAAGGGGGAAAGAGAGAGACAGAATTGCCTCCTGCTTTATTTCTTTTTTTTTCTGTTAAGTAATTCAAACCACTGAGCACTGACACTGCAGCAGATACTGTTAAAAGGCAAGAGGTATCTCTGGCAGCCTAAAAACCTTGCGCATCACCTCATGCTTACAACTAACACTGCATTTCTGTGCTCCCACTGCACTACCCCAACTCCAGCCTATGGATGACCATATTTCATCCCTTCCCCTCCACAAACTGTCCCTTGGACTTCATCCCTGGACCTGCAGCTTGTGCTCAGGCACTAGATGCAAGTTATTGCATCCCAACCCCCCTCTGCACTACTTGGCACCAACAGCCCCATGGCTCTGTGCCCCTATTGCCCCAACAGGCACCAAGTAACAGCAGCAGAGGCTGATGCAGCCTGAGCTGGCTTTGCTGGGACACAGCACTGCACAGATGTGGAGTTTGAGAGCTCACCCCTTTTCCAAAATAGACAACACCCCTTTTTCTGTCCTACCCTCCCCACCCACCCATCATCCTGTTTAAGAACTGCAGTTTGTGCATTTGGAAGAAGAAATCTTTTCTCACCTGTAGATGCATTTGGCTTCTGCACATCACCCTCCCTGCAGCCGGGCTCCTCCCCTCCCCTGCTCTGCACAAAACCACTTCTGCACATTCCCCAGCCCTGTGCACCCCGGGGCTTGCGGTGAGAGAGCGCTCGAGCACCCAAATCTGCTCCGGACTGCTCCGGCCGGGCCAGCACTTGGACAAGCTGGGTTGCAAAACAGTTTGGAACTGTACCTTCACACCCCTGAGCTTTATTATTTGCAAATCAAGCATCTTTTAAATCTGATATGTTCAAATTCCTTGATACACGTGCAGGGGTGTCACAGTAAAAACATTTATTTGCCCAACTGAACACACTCACTCAGAAAAAACCTCGGCCTGTTACATTAACAGAAAATTAAGCTCTAGATTTTTTTATCTTTTAAAGGTAGAACACATCAGAAATCATTGCCTGAATACTATTAGTGTTTAAGGGAAGAGGCACGGAGTGGCAATGCCTTCTGCCCTTTGGCTGGCACCTTCCCCTGTACATACCAAAATACATCTGAGCCCACAGACCTGCCTCTTCACTAACCTGTCTGAAAAAGAGAATAACCTGTCTTTATTACAATTAATATTCATTATATCCTGCCCTCTTCTGATTCTCACCTGGCTCCCCAAAGGCTAGATGATAGGAAAAAGCTCTTCCTACAGCCTTGACTAGGACAATACTTGCGTCCTTCACTTCTCTCAATCCCCATTGCCAGCCCTTGGCAAAGATGTTCTGTCCCAAAGGGGAAAACCACAGTGCAGAAACCAGTAACTTCTATCATTTTGGGAACACACTTGTTGTCTAGAAAGCCTCATTTTAAACTCCTCTGCAGGAAACTGGTTTGCAGCAAGAAAAAGTCCTTAGTAATTGCTAACTGCATCATCAACTCCAAAAAAAAATCCCTGCACTCTTCTTCATTTTTTTCTGAGTGTGGAGAAAGGCTTGGCGGGAGAACAGGACTGTACAGAAGTCAGAGGAAAATGAGTGTAGCAATTGCTTAGCAGTATAACTTAAGAAAGTCTTTCCATGGGCTGTCACTGCTTGAAAAACCACTAGTTCAGAACCACAAAAAAAGATTTAGGAACAGTTCACAGCCTGCTCATGCAGGTCCCCATCTGCAGACCAAGGCTAAACAAGCCGAGCAGCTGCCCTACCTTCATTGCCTTCTTCTTCCTCTCACAGCAAAGTCAGCCAAAACCTTTTCTCTCTCTAGGTCAATGTGAACAGGAAGCCCAACGCAAAGCCCAGCACGCCAAGCCGACACGCAGAAGCATCTGCACCTTTTGGCTTCTGGATCGTCTTCTGGGAGCTGCCACCGCATAAGCCCATCCCCTACGTTACCTGTAACGCTGCTGCTTCTCATGCACTCTGCCCCGACCCACTGGAAAACAAAACCCTCAGCAGGGACACACGCACAGCCAGCAGGCACTGTTTCTGTGCACTGCATGCTAAAGCCCAGCTCCTTCCAAACCCTGGGCTGCTCACATTCATTCCCAAGGCCAAACACCATCGCTGTTCCCAGGGACGGAGCTCTGGGGCTCAGGCAGAAGGAACAGGTCAGTCCCCACGCTGACATGTGTCGGTGACAAGTCCATGAGAAACAAGGATCTTAGTGGGACCTTTGCTCAAGGGTGTGTGATACTACTCTCTAAAATAAAGCCAAAATTTGGAGACTGGAAGAACTGTGTTTGTCTCTGAATTTCTTTCCTCCTTCCCAGCCTGTGTGCAGAGGAGGACACCAGCAAAGGGTTTCAATCAAGCTTTTTTCCCCAGGTTTTTATCAGCACCGTGGCAAGAATACCTGAACACCTCCAGAGTCTCGGTCTCCTCCAGCTTCCTCACACTTCCCTGCAATGGGGGAGTGTTCTGGGGCCCAGCTTGCAACTCCCTGGGAAGATGCTTTTTGGTCATTTCAGCCTGTGCTGAGCTGGAAGCTGAACTCTGGCATCCTAAAGCTCAGGCTGGTACAGAAATCACGGGCTTTTTCCTCACCCAAGAATTCATCAGATCTTTCATTATGATCTTCCTGAAGGCTTTTAGCTTCTCTGAAACTAGGAACTGAAGAAAAAGATAAATATCATTCAGTCTGACTAGTAACACTAGTCACATTCTTTTTTTGGTTTTTACCTCAATTATTGATTTGAAAGTGTAGCAAGGAAGTATTACAGCGAATACAGAGCTGGAAAAACAGAATTCATTGTAGTCAATCAACATGTTCCAGGTCAGTATGCTAAAAATCATGCTTAATAAAAGCAAGTGACAAGGATATTTTATTTATTTATCTATTTATTTTAATCACCCAACAATTTTATGTAGAAAGAAAGAATATCCCACCTTCCTTGGTCAGGCAAACCTCCTGTTGAACTTGGTGGGGGCGGGGCTAGCAGCTGAACAAGGACAGCAAGGGGGAACGGGGAAACCTCAGCTGCCAGGACTGTAAAAACCTAAAATGTTAAGGCCCTTTAATGCATATTTACCTTCTCAGTGCAGCCTTGTGTGACATGAGCTGAAACAGCAACACTCCTAGGAAATACCTGTCACCACACGGACCAGGTTTGTTAAGTGAGGGCATTGATTCATAAGTCATTTTATAGCAAATAACAGAATTGCCAAGACTGGAAAAGGCCTCTAAGATGATCCAGTCCAACCATTGACCCAACACTGACAAGTCCTCGACTAAACCATATCCCTAAGCACTATGTCTGCACAACTCATAAATATCCCCATGGACTCCACCACTGCCCTGGGCAACCCCTTTCCATGCCTGATAACCCTTTCAGCAAAGAAATTCTTCCTAATATCCAACCTAAACCTCACCTTGAGCCACCTGAAGCCATTTCCCCTTGTCCTGTCACTTGCTGCTCGGTTGAACAGACCAATCCCCTCCTCTCTACAACTCCTTCAAGGTCTGTAGTAGTGCCGGGGACTGTCATGGCCAAAGCGCAGAACCCGGCACTGGCCCTCAGGGAAACTCACACAAGTGGCCTGTGAGGAGCGCTCCCAGTCTCTGTTAATCCACAAACGCAGTTACACTGAATGCAGTAACAAATGAAGCTCCTACAAATTTACAGGTTCTGGTGTTGCTTGGGAAGAGAAATTACTACGCTACACCCAACTCTTAAGCTTAAAACAATGATCCAGGCTGTACACACACTCACCCATACAAAGATGTGGACTCAGAAAACCCAAACATAGGAAAATCCTTGCAGGCAAGCAGTTCCCACTGCTGCAACAATTCCCACTGGGTCTTTTGACGTTTGCTCCATGTTGCTAAATCAGCTCCAAAGACACATTCAGCACACAGGTGCCACATGCATCTGCCGACTGGTTACAAGCGCGGGATTACCCACCGGACAGGTAAACAACATCCACAGCCTTTCCCTCATCCACTAAGTGACTTTGCGGTAGAGGGAGATGTGGTCTGTCAGGGAGAACCTGCCTTTCCCAAACCCATGCTGACTGGGCCTGACCACCTGTCCATCTGGTTGACCTCCATGTACTGCGGGATGGTACTCAGCATGATCTGCTCCAGCAGCTGCTCCAGCAGCTGCTCCAGCACCACAGGCAAACACACAAGCCTGTAGATTTCTGGACCCTCCTTCCAGCCCTTCTTGGAGATGGGTGCCAAACCAGCCAACTTCCAATCTGATGGGACCTCCTTGGTCAGCCAGGACTGCTGATAAATGATGGGAAGTGGCTTGGTGAGCACCTCGGTCCAGGTCTCTCAGAACCCTTGGGTGGATTCTGTCTGGTCCCACAGACTTGTGTCCATCTATGTGGAGCAGCAGGTCACCAACCATCTCTTCCTGCATTGCGGGGATATCATTCTTCTCCCAGTCTCGGCCTTTAAGCTCAGGGGGTGGATTCCCAGACTGCAACTGAACCTTTTTGTGGGTAGAAGCCCTCATTTCGACCTGACCCTTCTCAGGAGTTTCCATGGTTTCTAACCCACCTATAAACCTTGCATTGGTGCTACCTCAGGGATCTCCAGCCCAAACATCCACTGAGATGGCAGAAGGAGTGTCCTCACTAGCACACCATCCTACAGACCCTGACATGCTTCCCGCAGGATTATCTCTAGCAGGCCTAGTTACATCCCCCTCCCCTTCTGATCTACTTTAAAGCTCTTTCATTGAGCCCTGACCATGCTTGCCACAGCGTCCTTCTCACTCTCAAACTCTACTCGCCAAACTCTACTCGAGTTAAGCTAAGCATTACAATTTCACAGTCTCATGGTATCAATTCCACATATCAAGTATAAATTTCACAAATCGCAGCAGGCCCAACAGCAAATTTCCTCACTCAACAGCATGCTTTGAGACCCAATGAAATGGATCCAGTTCCTAAACCATTTTACATAGTTCATCCACAAGAAGCAGCCACAATAGGGGCAGCAGCAGCCAAGTCAGCAGCACCCGGCTTCTGACATAGCCAGGAAAACGGGGCTTTCCTTACAAAAATAAAGAAATAGAAGAACACCTAGCACAGAAAAATAATCTACCAGAAAGTTGGAAAGTGCCAAGCGAAGAAATAAATAAAACACCAGTCTGAGAGCTTGGTGAAACTGTTGCTGTTGTAGGTGCAAAGCTCCAGGAAGTGTCACCCAAACCCAAGTGCAAGTGGTCACCTGGAGGCAGCAGCAAGAGCCCTCTCTGTTGAAGCATGCAAGGTCTTATTTGGCAGGGCGGAAAGCAATGTGGTTGGAGAAGAAAACCACAAAAGGTTAAAACAAAACAACAAAAAAAGGTATTGTTTTGGGGAATGGTTCTCTCTCAGTGGGTTTCAGATCACAGACCACCTGCCTTGCACAGAGCAGCTTTTGCAGAGCAATGGCTGAGAAGAATTGCAAAGAGAACCACTGAGCACCTGAAGAACCCAGCTGCATGTCGGCAACACACGTGCTTGGAGATAGATAACACGTATGGATACCTGCCATGAAACAGCCCTGTCTGGCTTGCTGGGACAGAAAATATGGTGTGATGTCATAGGCATGAGACCCCATGAGCATGCACGAGGAAAGGCAGCCTCAGCACCACCAAGAAACACAACCTAGAACCTGCAGCCAAGACACGGGGCTTGTCTGTGACTTCTCTGACGAGCTGGAGCTGCTGAGAATCCCCAGGGGGTTGGCAGACAGCAGGCTGTGATGGCTGGTCCTACCTCAGGCACGAGCATCGCCAGGCTCAATCCCTGAGGATTGAGGAAAACCCCTTGAGGCACCAATGAGAACTGATAACAATAAATAAGCACAAGTTCTGGATTAGAACTCAGTTTCTTCAAAAGTCTTTCTTTTTTCAGCTCATTTGGCAGTTCATGGATGAACATTTTGTCTTTACCCAAGAAGTTCCTGATGACATCACATCCTCCTCAAAGAGCGATGCAGCCTCCCAAGTCAAGCGAGAAAGATCAGCTCAGCTCCGCCGCACCACCTCCAAGGACGGCCACCCCTCAGAGAAGATGGCCGGGTCTCCTGCGCTGCTCCTTCTGCTCGCTCTGGGGCTCTGTGAGTATGGACACAGGGCTGTGCATCACCTGCACCGGGAGGGGCAAGTAAAACTCTTCCATTGATGTCATGAAATTGGGCTAAATAAAGGGAAAATAAAGAGAAAATAAAAAGCAGACCCAAAAGGCTGACTTTGAGTTCTGCTCAGTAATTGTTGGGGTAAAGGCGGCATCGCCTCAGCCAGCGCAGGGCAGCCAGAGGGGTGGCTGCAGCATCACGCACACCGCGAAGGGAGCCCCATTGCAGAAGAGGTTCTGGAGAAGAGGAGGAAAGGGAAAAAAGGGGCTTTAGTGGTCAGTGTTTTCAGAGAGTCACTTGAGTTAACCTGGGAAGGGGTAATGTCACTGAGAAGGCAGCTGAAAGGCTTTTCTGAAGGGCAGAAAAAGCTCAGCTGCCTGATTGCTGAGCACCCTCCTTGCACAGTCCCAGCAAGGACTCCAGCAAAACCTTCAAGTCTTCCACAAAGTGTGGTTCTATCATTGCATTTGATCTTGCAACCCATGGACAGGGAGCAAGGTTTGACCAGAGAAGATGCGGATCTTCCTGAGCAGTTCCCACAAGGATTTCTCTCCCACAGGTTGCCCTGGGATCCATGGCCAGAGGGATGACGTGATAGCCAGGTTTCGTCACAGCAGCACCAAGAACCCCCAGCTGGGACAGCGGTTGGAGCTGGAGTGTGTGACATACAAGGAGGACAGTGGCGTGTTCTGGGTCCACCAGGACAAGGGTGGGACCCTTCACTTCATCGTCCACATCTCTTCCACGTCCCAGACCACCTTCGAGGGGATTAAGAGAACATCCACACGCTTTGAGGCAAGGAAACACCGGAGGGGTATCTACGGATTGATTGTGAAGTCTTTCACATTGCAGGACGAGGGGAACTATTTCTGCTTCTCAAACAGCAATCAAATGTTGTCCTTCAGCCGTGGCCAGCCTGCCTTCTTCCCAGGTCAGCAACATCTCCATGTCTCCATCTAACCTCACTTACCTCTGCCAAAATGTCCAGCACCTCCTGTCCATACCTTTTTATCAGTTATCTCTCCCATAAATCCCATTTTCCCTGCTTGCTTGATCTCGGTGTCTTGTGACCAGCTCACTGGTCTTCCTGCCAGCAGCTCCCTCCTTGCTGTCTTCTCTTGTGGTATCGCTCCTGCCCAAAAGCAGAGACGATTGCTCAGACCCAGATTCACCTCCCCAGACCCGCTTCTCCATCCCATTCATGACTCTGAAGGGATAGCGCTATAGCGATGTCTAATACCAAAACATCCTTCCTCACCTCACACAGGTACCAGAAGTCCTATCAGCATCAGGGCACTCGGGTTTTTGAGGATGGTAGCAGAAAGCAGGAGCCTACAGCTCCTTATCAGGTCTTGAGAGACCTTCCTTGGCGAAGTTGCCGTCCAAAATGGGCTCTGTGAAATGCCCCCAGAACTGAGCCCTACCCTGGCCACAGGAGCAGCCATGGCCTGGCAGGGGTGGGAGAGTACAAGGGCAGGAGAGATATTTTACTGTATTTCCCTATACACTGTATTTTCACTTACAGTCAAGACCACAGTGGCACCCACCACACTGGAATCCACCACCCAGCGTGGCCTCACCGAGAAGGACCCCTGCTTGGCAACCCCGCATCCAGGTAACCCAGGTGCAGGGAGGGAGAGGGGAAGAGCCGGGCTCTGCTCAACTGATACCGAGAGGGATCCTGCCGGCATTTTGGGATGGGGAAGAGGGAAAATCTTTAGAGCTTTATCAGAGTTGGTACGTGCAGCTGGAAAGATTAAACTCCAGTGTTTCATCCCATGTAGGAAAGGTGGAGGATGATGTAAAAACCACAAGCATGTCTCATGTCTGGACACACCAGGAAGAGGTGGAGGGAGGGTCAAGCCTTGGGGACTCGTGCTGATTTCAGCCTCAGCAGGGGACATGAGGCAATTTTTGGCTATGTGTCCTCCTTCAAGTTCCCAGCAAAACGGTAAGAGCAGCAGTAACGCTGCACTTGAGGATGTCGCTGCTGGCTCAGGGGAAGCCCTTTGCTTCACCACAAGTCTCCTCCTTGCGGAATTCCGGGCAGCATCCTTGACTCCACCAGATCTGGCTGTACCTCATAGACCTTTCTTCTTCTCTATTTCTGCAGAGACCAGTGAGGAGAAAGAGCTAAATTTGTCCTGTGACGTCTTCATCTGGCTTCCCTTGGCAGGAACATGCCTCCTGCTCCTCGTCGCCCTGGCAGTCACCGTCACGCTGTGTCAACGTAAGACCCACCCCTAACCCCCTGTAGATATCGG
The DNA here is from genome assembly GCA_020746105.1 of Trogon surrucura. Taxonomy (NCBI): domain Eukaryota; kingdom Metazoa; phylum Chordata; class Aves; order Trogoniformes; family Trogonidae; genus Trogon; species Trogon surrucura. Next base: position 75,809,356 of record CM036620.1, on the reverse strand, counting down.
GAGGGTTTTGATTGCATAGAGCTGACTGAGATGGCAAGGTGGAGTGCTTATCGGTAAGGATAAGCATGAGTGAAGTGATTGTGCCCCAATACTCAGCACTTGCAAGGTCACAGCTTGAGCACTCTGTTCAGTTTTGGGCACCTCAGTATAAGAAAGACATCGAGGTGCTGGAGTGGGTCTGGAGAAGGGCAGCAAAGCTGATGAGGGTTCTGGAAAGCCTGTCCTATGAGGAACAGGTGAGAGAACTGGGATTGTTTAATCTGGAGGAGACTGAGGGGAGACCTTATTGCTCTCTATGACTACCTGAAAGGAGGTTGTAGAAAGGTGGCTATTGGTCTCTTCTCCCAAGTAACTAGCCCTAGGATAAGAGGAAACGGGCTCAAGTTGTGCCAGGGGAGATTGGATATTAGGAAAAATTTCCTTATTGAGAGAGTGGTGAAGCATTGGAACGGGTTGCACAGGGAAGTGGTGTATCAGCATCACCAGAAGTGCTGGAAAAATGTAGATGTGGTGCTTTGGGACATGGTCTAATGGTCATGGTAGTGTTGAGTTGACAGTTGGACTAGGTGATCTTAAGAGGTCTTTTCCAACCTTAAAGATTCTATGATTCTATATTCTTCAAGCTCAAAACTGCAGCCCTGCCCTTCAGGGGAATGGACCTTCTAGCTGTCCCCTTTACAGAGGCATCAGATACTCAGGACACAGTCAGCCCAAAAGAAGGATCACTGTTAAAAAAAACAGTGTCTTTGTTTTCTTCATCAGCAGGCTTAGCCTGAGATATAATTATCAGTTACTACAGTACAGGGAAGAAAAATAGATTATAAACAGCGAAAATTTACTCTATCAAACTGTGTTGGCTCTACTGTTCTTAAATTGGTGTATCAGGGGTTATCGAAGAGCTGCCAAATTCAAATGCGAGACTCTCATTAGCAGCTTGAGGTATGACCGCAGGAGCAACTTAATTACACAGGTTCCGTGGGTTCATTAAAACCATTTAACGTTGACTGAAAGCAGTTTAAATTTCTAATACCCCCAGAAGTTACACCGAATTCATTAAACCATCTGAGCTTGTTTGCCTGGAACAGCAAAGTGTTTTCTTGCTGAATTAACCCAACTAGATCCTCACCAACTCCACAGCCTGGAGCTGATGCGAGATGAATTTGCGAGCTGACCTAGTTAAGAAAAGTGTAATTTCTCAGTATCCTTCAGCCTTGAGAAATACTAATCACAACAGTCTACAGTAATAGAAAGGAATACATAAAAATACATTGATGACTCGCAGCCAAAAGTCACTCTTCTTGAGGGAAATAGCTGAAATTGCAGCAGAGCAAAAAAACACAATCCGCTATCGGAGTTCCCAGGCCGACTGTGCTACTATTACTCAGACGAAAATTTAATGCAGGAAACTACTTTAGAGGACTGCTGGGGAAACACGAGCTCCAGCATTGCTCCCTTGCTTAGCTTTCCTCAAAAATAAACTTATTTTATCCATTGTTAGACTTAAAGACAGCAAACTGAGAGGGAATGCCAGCCCTTCCTGCCACCAGCGTTTCTTTCCTGTGCTGTGACTTGCTGTCTTGGAACTAAAACATTTTCTGTTTTCATTTTAGAAAACAGAAGACGAAGATGCAGGTGTAAAAGGTAAGAAAGAGACGGGTGTTGACTTTTTTCTCTTAAGCTCAGCAGCATCTCACTCTCCAGTGATAAAGCAGGCAGGTGGCAAAACGCAGCCTGAAACTTCTTCATTTGAAATACGGTGGATGGGAGGGGACTGTGTAATGAATTAAGGGGAAAAGAGAGAGACAGAATTCTCTCCTCCTGTTTGTTTCTTTTACTATTCAGTAATTTAAATCACTGAGCACTGACACTGCAGCAGATACTAAACAGAAAGACAGGAGGTATCTGTGGCATTCTAAAAACTGCGCATCACCTCATGCTTAGAACTAACACCACAGGTGTGCGCTCCAGCTCCAGGCTGGGAGTGACCATATTTCATCCCTTCCCCCCCACAAACTGTCCCTTGGGCTTCATCCCTGGACCTGCAGCTTGTGCTCAGGCACTAGATGCAAGTTATTGCATCCCAACCCCCCTCTGCACTACTCGGCACCAACAGCCCCACGGCTCTGTGCCCCTATTGCCCCAACAGGCACCAAGTAACAGCAGCAGAGGCTGATGCAGCCTGAGCTGGCTTTGCTGGGACACAGCACTGCACAGATGTGGAGTTTGAGAGCTCACCCCTTTTCCAAAATAGACAACACCCCTTTTTCTGTCCTACCCTCCCCACCCACCCATCATCCTGTTTAAGAACTGCAGTTTGTGCATTTGGAAGAAGAAATCTTTTCTCACCTGTAGATGCATTTGGCTTCTGCACATCACCCTCCCTGCAGCCGGGCTCCTCCCCTCCCCTGCTCTGCACAAAACCACTTCTGCACATTCCCCAGCCCTGTGCACCCCGGGGCTTGCGGTGAGAGAGCGCTCGAGCACCCAAATCTGCTCCGGACTGCTCCGGCCTGGCCAGCACTTGGACAAGCTGGGTTGCAAGACAGTTTGGAACTGTACCTTCACAGCCCTGAGCTTTTATATTTCCAAATCAAGCATCTTTTAAATCAGAAAAATTCAAATTCCTTGTTATGCAGGCATGGGTGCAAGTTAGCAGCTGTTTTGTTGCCCAGATTAATACACTCACTCAGAAAGAGACTCTCTCCCCTTAACATTGACAGAAAACAGATCCTTAGTGTTCTAATTTATTTTTTTAACTCAGAACACATCAGAAATCATTGCTGAGTAATAATAATATTTAAGGGAAGAGGCATGGGGTGGGAACGCCTTCGGCTGCAATCTTCCTCTGCATATATCAGAATACAGTTGCACCCACAGACCTGCACTGTCTCTTACTTCTCTGAAAAAAGGGAACAATCCATCTTTTTTATCATGGATATTCATTATAGCCAGTGCTTTCCAGGAGCTAGATGATAAGAAAGAGCTCTTCCTGCAGCCTTGATTAGGACAATATTTGCATCATTCACTTGTCCCAATCCCCATCACCAGCCCTGGGCAAAGATGTTCTGTCCCAAAAGAGGAAAACCACAGGGCAGAGCTCTTCAATTTTGATGGTGTGGTTGAGTTACAAGCCCCTCAGAAAATCCTCTCAAGGACAGCTTTCCTTCAGCAGCACTATGGTTTAAGCAACTGTACCACATTTAAACTTTTTAGACAGGAAATTCCTGCTGCTCTGAGCAGTTCCTGCTACTGACATGAAGCTCTGTTCAAATTATTAGAGCAATTCACTGTTAAAGAGCACCTCGTGATCTGGCTGGGGCTCTTGCTGGCGGCTGAAGGATTCATATTCCACTAAGAATTAATCTTCAGTGAAAACAGGTGCCAAATCTCCAACTCACTACACATCAGCACAAAACTATCAGTTGGTGGAGACCAGTAATTTCTATCATTTAGGGAGCACATTGGTTGTCTAGAAAGCCTCATTTTAAACCCCTCTGCAGAAAACTAGTTTGCAACAAGAAAAAGTTCTTAGTAATTGAGAACAGCCTCCTCAACTCCAAAAAAGCCCTGAACTCTTCCTTCTTCACTCATTTCTGAATGTGGAGAAAGACTTGCTGAGGGAACAGGAGCGTGGCAATTGCTTATCAGTGTATCTTAAGAAAGTCCTTCCACAGGCTGTCACTAGTTGAAATGTTGGTAGATCCTGCACTAGTACAAAGAACACTTAGGAACAGTTCACAGCCTGCTCTTGCAGGTCCCCAGCTGCAGACCAAGGCTAAACAAGCTGAGCAGCTGCCCTACCTTCATTGCCTTCTTCTTCCTCTCACAGGAAAGTCAGCCAAAACCTTTTCTCTCTCTAGGCCTGTGAACAGGAAGCCCAACGCAAAGCCCAGCACGCCAAGCTGACGTGTAGAAGCATCTGCACCTTTTGGCTTCTGCATCGTCTTTTGGGAGCTGCCACCGCATAAGCCCATCCCCTACGTTACCTGTAACGCTGCTGCTTCTCATGCACTCTGCCCCGACCCACTGGAAAACAAAACCCTCAGCAGGGACACACGCACAGCCAGCAGGCACTGTTTCTGTGCACTGCACGCTAAAGCCCAGCTCCTTCCAAACCCTGGGCTGGTCACATTCATTCCCAAGGCCAAACACCATCGCTGTTCCCAGGGACGGAGCTCTGGGGCTCAGGCAGAAGGAACAGGTCAGTCCCCATGCTGACATGTGTCGGTGACAAGCCCATGAGAAATAAGGATCTTAGTGGGACCTTTGCTCAAGGGTGTGTGATACTGCTCTCTGAAATGAAGGCATAAAATTTTGATGTGTTAAAAAAGAGCTTTAAAAATAAACACCCTCATTTATCACACTCTGGTCTTGTGGTGCCACTTATTTCCTAGGAGTTTCACTGTTTCATCTCATGTCGCACTACACTGCACTGAGAAAGTTAAGATTCATTAAAGGGCCTTAACATTTTAGGTTTCTACAGTCTTGAGAGCTGAGCTTTACTGCCTCTCTCTTGCTGTCCTCATTCTGCTGCTCTTCCACCGATCTCAGCAGTTGTGCCTGAGCAAGGCATCAGTACAAGGCAAGATGTGACACAGAGCAGCCCGGGGGAAAAGGATTTGGGGGTACTGGTGGGCAAAAAGCTGGACATGAGCCATCCATGTGTGCTCACAGCCCAGAAGGCCAATCGCATCCTGGGCTGCAGCAAACGCCGTGTGGCCAGCAGGGAGAGAGAGGTGATTCTGCCCCTCTGCTCTGCTCTGGTGAGACCTCTCCCGGAGTAATGTGTCCAGCTCTGGAGCCCTCAGCACAAGGAGGACGTGGAGCTGTTGGAGCAGGTCCAGAGGAGGCCACAAAAATGATCAAAGGGCTGGAGCACCTCTCGTATGAGAACAGGCTGAGAGAGTTGGAGTTGTTCAGCCTGGAGAAGAGAAGGCTCTGGGGAGACCCTATAGTGGCCTTCTAGTTCTTGGAAGAAAGCTGGGGAGAGACTGTTTACGAGGGCGTCTAGTGATAGGACAAGGGACAACAGTTTTAAACTCGATCAGGGTAGATTTAGATTAGACATTAAGAAGTTCTTTACAATGAGGGTGGTGAAACCCTGGAACAGTGTGGGCACTGTGGTAGTTGAGGCTCTATCCCTGAAGACGTTCAGGGTCAGGCTTGCTCAAGCTCTGAGCAACCTGATCTAGTTAAAGGTGTCCCTGCTTACTCATGGGGGGTTGGACTAGGTGACCTTTAAAGGTTCCTTTCAAACAAACACATTCTATGATTTTATTCTAATAATGAAATCGGGATTTTCTTTCTTTCTGGATGATATATTTGTGTGATTTTAAAAAAAAACAAACCCACCACACAAACACACATCTTTGTTACTTCCTTTGGTTAAGCAGGACTTTTAGCATACTGACCTGAGACATCCTGATTGACTGCAGTGAATTCCATTTTTCCAGCTCTCTATTTGATGTATTTCCTTACTATGCTTGCAAATCAACAACTGAGGAAAAAAAATTAAATGTTTCCAGTCAGTCTCAATGATGCTTCTTTCTTTCTTCAGTTCCTAGCTTCAGAGAAGCTAAAAGCCTTCAGGAAGATCATAATGAAAGATCTGATGAATTCTTGGGTGAGGGAAAAGCCCGTGATTTCTGTAGCAGCCTGAGCTTTAGGATGCCAGAGTTCAGCTTCCAGCTCAGCACAGCCTGAAATGACCTAAAAGCCTCTTCCCAGGGAGTTGCAAGCTGGGCCCCAGAACACTCCCCCATCGCAGGGAAGTGCGAGGAAGCTGGAGGAGACCGAGACTCTGGAGATGTTCAGGTATTCTTGCCAAGGTGCTGATAAAAACCTGGGGAAAAAAAAACTGATTGAAACCCTTTGCTAGTGTCCTCCTCTGCACAGAAGCTGGGAAGGAAATTCTGAGAGAGACTCACTTCTTCTACTCTTAGTTTTTTGTAATACTTAAAACAGTTAAAGACTAGATAAGTGTATGTAAAAAATAGCAGGCACATACTGAACGACATCTGCATGTACCTGCACACGCTATAAAGGATGATGTAGCAGAAAAGCCATAACATGGAAATGTCTATGAATTCACAGACATTAAGGAACACTAAGACACCTTTAGTCTGTTAAGGGGGATGTTGTTCAAGCCCTGCGTGCTAGAAGCCAGGGAGGAGTGAGCGTCTCACCTCATCTGCCATGCCAGCCCCTGCCCCATCGCAGAGCCAGCCTCGCCACCAACTGGCAGCTGTATTTTCTCTACATAAAGCAGATCCACTCACAAACCTGCTTCTAGGCAGACTACATCCAACCTTTAGACCAATTTTAATACGTTATGGATACCTACATCAGTCTGACCCCACCCTACAGTCAGCTCTAAGCAAGCAGGTGAAAACCTCACACCCTTTCTCTCTCCCCTATGAGAATCAATTCTATTATTAACTTGTCCCAGAGTCTCCTGTTGACTTAGTTTGAGATGAAAGTATTCGGTTATAAATCCTTATCTCATAAAGCACTTCTGCAAAGCAGTTTACAAGAAGTAGGAACATCACTACCTCACTGGCAGCATTCTCTACTGCTCTTTCCTCGCTGTCCTCGGTCACTTCATCCTGGGTTTTCACACCACACTCGAGCTTTGGGCCACATTCCTGTAAGGCAGGCTGTCGGGCAATGCTCCTCCTCATCTGGCACTAACCCCCACACCTAAATCCTCTTCCAGCAGATTGTCTCCACACCTCCACAGAGACCTTGCCCTCCCACTCCAGCTCTTTTAAATGATTCTGTAGAAAGAAGGTAAAACGATCTGACTCCCTGCATCTGTTGTTGTTTTCCCACAAAAGGCCACATATTGTGCATAGGAAGCTTCTCCCTGAAAATCCATTTTTCTCCAGCACAGTAGTTGTATGTGGCATGTGACACACAGCAAGATTAAGTGTCTAGTGTGAAACACTGAACAGAAAATCTAGCAGAAGCATTTTTCTGTATTTAACTTCCTGTAAGCTATGCTATTCTTTCAAATGGAATTATTATTTCGTGAAGCCTAGGTTAAATATTTATTGCTAATTCTACTGCCAGGAGAGCCTACAGAGGTTCATCCTGTAGTGAAAAAAAACCTAAAAATATGTATATTTAAAACCAGACGGCATTTCAGGAAGATCAACATACGTACAACGAACTCCGCATTAGAGAAACTGCATGGAATCCCAATGCAGAACAAACAGAGCAAAATAACACCTTAAGCAAAGTAAAAATACATGTATTTGGGCATTACTAACTACTGACACTACTCATAGCAATGCTCTGCTGTGCAGTGCAGTGCTGAGACCCTGGTCCTGCAGCAAGACTGAAGCAGACAAAGCCCTCCTGACACCACAGGTGAAGGCAGTGAAGAACTTGAAGGAGCGCATGTTTTAGTCTTGGTTTGGGGGTTTTATTTTAATAGTTCGCCTTTGCACAGGAAACCAACATGTTCAAAAGAAATTACAGCACTGAGCTGTAATTTCTCTCTCGAATGCAGTAAAAATTCCACTGTGCAGTGGGGGCTATCGATCTTTGAGTTTTGGTTCCGAACTGCACAACAGCTGATCTCTTTTAACTCCCACGCCAAACTCGGGAGGTTTTTGGGAGGTTTCCTGCCTCCCCTCGCCATGCTGAACCTCCAAGCTGCAGCGTGCAAGCTGCAGTTCACGTATCGCCTTGGGGTACGTACACCCTGTTCAGCACAGCCCCCGGGGCCCAGCCTGCACCCAGGTACCCCAAACCCAGACAAAATGCTGACTGGCACATCACTGGTACCTACTGGTCCAAGCTCTGGTTCCACAGCCAGATGCCTTAAAAGAAACCAAAGAGGAAACTTCATTTTTGAAGATCATCGGAGACTCCAGTCATAAATTCATGAACCTAGCAAGTTCCCAGCAGTTTCAACACTCCCAAAAAAGCACTTTGATGGCAGTATTGCTGCCTGTACAGCCGTAGCGGACTGATTCTTGGATTTTGCCTTAAACATTTCTTGTCATGGTCAGAAAACAAAGCCAGTTTTTGGTCCTATGGAATGTTGTAGAGGTGTGATCTGATAAGGCTACAAATGCCTCAAACAGCCCTGGTGACAAATATGTGTAGAAATTAGGCCATCCTCCCTCCAAAAGATTTCCTAATCTCTAGCATATCTTTCAAGGAGATAGGGCATTCGCACATCTTTCAATGTTAATGAGAATTACTGCAAACAATTAAGTGCCTTCCTCCCCCTACCTGGCACTCTGCACATCCGCAAGTAGGAAATGGTGTAGAAATCGAGGCGAGGAAAGGCAAAGTTGTGTAACTACAAGGAGAACTACAAGAAGAAAGCAGGCTGAAGAAGCATGTAGCCCGAGATGAAGACACCAAGAAGAAAAGTGCAGGAGAAGAAGAAAAGATGACGGCATCGTCCTTGAACGCTTGCTGGCAGCAAACACAAGAATCAGGACCGGTGATCTCTGTCTCTCCCTGTTCCCCCGCCCCTTCCTCTTTCCTTTTCTCCTCTCTCACTAGGTAATACAAGGCCTATCACACTGCTTGCTTAGTTTATACTTACTTTCTGCCTTGTAATCAGAAGTATAAGGCTGCCTACTAGAAGTTGTTATGTCTTTTTTTTCCTTGTTATCATCAAGTCTCTCTCTCTCTTTCCCTTTTCCTCGCTAAGTTATGCAAGGTCTATCATATTGTTTATTTAGGTTTATGCCTAAATTTCTTTCTTGTGATGGTTAAGTGTGATATTGCCTGATTTAATATTGTGTTTAGATACCCTTTATTATCCCTTGTTATTATTATTAAGTTGTTTTAAGTTCATTTGCTTTGTTTAGCCTTTCCTGGACTTTTGGTTATGTTGTCTGCCCTATCGTGCTTTTAAATTAGAGTCAATTGTCATGAGTCTGATCTATACGTTGTGATAAATTAATAAATGTTTGTGTATGGGCCTTGAGACTTGTCTCACCGTTGTCCATGCCAGTGGCGTATTACGAATCTGAAAGTCACTTGTCCCTCTCTCCCAGGTGGGACATGACAACAGCACAGCCCCTCTTTAGAGGGTATGTCTCACCCAAAAGAAAGCCCAGTTAACAGTCGTGTTACAAATTCTCCTGCCTGCCAATTTCTGGACAACATCAGCAGAGCTGTAAGCTATAAGGGCATGCATTTTTACTAGGTATAATCAAGCTATTAAAGACACAAGACAATTCACCAAATTCTATCAGCAGCTTTCAGCTTCTTATTTGCTATCAGCCAGGTGTCGTTGTCTTCAATCACATCTTTACATCTCTTCAAAACATAAATCTTGGTCTCCGATTTCAGTTCTTAGATCTATATATGACCAAAGGCATGTATCACCCAAACTGCATATTAAGCTTGGCTGCAAATTGCATATAAAGTATCAGTAGAAACACTATCCCTCAGTACCACTGTAACACATATAAGTTAGTATAACCCTATCAATTAATTTTAAAACCATATCCAAACTCACCATCTGCAGACTTCCTGTGAAATATGAGAAGTACACGTTCACTGATAGCCAGAGGTGTTCATCTACCTCTTCTTACATGGCCTTTTCTACCTGTGAACCACCGTGATTTAAATATACACAAATACACCAGATGGCTGTGATTCAGCATTTGCTACACAACCAGCAAAACCACCTCTGCTGAAGGTCACAAGGCTGAGGGAACCAGAAGACGCAGCTCAGGGCATACACCAGAATTGCCACTGCCCCAAGTCTCACACTGAACACCCCCAGAATGAGGAACCCCTCGTGGGCAGACGTATCCATGTGAAGTCTGCTTCAAACCACCAGACCAACCTCACCAAGGAACCCTCCAGCAGGACTGAGCTTCCTTCACCAGCTCTTCCTTCCACACAATCCCATGATGGATTCATCTTCCAGCTCAGGTCAGCTGCAGCCAGCTCTGCGTCCTGGGTTTAAAACTATAGCTCCAGAAGACCTGTTAAGTTTTCCATTCATGTGTAGAGCTGAGGAATCGGTTTTATATGACTTGTATTTTCTTCATAAGACATTTACCTCTGCACCCCTGCTGATAAAAGCCAAAAAAACCAAACCCCATCCTTCACACCAGAACTTTAAATAATCAGACGCAAACCTCAGCACAGCAGTGAGAAGGGCAGGAGCCAAGAGCAACTCCAGCCCTGCTGTAGAGGTGAACACCTAATACGGTACCCAGCAAGAAGGCAAGCAGATCCCTCTGGCAAGTCAAGCAAGTTCAGAGCAAACCAGCTGGGTTCGTGGTTGAGTAGCAACATCTGAGCAAGAAGCCAGAGCTGCTGTTTGCACCCATAAAAAGGAGGAGGCCTGGCTGAGCTGGAGTCCAGAGAAGCAGCTCGAGGGTGCTCATCACTCCCTGTAGGAAGCTGTTGTTGGACAGGCCCTACAGATCTGACAGCTTTTTGCTAACGGTGTGTGCAAGAGGTTCCGGGTTACAGGCTCAGACAACTCCACTGGGTGGAGATGCAAAGGCTGGAAGCTGCTACGGGTTAATACACGGCAAACAAGAGCCTGAGATAGAGAATGACTTCCGAAGAGAAGTGGAAGGAATAAATTTATTCAAAGGTTGATGGTCACCTAGTTGTGGAGTGCTCAAAGCTAAGAGTGGGTTACCTCAAAAGCTGATGGGCTAAGGGGAAACAATCTAGGAATTAACATTGACAGTGTAAAGAGCAAGAGCTGATTTACAGTTTAAACACAACCTCAAGTAACAGAGAAAAAAGGGTGCAAGAGGGTCACTGAAAGCCCTGTGAAGCTCAGGAAAGTATCACATGCCCCCACAACACAGAGCATCCAGAATCCTGCTTCTACCCTATCCAGGGCTTCACTTACTCTGAAATATTTTGAGTGATAAAGGATTTTCATAAGTTACATAAAGTGCTGGTAACACAGCCAAGACCCCAGAAGAGACAGAAACTGGACCAATCAGTTAAAGCCTACCCAAGCCTGTACCAGACACATGAGCTCTCCCAGTGAAGGCACCCAAAGCTCATCCCAGGCTCCTCAGACCAATGCTGTGGTGCACATTGTGCAAGTGCTTGGAAAACAGAAACCATGCCCTCACCATTTCTGCAGCATTCAGGGCAGAAAAGTAGATTAAGGCAAGAAAGTAATTACAGAAATCTCTGGAAGGACAGTAAATAGACAGTGAGATATGACCCTCCTGTAACTAAGTTTCTTCTGATTTATCTGAAATCAAATGTTTGACGTGCAGGGTCAGCATGACCTATCCACCCCTGGATTCTCATCCTGAGCTGTGCCAATTAAACTGAATGCAGACAATTTTTGTCACTGGACATCTATCCCATCTGCTTGTGCTCTATGTTCCTGGAAACCTCCTGTGTAAATTAGAAGTCTTGGAAAATACTGGAATTTACTCTCGGTTCTGAGAAAAAACAAACAAAAAAAAAAACCCAACCACCATAAACCACTCAAACTGTCAGACAAAATAGCTGTGTTTGTATATTTAGTTCCTCCCCCCACATGCAAATATCTCATGGATGATGCTTGAGACTTGAACTGAGACACTATTTGCACCTTCCCCACCCCATTGTTTCTTTAGCCAAAGGAAAAAAAACCACCCCAGTGGTAACCTGAAAGTAAGAAGGAAGGAACCAACAGCAACACCACTAAGCCCGAAAATGAACACGAGGCAGAGGAAGTGCAGAAGGGGATACCCCCTTCAGGGGCTGAATTCATCAGGCAAGCTTTGCTTGCTCCAGTCCAGGTCACAGCACCAACAGCTTCAGCACCAAGTCTTTGCCCCAGTCTGCACTAGAACTGCTGTTTGGCTACATTCAAAACAACCCTCTAGATCTTAAAAACTCTAAAATGTCTCACGTGGAATAGGAACGAGACTCTCACATGTATGTTTCTGTAAGCCTTCTTCCTTTATATTAGGGCTCAAATTAAATTCTGAATAGTAACGTAAGACACTACAGTTTCACTCACTTCAGATCCCTGTTGCCACTCTTTTTCCTCACGTTCTCTCGAAGTGCTTTTCCCTACATAACAGTCTCCTATTCACAAAAGAGTTGGGACGGATTAAGAAGCATAATTTTTTTTTCCCCTTAAAGACAAATAAACCTCTGCAGCAACAAGCACTGAATGAAAACACTATCTCGCAGCAGGCAAACAAACCTTGCAGGGAAAAACCTAATCCAAGCTACTTCACAAGTTGGCTCTGAGCAGTCATATGTAACTTGAACTTTCAGTTTTAGCAGCAGCCCACCTGTAAGATGTTAGGAAGAATGAAAGCAACAGGATGGAGACAGAGCTAGGTTAATAGGGTTCAGAAACTCCAACTCATTACTTGTAGTACACAGCTTTCACTGCAGCTTCTACACACATCAATTAACGTGATTTACAGATAGAAAACTGAGATCAATATGCTATTTTAGTAGAGAAAACACTGATTTTCAGCAGGGAGGACTGGTTGTTTAACCACGTCTACTTGCAGTGTGTCGTGCTGAAGCCACCGCAGGAAAATACTTTCCTTAATTCAAAAATACTTCACAGAGCAGCTGTTCTTCAAGAGTACTAAAGGGAGGTGAGGACAGGAGCCTTGCATTCATGACAGTCATGGTGCTGCAAACTGACCAATACCTTTTGAGATCAAAAAGGCTGTGCATTATCTGCATTTCCCACCACTTAGTTTTAAGGTTTGATTACGTATTATACCACAAGTCAGCCTTGAAACCTCACAAGAACAGGAAACGTCCAAGGCATTTACTAAAATTTCAACTCTATTAATAGAGTTGACATGCCTATTAAGAGACACAGAAATTACACTACTAACAAGCCACTGCTATGGAAATTGTATTTATACCATTACTATTACATATTTATAACCATTACCAGCTGGAGCACTCGCTGCCACAGAGCTGCTGTTCTGACACATTTTGCAAAGGAGGGGGAAAGCACGAGCTGCAAGCCCAGCGCAGTGACACAGTGATCTCGATATCGATGTGCTGGTTCCTTTACTCGCTCGGAGCAGCAATCTCATTACTCTTGTTACGAAGCAGTCTCATTAAAGGGCATTTGCTGCATAAAGGGACTAGTTTAAGGCTTCGGCATCTGGTCCAAAAGTGTGAGAGACACAGATCTCAGGTATCACTACAGCCTTAAAATCAAATCCTTTTTTTCTACTATGGATATTCCCAAACCCCATTACAGAAAAAGTGTATATATGTATATATATGTCAGGTGCTAACTATATTCTAAGTATGAGAGCCTCAGTGTTATTCACTTTTCCCTGGGCAAGCACCTTCTCTCATTACCAGAAGCGTATCAGGAGACGGCTTGCACTGCCAGAAAAGGCAAACCAGATAGCTGTGACAACCAAAACCTAGAGGTGTTCCACACACTCAGCACAATATCCCATCACTGTGAGCACATAAGCAGTCTACATTAAACTAACAGCATCATCTGCTGGTGAAGCTTCAAAAGTGCAAGCAATTAGTTTTAAAGAAAGAACTGAGGCAGCTGGGAAAGAATTGCAATTACCTGGTGGACACAGCCGAGGCTTTGACCCAGCTATGGATATAACATGTACTATTTAAAAGTGAAAACAGAACTGCCCTGTATTAAAAACATTCCCATAGAGAAGTTGAATTTGTACCCTATCACTATTTCATAACTGTGCCACCCTTCAACTCTAAGCCATTGCACTAGAAGCACTATCAACATAAACCGGTGTTTGTACTTGTGCCAAAATACCAGTGGTTAACAGAGAAAGGGATGCAGCACTTACACTTCAATGTGGGGTTCTGGGGTTTGTTTGGGTTTTTTTGTTAAATACTTCATATGCCATTTCATATAAATCCAACCCATTCAGCAATTCTACTCAAAAGAAAAGATAGAAAGCAATTTCAGCAAGACTAGGAAGCCTACATGGAAAATAATATCCTCACCCGTTTATTGTTGATTTTACCACTCGGTAACGCGGTTGGTTTGAACTCAGTGTGAATACAGTTGAAGTTTTGCAGAAAAAAAAAAAAAAAAAATCACAGACCTGTCTTTTTCACATGTATCAAACACATCGGAAGTTTAAAATTTGTGAGGCTTGACTTGCTCCTCTTAATGTCTCTTTAGGGATGTCCATTGATCCGATAGAGTCCAACTCAGTCTCTCAAGTCGGGTGACACACGAGTTCAAAAGGTGTAGATTTCCCAAAGACGGTCTTCTCTGTAGTGCATTGTGCTAGTGCATTCAACCAGTGTGTCAGTATTCAACCATATAAGCTTGGGGTTTGTTGGGTTTTTTTTTTTAACTACACAATACAGAAATATAGTTTTACATGTAGCTTTGCATGCCTTATGGCTGCTTGCCCTACTATAGGACAGTGCAATAAATACAAATATATGCACACTAGAAAAAGATTTAACTGCCATGATCTACATCTCGTTTATGATTACAAATTTACCTAGTCAACCATATGACAAATTTAGCAGAAAAAGTGGCGATGGCAGTAATATTCTACTACAAAACAAGGCTAGAAGCAAAGTGTTCTCAAGCTACAGAAAACTTGCTACCTCCTAATGTATGAATGTAGGGCCCAGTTCTGCCAAGTGCAGAGTTGTGATCAGTAGATTGCATCAGAACATGCTTTTCCCCCATTGAACAATGAATACTTGTACAATTTATTTGGTTTTGATAACTGTTTTTAAATAGCACACTATCATGACTATTGAACTATACAGCAACACGACATTTATAGCCTAATCCTGAATACAAAGTTCAAAGAACATGACTACAAAGGCCAGAGAGCAAATGTCATCGACTAAAAGCATTTCCCACTTCAGAATTTATTGAATGTTCTCTTACACAAACACTTCTCGATCGTAAAACCAAAAGGAACAGGATTTCCTATTCCCTCTCTGCTCCAGTAGTAATTTAGCCACACATCACCCTTATAAATTAGTGATGGATTTTAACAGGTAGCCCGTGGGGCTTTATATTTTATATACTTTATATATATGCACATTTACTTTGAATTCTATGTAAAAGTTGAAAAAAAAAGTTTGAAAGAAAAACTCAGAATATATCACAGCTTTTTCAGCGAAAAAATACAAATTAGTTTTATAACCACTATTCAATTTATCAAACTTTTTTTTTTTGAAGTATTTACCTTTAATTATGTACACATTACAGGAAATAAAACTTTTCCCCACAAACATTCTCTAAGGTGACAGTTATCAATAGAATGATAGAATTAATAGCAGGAAGAATATTAAACAAATGGGGGCGGTCAATTTCTGCTTTTAAAAAGTAAAAAGTCACCGTATAATTAAGTACAAAAACCTGCATTGAATGACAACTGCTGGTGTAGTAACTTGATCAGGTATGGAGACCAAGAGTATAGTAAAGCCCTATGGTAATAATATTTCTGTAGCATTTCCACTCGGTATGTATATACTAAATGTTGGCAAAGTTTCTGTAGCGTTAGCTTATACAAACACAGGAGTCCTCAGTCTGCTGCATAAAACAGAGCGAGCGCGTTTTTATTTCTCCTGAAATGCACCTGAAATCCAGAGCGTCACTTACAAACTGCACACTGGAACTTCTCCTCAGAAAAATATCTGCTTGGCATCGCCGGGGCTCTGTTCCATCGGACAATAGGGGCATTTTAATCTGGGGACAAAGGCAAAGTGTTAGAATCGTGGCAACGGGCAACAACCAAGCATTCAGGCTATTATCAAGTTTGCAGCAATAGTCCTTCCTCTTTTTTCCCCTCCTGTAGCACAAAACAAATGTACTCGCAAACCACAATGTTTAACTTGGCTCCACTAAAAGTCACCTTTAGCTGAGAAAGCCCTTGTCACGCTTTTTCTTCTAATGAGAAGTCTTTCCCACTTTTCACCCACACCCCTCTGAATATTCCAAGAAATGACTATGAATATACCAATGATTATGAATATAGCAAGAAATGACTCTTCACAACTAATCTATTATTTCTACTTCTGGAGTAGTCTGATGCATTTTAGTCATTTTAAATGGGCTGGTAGCTTTCACTTTGACTTCCTCAGCACCCAGTGCACGTTACCAGCTGGTTCCTGAAACGCGGTGATTTTACAGCCCTCGCAGATCAGCTCCTGCAGCCTACAACTAAAGAGGTCGGGTTGGCTTCCCCGCTGAGGTCTCCACTGATACAATTCCACCTGCTCACAGTATTTCTTCTAGCACTGGTCCATTTTTCTCCCCCATCTCTAAGCCTGTGCCTTTCACACACACATCCCCCACTCCGAGTTAATGTTGTCAGAGCCGCGCTGTCACTAAAGCCGATCAATAAAAGCATCAGGAATGAGTGACAGGGGACAGAAGTAACGCAGCAGCAAGTTTACTGACTTGAAATGGCTCAAGTCACCCAACAAGGTATAACCTTCAGGCTTTTCCACCAGGGCAAAGAACGCAAACATCGCTTGACAGTTTCATTCAGCATCATTTATTTTTGCGCCGGATCTCGCAAAGCAACTCACAGCCCCAAGTTAAGCTGACAGCCTCCACAGAGGCTGCATGTATTCAACCCAAATTGCCACTGGCTCTTCCTCAGAAGTCTGTAGAGCTCTCTCCCATTTCCTGCTTCCCAAAAGCCTGCGGGCACCCCACTGATATCCAAGGAGGAGTATTTCTACAGCAATAATTCAACTACCTGCTCATTTATTAAGCCGTATTTCCCCAGAGGTTTAATTTTATTTTTAAGGGATGTTTCCTGCATTACTAACCTTGCTCGCAGCAAGAAACTGTGTGTAAAAAGCCCCCATTTTGAATTTAAGACAGCACAATAGTACTTACTACTTGGAAAATTGCTCTCCTCATGACATTCCTTCATATAATCGCACTTTCTACAACATCATAGGGTTGATTACGCTTTTCTCCAGTGCATCAAGGTGGCTTATCTGGATTTTACATAATTCTCTAAGATTAACAAGCTTCCCTCAATTATGTAATTATGGACTCAGTTTTCCCGAAACGTAGTATTCTAGTCTTAAGATTTTTGTCCTTGTCTGTGTGTTGCTTGAAATAAAAGAATGGTACTTACTTGCTGCCATTAAACATTTTATTCAAAGCATCTCTTGATATAATATGGCCACAGACTAATTTCATAGGTGGATTATTATCTGTTGTTTGCTGACGAAGAATGGGACAGGCAAATATTGAATGATACCAGCACTTTTTACCAAGGTCCACTTCAATCTGTAAGAGAAATTAAAGTTGCAGTTTATCTTGGGAAACTACATCACCAGAAAATTATCTCTTTAGGTAATGGATTTCACAACTGAGCTGTGAAGGCAGCAAAATCCATTGTGTGGAGTCTGACAACTTCCCAGCCAAAAGTACTTAATTGTGATGTCAAAATTGTAACTTATGTTGCTTCTCCCCATCCTCAACAAAGCCAAGTTTTCTGCCACAGGACAAGTGCACATTTTAGTGCACACCTATCCACTGGAAGGAAAACTGAGCTCATGACCCAACAAAACTTTCTGTATTTCCTAGCCAGTGATTTCCAGAGTGGTTCAGATGACTGATCTCACTTGAGGGAAGAAGGAAGAAGAGAAAAACCCTTGGATTATGTCAATATTCTTCAGCTTCTTGAAAGACTCTTCCAACACACCATGTGAATCATGAAGCATATCCGAATCTTTTATTTTCAGTGCCAGCACAGAAGACACTGGTATAACACAACTCTTGTCACCAGGAAGAAACTATTTCAGAAAAGGATCTCTCACAGAGAATGGTTCTGTGATGCTGGGAATTGATTTCGAGGTCCCTTCCAACCCCTAAAATTCTGTGACTCTCTGACTGGTATCTACAAAAAACACAGCTTCTGTCCCTGAAGCTCCTGGCACTGATCACTCCTCAGCTGTGACAGGTTTAACCTTCAACAAGCTTTGAGAATATATCTTTTTCCTGCTACTGAATCTCTGCCTTTGCACAACTAAAATAAGGCTTCCCATCCCCATACTGCCTCAGTAGTACACACTAGAGACCCTTAGGGTTAGAAAAGGGCAAGGAGGCATGTGTATTACTAACTGACCTGCACCTTACAGCAATCTTTGCCCAAATGCCCCCTAGCTATTCATTCCTGCCTGGACAGCAGGGCATGAATCCGTCACACCTGGAGGTTAGATTTGTCAAACGTTACAGAAAACACAGCTGGGAGAAACTCAACAAGTGTACTAGCAGTATAAGCTAAGCTCCTCCAGCCACAATAGAAGAGGCTAACTCAGTTCATGCCCAATTTGCACTAAATAGGTTTGGTTTTTTTCCAAACCCATTGCACAGGTTTTCTCTCCAAATCAGGAGCAGGCCACTGGAGAGCTGCACACACCTGGTGAGAGCTATAAAGGGAAACTGGGCTTTCGTAACAGCTGAGCTTCATTGCAACCGATATAAATGAGTCGTACTGGAAACATAACGAACCGGATCCCAATTCAGTTCCCGTGCCCCCAGACACGGAGCTAATTCTTTCATCTCCTACCTGCCTGATAAAGAGTCAGGGCAAAGCAGCCGATGGACAGAGCTCAAGCTGAGCTAGAGGAAGTTAATCTGTCTCAACGGGATGCAACTGCTTTGCAGTTATATAGAAACATCTCACACTAATTGACAGGTCATCCAGAACCTACAGCCAAATGTTGACTTTGCAACAAATAAGAATGCAAACCTGAGGGTCTCAGAGGAGATGACATCAGTAGAACCATACAAACTGCAGGAGGAACGTGCAGGGGAAGGGGACTGGGGAAGGAATGGCCAAAAAGAGGTATAAAAGGAGCCAGAAGGGCCATGCCAGTATTTCAGGGTCCCTGAACACACATTTGCTGATGAATCACAGAATCTTAGAACGATCTGGGTTGGAAGGGACCTCAAAGATCTAGTTCCCTGAAGGCTTCTGTTTTCCAGGCTGAACAAGCCTAACTCTCAATCTAGAGTGGTGCACGTGTGCTTCCACCAGTGAATTTCAATCTTCGCCAGCCCAAGAGGAGGAAGAGATCTTGGCTGTCTATGCTCATGTTTTATGCAAGTCCTGTACGTGGGTGCTGCTGAAGGCAGCTGCACAGCCGGTCGTAGCAGTGTCCGGGGGGTGTGTGTGTGTCTGTAACTCCTGCTCAGCTTCGCTGCTGGTTGAACCTACAAAGGAAAAGCAGCAGGTACATCCAGGGGTCTGGGACAGAAACACCCAGTGGGAAGTCCCACACCCCAGAGCTGCTGGAGGTGGTGGCCATGTTAATAATAACCCTTAACACTCAGCACAAAGGAAACCTGAAAACAGCATTCAACGTCAGAAATCTGCCCAGGGATAGCTCACCGGTAGTTCGTCCTTCTGGTTCCAAACACCCGTGCACTGCCTTTGTTCAATAACTGCCTTGATATTGATTAGAGCTGGTAATGCTACACAACCTGCTGAAAAACTACAGAAAAAGGAAACGTTAGCACGCAGTGCCTGTTAGGAAGCCTGCATTTTTTTACATTTCTACTTTAAAGGTTAACTGGGATGCAAGAGTGTTGCACTACTTTATTCAGTTAACTGTCTGTACTTTCAAGCTTTCTTCAAGTATAACAAGCAAGAGTTCTAGGGCAAGTTATCAGGGCTAGGGCCTTCAGGTACAACATTCTGGACAGAAAACAACAGATAATCCCTGCTTTGATTCTTACAATGAATCTATTTTCAATAGCACCTACTTTGATTTTGAGCTATACAGGAGGAAGACATCATGTTAGCTTACACAGGTATTTGCTCTCAACTATGGAAAAGTACACAGAGCCTAAGAGTTTCCACATAACACACATGCACACACAACACGTAATCCTTTAATTATATGTAACTACCATGTAAAGAAACAAAAAAAGAAAAAACAAGCCACAGGAAGACAAGTGAAGGAAGGAAATGACAGTCTGTAACAAGAACGGCAACAACCGAACAAAGTCAGTGTCCCAACAGTTGAGGTTGCTCTGGGAGTTACTCATCACTAGAACTTACCACATGATTTTGGAATATTTCACTATGTTGCAAGAGAAAGCATGATGCCAAGTTTCCATAAATTAACAGATGTTTTAATGGATTTAAGTCTAATGACAGTACTATAGGCCTGGAAATCAGCAGCAACAGAAACAGGATTTGATCTCCGTATCAGCCTGCCCTGTTCCTTCGGCAGGTTCTGTTTCTATTTGCACAAGTTTTGTTGTCTACAAAAGTCAAGACCTTCCACTCCACTCTGCCCCTTCAAACACTTGTTTCCATGTTTCTGCAGAAACTCTCTGGCTAGCTTAATTGGGAAGGATGCTCCTGAAACCTACGGAGCTCTCGCCTAAGCTAAAACAAATTAAAAAAAAAAACCAACACATATCCCTCACCTCCAACTGGCCATGAACCCTCATGCTTCGGTTCTTGATTATTTCAGCCCTAAGTGTAACTTGTGTTAATTCTGTAGAAAAGTTTAGACAACAAGTACTTGTAGAAATAAAAGTGCTACTGTTTTCAAGGTTCTGTATGAAAACATCTCTGGAAGATCCCCCTTTAAGAGTGTAACAATGCAAGTAAAGAAATTCAAATGGTGTCCTGTGGTCCTTCAAGACCCTAAACCACAAGTCTCTCAATACCAGAGTCTCCTATCTGACTTCATGCAGTATCTCAGACCAGGAGGCCTGTACAGGATTACATAAATACTGGAGAAACCAACCAGCCTTAAAGAAAGTGACCACTACTCAGAAAGCAATATATTTTATAGCAAGGATTTAACTTCAAGCTGGTTTAATTTCTAAAGGATTTGCAGCACTCAAAGGTCACACCAGCTTAGAACAGTCTTGTTTATGACAAGAGCATCGATACTACCTAGACAGTAAATACATTTCAGTGCAATCCATTTCACACCAGGCACAAAGCATCCAACTAATCCAAACATCAATAACATGGATTTTTCCAGCTTCACCAAATATCTCTTGGCCATTTGCACTGAAAACTGCGTTACATGATCAGTGCACAAGCAATAAAATGTAAACAATTATTGTTATGTTACTGAAACGGGAATGAAGAAAAAAAAAAAACCCCACAAAACAAATAAAAGAGAAAGTTTCAGACATCTATAAAACTCTCAAAATGAAACTCAATGCTTATTCTAGAAAGACAATTGATCTGAAATTGCTCCCTTTGTCACTTTTGTGACAGAGGTGCAAACAGGAGAAGCAGAAGAGGATCTTCAGACCTTTAAGCACAGAAGTCTAATAATAGTAACATGAAAAGAGTAAAAAAAAAAATTTAAGGAAAAAAAAAAAAGGTAGATAAGCTAAGTATCAAATCTAGCCCAGAAAGATACATAATTTATTTCCTATCTAACGTCCGAAATGAAAATGAGAACATCAGGCAAGTGTATCAGGGGAATTGACATCCAAAGGCTAAATAGTGGCTAATCTGTTTTATCTCCAGAGAAGCTGGAAGGAGATTAGCGTGGGTTTTCTTCACATTTCCAGCCGCCTCCTACAGATTTGCATTTTGATAGATTAGCTACTGAGCCTGAAAGTGCCTCTTTCTTCTTTGCAAATGAGGTCCAGCAAACAATTCCGAAATTTTAGCATCTGAAATCTCACCGTAACTTTTACCTGTCTTCTCCTTAGAAGAATGCTTAAAGTACTACGTGGATTGAAAACCACAATGATCAAATACTGACAGAATCATGGCCACAGTTTTAGTTTGGGGGTATTTTTTTTCCAGTTAAACAGCAGGGACAGTTTTCACAGATTTGCTGTGGGAAGAACTGGCTGATGGCTATCCTCATCTCTCACCCTGACATCTGAACTACAGAAGCCAAATTCCACATCCACAAATGCTTCCTGCTGAGCTGCAAAGGCGTGGGGTAAAGCCCAGCCCATGGCAACCTCTGATTTCTAATCTCGGAATTAGCTCTAACGAGATTTGCAAACTATACTCTTTATTTAATACCACCTAGATGAGACTGCTTCTCAAAAGCCTTTTCTTTGGTCCTCGATGAGAAACAGACACCAAAACTCTTAATATCTGCTCTTAAAAATAAGTAAAAAGCAACATACCTAACACTGAGAGGTGATTCAACCGAGAGGCCCAGAAGAGCGCAGGCATCTCTTGTAAAGATGTCACAGATGTCTGCCCACTGGTTTGCGTCTAATAGGTGAACGTACGGAGAGTTCTCGATGCCTTGCCGCAGGTAAACCAGGCTGCCCATCAAAACCTGAATATCTGTGAGGGACAAGGAACAGCAAGTTATTCCATACTACAAATTAGCCAGCAGTGTGCCCTTGTGGCCAAGAAGGCCAATGGCATCCTGGGGTGTGTTAGAAGGGAAGTAGCAAGTAGGTGGAGGTCCTCCTGCCTCTCTTCTCTGCCCTGGTGAGGCCACATCTGGAATATTGTGTCCAGTTCTGGGCCCCTCAGCTCAGGAGAGACAGGGAACTCCTGGAGAGAGTACAGCGCAGTCACAGGGATGATGAAGGGAGTGGAACATCTCCCTTGTGAGGAAAGGTTGAAGGAGCTGGGGCTCTTTAGCTTGGAGAAGAGGAGGCTGAGGGGGTGACCTCATTCATGTTTATAAATATGCCAAGGGGGAGTGTCAGGAGGACGGAGCCAGGCTCTTTTCAGTGATGTTCAATGACAGGACAAGGGGTAATAGGTGCAAGCTGGAACATAGGAGGTTCCATAAAAATATTAGAAAAAACTTTTTCAGTGTGAGGGTTACAAGCACTCACACAGGCTGCCCAGGGAGGTTGTGGAGTCTCCTTCTCTGGAGACATTCAAAACCCGCCTGGACGCGTTCCTGTGCGCTCTGCTGTAGGTGATCCTGCTCTGGCAGGGGGGCTGGACTAGATGATCTTTGAGGTCCCTTCCAACCCCTGACATTCTGTGACAGATAAAAACTGGCATCTACAGCTGTAGCTTTGATAGTGAAAACAGGCAGGTAACACCGAACCAGTGAGATGCATCCTCCCCTCTACAAACCCCAATCGCAACCATCGCAGCACAGATGTTTACAGCCACGAGAGCTCCAGTCACTCCACTGTGGATAGACTGGGGGGGGTCACCTACCTCCCACCAAGCACAGCGTGCTGCTATTCATTCGCTTCAAACAGGTTTACTTGGGTTTTTTTGGTCAGCTGACACACACAACACCCTTGAAAATTGGATTTTACTGGATTCTGTTTGAGATGGTTCACCAGACTCACACATTCCCCATTTTTCTTTCATTTCTCTTTGTATTACCCCATGTAGCATAAAACAGCAGACTACTATTCCATTTCTGTGTACTTTTAACATTTTATCCTGGCAACATGCCTACTCTGGTTGTAATCTATTAAAGAGTCAAAAACCTTAAATTTAAGCAAATGTGTAGATATATTAATAAAAATTTTGTGGCCTCTTAAAATAAATAAACAACGGAGTTAATTCATATTGTAGAAATTCAAGTTATACTTGTTAAATAAAATAAGAAGCCTCTAACAAAATGAAAATAATGGAGCGTAACACGTTTGGAATGTGATTTATATTTTACTCCAAGGTGCCACATCCGAGTGCTTTAAATCCCCTTAACGTGACTGAAAACTTACCTTTCTGATGATTTAGGGCAAATGGTTGGAAGTTTTTCGCATACTGAAGTGCTTCTCTTTGATTTGCTGTTCCACCCATCAATAAACTAATGAAATATAATCTATGTAGTTTAAATTCCAAGGAACTGTTCTGTGCCATAAGCATTTCTCTGTTGGATACCGCCCACCTAGAAGAAACAAGGAGGTACAATGGGACATGACACAAGAGTAATTAAGCGTCAGCCCACACCACAGGTAATTATTACAATTATCGACCGCCTATTTCAAGGAAAATATGACTGTTCTCTGAACTTCTGTGAGACTACAGAGAGCACAGAAAATGGCAAGACCCTTTCCAAGTAACAGAGCTCCACCAGGCACATAACACGTGAACGATGGTACTTCTGCTGCTGCTGTAGAAGTTAAAATCCTGCAAAATTCCATACTCCATTAGGCACAATAAGGCAGAAATAGCTAGAAATCGACTGTATTTGGATTAATACCACCTTGAAGCTTAACAATTACAGATAATCTTCAGCTGTATGTTGAAAAGGTTTGACCCAGCGTTTCAAGAACATATTTTCCAACTTCCTCATTGACCAAACATTTCCTCTAAGCCACTATGTTTGTACGGGTACTTATGTTGCCCTGGAGAGGGAAAGTGCATCTGTGGGGGCCTCAAAGACAGACGTTATCAAAACCTTACAACTGGGGAATAGGGGGAAGGGAAATCGGTTCCAACATCATGCTTTACCCTGCTTAAACTCTGCTTTCTGTGTTATTTTCAACTTGAGCAAAAAAAAGTATTTCTCACTTTCTGGATCGCATTCACCATGACAACACCAATGTTTGGCTCCCAAATAACACGGAAGAATTCTTAAATATGCACCAAGTAAAATGAACTGGCCTTCTCAAAGCATTTCATGAAAAGTTATTTTATTATTGAGATTTTATCCATCCCTTTCTTGGTGTTCTGTGTTGGTGGTTGGTTGTTTTTGGTTTGTGGGGTTTTTTTTTTCCTTAATTCAATTTAGTCAGGCCTAAATCAATTCAGTCTTGAAGAACTTCAAGTTTCAATGTTCTTCAGTACATCTGTTTCTCATTAGTGTTAATTAGTTACATTATTTTCACTGTGGGGGCCCATTAAGCAAAGAGCTTTTCACTTTTCAGCAAGGAAGTGAGGTAGTCTCTGGCCCTTAAAAGGAAGGGGTAGTACATGAGACTTTCCTTCTCTTCATCCAATACTAAAGTAAGAAAATGAAGCATTCTTACTGCACTGGTAGAGCTTCCAGTGCAAGTTATCCCTCTACATTAAGATGTAGTATTAATGAACAATTTATCTACTTTCAGTTCGTTGCGGTGAAAGCATCTGACTTCACTGGCAAGGTTTTGTAATGACAGCAGCAACCTTTCAGAGGAAACAGTGAAAAATGTAGCCTTCGAACTAAGAGCAAGTCCTACTGGCCCTAATTCCAAATAAGCAGCCTCAGAAGACCGCTGACACTGTAATCTCTCCCAGGAAGAAAAGACACACTCAGTAACCATGAGGGGGTTTTGTTTGTATGTTTTGTTTGGTGGATTCGGGGATTTTTTGGTTGGTCATGGGTTTGGTTTTGTGGGGTTTTTTTTTTTTTTATGATCAGCATCCACAGTTTAAACTGTGCATAGTGCAAAGCTCACTCCCAACTAAGAAAACAAGAGCCTGAAGTCAACAACCATAGACCAACAAGCAGCTTGAAGACATAAAAACCCCCAAACTACTATCAATAAACAAATAAGGTTAATATCTCACAAATGGGACTGCGGACTAATTTGTACTGGATCAAAAAAGCCTCCATCTTCTCCCTGCCAATATTCACAGCCACATGACACAGTACTTCATCTTGCTGAGATCAAGTCTATTTTTCCAAATTAGCTTTTAGGCAGGCTTTCCATTTTTAGCTCTTTGAGTGGCAGCACAGATTTGTATCAGAAGCAAAGAGCCACAGAAGCAAGGCCTGAGGTGTCTGGTCTAGGATGTTTTGTTCCTGTTTCTAATGGAACGACCAAAAAAAAAAAAACACACAAACAAGTGGGTTGAAAATTTAAAACCTCACATACTCTCTACCAGCATCCAAAATCATTAGTAATCACAACACCAGTCTTCCCATCTCCCCTCAAAACAATACTTTCAGAATGTTTTCACTTCTGAGACTCAAGTGCACATGAATCTTTTAGTTTATAGTATACTATTCAAACCACAGGTACACAGAGCTCTCGTCTAGCTCCCAAAAGGGATTTCGTTAAATTAATTTCACAAAGCCTAGCAAAGATTAAAGGTACCAGCAAATACCAGGACTTTTTCATTCTGTAGAGCAGCGAGGTGCAAAGAAGACAACACCTCTTTCCCAAGAGATTGCAGCAAAAAGCTTTGAACCCGTAAGTCACTCCCACCAGACCCCTGGGCTCAGAAAAGCCAGAACCTGTCGAAGAGAATCCACAAATCTCCCTCTCCCGTCACTAAATAACAATGAGTAAAGTCACCAGAAATTAAGGGGTTTCTGCAGAAGTACAGCTTAGAGTGCAGGGCCAGACCAGGTATCCACAACTCAAGCTGCAGAGCACACAAAAAAAAGAAGAATTGTAGAGCCAGGCACACTGTATTTAATTCTGAAGTGTAGTATTTACCTGTTGGAACTTCTATTACTAAGAAAATCTGGAAAAACTGCAGTTAAGAGTCTTTCTTCTTTCATTTTTGTCTTTCTGAAACTCGATGTGAATGCTAGCTTCTCTCTACCACCACAGTGGGGCTTCGAAAAGTCTTTTCGGAAAGTCACTAATCTGACAAATCCCTTTTGATGGCAGCGACCAGGAGCCACCTGCGTTTGTTCCATTTCCAACACCACGTTAAGCCGAGCACCAACTGCAGAGCACTGGCAGAGCCAGAGAGACTGGTTATTGCTTTCATCCCAACCTGCTGCAACTCTCCAGGGCTAAGCCCTGCTATCCTCCCCTTCCTGCTTCACGATACTGTTATTAATTATCCTTGTGCAACATCTGCTTTCTGCTTCATGAGCACTGTCAGCAGCCTAACCCTAGAACGGTCTGACACTGCTTTTGTGCACCCCTGAAGGTGTATTTACTGCTGCCAATTTTAGCCATTTATTAGGGTTTTGCCTAAAGAACACAATGCCACTCCTCTTGCCTCCTCTCACACAGACGCCATCCGTCCAGGAGCAGTTTCTATCCTTTCCTCTATCCTGCTATGAAATAATACAGGAGATACCTTCACTATCATCAGTGGTTCTGCAAAATAACCGGGCGTTTAAGACACCAGTTACCTCCTAAACTGTATAGTTTTGTCACATTTTGGTCATCCTCACTAACAAGAATATTTTTTACGTAAGCAACCCTATAAATAAGGACCCTCTGTGCTCAGCAGCAGGCAAAGAGAAGCAAAGAGCTTTTGCACTGAAAAATGTAAACAGAACAAACATTATAAACAGAAATGAGACACGGTGGGGGAGGGAGACCAGCATACAAACCGTGCTGACAATAACACCCTATGCTCTGTCCATTCAGTTGCCACCAGAATAAAGAGTTCCTTTGAAGAAGGACCAAGCCTTCTCCTTTGTTTGAAAAATATACAACACACTGCAGGAACTACAAGATACAACCAAGCAGCAACAAGTAAGGCGTAAGGCCTCCTAGCTAGCTGGGGCTAAACTGAATTTAGCGACTTCAACTGAATGGACTTAACAACAAGTTACTGCTCCTCAGAGAGTATCCTTCACAACAGCTACGGCATTATTTGAGCAACAAGAAGTACGTGGTGTAGCTGAATGAATTCTGCTTCAGCTCTAACACCCAGCACTTCAGTGTCGTTTCCCTTCAGTCAGCCAGTTCAGCAGCAATAAACCTCCTGAGAGTAACTATATTCCAAGACCAAGTATTTAGGTCAAACTTTGCATGACCCACAGGCATAATCCAGGATTTAGTTTGTCAACACCGGAGTTTGCATATCAGAGTATCCCCGTGCTTAGCTTAGATGCCAATAAGCTCTGAACTGACATACCTGTGTTGGTTCATGTTCAAGGGAAAACGTTTGTTAATATGAAAATGTACTTAAGATATATTCAGTTAAGTATATTAATTCTGCTCTGAAACGAAACAGACAAAATGTTCTATTTACTTTGGCTTGATTGTTTCTATTTTTAAAAGGTCACTTCAAAGTTAGATGGAGGGGTTTTTGTCTGTCGGGGGGGGGGGGTTTGTATTTGGGGTGGGATTTTTTCTTGCTTTTGAAACCAACCTAAGCTTACCAAAGTTCTCACAGGTTCAAAAAAATGGGCTGAGGGTTTGTTTGGAGTTTTCTTATTTTTAAAGTAAGATCTATTTTGATACGGTACTATGCAGCTACATATCCACTACTGCAAATCATAAAGCAGGAGCCCACGAGACATATCATCACCATTCCCTCCTCACTCCCAACACCAGGTTATAAAGCTTTGGGGAACTGGTGGACAAAAAGCTGGACATGAGCCAGCAACGTGAGCTCACAGCCCAGAAGGCCAATCCCATCCCGGGCTGCAGCAAAAGCAGCGTAGCCAGCAGGTCAAGAGAGGTGATTGTGCCCCTCTGCTCCGCTCTGGTGAGACCTCCCCTGGAGTCCTGCTCTGGAGCCCCCAAGAAGGATGTGGAGCTGTTGGAGCAGGTCCAGAGGAGGCCACAAAAAATGATCAGAGGGAAGGAAAGGCTGAGAGAGTTAAGGTTCTTCAGCCTGGAGAAGGGAAAGCTCTGGGGAGACCTTACTGCAGCCTTTCAATACTTGAAGGAGGACAATCTTTTAAGCAGGGTCTACTGCAACAGGACATGGGGCAATGGTTTTAAACTAAAAGAGGGTAGATTCAGACGAAGTATTAGGAGGAAATTTTTTACTATGAGGATGGTGAGACACGGGAACATGTTGCTGAGAGGTGGTAGAAGCCCCATCCCTGGAAATCTTCACGATCAAGTTGGATGAGGCTCTGAGAAACCTGATCTAGTTGAAGATGTTCCTGCTCACTACAGGGACCAGACGACCTTTAAAGGTCTCTTTCATCTCAAAACATTCTACCATTCTATAAAAGTCTACTAAAGTCAAGAAAACACTCTGGTCTAAAGTTTGTTGATAAATCTCAGATACTCACAGACTTGGTTTTCATGTGAGCATTCAGCATTATCTACTTTCACTAACTGAATTGTTTTATTTAGAAGAACTCTCACCAACACATCTTGCTGTCAGTCCAGGCTCCCAGTGGCCGCTCACCTCTCACGGAGCGTTAACCAGCACCTACCTGGCGGGAGCAGCCTGCAAAGCACACGCCTGTCCCTTCACTGCCTCTCCCCACCCTGTGGTCCCTTGTCTGGAAAAGGAGAGTGACTTGAGGAAAAGTGAGAACTCTGATCTCATGTCAAGTTCTGCTCAGCCCAAAGGCTTGGAGAAGCCAACAAGACTTGGTGGTATCCAACAGCTTTAATAAATCCTAGGATCCTTCATGACTGGACCTTTTAAAACAAGGTTTGCTAATGATTCATTATAAGGCTAAGTACCATCATGGCAGACAATTGCTTTTCCAAGCAACATTTCTTTCCAAAACTTTAAATCAGCTTCACAAATGTTCCAAGTTAATCCCTAGTCTAGGGGGAGAGACTCTTAGTTAAGCACTGCCCATGGGGAGGGAGAAATGGGGGACGAAAAGAAGAGGTTCACCCAATAACTAGACCTCTCAAAGGAAAAACAGGGACACATCAAAACCTACTGAAGACAACATTTAAAGTGAAAAACTAGGGACTTGCTAAAAGCATTAAAAAAAAAAGGGAGAAAAAAAGTGAGTAGACTCACTCTAGTGCAGGTCTCAAAACTCTAACTTTTAATGCTTCCAATATTCGATTTAATTCCACAAATGGTTCTTTTTGACTTTGATCTATTGATAAACCAGATTCCTGAAAAAAAGAAAAAAGGCAGCTTTTAGTTAAAGCATAAAAAAATAATAGGATCAAACAGCAGTTTTTCCAACAGTTGAAATATTCACGCAGAACATTCAAATGAGGACGCTAACACAAAGCGTCGTTTTCTGACCACGCTCAACAGTCACACTTCTCATCACCTGACAAAGTTCCTCGGCCACATCCAGCATGCCCTGCCGAAAGAAGTGCTCCACCATCACCTCGTTGAGGATTCGCTGGCTGTCAGCCTGCCAGCACCCATCTATCCCCACGCTGCTGATGTCGGAGTCAAAATTCTGAAATGTACAAATTAACAGTTAACAAGGCTGGAACAAATCGGCCCACGTTAATTCTTCTTTAATTACTCAGGACACCTATGTCTCCACCCTGAAGCTTTTTGCCTATTACTCAGTTGGCCCTCAATTACCTCCTGCTCAAAGTGAAGTGTATCTGTTGACTTCATTATCTCCTGTGTACAGGAGAAGAAATCCTTTGGCTTGCTCGTTTCAAGTCCAAATATTATGCACTATAAGGAATCACACAGACAAATTACAAGTCTAGCTAGCAAATTAGAAATCTCATTACCTAATAAAGGGGTTTCCAGACCATGATGCATTTTTGAAGGAAGCAGCTGCAGAAAAGGCTTTTTCCGTATGTGAAAACTGAAAACTCGGAGAACAGAAAATAAAATCGCCTACACTAGCATCAAAATAACATTATCAATGCATCACTGTCACTACAGCACACCAAATTAGAAATAAAAGCTTTAACTCAAGAATTTTTTTTTTCTTACAGAGCTGGGGGAAAGGCAATGCTGAAAAAGGAAAATGTCACTTCTCCCCACCCCCAGACAACAATGAAATTCAAATCTCTGAGGACTTCAACATCTCAGCAACAGGATGAGCTTTGAAGATCTGAGAGATCTTTTGCAGATCTAACCCTGATGATCCTACTGGGTCCTATTTTTAGGCCAGTGTCCTACAGACATGTTCCAGGAATAAGCCACAATATTGTCACAGTGACTCCTCTGTAACACTTGGCGCTGCTTGGCACCGCGCCTCTAGGCAGCAGGAGAGCAACACTTATTCTAAGCCAAGATACAAACCAGGATTTTATCCACTAACACGTTTTATCACTGGGACAGGCAGGTTCATTTGAATAAAAATCTTTACCTATTGCCTAAAATAAAACCTCTTGGGAAAGAAACAGATTCTAGAAGTCAGTGTATTGCTTGCTGCCTGACCTGAGGACTATGGCTCTCTTCCAAGAAAAAGCTTAAGAAATCAGAAGTTTCGTGAAAATTGCAGCCCTGCGACGACGCAGGAACGCCGATCAAGCACAAACACGTGCTTCTGTCAAAGCAGGCAGAGCAAATAACACGAAGGTGGTAGGAGCTACCTTCCAGCACCCTGCACAGCTCAGCTTTGCACTGCGTCTTCCTTCCATTCGCCACTTATTAATTTCCTTCATCAGCCACCTCCGCATCTCCTTTGACGCTGCTCCGTCATCACGAGAAAGGGGTAGCTTTCTCACTCCTGCACGTGTGGCTTTAAAACCACCACTTCTCCTTTCAGGTGTCTCAGCAAACCTCCAGTAAAACGTTACCCTTAGGCTGGTAAATCACCTCTTTCATCTTTCAGAGACAGCAGAGCAAAACGAGCATTTCAGTTATTGCCACTCATTCCAGTCTCACATACAACAACATTTTCACTTGGGTGTTTTGGGTGACAGCTCCTGGTCATGCTGCTCATCTTTACGCTGTATTTTGAAAAAACGCATCCTGAAGACTGAATAAGACTCTTCTTATTTGTGTCAACCCTTCGAAGCCTTTAAGATTCTCCACCATTGTCAAGTCTGGTATTACTGTTGAAACACCAGTAGCAGGTAACAAATCCATCAGGACCGCAGTAAAGAAATAGCAGAGGCAGCAGAAAGAACACAAAAGTTGGCTTTTGTCACTTCAGTTTCAGGGTGGGGGGATTCATGAGTAATCTAAAAATCCTTGACTAAGTTTTCACACAATTTCAAGTCCTACTGAAGGTGTGTGAGGAGATGGTGTATTCTTCTGAGCAGTCACCAACCACCAGAGCTGACCCTTCTCATCGCTTGGGGGCAGAGGCGGGAGAGCCACCTACCTCAGCCCCTTCACAAACCCCACATTGCTGAGGTCTTTATTGCATGTGGGATTCTACAGCTCTGCCGCCTCTGGGTCCTGAGGAGCTCCACGAGCTGACTGCACACATTACAGTGAGTGACTGTCACATGTCAGAGGAAATTATTGCTTGCCTTTGGCTTACATATTTCATAGCTGTCAGGCACGCATGATATGCTGGTGACTGTACACTTCTCAGTTTTGTTTTCCAAATGCTAAAAGTATGCTAGCTGACAGCACGTGGGGGTTAATAAAAATCTCAAAAGTTGAAATAAATTCCATAATTGACAAACTCCAGAGAGGTTATTTTGTGCTTTCCAGGTTTTAAGCTTGAAGAGTCAGTCCATATTCCTGAGAAACAAGCTTTTTTGTTTTTTTTTCCTTCTTTTTTTTCCTATGTAGCATAATCTAGGCGTTCCTGCTCTGGCAGGGGGATTGGACTTGATGATCTTTCGGGGTCCCTTCCAACCCCTGACATTCTGTGATTCTGTGAACCAGTAAGCGTAAGCGTAGGGCTAAAACGTAGAATATTAGATACTAAATATACCAGTGACACACTGTGAAGTACATTACTGACAATTGTTGAAATGTGAGAAGCACTTTAAGACACACACACACAAAATGGACCATTTTAACCAACATAGAACCTTCAATATTATTAGTAACAACACAATGTGAAGAATAATGACTAAGGACAGTCTTATTCCTGTTTCTCAGCTGAGATTACTTTGTGCATTCCTCCCTTCTTCTGAATTCTGACCCAAAATCCAAGTAAAATACATCCGTTTACCTGGTTCAGTTTGTTGGTGTATAAGATAAAGCTCAATTTGTAAAGACTTTGTATTTATCCAGCCACATTCTTCACCAAAAAAACCCAAACATATAGTCAGTAAAGATTTTTAGTTTGTCTGTATACAAGTTTTTACACGGAAAAAACACTAACTTTTACCAACCTCTGCTTTCCCAAAACAAACATTGGATCAAAATGCCAGCCCTTTAAAAAACAAGCTTAAAATTCAGGAAAAAAAAAAAAACAAACCAGAAGGAGCCACCATTCACTCCACTTACTCTCCTGAATGAAGGTATTTAACCACTACTCCGACAGATTACTGCTAGAGGCAAAACATTTACTGGCCCCATCAAACGTGCTTTGAGATGAATTCAAATCATTCCAGAAGAGCGACTGATTTACAGGGAGACTGCTGAGCGAGCTACCTGGTAACAACCTGCTGAACAGTGACATGAGGAGTTCTGGAAGCAGAGCAGAAGCCAGGACAATACAGAAAAAATGGGATGCAAACATTTCCTTTCAAAGGAGAAAATGCCCTCTGGAAGCAAGGGTAACCCCTTCACAAAAGCAAAGCACGTAATACTACCATGAAAATAAAGTCTGGCTTACCAGATAAACTTTCCAGGAACTACCTAAAAAGCGACAGATAAAGGTTTGGCATTTTCAGACTTCGATATGGTTCATATTTGATGCCAAATTTAAATGACATTTTTCAAAGGCTTCCAAGGTTCTGTTCCGAGAGTGAACTCAGCAGAAAAACAAATTTAGGTCCCACCAAAGCTCAGCAGCAATGAGCACAATAAGTTAAAAACCAACCAGACTAAACTGTACATATAGGTACAACCCTGTCTCGGTACTGGGAAAAGGAATCAAGGCAAGGGTCGCGCTTCTTTGAATTCTAACAAGGATTTCACTGAGGAAGCAGAAGTATTTTGCTCAGAACGTGTTGAAAAATCAATTCACTACATCAATTACACTTAATTAGTTCTATTGGTTTAAGTGTATTATGGTGAAGGAATGGGAGGAGGGTAATGTCAATAGATTACGGTACTCGGATGCCAACAAAGCCTTTGCTGGCACGTTTTGAGCGTATTTTCCAGCAGCACAGGGAAATCATTTTAAGTACATATGGAAGAGTTCCTTCAAATGTCACTGTCCGAGGAAGCGTTACATAAATTCACATGGATTTAAACATTACACGTGTTTATCTGACAAACAGGCCAAGACTTCATGGCACACTTTAAAGCAGTTTCCTTAAAGCACTACCATCAGTGAAAATTAACGTTTAAACTATTTGCATTAAAAAAATTTTAAAAGCCAAAACATAAAAGCTCCCTTTTAAGGAAACGATTCTAGCTGATGCTCTGAACTCCAGAAACAGATGTCCTTCATTAGGAACAGGACTGGGAACTCATGCAGCTCCTCCTGCTTCTAGGCTTTTGATGTAAACACCACAAGACATTAAGCAAGATTGAAAATCGAGGAACGAGCACACAGAATGCAGCAAGTTGAGCTCATTGAAACAGCCTTTCTGACACTCCACAGGCACAGAGCAGATTATTGGTGTCCTTTCTGCTGCTTTACAACACCACACACTAGAAACTTTTAAAATATTTTGATTTACAGCTATGCTTTTTCAAATAAAAATAGTAGATAAACTTAAAATAGCTGGACAGAAAAAAAAACACTGGGAAAAAACTATGCACCTGACAGCTGAAACAGCTCTTTGGAGATTAGACTCGAGTCTAAACATAATTAAGCTTCCAAGTGTTTTCTTTGGCTTTTAAGAAATACTACTACCAATTTCCATTGAATATTGACACTCTCTACACATGACCCAAGGCTGCTCTACCTCAAGAGTATACGAAAAAAAAAGGTGTAGTCAAACCCGAAAGCTTATTCGTACAAAGTCCACTTGCTAAAGCAGAATAGGAAAGTTTCAAACTTAGGACAAGATTACACAGATTTATCTCAGGCTTCAAGCCAGTAATAAGGATGGAATTTTACTCTAGTTAATTGGTTTAGACACAGCAGCAAGGATTAGAGACAGATGCATCCTTAAGCTTTGGATAACGGTGCCACTGGGATTAAAGTTATCAGTACGAAGTTTAAGCTCCCCATGATGGTGAATAAGCAAAAAAAAATTAAAAAAAAAAATCAAACCACAAACCATAAGTTGCACAGACCTTCTGCCCAATAATGCAGCATTACGTACTTTGCTTCTTCATCACACTACTGTTAAGTTAGGCTTTAACAGATTATCGTTACCAATAAAGTTTAAATGAGATTCCCAAAGGAATGAGGATTCTGTAATGCTGCAAATGTCTTTACCCAGATGAGAAGACTCATTTACCAGCATCTTCCTTAGTAAGATTACAGGGTGGACCCCAACCCAAACGTTTAGACCCTATCAACATATGCATGTTTAATACAAAGTAGTTCTGTACACAAGGAGTCTTGTACTTGCTTTTTCGGAACATTCTTTTATGATAGTCTTATACGAAAGAATACACATATGGAGAAAAAAAATGGCCTGAGAAATATACATATAGCATCACTTACCACCAAAAAAAAGAAAAAAGTACCATTTCAAAGAGTTTTTTAATATCTACCTACAAAAATATATTCAGTCCAGTTATTCTTGAACCTGGAATTCATAAGAATGTCTCATATGCAAAGCTTCAAAGATAAGCTGCCCTACCTTATTATTTGTCAGAAACATAGATACTGTGAGAAGTGGAATCTATTCAGTTTGCATTAGGAACACCACGTGCTATAAAATTAAGCCCCAAGAACAAACAACACACCTGAAACACACACAAAGACATTTTAAAAATTCAGTGGTTTTAAACCACCTTCTAGAACAAAATGCCATTTTTTAATTATTTGCTACTAACAATTAACTAGAGATACAATATATATATTAAAAAAGAAGTATTTCTTAC
The DNA here is from genome assembly GCA_020746105.1 of Trogon surrucura. Taxonomy (NCBI): domain Eukaryota; kingdom Metazoa; phylum Chordata; class Aves; order Trogoniformes; family Trogonidae; genus Trogon; species Trogon surrucura. The sequence goes on along the minus strand of CM036620.1, from coordinate 75,773,933 downwards.
TCACACAGAGATGTTGAAGCAAACATTTTGCTAGTCTGATACAACATATACTAAGTCTGGTAATATCTATAGGGCATGTTCTGTTGGAAATTAAGATATTTGAGCTGTCCCTGAAGGAATATTCTGTGTATGAGTTTTGAAAGCAAGTACTGTACACCCCACTGCTCTGGATCTCTCCCAAGCCTACGCTTCTGTAGCTAACAGGAAGATTTAATTAAGATTAATTGTAGTATAAATCCAAATTTTGGAGAGCAGAGTACACATCACAGAATATATGCAATAACACAATCAAACCACACTATAAATACCTTATCAATGGCTTTTCCAACTCGGGATACGCTGCTGTGAATGTCTTTATGATCGGAGGCCAGTTTTTGAACTGTGTCTTTTATTCTTTTACAACACTGTGTCATAACAAGTGAAATTGTCCCCGACAAGTCTCCATCTTGATCTATACAAAAGAAAGGAAAATTACTCCGTTATAAACAAATTATAACATTAAATCTCAGCATATAAAGACACTAAAAGGCATTAAGAGGGGGGAAAAAAAAAAAAGCAATCTAGAGAGTATTTGCAAAGCAAGATCAGTTTAAATGAAGGAAGATGTACAGGACACAGCTCATCCATGGAATTCTGAATTCAGTCAGGTGCTCAGTAACTGAACAAGCGCAACAGTTTAAAAAATTAATGTGAAGATCTCGGGTCTCAGCCACAGTAGACTAATAAACCCACCTCAAAGAAACACCCCAATCCACAAATCTCACGGGACATAATAGGAAGTTACAGAACCTACTACAGGATCAGTTTTCTTTGACAGCCCCCTGAAGATACATCAAAACGCCACGTTTCATTTCAACAAGTCGGAAGCAAAATTTGTATTAACGAGGGCCCAATTCATTCCCACCCTGCAAGCTGCCCACCTACACCAGACTCTGTCTGCACTTGAGCTGTACGAAACTTTCGTTTCCCAACTTGTGGGAAGAGCTCTAAGCAGCAGTTGAGCCAACCAGCCCAAAGTTCTCATCGACGGACGAGGATCAGCCCGTAAAGGACCCGACTGTGAACACCAGATCCACTTTCCCTTGTTATAAGGCTTGCTCTCTAGGACCTGGGACATTGTTGAACCCATGACCAACAGACAGGTGCAATGCCACATGACCCATTCTGTGGGCAAACCGATACATACAAAAGGTTTACAAAGCCCCTGACTCGGTGTTTCACACTCTTTGTGCCTTGACTCAAACAAAACTCAGCAGCTTTAGTCAGGAAAAAAAACAAACTACACTTTTGTGCTTTACTTCAGGCCTTTCTTCCACCTTTCGATTTCAAAATACAAGAATTTCTCTTCCAGTCTTACCTCAGAAGGTCTCTCCTTCCTCAAAGTTCACTCTACAAGTAGAATTTTTTCCTTTAGGGACACAGACTTAGCAGCCTTCAACAGCATGAGGAGGCTCATTTAAAAAAGAGAGAGAGAGAAGCAGCCCAGAAATGCTTCCCTAAACACTCCAAACCTTTCATGTGAAAAAATTAAATCCCAAATATATCTCTTTAGAAGAAAGATTTGGAAAGCAACCACGTTTTCCACAAAGTTTGTTCCTTTGCCGTTCAGTATTTTGACACGTCTTTGGTTTCCGCAGCACGTTCCGAGCCCAGTTTCTAGTGTTTCGTGGAAAGCAAAACGCAGACACATCGGGCTGCTGCTGCAGGACCGGCAACCCGAGAGCAAGAGGAACCACAACTCTCACAGAGCACCCTTAGCAATACCACTCGGACGAGAGTGAAGAAAATCCAGAAAAAAAAAAAAGCCATAATCACAGGGAGTAGTTTACCAGTCACTTAATTCTAGATACCTTCCTTCACGCACCGTAACTCCCAACCTTGCTGCTGATGTCAACAGCAAAAAAAATCTTCTGTTGTTACACACTACAACCAGCTCATTCCTAGAAGAGTAAATAGCTCCTGTCCATCCTCACAAGCCTCAGCTTTGTCTTTTTCTCCACAACAGTCATAGCTTTTAAGGGAGGAAAAAAAAATAAATCCTTAGCTTCTTTTTCTCCCTCCATGCCACGAAGCTAATGTTCACCTCCAAGAACTAAAGAGTTCTGTATTTCTCCCCGTGAAGAGTAATAGGATAGAAACAGCCTCTCTGGTCCACATTCACTGACCTGACTTCTTGGCATTCGAGTGAATTTTTCATTTTTAGTTCAACCGTGACAAAGTTCACATCCTAGAATTATTTCAAGAATAATCAGTATTTCTTGGTTGCTATCTAATAGATATATTAAAAAAAAAAAAAAAAAATTCACATGAAAGCTCTTAAGTAAGTTCCTCCTGACTTTTGCCAAGACAAAGTGAACAGTCAGAAATTATGCAAAAACCAAAATGGAAATATTCATTCCCCAATAAACAATAAAATATACTGTCTTAACAGCAATTTTTTTTTCCAAGAAAAACCATCAAGCCAAAATCCAAACAACTTACATGTGTAACTGGTTTTTTCTCCCCATGTAAGTGAATTACTGGCTCCCAACACTTACTGTAATGGAAACCAACTACAGTAAAAGCAATGAAAATGTCTACACAGGAAAAGGTACCAGAGTCGTAACGGAAAAGGTTTTCCCCCCGCACCCAACTCTTTCAGCTTTAATTAAACTATGAGCTATTTCTAATAAATCAGCAGAAGAAAGCCTGCAGGGTCATACCAGTAACTCCGTGGTCACAGAACGCTCCAGACCAACAGCTTCTCTCTGTATTGTGTATGTACAGCCATAAGTTTTTAAAAAAAATCCATTAGTGAGCAGACACCAGGCACAGAGCAGAGTCCAAAGCCAAGTTTATTCAGCCAGACACATTTATACCATCCAAGAATTCACAATCCTGTCTTGGCTACTCCAGGAGGTGAGATATATTAGGGGAAGAGAGAAGAAAAACAAACTTTGTCTTCCTATTCACAGGCCTTGGCACGGGGCTGTTCTGTGCTTAGGCTTTAATATGAAAACAGCTGAAGAAATGTTAAGACACTGTATGAGTGGGGAAAAGAAAAGCAGTTTAGAGGCTGAAGCTGCTTCTAACAATTTATTTTCCTCTACACACTTCCTCTCTATATATCTACTGCCTACTTAAGGCCTTTTCATACTTTTTTTGCTCTCAGATCTTGTCCCACAGCATTATTTTCTTTTTCAGCAGTGTGGATTTTCTTTTATTTTCCTTGGAAGTTGTACACACAAGCACATTTCTACCATTTGCAGCCCTGAATTACAAAGCTCTACGTTAAGATGTCTGGCTGCTTCCTCTTCCATCAACTTTCGAAAATGCTCAGGATAAAGTGCATAAAAAGCTGCAAATACCTGCTCTAATTAGAAAGTTATAAATAGTACATTACAGAAGAAAAATAATAATTTGGCCACGTATTAAGCCAGCTTAACCTCAGATGCCAAAACTGAAGAGTCCCCAAATGTTTGAGGGTGCACAAATAACATATCAGCTTAATTTTAGAGTGCTTACTGAGAGAAAAGTCAACTTGGGATGTACTCTGCTGGAACAGCATCACCATTTATTCGATGAGTGCTGAAAACATGTCCAGGGGCTTCACAGGACAGCCAGAAAACCTCCTACTGCAAGTCTGAATGGAAAACCCCTGAGGGAACTGCACACTGAAACTCTTAATTTTGCTATGAAGAGACCTAACTCCGCAACAAGGGTCTCAGAGACAAATCTTTACAGCCCCAGAGACCTATGAAGATCGATACAAGTGTAAGGGTCACACCACACAGCTTTCCAGGCAAGGTCAGCATCTCAGTTTGTGAAGACGACACATTTTATTGACTCTCCTTAATGCACAAGCCCTAACTGTTTGGCACAGCACAAAATACGTTTATTGAAACACAGTTCAAAACAACGCCAAGAAGAGTAAACGTTACTTCATCCCAAATAAATGCCTCAAAACTGGAGTTCCATGTTTGCTCTCTGTGGAAATTGCTGTGTACACACAACAGATCCGATACGATCACGCTTATATTCCTAGAATTATACCCCCGCGGGAGTGAGCTTTGCACCTGTATTTGTACAAGACTACAGTAAACACGTTTTTCTTCGAACCAAACAAAAGCACATTCTGCAAAGCAGCGAAACACCACTTTGCTCTCAAGTTTGGGCTCAGGCGCCTACAAGTTCCCATTTTTAATGCCCGAGACAGCTCTTGCTTCCTGCCTGGCCTTCGGTAAATCGCTTCAGCTGTCCCCTCCCACTCCATCGATAAATACTGCACTACCTCCTCAGCTCAGCGATGTCGCAAGGTTTAAATGTCTCATGTTTCCAGCGTGCTTTCGCCACCCAACCCGCCTGCGCAAGTGCTGAACGTCAGCTGTAAAACACAGACACCACCGTGTTTACTTCCTGCTCAAGCCTGGCTTTGCCCTCAACACTTCCAAACCCAGCCACATCAAAAGGAAACAACTTGGTAACTTCGGGAAAATAAAGAAACAAACAAAAAAAGAAACAAGAGGAGGGGAAGAAAACAGGGCAGCCCTGCTGTGTGTTCTCCCTGGGGCGAGTAACCCCATTGTAACCCCACATAAAGGCACCGAAGGGACGCACAGGCTGGCCAGGGTCACGCCGTACCTGCCCGAGCAAGAACAAACGCTCCTCGGCAGCCGCGCACAGAGGCAGGCGAGGCCCGGGAGGGCCGATACCTGTTCCTACCTTGAACTTTTCCGGGTCGGTAAATGCACACAAAGCTCCGCCACAGCAGGGAGGTGAGGGGGGAGACCTCCAGCTCGGCAGAGACCTTCCCTGCTCCCCGTAAGCAGGACACGAACCTCGAGAGTGGTGCTGAGACCTGAAGCTGGAGAGGGGGGTTCTCCCTAGAGGGAGGGGTCTCCCTGGAGGGGTCCCCCAGCCCCCAAAAGCCCCAAGTTTTGGGCCTTTTAACCCCGGAGCGAGAAGCCGGGCCCCACCTTCTCAGGGAAGAGGTCGGGGGAGGGGAGGGGGGGATGTAGGGAGGGGGGAAGGTCTCCACGTACTCTCGGTCTGGAGGATCTCCCGGCGCAGCCCGCCCGCGTACTGGATGAGCTCCTCCAGGCTGCGCTCGCAGAGCTGCCCGTAGCCCGAGAACTTCTGCAGCACCTTCTCCAGCTCCCGCTCCACCGTCACGCACTGGTCCATAGCGGCCGGCACCGGGCCGCGCTCCTCCTCCTCTTCCTCCTCCTCCGCCGTCGGGCCGCCCTCTCTGCCCGGGCCCCCCTCTCTACCCTCCTCCAGCACCGTCCCGCCGGCGCGGCCCAGCTCGGCCCGGCCCGGAGCGCCGCTCGCTCCCAACTTCCCCGTCTCCTCAGGCTGCGGCAGTTGTGCGCAGGCAGCGCCGAGGGCAGGCGGGGACCTCACAAGCGCTCGACCCAGGCAGCGCCCAGGACACCTCGATCGGGGACCTCTCCTCGGGCCGCGGAGGGCGGGGCAACGATTATTAATCAGGCAGCGCGGCGGGCAGCCCTGGCCTGCCGGCGGGACGGGTGCGGGGGACGCAGAGGATGCCGCGTTGCTTCTGCCGGCGCCCCGCAGTGGCATCGGGGGTCGCGGATGGTGGCCGGTTTTAGGGTTTTGAGTTAGGTGGCCGCGTGGGGCAGGCGGTGGGGAGATCAGCCTGGGGAGAGGGAATCCTTTGAGGTGTTGCGGCTCAGGCGGGACGGGGGCAGCTAAGGTTGGGGGCCTGCGGAGGGGCGCTGTTGCCATGGCGACGTGGGGCTGCCCGGGGAGGCGGCGGCGTCGGGCCGGGGCTGGCAGCTCCCCGGGGTGTCCCGGCCCCACGGGAGGCCTCGGAGGATTGAGGCGGCTCCTTTCGCTCTCAGGGCCGGGCTGCGCCACCCTTTGGGCCGGCATGTCGCGGCGCGCAGCAGCCGAAGAGGCGGCAGGCCCTGGGGCCGGTGGGGTGGGTGTAGGGTCAGCGCTGAGGTAAACGCCCGGGCGGCGGGAAAGCGCGGAGGGGGGTGGGGTTGAGGGGACATCAGCGCAGTCCTGCGGCACCAGGGGCAGAAAAGGGTTCACTTCCAGTCAGGTTAGAACACATCTCGCAGCTGCTCCAAGTGTTTCACAAGTGCGTGCCGAGAGTGGCTTTAGACAGAGTTAGGGCTGCATTAAGAAGCTGACGGGCCGGAAACAGAACATTTAACCTGTCATTAGGTTGTTAACTTGGTCAATAAACTTCCTCTTGAGTTTTATGCTGATTTACAGGCTGAAGTCGCGTTTCTGACTGGCAAGTGTCTTGTTAGAATGGGCTCAAAAGAAGCGTCTCAGCTCAAATACCACTTGGTTAACATAGTCCAACTTCAGTACCTGGAAATGGCAGCAGAAGCAAGATATGACTCTTGTTTTCTGTAGCACAGTACAGCCAAAGCTCCTAATAAACCTGACAAAGCTGACTGCACAACCAGCGTTTGGTCTGAGTCTTGGACAATGTTGCTTTATCTGTGCTCATAGTGCTGGAACAGGATAAGAAAATCAAGAAATCTGTATTCTCATAAGAATATTTGACTTGTGTAGATGCTTACAAGCCAGTCATTCTGACAGATTTAGGCCCAAACTGCTGCTTTTGTCTGTATTCTTGCTTTTAATGTAATCATAGGTTATGTTTAAAGACACACGCATATCTTCTAATTTCTTAGGTAATTAGTATAGTGGTTTAATTTGTTATTTACCACTGTGGGCTCCTTAGTCTCAGCACATTCAAGCAAGGTCATCTCATTTGTTGGAGTTTTTCTGGTTGTTCAACAGAGCCTGTCTTCTCCAAGGGGATAGCAAGTAGTTTTTCACTGTTACAAAAAAGAAAATACCAACTGCCTCAGGAAAAAAAGTCTTATATTTTAAGCTTTAATGAATGTATTCTAGTCCTGTAAGTTAGTTTGGCCTTGACTGATGTACATATCTGTGCTGTTGACCGTCACATGTTTGTAGGCAAGGAAAATTCACATGAGAGGAAGAGGTGACTGTCAGATAAAGCTGTAGACAGCATAAAGCCCTGAGCAAGCTGCTCTGGTGTCGCAGTTGACACCTGGGTTGAGCAGGGGGTTGGACTTCATGACCAGCCTGAATTACGGGGTGAATCACTACTAGATGGTGTCAGGATTGCCTCACCCCAACAGTCGGTGCTTCAGCTGAGGTGTCAGATGTTGGCCACTGTATTACAGAACACCACCTATATATTAAATCTACATCCTTTTGGCCACTCGTAAATAACAGGAAACATCGTCTGATGTAAAATTCCTCCGCGTACAACAAAGTAGTGTCTGGGCTCCTATTGTCTTGAGATTCTTGTACACTTTTTTTTAGCTTATTTAGTATCAGATAATGACAAGTAGTCAAGGTTTCATCACATCAAACTGTGTTGAGGCTCATGTGTTATGAATACATGAAGAGACTATGTTAGTGAACTTCTAACAATCGTGTTCACGTAGCTGGCTGGCTCTTAGGACAATTTGGTTGCAGGTAGTTTGCTGATATTTATCTTGATATATGGCAACATTAAAACTGTCCAAAAAGAAGGCTATGATAATATTTTAACCTGGTAAGGGATTGAACGAAGATTTTTTTCAATCCTCAGTTCCACTGACTTCAGAACGACGATAGTTTTCTTGATGTTCCCCATAGAAGTCTGCAAAGTGGATTGTTGTCCGTATTCCCAGGCTGCACAGTCAGCAACTGCTCATAGGAGGGGATGGGGGAGGAGAGGGAATCTTTGCCATTTATCAACGGGCAGCAGAGGCTTCAGATCTGGCTGTTGGACAAGAAAAGATCCTGTTCTCAATATTTTTTCTCATTTTCTCATAATAAAATATAAAATATGGCAGCAAAAAAATAAAACGTTTTGCTGCCAAAAATTGTTTTAAAGCAGATCCTTGCTTTGGATTTCTGTTTAAGGGTGGAATTTATATTCTATATTTTATATTGTTCTGTATTTTATGTTCTTCATTCTCTTCACATTTGTAATATTTGCTCTGTGAGCATAGGACTGACTGGCTGATGACTGTTTAATGTTGGTAATTAGGTAAAGTTAACCCTGGGGTCTTTAACAATGTCAGCATGTGTCATCTTTGTCTTCAGCCCAAATTAATCTTAGTTCACTGTTAAGATATTTAGATTTTTGAAATAATTAAAACTCTGAAAAATTGCTTGCAGGTGACAGGACAAAGACGTTCTGAGTTGCAGCTGGAAACCAACAAATGACAGCTGTATCTAGAAAATACAAGATTTTCTGGTGGGGTCAGCTTAGTAAGTCAGGGATGTACAGGTGGGGAGGACAGAGAGGACCAGAGAGCCTGGGAGAGGAACCGGATCGGTTTGGGTTTTCTCTGCCAGGCCTTTGGTCAAGTCTTCACCTGCAATTCCTAGTTGTCCCTGTCCCGACGCATTGCCTGGGTGCTTCTGTGTTGGCTGCTTTGCTTTTGGTTCTTTGGGGGTGGGTTCGAGTGGTGGCTTGAAACGCCCTTTTTACTTTCTTGAAAGGATTCCAGGGGCTTGGGTTTTGGCAGATGATTAGCGTTGTCCCTGCAGGGGGCTCATCAACAGTTACCAGTGGGGAATGTTAAGAATTAACTCAGCCCAGGAGCATTAGGAAGTGACATATTGGTGACAGCCTCCCCAGCAGTTGGTGTTGCAAATAGTTTAGCTGTGAGCATAGACTCGTCATTGCTGCTGGGTGCTTTCCTGCCGGAAGAAGCGAGGGCATCCCCGCATGAGTTACAGGAGAGAAACACAGGGATCCGGTGGAGAGGAGTTGTTGGTGCTCATTAAAATCAAACAAGACAAGAACCAGTGATATGTTTTCTAACTAAAATATATACAAGGTTCCTCTTCAAACAGCTAACTCCCATCTCGTCCTCCCACCCATTGCTTCACATACACTCGAGCTGCTCACTTGAAACAAAAGGTAGAGAAATCAGGCAACTTCTGTACATGTGACAAAAGAAATGGGCCTCCATGAAGTTTCTGAGGAACAACTGTGTTCCTGGGGTGTGTTTTCAGCATTTGGGGAGAGCTCGCTTCTTGCCCTGATGGTAGGTGATGGTCACTGCGTGTCTCCTGAATGTCCCTTGGCTCTGCCAGCTGCAATAACAAAGCCAATCTCTTGGGTTTTGCCAAGACGAAAGGATTCATCTTACTGACTCTTTGCCGCTTTCTTTTTAGGGAGATGGACCCAGGGTCTGTTGAAAGGGCAGTTCCCAAACTGCAGCGGCTCTGAAGGAGAGGGCAGCACTTCCACCCCATCTTCCGCCAGCTCCTTCACCAGGCTGTGCCTCCAGCAGGTTCTGTCCCAGCTGGACCTCCCACGGGAGGCTCACTGCAAACCCAGCCGAGCCGCTGAAAGCCCTCGGTATTGAACTGAGCAGCATCAGCAGAGAGAGGGTTTGCAGTCCACCTCTTGTCTTTACCACATAAAAGTTCTGAAGAATAAAGTTTGACGTGATTCCCAGTGCAAGGCGCAGTATTTACCAGCCCATAAGGGTTTCGCTGCTTCTGCAATCCCTTTGCTCTTACCTTTTCAAGAAACAAGATGAGCCCATTGCTGAAGAAAAAAGCATCATGATTCTTTTTCTTGAAGAGGCTGTGGTGACTACGTGACAAAACGGGCTGAACCTGGGTTGGGTTTGAGGGTATTTTTTGTTTTCCTTTTTAAATCATATCACTATGCTGAGAACCCTGTAAATGTGTTTTAAAGGCTCTGAGGAGTACGGCCGCTTAAATGCTTTCTACAGGTCAATGTTAGTGTGTCTTTTGAAATTCAATAGTACAGAATTACTTCGGCATGTGCACTCTAGGGGGTTGCCAGTGTTTTTAAAATTAAGCTGTGCTATTTTTGTGCTCATCTGTATGAGTTGGCAATTTTCATGCAAATTACAGAGTCTTAAAATAACCAAACATACAAAAGAGATGTTGAGTTTCCTTCGGAGAAGAGCCTTCATCTCAAAGACGATTCTTGATTTTAGCATGTTTTTTTTTTTTGTAGCAGACTAAATCGTATTTTTGCAGCCCAAAACTTCTTGCACAGCCTAGGATGATTATTTATGGATCCACTTAAATGAGGATCCACGCTGCATTCCAAATTTTTCCAATGTGGAGAAGAGACCCAATTTAAACCTTTGTCAGAGGTCAGGGTGCTGCTCCCTGCTTGCCTCTTACTGTTGGTCTGGCATGACTGGCTCCGAGTGCTCAAGTGCCAAGACAAAGCTGCAAAATCCCAGTGCAGAAGGATTTTATCATTGGCTATATCGGCAGCGAAGGGCTGGGAGGGGGATTGGGAGAGGGGCTGGGGACTGAACTGGGAGCAGGACTGGGAGAGGGGCTGGGAACTGAACTGGGAGCAGGACTGGGAGGGGGGCTGGGAACTGAACTGGGAGCGGGACTGGGAATGAGACTGGGAGAGGGGCTGGGAACTGAACTGGGAGCGGGACTGGGAGAGCGGCTGGGAACTGAACTGGGAGCGGGACTGGGAGAGGGGCTGGGAACTGAACTGGGAGCGGGACTGGGAGAGGGGCTGGGAACTGAACTGGGAGCGGGACTGGGAGAGGGGCTGGGAACTGAACTGAGAGCAGGAATGGGAGAGGGGCTGGGAACTGAACTGGGAGCAGGACTGGGAGAGGGGCTGGGAACTGAACTGGGAGCAGAACTGGGAATGGGACTGGGAGAGGGGCTGGGAATTGAACTGGGAGCGGGACTGGGAGAGGGGCTGGGAGAGGGGTTGGGAACTGAACTGGGAGAGGGGCTGGGAACTGAACTGAGAGCAGGACTGGGAATGGGACTGGGAGAGGGGCTGGGAACTGAACTGGGAGCAGGACTGGGAATGGGACTGGGAGCGGGACTGGGCACGGGCTGGGAGCGGGACTGGCCTGCGGAATGAGGAGCGGAGGGCTCGTACCGACCCCCAGCGGGTTGAGGTGCCCGAATCCGAACACACGGTGCCCGTGAAGCTCTTCCTAAACTGTCCAACTGCCGAACAAACGGCTCCGTTCCGGCTGTGCAAATATTTCTCTGCCGACCGAGGGGTCGGATCGCCCCAATAGCAGATATCCGCGGAATTTATATAGATAATTTTTTCTTTTTTTTTCAGCCAGCGCGGCCCCTGGGTCCAAAGTCGATGCCGGGGCCGGGACGCCAACGCCCCCCCGAGCCCGGCGACCCGAGGTCGCGGCCGAGGTGCTGAATCACGGCGGGGGGGGGTCGATGAGGGGGGGGCGGTGCCGGCCGGCGGGGCCAGAGCCGGGCCAGGCCGCCCCCCCCGCCGCTCCCCGCCCGCCCGGCTGCACACGTCACTTGTTATGTCTCTACCGGCGGCCGCGGCTCCGCCGGGGCGGGGACAGCGGCGGGAGGGAGGCGGGGGGGCCGCGGCCTCGCCGCGCTGACACCCCCCCCTCCCCGGCCCTTTCCCTTCCCCTCCCCGCCCCGCGGCAGCCCGGCCTCCGGCGCGGCTCTGCGCGGCCCCTCGGCGGGAAGATGTGGGTGAAGCTGTGCTGTTTGCTGCTCTACTTCCTGGCTCTCTTCGTCCTGGCCAGGGTGTTCGAGGCCGTGGCTTGGTACGAGAGCGGTTTCCTGGCCACGCAGCTGGTGGACCCGGTGGCGCTGAGCTTCAGGAAGCTGCGAACCATCCTGGAGTGCCGGGGGCTGGGGCACTCGGGGCTGCCCGAAAAGAAGGATGTGCGGGAGCTGGTGGAGAAGTCAGGTACGCCCGGCAGCCGCCTGGCCCACGCGTGGGGAGGGAGGTCGCCCCCCGGCGACCCCACGCGTGGGGAGGGGAATAGGGGGGCGTCGGTGACCGGTGACCCCCGAGCGGGCTCCCACCGCCCTCGAGATGGAGCCGGGCGGGGGTTTGGGGAGCTCGGTGGTTTCCCCCACCCGCCAACCGAGGACCGAGAGGCCGGAGGGATTAAATGGAGGAAGAGGCAAAGGGAAGCTCGGGGATGGTGACGTTGGAAAAGGCTCCGGCGGCGTTTGAAGCCCGAAGAGGCTGCGGGGAGGGGAGAGGCCTCGGCCGGGCGGGTCGCCCAGAAATGGCTCTTGCCCGCCGGGTTCTGCCGGGCGGCTGTTGGGGTCGGGGTGGTGGCTGCACGGATGAGAGCGAACGTCGCCTGCCGTGAAAAACAAGGAGGAAAGACTCCGGATCCGGGCGGTGGGTTGCTATTTGCAGCCGGGGCCGGCTTTTTCTCCACGTATTCCTCTCCCTGCCCGTTTGCTGCTTTTATTGCTGTCCTGAGGAGAGCGGTGATTCTACATCTGATGAGCAGAAGGGTTTGGGTACCAAGGGATGCAGTGGTCTTGTAGAAGAGGAGCAGAAGTAGATCCCACATATAAAAATGTCCTGGAAAAAGGCGTTTGGGAAGCAGAGAGAGCCCAAGTGGGTTTTTGGGAGGTGACGAAGAGCGAAGGGTGAAATAGCAGCGGAGAGGCAAGGAATGGCCGAAGTGTCTTGAAAGTAAGGATGGAGAGAGCTGGCCCCAAGGGCTGGGAGACGGGGCTGATGTAATAGCTGTAGTGCCGGCCAAGCAGGAAAATGTGAGTAGCTGCTTTTCAATTGATGATCGAAGGGCTGCTGGTCCAGGAGAAAGAGAAAACCCAGTGATCGGGAGAGGCAGGGAGGGGCCCAAACCTCTGGGCAGAAAGAGAGAAGGATTTGGATGAAGGTAGTGAATGCCCTAACCTTAAAAATGCCAACCGTTTTAAATAATTTAGATTAATGCGGGGCATTTAAATCTAATTTGCTGTTATTGTTCATTATTTATGTTGTTTATTCGCTTTGCTGCAACAGTAAAAAGCAACAGATAATTTCACTTTTGCTTCCAATCACTTTCACTCCTTGGCTGTCAGGTACTGCCATGATGTCATGATGTTTGGGTTGCAAATGCTGCAGGGAAGTGTTTAACGCCAAACAAACTGTATTAACCAACTTCTTCAAATGTCATGGAAACACTTCTCATACCAACAGGCTTTGCAGCATTTTTCGGTGGTATGGGGTTTTTTTATTCCTTTTTTTTCCCTTCCAGATTCTGTGGATACTTTTGGAAACCCCCCCAAGGGTTTCAGCTGTAACATTGTGTTTTATCTATTGAAGGAAACAGCCTTTTTGAACAAGACTTCATTTCTTCAAGCTTCGTAGATTAGTTACTAGAACGCCGGTTGTCATTAACAGCATTTGCAATGATTGTGAAACAAAGCATGGGAAGGAAATGAGATTACAAACATTATCAGATGATTTTACTGTGAGCTCTTTAGGACGCTAGAATTGGAGTTCATGGGAACTTTTTCCAACTGTGCAAACAGAAGCCAACAGCTAAATTATTTTACTTGAGATTTTTACTTGCAAGGGGACAATCAACACGATTTTTGATACAGAATTATTGATTGAAATTTTTGAAGTCTGTTCAAATTATCAGTGTTAGGAAGTTGGCTGGTGCAAAATTATCCCGTGCAATGAAGGCAAAGATACATCGATTAAAATTGTTCTCAGCCACTGAATATTATTTTCAGAGAATGAGGCTTAGGAAATATTCATTTCTTTTGTGTGCTCAGTTACATTTGTGTAATCAGAAGTGTAGTGTTCATGTCCTCTGTGGTCTTGACAGCTGAAGTAAAATTGTTCATAATCATATTGCTATAGATAGAATTATAATAACTTTAAAGTTTAGCTGCCTTCATACTGAGAAGGTTCTTTGAGCAACTGTGCAAAATATAGTTAGTTAAACTATTACTAAGATTTATGAAGTGGTCCTTCTCACGTGCCAGTTTAACTCCACTTCTCCAATTGTCTTTTTTTTTCAGGAGACCTCATGGAAGGAGAGCTTTATTCTGCTCTCAAGGAAGAAGAGGCCTCTGAATCGGTTTCCAGTACAAACTTTAGTGGTGAAATGCACTTCTATGAGCTCGTAGAAGACACAAAAGATGGGATCTGGCTGGTACAGGTATAGAAATTTGATCATTTATATGTTTATCACATCCAAAATGTGTTTCAAAAGAGGAGTTTATGAGGGCAGTTAACTGGTAGTAAAAGTGTATAAGAGGGAGATGGTGACAAACTGCATCAGAGAGATCATAAGGAATAAATCTGTTCAAAAAAACAAGAAAGGCTGGAAGTGACTGACTTCCTATACAGAGAGGAAAAAAAAAACCCTGTTATTCTTTGGATTCCAAACCAGGTACTTTAGAACCAGCAAACAAGCAAAGCAGCACACACTTAAGTACACACACGGTGCAAGTACTTGGCAGAAGAACTGTAAGAGCTTGTGTAATGTGTGAAGTAGGTGCATTAAGTGTAGATGCTCCGAGCTGGCACAGGAGAGGTGCTTCTGGTGTTGCTCTTCCTTTTGGTTACATTACATGCTCAGACCCAGCCAGTTTCAATTTCTGTTTATCTAAGGGGCTTAGAGCACTTCTAAAATCTCTGTTACCTCTTCACAAAGGCGAGAACTCAGTCTGCTACTTCTCAGGCTACCAGGCTGCTTCTACAACATATTCCAGTAGCTTAGAGTCAACCTTCCCCCAAACCTTGTGGGCCCACTGATTTTAGAGCATCTTCCCCAGGGCTGCATGACAATAAGACAACATTTAGGAACAGAAGGAAAGATTTTTGTGGATAGGATTCTGAAAAAATTTATCGTCACTCTTGAGAACGTAAGTGGTGTAGACCAAAATGTAAAAATGCGTTTCTGCATCAACCTCTCTATTAATAAGAGGGGTTTTTAAGGTATCGGGTCCCTGCCAAGAGCCACATCAGGCAATCAGAATTCTCCACCAGCCAATTAATTGTTCAGTTGCCTGGTTTGTCTGGTCTCTGCACTTCATGTTTTCTATTCAGATTATCAGGATTGAATGACTTCCTGTTATTAGACCTGCGTTGCCACCACATCAGATCTCACCCTAAAGTAGACAGTGAGAGGACAGATTACCTTCAGAGTCGAAATGGCATTTGCTTTTTGAGAAATACGTACTTGGAGTTTATTGAATCTAAGTTTCGGGTTTAAATCATACAGAAGGGCGTTCTTCAAGCAGAGAGAGAGTGTTGAAAGGAAATTTGCACGTCTCCAAGCTAGTTGACAAATACGAGCATGAATGTGGTATGAAAAGCATTCCCTCCTCTTCGTGCAGGTCAAAAGAGTAAAATATGGTAGCTCTCTGTTGTCTGTTGCTTGCAGAATTTTAATGGTAATATATTTTCAGCTCGCTTTACAATAGCAGGTCAGACGGGCTGCGTTTTGATATCTCTAGTGTGATGAATGTTGTCATCGTTCTGGGAATGTTTGCACAGCTATTCAGTTGCTCACAATAGCTGTGGAAAAAAAATTAATGGAATTTACTGAATAATTTACTCGCTAAACACTATTTGTCTGTTTCTCCACAGTACAAAACCACTAGACATGTCAAACTTTTTCAGTCTTGACTTTCGAGTTTTCATCACTTTGAATTTTCATTTGCTCTGTTCCCCACCATAACTCCTGTCTGGATAACTCCTACACTGGATTCTCCGTGTCCTTTCACAGGTTTTCCCATCCTCTTTCTGTCATGCCTCCTGCTTTTTATCATCCCTTCCCTATTCTATTTCTTGATGACTCTCCCTTGCCCGTTCTCCTTTACCATGAGGCATCTTGTGGAAACTTTACAGCTTATTAATCAGCTCGATGCTGAGGCAGGGGACAGTCCGAGAGCGAGGATGCCTCACGGATGGGTTCGGTGACCGCAGACAAGGTGGGAGCGTTCACCTGCTCTGTTGTTGCTACTGGCTGGGGAGCAGAAATGGTCTCCAGATCCTTTTCAGGATTCTGAATCCCAGTTCTGCAGGGGCTGCTGGGAAGCGGTGGAGAAAACGGAACAGCCCTGCCTCAGCTTAGCACAGTGGCTGTCGGTTGAGTTGGTTTTGAGCACTCGATTATGATGTATGGGAAGACGAGGACTCTGAAGATAATTTTTATATTCCAGTGCATGTAAATGAAATTTCTGGGGTGGCATAGGCTGGTAATATAATAGCCGTCACTGTCTGCAGAGAATCAACGGAAAAAGAGGAAGCAACTACTATTTCTTGATATGTTTGACAAATTCAGATGCAACTTTATCACTTGGAGCCAGCAAGATGAATTCCAGTAAAAGACCTTACACAAAGTAACTGCAGTTTTTGGTTTCGTTTCTTTATTTTCTGGAAATCCACACGCCAAGCGTCCAGGTTCAGTGGTAATTTATTTACCAGTGTAGCCACAGAGGCCCTCTGCCCCCATGTAGAGCTCCCATTGAGCTGCAGACAGCAGCATGTTCTTTCTTCTATTAGCTCATGATCTCATCACCTTTCCTTTTATGCCGTTCTTCTTGCTTGCCAGCTGCTGTTGTGCTCTTCTTTGGCTGGCAGGGAGGATGAGTGGTAGTTTCTAGAGCTGCCCCTCTTGTTGGTAGAGGAGTAACACGTAACGTTCTTGCTGTGCTGGACTTTGCCATGGCTCATACTCTCTGGTGAGCCTCCAGAGGCCAGTCACATCCAACAATATTTGAGTTATTAAAACTTTTTAAAAACATACAGTAAATGATCTACAGATAAAAATCTCCTTTGAATTAAGTTAAAATCTAAGTTAATGTGTATTTTTATTTGAAAAGTCTCTACTGTAACGTAGTGGTAGAGACAAGTAAAGGGAACTTTCTTCCTGGCGTTGAAGCAGGAGGGCAAATATTGTCATTGTGTCTGGTAGAGCGCAAAGGACATGATTACGGATGTATAATGGTGCAGGATCTTCTGCATCTCAGCTTCTCGTAGTAGTCACAGAGCAAGGGATGGGCCTACAGGATTTGGGTGGTTTGTTCATTCTTTTGCTTGCATGTAAGCTGAGTAATTTCCAATTTGCCTTTTTAATTTTGCAGGGTGCTCAGTTATTCTCTTTACAAGTAAATTAAGTGGAAACACTCAATTATTTTAAAACATACGGTTCAGTATTTGTGTGTTTTCCAGTAGCCCTTCAGGATCATTTACTGTAGGATACCTGATTTTAACTTCCAGTATCCTTCTTGAGAGTCTTCATAGCCAGTCAAGGGTGCAGAATACCATCAGCTGAAATGGAATAGTTCTCAATTGTCTGCATATCTGTGTTAATTCGTTACAGAAGCTCATTTATTCTCAAACTCTTGCTTAACCGACAGCTTAACGAGGCTGTTAACATTGGTGCATAGATCACCCCACTTCCCTTGAGAAACTACACGTAATTTTGAGGTGGTTAATTTTTGCATGCTATGATGGATGTAGTCTTCTGGCTTTGCCTGTTTTGATCTAATTTCTCACGGTCTCTTTCTCAGAAAAGCAAGTCTCCAGACATCTTTAATTCATATGGATGGATTCTGAACCAGTTGTGAGTTCCTAGGAAAGAGCGACTATGTGGAAATTTGGTTTCATGAGGACAATGCCGAATAATAAACAGAGAGTGAGATGTCTCAGAATTAGTAGAAGTACAGCCAGTCATGTGAAAATTTATTGACGTTATCTGGAATAAGTGGCCTTTTTTCCCACACTTCTGATAACTCACCCGTTCATTTATAATTAATTCTATTTCTAAGTGAGAGTTGTTCAAATATTTTTTATGTCTGTTTTATCTATGAGAGGATGGTTTGAAAAATAGCTGTTGGTTATAAAAGGTTCTGTGAAAAGCACATAAGAAGCTTAATTAATAGACGGGGGGGTTGAACCTTTGTATCTTTGTAGATCTCATAAAGTCTTCCAGCGAGTGCATGGACTCTTGACAATAAGCCAGTAAGGCTTCCTTTGCTCATTTACCCTGTGCAGGCGCTGTGGAGGTGTTCCTGGACCTCCAGGGATCTGGATATCTCAAACTGGAAACTGCTGACCCAGACTGACAATTCTTGCATACACACAACCTCACCAGTTCTTTAAATAAAGTTATAAATGAGTTTTGCCTTTAGCAAAACCACATTTTTTTTCTGATTCTCCTCGTGGAGACTCCCTTCCTGAGGCTGGGCAAGGACCGAGCACTCCCAGGAGAACTGCCTGTACCTCTGTGTGTGCAGTGGGAAACGGTGCCTCTTCTTTTATAGGTTTTGTTCTTCCTGATGCTTGAAAGCCTGTCACAGTGCCCTAGTGCCCAGAGCTGATGAGCGCTTGGAGTTGTCGGCTTTGCGGTTAAAACCAGGTTTTGGCTGTTCGTGTGTATTCAGAATTGGGTGCTCTCGGTACGAGCAGGTGTGGCTGACACCTGGTACCCCAGCTAGAATTGGTTAAAATAATGAGAGTTGGAATACCGTGAGGTGTTTGCTCTGCATTCGTCCATTCGTCTCTGAGTCATTCTCGTGCCTTGGGATATTTGAACATTTTTAGTTGTGAGCGAGCTTCAAAATGTACTGAGACCAAATCTTTTTACCGTGACCTGTTTCGAGCTCTCTACGTACCTGTCTGAAGGAGATGGAACAATGTCTGATTTAAAGGCGTGGAAAATGGGAGAATGCTCAGCTGAGGCCACTGTCCTGTAGTGCTTAAGTACAGCAAGGGTCACCGGGAGAGGAGTCTGTCTTTGCATGTTATGTTGCTACAGCAAACTCTGTAACATCATTGCCTTGAGCCTTTTCAACTTCTTTCACATCTTTTATTCGTATTTTAGGAACGTATATTTCATAAAATAATCTCAGAAAATGCTTAATGATAACTGGAACTTAAGGGATAACTACATCGATGACAGTTATGGAGAAGCAGTATTTGCAGTATCGATGCCTCTACCCAAGATGCTTTTGTTTTGGATTAGGCAAGAGAGGCAAAGGGTCTTGCTGACATTGTCCTATTTTTCAAAGTGTTTATATCTTTCTGTCATCAAGATATTCGCTCTCAAAGTCATTTTGCTTCTTTAATGTCATAACTATGACTATTTTAACATATAGATCAAAATGATTCTATTAATTATGTTCTTGATTGGCATCTTTTGGGACAGTTCTATCTAATTCAAAGTCTGGAAAGCTCTTCCAGTGCAAAAGCTACCTACTCAAATGCCTGTTAAAATCAGCAGGATTTCATTATTCTATGTCCCTAGATGAATTCAATTTTCATTTTGCTTTTTGTGGTATCTAGAAGCCACCTTCTTAGCTATTTATGGAAACCACAAGAAACCTTAATCAGAACATGGAGAAAGAAAGGAAATTTCCAGACCCCCATATTTCCATTTTTACTTTGCACAGCCTGGTGAAATAACTTTTGGGATACAGTGTGGTCCTCCCCAATTCACAGATCCGTGAAGAAACTTGTGTCTGAGACTTCAGAGGAGGTTTATGGATGGATGCGTGCATGCATGCTCAGTGAGAGCCTGGCTTTCTCTCCAGCATCTTTTTCCACTAAAGAAGCTCGTAATTCCTATCTGGAGGTGGTAATTCAGACCTTGCAGTCAGAGCCAGCCCTCTGGCCTGGGTTAAGCGTAGATTAGGGAGCAGATCTGTTCCGTGCTGCGGGGCTGTGAAATGGAACAGTTACTTTGATCCTGTTGGATTCTCTTAACCCATTAAGATGATTAAGGGATTGCGGTATCTCCAGTGTCTTATTTGTCACTCTGACATACGATATTTTACAGATCGTGAGGAGAGCTAATAATAAGAAAACCTTGGTGAGTTTGAGTTCCACTAAATGTGGTATTTGTTTTCCAGCTGTGCTAGCTGATCTCAGAAAAGATACTTTCTCCGACGAGCTTTGTCTTTTTTCTTTAAAAGGAAATAGAGGGTGTGACTAAAAGGGACCTTCTTGACGCAGGAGTTCAGCTTTCTGCTAGACTGTGGCATACGTGTTTATAAAATACCTTGCTGGCTCTCTGAAATTCTAAGTTGTCTGTGTGTGTAATAGTCTTCTCGACTGTTCTCTTCTTGGAAGCCTGTGTCAGACTTCCAGCATAAGTGTATTGACAGCTAATTTGTTCCTATTGCATTTAAATTGCCATCAGGTCTCACTGACTCCCGATGTCTGCCCCACTACTCCCAGTATGTAAGGTCAGTCACCCAGTTTGTTTTGTCAGGTGTAATATATCGTGGGCTGTGCTTATTTCACAGCCAGCTGATATTGATGGCTTGCAGTTCCTTTTGGCTCAATTAATAGACCCGGGCTTTTCCTGCCATCACTGTTTCTAACTGATGAACTCCCCGAGTGTCCTGTTCATTATTGAATTAAATTTAATTTCTGACACTTTGCATTACAAGGTTTGTGCAGCTCTTCCTGTTTAGCATTACAATCCTCTTTTGTATATAGCCATGCTTCCCAGTTTTAGGTCATCTGCAAATGGCTTTGGGTGATTTCAGTTTTCTGCAGGAAGGGCATTAATAGGAATATATGCTGAATGGAGCTCTAAAGCAAATCTATTGAGAAATCTGTTAGCACCTTTCTGGTGTTCTGATGTTTTCTTCCCTTAAAAAATTTCTTACTCACTTTAAAACTTTTTTTTTTTTAATTGACTGTAAACTAAAAACTCCAGATCTCATGAGAATTTTCTGTGTGGCACAGTATGTTATGCTCTAGCAACTACAGACAGGTTGCTACATTCCCTTTTTCTTGAAACTCAATTCTTTTCCTCCAGGAAAAGGTGGATTTTTAACTCCGAATCAGGAATGATACATCATTAGTAATTTTGTGCCAAAAAGGGGTGGAAGATTTGGCTCTGCACCTTTAAAATGCATTCTACAGCATTGCATCCCGTTGAGATTAAACTGGCAAGATAATTTTTCATTTGCGTTTAAATATAGTTACTAACTTGTTATTCTCCTGTTAAAATAGGAGGCTGGTTAGCTCACTCCGTTAGAGCGTGGTGCTGATAACACCAAGGTCGCGGGTTCGATCCCCGTTGGGTCCCCACGTGTTGCCTGATCTAGTTGAGAGGCGTCTCCCTGCCCATGACAGGGAGGTTGGATTAAATGATCTCTAAGGTCCCTTCCAGCCCAGGCCATTCCATGATTCCATGAAAATGGAAATTATTCTGATGGATTTTATAAGAAATCTTCACAGGTTCATGTGTGATTTCCTGTGCTCGTTGTATTAACAGTTCTGGGATGGAGATTACCTGCTTACTCTGAGTTAAGTGTGTTAAACTATGTGAGTTTTGTTTCCACCCTCAGGTGATACAGTCTCTTCCCAGAAACTCGCTAATCTGTCCATGGCTAGCCATCTCCCCTGAAACCTGAGTCAGAGCATTAATTTCATTTTTAAAAGAAAATTATCTTCAATTTCTATCCTGTTGTCATTGTATGGTGATCCTGCTGCTTTTTGCTCTGTTCTATTCTTATTCATATGACTGAAAAACCTTTTGGTGCAGCCCGTGATATTCTTCGTGTGGTCTAACTTGAATTGCTCATTTTTCCTTACTCTTTTTTTAATTATGCCTTGCCCGTCTTTCTTTGCCAGCTCTTCCTTTTGACCTTTCTGCATTCCTTGTAGATTCTCAAACTATTTCTGACATCTTTTTGGAAGTTGCTAGGAAGAAGTGCAGGACTTGACAACCTTTTTCGCCTTGCTTGACATAAAAAATCCTGATAGATTTAACACCTTGGACTTGAAGAACTTCCAGGCCTCTCTTCCGCATTCAAATTCCTGGTCTCCTCAGTCACAGGTTTTTAGCTAAATTTCGCCACTTATCAAAATTCACACTTCTTAAATAAAATCTGTTACAAGCGTTTGCAAGATATCTTTAATTTAAACTGAATTACACTGTGATTACTTAACGTGCAGTATTTTCTCAGACTCCCTCACCAGATGATGACTATTTTCCAAAATACAAACCCTTGCCTCTGTGTGGTGAACTCCCAAGTGTTTTAAGTGGGTGTTGCCTGCAAGGAGCAGCTGCAATGGGCATGTTTATTTGGGATTTTTTTTGCCATAATGCCATAAAAAAGCACAAGCCCAAGGAATTTTACAAAGCTTCAGTGTGCAAAACCATCGTAGGATTCTCTTTATCTAGTTACAAAAAGCAAACTGCTGGTTCTGTCGTCATCCTTCAGCCTAAATAACTTTCTCCAAGAGGAAAGACTTTTTCATAGGAAGGGGAATTAAACTGATATTTAAAAATCCACCAGTACAAACAGCCAGATGTCAGAAGAACATACTGGTGACTTGCAACAAATCTTCTTGTGACACAAAAAGTGAATATTGTAACAGCAAATGGAAGAAAGAGCTGGCCAGGATCGCTCCTCCTGCACATGGCATTAGCATACTCAGGAGCTGTGTTCGGCTTCTGCAGAACATGCACACAGAATTTTGGAAGAAACCGAGCTCTGAATAGTTGCACCAGAGTAATCCGGTTATCAACGTTTTACTTTTATGCTTACTAATAAAAGATAGTGGTTCCTTACTATGCTGGATGCATTTATTATGCAGTAGTAGCTCTGAGGATGTGCTGGCATCAAGGCGTCTTTAGAAACGTGGTCTCGTGTAGCTGAAGTACACGAAAGGAAGAGGTTTAAAATATCCCAAGTAATTGCTTCAGTTACATTGGGTGATGGGAAGGAGGCTCAATAATACAGCAGATTTCCCCAGCTGGTTGCCTCCGTGCTTGAAAGGTTACGTTTAGCTAATCGGAACAGCTTTTCTCTGTGATGCGTGTGTCTTGAAAATAACTTGAAGGATTCTTACCTAGATGTTCACCTCTGGTTTTATTTAAACGTTTTGGGCTCAGTGGAACAGGAGTGTAAGCTATACCTTAAGCTCTACTTTGTTTCCCTACGTAGAACATTCGTAGTGAATTTTTTTGTTGTAAGTTTCTGAGAGGATGCTGCACAAAGCAGATAATTTTTTTTTCTTGAGTCTCAAAGGCCAGACACGCTTTTCAGGTCTGTGTCTCGGTCTGGATGTAGAGAACGGTTAATCATGCTGACAACCGAACTTCCAGAGGAAAGCTGACATTTGAGGTTATTAAGTCAGAAAATGACTGGGAGAAGTTTAATGGCAGGTAATCAAATACCTAACAAATGGAAGTTTCAAAACTTAATATAAAAATATATTTTAAGTGGTTGCCAGTAAGCCTGCTGAAGCATGTGAGGCATTTCTAAAATAGAAACTGCGATGGCTCATGGAATAATGCATGATCAGTCATGTCATTCAAAATTACCTGTCAGCTGCAGGCAGGCAGGTTTTTCTTTTTACTTTTTTTTTTTTTTTTTTCCTCCTTCCCTGTACAGTTATAAGTCAGAGGATGAGTGGTTGTTCTTTGTCATTTGTGTCTGCAGCAGCTTATGTCTAGGCAACCTGAAATACTACTTCAATATACTAGGCTAGAACAAATTAGACCTTGGGATACATGACAGTGAATTACTGTCCTGGAATGGCAGATCTGGACATTGAAGTCGGTGGAACAGTCGTGTGAAGTTACAGAGTGAGTCACTGGCAAAGTTGGAAGGAGTCAAGATTTTTGGCATTACCTGAGAGTTTAATCACTCGTTTCCAGTGCTTAGAGAGGGTTGTTGGCAGTCTGACCAGGTACCAGGTACATACGTTCCAACTCAGTTGCTCTGAGGTGACGTTTCTTTGGTATGTTGTAACTTTTCGTGGAGAGTTGTAATAAAATAATGGTGGTTTGTTGGGGTTTTTTAATGTGAAAAAGAGGAACCTGCTGCACCCTTTTCCTTTCTTCCCTACTATGAACTGGTGAATGACAGTTTTGTTATTTTCCCGAGGTTTTTGTTAATTACACCTGATTTTAGCATCTTAACAGGTGCATTAAAACAATGATGCACTTTTGCCTTTCTGCAGAAACTATATTTCTATCTTAGAGCTTCACTCTCCAAAGACATTTAGTGTGATTCCCGGTTGTCTGTACCCACTCTGTGTTCTAAGAGAAGGGGATAACGGCATCAAGGGTGACTAGATCTCTGCTTTCATGAAACACGCTCTTTATTTCAGGAAGCAAATTTACTGTGATACTAAATTAATTATTTCCTTTTGGCAATAGGTCGTAGCAAACGACAGAAGCCCGCTGGTGGGTAAAGTCCACTGGGAGAAAATGGTGAAGAAAGTATCAAGATTCGGCATACGTACCGGCACTTTTAACTGTTCCAGTGACCCCAGGTATTTTCTTAAAGGATTATCTAAATCCCAGTAGTATCTTAAGGCTCATCTGGCAGCAGGACTTGCTGTGTTGTAAGAGTAGCTGTCACAGAAGCTGGCTTTATTCATGTTTTTATCTCCACTAGTCTGTTCAGAGTTATCCATGACATTAGTTATCAGCATCGTAAGCACAGATCTGCAGCTTCCTAAAGCATTGAGTGGGGAAATACATGATTCAAGTATGTAGGGCGTAGTACAGCAATGGAAGGGAATGCATAGAAGAGCTTGGCCTTAAAGTCCAGGCATTTGGGGACAAGAACTGTACTTGGCTTACGACAAAGCTGAAAAAATATTTATATCCCATGTAAGAGAACTGTATCAGTTGTAGAGTTGTTATATCGCCAGCTGGGAAGGAGAAACGCAGGTTGGCCTGAACCTTGCAAACAGTGCCTGCTTCTCAGGATTACCGACAAATCCTGTTCCCTGACAAATGTGTACGTGGTTATATATAAACCTGCACACGCCCTTTGACAACATACAGCGCACTTTGCAAGATTTGCGGATGTTTGCGTACGATTTTGAACAAGGAAGAAGAGCAGAGCCAAAGAAGCTATTAGTAATTCTGTGCTGCTGTAAAAAGAATTATTTTGAACGTTTTGTGGGAAGCATTTGCTTCATGTGATGGGGAATTTTGTCTAGAGTTCCAGTGGAGTGTGTGGATAGACACGTCTTACACAGCTTAAGTCCTAAATGTTTGCAGAAATCTCAAAGTTAATCATAAGAGAAAATTCTTAGACTTTGCAGTGCTTATGCAAAATAATCTTGTATTATCAAAACATTGAACATCTTAAAAATTTGGCAGTGTTTCTTATTGCATAGCTCCTAAATAGTCTTACTGTTATGATCAAAGAGTATGTTTCAAATTAATTCATGTTCTCCTAATAAAAGAAACGCTTTGCTGAGTAAACCTTCGTGAATAGTTTTCATCAGGTTGCAGCAGAAATTCAGAATACTGCACGCTACAGTAGCCAGGATACCCGTGTCAGTAGGGCAGTGTCTTACGGTTCCTTCGAAAAGTGTTCTATTCAGATTCCTGAGATGGGGAGCTGTCTAAATAAATATATGTTGATAGACCAAAACCAGAGAAGGGGTAGGTGAGACGAATGGGTTAGTGAACAAGGCTGACAGCCCCAGTTTCAACGTGCAGCGTTCTCTGAAGCCGTTTGCACCAATGAATTAGGTGGCACAGTGATGCTGGTAGGAAAGATGCACGAGAGGAGGGATGTTCAGAGTTAGAAGAGTTGTCTTGGGCTTCCTCCCCTGCTGGTTTTGTGGCGAGCTCTCTCACCAGATCTCTCAGCCCGTCTGCATCCTGCCAAAACGGCCTCAGTAGGAAATGAACGCTCATCAGCTTCGTTAAAGCAACTCTGAACAGCCCAGTGTCTTGTTAACTTCATGCCACTGCTGATGGGCAAAACTAGGATGGAAGAATGCACCAGGAAAGTTACCTGCAGGCTCAGGAAAGCTGTGGGATGTTGAGTTACACTGCAGTGGTTACCGGCTTGGCTGGAAGGCCAAGGAAAAATAACTTCCAATAGTAAAGGTTTATAGCGCGTATTTTTCAGATCCAGTTCCAAAGCACGAAGGACGGTATGGCCTTCTTTACTTTAATGGCCCATGAAAATTAAGACTATTCCTCTTCCTGTTTTATGAATACATATCTCTTTACAGTGTTTTTGTAAGACAGATAACAAATGTATTGTAAGGATAGATAGGCTTTGCCAGAGAACACTGGGTGCCCGTATTTCATACTATTACATGCAAAGATTCCCAGGTGCTCAGCGTGTCTCATTTTGGGGCTCATAACAGAAATTTAAGGACTGCGGCTCCAGGGTTATGAAACTCTGTAATCTAACCTGCCATTTCCTTTGTAGATACTGCAGGAGGAGGGGTTGGCTGAAATCCACCCTCATTATGTCGGTTCCACAAACCAGTACCTCCAAGGGAAAAGTGATGCTTAAGGAATACAACGGGCGCAAAATCGAAGTGGAGCACATTTTCAAATGGATCACGGCCCACGCTGCTTCTCGGATCAAAACCATCTACAGCTCCGAACACTTAAAGGAAGAATGGAACAAAAGTGACCAGTACCGGGTGAAAATATACCTGTTTGCCAACCTTGACCAGCCTCCGGCGTTCTTCTCTGCACTGAGCGTAAAGTTTACCGGAAGAGTAGAGTTTATTTTTGTGAACGTTGAAAACTGGGACAATAAAAGTTACATGGCAGAAATTGGTATCTACAAAACACCGTCGTACATACTTAGGACTCCCGAGGGGATTTACCGGTATGGAAATAACACTGGTGAATTTATATCACTACGTGCCATGGATTCCTTTTTGCGCTCGTTACAACCAGAAGTTAATGATTTATTTGTTTTAAGCTTAGTTTTGGTTAATCTGATGGCTTGGATGGACCTGTTTATTACACAAGGCGCCACTATTAAGCGTTTTGTGGTTCTTATAAGCACTTTAGGGACGTATAATTCACTATTAATTATTTCCTGGCTACCTGTGTTAGGTTTTTTGCAACTGCCCTACTTAGACAGCTTTTATGAGTACAGTTTAAAACTCTTCAGGTACTCTAACACAACTACTTTGGCTTCTTGGGTAAGAGCCGACTGGATGTTCTACTCTTCGCATCCAGCCCTCTTCCTCAGCACGTACCTTGGTCATGGTTTACTAATTGATTACTTTGAGAAGAAAAGACGACGCAATAACAACACCGATGAAGTAAATGCTAATAATCTGGAGTGGCTCTCGAGCCTGTGGGACTGGTACACCAGCTACTTGTTTCATCCTATTGCTTCTTTTCAACACTTTCCTTTTGACTCGGATTGGGATGAAGACCCGGATTTGTTCCTAGAGCGGTTGGCCTTCCCCGATCTCTGGCTTCACCCTCTGATACCAACCGATTATATAAAAAACTTACCGATGTGGAGGTTTCAATGCCTTGGCGTCCATTCTGACGAGGAAACGCTGGAAACCTTTCAGGACAGCGAAAGTGACTCTGACGGTGAAAACAAAGAGGTCTTCAGCAGTGAAAAAGAAGCCTCGGAGGACGATGAGCTAAACGCGTTTCACAGGCGCGCCGGAGGAGAGCAGCGCTGCCGAGTCGAGACCTGCTCGTGTGCCAGGAAGCGTTGTCGCCGCGAGCCGTACGGACGGAAAGCGCGCTCGTACGGCTCGTGCAGCACCGCGGGCGACGTGGAGCCAGATTGGTCGGCCTGGCCCTCCGAGATGTTGCACTGTACAGAATGCGTTGTGTGTCTAGAAAATTTCGCCAGCGGTTGCCTGCTCATGGGCTTGCCGTGCGGCCACGTGTTCCACCAGAATTGCATCGTGATGTGGCTGGCCGGCGGGCGACACTGCTGCCCCGTCTGCAGGTGGGCTTCGTACAAAAAAAAGCAGCCATACACACATCCACAGCCTTTGTCAGATGATTCCCCATCTTAGCCGTGCGCTGGTGTCCTTCGTAAGCTTTCAGGATATTACTGCTTGCCTTTTCAATGTTAGTCACTTAAAAGATTACGTGGTTTGAAGTTTTAGTTTCAATGTTAGTGCAGTGAACTAAAATATACATGATGCTGACATTAATGACAGAATCATTTGGTTGCCTTGTCCGTTGAACTGAATGCATACTTACCGTAAATAACTTTTTCTTTCCAACATCTAGAAACTTAATGCTGTTTTTGTAAGCACAAAAATCAAGCCTACAACAGAAGCGTATTCCAGCAAACGTTTACGAGTTAGGATGTGGGTGAAATTGAGATTCTAATCGGAGACAATTGCTTAATTTAAGTGTTTCTTATTTTAGTCTGTTCAGCACATCTTTGTTGAATAATGTATGTTGTAAGACAGTACCATTTAAAAAGAAATTGGTGAAATAAATTATTTTAAAAGGAGATTTGTAACGTTAATTGTTTTGATAAATATTTAGTGTGTATGGTTCCGGATGTCTTGCTGGTCTGACTTATCTGTGAAGACAATAAAAATGTAACACAACTTTTGTGACTAATAAATCATCTCCTAGTGGTGCAGGAATTCATTCCTCCAGTAGGTAGCCACTGGCCAAACAGAAAGCAATGGTGCTTCACCGAAAACTACTTCCTTCGTAAGTCCTCTGTGGTGAGGTGCTTCTCTGCTTGACCAGTGCTTTTCCAGCTGATTACAAACTGCTTTCTCGGATGGAGACTCTCTTCTATCGGCCATCTCTCCAGCAACCTCATCTGCAGGCACTTAGGAAGACTTTAGGGTAGCCCCTCTACAGCCTCAAACTGTTGTGAAGCAGCAGAGTAGTGTCACGCAGAGACAAGAGTGGCTTGCAAAGGTAAAAATTCTCAGACTCCAGCTGCTGCTATTTTGGAAGTGATTTCTGATCTCTTGGAGAAAAGTGATAGTTGTTGGATGCCCTGAAAAATTGAGTCTGTTGTTTTCTTTCTATTTCTATATGAAGCCATGGTTTTGGTTGTACCTTTTGGGAGTTGATCTGGCTGAAAATCCAGAGAGGAAGTGTTTGTTGGAAAGTTGAAAAAAAAAGAAAAAAGTGTGAGACCTAAGCTAGAAAGTTGGTTTCAGTTGTCTCCGTATTTTTTCCTCGTTCTTACTCACGTGGCGTGCAAAGAAGATAATTAAATAAAGAGGATAATAGGAATTGTAAACACAGGTCCCTCTTGTAGTTATGATCCATCTCTCTCTGCCTTTATAGGGTTGGGAGGCTGGAGCTCACAAAGCCGTGTGGCGTGTTTCTATCTGTACAGGGTCCCAGGGCACTGTTATTTGAATAAGAAATGCCTCGTGCCTCCACTCACCAGGTGTCCCACCAAGAGGATATTCTTGTAACTATCAGAAGAGTTGTTTTTAATTGTGAGTACTTTTTCCTCACATTTCCTTTTTCCTCCTGCAGCATTGAAGCAGGGAGAGGTGGAAGGAGCATAACATCACCAACTCTCCTGTGGTCCAGCAAGTGATTTCCCTCCCAGCTGAGGCCTGTCAGTACATGCCCTTTATCTGTCATTACAGCCGCAGCAGAGCACAGGAGTGGCATAATGAGGGCAAAGAGCATTTCTGCTTCCAGTTTGTGCGGTGGCGTGACAGTGGGCCTACGTGCTTATCCTAAGCAGCTGGGATTGAAGTCCTCATTGTTTCAGGACTGCCGTCTCCAGAGGGGAAACCGAGGAGACCTTCTGAATATAAATAAAGCTGT
The DNA here is from genome assembly GCA_020746105.1 of Trogon surrucura. Taxonomy (NCBI): domain Eukaryota; kingdom Metazoa; phylum Chordata; class Aves; order Trogoniformes; family Trogonidae; genus Trogon; species Trogon surrucura. Next base: position 75,744,657 of record CM036620.1, on the reverse strand, counting down.
AGCTGGTGTACTGACACACACAAGCGAGCTGCTGTATCATGGTCTGCTGCTGCTTTTTGCCGGTACTTTGGCATTCTGCTCAACACCCCAGTGGTAAGTTCAAGCCCTCAGGGCACTGGGTGTTTCTGGAGCTGATCTCCTCCTGCAGACCCCAAGCAGCTCTGCTCCAGTCCACAGGTTCTTATTTGCAAACAATTTTGCACACCTGCTTCGGCTGAAGACTCTCTTTAACGACCTCAGTTGCTCCACTAGTCCAATTCTTGTGATAAATGACACAAGCTGCTGTTTAATTAGCAGGAGAGACGCAAAGGGCACATCTGTACGAGCAGATAATTATGACCAGTAGGTAGCTGTGACTGAAGGTTCAGTTCCCTCATGTCCGTTAGCCTGGGTTATATAAATTGTTGTGATGCAGTTCCTGGCAGTGCATCTGTTTCAAAATCTACAGCAGCTGCTGTAGTGTGTTGGTAGTCCCAGCAGGAAAGAAAAAGCAGTTGGACGTATTTATTTTATGAAACGTTTGTGTCAGTAGCAGTAGAAGCATCCAAGTAGGATTGCTTTCTACAGAGCGCCAAACCTCAGACAGCCCTTTCCCAACACGTTGACAGTTAAAAATACGGAGAACAGAGCAAAGACTGTGCCTGTAACAAGGTCAGCAGTTAAACTGCTCACTTGTTTTCCCTCGCTGGGCTGGCTTGTGCTAGTACTTGTAAAGTGCCTTGAGTTAACTGAGATGCTAAACATTCTTGAAGTGATGTTTTATTCTCTGACATCTTGTGCCTGAAAGCTGGCGACCAAGTGTAAACAGAAAATGTCGACGATTGATGTGAGGTTACTCATTTCAGTAGGTTTAATGAGGGCAGTGAGTGTTTTTTACTGCTACTGAGAGAGAATGGGTTTAGATCATCTCTGAAGGTCTTTGCCAGTCTCAGCAATTACTGTCTTGTTAAGCTTTCTCACTGCTGCTACCCAGTCCAAAATGAGAGCTCTCCTTTCCAAAGCATATTTAGATCTTTCTTTGTTCTGCATTAGATTTTGGAAGGAAAAAAAAGACAAGGATAAACCGTGCACTTTTGTAACTTATTAAAACGTCTTTCTCTGGTAAATTAATGAGGATAAGTGTAATGGTAAGGTATTAGAGCTAGCTTAAGCTAACGGCACCTTTTTTTCCTCCTGAGTTTTTGCACTCTTTCTGCGCATCGGAAATTATTTCTAGTCCTCTGTGTCTCAACGTGTGCATTGGGGCGTAAGTAGGTGAGACTTGCTGGATGGAGCTCACCCTGCAACACCCGGCAGGGTGGCCTCAAGCTGTCCTTTAATTTTGGCCAGCTTACCCACCCTTTGCTGCGGAGAAAATAGCAGAGAGTAGAGATGAGCCTTGCTGAAGGCATCTCTGGAAGAGCCCTGGCAGCTGAAGACAAGGCAGGCAACGTGGCGTGCAAGGAGCAGCTGAAAGAACTGGATTGTTTAGCCCAGAGAGGAGGCTGAGGGAAGACCTTACCGCTCTGTACCGCTGAAAGGAGGTCGTACAGAGGTGGGGATGGGTCTGTTCAACCAAGGAACAAGTGATAAGACAAAAGGAAACAACCTCAAGTTGCACGACAGGAGGCTAAGGTTGGGTATTAGGAAGAATTTCTTTACTGAAAGAGTTACCAGGCATTGGAAGGGGTTGCCCAGGGCAGTGGTGGAGTCCCCATCCCCTGTGGTATTTAAGTGTTATGTAGACGTGGTGCTTAGGGATAGGGTTTCCTTGAGGACTCGTCAGTGTTCGGTCAATGGTTGGACTTGACGGCCACAGAGGTCTTCTCCAACCTCGGCAATTCTGCGATTCTGTGCTGGCAGCTGCTCTTCTTTCTCTTTCGTCTCCCGCAGCTCTTCTCTGGGCTGCACGGGAAAGACACGAAGCTCCGAGGCACCCCTCGCACAGTGCGATGGTTTCTAAGCACTGTTACTGGGCCTTCCCGCAACCTGCGTGTCGGGGTGAGGGCAGGTGGTGGCAGTAACCCCCTCTGCCACCTCTTAAGCCATCGCTCCTACCTGCAACGGCCCGCCGTGACCTCCTGCCGGGCCGCTGCCCAGCGCCGCGCTCCTGCCGCCGCAGGCGGCTCCCGGGCGGCGCAAACGCCAGGACCAGGCGCAGGGCCCCGGGCCCGGCCAGCGCGCGCTCCCTTCGGCGGCTCCGCGGGGCCGCGCGCCCCGCCGAGGGGCCGTGCGCAGCGGGGCTTCGGCCCCGGCCGCTGGGACACGCTCTCCGGGGGCGGGGCTACGCTCAGGCACCGCCCCCTCCCCGGCGGCCGGGCCTGGCGCATGCGTGACAAAAGGGCGGGTGTCGGGCGGGGCCGCAGGCGCATGCGCAGCGCGGCCGGACGGCCCCCGGCGGTGGGCGGGGACGCGAACCCGGAAGAGCCGGGCGGCGCGAGGCGGCCGCCGCCATGGGCCTCTTCGGGAAGACCCCCGAGAAGCCGCCCAAGGAGCTGGTGAGGCTCCGGCCCCCGCCCCGGCGGCGGGAGGGAGGCGGGAGGCGGTAGGGGTGGGCCGTGTGGCTCGGGGGTGGTGACCTAGGTGTGTGCCGTTGCCATAGCGCCGGGCGGGGGCTGCGGAGGGGTCGGCCCCGGCCCCGGCCTGGGCCGGGCACTGAGGCGCCGGAGGCCTCGCCCGGCTCACCCGGCCCGGGATTGAGGGGAGGCCGGTGCGGGGAGGAGGGTTTGGAGTCGGCGGGGTGCCCCGGTGAGCGATGCCCTGGCGGCTGGGCCTCAGCAGCGGGTGAGGGGCCCGTGTGCGCCATCCCTAGAGGGGCTGAGGGCACCCGTGCTCGGTTGCTTCATTTCTTCTGAAGTGCAGCAGCTTCTCCATTGCGCTCGGTCCGCTGTCAGAGCGCTCCCGCACCCCGGGGGTGTGCAGAGGCCTGGGAGGCCTTCTCGGGGCCGCAGAAGGACTAGCCAAAGCAGCGATGTTTGGGGAAGCTTAGTCAGCAGCTTCTGGATATTTAGCTTGCTGTTAGATCTCTTCTTCCATACCTTCTAGCTCTTCATCTTCATTAGGGGCTTCCAGCTTCTGTTACAGTCTTGAAAAGAGGAATAAGTGAAATATCAGGACTTGGAGGGGGGGTTTTAGTCTGCAAACAAACTATGTACACCTTGCTTCTACCCACAGGTTTCTAATGTCATAATGAAATTAAATAATCAAGATACTGACAGGTTTCACTTCTGTCTTTCATAAATCACTACTAATCTGTTAATAAAACACACTTATATTTTATAAGGGCAGAAGATCAAGAATATTAAAGGCACTAAAAAAGCAGCAGTGAAGGGTTGCAGACACCAAAGTTAAAGGCTTAGAAGAGCTGCAGTGTCACAGATATTAACCCCTGTTTTGTAGCAGTTGAGTCCCAGGGGAGCAGGTTATAGGTGTTGCTTATGGGGTAGTAGCATTAGATATGGAGTATACCATTGGTGACATACTTTCCCTTCCTCCTCTACCTGAGTTGGAGCACCGTGCAGGTTCCTTATAGTTTTCTCCGATCACAAACAGTGTTGGAAGATTCCACAGAAATAACGGGTTTGGAGACTGCTGCTCTCAATGGTGGGATAAAGCAGCAGATAATCATTTAACCTCCATGATGTGGTTATACCACACTGATTAGTTCTTGTTGTTTCATGGCTGGTGACCACTCCTTTGCCTTCTGTAACCGACACGCTTGTCATGTTTTCCAGCAACACGGTAGGTCTCTGGGTGTTTTTTGAGCTGTTTGCAGAAAAGCCTGCAAAGACGCTAGAACACGGGTGTGTCTGACCTGTAGGGAGAAATAATGCGCCTCACCTTGCTGTCATGAGCGCGCTCTTGGGTTGCAGGCTGGCGTGATGACGTCACAGGCTGTCAGAGCAATATTGAGAAAGCCATTAGTAGTAAGAAATTTCTTTCCTCCTGTATCTATCTGCAGCTTTAGGAGAAAGAAGTAGTAGTTTCTGGGTGATGGGGAAACAGTAACACCTTCTGTCTGCTAGCATCTATTCACAAGATACTGTCCCTCACTGGGGCTAGAGAAAGCAATCTGAGCACCACGGGAGGTGGCTGATGAAGTGAAGCAGCTGAGAGTTTTATGAGGACAGTGACTCACCCTGGGTTCGTTTGTTTGCTCAGTCTGTTGGTACGGGAGAACTTATTTATGAATGATACAAGGCAAACATCTTCAGCCCTTGCGAGGAGCTAGCGATGCATTTCAGCCTGTTTAAAGCTGTGGGTCTACTGCACATTTAATGCCATGTCTGGATTGTTTGAAGTTAAGTGTTTCTTCTTCCAATGGAGTCCACGTGGTTTATTTCAGCTTAGTGCTTTGCTGTCTGGCTGTGGCGTGATGCAGGACACTGAGAATGACATTTTTGTTGATCAAGGGGAAGCTGAATAGCTTCATTGGCATGGAGATGTGCTCAGAGCAAATTAGCCTTGCTGAGTTGGCCAAAGTAGTCCTATTCCCAGCATTGCCACCTGTGTGCTGCATTGTGCTGTGGTTTGTAGCTGTGTCCCTGGTGTCCTGTGCACAGTTGGCACTGCAGCTTCTCTGCTGCTCAATGGATTGTTGTGTCTCTTGTAACTGGAGTAATATGTGAGAGTCAATGGGATTTCCTCCTCCTCTTACACAGAAAAGCAGTGACGAGCTGTGGGAAGACCAGGGAATGCAGAAACACCCAACTCTGTCTTTACGAGGACAGTCATGTGAAGCAGCTTGTTCCTGGGCGGTACTAGGGGTGAGCTATCACTGAAGGCCAAGAAGGCCAATGCCCTCATGGCTAAGAAGGCCAGTGGCGTCCTGGGGTGGATTAGGAGGCGTGTGGCTAGGAGGTCGAGAGTGGTCCTTCTCCTCCTCTACCCCACATCTGGAATATTGTGTCCAGTTCTGGGCCCCTCAGCTCAAGAGAGACAGGGAACCGCTGGAGAGAGTCCAGCGCAGAGCCACAGAGATGATGAAGGGAGTGGAACATCTCCCTGATGAGGAAGGGCTGAAGGAGCTGGGGCTCTTTAGCTTGGAGAAGAGGAGGCTGAGGGGTGACCTCATTAATGTTTATAAATATGTCAAGGGGGAGTGTCAGGAGGACGGAGCCAGGCTCTTTTCAGCGACGTCCAATGACAGGACAAGGGGCAACGGATGCAAGCTGGAGCATAGGAGGTTCCACAGAAACGTTAGAAAAAACTTTTTCACTGTGAGAGTCGGAGCCCTGGCACAGGCTGCCCAGAGAGGTTGTGGAGTCTCCTTCTCTGGAGACATTCAAAACCCACCTGGACGCGTTCCTGTGTGACCTACTGTAGGGGATCCTGCTCTGGCAGGGGGCTGGACTAGATGATCTTTGAGGTCCCTTCCAACCTCTAACACTCTGTGATTCTGTGAGTGTTCTGCTCTCGGAGTTAGCAGGGAGTGATGACAACTTTGGGCCAGTCGTGGTTTCATGGTGTCTTTGTGCGCCACATAGGCAAGATCTGTGAATCCTGCTGTGGTTCATTTGACAGTTGCTGATTGTGCTTGTATGTGAAGGCTTAGTACATGTTGGTTTGTTCTAGAACAGATCTCTAGAAGATGTTACACTTGAGACATGACGGTTGGCCAGCCAGAGTTCAGTCATGTTTTACCTCAGTCTCTTCCGCCCACTTCTCTCCCCCAAGTGTAGGCATACTTGGAAGCTTCTTGTCAGAGTGAAGAGTGAACCTACCTGACACTTTCTGCTCTGTTCTGAAGAACAAGAGGGGAGGCTGCAGTCAGTTGTGCCAGGGTTGTAATTGTTTTTATTTTTTTCTGCAATAAAACAAGATTCAACTAAAGGTACAGGAGCTTTCTGAAGCCTCTTCAAAACTTCTGCCCACCCATAATGTTGGTGGAGCAGAGAGATCTTGGTGGGACCCAGGAGGGAAACTATAGGGGGAGTGGCTGTGTCTGAACCCCACCAAAGGCAGGGAAAGGGAAGCTGGAGGACAGAGCTGCCTTGTAGAGAGACCTAAGCAAGTGGGAGGAACGGGCCAGCAGGAACCTCATGATGTCGAGCAACCCAAGGTTGTACACGTGGGACAACCACCCCTGCACGTAGGGGAGAGGACCTGGGCTTCCTATGGAAAACAAACACGAGTTCATGGTGTGCTTTTGCAGCAATGAGAACAAACTGGGCTGTGTTAGCAACCTGTAACTGTTGTGTTGAGGCAAATTGTTCTTTTGGCATTAATGGGGCTACATCTGCAAAACAGCATCCAGGTTTGTGCGCCCAGTTCAAGAAGGATGTTGACAAACTGGGGAGAGTGTGACAGAGGGCCACCAAGTTGGTGGAGGACTGGAGCCCATGACAGGACCAGAGGTTGCGGGATCTGGGCTCGGTCTAGCTTGGAGAAGGGAAGGTGAAGGGGCAAAGGTCTAAAGCCTTTCGCTACCTCTAATGGAGTTGTAGTAAAAACAGAACCAGGTGCTTTTCAAGTGTGCACAGGGACAGGTAAGGGGCTACAGCCACAGGTGGCCAGAGGAGAATTTTGAATTGGACATGAGGAAAGGTCCTCACCACGGGAGTGACTGTGTGCTGGAACTGATGCGCAGAGCGGCTGTGAAGCCTCTGCCCTCTGACAATATCAAAACTCAACGGACGAGGCTCCCCACAGCCTGTGTGGACTCGAAAGGTCGTCCTCCTTTGAGCAGCGGGTTGGCTCGGATACCTCCTGGGGTTCCTTCCAACTGAAACGGGTAGTAGCGCTCTTGGTGCTGTCATCCTGTGGCCAAGTTTCTACCTTATACTGAAATCCCGTGTGGCAGGTTCCCTCTGCGCAGCAGCGTCTCTCTGGCGTGGGAAGTCAGCTGGGCAGTGAGCATCTCCGATTCACAACTCGTGTCCTCCTTAACTCCAGGTCTGAACGTTAAGAGGAGTGTGGTAATCAGTGGTGTGTCTGCAATGTGGTTTGGGCTTTTTTAATTTGAATAATAAAATGTTTAAACATCACTCACAACTTAAAGCTTGTGCATTTTGAAGTGCTTCGGCATAGTTCTAAAGTTGGAATTTCAAGTAACTCTTGCTTTCTCTTTTTAAGGTCAATGAATGGTCCTTGAAGATAAGAAAAGAAATGAGAGTGATTGATAGACAAATCAGAGGTTTGTACTTTGTCTCGTATTTTGTTTTTCCTTTCCCTGTCTGCCTTCAAGTTTGTTTTTTAATTAAAGGAGGCTATGGGATCTATTAATTTGGGATTCTCTATTTCATCCGGAATAAAGGAAAACAAATGCGATACTGGGGCCAGACTTAGTCTGTATTACAGAATAACATTGCTGTGAAGTCCTCCAAGTAAAAGTTTCAAAATAACCTGAATATTGTGTGCTTCCAGTAAGACATAATGTTCTTAAATCTCATTTGATAAATTGGACTTCTTATGCAAAGCAAAAGCTTGTCAGCTTAGGAATGTACAAACAGAGGAGAGGAATAAAAAAAAAATAAAATTAGAGGATGTTTTGCAACTAAATTATGAGCATTACACTTTTGAAGATGTCTTGAAAAGCAGAGGAGTTGCTTATTATTACACTACTGCTAGCTCAGATTTTGTTCTCTCTTATGCCTGCCTTCCCACAATCTGGTAATATGTTTGGGGCTAGATTCTGTTTTCTCCTTTTTGTCTCCTCCCCTGCCCTCAGGACTGGCCCATGGGATGTGCTGGTAAACGGTATTTTGTGTCAGCATCTGGTGATCAGGCATGTGCCTGTTGTGAGTGACTCCTCCGGGGGTAATTTCTCCCTTCCCATGTTCACCCCGAGCCACACACTGCTGGAGTAAACCGCCAGGGTTCATGTATTCTCCCACTTGCAGATTTGTATGAGCTGGTTGAAGAGAGATGCTTGTGCAGCACAAAGTCTGTCTTTGTCCTCATCTGTAAATTGAGGAAAGGGCTTTATGCCTCTTCCAGGAAACTTGCTGTACAGTGGTGTTTGTGCTTGGGAATTGCCTTCTCTAAGGCCCTTTGTGTGGCTGTATCGGGCACAGAGTAACTAGAACGCGGCTGATCTTGTTAGCGAGGTGTGGTTTAGAAATCGCATCTTCATGGGAGCAAACTACCCACACAGTCACCCTTGATGGTTTCTTTTGGTTTTCTCTCTGCTGTGGTATTCTCATGCCAGAATACTTCTCGTGGCCTGTATAGATACTGGGTTATGTAGTCATCTGATATTTTGACGTGGATGCAAATCTAATTCTTGTCAGCTCTAAACATGTCTATATGTGTATTTCAAAGTGTTACATTCAAAGAAACGCAGTTCAGCATGTAAGAGCTTGGACCAACCACCAACTATCTGCTATTCTGATAATTCTCATTAAAATAAAGTACACAATATTTTGTCATGCCTGTATTGAGTGAGGATTTCATGTCTTACCAGGTATGGGTTATGCAAAGTATGTGGTTCTGCTGAACACTTTCCAGGCTGGCAGACTGCTACTGAAAGATGACAGCCACGTGCCGCTAAAGATTGTCTCAAAAATTACCGTCACTGGATTCTTTGATGCTTTTTATCATTTCAATTGGGACTTACACAAGAAATCACTGCAATCTTTGAGAAAGAAGGCTGAGCTGGGACCTGTCTTAGTTTCCCCAGGGAAGGCTGTGCTGTAGATGTATTTTGCTACGACAACACTCAGACCCACCTGGGATGAACTGAGTGGGCTTGGATCGCTCCAGTGTTTGGCTCACCCAGTCAGCACAGTTATTAATACAGCAACGCGCTGTTTCAAACCATCTGCTGTTGCACTCCTGCCATTGTCGTGATTTCTGTTTGGTGTAGGTTGCTTTTGAGGGCTTGGAAGGCTCCGAAGAATGAAAGCAGTCCTTGTGCCTTCAGAATTGAGTGTTTCAGTTGAGATAGTTAGAGTAATGCAGTAGGTTTGTGCTTTATTGAGCTTGCAAGTTGCTCTCACAGGTGCTTTGGGCTGCTTTGTGCCTCTGCCCTGCTTGGTGGTGCTGCAGAGGGCGGTGACTTTGGCTCGCTAGAGGTGCAGCGCTGGCATTGACCTTCAAAGGTGGAATTGAGCATTCTTGCATATTTTATGCCACATAATCTTCGGCAGCTCGTAATGCAGGTGCAAGTGAAAGCATTTGCTCAAGTACAGGGCCCCACTGCCCTCGTTTGGATGTGGCAACACAATACTTGGGATTGTTTTTAGCCTGACAAAGGGAATGTCATCGTTTCCTCAGCACTGGGGGAGTACTCCTGGTGCTTTCTGTTTTCTGCTGTGCTGCTTCAGCTCCTTCTTACCTGTTCTGATATATCTGACAGGCAAATGCCCTCAAGCTTGGGATATTTCTGCAGCTAATAGTGGGGAAACAGCAAAGAATATGGTTTTCTGATTACGATCCTACAGATTCCTGCCAGTCCTTTAGGATAAAGATGCCATTGAATGATATTGAGAGAATGACTCATCTTGAGTACAGGGTTCATTAACTCCCACGTGAGAAGCTGCATCGAAGTCTCCAAGTCAGCCTGTGCCAAAAAGCGTGTGTCAATGCCTTTGTTTTCATAAAGGGCAACTTCTGACTCTTGCCTACACGTTAACGTCTGTCTGGTATAAATCAAGAAGGCTCAAACAAAACAAAGTTTGAACAAAGCCTTTGCTGGAAGTAACAGTTCTTGTGGTCATTTCCTGCAACTCCTTACTATCTGAATTCTTTATTTACCTTAGGATAATTTTTTTGTGGACTCTTAGATCCACATTTGGCCAGTGGCTAATGTATTGCTGGGTCTGGAAAAGGAAGGGGCTTGATACAGGTCCTGCTTGTTCCTGCATTTCTTTCTTTGAGTTTTTTGAGGTACATGGTTCGCTGGTGAACACAGCCAGCGTTATCTGACAGGGCAGACATAGGAACAGTCACATCAGATCAGATAGAGAAACCTACATTATTTAAAGAAGCCTGTTTAGTGTGTAATATTTCAAATTCAGCTACTTGGTGTTCATTTAATGCAGGCTTAGTTCATTATTCCGGCTCCAGCACACTCTTAAAAAAAGCTATTGAATGAAGCTGGATACCAGGAGAGTTCAAACGGGCTGTTTTAAGTTATGTGTAACGATTTACCAGCATACTACTTTTTGCTGATAAATTAGCTTTTACACCAGTCAGACAGCTTACAATTTGAATGTGCTAGTTTATACAAACACTTAATGTGTGTGTGCTTGAAGTATGAGCAGTAGAAACTCAAGACCTGAACTCCTTAAGTAGTGTAGACTTGGTTGGGTATCCAGCTGAGACTCAGTGAGTCGTGTTTCGCCGGGGGAATAATTAAGTCTATCCGCAAGGATTAAGTCTTTTTTTTTGGCAGCAGCTAACAAATTTGTGGTTCTAAGTAACTCTTACAGTTGTGGACGCACCCTTATAAATTCACTATGTAAATAGTTGTGCTGGGTTTTTTTTTAGTTGGGTTTGGTGGGGTGTTTTTTGGTGGTGGATTTATTTTTTTTTTGTGAAAGCAGTGTACATCTAAAACTTTTTAGCATCTGTGAGATCAGCCTCCTAAAATTTTTCTGAATGTACTTTTTTTTTTCTATATCTCTTAATTGTGTTTTTGTAGAACAGTGAGGATGTTTTTGCCCACAGTAGCCCTCAAATTCATTTGAAGGTGGACATATGGGTTAAGCTTTGAATATTGTCTGAGAAGTCAGTGTTTTTTCTTTTAAAATGCCTCTTTGTCTTCTGAGGCTACAAGTTTTAAACTCCTTGTGATGGCTTTGTTCATTCCTGGTGAAGTGGGGCTATGTGGTGATAAGCACAAAAAGAGCTAATCTTGAAAGCAGCACATCAGTCCAGTAGTCTTAAACTGTGTGTGTATGTATTACATATGTGTGCATGGATTCACGTGTATGTCAGGCCAGTTTAGTTGTCAGAAAGTTACTGTGTCAGGAACTTATTCTGAAATTGTAAGTCAAGTCGTCATCTGAGACTGCTTTGTTCTTGCTGGATCCTTTTTGCTTGTTAAGAATTTGTCTTAGCCAGCTCAGCTTCGTGCAGTAATCACCTTGGACAGTCCTTTACAGTACTCCTATCTACAAAGGGTGTGTCATAAGGCAGATTTTTCTATTAATGTGTAGTTGAATTAATCAGCTAACATGTAAATCAGCTCGGAGCAAGGTCTCTGAGTAACAGAGGGAATGAGAAGTCAAGCAGAAATGATTCTTTGTGTTGAAAATACACCTCAACAAATGACTGCTTTCTCTTCCAAATCCCTAGCTGGTTGTCACTATTTGCTGTGTGCTTCCTGTACTCCAGATATCCAGAGAGAAGAGGAGAAGGTGAAGCGGTCGATAAAAGATGCTGCCAAGAAGGGTCAGAAAGATGTGTGTGTGATCTTGGCGAAGGAACTGATCCGCTCGCGAAAGGCCGTAAGCAAACTCTATGCATCCAAAGCTCACATGAACTCTGTTCTCATGGGAATGAAGAACCAGCTTGGTAAGAAAAACTTCTGAGTGCTTCTAGCTGTGGAGGTGAGGTCTGAGTTTCCATTTTCAGAACCGAGGGCAAATGCAGACAGAGCCTGAGTTTGGAAGCAGCCCCGCTCTTGTGAGGGGCAGCAGATTCCAACCCGCTACAGGACCTGGGGAACTCCCCCCCATAGCAGGCGCAGAGGCGTGAGGCTGCTGCAGTTCCACATCCCCACATCCAGCCAGGCCAAGCACCCGTTCCCTGTAGGACACCCCCTCACAGCAGCACCTTTACCAGCACCCGTGTGAACACACGCAGCTTTCACACAAGCGTGAACAGCACTGACAGCTCAGTCCTGGTCTTCCTCTTCAGCTGATGAGGACTGAGCACCTCTAGTAGAACCCCTATATCTACACACACACAGTGTATGTGCTGTTCTGGTCGCTGCTCTCAGGTGCAAGTTGGGCAGCTGTCCAGAAACTGGCCCCGGATCTCCTCTGCCTGAGCTGCTGGTACCTGAACCTGCAGACCCCTGAGGTTTGTATGTTCCCTGGCCCAGCACCATTTCTCCTGTTCTCTCCCTCTGACCATTCCCATGAGAAGTTTCTCATGTTCAGCCACATTCCTACAGTCCCCTTAAAGGAACCGCAATAAGTTTTTCCCAAGTCCAAGCATGTGCTTTTCCCTGACCACCCATAATGAGTTGTGTATCCCTGCAGGCAGCAACCCTGTCAGCCTGCAGGATGTTCTGGAGGCTGCTTCCTCACTGCCCTGTCTGGATGGTTTTCCCACCCTGGGCTCTGGAGTAGGCAGGGAGCTCCCAGGCAGCTTCCTGGGATTCCTGTTCCTCACTGGCTCTCTGTGTTTCCTCTGCTTAGCTGCTCAACAAATAATGGAACACCTCTCCTCAGAGCCTGAGGGGTCTGGTGGCACAAGAATCACATGCTCTGAAACAGAACTGTCTTCCAGTAATGTGGGGTGCTTCTTTAGTGTGTGTTCCTGAACAGTTTGAATGTGTGCTGAATATCTCTGTATCCTCCTGGAGCCTATGGTTACTGAGTTTGACAGGATTGGTAACATGAAGTTTATTTCCTTCAGTGGAATTACCTTTATCTTGTAAGTTATTGTTTCTCTAGACACTTACCAAGTCCTAAATTGAGATTTCCTTGATGTGGATGAATTGATTTGCCCTGTAGCTTGACACCCAGCTCCCTCTAAACCCAACCTTGGCCTTTGTGCTCCCCCAGTACCAACGCATTTCCCTCATTCCTCATCCACATCAGAAATCTTTTGTAATAGACTTCCTGCGGGATTTTCCACACCTTGGAGTGTTTCAGCCTGTAACAAGAGCAGAGCAGAAAGCGTTAAAGACAGGGAAAGACTTGGTGGAGGAGAACACACTACCGAAATGCCTGAGTATTCTCCACCATTACTCAAGGTAGTTACTGGTAGATTTTAGCATGAGGTGAGTGATAAATTGGGAGTCGCAATGTGAACCGTTAAGTGTAATCTCACCATGGGTCGAATGTGGTTCCCCATGTACTTCGTTCAGGAAAGGGAAGCAGGGGCCATCCTGGCAGCTTGAGGTGTCCTTTAAAAGGAAAAACTCAAAGCAACCTCCTCCTTGCTACCACTACCAGTGTCTTCATCTGACTGGGAATATTCTGACACACTTACCCGGGGAGCAGGAAGGAATCGATAGAATTCAGTCTGATATTTGCATTATCTTGCGTTGTCTTGGGAAATGACTGTTAAAGGTAAGGTTTCTGTCAACATTACAAGTGTAATGTTCTTAAAGAAATGAAGTATTAAAATGAAAAATAATATATGCTGTACCTTCATTTTGCTTCATTAAGGAGTGACCATTTTATATACAAACAGGTAAGTTCTCCATGATTAGGAAGCTGAGAGGTTAGACGGCACAATTGAAGAATCTCTTAGTGCCTTTAATTATTATGTTTTGATCTTGCTATATCAACACACATGAAAAGAGCTCATAACCTGTATTAAAGAAATAGCCTCTGGAAAGAGTTTTATTAAATTCAGTTTAAACTACACTTATTTCCGGTTTATCTGCTTCACTATTCATTTTCTAGCTTACTGTTTGACACAAAACTATTGCACTAGAACTTCTTTTGGAGTCACCTTCCCCTACCCGGTGTCGGGCAGCAGGTCGCTAGTTCGGTCAAGAGTCAGACGTGGAACTGGACTGTGTCTCTGCTGGTGAAACCCTCAGCAAGACGTCTGGCTGCCGAGGAGCCCAGCTCCTCAGGGATCTCTCCTTATGAACTGGAGTGCAAGTGGGTTGGAGACACTCTGTAGGCAACCTGGATTGCTCCAGGCAGTCACACAGGACTAGTATCTTTGCTAGAAACTTATTTTTTCCTGTGTGGGTAGGAGTTGAGCGTTTTCAGGAAGGTAGACAAGAATGAAGAAGTGGATTGTCCATTTATTTTTTTAATTTAATTGCCTAAATGCAAGCAAATTTCTGTCCATGTAGGGAGGGTACAATTTCTCTGCTTTTGGTGGTGCAGGGGTTGTTCAAGCTTTTCTACGCCTTTCCTTCACAGCTGTCCTGAGAGTAGCGGGTTCACTGCAGAAGAGCACCGAAGTCATGAAAGCTATGCAAAATCTAGTAAAAATCCCCGAAATCCAAGCAACGATGAGGGAGTTGTCCAAAGAGATGATGAAGGTAAGATCTCCAACGTTAATTAAGACCTGAGTGAACACGAGCTGGTTTTTCAGGGTGCTGGAGTGTTGTGTGACTGCTTAGGTAGCCCCCGTGTCAGAGAGCTTGTGTAAGGGAATAGGAGTAGAAGTAGGAGTAGGAGTAGGAGTAGAGTAGCTCTGACAAACATAACTGAAGTATCACAGTAATCGCTGGGGGGTTTCTAGCAAGTTACCGTGTGTTTGGAAAACGCTGACTCGGTAATACCAGCAGCATGTTTGGTGCGAACCTTGAAGCCAAAAAAAGCTACTTGGGTTGAGGATGGAAGGAGGAAGGTCTTACGGTTTGGTCATCCAAGTCCCAATGGCTGGGGGAGATCGAGGCTCAGAGCAGGAGTCATGCCTGTGCCCCGTGACTGCCTGTGCCCCTGAGCTTCTGTCTGGTTTCGGGGAGACTGAATTTCCTGCTTTTGGGGATAAAAATGTTCATTAAGAAAGACCCACCACAGCCTGTTGTGGAGTGGGAGGCTGAAAGTCCGGTCTTAGACAAGAGGGCTGTACTGATGCTGGGTTTAAAACATCTAGCTTAGTGTCTCTGTGACCAAAGTGCTCTGGTTTTCAAGTACACTAATCCTCTGTTGTGGCTGTTATCTTTTCAGCTACCAACATTGTTTTGCTTTTTCCCCTATTACCACTCTAGACTGTTTAAATCAAATCAGTTTATTTCTTAATAATTTTACCATTCTGCACCAGGACAGTTTGTCCTGATCTAGGCTGCAGGCCCTGCAGAGGAATATTTTTAAGCACAGGTATAAAAAAGAAATCCTATGTCAAACACTAATTTTACAGCATGTTACACAATTTATGCTTCATGACTGAAGTTTGCAGCTGTATTTCATATGCCTGGAGCAAGCTGAGCTTGTTGGTCTTTAGACATGCAATGACAAGGAATAATAGCTTGCAGGTTTCAAAGTGAAGGCACATGTATTTAATCCTCAATTTGCTTACTGCTTTTCCTGTGCACCAGTTGTACAGATTCGTGCTTAATCTGTTGGCACACACGTTGGCCAGCCCCCTCGTGCGAGAGGAGAACCTTGATCTGGAAAGCTCGAGCAGCAGCAAACGGTTGTTAAGTGCCTGGATAGGCGTTGCCTGATCTCCAAAGTAGGACGTGCATCCTCTTTACTGTTCCCGAGGGCATCATGTGCTGCCTTTTTTTTGTTTTCTCTTAGGCTGGGATTATAGAGGAAATACTGGAGGACACCTTTGAAGGCCTGGAGGATCAGGAAGAGATGGAAGAAGAAGCCGAGATGGAAATTGACAAAATCCTGTTTGAAATTACAGCTGGTGAGTTTGTGTGTGTTTGCCCAGAGTGGAACCCTGCCCCTGCTGTGCTCAGTGAGACGCAGCGAATTTAAGTCTTCATCTGCTCTGACTTAACTGCGTTCTCCCAGTAGCATCTTTGCCTTCGGTAACAGGCAAGCAGCGCTCTGACAAACTGGTTTCTCAGGGAGTACTGGATGAGGAGGCCGGTGCAGTTCAGGAAAGCATCAGCAATGCGTGTCAGCTGATGCCTGTGCAGATCTGTAACTGGGGCTTTAACAGATCAGTGTTGGTCTGTACAGCGGGTCCTCTTAACAAGGTGAAATTTATATTCTTGACTAGATACACTATTATTAATGAAGCCAGAAAGTAAACTCAGCTGCAGTGCCTTGAGTCTTAGCCGGTGTTCTGATTCCTGACTCTAAAATGCTGTTAAGGGCTTAAGTTGTTGGGGGGGGAGGAACCACATAAAAAACCAAGAAAACCCCACCCTAAACCCAAAATACAACCCAACCCCCCAACTTCTGCCTTGCAGCTCATGAAGTAATGAATTTTAGTTAATCGACTTAGCTAAGGCTTAGAATGCTCCTCACCTGAACATCTTGTGATGCAGCGGGACGGGTGTAGGTACCGGAGCTGACACCGGGCTTCCCCAGCGCCTGCCCTGCTGTTACCTTGAGCTGTGCTGCTGGTTTGTCACCCTCTCTTTATTTTCCACATCTTGCTCTGCTTTTTTCTGTCCCGTTTCCTGGCTGGGAGCAGCTCCCTTCCTGCTGGGCTGGGGGAGCCCTGCTCCTCCCTGGCTCCTCAGGAGGTGCCAACACCTCAGCGCTGCTCAACTCCAGCAGCTCCTTGTGCATGACCTCTACCAGAAGTGCGTGACTGAATATTTTAGATGTACCTGAAAGCTGCTTATAATTAAGCAAAGCTAACGAGCCTGTTTGGTGTTTGCAGGGGCCTTGGGTAAAGCACCGAGTAAAGTCACAGATGCTCTTCCAGAGCCTGAACCCATGGGAGCGGCCGCTGCAGTTGATGAGGAGGAAGACATCGAAGCGATGCAGTCGCGATTAGCCACTCTCCGGAGCTAAGGACGTGACGAATGTGTACAGTTTGCCTTTTCTTTTTTCTTTTTTTTTTTTTTTGCAATGGGATATTCTGTCCTACCTTCAAAAATGCAAAACTTAATACCTGAGAGTACTTTATGTAATATATTTTTTTTTTTCTTCCTGGGGATTGTATTCTCCAAGAAACTACTGTAATATACTTCTTCTTGGGGAGTGCAGTCTGTAGAGATTCTCGTACCATTTTCTGTTCAGCCCGTCTCCCCTGTGAGAGGCTGTGGTGAAATGGCGATGGTGGTGTAACATTACGTATTTTTCGATATGAAGTCCTGAAATACATACTTAGCTTCAAGTAGCATCTTTCCCTAAAAGGCACTTTGGCTTAACCTGCTACCAAAAAGTTTCAGTGGTGTAAGATCTTTGTTCTTCTGAATCACTACATATTTTATTAAAGCTGCTTTTAACGGTTGCTCCCGTGCATCAGTTTAGTTTGCATCACTTCGAACTCTTTTCACAAAGGACATCCACCGCTAACAGCTCCCTCTTGGTTTTAGAACACCTCTTTTTCTCCTCTCTTTAGCACATTTATGACATTTTCAGCGTAGCTGAGAAAAGCTTTCAGTCAGAGCAGCTGTTAAATAGCTGCTCTGGCCCCAGCAGAGCCTCGTTTAGCAAAGGCAGCGTGAAGGTGACGAGAAAGCAGCTGGCAGAGTTTCGCTAGACCCTGAGGCCATGCCCGGGAGGCCTCCTGGCCCTGCCAAGGGAGGGGACCAGAACTGACCTTGAGACTGGTGCCATGCAATTACCTTTTTCAGTCCTTCAAGATTTATAAAAATTAAACCAGGTACCCACCACAGTAGTTTTACAGGCAAGCAGTCGCTAGCCAGCCCTCCGCCTGGCACTGTGTTAGTGAAGTCCTGCACCAACAGGGAGGGTCACTTCAGCCACCCTCACATTTCCTTAATCGTTCCAGGTACTATCACTTCACTGTCTCACAACCAAAGTGGTAAAAAGCCATCTGCTGTGTATCTGGCACCTTTTTAGGGTCAAAGGAGAGGTGTGTCTCCTCTCAGAGAAAAACTTCAGGCAAAACCGATGCTGTGACTCACTCCAGGCAGCTTGCAAGGCAGGTACCCACCGAGCCTCACACCTCAACCTGTCATTGCCACAGGAAGCTCACAGGCGAAGGAAAGAGTTTCTCATTTCAAGACATTTACCAAAAGAAAATTTAAGTCTATAAATAATTGTATTCCAACAACAAGGGTGGAGGGAAGAGACGAGGCACAGATACCTGCGTGGTGTCCAACCACTTCCAGTTTCAGCCAAGAAAAGCAGAGGGGCCAAGCCCTGCTCACCTTTCTGCCAGTGGGTGGCAAATAAATACAGGCACGGCTGCAGCAGGCACAGGGCTGCAGCACAGGTTTAGAGAACTGTGTGATCCAAGCATTCCTTCTCCGCCCAAACCTAACAAGAACAGGCAAATGACACAATTTGTTGTGGTCTTACAAATCTAGAGAGAACAGATGAAAAAGAAAATAAAAAAAAAAAGCAGCCTTTGGGCCAGTAAGGTTGGGTAGGTAACAGCTGCAATTGAAACAGATCAAACAGAAGAACATTGGTAAGAAAATTCAAAATCCAGCTCCAAGGATGCATCTTTTCATACATATGCATGCATGTAAGAGTGTTGTGACTCATGTCACTGTCAGGAACCTGTACTCCTGCTCTCCAGAAGCTCCCCTGCTGGCTCCAAGAAAAGCCATTAAACAGCTTTTTTCATTTACTTCAAACCTGATATTGCAAGAAAGAACATTGAACTTAAAGTGTTGTCTTTAAGGATAGTTAAGTAGTTGAAACACAAAATGCCAAATCAAGGTTGGGTGATCTGCCTTAGAAAAAGCCACCTGAACCACTAGACATGAACCAGGGTAGTTACTGTTGGAGGCCTCAGCAAGTAGAGGTGCAGGGAAGTTCTCGCCGAGCACAAAAAAGAGGGGTTGCCGAGTGAAATGTCATCTAGCAGCATGAGCAGAGCTAATGACCGCTTCCCCGTGCAAGACACCGCAGCACTCGCAGGGCCTCGCAGCTGTCGCGATTCCTCAACCCAGCGCTGCAGATCTCGGCCCCAGCAGAGCACCGAGCTGCCGTTCCTGCTCACCTCAAGAGCTGCAGGCCTGACGCGCAGAGGGGCAGGGGGCTGCCTTCAGGAGAGCACCGTGCACGGACTGGGCCAGACAACACCCCCACCTCAGCCTCAGTTGAGTCCTGCAGCTGGGGAGGAATAACACCAGGCACCAGTACAGATGAGGGGACATCCTGCTGGAAAGCAGCCCCGTGGAGAAAGACCTCGGAGTCCCAGTGGACAGTGAGCTGTCCCTGGGACAGCAATGGGCCCTCGTGGCCAAGAGAGCCAGTGGGATCCTGGGGTGCATTAAGAAAAGTGTGTCCAGCAGGTCTAGGGAGGTTCTCCTCCCCCTCTGCTCTGCCCTGGTGAGACCACACCTGGAATCCTGTGTCCAGTTTTGGGCTCCCCGATTCAAGAGAGACAGGGACCTACTGGAGAGAGTCCAAGGGAGAGCTACGAGGGTGATCAAGGGACTTGAACATCTCTGCTATGAAGAGAGACTGAGAGAACTGGGGCTGTTCAGCCTTGAAAGGAGACGGCTGAGAGGGGACCTTATTAATGTATAGAAATATCTGAGGGGTGCGTGTCAAGAGGAAGGGGACAATCTCTTCTCAGTGGTGCCCAGTAACAGAACAAATAATAATGGGTTTAGGTTAGAACAGAGGAAATTCCACCTCAACATGAGGAGAAACTTCTTTACTGTGAGGGTGCCAGAGCCCTGGCACAGGCTGCCCAGAGAGGGTGTGGAGTCTCCTTCTCCGGAGACTTTCAAAACTCACCTGTATGCGTTCCTGTGTGGCTGCCCTGGGGGATCCTGCTCTGGCAGGTGACCTCTAGAGGTCCCTTTCAACTCCTAACATTCTATGATTCTTTGATTTTGTTTTGCTGCTTTCATTGTTCTGGGGACCTGCTTTTGTCTCAGTTTTGAGAGGAAGGCAGCAGATGTACTTACAGCTTTTAAGAGCCCACTTTATTCCAACAATGAAGAGACTTACTCCCTGCTGTCGCTGTTGTCTCTGCTCCACTTCTTATCCATCCCTCCATATCTGAGGAAGTTTCTTTGAAAAAAGTACTGTCCTCTGAGACACTCACAAGAGTTAACACTGATCAGTAGTAGCAGGTGAAGTATTACAGCGAGGGGAATGGGCAGAGTTCATCTATTTGTCACATAAAGCGCAGAAAAGTGACTTGGCCAATTTCGCTTGTTTGATGAGAGATGCACTTCACTCAACCTCTGTGCCTGTTTGAAGTTCTATGGTATTTCCAGTCTTTAAGTAATTTTAGAATGACCTGCCATTTAGACTGAAGCTGCAAAACTCATTTGATGCAGACCATCGTGCCAGCATGGGCCGAGAAGGGATAGAGCCAAGCTAAGCTGTGCTTTGGCTAACCAAAAAAAAAGCTCTGAGCAGATCTGTCATGAAATTCAATACCCTAAGCCTTCAGATACTTTAAACCCCAGTAAGAACAGTGTAGGATACACAATTTTCTCTTGCATTTCAAAGCACTGCATCAAGTTAGTTACATTTTAAAGAGTGAATTGAAGAAGGCAGGCAAGGAACAATATCTGAAATAGAAGAATTTTATGTAGACCATTCAGTGTTAAAAACCAGAGAATCAAACATCGGTTCAAATTAAAGAGCAGTTTCAAACAGAAGACATTTGATTAAAAGTTTCTTTTAACATTTAGAAATTTAAATACATTTACCTAAAGATGGTTAACGCCCATCTCTATGTTACTATACAATAGCTTAAAGCTACTTTTAAATGCTAGTTCTATGTTAATGTGAAAGAAGAACCGCATTCTTATTTTTATGTAAATTGATTATTAAACTGGGTGACTCCGTACTTCCTCTCGCCCCAAAAGAAATTTTAAAAACTGGAGCTTTACAATGTCTTGAATAATATTTTTCAAACGAGTAGTTTGGAATAGTTTCCGACAGTTCTATAGGAGGTATTTTGTACAGTTCGGAGAGCAACTCCATATAAAGTTCTATTGCAACTGAGCATTCACAGTATGCCACAGTCCATACATATTACTACATATACATATCAGGTTTGTAAACATTGGAAGAATACACAGAACATAGTACCACGATCCTCTGGTACTGCTGAAAAGGAAGATGAGGTAACATTCATATAATCTCAAAGTCCACAGAGGTCCTGACTGAGTAGTTAAAACAGCTGCCAACGCTTCTGTTTCATAGTGTGTGGTTAAGGCTTTCTACTTCACGGTCTGCTAAGGCTGGATTCGTTAGCTCTCAGTATCCCAACTGCGTCTTTAACAGCGTGGTATATGACATTCTTCACCTGGGAGGAAAAGAAGGCGGTGGTCAGTTTTACAAGGAAGCGGCATGGTTAGGGTCAGGGAGGAAGACCTGAAAACGCCCGCACAGCTTTCCCGCTTCCCCGCACGGCTCTCGCCATTTGAGCGGACTGCCCGAGCTTCAGGCAAATCACCAACGTGTGAGAATAAGGGTCAACTTCTGACAGCGTATAACCCTCACAGTGCAAGGGGAGGGCTCGGAGCTCAGCTCGAAGGAAACGAGAAATGCAAGGAGGAAACGTTTCAAAAGAATCTTGGGAGAAGCTTCAGAAGGCTTCCTCAAAACTACTAAGAATGGGTAACAATTTGAAAGCCTTTGGAAATTCCTCTTTGCATTCAAATTGATCTGAACGTGAAAGCAATTGGGTTGTGTGGACACACCCCTCAAGGGCTTGGTGAGGGCTGCCAGTTGTCTTTTTGTAGGTTTTTTGTCTGGAAAGGGTTAAGAGGGGCAGGGTTCATCTTGAACACTGCTAAGTTACCTGCAATTTATCTTCATGGTTTGTATGCGTATGCGACAGATATCTAAATTCCTGAGTGAGCCAGAAGCAATGTTTGACATGCTCTGGGGATACAAAGTCTTCTGCAACTTTAATACAACTGTACAAATTGTGGACCTAGAAAGAACAAACAAGCATTAGCCGCGTGCTCAGAAGGGCGCCCACGCCGTCAGGCTGTAACACAGCATCCCTGGTCCTTGCCTGGTGCGGAGCTCCAGCTGGAATGAAAACTACATCTCCTAGAAACTGTACAATAGCCCAGCCCTGAACTCCATACTCTTGATGAAGGCGTTTTCGTAGCGACCGGTCCAAGTACCAACTCTGATCATGGATGGGGTCGTGATCTACAGGGTTTTCTTGACCTTGTTCTTCTGCAACCTGCAAAGTCACAAGACAACAGGTGTTACAACATACTGGTCTTACTGGATAATTCAGGCACAGCTGTGGCATTCCATACACACACGTGCCAGAGCAACTTGCACCGTGTGCTCAGGTACAACAAGGTTTGGATTCTTACTCAGTCCTTAGTTTGCCAAGGCTCCATCATTTCTCAGTCCCTCTTGCTTCCCAGAGGGATTGCAAAGGGTGGTACAGGAAAAGCAAGTAAAACTGATTTACAGCCAGAAGCAGCAGAAGGGTTAAGTGACTCTCACAAGCAGGAACCACTGTCCTATATGGGACTGATACTCTCACACTACTATAGCCTGTAACTGGAAGAAACTACTGAGTGTGGAAATGAGCAGGAGGCCAGCACTAGTCACTGTGCTCACTGATCAAAACAGGATACAGACTGGGTTTTCAGGGGATATGAAGCTGGGAGGAACAAGCAGCACTTTAGAAAAGAAATTTGAGGGAGAGAATTACTGCAAAAAGTTCTAGCATAAGTCCAATTTGCTGTGGCAATCATTTACACCCAGAACTGCAGCCCAAAAACTCACTTGGGAGGAGAGCAACAGCTTGGTTCTACTTCAAGACAAGCTGCTGAAAGCCTCACGCCTGCAGGCGAGCGTGTTACAAGGGACCAAGAAGAGGTGCGAGACATAGATGTCAAAACTCAAAATGCCAACGCTTATCAAATTCAGTGTCACATTTTATCAAGTACGGGATTTGTTCTTTGTTAATACGAAACAAATCTGCTGCAGCCTCTCTCAGCTTCTGCCCAAGACAGTAGCCAGGCCAACAGTTGTTCAGACCATCCCATTTATCCTTTTAAACATCAACATCATCCTTTTCAACATCAACATATCAGGCTCTTTGCGCTTTTAGAGTGCCAAAGAAGCTTCAGAATTAAGATCACCAAGAACTGTGGACAGTTAGTGGTGAATTTAACTACTGAAACAAGCCCATTCAGATGTAGTAACACATCTCTACTAAACCTTTAACTCGCCTGAAAATATCACCTAAAATACCTCAATGCTTAATCCAAACCTCATTAAAGTATGGGGGGAGAGGCGAAAAAGGGAGCAAGCAGGGAAGAACTTTACCCACCACATATTGCTGACATTTCACATCTCACATGTGTGCTTTTATGAAGGATCCAGCTTAAGATCAAATTGGTTTTGCTTAAATCTAAACCTCTTTTTTTTTTTTTTGCTCATTACATGATATCATAAGGTGCTCTAAGAAGCGTGGGCAAAAGCTGTGTATCTACATATAAAGTAACTCTGAGCTTCAACTCGCTACCCTCCTCAGATCCTACAAGATTCATGGCACACGAGAAGTTTTGTCTTGGATATGACTCAAGCACACTTGTTCCCAGAAGAACCAGGATAGAAAAGAGGAGAAAAGTCCAAGGATACATCCATGCAAGCCTACACAGGCAGCAGATCCGTTTCTAAGATCTAACAGCTCACCTTTTTAAGGAATTCCCGGATCTTCTCTGTATCCTTAGCAGCATAAATGTGCCACAGAGCTCCAGGCTTTTCTCGACTTTCAGTAAAACGCTTAATTGTCAACTCGTCAGAGTCACCATCTTGTATGGTTTTAAGCACTTCTGTTGAGAGCAAAACACGAGCAGTTACGCTGAAGGACCTTCCCTCCGACCACAGAAATAACACCCCCAGCACACAAGAAAGACTTTACCTTCTTCTTGATCAGCCTGGCCTTTAGGGATACCCACATAAACCATAACATTCGCTGCATCAGACACGTCTAAATGGAGGTTTGTGGTGCCATATTTTCTATCCTCTGGTGTTATTAAGCCTGGGGAGGAGGGAAAAAAAAAAGAAAAAAAGAGTGCAGCAGGCACATTAGTACGACAAAAAGAAACCTTACGCCACTCTCCGGAGAACTGTCTGAGAAGACCAGAGAGTCTGAGCTTTTATCCACCAAGGATTCTAGTACAGCAATGTGCTTTACATTCAGGACCTTGCCTCGTCTTAGTTTCCATCTTCCCACGTGATCAGCTTACAGGCTGACACATCAATCAGTATCTATCCCCAGCCTGTGCGATATATGTAAGTCATGTTTAAGTCCTTCTAGAAGAAGGTTTTCTATAGCAGTTTAGAATAAAGCGTTCTCAGAAAGGGCCTCTTTTTCACCTGTCCTGATTTAAGCTAAAATCCTCAATTCTGTTTAGGCATTTTTACTTTCCAGTTTAGTCTCTTCTAAAAGGCTGCATGTTCTGAAGTCAGCAGCATGTTTGTGCAGACAGTGTACGCTACTGGCAGTGATAACACCTGATGTTTGCAGTCACTGCCTGGGACTGGTGTGCAGAAAGGCTCTTGCTGATACTTATTCCTACAGTGCCCAAGGCCACTGCTGGCTCTTGTGTGCCACGCTGGGGGTGCTGGGTAGTAAGAGGGGGCACAAGGAAGTAAAAGGTGGCACCTCCAGGGGGTAATAGACAGGACAGGTGACCAACAGGAGTATTCCATCCCATATACGTCATATCTAGTATAAATTGAGTGATCACGAGAGTTTCTTCCCCCTTCTGCAATGGCCGGTATCCAGGGAGGACTCCGTCTTATCTCCTGCTTTTGATCTGGATCCCGAGTTCCTGAACCCAGCTCCCCTTATCCAGGTCCTGCCGCCGCTGAGCCCGGGGCTGACCCAGTGCCACCGGCTCTGCAGCACCAGTGGGGATTGATATTGGGGGGTAATCGGGTTTGATATGGGGCTTATATACGATTGTATATAGTTCTTTGTTTTTTATCATTTCACTATTATTTTCATTATTGTTTCATTAAAGCTGTTCTACTTTTTCTTTCCTAACCTGTAAGTGTCTCTGCTTCATTCCCTTTTCCTTCCCATTTGGGGGGGGAAAGGGGTTAGAGAGCATCTGTCCGCGTTTAGTGGCCGGCCCAGCCCTAACCTACAACATCACCCTAAAAGGCAGCTGCTCCAGTATTTAGTAGCCACGATCTCTTTGCTGGCCATGATCACACTCAGTTTGAAATGTCTCTTGAGTGACAGTAGATGAACCAGCCACGGAAAGAACTGCTCAAGAAGAGATTAAAAGCTAAATGATCCAGTCCAAAAAGGAAAAGTAACAAAGAGGTGACATAGCCAGAAGTAGCAAAACAAATAGACATGGCCAGCTGTACCAAAGACAGGCTGTCTACACACACATGGAGCAAGTTGATCAGAAGATTGGGAATAAATATTATTGGCTTGAAACCACCTGAACAAAAAAACATTTAATACAAATCATATAATGCTCTGGACACCACTAGTACCTCTAAGTGAGGCCAAGTTAGGTTTTCAGATCAATGGGGTTAAGCAAATGGTCTACAACAGCAAGGATTCATTTAATTTACAGTAAATTTTAATTTCAATGTGTGGCCATTGACCTTCAGAGTTAAAAACTCCTTACCATACGCATTGTACATCTTGGGGCCCAGATCAGGTCGTACGAAATAGTTGGGGAGTCTTGATGCAAGGTTCAGCTTGCCACCTCTCCTGGTGTATTCAGGCAATGGAATATTTTTCATCAAATCATCAAACCTGAAGTAATACAGCACAATTCAATGGTGGGAACCGATAAAACCAGTAGACTAAAGCAGATTCCAACAAAAGCTTTCTGCAGTGAAGAAAGAGTACTCACTCCCCCAGGGGGTTTACAGGGCACCACGAAAAGGAACAAAAACTAGCAAGACACAGGAATATAGCAGATAAATTTAACTGCTCTGGAGTAACGTTGCCTTATGTAACCATCTCAACTAGTATCAAATAGAGTAAGTCAGAAGACTTAAAAACATTTGGCAAAAAATCCAAAAGCCTTCAAGTGAACTTTAGATTTCAAAATGGTTCAGACTTTTAGGAAGTTTCCAAAGTTTAACCAATCATTAGCAAGTTTAGGTACTCGCTTCACTTGGCAATAAACATGAACTACGCAAAAACTATGAACTGCACAAATTTTATGATAAAACTTATTTAGAATTTCCAACTATGTCAGACAACTGTGAGAAACAAAACGGTTCAGATGGGAACTGCCTCTCAAAGCCAAAGCAGGTGTCAAAACGTAACAGTATTCCCACACTGCCTTATTTTGGGAGTGCACCACACAAACGATGAACTGTTTCTTTGTGAATTCCTACCGAGAAGGCATCATATCTCTGAAGTCTTCTCCCGGAGGCCAGTCTTTAAGCTTCAACACCATTGGCTCTCCTTCCTCTGTTCTGAGACGACCTATTGCCAAATACAAGGAAGCCTTAGTTTTTAAACAGTCGTACAGCTCAAAATCCAGAGAGCTAAGACAAAGAAATCTTTATCTTAGGTTAAAATCATGTTAATCCCACAGTGATTTATGCAGAACCAAAGACATACAAGATCATCTCACACCACGGTTGGGCATTACTGCTGTGACACACGTGTTAGGACAGGACATTTCAGACTGGAGCAGTAGCCTTTGCCAGCTCCCCTGCCCAAGCACTTCCTACAATTTAGCTCAGGCAACTGTTTCGTATTTGAGGCCAGAGTAGCTGAAGACAAAGACAAATCTTTTCAAAGATCAAGTAACAACAGAAAGGTGCAAGCGAGCCTTCCAGCTCCCACTCTTCTTGTTCCAAGTACAAAATTCTAAGTTTACGTCACGCAGATGAAGTAGAACTCTGGATGCCGTGGCAACTATCAATTCTCCTAGAAAAAGTTTGTTCTCACCTAGAAGTGAAAACAATGTCAAACCTCACGCTCGCCTCCCCTAAATCCACTTTTATACAAAATACCTTCAATCTCTTGGGAACAAGAGGCACCTGCAGGTTAAAACAGCAGAACCCAATCACCTTGTGAGCACCAACCCTCTTACGTTTCACTCAACTGGGCAATAAAGGCTGACAGGTGAACCTACTTGCTTTCTCAGAAAGCTTCCCCAAACACTACAAACTTGCTCAGAACACTTCCCTGACAAAAGCAAAAACCCTGACTAAAGGCGGCCAAACATTCTCCTGAAAGCGAGTCCTCCACGGGGCTGACAGCTTCTGTCCATCCCGCAAGCAAAAGCGCTGAGAACAGCGGACACGCTCTCCAGGATGAAGGAAAGGCCTGGAGCACCTTTTGTACTGCTTAAGGATAACAAATTTGTGCTAGGACAAAGTTATCGCTGCTGATTATATTACTATTGGAACAAAAATTGATGTTACTTACTTGAAATATCTTCAAATCCATCCCAGAAATCTCCTACAGTAGCTCCAGTGATGATTTCATTGGTCCTGCAGTTAACCAGATCTACCTCCTGTTGGCCAAATTCCTTCCTAAAAGATTCCGGTCTCCAGAGGTCTGCATTTAACTTGTGATGCACTCCTGACACCATGACAGGCTACGGAGAAGAAGAACACATAATCAAACGCTAAACATTCCAATTCTAAACAGAATAACGCTTCAGATGCACCGAGTATTGCACACAAGCACTTTGTGAACATTTTATTTTCCAAAATAAGCGCTGAGTCTGCCAGAATTACATGTTTGATCATTCTTTATCTCAAGCCACGAGGCAGCTTTTCATACAGTTCAGCAGCGTGTTTAGAAAGGGATTTCAAACAGCAAAATATAAATCTTTTTATCCATGGATCTAATCGTGTTCACGTAGTATGTCTTACGCAGGTTTAGCGTTCTTATCACTGCAGGCAGTTTGTACCTGCATTTTGGTTAAAGGGCAAAGCATACGAACTTGAAAAAGAAAAAGCAAAAAATAAAAGCTAAAATACCTGTCCCTGCTTCCAGCACTCCCTGAAGACATTCCAGTTACTTTCATTGTTGGGATCTTGAAGACACAGCAAGCGGTTATCACACAACCAGTAGTGAGGTGTGTCAAAGCCCATTATCGTGGGCTTTATAGTCAATCCTTGAGGCTTCTTGGGCAAGTCTGTAATGGTTCTATTTTGCACCAGGGAAGCAAAAATGTCATCAAGGATTTTGGGTGTACTCTTGAGTCCATTGTCAGTCTGCAAACAAACAAAAGAACAACAAAAAAGGAAAAAGTTGGTGCACTTTTCTGTTGCCTTATCTTCTTTAAGGTCTGCAGGACATTTACCACTTTCAAAATTTTTCACGGATCACACGGAGAAACAAAAACCTGCAAAACTTTGTCTAGAAACTCACCACGAATAAATGCCAACGCCATTTCTGACGCTGTCTACAGCATTCTGGCATCAGAAGTTCTGCTCTGATTTAGGTTTCAGCAATGCTGCAGAAACCCACGAAATACAGCACAGAACACGACGATGTCAAAGAACAGAAATGGAGTTTCAGCATGGAACTCAAGGCCAATATTTTACCCCACCATTTTGAAGTTGTATCTGTAAGAGCAAATGAAGCCCAGGAACGTCTGAGGTGAACCAGTCCACAAACGAGGTATGAGGTAAGTCACCCACCACAGAACGTTTTTCCTTCCACCTGTATGTTCTTTGATGCTTCCTTTTTGAGTCTGATGCAAATGCCAATCAATGCACCTGCCAGACACCAGCCTAAGGAAACGAATCTGCTTTCTCCTCTGGTTCCCAATCCAAGACTTGCCAATAGTACCGCCAAGCTACTGCTCTGGAAAGCACTAACTGGAGCGCTGCAACAGGGAAACTGAATTAAGGCCTTTTTCCCAAATAAAGATAGAGTTTTACCTACTGCGACTAATGCCTGTGGTACTTGTTCCCAGGTTTAGAACAATTGTCTAAGCCTGGTGTAAACCCAAACCTGTAAAGCAAAATTTTCCATATACCTTTCCTCCAGAAGAGTTCAACAGATTCCGCAAGAAACCTGAGTTGTTGTTGCTCACAGGTGTTAATATTGCACTGTTGAATGTCTGCAGGGCTGCAGCAGGTTTAGCTAAACTGGGGAGTGTCTGAAGAGGTTTATTTTCATTCTTTGAAACGGGTATGGGGAGTTTCTCTGAAATGAAGAAAAGAAAACATCTGAGAACGAAGCAAGGATTAATCCTCTGAACCATTAGTAGTACACACTTTGGATTTTTAAGACAATAAAATACTCCTATACACACACACGTACATATATATGTGTATAAACATAAATCTCCTCTCCATACACGCAGATGAATTACTGATTTCACTTCCTTCAATACTCCAAAGATTTTAAAAATCACACATCCTAATACATTCTCAATTTGAATTTTCAAGAACACTCACACTGTAGAATCATTTAGGTTGGAAAAGACCTTTGAGGTCTAGACCAACCATAAGATTAATCCAGTTTTCAAAAAAGAAAACGCTAATCCTGCCAGGTGTTACTCCCAGTGATTGCCACAGACCAGTTGTGCAGTACAGGCACTGAACACCCATCCCAGCGGACAGATTTTACTATTCTCGGCACAAGATATTGCTGCCTCCGATAGACATTCTTCTGACAAACAGCCACAAAGGGTTTACTCTTCACTGGTTCTGCACATACCTTTGTTTTCTTTATTCACGTTTCCACTTGTTAGATTTGATAACCAGCTTAATGAAGGAGAAGTGTTTACCGAAGCCGTTTGTTTACTTCCAATTGCTGACTTTAAAGGAGGATCATGGGTAGTGACTTGTGGGCTCAGGACAAAGCTGTTGTGCTGGAGGTTGGTCCTCTCTCCAGCTACCAAGTTCTGCAAAAACACCGTGAGAACTTGATTAGATGCAAACACACTCCAGTCAGAAAGCGGAAACAAGCAGCAACACATCCAGATTCATTCTGTTACCAACAAATTATTTGGCACTTGAGAAAATACCTAATCTCCACGAGAGGTCAGCATTGCATCTCAGTTCCAGCCAGAGAGCATGATCCAGCAGGATTCAGGATCTCCGGACTTTTGGAGCAGGCGACAGAGTTCACCACCCCCCAAGCGCAGCGCAGAAAGCTGAACCACCCAGATGGGTTTTCTCGGACTGCTTTGGGAACCAAACGCAATTCTCACAGCAGTGCTCTCACACTGCTGGTGACAGCTGACGTGCAGACCAGGGCTAAGCTGGTCTACCAGTTAGGGAGTCTAAACCACAGAGTGCTCCCCAATTTTTATTTAAGGCAGCAGCAAAGGTCTCCTCGCCTGCCAGGTCTGAAATACGCCCCGATGTGAGCGCAGCACCAGCCTGGACGACACAGCCCAAGCACAGGACGTGGTTACATAAGGCAACAGCACGACTGCTGGGCAGCTGATTTATCTAGGCCTTGGGAGAGTCTGCGTAACAGAGATGAACCAGAACTACTGCTTTGGCCGGGAATTCCTGCGTGACTGGCTACACTTAGTCTCTCTGCTTAAATGCTTTCCAGTCAAGAAATTATGCTGCACCTGTGTCAGCCTATTACTACACTCATTATTACATCTCTTGATGGCTGCTGGGGCTTGATGAAGATTTCAAACACAACGTAATATAAAATGCTTCAAACTTTAATAAGCCGATTCTCATGCAACCAGCGCAGTATTTAATTTTATAGAAACAGAGGTATAGATAAATTCCAGTGCAGCTCTTTGTTCAGGGTGATAGCGGAAATCTCAAGAACAAAAGACTGAAGCTAGGTCAGTCGTACGCTGATTTTTGAATCACATGCCCATCTTCCCTGCTTTTAACACTTCAGAATGGTTTTTGCCTCTTCTATCGATCACCAATATCAAACTCAAGCTCAGCCTGCTTCTTAAACTTCAGACAACCCATTTATTCTCAAAGTAAGTTTACAACAAAATTAGTATTACTTAATTCAGCTGGTTTGCTGCAAGGTGCAGCAAAGCTGAGCCATTAACTTGTGCTCTATTTTCAAAAGCAAAAAATACTATGTCCATTTACAAATAAACATACAGCGGGGTTTTGTTTGTGGGTTTGTTGGGTTTTTTTTAATACAATGAGCAGCAAACTTTCCATCAGGATTCACAGAGAAATCAGTGTTTCTAGCCCTTGCAATTTCACTCATGTTTCTCTCGTATGAATTCTAGTGCTCTTCCACCCTACTTACTCTTTTGGATCATCATAGAATCATAGAATGTTAGGGATTGGAAGGGACCTCGAAAGATCATCAAGTCCAATCCCCCTGCCAGAGCAGGAATGCCTAGATTATGCCACACAGGAACGTGTCCAGGCAGGTCTTGAATGTCTCCAGAGAAGGAGACTCCACAACCTCTCTGGGCAGCCTGTTCCAGTGTTCCGTCACCCTCGCTGAGAAGTTTCTTCTCGAGTTTAAGCGGAACCTCTTATGTTCCAGTTTCAGCCCATTACCCCTTGTCCTATCAGTGGTTGTCACCGAGAAGAGCCTGGCTCCATCCTCGTGACACTCACCCTTGATATATTTGTAAACATTAATGAGGTCACCCCTCAGCCTCGTCTTCTCCAAACTAAAGAGCCCCAGCTCCCTCAGTCTTTTCTCATAAGGGAGATGCTCCACTCCCTTAATCATCCTAGTTGCCCTGTGCTGGACTCTCTCCAGCAGTTCCCTGTCTTTCTTGAACTGAGGGGCCCAGAACTGGACACAGTATTCCAGATGGGGTCTCACCAGGGCAGAGTAGAGGGGAAGGAGAACCTCTCTTGACCTACTAACCACCCCTCTTCTAATACACCCCAGGATGCCATTGGCCTTCCTGGCCACAAGGGCACAGTGCTGGCTCACGGTCATCCTGCTGTCCACCAAGACTCCCAGGTCCCTTTCCCCTACACTACTCTCTAATAAGTTACATCTCCAGGACCCAAGGGACAGCCCACACTTCGCAACCATTCCCACTAGTCTGTTCTTAAGACTGTTCTCTTAAGTGTACTCTCAATCCAATCCTATTTTTGCTCTAAACCAAAAATCTTCATTGAACATTTTTCAAGTAAATGTCACTTACTGAGGCAACAACATGTCAAAGTGGCAGAGTTTTTCCCCAAAACTTAATTAAAAAAAAACCCCTGAACTAGAAAGACAAACACTAAATGCAAATTTTGAACAAAAACCTATGTGGTGGGGTGACCAGTAGTGGTCAGGATTGGTACACAGAGTCAATTCCCATTGGCTTCAACTACAGGTAGTGGACCAAGACAAACTTCTCCTACACAGACGCAGCGTGAGACAGGAGCAGTACCTGTTTTGAATCCTCCTTTAGAGTTGGCTTTGACAGTGCCTTGAACTGCTTGTTCGCACACGGACAATTTGCCTTTATTCCCCATTTTGTTCTTACGGAGTGAACGATGTCGCCAACATCATAGAGAGCTGAAGGAAAAAAAGAGTCATTAGTGAGCTTACATGTAATTAGAACATTCAGCATTCAATAAGACTTATTAAAAAATAGTGTGCTATGCAGGTAAACAATAGTACGCAAACCCAGTTCACCATTCATCAAGTTTTGCTACATCTTTGTATGGGTCAAAGCTAACAGAATAGTATTAAACTATAGAACTAGAGACTAAAGTCTATGGTCCAGTCTTTGGAACATAAAAACTAAGCTTTTACTAACTTTCTTACTAAAAAAAACCCAACTAAACAACCCTCACTCCGTATAACAACAACATACAAGAGGCAGCAAAAGCCTCCAGCATTTTTTTTAATCCTAATCAAATATTTAAAATACCTTTTCCGGGAATTATTTGCGTAGGCATTAGATTCTCTGGTTCATGTACCTGCCCCTTCACACATTTAAACCAGGAGAAAGTATCCGAGTCATCATCTGTAAAACAGACCCATTAAATTGTTTTATTAGTGCATTTTTCATTCTCCTCTTGAAAGCTACATATTTTACTACATATTGGTATACCAAACCATGGGTCTACCACAGGTTTTTGCATTAGGAAGGTTTATTGTCTTGTCAGTTACAGTTATTATTGGTTTCCAAGTTCAAAATACAGGCTTTATCTCCCCTCTCCCCTCTTTTTGAGAAGCAGCAATATGCATCCTCACCTTTATGTAAGCTTTTTTTCTTCATCCTGTAACAATCCACGCAAACGCCGAAGCCGCACTTGGAGCAGACCCAGTGAAGGTTGAAGATGGTGGTGTCGCACACGTCACACATTTCTCGAACCCCACGAACCGCACGCTTCCAGGCTACCTGTCCTGTGATAATTCACAGGTCAGTCAGAGTGTGAAGTTTACACAAAACAGAACATTTGCATGTTAAAAATAGCCACATCACTTTAAGCCATGTAAGATTCAGACTCGGTTTCGCAGTGGGACTCCAAAACAAAGCCTTTGCTCTTACAGACTCAGAAAAGCAGCTCCAGGACAGAATTTAAGCAATCAAAAAGCCCACTTGGCTTTCTCCTGTGCAGCACCAGCTACATCTCTTACTCCTGACACACATTTGCCCAAGTTACCACGCACACTGCTGACAAGCTCTTAAATACAAATTCCACAGCTATCTAGAAGAAAAATTAAATTATACAGCTTGCCACAACCAGCTCATCCTTATTGTCGGGTCGGTAACACAGCGGGCAAGTAGCTCTCTTCTGTTCAGCAGGTTTTCTACACGTTTAGAGGTTTGCATCAGACCTTCTGAAATTGGTGAGTTGTGAAGAACCGACCAGTGCTGCTCAGGTTTCTTACACCCCCATAATACTCTGTCTTTCCTGACCCCAGGTCGCTTCTTCAGTTCACTCCAAACATCCCAAACATGGTCAATACCTTCCAAAAACCACAAGCCCTTCCAGAGCCTGCATTAGCTCAGCCTGCTTTTCATTTCATTATGTCGCCAGCTAGAAAACCAGACTAGACCAAAAGCACACATCTGCCTCCTCCTACCTCCTTCCACACTTGGAACTTCTCTGAAACTTTTCTGCCCACAGTGTTTCTTAATTTTAAAAGCAAGTTATGAGAGGCCATGTCCTAACGTACGCTAAAAAAAACCACACCAGGATCCGAGACATCTGTTGCTTTTCTTCTGTATAATGCCCATTAACTATGTATGGAACAGAACTAGAATAGCTTGGCACAATTTGTTCTTAAGTAGGAGGTAAAAATTGTTTGGCTACCTGCTTCAAAATTCTAAGAGACAGAGGTCTGAATATCACCAGTTCCACTTTTCCCTGCCTTTTAAAAACATGCGCCGTATTTACCATTTTCTAGGCAAATCCTCCAGTTTCCTCAGAACAGCATGAAGGGGGATTTTGTTATCTTTTGCAGGTCAGTCCATATTTCAGTTCTCTGGATTTCGTTCTTTTCCACTCCTCCTATTCTTTTGTTTCCTCCCTGTAGTTTGATCTCATCTCCTCTTGGCGCTCGGTGGCCAAGGAGCAATGTGACCTAACAAGCCGTTCTTTCGACACTGGTTGATCTTTTACTGCCCAGGGATAATTTCACTTGTGCTTTTCTACTAATCCTCTAAGGAACTCTCTTTAAAGGAAGCTCTCCCAAGTAATTTTATCCCTCACACTTGTTTGTCTTGTGGCTCTACCTACCAGTCTGGTAACTTACTGGTAAAAGAGAGCAGGGCTGACCTGAGGACATACCACAGGGTGTTAAAACATTCAAACATAAATTATCCCCCTAAAAAGTAGTATTTGAACAAAATATTTTGACATTTTGGAAAAGATGAGTTTTTCAAAGACAATTTTTATGAAAAGGTATCATTTCAGCTGAACTCTGCCAAGAAAATTTACCAAAACTTCAAATCACGGTGACAGAAGAATCCACCTTTTCCCTGTGCCAACCTCATGAACACTCTTTGAGTGAGCTGTTCAGCAGAATGAATCTCTAAGCTGTAAATTACTTCTTCCATTTTAATGAAAAGGAGTTCCTTTGTTCTCACCAGCCAGAGCAATAAACAATCAAAGAGGAATTCATGACATTTCGCTCTTTTCAACCCAACTCCAGAACGCACATGCATTTTTTTTTATTTAAACAGAGGATGTTTCTGGTAGGTGTGCTAACAGATGCGTCCTCTGCTATTAAGAAACATCACACGTCCCCTTTGTTTCATGGATTCCACCCAAAATCTCACGCTTCTGGAAGCATTTCAATATTTCAGCCTGTACCTGTCACTCAGGCTATTGATACTTTGGCTCCACAAGCCTGAATATGCTCCAGTTCAAGCAAAGAGCAGAGCTTGCAGATTCCAAGTACTCCAGGGTAAGACCCCAGAGAATGCATTTCTGAAATATCTCAAATCCTCTCTCCCTTTTTGAAGTGCATTCAAGCTTGTTCAGGTTTTTTGGTTTTATTCAAAACCTCGGACTGGTAAACTGATACGATCTTTATATAATGTCAACACTACCCAAATGCAGAAGACATTGGGTAGACAGTCTTCTAACCCGTACTGCCTGTACTGTACTTATAATCCAAAAAACAAATATCATTTTAAGAGTCATTCTGCTCCGAGAAGTGGTTATGCAAGATCAGAACCCTCCCCATCTGTCTGCTCACATTTGCTACAAAAAAAGTCCTGATGTGGCCAAAAGAAGCCCATGGGCAAGGATGCAAGGTTTTCCCCCCGTGCACAGGGATGATGCTCTGCAGCCAGTTTCCCCACCAACAGCACCTCTCTGGTCTATCCCCAGTCACTTGAAACAGTCCTACCGGAAACTTTCAGGTGGAGGAAGAAGATTTCTTTACTGACTTGACAAGCAGCATTAGGTCTGTTATGCAAGAACAACAAAATAGGACCAAGGCAATCCAACAGAACCTGTGCAGTCAGAATGAAAGCTTTATTTACATGCTAAGAATAGACTGTTGTCAGCTGCTTGCTATTTTTTTTTTTTTACACTTTGTTTCATAACAGAATTACACTCTGCAACAGGAAAAGTAATTTGATAAATTGAGAAAATGCTTCTGACACAAAGGAAGGTAGAATTACTTTTCCCTTTCTTTGCAAGCAAAGAGTTGTTGACACTAGCTCACCCTGGGTCTTAACCACTGCCTCTCTCTGAGAAGAGAGGGAAGCACTGAAGCCTTAAGTTTCACATTAAACTATTTAAATATAGATTATTTTAATACAAATTGATCTTACTGTGCGGTTCAATTGTAGACATAACTTCCTTTTCAGATATCACCAGCTGACAAAAGTGGTCTCCGATGTTGGCCAGGATGTACTTCGCTGTGTCGAGATCTAGACCCACGACATTTTTCGATAAAGGAAGCCACAAGCTAATAGCCTCAGGGTCGTATTTATTTGGAGTTAAGAAGCCTTCCTCACGTAGTATTCCGTGCTTGTTGAACTGCAACCTGTGGAAAGAGAAGGAAAAAAACGTAAACCATAATCTCAAATGTTTTATTATTTTACATTCATTCCAACGAGGCAATGCTTGAATTGTAAACATGTATATTGTATGTCAATGAGTTTAACTCTTATTGGTTACAACAGACAGGATTAAACATATTGGTCATTAAGCATGCTTAATGTTAAAATAAAAATTTAAAAAACCCCACCAAAAACATCAGGTTTTTGTAGTAAGGTAGGTTTCCTAACTAAAGGAGAGTTTTTATTCACAGAAAACTAAATCAGGTTAACATAGTTCTTAAAATGCACTGGCATTAAGGATCACAACTAGACAAGGTAACAGTAAAAACTTAATCTAGAACTACACACAACCCACAATAGAAGTCAGAACACCTTAAACATAGGATATATTTCAGCAACAATTAATTCGAAAGTAGCTGCTTCCCTCCAAAAAAGAAAAAATTGAGAAAAATTTGTGTATGGTACTTTCCCGAGTGATTCCAAGCAGGTGAACAGAATGAGATCTGTACTGTTAGTAATTTATTAAATAACGAAAAAACCCAAACAAATCAAGTTCTGCTCGTGTTTTCAGGAACCTTTTAAATAAAGGCCACAGAGGGAAACTGATTTCTGGTGACAATACATGCTCAGTGTAGTGCTAAGCGTGCCAAAAAACCATGTGCTGGCAACTGATATCACCAGACAAATGCCATCTTCAGGCTTTGCAGATATCCTGTTCAATAAAACGGGATGGTTCCACCAGCTTCAAGTTCTAAACTTAAGGATTCAACTGCTCTGAATTGCACTGCAAGTCTGGATTGTTACCCTGAGCAGATGAATTAGCATAGTCTGTCGTTACTCTGGTCTCACAGGTTTTTGAATGTTTCAATTATTGTCAGATTATTCCAAGATTTACTACAGTAAAATCTAGAATCTGACATTAAATAACAGATTAATAACATATACCCATTTGGGTTTTTAAACCTTTAGCTGTAAAACGTGCAAGAGGGATAGTGTTGCAGTGTGAAACCTCAACAAACAAGAGTGGAAGAGCTTGGGGCTTTTTCTATGATCATTTTAACATTTCTGCTTTCATTTTTCTCTCTTCAAAAGTCTTCAGACCTATAGCTTCTTTTTATTCTACCTAGAGACTCAAAAGTAAGTCATTTTTATGAAAATCAAAAGGAAAACCGAGAATAAATAAGTTTCCCATCTCCCTTGTGATAACTAGTATTTTTGCTTTTCCTCTCTACTATAACTGTTACCTTCTTCCCATAAAACACAGTCCATGCCTCAAAGTTTAAATGGGAGGGGGAGGAAACAAGAAGTTTGCAAGAACATCTGGACATGAGATCAAATAGTTCACGGAAAAAATTTACACAACTTGGAAGCAAAGGAAGGGACACGCTAAAAACCAGGCAGACACTGCAGTTTGACAACATCCACCCTGGGCTTAGAGACAGGCTTCAACTAACAGTTTAACACCCGTTCTGAAAGGGTTTCTCATGGCCTCTTAAGAACTAAAGAGAGAAAACATCAGAAGGGTTTGTTCATCTCAAGAATCAGGCTCTGGAGAGGGGTGCAGGTGGTGGTAAAGGACCTGAAGCTGCCGCTTAGGTTTGGAAAAGCAAGAACAGCTCCGCAGTCACTGGGTTTTCCTTAAAGTTGCCTCGTCGACCCTCCCGAAACGCAGCGAGCACACCAAGGCAATGTCACTGTGGCAAAGCTTAAAGAAATGGCCTCAAGTGGAACAAAGAGCTGAGGAGCACAACACATTTCACCCATCGCCATTCCATGAATCCAGCAGAAAGGCCCCGGTCACTCACTGCGTCGCTAAGCGTTGGGAAACCCGCGCAGAGCCCACTCTCTCACTCCTAACGCCAGTAATACTGAGCTGTGGTGCTCAAACTAAACTTCCATTATCCCACTGGCACCCAGCCCAGAACTGCAAAAAAACCCCAAACCTCAAAGTCCCGCCAAAGCATTTTCTACTCAAATTAAGCAGTCATAAAATTCCTACGGGCTAAAATAACACAGGCTACTGCTCATTACTTAGGTATATTAGCCTTCTCGCTTAACAGCTACACACTAACATCTAGTAGCTTTAAACTAGAGAGATAAAAGAGACTTTTTTGACCACATAACTGCTTTTTTATCTGTCCTGGAAGATGAAGATCATTTTATAGCTAACAGTGAGCACTCAATAGCCCCCTGTCAGAAAAGGAAAAAAGGTCAGACGTCCAACTCGGACACAGGGCACTTGACTCACATTTGGAGAATATCAAGGTGTATACAGAGAGAGTCGAAGTTGTTCTTACCTTCTGAAGTGGAAGAATCGACAAAAGACAGTGGAGTCTCTTTGCTCTTTGTTCTTCCGATAACTGTCCAAGCGGCATTCCCTGCATTTATGCAAGTGAGGTGCGATATTATTGCAGGAACCGTCCTGTACAAACGCTTCTCCGCTTTGCTGCAGCTTCTTCACTTTAGCAGCATCTGCTAAAATCGACTTGCGAACAATTACTGCAGGGAAGAGTAGCGTAGGTTAGAGAAGCTTCAGTTTCTCACATAAAGAGGCAAGCAAATACGTTTTAGCGAAAGATCCACATCAACCGTTCCTGTAAGGTTCACATTACATTGAAATGAAGTCAAGCTAAAATATACGCAGTCGGCAGAAGCCTCTTTTCAGGTCAGTAGAAACTTTCTCAAGCTATAGTTCCACTGGAGTCGTAGTCTGTGGACCCAAGTTTAACAGCTCCTTTCGCTCCTCCAGAGAATACTTGAAAAGATCTTTTAATGAAAGGTTTTCAGCCATCAGGGCTGGAGTGCCAGAGCATCTAAGGCACAAAGCAATCACGTTTCACAAGTAACGGGGACAGAAGTCCAACCTGGTCATCTCAGTCTTATTTTCACCTGTCACGATGCGATGGCTTTCAGCATCTTACTGTGACAGATGCCAAACATCTCTTCCTCCCACGCTGTGGGTGACCCCCAGCAGGGCACAACTGCCTGGCTGGCTGCGCATCCACGGTCGTTATGGAATGGCACATGGTAATCCAAGACCAAGCAACGCAAGATTGCAGAGAAAGAAGAGGTGGGGGTGTGGGGAGATTCCCAGAAGCTTGAGTGATCAGCTCTACATCCATACAGATATAGGTGCACATATATATGTTGGTGCACAAAATGTAACACAGAGTCCAGCTCCTTAAAACAACCAGATCCTTTCCCATTTGGAACCATAGGAAACTTGATTGTTCAAGTGGAACTGAGCCACAGAAAACACAGAAACAGGTGGGCTGCTTTGGGGTTAGGTGGGGTGTGATTTCTGGTGCGGGGTGGTTTTTTTGCTTTGTTTTCAGAACTGTTTTTAAACAAAAGCCCCTCTTGACCAAAGCTTTGCTGATAACTTACATCCCTCACCACAGTTACAAAATCCAGGACCATTGCTAAAGAAAAAAACCAAACCAGTCTCATTATGCATTTGCATGCCAAACAAAACCTTGGGGTGTAACCCATTTTGGCATTCTGTTCTCACATTTTGTAACTTATTTCTAGAAGTTAATGATTAGTCCCTCTCCTCGATCAGGAAATCATGTTTTTCTCAAGTTTTCTGCATTCCCCTTGTAAAAGGGCCCACCAATGACTCAAACTCCAGATTCACTCACAAGGTGATACACGCAAGATTTGCAATTCAAAAAGGACCTACTAGTACGCAGATGCATAGAAATTACAAGGCCTTTCAAACAACAGCGAGTTTTACAAATACTTACTATTATCTTGCACCTTGGCACTTCCAGTCCAAAAGCTTTCACTTTCATTTCTTCTAATCAAAAATTCCATGTCTGCAAGTTCGTCAATCTTGTTTCCTTTGTGGCTGTTCTGGCTGTTGCAATTGCTTTGCGATTTAACTCCAGACTCGGTAAAAGGGAGAAGATGAGCATCCGAGGTTGAGGGTCTACAGTCCAAAGTCCGCTGCAGTTCAAAAGCGCTACCGACTCTGGGTATTGCTACGGGGGAGCTGAGATGTTGCAACTGTTTGGCGGAAACGCATTCTTTTGGAAAGTTTGTTGTGGGCTTCATAAAAGGTTCATTTGTATTTTTCAGGTTGGTGCCTTTTTCATTCGCTGAATCAGTCAAAGATGAAGATCTCGAGTTTGTCAGGGAGGTATATTTACCGTTTTGATCGCTAAGACTTTGTGTTTGGTCTTTAGATACAAACCCCACTTTAGGAAAGGCTGTCAGGTCTTCCTTCAGTGGCTTAATTCCAGTACTGAGACAAGAAGGATGAGTTTCTGGTAAGCTTCGTCTACACGTGCTGCAACACGCAACAATCAGGCAAAGAAAAAGGTGTCAAACCAAACAGGGCATCAGCTGCTAAATCTACTCATATTTAAAGCTTCAAAGAGGAAATTTAGTTCTGTACTTTGAATTCTGATGTTCCAAGATCTTAACTTTTGTGTGAGGTTAAATAGGTTTGAAGTTTCGAGTTTGGATATTTTATTTTTGAGTTTTTTTATTTTGATTGTTTTTAAGAATTGAACAGAATGATAATGCTGTAGGCACACACAAATTTAGGTACTGCAGCTACTTCACTACCTTCTCTCACAATTAAACAGTTACTTTTTCATTTTCTCCATACAACAGCTGTGTAACAAAATGCATTTCACTTGCATGTCTGTGTGAGAAAATTCTAATACTCAAGAAACTTCTGGTTAGCACTACAAAGTCTGTACTGGAGACAGTAAAGCCACTCACACAAAAAGCTCCAATGAAAAAAAAAACCACAACAAAACATATCTTCTGCATTTCTCTTCTGAGATATAAACATAAAACTAACTGAGGGAAAAAAAAAAAAAACAACAAGCCATCTTCTCCATTTCTCTTCTGAGAAATAAACACAAAACTAAGTGAGGGAAAAAAGATCCCAAACCTATACCACTTCCAAGGCTAATGCACAAACTTTGAATTTCCTGTCACACTATTTCTACCATTACGTTCACTTTTGTGACAGAATTGGGGGCCACAGAGAAGATTAAAGCCACTGGTATCCAACAGAGATATAACTGAAGAGTTTGGAGAAGAGGAGACTGAGGGGTGACCTCATTAATGTTTACAAATATATCAAGGGTGAGTGTCAGGAGGATGGAGCCAGGCTCTTCTCGGTGACAACCACTGATAGGACAAGGGGTAATGGGCTGAAACTGGAACATAAGAGGTTCCGCTTAAACTCGAGAAGAAACTTCTTCTCAGTGAGGGTGACGGAGCCCTGGAACAGGTTGCCCAGAGAGGTTGTGGAGTCTCCTTCTCTGGAGACATTCAAGACCTGCCTGGACACGTTCCTGTGTAGCATAATCTAGGCATTCCTGCTCTGGCAGGGGGACTGGACTTGATGATCTTTCGAGGTCCCTTCCAATCCCTGACATTCTGTGATTCTGTGAACTGAAGAGCTGTACTCGGATCCGCACGAAGCTCTTGTACAGGACACCTGCCTGCCTGAGTTCTGTTTTTCTTGGGGGCAGGAGAGGAAGGCATTTGCCAAAAAGTAGGCACCACACCTATGTATAACCCATCGGTTTACGAATAGGTCAAATGCAGTAGCACTGGTTTGGGACACTGAAGGGCAATACTTCAAATATAAAAAATAAAAATATGGTGCAAGCAAGTAAATTATGTATCCAGAGCAATTATGTCTAACACTTCTCCATGCTGATATTACAGAAGACTAGGCACTACAGTCCTGTAAGATTACCTCTGAGTTTGTTTTGCTAAGAATTGGGAGTTATTTTGGGAGGAAATAAAGCCTGCATAAACATAAATGGATTTCCTTACCCCTGAGGAGTATCTGCACCAAGATTGGGTGGCGAGTTCGCTGGCAGGGGCAGGCCTGGATGCCTCTGGTCTCTGTTCGCAGGAGTACAGCCCAGCAGCGCTTCACCCAACACAGTTGGTACCGACTGCACATGGCCCTGGCCGGGAGAAACCTGTAAGGGAGACGTTAACAGGCAGGAAAATTCAGGTTAATGGGACTACTGTTTTGCAGGGTTCATCTTGAAAAGAAAAAACACATTAATACCCTTCCCACCGTATTTAACAAAGCTCCTTGAAAATCATTCGTCACTCAGTCTATAAGATGGCAAGACTTCAGTGTGTCCTTTCAAACCTTACAGGTTCCACAAAACACTGCTCATGTTAATCTCCCCCTAATTAACAAGAAACTTATTTTGGGGGAGAGAAGGTTTACCAAGAAAGTAGAAAGAAAGATAGGAAGCTCTGCTCTTCGTAACTGCCAGTGCAATGATCTTCCTAAAAACACTGCAGTAATCAGAAGTCAGAAACAACTTTCAGAGCTCATCTGAAAATGTTGGAGAAAATTCAAACCGTGAAGTTAGTCTGACAACGTTACCAAAAATCTAGATGTTGAACTTTCCCTCAGTGAGAAAACTTTTGTACCAGGATTCTAGAAAAGTGAAAAGCAAATGTTGATTGAATCACCAGCCTCACTAACAATTCTTTTAGGAATAGAACAGGCCGACCAAATTAGCAAGTGTCTTTAAAAAAAAAAAAGTACTTTTCTGTGGGGCTGCTTCCTCAGCTCCAACATACATATTCTACTCCCACATGCTCAACTTACTGCTGGAAGTTACATGACTGACTCATTAACATCAACTCCAAAATATTTGGTTTCTGCTTTGATATAACACAGCTGTCACAGGCTGAGACAGACTCTCAAAAACACCAAACTAATTAACTTCATATTAGAAATCAGAGTACTATCACACACCAAGTAAAAAATATGGCTTCAGCTTATCACCTCCATATAATCACATCCACCAAAATCAGAGAAACAGAGCTGCTCTTCTCCTTATTAGGAATTAGAGTTGTCATCTTGAGACAATACTTCCCAAAGAGTAGAAAACTGATAAAGGTTCCACTCCTCTGAAGGAACACAGACAAGAAATCAGAGGTAACCAACTTCACTGTGGTGCAACAAGCTACGAGTTCAGATCACAACTCTCCACATCATATTCCAAATCTCCCACGGAACACCAGCTTTGTGCCTATCAGGCAGGCTGCTCAATGGCTGAACACGCAGGAAGTTAAATGACACACTGAGCACCCCAAGATGCGCAAGGTGCTCAAGCACAAGCTCTAGAAACAACATAAGCAGAGTATGACTGCAACGCAGTAGCTACTTACTTGCTGCACACACTTCTCCTCAGCCGTAAATACAAGATAGATCGGTCTTTCCCTTGAGAAATCTCACCCTGTACTTACTACCTCGTGCTGTATCTTGGTGAAGCCATTAAAGATTTCTAACAACCATATCCAGCCATTAGCCAGATCTACAGTCGACTCGACACAGAAGCCAAGAACACTAAAGCCACAAAGCAAAACCAGACCCTCCCACCCCACCAGCACTATAGAGCTTCCAGAAGGCTACTCCTGCCTAAAACACAATTTTTGGTTGTAAACTCTGGGGCAAAATTACAGGGCAAGTTTGAAGCACTGGTCTTCAGCCAAGTCATTATTGTTCATTTGCATTTCTGTACTTGGGTTACCTAGATTGTCTTCTGACCTTTGAGACAGTTTTCTTAGATCTCAGTGATAACTTGGCAAGTCACTCACAGATGAATTAAATGTAAACACAGAAGTACTAGAAATGTAGTCATATTCCTTTTTTGCACTGAAAAAACATTCTTCTAGGCTGCTGCTTGTGGAGCTTGAAACCTCAAAGTATGCAAGTATAGCTGAACATTT
Organism: Trogon surrucura; assembly: GCA_020746105.1. Classification (NCBI taxonomy): domain Eukaryota; kingdom Metazoa; phylum Chordata; class Aves; order Trogoniformes; family Trogonidae; genus Trogon; species Trogon surrucura. The sequence goes on along the minus strand of CM036620.1, from coordinate 75,700,967 downwards.
GGGATTGACATACAAAATAGTTAAAGAAAGAATGTGAAATAAAGGTTATAAACTCAAGAACTACTTTGTGTTTTCTCTCACCATAAAATACATGACCAGGCAGGCTAACTCCTAAGCAGAAGTAGAGGGGAAAAAGTAGTTAGAAAACAATCACCTTAAAGACTCAGTAATTTTTTCGTCGATTATGACAAGGCAAGATGGTTTACCCATGCCTAGACAAGTTTCAACGAACTCACCACACCCTCCCAGGGATTATATTTATTATTCCACTTTCCTACCTAATCCTTACTTGACTCTTCTGAGAAATGACATAACCATTATATAACAGTCGTATATAATATAGTACAACATCACCTCAGGAGATTTTGTGTGTTTAGCATCAACACTTCCACTATTCTCAGATGACTTTCTCTTCACGCCTCCAATTCTTTTAGATTTATCTGGAAGAGAAGGTGATTAAGATTAGCCTGTTTATCACAAAGATGCTACTTAGTGTTTGAAGGACAAACAGTAATAACTCTTACCACATTTTCCATTGTTGTCATATATAATTTCAACATGAATTAACTCCGGATCAAGAGTTTTTAAAGCTGGGATCTTGGAAAAGAACAAAAACAGACAAGCAGCTATTTAGAGAGGTGAAAATATTGTTTGAATGTATTTATCTTGGATGTTGAGGTACAAGCCACACTTAAGACACAACCAGATTCTTTGAATACCACATTGCATTTGACAATATATGGTTGTGACATCAAAACACACAGTGCTTCAAAGCACTGTCTACACAGCAAAGAAATGAATATCATACATGTGTCTCTCTCTTCAGATAATAATTCCACGTCTCTCTCATTTTGCATACAAGGCTACCTGCCATTTGACAATTCTACCAGCAGCAAACAGAAACATTTGGGGGTAACAGTTTGTTTACACTGATCTGCACCACATTTATTACAAGTAAGGACAGAATCAAAAACAGTGTTGGTGAGGACATAAATACAAGTTCTTATCCACCTCCCATCTCCATCCACCAGCAACCAGTTCTTACCTCCTGGCAGTTGACTTCTAGAGTTCTTGTAGCTGGATTCCCATTGACAACAACCGCTGTGAACCACTGAGTAGATGGATCCAGGCTGTAAATTCTAATTTTTGAACCAATGATATTTTTCCCACCTTAAAAATTGGGAAAAAAAACATATAAGAAAAATGAGTTTATTTAAAAAGGGAATATGAAGATCATCACAGTTACCAGTAAGAATTTGCCAACAGTACTGCGTGGTTGATGGTTGGACTTTATGATCTTAGAGGTCTTTTCCAACCTTAATGATTCTATGATTCCACTTTATGATTCTACATAAGATGCAAGTAAACAAAATCAACTGAGAACCTTGAGACAGCTTCCACACAGCTGAGGGGATGAAAAAAGTGTGACAAAACTATGTTCCAGCCACCTCCTTCCTGGAACAGCTCAATGAATTTTTTCTGAAGGTTAAGACATGCAGCAGAGGCCAGGCTGGCCTCCAGATTTCAGAGAGTAAGGTAGATCAGTGGACACAGAAACAAAGATTCAATAATGAGATATGAATTTTTCTTCTCTTTACAGTACTGGAAATGACAACTTTAAGTTGTCATATTTACCTTTCAACAAAAGACATTTCTTGCACATGCAAGCACATTACTACAAATATGTTTGTATTAACCCAATAATTAAGAATTTGAAGGTGGCAAATCTAAAAATAGCAATTTTAACTTGACTAAAATGTAGTCTTGGCACAAAACTTTGTTTTTATAAACAACAGTGGACTGAAAAAAAAAGCTACGAATTGAGCTACATCAAACAAACAACTCCAAATAACTTCAGTGAGAATTGCTACAAATTTGGTCTCTCTTTCACAAGTGCCAGCCCATCTGTGTGGGCCTAGATTGTAATTCCTTGGAAAGAGTAAATACATTTCAAACTAACCTCTATAATCCTTCACACGTTTCATTTACTGTTGCAAAAGAAAGTGGAATTAGTATTTAAAAAGGCTTTTATCCCTAGAACAGATCACTGTTATTTACACCATCACTGCAAAGACTTCCCTTTTAACTCAAGTATTTATTGGTAAAGTTTTCTGCTACAGCGTATGCTTCTACCTTGTACCAAGCGTGTTTCATCCAGGTGTTTCTTAACCAAAGCCTGAATTTCTTCATTAACATTTTGATCATCCTTAAGATGAAGCCTGGAACTATCCACATCCTGTTTAGGAATAAAAAAAATTACAGGAGTCGGTATTATAGATAATGGTTTTGATTAACAAACCACCATAGTATTTTGAAACAAGATAGCAGCAGTTCATACAAGTCCAATGAGTTTCTCAATACTCTGTGCTCCTTCAGCTCCTAGGATATGGTGTTTATCGAGGCAAACCATTTCCTCACCACTAATCTGGATCGAACATCTGCAAGCCAGGCTGAAGTGAGCTCTCCAGGTCCACTTTCATATCGTTCCGAAAACGATCTGGCTTTGTCTCACTGCATTGCTAGTGAGCCCTAGGTTTAATTGAACCACACATTTCTCAGTTGAGGATTTTAAGTTCTCAGAAGCACCAAAACGTGTCAGTAGCGCTGAGCAGATGTAAATGCAAATGTTTTAAGGTTTATGTTTCTATTTATCATAACACCAGGATCCACCCCATCTCAAAAGACCATTATAAAATGTTCACCAAAAACCCCCAGTCAGCTACATCCAAATAATTCACAGTTATTCAGCATCATGTATTTATATTTTAGGTATTTTTTCAATATTGTTATCTAATTGTTACCTATTGTTTTCTATTGTTATCTAAAACGAGCTGCTTGGCAACATTTAGAATTAATTCTGAAAGGGGAACTTTAGTGCAAGTTTTTACCAATGGCTCAGAGTGCTAATGAAAAGGGGTTTTTTTTTTGGTTTGTTGGGTTTTGTTTGACTGGTTATTGGGGGTTTTTTCTTTGTCCAAAGCACTGCTCTGGTATTTGTATGAAGCAGAAGGTTGAAGAGTAGTAGTCAAGAAACTGTTATTTAAGGTGCCATAAAAACAATCATCTTCACTGCAGTATTGAGATAGGGCTTCTACGTAAAGAGCTCTTCAGCCAGCAGGGGCAAGACAACAATCTACAACCCAAACTTAGCTTTAAGTGATTCTTTTGGTAGTTGCTCAAGGAGGTGGCTATTTGCTGACTGTTAACAAGCCAAAGCAGAACACTAACAATGACCTTACTAGCAGTCTCAACACGGGACAACAATAACTAGTTTTATGCAGCGTTTTTAGGTCAGGAAAGTAATTCCCCTGAAAACGTTAAATTCTTTATCATTAGCAGATACTATTCTTGAAACTGCCTGACCAGTCTGCAGGACAATTGTTTCGACCCATCTCTATCGAATTTTCACTAACAAACTTCCCTCCTGGTGCTCAATAAAAGGGCTAGAATTCAACCATATCACTTACATCCTGCCCAATTCCTCATTTGTTTAGGATTAGAAATTACGTGTTTCTGCTGAACGGCAAGATTTATTCTAGACATCCTTGTGATTCCTTCCGTAGTAAGGATAGTCCTGTTAGCCAGAACGATGGGAAACTATTCCAGATTATCCCCACCATCAACATGATGCAATTGTCACCTGAGCTGAATGAATTCCAGCACAATCCCTTGCATCCAGCTCTTTAAGTGACCAAGTCTTGGATCAGCTTCAAGTTTTCAATCAATAGACACATTACATTCACAACTGATACAAGTTCTAGCAATAAACAGTTACTTCAAGTTGTTACCCATCTAAAGGTTGCATTCAGAATATATTAACCTGGCATATCTTAAATACCAAGACAAAACATTTATCTTCCATCTTTATAATGACATAGAAGGTTACCTGAATGGGTGTCAAAAGGTCTTTAGAAAGAAAAACACATTTCTCTTCACCGAGATAGCGTATTGAAACCATTGATCCCAAGCCAGCTTTGTCCACTAAGGATTTGTAAGTCTAGAAAAGTGATAAACATTTCTTAGAATTGGAGTGATATCTCATAATTCCTCATTTGCGTTAGAAAATATTTTAGTTTTGCATCTATTTCTCTGTTAGGGCACCATATCTACATGCAATTCTTGAAACACAGCAAGTTTCTAGTAAAATTTCTAATACACGTCTAGTGAAGGAGTTAACGACCTATACATGAAGTTAATTGCATTTACCAGAATAACTGAGGAAGTCAGTTCAGGTTGCTGTTGCCAACAATCGTTAATCACTTATTACAACATGAAGAATTTACTTTCTTAAAAGATAATTTATTAAGAGTTCTAATTGTGGATATGTTAGTGAAAAACCCTCCTTTGGGTAGACTGGGGAAATAACTAGCAAACCAAGGAATGGCTTAAATGAATGGCTGAAGGTTCTCAAAGCTTGTGCAACACTGATAATATCCTGAAGCCTCAGTTTAGGCGTGTATGATGTCTTAGGTAGCCTCATAGTTGTTACAACACTGCAGGACAATTATGAAGCTGTGTTCAGGTATAGCAAAGGCTTTAAGAATCGACAAGGAAAGAAAAAAATTCTTTAAAACCTCCTGAATTCTGCCCTAATATGCTGAAGATTAAATGATGTGTGGTCCCTGCAGTAAGAGCCCTGAGCAGGTAGGCATCAGGAGCCTGGAACATCAGAAGGGTCTAGAACTAACTCCTCCCTCTGTGGGAAAAAAAAACACATTTGTACCCAACCGAGAAGAAAAAAGTGGAAACCATTCTGTTAGAATATGTGTTTGGGTTTCCAAAGGACTGATCAAGCAAATACTTTCTTCCACTTTGCTGTCCGTGCTGAAACGAAAACAACATTGGCAACAGGGCAGCGTCACCACGTGCGGAACAGGAGTTCCTCCAGGAGTGACTGGGCCTTACAGGAGTTGGGCAAAGCTATTCCATCTGCCAGAAACACACTCTCCTGTGCACTAAGCTGTGATTTAGATTCAAATAAATTAATCAACACATCCCTCTTTCGAGGCCGCCTTTCCTGCCTTGTCTTGTGGGAAGGGGAGGAAAACGTCTTCGCTCTAAGGCAAGCTCCAGCATCGTGCTTTGCTTTATCCTGCATCGTTCCTCTGTTAAATGAGCTTTTAAACACGCAGCCCACACAAACTGACATTTCAAACACAACGTTAAGGAAGCTTCATGCATAACAAAGTATCCGGTAAGAAGTGTTCAGTACTTGGAACGGATCGACAGCTAAAATTTAAATGAGCATGGTTTTCAGAACACTGTATCAGCAAAACCTCCTAGGAGAAATGCTGGTATTAATGCTCAGGTCAGGAAATAAAGTTAAGGATTCATCTTTTTACTTCCTCTCCCACCCTGTTTGGTCCTACTTCCAATAAATGTCTGCTTAGATTAGCGTTGCTTAAGAAAAACCTCAGCTAAAATGCACCAATATGAATTACACTGCATGCTTTATACCTAGAGAATATTAAACATTGACTATAACTTCAGCATAATTCATGTTCAGCAAGTTTACATCTTCCTTTATTTCACAACTACTTTTACGAGTAGCAATATCCAAAGTAGTCAAGTAAAACTGTACTGGCTGAATACATTAAGAAATGTTCCCTGTTTGCCTCTGCTGGCTAATTTGCCTAGCCAGCCATGCATGGCAGTTACAGAAAGCTTGGTTCTCTGGCTTGTACAGCACAGGTCACGTTTTTACACATCCAAAATTCAGATCTCACAAATCATCTGTGTTAGGCGGCCATCACATAAGAGTCATTAAAATTATTTCTTTTTATTTTTGTCTCGGATCAAGAATCACTGAAGAATTAACAACACTTGAGGCAGAGTAACACAAGAGTTTAAGATAAAAATACAGGCTCTCCTTAGAAACCTATTTTTTCTCTCTATTCTTAACTGAAATTTCCTGAAGAAACACAAGACAAGAGAGAGAGAAGGAATTAACATTTTACAGAAGAGTGGTTTGAGAGGGAAGCAAAGCCATAAAAATACATTCCTGTATCTCCAGGCACAACACACCAACTTCAAATGCTTACAAGCTCTGCCCAGCTTGAGCTTTACAGAGATTTAGTCTCCCTTCAGATCACACATAAGAGAACACAAGCGAAGCTGTACTCAAGAAATTCACGCTTTTACAGCACTGTCCTTAAAAAATGGAGCAGCAGAACCAAAGTGAGTCAGGCCAAGCATATACTTACCATTGCAGGCCACTGGACAGGAGACACAGAATTGCCTGGAGTTTTTCTTTCAGCCAGTACCAGCTTTTGCTCCACCAGAAACACTTTCATTTTATGGCTGTAGACTTCTATCCATCGTCTCTTTTCCCATGACTCATCGTCAAACTCTACACAAATCTACAGAGAGGAAGCAAAGCGAAGGAGTGACTAACCATAAATTCAGATATATACAAGAAAAGTTAAACAAACATCTATTTCTATATAATAAGTACTTACAAAGCAAACATGATTATTGCTTTTCTGTCACGCAATCAAGCAATCATGAAAGCATCACAGACTGACACAGTATATTACATGTTAACTGGTTTGTCATCATTACTGTCACAAAACATTAATATTCCTATTTAACTCTATAAACTTCCCATATCAAGAGGTCCTCTGCTGGTCAGAGACACTTACACATGTCAAATCTGTCATCAGTGTTTACAATCAGGGAAAGAGACAACAAAAAAAAAACCCTTAAAAATTTAAAGGATTGCAGACAGTAGCGGCACATGCGTTTTCCACAAACTTTCTATTTCATTCTAGAGTACTTGAATAAACAAGCTGCTTTTTTATAAATATTTTAAGAATCCCAAAGAATAAGTTCAGCTAATTTCTTGAAAGCACAAATGACAGTAAGCCAGTAAAGGTAACCAAATAATACAAAGTGAAAAAGGTCATTTGCTGCCTGCTTGTAACTGGTATTTATCTTTACAAATCTCTGAAGCATCTACACAAACTTCTGAGGAGCAAAAAACATGTTGGCTTGACCAATTTTTTGGGGATGGCATTACCTTTCTTTTCATTAGCAACATGGGGAGATCAACAAAGGATTGGGAAAGACCACAAATATGACTTTGCCTGAATACAGGAGTTAGAATACCTTGCTAGAGAACACTACTCTCCTGAAAAATCACTCCCTCTTCCCATAAAATATAACAATCCAGTCGAAATACATCTAATTAATTTACACCTCAGTTGAGTGAATCTTAGAAACATTCCCTTGTGTTTAGCTTCCCTCTAAGGGGAAAGGCAAGTAAAAGCATGCACAAACCAGCATTACCACAGACAGAACTAGTGAAACTAAGGGATGCCGAAACAAATTTAGTCATTTTGAAGTTCACAGAAACAATGGAAGAGATAAGCAAATAAACACAAGTACCAGAACCAGACTGGCTTGTTTTGTCCATAGTATCAACACTGTACGAACAGGAAAACACAGTGGAGAAAACAGTTCTAAAAGTAGTTGGCAGCTATTCTGTAGCTTGCTCCTGACACTATACAAGAAGATTAAACATTTCTACTCCTTTAGAGACTTCCCCCTCCACAATCCATTACTATTTGGGGTCCAACCACACATTACTCTTCCACAGAGCTGCCAGAGAGGACAGGAGATGACACGTGTTTTGGTACAAGAGCTCTCTACACCTCAATCGCCCACTTTGTAACTTCTTTAAGACTTTTACCAGAGAATAAATTAAGTCAATCGCTTCTGGCAGAACCGTAATCAGTTACAAGGCTCACAGTAAAGTCCCCAACAGCACCTTTTAAGCCCCAGAGAAGGTCCTTAAGAAGAGCTTTCTGCTCCTCACTCCAAGAAGGGCACGGGCACAGCCCCGCTGGCCAAAGATGGAGAAAGCTCCACCCCTGCCAGAGATACAACAACAAGATCAGCCTCTAACTCGAGACTCTTTGCAACAAAGTTTACACCTTCAAAAAAAGATTGAGAAACATATACAATTTCTTCTTGTTTGACCAGGAGCAGGTGGCCCTTCAGTTAATCGGAGGTCACAGAGTTATTCCCATTAAAATAAACATAAATAAATGGTTTTAATTGAGAGATGGTGCTGTTCTTGCTGTCATAGAACAGCCTGCCACCAAAGTCCCTTGTAGAAACAAATAGGAGTAACCAGGTAACAAGATTCCGTTACTATAATGCAGTTCTGTCCTTAGCAAACACTGTTTACTACAGTAATTGCCCAGACACAGTTGAATAATTTTACTGACTGTAGTTGCCAAACAGCCCTTTAAGACCTTCACAGCCAAGCTCTGAAACTCAAACTTGACTTTCACCCAAAATATAGTCAATGAATTAGACCAAGCTTGCAACAATCGATTGCGTGTTTAAGAATCCCATTATTATTAAGAAGTGGCTACCACGCAAGAAGAGACCAAGAAATCTCCAACACCAACGTGTTCGTTTGGTACGTCTTTCAAGACAGCAGAAGTACTTGCTCATTCCAAAGAGCAAGAAAGAAAAGTCACCAATCCTAACACCAAAGGAAGCATTTTGGGGTGGGGGAAATCATTCACAACCGACAAGATCTTAAATTACACTTAGGAAATACACAGAAATAAAACCCAGCCACAGCGGGTGCAATAAACACCCGAAGTTTTTCAAATGTTGGTGGCTGAAAGCACATTTATAACAAAGTTTGAGGTGATTTCCTGCAGTAGGACGAGCACATTGGGGGATTTAGGCAGCTGTGCACATGTTTTCAAGCGTGTTAAGCAGGCAAGTAGACCAAGAAGACCTCCCTCCCCCAAGCACAGCATGCCTATATATATATATATATATATATATATATATATATATATATATATCTATCTATAACCGTATGGACACACACCACACGCACACGGAGTTTCCAGGCCACAGGGCAAGCGCTTGCTTTTGAGAAGGTCTCTGAAAGTTCTCGGTTACCTTCAGGTCTTGCTTGGATATGTCGGTGTGCGAAACCGCTCGGATCTTGCCCGACTTCCAGGGCCATTCCAAGACGCGGCTGGTGTCCCAGGGCCCGTCCTCCTCCTCCGACAGGCTCAGGAACCTCTTCCCCACCAGCAGCGACCAGCTCCCCTCGAGCCTCAGCACCATTTTAACTCATCGGGAGGCCTCCAGGGAGGAAAGCGAAGAAAGGAGAAGGAAAAAAAAAAACGACAAAGAAAAAAAAAAGGAAAGGAAAAGAGCAGAAGGCGCCGGTCAGCTGGCAGGCCGCGCTGCCGGCCCTGCCCGCGGGCTCGCCCCCCGCCCGCCTTTCCGCACCGGGAGCCGCGGGGGCCAACGCGGGCCTGGGGGCAGCGCTCCTGCGCTCCTTCCTTCCTCCTCTGCCCGGCCGCCCCGCCCGCCCCTTTTCAAGCGGCTCAAGCCGAGCCCTCGGACACCCCCGGGACGCTTCTCTGCCCGCGGCCCGGTTAATCATTGCCTCGGCGGGGGCGGGTGGAAGGAAATACCAGGAGGTGCTGCAGTGCAGCTCCCAGCGATTTCCACCCCCGGCCGGCCGCCACCCTGCCTCCCCAGCCTGCGCCCCTTCCCCCGCCTCTCCCCGCTGCCTCTTTGTTCCCTCCCTCCCTCCCTCCGCGGAGCCGAAGCGGGAGGCGGCAGCTGAAGGGGAGGGAGCGAAGAAGGCGACCGGGACAAGCTTCTTCCGGACGCCTCACCAACACCCCCTCCTGCTCGCCCGGTCAGCCCTCGAGCTTTGACCCTACCCTCACCTGCTTCCCCCTCCCACACACACACACAGACACCGGCCCCCGCCGCCGGTCCCTCGGTCGGCGCGTCCCGCGGTCCCACGGGCAGCGGCTCCGCGAGCGCGGCGCTTCCCCTCCGCGTCCCCCCCTCCCCCCCCAGCCACGGCCGCCGTGGAGAGCGGTACTACTCGGCCCCGCGCTCGCGCACACACCCCCTCAGCCGCGCGCCCGCCCGCGACCAGCCCCCGCCTCGCCACATCTCGGTCCCATTGGCTTCCTCGCAACGGAGGGGAGGGGCTCCCGCCAAGCCTCCCGCTGCGATTGGCCTGGAGGGGCGGTGCCCGCGCTCCTGGCCACGCCCCCAAACCGTTGCTCAGCAGATGGCGGATTGAAAAAAAGGAGAGATATCCTTCCGCAAAGCTTCGAGTGAAGGAGTCCGCCAGCCTGCCCACGTCCACGAAAAGTCCAAATATGGGCCAAATGGAAAAACAAACGTGTTTTAGGCCGTAGCACGCCTTGAGGCTTATATTTCTTCCTGAGGCGAACTGAGCCCTAAGCCACAGGGTGGCCTTTAGAGACGGCGGAAGGATCTGAGGGAGGCAAGAAGCGTGAAACGGCCGCTTATACGTGCGGTTCGCGGCGTACTCAGATATAGCACAGGGGGAGGGGGCACTTGTGGGGCGCTTCTGCGCATGCGCACACGGGCAAGGTGCACCTGCGGGGGCGCTGCGGGCCGCCTCCTGCGCATGCGCAGGCGGGGAAGGGCCTGACACCTGCTGGGGGGGCCGCGTCTGCGCCTGCGCAGTGGGAGGGCTCGGCCGCACCGGGGCCGGGCGTGGCCGGGGCGGGAGGGTCTGTGGGGCCGCCATCTTGTTGGGCTGCCTCGGAGGGCGAGGGGGCTCGGGCGCGGCGCGGCCTTTGTGGCAGGAGAAGGTGCAAGGCGGGAAAAAAATAACACGCGGTAGAGGTTCCTTGGCAGGATGGTGAAATTTAGGGAAGGGCTGGTCGCAGTCGACTTGAGTTACGTGGTTCCATCCACAAGAAAATGGCTTCCAGCACCTCAGGCCCCTCACAGCCTTTCGTGCAAGATCCGCACGCGGTTACGGAAGGGTGTAGCCAAGGTCGTAAAAGAACCGAGTAGTTAAATGGAGAATGTGGTAACAAGGGAGCTGATGGCATTCTGCATTGGCCTAGAAGAGTCGGGTGTTCATCTTTTACCACAAGGCTTTAGTGGCAGAGGGGGTGGGAGGAGGAAGACTGGGAACGAAGGAAGTACCCGAGGCCAAGGTGTTGGGTCATCCAGTTGTCTGGAAACTGCTGGTGCTTTCTGCAGGGCTCCTCCCATCGTAAGAGGTGCCTGACCTCCAACAGCCCCCCTCCGACAGCGCTGGAGGCAGGTGGGCTGTTCCTGCCACCTTCTGGTCTCACTCTCCATTTTCTCAAAGCACCGTTATATGTTAAAACGCGTTTTGAAAGCTTTTCGCACCGATTTTCTTCGTGACTCTCCACTGACCACTGGTCTGCGGCTACGTTTCGAACAGATACCTTCACGTAGGAAATGAAAAGGCCCAAAAAATCCCTCCTGCGCCACAATGAGGGAGTTACTGTCCTTACCACCGCGGAAATCAGGCAGCCCTATTTCCTTGGTAATTTTAAGGCCTCTTCAGTGATTCCTAGCAACAAGATGAACCTAGCGATACGCAGCATTTTCAGCAGGAAAAAACAAGCAAACAAAAGTGAAGAATAGAAAACTAGTCTAATATATCAGCAACTGCGTGTAGCCTGAAGAAATACGCATTAGCAAGCGTTGAAAGGAAAAATAGGTATGTTTGCCTCTCAGATATAGATATTTAATATGTAGACCAGGCCTACAAAATGGAGTTTGTGATATTATATAACACAAGCTATGTCTGAATCTACTAAATTTCTAGTTTCATTGTAAGTATTAGGCCCTTACAACAGGAACTGTATACATCATACACTGTAGATGTTGTGTACCTTCCTTAAGTGAAGCTGTTAAGTTTTTATGCATACATACAGCTTCTTCCAGGCAAAGTGTTAAGTTTTTATGCTTACACAACACTGCCTCAATGAGTTGTAAACCTGGATTAATTAATACGTCCAGGATAAGCAATGTTAGGTGATGAGGAAACGATATTAATTGATACAATCAATCAACATGTTGGTGCTCCAATTGCCTAGTGGTCTTTTTTTTTTTTTCCGTTAGCACCAGAATAAAGGGAAGCTTTAAGGAGAGATTTGAAAGACAACGTGTCTTTTGTGAAGGAGCAGCTCCCACATGCAAAGAGTAACATGAAGACTGGTCAAAGGTGGTTTAAAATGTAATTGTTTGGGTTGGTATGGGCCTAGGAGGCCAAGAGTAAGAGAGGTGGTAGCTACGGTGACAGAGCCCATGAATGACCTTGAAAGTGATCTTACGCTTATGTAGGAAATGATGCTGGAAGAAGAGTGATATGATCCAACTGCAACATTCTGAACATATGTAGAATGAAACAAGTTAGCAGAGACCACAAGAGAAGATGGTGAAGCAGACAGAGTACAAGTTGACAGGAGCCTGGACAAAAATCAAACATTCAATCCAATCAAACATTCAAACAATCAGTCCTGAAAGCGTAGAGGTATTCGCTAAGAGTTGAAGCTGGATAACTTCAGATTTTTTATTATTATTTTTAAGCAGGAAAGATAATTAGCTACTTGCTCCACTTCCCTAGAGTTCTTCACTCCTTGAAGAAGTTAGATCAAGACCGTATATCTTTTTTTTAAATTATCTAGCTTCTTTGAAGTTACATGGATTTAGGTTAGACATTAGGAAGAAACTCTTCACCACGAGAGTGGTGAGACACTGGAACAGGTTGCCCGAAGAAGTCGTGGCAGCCCCCTCCCTGGCAGTGCTCAAGGCCAGGCTGGACGGGGCTTTGAGCAACCTGGGCTGGTGGGAGGTGTCCCTGCCCATGGCAGCCGGGTTGGAACAAGATGATCGTAAAGGTCCCTTCCAACCCAAACCATTCGATGATTCTATGAATTTGGGGTCACCAGTGAAGTCATGGGTCAAAAAGTCAAAGCTAAAAAGTTTTAAATTGCGGCTATAAACATCTCTGAACTTGTTACGTAGTTTTAGAATGTATTTTTTAGGATTTTAATGGTACAATACAGAAAAATAAATCCATTTGTTTTTCTTACCTGATTATTTTATCACCATTCACACTTGTCTCCACAAAAACTAATGTCTATTAGAAAATGTTTATGTATATATACCCACCCTCACTCACACGATGTGTCGTAAGAAATATCAACATATTCAAAAATCATTTTCAAACTAATACTACGTTAATGTCACAAATGCAACCATCTCTGGATTCTTTACATCTCTCAAGACCAAAATGCTCTTCGAAGTACCTGCAGAACAAACAAGTGCTGTAAATATGCAGAACTGATTAAACTGTGAGGCAGCAGATTTCAACCTGTTCTTCTGCCCACAAGGAGTCTTGAAGAAAATTTTTTACAGCTGGTTCTACCTACTGGCTTGAACAGCTAATATGTAAACCTTTAGCTCGTATTTCAGAAAGGAGTAATCGCTGCAAATAGGTGCTCTTTAAACAGTAACTTCAGAGGACACTGGCATAAATTTGTAACAGTACTTTTCTCTTTCCCCGGTGTCACTAGGGAAAAAAGCATAAGAAGCTTTGGGTGAAGAGAAATTGGAATTTAACAATATATGAAGTAAAGCTCAATAGCCAATTTTGTAACTATTGATGCCTAAAGAAATTCCACGTTCAGGCATTTAATCCTCCTTCTCTGCATATAAAATCTGGAGATGCTATTCAAATATTTGTGCTTGAAAATTGGTTGCCCACTATCTGAAAGTATTTGATATAACCAATCTCAGACACTTGGCAAGAAAGGGACATTTATTGAGAGTATCTACCATTACCTGTCGTGACACTATGTTCTCAGAAGATGTTTTCTGTGGTATTTTGGGGTAGGTGGTTTTTCAGAGCTCTTCTCCTGCATTTCCAAGACAAGCTCCATGAGTCTGTCTGTGGTTACAGTGATGACGAGTGTGAGGTCAGTAGCAACATCTAAAGGCCTTCATTCTCAGTTGAAACCTCTTTGGATAGGAGGCTGTACTAGCACCAAAAAAATATAAAATGCTTTATCTTCTGATGATAAATGATGAAAGGGTAAGGATGTGTAATTAAAGGTGAAAGTGCTCATGGTCAGACTACAAAAATACCAGCCATGCTAACTAGGAACAGGGCTTTGGGAGATGCTTAACAGGTTCATTTCTCCAGTCTGTCTTGAGATACGGGGCTAAAGAATAAGTGATGACAGACTTCCAGAAGCTTTCTTTCACTAGTACCAGGTTGATGTAGTTTAATTACTCCTTAAGTAGCTAAAGTAGGTCGGTTGCTACTTCTGTTCAGTCTAGCTCCCGTTACAGCATGAAAAGATAAAAGCCTGTGTAAGCTCTTTTCTCAGGTGCAGCCATGGTACCTCAGCACACCTCACAGGGATCAGCTTTGCAAGACTAGCAGGACTAGTTCCAACTCTTTTTTTTCTATGTTTATCTCTTTACCATAAATTAAAATAAAATAATTTATGTCTTACGTTAGTTAATATTGTCTCCCTGTCTAAAGCTAAAGGAAGCACGTATTTTGACACATCGTACTCTCTAATTAAGTTTACTTGGAGCAGGAAAAATACCATAAGAAATGCTGAACTTACTCTTCTCTACCACCATACATATTCTCCAGCGGGGACCAATTTGCTTTTCTTTTACTAGCTAAGTAGGACTTAGGATTTGCTATCACCATTGTAGAAACAGGAAATTGAGAGGGGCCTTTAAAGGTGGTGAATAAGGATCAACTATTAAAGTTTAATTGATGATTAATTTAACATTTAGTGATTTAATTATTTAATTGGATGTTACGCATTTTCTGGGGATTGGATATTAATTTTTCAGATTAAATCTGAAGTTAAACAGGTATTTATAGGTAGAGTGATGCAGTAACCTTCAAAGAATGACCACGCACAAATATTAGACATAGGTTGTGATTAGTAATTACATGCTGATTTTGTTTTCCCTTGGCTGCTCCAGATGGGGAAGACTAGTTTTGAAAGAAAAAAGGCTTTCCCCTTCGGTAGTGCATACATTTTCAGTTAATAATTCAAAGGGTCCAGGGTATCCTTCTTTAATAAAAGAAAGGAAATCTCTATTATCTTGATGGATATAATTGAATCAAGTCTTAGAGACTGCCAGCACGGCAAGAACGTTTCAGCAATGTTGCTACCCATGTGCAAAAAGAACAACTGAAATAGGTAAAGCTACATGGTGAACTTTAAGCAACATTATTTAATGAACTTAGGGAAATTTTTCTTTGTTAGTTAGCTTTACCTCCAAAAGCCTCACAACAAGCTGAAGTCACACCATATTATTCACATTCT
This sequence comes from Trogon surrucura, assembly GCA_020746105.1. Taxonomy (NCBI): domain Eukaryota; kingdom Metazoa; phylum Chordata; class Aves; order Trogoniformes; family Trogonidae; genus Trogon; species Trogon surrucura. The sequence continues at coordinate 75,685,809 of CM036620.1, read as the reverse complement.
GCTACTTAATAATGTCCCGGCTCTTTCGTAGTTGAAATAACGTAACCTGGATTTGCCAAAGACCGGTCAGCCTTTACAGCATTCCCCGCCAGTGCCAGGCAGGATCTTGAAGTTTATTTCAAGTGTTTCCTGCTATTTTTTTTAAACAAATCCATGTTGTGATTGAGTTTCTTCCCATGGGAGAAAAGTTACCCCTTAGGTGGACCAGACAAGAAATTTCAGCAACTCGGTCTCCTGGGCACATGTAGGTGTCAGGTCAATGACTCCTAGACTAGGTGATAGAAGTTTTTCTAATATTGAACTAGCCTGCTTCATACTTCTCTGGGGTCATTTGGACAAAATTCACAGTGCTGCTTTCAGTTTTTCAAAACCACCCGTGTATTCTCTTGAAAGTATTTGGAACACTTTCAACCTCAGTAATTCAATGGATGTTTTGACAAAATAGCGAACATGGGGAGAAGTAGTGATTGTTGTGAGTTACGTGTTATGTGCGACTTGCACAAGAATTTTGGGTGTTGTTGAGTGGGTGTTCACTTAAAAAGAGGCTCAGCCTTTTGTCTTGGATGTGAGAAGGCTCTTGGGACTGATATTAACGGGTAGGTTGTATGTGCTTGAGTCCTGCAGAGAATGGTGGCTTTCTTGACTTGAGTTCTTTTGTCCCACCACTTACCAACTCTTTGTCAAACTGGAGAGATGGCCATTTAGCAGAGAACACTGCATGTTTCACCTGTTAGTTACAGTATTTTTTCACAGATCAGCTGAGAATTAGGTCCTTTTTCTTCTTTTTTTTTTTTAAATGTTGCATGTTGTGCTGATACAATGTTAACAAAGCTAAAGAAATCCTAGTAGCCTCAGTACTGCTGAAGCTAAAAAGTAACCAACCAAAAAAAAACCAAAAAAAAACCTGAGAAAAAGAGTGAAAGGTTAATATCCCAGACATTGATGAATATAGATCTGGGAATTTTTAAAAATTATATATTGCTAAATGTGACCTAGTTGGTATAGCACAGGGCTGGGAGGAAGATCTGGAATCTAACACTAAGTATGTCATTAGGCAGACAATTTAATTCACCTCATTTCTCTGTAATATGGGGATAACAATAGTCATTCTTACGAATTGCTTTGTGTTGTGCACCTGAAAGATGATGAGTATTATAGCTACTAATTAAACATTATTTTAATATTCAAATTTCCTTTTCATTTTGTACTTTAATAAGTGTTTAGGCTCCCTAATGCCAGGGAGGAAAAAAAGCGTGATTGTGGAGCAGGTGCTAAGAATTTTTCCCGGAAGATTTTTAATATTAAATTGGATTGAGTCGTCTGTTTCAGATAAAGGGATAATGCAAGAAATAACACGCAAAAGTAGAAATTTTGAGTAAAATATATTCAAAGTAAAATTAAAGCAGCTGACACATCTGTGCCTTCAAACTGGTTCCCACCTTCCCTGTACTCTCAGTCCAGAAGTTGGAAATCATAGAGTGGTTTGGGTTGGAAGGGAGCTTAAAAATCATCTCGTTCCAACCTCCCTACCATGGGCAGGGACACCTTCCACTAGACCAGGTTGCTCAAAAGTCTCATCCAACCTGGCCGTGAACGCTTCAAGGGATGAGGCATCCACAACTCTGAGCAACCCATTTTAGTCTTTCATCACCCTCAAAGAAAATAACTTCTTCCTAATATCTAATCTAAATCTACCCTCTTTTGGTTTGAAACTGTTACCCCTCGTCCCATCACTACATTCCCTGACAAAGAGTCCTTCCCCAGCTTTCCTGTACCCCCTTCCAGCACTGGGAGGCCACTATAAGGCCTCCCTGGAACCTTCTTTTCTCCAGGCTGAGTAACCCCAACTCTCTCAGCCCGTCCTCATACTGAAGTTGCTTCAACCCCCTGATCATCTTTGGCCTCCTCTGGACATACTTCAACAGGTCCATGTCCTCTTTATGCTGGGGACCCCAGAACTAAACAGAGCACTCCAGGTGGGGTCTCACGAGAGCAGAGTACAGGGACAGAATCACCTCCCTTGACCTGCTGGCCTTGCTCCTTCTCTTGATGTACCCCAGGATGTGATTTGCTTTCTGAGCTGCAAGTGTACATTGCTGGCTTATATTCAGTTTTTCATCCACTGTCACCACCAAGTCCTTCTCCTAGGGCTGCTCTCAGTCCAGGCATTGCCCAGCCTATAGTTTTGCTTGGGATTGGCCTGACCCAGGGGCAGGACCTTGCGCTTGGCCTTGTTGAACTTCATGAGGTTTGCATGGGCTCCCCTCTCCAGCCTGCCAAAGTCCCTCTGGATGACATCTCTTCCCTCCAACGTGTCCACCACGACAGCTCAGTGCCATCGGCAGACTTGCTGAGGGTGCACTCGATCCCACTGTCGGTGTCACCAACAAAGATGTTAAAGAGGACAGGGTGTTGTGATTTCTCTGCGGCTTAATTAGAGTCAGTGAGGGAGTAAATGCAACAGTATCGCTTAAAAAGTAGTTACAGCGCAAAGTTACAGATTGTTACTGAAGCTCTTTCGTTCTCAGCCCTCCTGCAAGAGCTGAGGCCTCTTCCTTTGCACTGGCAGCCCGACGGAGACAAGCACAGGGCGATAGTGGGGCGGCTGGTAACTGAGTTCCGGGCTGAAGCCTGCAGTGCAGCTGGGCATTGATACTGGCACTGGTAATTGTGATATGTTTCACTGTATTTATCACCGTAAAGCACTTAGTAATTTCGTTCTCTTCTCCATAAACCTCCTGAAGTCAACTGCGTGTCGGTGAATCTTAATAGTGTCTTTTCCAAAACCATCTCTCGTCACAGTTGTCAGAGATTAATGGCTGTTCTCCAAACCCTAGACTTTGGCAGTAGATGTTTGTGCCTAAAATTAAAACAGTAGATCTAAAGCAAATTACTGACTCCAGTGAAACCAGGAATTTCATCCACTGATTTTTTTAAGAGATCGTATGTCATGTCAGCCTTTTCTTCTCATATGAGGAAGGTTGCGGTCTCTCTTGCCTATCATCTCTTCTAAAAAGCATAAGAAGGCAAAATGAAACTTTCCTTGCTTCCCAATTTCTAATACCCTAACTCGCATAATTACCTAATTGCAGTTGTCCATAAAATGGAAACGACAGTTTCCAGTTTCATTTGCAGAGGAACTCTTGCTGCAGCATAAGTTTCTAGTGCTGTTTCCTACTCTTACTTCCTATGCACAAATTATCGCAGGATAAAATTTACAACTGCAGTTTTCTAATGAGAATGTAAGAGACACAACCAAGTTACTCCAGGCTGTATCAGTTGTTCAATAAACTTGGACACGTAAACACTGAGGAGTAGCTTAATATCTGTGTATCTGCCTTGGGATGGCTGGAAGTGGATTTGTTTAAAGAGCAAGCAGAAGGATATTTAAGGTGATTGAAATAATTGGCAAAGCTGAAAGGGATTTTATAAGTGCAGTGTTGGAAGAAAAAAAAATCAGCGGATCATTGGAAGACTTTGAATTTTAGAAGGCGTGATTGTATGGCAGGTGTTAGCTTCCCTGACTCACACTGCTGAGATGATGAGCATTATACCGTTAGTTGCAGCAGAGGTAGGATGTGTCTCACTTTGTACAACATGTAGGTCATAAACTGCCAATACAAAAAAATATGCATTTAATGAACTTCGTCCACCAGCAGGCATCTTGTCATCTAGGCTTATTCTGCAGGGAATGAAGAGAAGCATCTCCAGAAGGAGGTTCATACTAAAATAGGTGTCTAAAATAAGTGGGACACCTCATCCCTCAGAGATGTCTGATCTTCCTCGTTTGCTGGAGAGGTTCCTGATTATTGACCTATGTTCCACCCTTTCAGAGTAAACGCTGAAATGATACAAACATAAGGTGAGATGATGTTTGTGCTGCTCTTTGGTTTACGTATTGTTGCCCAAATTAGTCAGGCATCGATTGAACTATTTTTTTCTTCTTTATCAAAAGCTACTGTGAGTGAATGCTAGGATGAGGTGCTAATAAGCAGTACAGTGTATGTTCAGGGTTCACAGGTTTCCAGTGGTACAAATGACCTCGTGAACATCAGAAGAATAATGTCCAAAGACAGGAATCATAGGAATGAATTATGGCCACAAAGGGTCTTTTTAAGAGGGGGAGGGAAAGAAGGCTTTATTCTGAAAATTCATTATTTTATCAGAGTGCTTTGAACATGTATATTGTTTGCACACAAGGAATGCAAGATAATAATTTGTGAACACAGGCTATAAGTGATCTGGTTCAGAACGCTTGCACATGACTCTTCCCTAGCGCAGTGTGTTAGATAGGGCACAATACCTTTCCTAGGTTTATCATCGTAACCTACGTGCTTGCTCCCAAATGTATTTTATAGTTTTTCAAAGTTGGCCAAAAGTGAGCAGTGAAAATGAAGGCATAACTACCAGTAGAAATGTTGCTTTATAAGCAGACTCTTAGCACAAGGAACCAGGATGTGCTGTAGTGGTTAAGACTTTATGAGCAGGTCACATCAACCGATGGCTTAAGAAATGCTGTGTTAAGCAGGTGTCGAGGGATAGTGCTACTGCTTCGCTGTGTGGGACTGGCGCTGTTACTTAGCCTCTCTCCACTTACATTTTCCTCTCTGGGATTAACAAATATTTACCCACCTTTAAAAAGTACCTTGTGTTCTTCAGAGAATTGCTGATTAAATACGGAGTAGTATTACCGTCATCATCAGGTAATCCTGTTAATCTAACATGCACCCTATGAGTATGCTGAATACGTTCCATACCACTTGATCACTATAGTTAGATTAACAAAGGATGTTAGAGGGATTAACTCTTAAGTAATGGCTGCAGCTGCCCACCATGTGTATTTACTATAGCCCCAAACCAGGGTTTGAAGACCTCTTGGCTATGGTGAATAGAAGGAATGAGCTTGACTTGTGCAGAACCAATTTCCATTGAAAGGAACATCCTGACCAAGTCATTACCAGTAAAAGGTCTGTAACACAACCTGTTCCACTAAAACAGCTTCAAGCCTCTGCCTACCACACCAGCTGGGCAGAGCTGTTGTAAGGTTAAAACTATCTCATGTCCCACTGTGCTGTAACAGCCGCAGCTCACAAAGTCATGTCTGAACTACTTTATAAAATAGTAGCTGGAGACAAGGCCCTCCCCAGTGTAAAGCAACTTGAGAGTTGGCCCTGCTATGAGCTAGGGGTTGGAGCAGATGACCTCCACAGGCTAGTTGCAACCTAAATTCTTCAGTTATTCTACAAAGTCAGGTGTAGCCCCAATGGCACGGAGCTCAGCATGAATCGAAAATCGCCCCCTGGCTACTGAGGACAAACTTGTGTAGCTGTCTCAAAGTAAGCTCTGTGTTGCTACAGCAGCACGTTTATCGGTGCCCTAACTGGTTTCAGGGTAGTTCTGGGAAGATCTGGGACACTTCTCACAGGATACAAATATACCTTCACAATCCTGCTATTGGCAGTGCTGTTCGCTGGCTTTGTTTTGTCCATTTCATTTCAGTGGCACTTGGAGAATCTCTGAGTTGGAATTATTTTTCACAAAGGATGGCTGAAATGGGGTCTGAGGGAGAAGAAAGTACCGAAAACACTCCATCACCTGCATATGTTGCAATTAAGAGTCTCTCACTGGAGTGGAGAGGGAGAGGGAGGGAGAACATGTGCTTGCAAATGCTTCTCTTAGCAGTTTGAGAGGTTGGAACTTGCAGTTTTCTGGCTGGAGATGGATATGGAAAATGAAGATCCAGCACAAAGTCTTTTTTTTCTTTAGCAGTTGGCTTGTTTTTTTTTTGTTCTTCAATACGTTTATACAGTACCTTGTAGCATTGAAGTATTGATTTCTAGGAGTGCAAATTTCCATTTTCAGCTGTAGCCTTTTCAAATCTTGTCCTAAGCACAGACTGGATCACTATTTGTGGGGAAAAACTACAGCTGCTTTCCTTGGTCAGACATGCATCGTTCAGAAGCATGTTAGAATATTATCACTTCCAGGTACCAGATGTTGGGAGTGCTCTATACGCTGTTCCCACACCTCTCACTCTGACCTTTGTAAGTTGTTGGCAGATACCAGCCAAGAAATTGTTATCTGGTCTCATTAACAGTGGCATTGAAGTTGTAAGTCTTCAGAAGGGAGCAACTGTTTGTAAGGATGGAGAAAGCTATAAATAGTGTATAGAAGGTAACTTGAAAACTCTTATCACAGTGAGTCCTGCTTTTTTTCCATTTCAGTTTTGGAGCTTAGCCTTTTTTGGCCCTGGGAAGACAATTAATTCTTGTTCTTACTGCCATATAATGAGAGAGAGAAGCAAGATGATACTGTAAGTTTTTCCTACACACTGACTGCATAGAAAAAAAAATAAGTTAGTTATATAACTTGTCCATATAAAGACACGTATTTTCCCTGTCATCCTTTTTACTTGTTTTTCAGAATTAAATAGAACTGGAACTAGTTTAGTGTGTTGGAGTTTCTCTTTCACGACTATATATAATATGAATATGCCCCGTGTGTCTTGAATATGCCCTGTTCTTTGACACCCAACATTTCTCTCTGCATTTATAAAGCAGTTATAAAACCTTGAGAGGAACACAACAGGACAGGACCCACATGGGAGAGACAGGTGTATTGTGTTGTGTCAGAAGAGGAGAAAGGCACTGGTAGAAGTATCGGAAAACCCCTGGAGGATTGAGTACGCTTACAGTGAGGTTGCTACTCACCTACAAGTACCTGTGAGCAGCTCCTCTGAGGAGGCATCTCTGCCACGTGTGCCGGAGCAGCCAGGTTCCTCCTACCTCCCTCGGGGCTCAGCACAAAATTGAAATCTGTAGTTGCTACATCCTGGTTTGTGCTGGGATTTAAATTGATCCTGAAGGTCAATAGCAGCTTTTTATTAAAACTTACCGTGAAGGAGCATTTATACAGTTATTAAAACATGTTTTTACAAAGCCACAGTAATCTCGTAATTGCTTAGTAAAGTCACCACGTACAGGGTACTGCTGCTATACAGAGCAGTGCCTGCAATACCGAGTTGGTTGGTTAAAGGCAGTTGATTCAGCAAGGGATGGTGAGGAAGTCCACTTTGCTTTCATCTCTTATTGCCTTCAATTTTTTTACTACATCAGTCTCTGAATGCAGCCCATCTCTATAACTGCCAAGACTACGCTGCAGTGGTCCTTTAGCTTTCCTTTAACATAATTAGGGTTATTGATAGGCTCTGCCACATTCTTTATCTGTTTCTTTGAAGCAAATCTTCTCTCTTCTGCTCATGAGAGAGGGCCCTTTCACTCATTATTTACAGCTTCTTGTTATCTTTAGCATTCCCATCTGCATGGTGCCTCAGTGAAACCTCAAGGCCATGCACTGACCACATTTCTCTCAGCATTCATCTTCAGCAAATGTCGTGTTCACACTAGCACTTAATTACCTTCCTCCTTTCTCTCTGTGTCTGCTTTAAGGGCAAGAACATGGTCAAGTCACCTTTCAGTACATTTACTGTTGTAATGTAGTCATTGTTAAACAGTGTACAGTAATAAAATTCAAAAAAGAATAAAAATAATAAAAAGAATAAATGCAAGAATAAAAGAATTGATACACTGGATCAGACCAAAGTGAGTGTCAAAAGTACTGTAATAATAGTGGTCATTCATTAAATATTGGTAATTTATTAATGTCTTCACTGGCTTTGAAGGCTGAAAAAGTAAGTTCCAGTTGAAGGCAGAGTCCTTTCTTTATCAATTTATAAAATGCTGTGATCCAAACAATTTTCTCATTCTGAAATAGTAGAATGGAAAACACTCTCAACTGGGATAATTTCCCATGGAGCTGGAGGGTCTACAGATGCTGCACAGCCACTAATGAATTAATCTAAGACACGTGGATTTATTCCAAAGCAGAGGCATCCTGTATCATGTAAATCACAGACAGGGATATGGGAGGTGAAGAACAGACTTCTCAGAAGACACTTTTAAAGCACAACTTGACGTTTCCAGAGCTTGACATTTGGAGATACTGAGTACTAGTGACTGATCTCTGTGCTGCAGTATTTTATATTAGGATATTTGGGGCTAAGCTGTCCCATTTTGGTTACCTAAAGCCAAGTGATACATTCAAGCATGTTGGTCTCCATGTTTCCCCCAAGCCCTTGTAGTGAGTCACTGAGAAGAATGAGGAGTGCTGCTCAGCAGTCACGGTTCCCAGCTCAAATGCCAGACCACACCACTTTTGAGTCAGAATAGGCATTCCTTAATCTCTCTTTGCTAATGGCCATAGCTCTGAAGCAAATAATTCAATAATAAAGATGAAAATGGCAGCCAGGAAATGCTGACTGTCTCCACATACTTTGACAATACTCCCCATAGGGCAAGATTAACCTTTTCCTTCCTAGTCCACATCTGTTAGTCAAGCTGTAGTTTTAGAAATGGGCATTTTTCATTACTGTATTTAGGAGCCTCATTCTTCTTGGATTTTTGCCATAAATGTCCATGTTACCATTTTAGGGTTTTGTATATTTGTTTTCTCTTTTGCTTCCAAAGCAAAAGTCAGGAGATAAATGCAAAAGATCCCCCATTTTCATCCAGTGAGTAGAAGATGAAACATTTATCTTCCAAGAGGCTGAGCGTACGTATCTATATATGTGTGTGTGTGTGTGTGTGTGTATTCCTTGAAGAGATGCAGAATATCTATTTCCTCATCAAATTATCTTTCTTGTCCTGATAATTTTTAGGTACTGTAACAATACAATGCAATATACATGTGCACTGTTGCTATTGTGTATTTTATTTATTTTTATATTCATTTTACTGTTTTGTTTTCTCCACATGAACTTCAGCACCTAAACACGACCACAGGCTTCTTGTCTGATATTTTTCCCGATACCTGAGGACATTTCCTGGCTAGGTTGTCCATTCTTCTCAAGCTGTTCTGAAATGCCTCTCATGTAGGTTCGATCTGATGGGAGGATGTTCCTTTTTGATAAAAGTTGTCTGCTCTTGCTACTTCCTGGCGTTTTCTACATTTAGTAAGAGAGTGCCCTGTGCATGTGTATCCGTCACTCTTCTTGTTCTAAGAATTCTTGGCTTAGCAGTTGTTGTTCAGCTGCGAGGCTGACATCCCCTCTTCCTGGGGCAAAAGAGGAATGAGTCTGATTATGACAGAGCTCTTGTGGGGGTCTGACTTTTCCACGGCTGTGAACTTTTCAGGAAAAGTAGTTGCTAGGAGAACGCTGCATAGTATTTAGGGCAAGGGTGGTGGTTCTGCCTTCATTAACAAAGCTGGTTTATTTTGTTATTCGGGAAACAGAGATCAAACCATCTACTGGTGCAAACTGCGTAGGATTTTTCCCCATCTGACCTTCTTTCACTGCTAAAGCTGTTCCAAAATGTTCCGCTAGCATCAGGTGGTCTCTCTGCTGAGCTGGCTGTGTAAATTAATTCATATCTGTCCCTACAGCTTTAACTCTTCTTGTGTCTCTCCGTTATTTCTCTATAGACTGAGCCAGGTGGTTTAATGGCAAAGGAAAGGCTTTCTTCCAGCAAAGCCTTTTCCCAGGATACTTGGGATGCCATATGCTGAGCTGACAGTGGTAGGGCTGTAGGACTGTTATCCTTAGACACAGCCCATGAAGAGTAGGTAGGGGGCATTGTCACCCTGCCGCTGATGACTCAGTGGAGCTGAATTTCTCCCCTTCAGCCTCTGTTTACCAAACAGCTATTTAGGCAAAGCTCCCCACATTCACATTGACAAGCCTGTTAGGTTTTCCGCCACCAGACTACATTGTACACTTGAGACTCCAGATCAGCCAACAATCCTCAGGTGGTGATTGTGTCAGTTGTGTACAAAGCAGCAGCACAAGAGGGGGCCATGTCCTTGCTTACCTCTGACAAAAAGCTGCCAAGAAGAATAAAGTATCTTCAAGCCTTTCTGACAGTTGCTGCCCAGAAAAGAGATCTGCAGTCGGCAGTGATGGCAACTAGCAGGAGCTGCAGGGAACATGGTGAGCTGAAGGAGACTGGAAGGAGCCAAGAAAGCATGCTTCGGGCACTAAAATGTTTTGCTGCAGCTTTGGGTCTTGGCCTCTCTGTTATCTCTCTTTATGATCCGGCATATTCTCCCATTGGTTCATTTTTCTGTGCTTGAAATATGCTGCAAGTGTGAAGTGGCAAGTTCTGTGCACTGTGGTGATTACACGAATATTCATGCAGAGAGATCTGTGCCTTACACTTGATATTATCATCTCATTAACCGTAATAATGTTATGGAGTGTCTGCCAACAAGCAGTCTAAAATCTCACACTAAATAATCCTGACACATGAAAAATCTTGGATGACAGATCTCCAAGTACTTATTTGGCTATGTTACAGAAGCAAGACAGATGATTCACTGCCTTAGAGTTTGGGCTAGCTGGCCTAATGGCTTCTTTTGGAGAGAAGGCAGTTCTTCCAGAGAACAATCTTGTCTGGAGAAGATGGCTAATTTACACTTGCTTGTTGCAACAGACCACCCAGTCCTGTCTTTGTGGTGCTTGTGTAGCAGTCAAAATGCTTGCTGTAGCGATGCCACCACTGTAGGCCTTTGCAGTCCCCAGGGCAGGGACGTTCGGTGGTGGCCCCGTACCTCCAGCTGTAGTTCAGAGCCTGTCTGCAATCAGAAAATACCGGTGTTTGAAGCAAAACCACTGCTGTCACCCAAAAAGGTGAGTGTGGAGGTGGCAACTTGTTACAGGTCACAGCGTGAGGTGGAAGTTCCCTCTGGTGGAGGAACAGCCCCACTGCAGAAAAGAGCGATGCAGTGGTGTGTGTAGGGGCTCGCTCTGGAAGGCAATTTTTAGAGGTACTGAACTTTAAGTACATGTGTGTCTATACCTGCGGCTTAGCTGAAACCTGGGGGTGCTCTCGGTTTTCTGGGGACCAGATCCAGAAAGCTTAAATAATGAAAGATGATCTCATTATGGAGGACTTTGATCTGAGCAGAAGAAAGGTGAGGGCTGGATATTGTGTGATGATCGTTCCTGTGTGAAAATGGAGAAGAGTGTGAGGATGGCTGGAGAGGTCTGTGCTCAGCTTGTAGCTTCACTGCCTCTAGTTTGAAATATTCAGTCTCTCTCTAGAAGTAAACCTCACGGGTTACTCATGATACATTAGGGAATGTCAGCCTCTTTCAGCTAAGCCGTGTCAGAACGATGGGGGAAATTTGCTGCAGATAAACGATCCTAGAAAAGAACAATGTGTCAGGCATGGAGACAGGGATCCTGCAGTGCAGCCCTGGTGGCTGGAGCCCCAGCCTGAAACCAGGCCAACTGCTCCATGAAGCAGCCTCCAAGTGAAGCTTGGGCTGGCCTCATGGTGGTGGCAAGCTTGAGTCCTAAGGATTGCCACAAGACTAAAACACATCATGAATTCCCGTGGGCATGTGTGCTTCTGATAGAAGCAAGTCAAACAAAGCAGTGGAAGATGATTTCTGGCAATGCAATCACGTTTGGCATGTGCCAACGTAGTGAAGGAAAAGAGGAACCTAAAGGAAACTTAGGGAAGAACAACCTGCAGGTCAAGCCAGCATCTGTCGTTTTGCGTGTGGGTAAATATTCGTCCCGAAAACTGGAACTGATAGTCTTGAGACCCCCTTAATGAAACGTGATGTGGAGGGCAGGGTGCCGGCTGTCACCCCTGGCAGCGATGGGCATTCACCTGGATCGTGTTGGTTGTATCCAGAAACCTCGGGGCGTGGACGGGGGTGCGCCTTTCCCTGTGTACCCGCGCAGCCCATGGACACCATGCCTCAGCGTTCCTCTCACTTCGCTATGAACCCTCGCTAAGCTTTGCCTAGCGTCCTGCCGGGCTGCGGTGCTCCCGCAGCGCCGGCGTGCCCGCCCTGTGCCGCAGCGCCGCGGAGGGAACCCCCTGCCCGGCTGCCGCAGCCACCGCCCTCCCTCCGCTCCCCCGAACGCCCGCGGAGGGGGTCTCTCTCGCTGGGAAGGCCGGCGGGGTCCGCTCCTCCTCCTCCTCCCGCGGCGCCGAGCACGGCGGGGGGCGGCCGCGGGCCCTGCCCAATCTCGGCGGCCGGGCCCGGCTGCGCGTTGGCTGCCGGCGGAGCCGCCAGTGAGGCTGCGCTGAGGCTGCGGGGCCGGATGGCCGAGCCGCCCGCCCCGCTCACTCGGGCGGCGGCCGCCGGCGGGCGAGGAGACCGGGCGAGCCCTCCCTGCCGGGAGAGCCAGCCCTGCGGCACCGCAGCGCCATGGTCTCATGGATCATCTCCAGGCTAGTGGTGTGAGTAGCCCACGGTCGGCACCTGCCCACGCGTGTCCCCGCGCCGCGCCTTGCTGCCCGTCCCGCTCTCCGCCGCTACGGATACGCGGCGGCGGCTCGGCTAAATTTAGCAGGTTGTTGTCAGGGATGGAGCGCTCGGCTGCTGGGTCGAACGGTATTTGCCGGCGTGGGAAAACTACCCGCGGTCGGGCGGAGGGCAGAGACGCTGCCGCGGGCTGCGGCGCAAGGTGACGGGGAGGGGAGGCATCGGCGGCCGAACGGGCTTGGGCGGCCGGAGGGGGAACCGAGCAGCGGCGGTGGCAGAACGGACACGGCTTTGGGCAGCGGCGCTTTGTTAGCGGGGCTCGGCGCGGCCGGCCCGGACTCGCGAGGGGGCGTGGGAGAGGCGGCCGCGGGGTCTCCCCGCTTTCTTCCCTCACTCTCTCTTTTTTTTTTTTTCTTTTCTTTAAACGAAATATCAAATATTTCTTTCCCCTTTGCCGCCCACCCTCGCGAAAGACGTTCTCGGTTCCCATTTAACCTCTCAGCTTGGGAAGAGAAGCGTGTGGCTCTTTGCACTTGTCCTACAGCTTTTCCATGGCTGGAAGCGCCGTAGGTGAGAATACATGTGGAAATTCCCTGGAAATTCTTCCCAGGCAACAGGGGGAAACGGAGCGAGCTCGAGATACGTGTTCATCTGCCCCACCTGAGAAGAGGTTCAGTGAGAAAAGGGCATTTTTGATGCCACTAGGAAAATTCCTGGGAGGAGACTTAAGGCTTTAGGTGGGGCAGCAGGACGGCTGTTCTGTCTGCCTTCTGGCAGTGGGGCTGGTCAAGGTTAGTAGACTGGATCAGACGAATCATTTCCCAGTTTTCTCTGTCTGGTACATCCAGCTGCAGACTCAGGAGAACATCTGTTGTGGTCTTAAGTTATGGTAGAAGGTCTGCAAGGGCCCATCACTTTCTTTGTCTGAAAGAAATGTGCCATGATGTTGCACCATCAGCATAGTTCCAAATGCCAAAAGGCATTTTCAAGGTCTCTCTTTTGCCACATGAAATGAAACATCAAAAGAAAACCCCCCTTGATCCTACCTCTCTCTCTGTATCACTAAGTCATTGGGTGGCTGTCACATATGAAGGTTTTGGGGGGTTCCAGTGTTGAATTGAGCCTCTGGAGGTACAAGATGTGGATTCAGCTGCAGCTGTTGCTAGCCATTACTGGGTTTGCACTTCCTTCTGGGATACCATGTTCAATATTTAAATGATTTAATTTGAACAGTATAACTAAGCAGATATTGCTGACAGCAATGTGAGATGTAGTGTGTATTGTCCAAGGCTGCTTTTCTTTCTTCTCTACCAGACTAATTTCCACTTTGAACAAACCTGTCATCATGTAACCCAGCTAATCCTCAGGAACAAAGAATGTCTACAGAGAAATGGTAGCTTAACTTCCTTGCCTCTGCACACCCACATATACGTGGGTGATTTCATCTAAGACACATGGACTGGGTAAAAATACGACAGGGGCAGGACACAGGGCAGTTGACATCTGCAGTCAGGTAATTAGCTGACCATACAAACCTTCCCTTTCTCTTTAGGTCTCTTTTTATTTATCTGAGTAACATGTCACGGTCTGAAATCAGCTGTGTAAAGGGTGGTACCGATTATTTGTTATGCAATAATTTCAATAGCAAATAACAATTTGAATATGCAGTGTAAATATTAATCACTTAGTAATCATAGTAATAATTAAAAAATAATTTTACAGGAAAACCTAGGTCAAGCAGAGCCTGACCACCACTTTCTTTGCACTGCTCCTTAGTATACATCCATCCCTTAAGGATGTTTCGCACCAGGAAATGCTGGTTTGTTATCATCCTAGCAAGAAACTTGGACTCTGTAGAATATTGCTTAAAATACCATTTACTAGAGCTAATTTTATAAAGAAAGAGAAAAGAGTATGAATAATCTTACATCGCTTCAGGTGCTGGAAACCCTGAGCTGCCTAACATGGAAAAGCCCACCCGCCTGGGCGCAGCACACCACGCAGATCTCTCGGAGGCGAAGGTTACCTTACGTTTTTGTCTTTTGAGCCTTCATACTATTGTTTTTTAAGACAAAAAAAAACCCAAAACCAATTTCATTAATGCTTTCTACTGTCAAATGAAAAGGATGTTCACAAGAGAACTTGCTGTTCTTGCACTTTTAGATGAAGGCAGGTGATTTAATTGCTGATGACCACTGTGAGCTTCCTGCAGGCCCCTTCATTACAACTGAGCAGCTGAGCTGATCCTGGGTTCAAGGGGTACGTGCAGCACAACGCGGGCCAGAAGACTAAGCTGCACAGCACCGGCCTGCACCCACTTGGGTTAACTATTAGGTGCTTCACTGACTCCTTGACGCACAGTGATCTTCAGATTAGGATCATGACAGAGATTTAATCTCTCTAATCTGGTTTCCACATCTCGTTATGAATCACTAATTGCTCCATCAGTACAGATAGCTGTGCTTTAGGCAGAATGGCCACCTCGTTGGGATTTTTCCCCCCTGCTCATGCCTGTTTAGTTGTTTCTTGATCAAATCTTACCAGCTGATAAGGATTATGAGGAAAGTGGTGTAGTGTGGCTTAGTCCCACTGTAAAGATTCCTTTGTGCTCTTACAACTTCTGCTGGTCTTAATGAGGATTATGTCTGATATGACTCAGCTAAGAGAAACTGCTTTAAAACAAAAAAGCAAACTTTTGCTTCGGCTCTTGGGGTGCTTTGTTGCTTCCACTAACCCCGATTTCATTGTCTCCATCTCTGTCCTGGCAACTTCTATTTCCAAAATGTGGCAGAATAAAAGCCCATCTCACCTGCTTCAATGTGAAGTCGTCTCCCAAACAGTTTCAGCTGTTTGGACTTTGTGTTAATGCTGGTCCAGAGTGCTGGCTTGTTCTGTTCTGCCTACAGAGCTGTGTGCTGGTAACCTCCAGAGCAGAAGTGATAGAAGCTTCAGAACAGTATCTTCTACTACCACAGCTGTGTGTTAAAGTTGAGGACTTTATTATTGTCAGGATCTACACTCAGTACTCTACAAATGTGAAACGGAAAGATCATCCTGTCCCTGGATATCTTATTTCCTTTAAGGGTTCAATTCTAATCCAGCAGAAGTCCAGGTAGTTTTTTCATGAATGTCAATGAGAAGAGAGTCAGAATGTTCTGTTTCTCGTTAGAGTAGCTTACAGGTAACTTTGTCACAAAGGGATGTCCCAGATCACTGTGATTGCAATTGTTGCATCTTGGAGTTATTTGTTGCTTTGTTTCTCTTAATAACTGGAGTGGGATGACATCATTATTTATGGGTTAATTACAACTCCCTTTTTATTCATCACCTTTGAGTACATCTGAAAGGATATCCTCAAACATCCCTATTTCAGTGTCCTCATCTGTGAAGTGTAATGAACTGTGCTGAATTTTTCTTCTTTGAGACAGACCATAAGAGATCAGTGGCATGTCCTACCATCTACAGTTTATTGCTCTTCATTTCAAAGGAGATTCTTTTTTGGTTCGAGTGGTAGAGGTCACTCTAGCAGAAGGACTTGGGATCTGTCTTCATTATTGCAGTTCAGCTACAGCGCCCAATACTGGCAATCCTAACTGGTTACTGGTTTGCTATTCCTTTTGGCTGTTGTCTAAAAGCATTTTGAATTTTAAAGGGGTATATGCACATGCAATCTGTTGTGTTTGCATGGAGATCCTATCCTTTACCCAGAAACATGGAGCTTGCTTTTTGTGCTTGGGGAACGCTGAACAGAAATACAGGTTTTGCCTCCAATTCTGAGAGGTCATCCCATCACACTGCCTGTTGAAAGCCTTTCAATCTGGAACACGTGGCAGAGGAAGATGTCAGTAGAAATGACATTGGATCAGACAGGTCATCGATAGTTGAGACAATACTCTGTGACTTAGGCATTTGAATTCCTGCTGTAAGGAGCTTAGGAGTACATGACAAATTATTATAAAATGGTTAATTATGTTCTTCATGGTGAAAAAGCACAGCCTTAATTGTGCTTTTTTCTTTTCCCCCGTACTTGTTTTCTTTTAAATCAAAATGTCAATAATGGCCTGTTTGATCTTTTATGGTTTAATGTGAAATAGGGTGGCAGCCTCAGATATGTTCACTACAATTCCCCTCTGCGTGTGGAAGTAAGAGGGATTTGGGGATTTATCAGAGGCATCCTTTCTTCTGGCTGTCACTGGAATTAGGTAGATCTGAACAAAGCCAAAAAGGAACCAAAGAATTCTTTAAACTGATGAGTGAAATTTCATTCCTTGTCACAGTTTCTCTGCTTTCTCCTTCTTGGTGACTGTGATGTCATTTTGACAAGGGTAGGAGAGATCGGCCACCCCCATTTGCGGCTTCTGGAAATCCATAATGCTGCTGAGTCAGACGTTGATTTAATCAAAAGACACTGCTTACATCAATAACAAATTTCCACTTTAGAGAAATTTAGCAGATCCTTCCTCCTTCTGTTTTTCACATGTATGGAAGCCTGAATAGATTTATGAATGAAAAAAAAAATTAGTCACGTAATAGAAAGGGGTAACTTGTGTGGTTTTTCCCAGAGACAGGCAGAGACAGGATCTGCTCAAGGGGGCGAGAGCTGTTCTCGTGAAGGTGTAGCACAGCCCTGTGCTTTTGGTTATTGATACGTCAGCAGTAGCCTCTCACGGGATGCATACCGCGTCTGCGAAGGTCCTTCCTTCCAGTTTACTTTATTTACTTGGTGCTGGTAGGTGATGTGAAGGACTCTGGTATTTATTGCTCTGTGTAGGCCTCAACACCAGCGATGTGAAATGAGGTGAAAACACAGCAATGGACCTAGTGTGGCTTGAACCCTTGGCTGAGGCTGTGGGGTGAGTTTGCAGTAAACTCTGTTACATGCTGGGAAGAAAGAAGGGGAGACCACCTGCCATCCGTGCAGAATTTGTTAAGAAACGTTCCCTATACAATAAGGTGGTGTAATCCCTCGGAAACAGATCTCTCTCCCTCCCGTGAAGAGGGAGGTTTCTCTGTGGCTCCCGGCTTAGCCCGGCACCCGCCACCGACTCTCTGCTGAGGGGGCACAACTTGTTTGGGACAGTAACTGGCTGAGGAGCATCTCGCTCAGGTGCGACGTTCGCTTTGCCCTTCACGTGAAATGTGACCACGCTGATCGCGCTGCGGGGGATAAGTTTGCTGCCTGCTGCTTTGTCAGCCGTGACCCAGATTTTCCTGCACAAGCACAGATGTGCTGGAAATGCTCTTAGCTCCAATGGGGAAGGGTTTCTTGCAGGCACATCACACGTGTTACTAGTCCTGGCTTGGTGAGAAAGGATGTTCTACCAAACTAGGAGTTGTGGACTATAGCTAAGGGGCTTGGCCTTGGCAGCTGCCTTGACACAGTACTTTGCTTTGTGGGACCCTTTCCATTTCACTGTATTAAAGCACTTTGAAGCGTTAGTTTAGTATTGTGTCATCAGAATTATTTTTACTGCTTTTGTGCTGGTAAGGGCGCTGAGACACAGGGAGATAAGTGACGTGTCCAAATGACATTACCTGTGGTAACTAACATATTTCCTCCAGACTCCTTGATCAATAAATTAATGAAAGGGGATCTGATCAAGGGAATTGGACAATGTCTTTGTGGCTTGTTTTATGGATTTGCAATGGGTGTGAGAGGGGTAAAATAAAACTACAGACTTAAATAAATGCTGCTGCATGAAGCAGTCAAACAACCAAAGGTTTCAATATTCTGAATAGTGACCCATTCCTTTTCGGATCCTGAGTGCTATCATCAGGGCCACAGACAGCAGAATGCCACAACCAGACTGCCTAAGTCAAGCTACTAAGTCAGGCATTACACTACCTAAAATTGGTTACTTAGTCCTGGCAGGGAGACTTAGATGCAAGGTACTTGGCCTGTGGTCCCCAGGTAACTGACAGTCCGTGAAAGTATTTCAGCTCTAAACCAGAAACCCTCATCCAGGCAGTTGTCAGTTATGTACTACCTGATGTAATCACGTGATGCCATTTCTACTACATTTTTTTAGTTACATGTTTTGTAATTTTATCCCCTAAATTACATTTCTGTTAAAGACCACATTTTGCCAGTTCCTTGTGACTGATTATTTATCATCTATCCTTAAGCAACAGTGTGATATAAAATAAGCTGTGTGTTTATTTCAGAGGGTCAGGTGGTCCAGTAATAGAAAAGGTTGGGCAACACTCTCTCATGCTCTTATTGCAGTTAATAGAGGGAGAGGGATGTTTCTAAGGAGCTTCCATTAAAGGTAACGTGTTGCATAGAGAGCTGTTTGGTCAAGAAGAAATGCTTCTACAAGGCAGATAAAGGGGGGCATGAAATCTTGCCTCCTACTTCTTGAGCAATTGTTTCTAGCTATCAAGCAGTGCTTTTGCCTTTCTGCTTCCACGCTTTCAGTAGCAGAGGTGGTATCTTGGGAACTTTCAGGCGAATTGTAAAGGCAGGTGAGGACTTGAGTGCTGAAGAAGTATTGGCCTAATGGATTTCTGTAGAACCTTTATGTGTCAAAATTTCTTCTATGTCCTTGTTAAGCAGCTTGGATCCGAGTCTAGATTTCCTTCTGTTGATTTGTCCGCTTGACTTGACCAGGGGGCTCAGCATATTTCAGGTAGGCCTTGTGAGATGAAATGGCTCCATGGAAGGATGCATCCACGTCATCGGACTCTGCGCAAACAAAACACTTATGGTGAAATCTCAGTTGAATCACCTGTACTGTAGAAGTTAATCACGTGCTTTTTTTTTTACAGAGGAAGATGTCAGACTTTTGTTATCGCTTGTACGCTATGTAGATTGTAAACTCTCTTGGGCAGGAAGTCTCATTTAATATTTCTGAGTTTTTTACAGCAGCCTAGACTGTGGGTTTTAGTCTCTAGTAAGTTCTTCTAAGTTCTGTAGTAATATAAAAATATACAGTGTATGAATAAATGAAATTCTGCCTTCCAGGTGAATCATTTATGAGACTGATCCTGTGCTCCTTGATAATTTCTTTGTGCCGCTGTTACCGGTTCATGTTCTGTTTTGGCATTTCACATGCATGTAGTAAGACAAGACTCCTGCTCTGAGGAGCTCCTAATTTAAACCGATGAAATGTAGGCAAAACAGATGGTGAGCGGAGTGGTGAGAATGAACGAGAAGAAGCGATAAAATGAAAACTGTGTTTTATCTTTCTACGGCTTGTGTGCTTCTGAAGAACAGGGCTGAGATAACAGGACGCGCCTGCTCATGCTGCAGGCAGGACCCAGGAGGGCACTCCAGACCTGACGGAACTAGAAACACGGGTGGTACTTTCCCAAGCTTCATATATAAAGCCACTCCATCTTTTGATACGAACCTCAGAGCAGGCCTGTCTCCTTAGCAGGGCACCCTGCTTTTTGTTCTCATGGGCACATTTTGCAGGATCTAGTAGGGGAGGACAAGGGATTTTATTTTGATGTGTGGGTGGCAAAGCAGTGACCCGCAGGCTGGTAAAAGCTTCCACATGCCCAGGAGAAGAGCCAGGATGGTGCTGAAGGAGAGAAATTGTTTGTACAGTAGGTAGAAATGAAGAGCAAGGATTATGTGTCAGAAGGGACAGACATTTATATGGAGGCAGAGGACTGGGTGTCAAGTTGGAGATTGACCCTTGGGAGTGACAGGGGGACAGCTGGGAATGCTGGACTGGTGTGACACTTGGTAAGGGTTTATTTCTTCAAATACTGCCTGCTTGCTTGCTGTGTTCCTCACTGCTAATACACTAATTGCTAATAAATAAACAATCAACCATTTCGAAAGAAGGAATCAATCACCTGGTCAATAAAGCTGAGTCTGTCTTTCCCCCTTCTCTCCCCCGGAGCCAAGAGTAATCTTTCACTTTCCAAAATGGCAAATTTTGCAGCACAACAAAACTAGTATTGAAGAACGTGTTTGTGAGGAGCTTTAAAGAATGCCCCTCACGTCTGGAATTTGGTTTGGATGGGTCCCAGGGATGCCGGGGCGACGTGTGTAGCCTGCCTTTGAGTCTAGCAAGCAGTGCAGTGCTATCGGCGTCAGCAAACTGGTGCAGCTCTTGCCTAAGAAACACTTCTGTTCTGTTGAGTTCATTCTGTTGCTTCCGTTCATTCAGCTCAGTTGAGCTAATTTATTTTATTTCTTGTTTCCAGCCTCTAAATAAGTGTTTTTAGAGCAAAGCCAAAAGCTGTCAGACAGGTCTTGCCTCATGTTTTGGAGGGAGATGTGTGACCAATGACCAGACTTGCACAAGGGAGGAGGGAAGGACTCACTTGTGCCACATATTTTATATGAGAATACCAAGAACCTGGACTCAACAGTGCTGCAAACTCCCTGTGAGAAGAGGGCAAGTGGCTTTTTCTTTCTTAATTTGGTACCTGTAAAATAGGTTTAGTGGGAACTTGTGTCCATCTAGACTGTCAGCTCTGCCTTATATGTGATAGGCCCTGATTTGGGCATGAGGCACACTCTCTGGAGGGGAATGGGAGGGGCAATGGAAATATGAATTTTGAGCTGACATTTCCAAGCCAATGGTCAAAAGTTCAGGGATGCTCTGGGGTATTTTGCGTAGACTGAGCTCTTTTGTGGCAGGGCTCTCCTGACTTTCAGTCCCTGAGATGCGCTCGTGCAGGAGTGAAAGTAGGCATCTTAGATGGCATTTCACGAGGAGTATCCTTCCAGGAAGGATAGATGGGAAGGACTTGATCAAGATTAAGAGCAGAGCAATCACAAGAACATGACCTTTTCTTGTCACCACAATGTTTCATGGCTACCTTTGTCTTGATGTCTTAGGCACAAATGCCCTAACACTTGCAGCGTGTGGGCTGCAGGTCGTGTTAAACCGGCGGAGTGCTAAGGCTGCTCTTCTGCCTCGGGTAACTCCCGCAGGGTTGTTCTGGGCCGTGCTCTGCCTTGAGCCCTTTTGTGTGTGAGCAGTTGGAGGCTTTTGAAGCCTCGTCATGGTTGTGGAAGGGTTCTGCGTGGCCTGCTGGGGACTTGTCTGTGCACGTCTAAACTTAGACCTATGAGCTGCCCATGTTATGTGACCCACAAGAAGCTCTTCTCAGTGTTAAATCAGCTTGTATAACACCATCTGGCTCCTAAAATCTACCTGCAGAATTCGTGGTGACACTTAAAGGAGAAAGACCTTTAAAGGTTGTTTAGATGTGGTGTTGGGGAATATGGTTTAGAGGTGAGCTTTGCAGAGTAGGGTTAATAGTTGGACTTGATGATCCCAAGGGTCTTTTCCAGCCTGAATGATTCTGTGACTCTAAGATGGATGCTGGAGCTGCCCTGAGGCTAAAAGGCTTTGGGTTTAGTGATTTATTTTGTAGGAAAACATTGAGTGGTTTCACTGGGCTTGCATGGCTGGAGAATGAGTACAAGACTGATAGTTATGTGGAAATGAATCACTCAGTGTTTAGACTCCAGAATACGTCCCTCTGCAAAAAGCCCCACTATCCTAGCTGGTATTTTTGCTGGAAATCATAGCAGAAAGGCCAGGGACATGATGGGCACAGGCATTGAATGAAACTTTCTGCCTTCCAGACGATTCATTTGGGTCTGAGTTGAAGCATGTCAGCAGGGCAGCTTAGAGGCTGTTTCCATCCTCCCTGGCTTAATTTCACCTGTTTTGCAGCTGAACAAAGGATTCCACTTTCCAGGTTTATTGTTTTCGCTCTGCTTGTAAGGATTTTGGTCAAAACAGAAAGATGTTACTATTTAGAAAGAACATTAATAATTAAATTGAGACACTCTGGGGAATATACCCCATAAGGCTGGGTGTGTTGAATTCAAGCAGATCATAATAATTTCCATGGCAACACAGTCTCCTGTCCTATATAGAGAAAGCATCTTTCTTGTAGGATCAAATGCAGAAAGGAAGCTGTTTAAAACAGATACCCTAAAAACACAGACAATGAAATAAGAGTAAATAATTTCCTGCACAAATGTCGTTGGAATTTTCTCATGTTTCTTGTATTGTGCTAACCTCTTTTCACAGCTGGCAGAATGCAATCAGTCACGCCAATCCTCTGCGGGCTCTAATGATTTAGGGAGAAACTGTGAGCTGATGGTCCTTTCTCAGGATATCATGTCCCTCCCACAGATGTATGCGTATCTATAGACGTATATAGCTATAACTGTCAAGAATCTGTAACATAGACTTCTGTGGTAATTTTAAACAGGCCTGCTAGAATCTCTGGGCTTTACTGCCTGTACCTGTGTCCGTGCTTGTAGCCTCTCATCTCGCAGTATTAGGTAAAGCTTGTTTCATCGGTATTTGGATCACATTTTGGGATCCTTGTATATGGTGTGCTCTGTTACAGCTGACTGTCAGACAGGAATCTGTAATGGCTGTCGAGTGCCTGAACACTTACAGATAATTGATTAACCTCACGTTCACTTAGAAGATTTGGAAATTCTTAGATCCAACAGGTATCGCACCAACTCTTTTTCTTTAATCTAGTGATCAAATAAGTGTGTAATTTTATATGCTCCAAAAAGCCCTATAGGCACATGAGCAGACTTACAGAATCCTCATGAAATGAAGAGTGGACATCCGAACAGAAAAGATGGAATTTATGTCTTCTAACAAAAACACCACAGTATATGAGGGGGGAAAAGTCTGGTCGATAATCTGGAATAATTGCAGCTTCTCTGTTTTGTTGGTGGAAGTACGCTAAGTGGCTCATCACCAATTTTCAACAAGAACTACCACAATAATTCGCAGTCTTGGCTTGTGGTAAACCTGAAGGATCAAGGGTGTATGTTCTGCAGACAGGGAATAAATAGCTGGAAAGTGCTGATTCAGTTGAAACCTCAGTCATTTTCTCATCCTTAAGGCAAGACCAAGGCTTCAAGTTGTGTTGACTGGTGCCGCTCTGCTGAAGCCAGTGAGTGGTGTAAATCTACCCAGGTCAGAATCCCAAGGTTGCGTTTGTAGTCCAGAACAGTAAGACCCTTGTAGAAGGTGCCAGCTGGATCCTAGAAAACTGGATATTACAGCACTGAAATTGGCCTGTTCAAGACAACAGAGGACTTCTGTTCCTTATGAGCCTCAAGTTAAACTGCCCATTGAGTGGTGACAGATTGAGGATAGAGGGCTCCCAAAGATGTGATTCTGCCAGGACAGTTATTTTATCCTTTCTTTCATTTTAGTGTTGGGAATTTCATCACTAGATTGCCACATGGCTTTACCTGTGCTTTAGCAATCAGAGCTAATCAAATGGGCCACCCCAAAGGCCATAATTAAGATACCTCTGACCTCAGATCTGGAGCTCTCTGTTGAGATTCACTGTTGAGCTTCTCTCTAGTAAGCATTAATACCCACTGAAAGCTGAGGATGGAGAGCATGACAACCTTCTCTTTAGATTCAGTCTAAAGAACTCTAATGTCTTACTGCAGACCACCCAAACATATATTTTAAAAGGTACTGATGTTGGATGTGAGGAAACTTGTCATCTCTTATGCTTTATCCCTGTACCCTTGTGTGAAGACTCGTTTCAGAGGGTGCTGCACATTGCAGCGTGCTGGCTAACCACGGCCCGCTGCCGTTAGCTCTGAGCTTGCATCCCCAGTCCTGACCATCTTAAATCCCTTTCAGTGCTGCTTTGCAGGCTTTCCAGAACTGAGCATTCCAGGGACTCGCTGACAGCCTTTTCCAGAGCCTAAGGGGATGTGACATCCATGACTGATGATACAGACTCTATGCATATTTCTACAGATTATTTCTAGATCACTGCAAAATGAGCAGAGCTGGTTGAGAGACTGCATCTAGCCAGAGTGAAAGATCTTGCCTGCTGTCCATGAGGCAGGACGTGCATTTTAAGTACATAAATACTATGCCAAATTTTGCATGGTACTGGGAACTGAACCAGTCTGTTCTTGTGGTTTGGGTATGATTCATAGTTAATCTCATGTAAACCCACTCTGTAAAATCTCTCTGCCTCCCCTCCCTTCCCCCCCACTTCCTTCACTCTAGACTTTGCTTATAGATTAGATATTTTTCCTCTCTTCACTGTAGTGTATCCCGAGGTTTTTGCACTTAAATGTGCTACATAGTCACTGGAATAACTCAGCATTCTTCTTTCAATTATTATTCTGCTGAGGTTTGCAGATACTTGGCTGTAACAAATTGGATCCCTATTCAAACACTGTTGTGTTTTAGGTATATTCTTGAAACCAAAGAACTTTACTATGGGCAGTCAATCCATAAATGGCTGAAGTCTGCGAAGATTCAGTTCTGAAAGCAAATTTCCTACAGCTGCATGTTGTGTGTGAAACAATTAACCATTTCATTTCAAAATAGCAACGCTTTGTTTCTGGAGAGTGGCACTTGCAACACTGTCATCCTTCTGCGTGAATCTTCTTGCCCAGGAAGGAGAACAAGCACTGGACTGTGGCTTGTAAACCAGCAGTATTACAATGAATAAGAAGTAATGGAAAAGCATACATAAGATAGCAGGCAGCGTGGGTGTTCCCATAAAAAATACAAGCTGACTTCTCAAGCAGCTGCCTGCTTAGAAATCTCTGTAATGGATTTGGAAGCATTGCTTGTCTTTCCCTTTGCTTTCCTCTGAAGTTATTTCTGTAAAGTCTCCATCTGGCCCCTGAGCCTCAGTTTATATTTCGTTTTGTATTTTGAGTGGCTGCCAGCTGCAAGGTGTATGTGCGTAAGAGAAGGTGAGAAGGGAAAAGAGGTGAAGCCACTAAGCTGTAAGAAAGAGAAAAGGCAAAGCCTTTACCGTCTGGGTTGTGCAACGCACTGGCTTTTTATCCAAGACAAAGGGGTATTCCTTGTGGTGTGAGAATGGAGCTATGCCTGTGTCACAGGCTTTGATCTGAACACATCGGTATTTGGGGAAATGCAGAGCAGAAGAGAGTGGCACGGCTTATCCCTTCTAGTCTCTAATGCTCTCAGCCAAAGCCTGAAATTCAGAAGCATCTAAGTCTGGGAGAGATCAAAATTGAATGCAAATGGGAACATGACATCTTCTGTCAGAACAAAGATTGAGTATCTGGGTAGCAACACTGCTGTCTGCAGGCATTAAAAAAACCCGAGTCAAATCCCTTCACCTCTTCACGAAATTGTGAGACTGGATTTAGAGTACTGGCTTTTATAGAATGTACAGATATATATATATATATGTATCTGTATATCAGATCCTTCAATTTGTGCACTGAACCTACAAGATTGAGTGCCCTTTTCTGAGAAACCATTAAGTCTGAGAATTTATTTTGAACTGAGATGTTCCTGTAATCACTTCCAAGAAATCACCTGATGCGATTAAATGAACAAATGTGAGAATTGGCAGTACTGCAATACTAAGCTGTGCTCACAAAGTGAGATCACTGAAGTGTGATTATCAAGATGATAAAGGCCAGCACAGAAGCATAGCCTGGAAATTGCCATTTCTGTTTCCAGATCTCACATTGACTCTACCTGGGCTGCTGATTTCCAGTGGTTTTCCATTTAATTCCTAGCATGGTCAATGGAACCTGTAGTTGTTCATCATCCCTGAAAACTACCTGTTGTCTCAGGCTTCTTTAAAGATTTTCATGCTGGGCATCTTTCTATCCAAAATCTATGCTTTCCAGTTGGTGTTGTGAAGCTCTCAGTATAAAGTGCTGTGCTGTGAGATGCTTCTATAGATACCTGCACTTTAGATAATAGCTGGTTATTAAAAACTGTAATACAGGTGAGTAGTAACAGTGCTATGGCAATTGGTGGAAGCTAAAAAAACCCACCAGAAATTACACAAAGAAATTGGATGTTGGTCAAGAAATACAAATCCTGGAGCTACTTAACGAGATAAAATTATCTGGGAGGAGCAGGGAAAGAATTGTCTTTTTGTAGCAGAAGACTATTTAGTTGTGGGGTGAATTGTGATGTTAAATAGATACAAAGAGATTCCAAAGTTCAGAAGGGAACCCTTACATTTTAACAAACATTCCAGAGTGCTGTGGAAATGTGTCTTGAAGTCTAGTTTTTCTGTCTTGATGTGTACATTTGTGCATATATACTCTTTGTTGAGCTAAGAACAAAGATATTTTAGGCTCCCGTGTGAAGTGCACGAGTTATATCTGTCACATGCACCTGCAGAGTGAATTGCAAGTCAGAAATTCTTAACTTGGGCTGTGGTTCTGGGCGATGTGCAAATGTTACTGAGGGAATGGCATGAATTTTAGAGGCTACGCAACTGCATCTCCTTCTAAGAGTGTATTAGTACACCCACACTACAAGCTGGTGTGCTCCAAGCCAGCAACAGTGACAATATCCTGCCTGACCCCAGCGAGATAAAGGCACAACAGATGCAGCTTTTGCATGTCAGAACTGCACGATGAGTGTCCAGCCAGGACAATTGTCATCTGGGCCTGTGAGAAACCAGGATGTAAATTGGGGATACGAGAACTATTTCCCAAAGGCTTGCGGAGAACTAACTGAGCATGATAAGACTTACAGAGGTGCTGATATTTCTGTGCCTAGGGTTGTGCTATGCACTCAGTTATAGTCCTGAAAAGCATCTTAGAATTAGTAGGTCAGAGAAATTAAAGCTTCCTCGATCCCAGGGTGTGCATTTATCCTGTAACTAATATAGGTGAACCCTGTGAAAGTGCTAGTAGATGTAACTCTTCTTCGAATCCCCTTCATGTCATCTTTCTTCATTTAACCTGAAAATACAATTCTCCAACTTGTAAATGATTAATTTAGGGACTGTGGTGGAGATTGTTGTTTAAGGAGACCCTTTAAATAAGTTTTAGCTCAGTCAAGGCTTTGCTGGACGTTGCTGCCTCTAATCTTTTTAAAAATGATCACAGCATGACTATTAGACATGTGCATGGGTCATTTACTTTCTCTGACAGGTTCCCAGCTCCATAAAGAAAAGAGAAAGGACGTGTCATTTTATCTCCAGACACATACTGTGGGCTATGGTGTCTGGCATAGAAGTAAATAAGCTGATAATGACCTCCCTACTAGTGGCTTTATGTAAGAACAGATCATGCAACAGCATTACCATAAAACCATTACGTTTTGCAGCGATGCTGCACAGTTAATGACACAAAGCCTTGCACTGTGGATACGTGGCTGTAGAGATAAGGGAAATGTAGCTGTTCTTCTAGCTTACCAAAACTGGCTGAACAAGAGAAGCAAAGCAATAAGTGTTTGTAAATATTCATTTCATCTTCCTAACCCCTTTTTTTTTAAAACCTCTTTGCTAACGGTAACCCGGTCCATGTTAAGCCCCAGAGTTAAGACAATGGTTCTGTCCTTCACATGCTTCCCTTGGCAGTCGAGTTTTGTTTTACAAGTGGCTAAGTGAGGTTCGTACTGCAACAGCTCACCTGGAGTAGGCTAAAAAGAGCATTTTCAGAGTCCTGCTGGAGCATGACCTCTGTTACTGTCACACACCACGACCCTAGCTTAGCTCCTCGGGGGCAGCACCATTTGCAAAGGAAAGGGAGCAGTGTGGCTGAGCAAGGAGGTTCTCCAAGCAGCAAGGAAAAGTCTCCTCATCATTCAAGGGGTAGGTCCCTGGCTCTTGTGTACCTCTGATGGTGGGAGGTGTGCAGTGCTCTTCTCTTGCAGGTGTCGGGACAGGATTGGTTCAGTCAGAGGCTTAGCCAGCAGATCGAGGAAAGCGATTGTTTCTCGCTGTTTGACAAGTGTGAGGGAGTGTCTGCCCAGAGTAGTGTGTCCCATTTGGGTCTCCCTAGAGTAAGGGGGGCATCAGCAAAGTGCAGTAAGTTGAGTGGAAGGGGACTGGAGCACACGGTGCACCAGCGTTGGTGGGTGGGCTGAGTTTGGTCAGCCTGAATAAGAGATTGTGAAGGGGAGATCTTATTGCTGTCTGCAAAAACACGACGGGTCGTTACAGAGAAGCTAGAGCCAGGCTTTTTGTGAAGGTGCACAGCAAAAAAGGTGAGAGACAAGGGGTGCAAGTTGCAGCAAAGGAAATCTGTTTACAAATGAAGAAGAAATTCTTAAAAGTGAGGGTAAGCAAGTACTGGAACAAGGTTTGAAGAGATGGAGATACTGAAAATCTGACCGGATGGGGCCTGGAGCAACCTGGTGTAAACTCAGAGTTGGTCCTGGTTTTGATTAACAACTTGCAGAGATCTCTACCTACCTAAATTACTCCATGATTCTAGTCTAAAGGACACATTTCTATTTCTTATATTATGTTTACCATTCTTTCACTTGAACAGTTTCCAGCAGCACACTACATGATATCCGTCACATGGGCTTTGTTCTTTCTCTTCTCAGATGGGAGAGTATGGGGAAGAGAGGTGTTTACTATGATTTACTGTTACGGGCTTTTTTGGCACCTAAGCTGCTGTTTGTTGATATGGGAGAAAATGGGCTGTTGCTTTACATCTGGCAGGGGATCACTGTTGCTCCTTAGGTGCTGGGTGAGTCTGGTTACTCCAGAGTAAACCCTGGCAGAAGTTATCTTTCTCTCCAGTGAGCCCTATTGATGACACTCCTCAGCAGCATGGAAGCCAAAGCACTGTCTGTCCCCTTCCCTTGTGTTCTTCAGAACTTGAGGAGATTCAGCAGGTATTTTACATTCTGACCGTTGTGGACAAGCACGTGAAACAAGACTAAGCAGGGTGCCACTGTATCGTCATGTTGGTGTGCTTTTCGTCTCACGGGCGAGCCCTAATCCACCATCTGCCCGTGCATCCCATAATGAGTCTCATACCCCCGTAGGTACCAACCACAGCTCTGTAAGGTGTTCTGGAAAACCTCTCCCATTAACTCATCGTGTCACCCCCATGGGGCTGATGCTGTCCTGGGACAGCCCTAAGAGGTCCCAGGTCAAGGTATTTTTTAGGCTCCCCTACCTGCTGGGTTTTATCACCGATCCCAACACTGTGGTTTAGGATTGACCACTAAATGGTCATTTTTTTCTTCTAATTTAATCAGAGACAAATAATTTTACTGGTAGTTGAAGCTGTGTTCAGAGGTGTAGCCAGAAGGTCTGATTGATTATTCATGTGTGATCCATAGCTTCAGTACAGAGGCATGTTTCCTTCTGATTTCCTCTCCTTTATGTCTAGGTTAGACTGGAGGCTGGTCTGTATCAGTTTAACTCCAGCTGGAGAGCTCTTCCTCCTTGTTTATCTCAGTTATACCATGCATTTCATTAAGATGTTGTTATTAGCCATATAAAATGGAGGGATTAAAAAGGATAAATGAAATGAGAAAAGACCCTGGAGTAAAGAGCTCTATTAAATTCATTCTAGAAATCCTTGTCAAACGCACATGAGACAAGACTCTATGTCTTTTTCAAGCTGTATGACAGTGTCTCTTTTTTTTTTTTTTCCTTTTTGAAAATAAAAAATGCAGGTTCTAGTGAAAAAGCAGGTGTCCAGCCCCTCCCTGAAATTTGGCAATAGTACCCAGAAGAAATACCAATCTGTGTCTGTGGGCAATAAAAAGAAATGTGGTTTGCACGGCCCGTGAACTCCCTGCAATGTCACAGCTGTTATATATAGCAAGTGGCATTCTGACACCCGTGCTAACGAAAGCATGAAGATGGTCTGAATATTCTGAAATTACCTGTAGAATCATCTTGCCTCAGTTTTCCTGCAAAACGGAATTTGAAAACTGGGTACTGTTCGTGTCTCTGACATGAACTGGGTAATTTCAGCTGGTCTCGCTGTCCTTATAATTTAAAATAGATGTAAAACACTAATGAAATAGAAATAATCAGAAATCAGTGGAAGTGCAATCAGCTTTGATGCTGAAGTCACTAATATTTATACTACACTCTGAAACGTATTGTCAAAATGAGATTTTTTTTTTTAAGGTGTGAGGGGATTTGGTGGATTTTTTTGTTTGTTTGTTTGCCTGACCAGGAGTTAGACACCAGCTCTGGAACACAGAGCTTATGACTGAGTTGGGTCCCATGTGTTTTCAGTGTGGCTGGTCCCTCCAAATGTTTGGTCTTCTAGTTTTTCCAGTTAGTGTTCTGGAGTCAGAGGTGTGAGAAGTTAAGGCCAGTTACTGATGCAAGGAGTTATGCTGTCTAGCATAGAATCATAGAACAGTTCAGGTTGGAAAAGACCCTTGGGATCATCGAGTCCAACCATTAACTCTACACTACAAGTTCACCCCTAAACCATCTCACCCAACACCACATCTAAGTGACACTTAAACACATCCAGGGATGGCGACTCAACCCCCTCCCTGGGCAGTCTGTTCCAGGGTCTGACCACTCTTTCTGTGAAGAATTTCTTCCTAATGTCCACCCTAAACTTGCCCTGTTGCAACGTGAACCCATTCCCCCTGGTTCTGTCCCTAATGACCTGTGAGAAGAGACCAGCACCAACCTCTCTACAATGTCCTTTCAAGCAATTGTAGAGCACGATAAGGTCCCCCCTCAGCCTCCTCTTCCTTAACCTGAGCAGATTTTTCTCCCTGGGCTGTTTTGCACCAAGCTGGCCGTGCCCATGCCTGATACCTGTTCCCGTACCAAACTGCTCCCCTCGGCCAGTGCAGAGATCTAACCAGTGTGCCCGTCCTCCTCCAAGAGCTTGTGGAGATCTCTGAAACTCAGTGATCCTCAGAGCAGCCTTGGGACTGCTCAGTTTGTTTCAGTGGATCAAAACATTGTAACCCATGGGAAGTCAACATTTTTCATGGCTTTAGCTGAATATCTGGGCCAAAGAGGTCCTCTGGTTTGATTTTTAAATTACATCAGTGAGCTGAAATATTCCTCTCACTTAGTTAAGCTCTTCTAGTAATATTTGTGTCCCTGAGAAGCAAAAGTAATGTTACTCTAAGGAGACTGTGTTCCAATTGATTTGGACGAGTTGTAGTTTCATTTAATCTTTTATTCCTGTTTTCTGTCCCTTGAGTACAACACTAGAAGTCTAAAGCTGTCTTTCAGTGAGGAACAGACAAACAGGAGCTTTTGTGTTTCTCACCACCTCCTCAGACAGTGGTAGCGCTTATGGTTTGATAGTGAAAGTCTTCCATAACCTGAACTGTATTTTTGGATGTAGGA
This sequence comes from Trogon surrucura, assembly GCA_020746105.1. Lineage (NCBI taxonomy): Eukaryota > Metazoa > Chordata > Aves > Trogoniformes > Trogonidae > Trogon > Trogon surrucura. The sequence goes on along the minus strand of CM036620.1, from coordinate 75,654,507 downwards.
TTATGCTCCAAATTGGGATTTCTGTACATGTTAACACTTCCTAGAAGTCGACTCACGTAGCATCAATTAAAATAACTCCAGAAGAATACTTGCAGCGTGATCTTCTTTGTTGATAATGCTATTTTATACCTTCTTTTTAGCCTAGAAATTGGTTTGGTTAGGTTATACGTCTCTTTCTGTTCCTTTCTGTATCATGAGCCTACCAGAAATCTGTAGGCTAACTCACAATACAGATTTTAAACCATCTGGCATCTCTGGAATATAATGTCAGTGCTTCTAAAAAATCCTTTTCCCACATAAACATCCTCCTCTCCAGAGTCAGGAAAAGCAGCCCTTCCTATCTAAACCATACCATTTAGTTTTCCAGTTGCCATTTCTTTGGCTTGGAAAAAGACAGGGCTCTCCAAGCAGGAACTATATGGTCAGTGCTGGATAGGGAAGACATCAGGGGCACACAGATGCTAAGCCCTGCCTTTTCGGAGCAGTGAAGCTGTGGGAAGATCTGACCCGGTCACATAGCAGTGAATGTTTTCTTCTCTAAAAGGCACAGATTTATTCCCCTTGGTATCACACTTTGATGAATTATTTCTTCTCTCCCGAAAGGGTTTGAATGAAGCTGTGAGCTGTGCCAGCGCTGGGAGAAAGCTCAGTGCTGTGGTTTGCTTTCTTCTGTGGTCCTGCTGAGCTGAAGCATGGAAAGGGGAGGAGCAGTGACGGGGCAAATGCCTCCGATGAGGCCCACGAAACCCTATCTCTTGCAGGCAGCTGCTTGGAGCCTCGTGGCGTGTGCCAGGCGCAGCATTCTTATCGACCCGCAGCTTCTTGCTGATGGGTCGGGGCCCCAGAGCAGCCCTAAACGCTCTCCATGCAAACCTTTCCTTTAAAACATTGCTTTGGGGGCACTCCCCTTGACCACTGGCAGCCCAGCTCCGCTGAAAACAGCGTGAAGTAGAACAGACCAGCTTACTAAGTCATCTACCTGCAATAAACTTGCTTCCTAAAATAGCTGCAGAGCCGTGGGGTATTTTTATAGCAACTCTGCAGACCTTTTCTGTTCTGAAGGACTTTAAAGAAAACTGTGAAGCATTATCTTGTGTGTAAACTGGTGCAATTCTGCCCGAGTTTGAAGACAACCTGGAACAACAAACCTGGGAAGGTGTTTAAATATGACATTGAAGGGTGTAAGTGTAAATATGAGCCCCATGAAACTTCACTGCTGGTAGTTTTAATAGAAACATCAGGTTTCTGTAATCATCAGGTGCATTATCGTGATGATCCCAATATTTCACAAAGTCTCTCCATCAGTAGTATTGTTATTTTAGCATTTCTATCTTCTGCCTCTAGCAAGAAGTGGGGAAAGGAAATCATGTTTGCCTTTTTAGCCAAGTCTGGATGTAGGATCTCAACTTGAGTAAACGTAATCGTTGTGTGATAGCTCCAGGTTTGCCAAGGCCACTTACTCAACCCGTCCCTCTTGCCACAGCTCTTCACCTGTTTGTGCCTGGCCGTCTTCCAGCTCCCATGTGAGGAGTGCCCTGGCTGAGGGAAAAAAAAAAAGGTGATGTCAATTGGAGAGGAGTACATTCTACTTCGGGAGGATCAAGACTGCTTAAATTAGAAGCACCAAGGACAGCCCTTGCTCTTGCTCTTTCTGCTGAAAGGACAGCCGGGCATCCATTTAACCCACAGTTTCAACAAGAGGAGCGACTAGGTTTCGCCTGCCGTCAGGTTATGTTAACCAAGTCAGAGTGTGCAGTTGGCTTATGCAGCAGCCACGCTGAGAAGTCAGAGGTGGGTCAGGAAGGAAATTGGAGTGTCTTTGTGTTGGACACTGAGTTCTCCTGGGCCTGCCCTCCGTTTCCTTGGCACTGTGGGTGTGCCTGGTGCTTCAGAAGTGCTCGCGAGGACAAGATCTCAGCAGCCTAGAGAAGCTAAGCAGGTCACGCACCGAGGAGGTGAGAAGAAATGTTTCCTAAAGCAGAGGGATGTGCCGAGTGACTGTTCAAGTGGAGATTTACACCTCTTTAATACCTGTGGAAGCAGCACGAAACTGGCCGAGTGACACGGGCACAGCTGCGGAGTTGTCCTCAGCAGCACTGAACCAACCCTTCGAGGATGTTTGATTTGAGTTGCAAGTGGAGTTTGAAGTGAGCTTTCTCTGTCTTAGGGATGTCAGAGCCTCCAGCGCTTTCCTTGAGGATGTTCTTGTCACGAGGCACCGTTCGCCTTCAGTGTTCTCAGAAAGTATCGAGGTGTCAGGCTGGTATGGCCGGGTATCCACATCTCCCGGGGCCCAGGGTGGGGGTGACATCAGCCGCCACCCTGAGGGTGAACAAACAAGTTCTCCACTGCCCTGGAGCCACCGTGCTGGACTTCATCTGCTAGAACATCACCAGAAAGAATTTGCAGGAGCCCTCTCCTGGGGAATACCAGCCTGGAGCCTCCTCTGCAGCTCCTCCACCTCAGTCCTTCTTGGGTCTCAGGCATTTGGCCTGTGGAAGGGCTCACATTAACCCTTTCCCTGGCCTTGTGCTTATTTTCACATGCCCAGCTGTTGGCTTTAAACTGGGAACCTTTCGTGCAAAGACAGTGCTGTTTATTTTTAATCTGTGGCAGGGTGTGAACATTAATTAGGACTGGTAATAAGGACTCCAAACCTACCGGCACCCTTCTCGGCGATTTCAGTGAGGAATATTGGCACGGTGACAGCTCAGCTGCTGCTCAGTGCGTTAAGAAGCGTACACTAGCCAGTGAACATGTTGAGGAAATAGGAAATATTTCAGTGATTCCTAAATGTGTCCATCCCTGTGTTTGCACAGAAGTTTGTCATCGTGGCTGCTGTGTGCCAATGGTATGGAAACATTAGTTAGTTATTTGGCAAAATAAGGGCTGTTCTGTTTGTGTTGTAGTAGTACAAAATTCTAAATGTTTGGCCAGTCCAAACACTGCTGATGGCACGGTGACTAGAGGAGCAAAATTTGGATGGCTTGGGATGTGGACACCACTGTGCTGGTATATTTGTAACAGTGGGTTACCATCCAGAAAACACCCGTGTGATTAAAAATACTGAAGAGAACGGATATGCAGGCATTTCTGAAGGTAAGCTGGGTATCGGCCAGTACTCCTGAAAAACACTGAGAGTCGTTCCATTTATTTCAGTAGCTGCTGTACGGAATATGTGAGTTAATTTTACAGGTAATGTCTGTAGGACCAGGCCCCCCATAAGGAAAATAACATCACTAAATCATCAGAACTCAAGACGTCACATGGGGCTCTCCCAGGTTCTAGTAGCAGTTCTGATGCTGATCCCCAGGCCATCACTGAGATACTGTTAGGAATAGTGTCACATCTGGGTTAGCCCATGCTCTGCGACAGTCAGGTCACTGTGCTAGCAGATCTGGAGAAGGAATGGAAGGATAGAATAGCCAGGGCTGACTGTGGCTGTGCTAGTAAGTGGAGACAGAAGGAGGTTTGGTGATGGTGCAGCTGCTTCCAGGGAATATGACAGAGATTCCTAAAGAGGAACCAACAGCTCAGTTGCTTTAATATTCCTCTGATAATCAGGAAACCCCACAGTATGGGAAGCTTCGTCCTTTCCTGTCGCATTCAGTTGTAAACTTGAATACTGAATACCAAACACCAAATCCTGTGTAAGGTAGTTATATAAATAAGTAAAGTTACTCAGTTTCACAGATTAACTCCTCCTTTTTGACTTTGTTCTCTTGAGTATTTCCTAACGCTGCATCGGAAGTAGGAGTAAATAACCTCGGTTATCTCTCTTTGCTGCAAGAGTAACAACTGCGGTTCTTACAGTCCCTCCCGTGGATGTTTCCCAGTGCACTTCCACATTCTCATTGCCCTTTTCCTTTCCCCTTCTGCCTCTGCCACGTCCCTTTCGACAAAGAATGACCGGAAGCGCCTGTAACGGTCCAGACTGGGGATTGCCGCTGCTCATGTGCGTAACAGGATTATAAGATTTTCAGCATTAATCCTTATCCTCTTCTTTAGGCAGACTAACCTTTTACTTAGATTTTTGCCTCCTGTTGCACAGTTAGTCGACTTTCAGTGATTTCTTTAAAGCTGCTGTTTTGTCCCCTTTTAAGGCGGTGGTAATTGATATAGACCTCCAGCATGAAGCTGTGTAAGAACTGTTAGACTGTTGTGGTTATTTGTTTAGTGCTGCATGTGAGCTTTACCGAACCCACTGATGAATGGCACCACTTCCTTGTTTTTCCCTATACCCTGAGGGTGTGCATTTGTTTTAGCCCAGCCAGTGGGAACACTTCTCGAAGCTTTAAATGTAGTAACTACTATGTGAAGCTCTGGGAGTCCCTGGTTTGCTGATCAGGATGTCTGCTTCTGCTTTTGCACAGAGGGTAAAAGACCAAGGCTTTGCAGGGTACGTAGCTCATTCAAAGGAGCTTTGAAAGATGGAAATGGGTGGGGAATGGGTTGACTCTGTATTTGTAGCCTGGTTTCCTAAGGAAATGAGGCTTAAGCAGTTTGGTTTTCCAGTGCTCTTAGTTTTTGGATCCTCCAAGTGACTGTGGCCAAAATAGATGCGTCAGAGAAGTCTCAAACATTAAGTTTCTACATGATTCATAAGAATTAACTGCTGGATAGGAGATTGTCTCATAGCAGTGTCTGCCAGGAGGTAAAAGCTGAAGTCTTAACTCCGTAGGCAGGTCATTATTTTGGCTCGCCAGCTGGCTGGCACCGGTCAGGCAGCCAATGCATGTACCGTGGAAAGAGTCACAGCACATGTGGTTCCCAGGTCAGCTGGAGGTTGTGGGTGGGATATGAGAGCCTGTGCTGCAATTTTGGGGGTACGTGAGGAAAGTGGAAGAGAACAGCAGGTGTGAGAGAACAGCAGGTAGAACTGGAGTGTTACAGAAGAAGATTAAAGGTGAGGTTGAACTAGGGAATCACAGAATCCCAAAATATCAGGAGTTGGAAGGGACCTCAAAAGATCATCTAGTCCAGCCCCCCTGCCAGAGCAGGATCACCTACAGTAGGTCGCACAGGAACGCGTCCAGGTGGGTTTTGAATGTCTCCAGAGAAGGAGACTCCACAGCCTCCCTGGGCAGCCTGTGCCAGTGCTGGAATGTGTGTGGCTTGGACTGCCACCTCTCTAAAGGTGGTCTGTCAGGGAACAGCTTGTTGTAGAGGCGCTGAGTTGACACGCAACAGAGGAGCAAGGAGCACAGGGGCTCCAGGGTGTGGGAGAAGGCAAAGACAGCAGAGTAAGAAGCTGGTGGCACTACAGTCATTAAAGGAGAGAAGGGACTGAGGTGGGATGTGATAAAAGACCAAACCAACAAGAGGTAGGAGCAACATTTCTCAGGCACTGGAAGGCAAATAAAAGAATATTACTTCAGCTTGGTGGGCAAGGGTAGCCTCTGTGTGTGTGTGCGCATGTGTGTATGAGAGCCAAGGGAAAGAGTTTTAGACATTGATGCATCCAGGAGGGGTAGAGATCGGTAAAGCGCACAAGAGAGGCTGGCAAGGAGGCTTGGGCAAGGAATGACTCACTGGCTTGGGTGGAGGGACAAAGAAATAGCCTTGGTTTTGTGGATAGTGTGCAGGAGGAGTGGTTTGGCAACAGTCTGAGCATAAGGAGGAAGGAAGGTGAGAATCAGTGATAACTTAAATTACACAGGAACTTTGGATGAGGGGAAGAGAGAAGTATTGTCGTCAGCAGGTAAGAAGAAGTGAGGGAAGAGGTAGAGGACTGATGTGTGCGTTTGAGTTAAATCAATTCTATTCAAGCCTGATCCAAAGCCCAGTGAAGACTGGAATATGCCCGTGCGTTCAGGTGTTCGTCTCAAACCCTGGACATGCTTTGCAGAAATGCCTGAATGTCTGTTATCTTCCATTTGTAGGGTGTACCCAGAGGTTAAGTCACTCTGAGCCACAGAGTAAGCTACAGCAGTGACAATACTGGGATCCAACATTCCTTAAAACTGTTTTCGGTTGAGTAAACCATAGCAGCAATAAATGTCCATATATGCACACAACATGGTACAAGGCAATTCAGTGAAACTCTCAATCTCCAATTTAGGGAGAGCACAACACCTTATTAACTGTCTCTTGCTCTGTCTGTGCAAAAGTATCGCACAGATTCCTTCCCTCACAGGGTTTTTTTTTCAAGTGTTTATTGTCTGCAACTGATTCTTTTCTAGTGATCCTGTAAACTCTTTGCTTCTTCACTATACAGTTACTTTCTTTTGCCAGCACAAACTGAGGAAATGAATCTCAATCATTTAATGATTACTTGCAGGAAATAAAAGCGTGATACAGCAGCCAGCCCAGGCCAAGAAGGAAGGACAGAAATGCGGTACTTTTTATAAGTAGAGCCAAAAATGTTATTCATGTGCTTGGCTGTTAGTTTCTGAGTATTGCGGAGCTTTCTTCCTTTTGTGAGCTCAAACTTCTTTGGATTAGGTCCTGCTGCCATTGAATTTGGAGGGAATATTTGTTATTATCTTCACTGAGAACAGGGTCAAGCTATTGTCTGTGTGTTCTTCCTTGCCTTAACCGGTGTTGGTGTTTATTAAGATACTGCGAGGGACAGAAATGCATTCGGTTTCCCAGAATCTTTCTGAGCATTTGTATCTAATCCTTGCATATAGCCCAGCCCCTGTGAGTGAAAGAGGTTCAGAGCTGACTGTTTCCAGCAAAGCTTTCTGAAGCCAGTGTGAAGCCTCTGTTTAATACTGAATCTCCTCACTCGGCAGCTGCTTTTCTGAAGTCTGCATTGTGCTTCAGGTTTTGCTAAGCTGTGCTACAGCAAGCATGATGAATAGCAGGCAAATTGTCTTCGGTCACTGCTTTGGAAGTCAAGATGTGTGCTGGCTCGCCCTGTTCTTTCACAAATACCTTTTTGAGCTACAGGAAGCCTGCTGGTACACCATATCCCAGGGTGTTAATTTTTAATGCCTTATGCACGTAATGGACTCAACTGTATGAGTCCCAGGGCACACAGTTGCTACTGGCAGGGTTGAAAAGACGACTGCGGGTCCATGTGGCTCCACAATTAGGGGTTGAAACATTGATCATTTCCATTCCCAAGAGCAGTGGGAACGGCTGTATGAATTTAAAGCAAAAGCTTCAGTGGAAAGAGGGGTAGTTGCAAACCAATAAACATTCCCCTGCAATCTATTAAATTGAGACTTTGCAGCATCATCCTACTCCATTGACTAAAACTGACTGAAACCTGGGCAGGGCAAAATGGTTTTGACAAGCCTATGCTTATATCCAGAATAATTGAAGTGAATAAGCAGCTAGGCAGTGATGCAGAGAGGAGTTAGTATAAAATTTTCTCAACGTTTCCTCTCAGTCATGCTATTTTTAACTTACGGATCCTTATTTCTTTCTTACATGAAATCTTGAAGCTGACAGCATCCCCTTCAGACTTGAAAATGAAAGGAGACTGTCTAAAAGAACAGCGGAGCTGGGATTTTTAGTCCCATTGGCCTATCTTGGTGGCAAATACCTCATCCTTTGAGCCCAAATGGATTTTACCAAACAATTCAGGGCTCTTTCCTTTAGCAGGTTTAATGTAGGATAAGGTTCCAGCATTCAGACGCTTGTGCCAGTAGAACTTGGATGCTGCTTTATCCTCTGGCAGCTTTTCAGAGTATTGAATAGAGGTGGAAAAGATTTTAGACAAATGATTCTTATTTTGTCCTGCCTCTGCACGCGATACTCCCGTATTCCTGATGTCACAGTAGATTTTTAATTTCCTTTTGAAAGTGTGGTGGCCTTTTTTGTTTTGTTTTGTGTGTAACTCATAAAGTACAGCTGTGAAAATGATTGTAAAAGAAAAGCCAACCTGAATCCCTGCTCTTCATTCGTGTCACTGGCAATGGTTTTTCTGAATTCAGTGATGCAAAATCACTCCTGTACTATACTTAGTGCACTCAAGCTTAAATCAGATCCTAACACTTTTTACTAGTGCAAGAAACACATTTAAGAGACGTGGGGGAAAAAAAATCTTTCCCTGTGACAGGAAATCAATTTAATCCGTTTGTTGTTTGTGTGTTTTTTTCCAGGCTTATATTTGGCACTCTTTACCCCGCATATTATTCTTACAAAGCTGTGAAATCGAAGGACATCAAAGAATATGTGAGTAATGAGGTTTGTGACTGTGCTTCAGGGTTCCTTTTGTGAGATTGCTCCTCACCACATTGTAAAGGTGTTCCCTGTGTTCTGGGAAAGCTCATAAACCAGTGCAAAGGGAAGACTGGCCTGAAGGTGGACTGGCAGATTGCTAGGCACAAGTCTCCTTATTTAGGGGACTTGGGTTTGTGCTTCTGGCTCTTCTGTAGACTTGATGTGCTCCTTGACAAATGTATGCCATTTCTCTGGTGGTACGAGCTATATACGGCTGACTTAAAAGGTGTTTGGCACCCAGAGCTGTGCGTGTTTTCCTTTGTTTCTGAAGAGCAGCTTAAATCAAAGCGTTTTCAAAAAGCCTTGAAGCTTTAGCTGCTCATTCGAAACAAGCATCAGAGGAGGCAACTCAAAGCACATATGACTGAATCCTCAGACAGAAACATCCCTCCTTGTGGAGCGACCTATTTACAGGCAGGTCTGGCAGCTGGATGTTCTGTCTTGTCCTTTTGCTGAAAAATCTTCCCTGGGCCCCAGTTTCCAAAGACATGAGACCATCAGGGGAGGTGAAACGTGGGAGAACCAGAACAACTTGGACGCTGATGGGGTCCTGTTGAATTTGTAGTGCCCTTCGCAACCTGAGCTCTGTTAACCCCACTGAACCTGACTCAGCCTCCAGATCTTGACTCTTCAATCCTCTCAAGATCCTAGGGATAACTAGCCCATTTCCTCCTCTGGGTAACAGCATAGATGAGTATCCCATTAAGTCCTTAGTGCAAGCTCAAACTGGGACTCAGTGTGGCTGCTGAGATTTTTCCTTGCTATCAGTCCTCTCCTTCAGATAATAGTTTTGGATCTTTTGAGAATCATAAGTGTTACAGAACACAACAAATACTTAAGGCAAAATCTCCCTGCAGCCCTTGCATAGCTGTGCTTCTGAAGGTTTTTACTTCCTTTGCTTGGAAATGTGCTAGAATCCCCAAGCAGCGTCTGCCACTGCTACTTAACATTTCCATAGTCCTTCTCTGGGAAATATTTTGTTCAAGTGTCCAGTTCCTCTTGGTAATTCAATTGCAAAAGAGAAACTTACATCAAACACGAAGGGGTAGGACCCAAATGTGGGAAGAGCCGATCTAAGACTTGAGTAATTTACACTGACAGAGTACAAACCCTTCATGTCCTAGGCAAAACTTAACTCACTGTAGTTTTATTTATGTTTTTATTTTGCTTGGCCATAGCCTTTTGGATAAATGGTGGTTTAGGGCGATCCAAGCCCATGTACACCAGGTGCTGGTTTGTGTTTCAAAGTTTTGCTGGCAGTAATGTCTTCACCGACAGAACCCTGCTGGCAGCGAGGCTTTAAGGGAGGTGCAGTTATGTAGAAAGTCTGGCTGGAGCTGCCCCGGAAAGACAATGTTCTTGGGTGTTTGGCAGTGCCATTCTACTGCTAGCATTAAATATACATGTTGATATCAATATACATCCCAGAGAAGCACTTATAGAGCTGGGTGACAGGTGCTCAGGGAATAATTTCAATTCCTGCAGGGAAGTGGAAAGAGACTACAGGTACTGTCCCCATTGCATCAGGGAGGATTTCAGAGCTGGTGAGATCCAGATTTATTGCTGCCTCCATCCTCCTTTCCCCCGAGCAGCACCTGGTGTAGGTATCTCTCTGGTACCGCCTTCTTTCCAGCCTTCCCTTACTCTCTTGCAAGTATCCCAGCCTAAGGTAACGTGGTCCAGTTCTCTAATTTGTGGATTTATCGTCCTTAAGCTTCCTAACATCCCAGAAAAGCTGCTTAAGGATCTCCATTTTCAAATATAGCCAATTAGTCAGCAATTTTCAGTTAAATTAACAACTTTTGTCTTCCCATCTTTTTTCCTTTGGAAAGACGGATAGATTCTTACAGCTGTTTGACCTTTGGTGTATTTTTACAATGAAAAAAAATATTGAGGAGGGGGGAATAAAAGGTTTCTCTCTTATCTCTAGTACTTGGAAATTATTCCTTACATCTATCATCTCTGTCATTCTGACAGCACCACATCACTTGTTAAGAATCACTACAAGTGCTGGTGGTGTGTGACAAATACATTGTTTCTTCCCAGCCCGGGAAGAGCCAATGCTGCATACATCAGAATAGTTTAGCTGTGCTTTTAAAGGCCATTTCATACTCAGTCACAAAAATCCTCATATTCCTGAATTGCTCGAGATGCAACACTTTCCTGACCTGGTCACAGTTCCCAAGGGCTTTAGGTCTGTTGGTATCACCACAAAGGAGACCGTCTGTAAATCTGTGGAGTTACCACAGCTGAACACAGTGACAGCACAGCACAGGCTTTCACTGCCAGGGTGAGGTAAAATGCTTTCACCTAATCCCCAGGTAAGGGATTTAAGCTGACGGACTTGTCGCTGCGGTGGGCTCAGGGGGTGGATGTGAGGACACATCTGCCTCTCAACTGATCCACGCTGAGTCAGTAAGTTGTGGTGGGTTGACTGTGCTCCTGATTCATGGGACGGGCACTTATATCTTTACCTCTTCCTGGCTGGTTTTCCCTGCCTGTATTTCTTACGTAAGTAACTATGTTCTGTCATAATTGCAGTTTGGCCAAAAATTTAGTGTTAACTTCTGCAATTAAGAAGAGCCAAATGAGATTTTTAATGCCCTGTGATAGGGCTGGGGTCCTCCACTAGCTCGTAGAGCTTCCTCTGTAGGGAGAGAGTCACGCAGCTCCTCTTTTCATGAGACTAGTCCTAAAGGCCACAATCTTCCTTCCCAAGGGCTTGTGTGGAAATCTGATGTGTTATGTGCTGAGGTGGGGGTAGCTCTGGCATTTTCAAATCCGTAGTAAATGTTAAATATACAACAGGCAAAAAAAGAACTGTTTTTCTTGTGAGAGTTATTCTGTGCACTTGTGTCTGTATGAGACAGTTTGAGGCCCTTGAAGAAAAATGACCCAGCTGCTGTTTTTGGTTACCAGGTCAAATGGATGATGTACTGGATCATATTTGCGCTTTTCACGACAGCAGAGACGTTCACGGATATCTTTCTTTGCTGGTGAGCACCAGACGGGAGAGGGTCTTTGGCACGAGATGGAAAAAAAATTGAAATGTTTACATGGGGTGAAAAAAACAGTTGCACAAAGGTGCGCTGCCTTCTGAACACGGGGTCAGCAGTTTCAGGTGCATAGAGGCAGTTTGTGTGGAGGAGCCACGCTTCCTTTCTCAGTGGTGTCACAGGAAAAGCAAGAAAAAGGATGGAACTGCTCAGTGGTATCCCATTAGTGAGAAATCACTGCAGGAGCCTCAGTCCCCTGCCTGTCAGAGAGAGGCGCAGCTGGTTGCCGAGTTGGATGCTTGCAGAGATCACCACGTAAACAGCAGCTGATTTAGCTGCATGCGGAGTTCTAGACTTACCCAGTTGTTTCCTACAGTAAATACACAGACTCTAGGAATCGGGCAGAAACAGCCCTGCAGCACAGGACTCTGCAGTGGATGGTTTGAACCTGCGATGTCTTGCCAGGCCCGTTCCTGGGTATTCTGGGCTTAGGGTTTGACGGAGGACAGCGACAGTCCAGACTGACGGTGGAAGGGTTCCTGGTGACATAAATGCCTAATTATCAGAGCCAGTTCCTTCAGTTTGGATGCTCAAGTTTGGAAACCTTTATTGCTTGATTGCCCTTTTTAGTAAGATCTTTCTGGTGGAAACCAGCGAGATCAGTAGACTTGAGGATGAAAATTTAACTGTAGTGCATGGCCCTCACCTAAAGCTTGTTAAAGGCGCTGCACGCCTCTAGTGAGTCCTCTAGACAAAGGGAATTAGGGGTACTTGGCAACAAGTCAGAACTGTTGAAAAGGAGATAAAAGGTGTTATTGTGTCTCTATCTAATTTGCATGCAGATCTACCTCCACTCTGTTCATCTGGAGCTTTGTTGTTTTGGAGGATGTGTTATGTGGGTCTCCAGGGAGGAATGACAGAGGGCTGGTCCAGTCTGTGAGATCCTCAGTGAGGTGGAAAACCAACCCAGCAAATCCATGTTCAGAGCAGAGTGTTGCACAGGCCCATTGGGTCAGACCTGGCTGCTGTATGGCCCAGCTGGCTCCGTGACAGTGCTGTGCTAGCACAGCAAGGGTTTGCCTGGGTCCAGCTGGGCTGGTGCACAGCCGTCACAAGGTCTCTGCGCTGCTCTTGCGTGCCTCTAACTACAAAAGGGTAGCGCTGGTTCATCGCGCTGCTGGCAGCAACGTGCCTGCCCACGAGGATGTTGCTAGCCAGCCAGCCTTGAGCACTAGGCTTTGTCCTCCAGAACACAGTGGGGATAATCTCATCTCAGGAAGTCCCTGGCTTGTTGTTACAGCTCATGCATGTCCTGTTGTCAGTCAGCATCCCGTGTGTTTTTTCAGTGCCACCTAAAATCCACAGTGTGGATCTATACCTTGGTGTCACTTGTTGCTTGGATAACAAAGATTCTGGTATTTCAATTTCAGTCAGATAAGTGTTATCTTAAAAGCAGAAAGGCAGAGAGACCAAAGGGCCGTAAATATATCAATGAAATACCAATTTGCTGGTTTACTCTTTGCTCCCTCATAATGACTGGGGGTGCTACGAAGGCAGCATCTGTGCTCCATTCAAAGAATGGAGAAAGCTCCTTTTAGCACACAGCAGAGTCTCTTCCAGACCATTAAATAATGGCCTTGATACCTGATTAAAGTTTTACCCACATGCTTAGTTGAAATGAGTGCAAAGGTGAGCGAATGTGTTTAGGTGTTTGGATTCTTTGGTAAGCGAAAGCTGCCCTAAGCTAGACTGGCCAGTCCCTTCCTGTGCTGAGCATCTCTATTTAAGGGTGGTGGTTAAATTGGGAGTGGACATTAACTACTCTTTTTCTTCTAGGTTTCCATTCTACTATGAACTCAAAATAGCTTTTGTAGCTTGGCTGCTGTCTCCATACACAAAAGGCTCCAGCCTCCTGTACAGGAAATTTGTTCATCCAACGCTTTCTTCAAAAGAAAAGGTAATCACAGGTGCCTGGGTCTTCTCTGGGTAGAGCAGATCTACGGTGTGTTTTCTGCAGTCTTTGAATCATTCATTTTCACTGAAGGGCTGGGAGTTGCTGTTCATCATCTTGTATCATTTGATCATCTCTTTTTGGTTAATGTTTTTGTTCTTTGTGGTTGTTGTGTTCTCAAATACTGGCATCTGTTCAGCACACTCACACATATTAACTCATCTTTGTGCACTTGAGAAGTCGGGAGAGAAGGGGATAAAAATACCTCCTGAGCTGTTTTTCTGAATATAGCTGGAGTGTTATGTTGTGGCTGCACGTAACGATTAGAGAAACAGGGTCTGGCAGCCAGGGCTCCTTAACTTTGTTCCCAGCTCTGCCCAAAACATTGTGCAGCAGTGAGACAAACGGCCAGCCCTGTCTGAAAGGGGCTTAACAAGCATTTCCCTGGCTGGAAGGCGTATAGCATGCTGAAGTCAGGCATGTAGCACGTCGAGGTCCTGGGTTGAGAAATGTCTTGCTCAGATTCATGATGTGGCTGGGACCATTTCAGCTTGAATGATTTGCCTGCCTAGGAGATTCCCAGGCTGTGACTGGGCCGTTGTCAGGCAGATTCATTTAGTTCATGTGGCTACACGAGCCAAGGACAGCTGTTGGTCACGTATCAAGAAGCAAACCACTAAAAAGTGAGTAACTGTTTCCCCCATTGGCAACTATGGAAGTGAAGGATCTCCATTCAGCCAGAAGCAGTGTATGAGCAGTTGTGTCTCAGCCCTGTCCAAGCAGGACAGTGGGGAATCAGTCCCCGATGTCTCTGCTTCCTGGGAACTTCTGCTTACACTTCTCACAAATAGTCCTTGTGCGTTTTAGGTTGCCACCTCTTATCTGCTAAGAACAGGGAGGGAATCACTGAACAGCTAGCAGCTTCTGGCAGCCTCCAGTCCCTACTAACCCAGAACATCCAGCACCTGAGCACTAGAAGTCGTTGTTGTTCATTATCAGCCAGACTTCTGTGTCTTGAGGGAGGGAGGGTGAGGGCTTGAGCTTTCATAACCATTTCACTGTATATTGAGCAGCATCCCAGTCCAGAAGCTCTGGGCCCACTGTTTCTGTGGGCATGTTGATGATCCCAGACACTGCAGTGATGTGCAGAGATTTCTCAGATACTTCTGAGACCACCAGTCCTGGACCAAGGGCAGTACAGCTGCAGCTGCCTGGTGTCATAATATAATTCTTTTAACTATGGGGCAATCCAGTTTTTCCTTAGAGTCCACAGATTGCAAATGGCTCCTGACACACCCTGGTCCACTCTGCCCAGGTGGATGTGTCTGTCTTGCTGCCAGGACTTACTGGTGGTGGTTACACTGTGCAAGTGTATCCCAACTTTACGTCTCAGTCTTCCATTCACAGAATAGAGTTCCCAATGTGTGCAATGGGAGTTACTTCTCCCCTGAAAACCATTTCTCTTTGTAAATGTTGGCTGTGAACTTCTCTCTGGCCAAGGTGGAGGAAATGGAGGATGTCTGCCTTCATAAAAGATGACCTGGTCCTGCCAAGAGGAGCTTGAGGCTGGAAACATTCTGAACTTGTCCTTCTTGTGCTTTTTTTTGTGTGTTTTGTTGTCTGCTGTGACAGGAAATTGATGACTGCCTCGTCCAGGCGAAAGACCGGAGCTACGATGCCCTTGTGCACTTTGGGAAGCGGGGGCTGAACGTCGCAGCCACAGCAGCCGTCATGGCAGCTTCAAAGGTAAAGGTGTGGGTCAGATTGGTGATTCATTAGCATCTCGTCTGCATCCATTGCCAAGAGCAGCCACAGTGTGGAGGGGAAGAGATGATGAAAGTAGGGATTCATTCAGTGATTTTGGTCTTACCTCCCAATCTCCCATCCACCAGCCACACAAGTGCCTCTTGGGATGAGGACGCTAAATGTGGTGCCTAGTGAACCTATCGGAGGTTGGAAAGGAAGGATTAAGACCCGGGTCTGCCTCAGGACTCTGTTGAATTTTGTATTTTACGTCAGTACCCAGGTGACAGCGTTAGCAATTCTGTTCATTGCAGCCTGTGCTCTTCATTTTCACTGTCAGAAGAAGAAAATGCTTCCATGAAAGATGCTGACGTTAGGTGAACGCTATTAACACCCTGACAGAGAAATTTTATGGGTTTTTTTGGTCAGCACCTTCTGCAGTGAAAGGAAAGATGATCTGCACCCCATTTTTTTCAGTTGTTATACTGGATTGCTGAGAAGTTTGGGGCACCTAGAGACCTATAATTTAGATACCGACAGAAAGCAGGTGTGATCCGAAGTTTGTGAAGACTCAGATTTTATCTCCAAGGCTTACACATAACATACCTGACGTATAATCCTCTGGAGACGTGTTTATGTAAGAATGAATGGGAAGGGGCATTACCTGCTTTTGGAGAACGAGTAGATATTGCACGAGTGGTCTCGTCTGAGGAGGTGTATCCTGTGCTCTGCTCCTGGCTGTCGCGGGTTAGGGCTGGGCCGGCCACTAACACGGACAGACGCTCTCTAACCCCCTCTTCCCCCCCCCCAAACGGGAAGAGAAAAGGGAATGAGGCAGAGAGACTTACGGATGAGAGAAGAAAAAAAAACGAACTAGAACAGCTTTAATGAAAGTAATAGGAATAATGGTAAAAAGATAAAAGTAAAGAACTGTATACAACTATAGATAATAGCCCGATATCAAACCCGACTCCCTCCCCCGATACAAATCCCCACTGGTGCTGCAGAGCAGGAGGCACTGGGGAAAACCCCAGGCTCAGCGGCGGCGGGAGCTGGATACAGGGAGCTGGATTCGGGAACTCAGGATCCGGATCAAAATCAGGAGGTCAGATGGAGTCCTCTCTGGACACCGGCCATTGCAGAAAAGAAGGGCGAAAAAAGGGCCGAAACTCTCGTGATCACTCAATTTATACCAGATATGACGTATATGGGATGGAATACTCTCGTTGGTCACCTGTCCTGTCTATTACCCCCCGGAGGTGCCACCTTTTACTTCCTTGTGCCCCCCTCTTACTACCCAGCACCCCCAGCGTGGCACACAAGAGCCAGCAGTGGCCTTGGTCACTATAGGAATAAGTATCAGCAAGAGCCTTTCTACATACCAGTCCCAGGCAGTAACTGTAAACATCAGGTGTTATCACTGCCAGTAGCACACACTGTCTGCAAAAACATGCTGCTGACTTCAGAACGTGCAGCCTTTTAGAAGACACTAAACTGAAAAGTAAAAATCACTAAACAGGACTGGGTTTTTAGCTAAACCCAGGACACTGGCTTAAAGCCAGAAACAGAAAATAGCTGTTATCTGGGTTTCTTTGCTGGCATAAAAGCTGCAAGGACTTGATAACTGCATTTTGTGGTCCTGCTCTCTGGCTGTGGATTATCATGGCTTGAGGTGGATGTGTGCAGGGACTGTACCCTTGTGTTTCGGGGGCAAGGCTTGTATAAAAGATGCACCTTTCACGCAGTCGATACAATGCCTCTTGCAAAAAAAATAGAAACACGTGGGCAAGGTGGGTTCTGGTATTAGGAAAAACATGTGAATGGGGTTGAAGGAAATTATTTTCCTCTGTCAAATGCTTTTCATGTGACACCAGGCACATCGTTTTCGTATATCTTGGCCTTACTTTTTGTCAAAATGCATAATGCATCTTTAGGAGGCCAAATAGCATGAAGTCTATAAAGTGTGTCGAATGCAATATGTTATAGAAGTTTGAAGCCCCTGGGATATGCCATATGCATGCAGGTTCACAAGGGTATGCAATAGCTATATTCCATCCCAAACGAAAACCAAAAATTGCCTCCCTTTTTCCTGCCACAGTGCTGTGGCTGTCAGGCCTGCCTCAGTTCTCCTGAACTGTTGCTCTTCAGTGGGGAGGCTCTGGTAACCCAGGGACTGCTGGCTAAACCAAACCTGGGCTGAAACCTGCCATAAATGTGGAGCTAAGGCAAAGCTGTGTGCTGTATGCCCAACAAAACAACATTTGTGTGATGCTTCCATCACACTTAACACTTGTGCTGCTGCGAGGCAAGCCTGAAGAAGTCTCACCACGGACAGAAATAGGCTCTGGGAATGCCTTTGCTCTGAGCCCCTTCCTACAGGGTGCTGCAGACTCTCTGTGCCAGAGCTGGGTTTAGGACAGAGTGAGAAACTATGTGTGAACCCCGAAGGAACTTTGGCTCTTGTTTGAGTAGCTCTTGAATATGAGAAGCTCAACAGTTGCCCAGATCCGCAGTGTCAGCCGGTTCACCCTGGGACTGCAACAGTGTCTTCCTTGGCTCTTCAACCTGAGTGAACAGTCAGCACCACGGTTTTTCTTCCTACAGTTCTGCTTCTCTGGTGTTTTTCTTAAGAATCTTGCTGTCTTGAAGTGTGGCTCCAGTGACAGTGGGAAGCTGGGTAGAAGGGAGAAGATTCTCCAGGGTACAAGGAAGCCATTGTTTTCCACGAGTTAATGAAGATCCCCATTCAGTGCTGGAAGAAAGCAGCCCTGTGACTTGTTGGGGTGTTGTTTTATGGCACATCTGCCAACCTGACTCGAGAGAAAACAGTTAAGATATTGCAACCCATAAATGGATCAGAAGAGTCTTTCCTGCATGCTTTTGGGGAGGGGAAAAATGATCTTTTTGTAAGATTGAGGGGTTGTTATTGGATTGATTGATTTTTACAGCAAAGCAAGGACTGTTCATGTCTTTGCTTCAGCCTTGACATTTATATTACCCTCAATACGTGAGGAAAAATAGGATTCCTGGCTTCCACCACCACTCCAACATGCAGCCTCCAGCAAGTTGCTTGCTTCTGAGTGCCTCAGGGTGCAGATCCAAGAAACAGGGTAAGCTGATCTGATAGTTCTTCTCCTCCAAAATGGAGTGATGCTCCAGCTCCCATTGGGTTATTATGCACCAGCTCTTTGGATGTCCCCAGGTTATCTCTAATCTATCAGAAGGATAATCCATAAAGAGAAAGGAAGGGAATACTGTTTATTATTCTCAGCACAAGGGAAGGGGGAGAACTGCATGCGAGGAGTATGTTCAGAGGAATAGAAAGCAAGATCTTCCCTTTCTGGTCATGGGAAGCAAACAGGTTAGCTCTGCTGCTCATGGAATCACACCCTTAATACATTTACACCCTTCATGGAATAATAGTCAGGAATGGTTAAAGAAGCTTCTGTCCCTTGCCCTTCTCAGACTGAATTTGTGGTCTTTGGAGCAGGGAGCGTTGAATGGCTTCGATTTACAGCCTGATGTGTTGCGGTACAGAAGTGCTGAGCTGGGGTTCCTCAGGTATTCAGGATGTGAAGTGTGATGGGTCGGGTGCGGACGTGTCTCCATTTAGCTGTCCTGGCTGCTGTGAAGGGAGTGGTTTCCGAGAGAAGAGGGATACAAGCAGGTACGGGCGGTAACAGCTTCTCTTGCCCTGGTTTTCAGCTGCTGTTAAATGTTTGTCAATGCCCTTACTTGCTCACTTGAGAAGGAGGTATAACAGAACTAGATTATCCTGTGTGAGAGAAGTTTAAATGACTAATTATCTGGAAAACACTTGGAGCTGACACATGCCAGACAACACTGCGGTGCTGTCCTTAGGGGGAAGTTTCCAGGGAGGGAAGAAAGAGAATACTATTTCTAAGTCTTATCCTGGCTTTCCCAATGCCGAGGTTTAAGGGTATTCAGCTGGTCTGTGATAAATATTAAGTGAAGGTGGGAAACTGAGCCCTAAACAAGTTCATTCAAGCCTTTAACGGGTTGTGTTAAAATTGGAACCTATAGAGCTGACCAATATTCAGGAGCACTGAGCTCCTGCACCTCCCCTTGAATGAAGATGGCTTTTACCAGCAAGTGAATATGAGGATCTGTTTTATTTCCTGCCTCTCTTGGATTAACGGGTGAGGAAAAGGTACTTTTGTGTTAAGACATGGACCCTCAGACTTTGCAGTTCAGCATCTTCTGGTGGCAAATACACAGTGAGATGCTGGGCTGAAGGTGTGCTCTGTACAGACCTGTTCTCAGTAAATGAGCTTAAATGTAACAGCTCCTGTCCTCGCTGACGTGTCTCCCACCGCATAGCCCTGTCTTCTTCTCTCTCTCTGAGCTGTGGCAACTATCTTCTTGTGTTCCCATAGGGTCTGTTGTGGTCATTTATCTTTGGTGACAAGATCTTTGGGCAAGGCCCATCTCTTCATTCTTTTTACCCACCCTGCAGCACAGTGGGGCTGGCTCTCTCATTACCGGTAGTGTGTGACAGGCTGCTGCTTATATATTTACCACAGGCTAAGCTGCTGTAACCTGTGCACAGCCACACCGTCCTCATCTCTGAACCTCTGGCCCTCTCCCCTTTCTGTCTTAAGTAGCCGACGGTTTTAGCCGACAAGTACAGGGTTGTCTCCCCCTTTCTCCTGCTCCTTTCTCCTGCTCTGTTTTGTTTTGAAGCCACAGTTGTGCTAACGCTGGCACAAACCTGTGCCAGTTCATTTTACGGGCTGAGGAGCTGTCAGTGTCCCAAGTATCCCGAGTCTGCCCAGCTGGCTCACTTGGATGTTTTCTCTCTCTCCAGAGAGTCTATTTTTGATGCTCTCTAAGCAGACAGAGCATTGGATATCTGGTATCGTTAGGCCTGCTATATGCTCAACGGCTTTTTTTCCCTGCACCCAGCCACTTGCATCCCCACCAAGGAGCGTAATCTCATTTGGGGCTCTGTAATCCTGTCCTCGTTGCTTGGTCATTCTGTCACACGCTGTGACTTCAAGTGGGTCAGTCCTAAGTGGCAGGATTAGATGACCAGGCAGTAAATCCTGCTGCTTTTTTTGTGTTTTCGATTAGTTCCAACTATTTCAGCTATTCCTGCTGCCAAAAGGTCCTGGGCACTGACCACCAGGTGCAAGGCCTTGCCCAGGCAATGGAGACTTCAGAGGGAAGCTTGAGCCTAAGTGGGCTTTTCATTGGTATTGTTCAGATTGCTGATGTTGTTGTTCCTAAATTGGGGTTCTTCACCTGGTGCATAAGAGCCAGTAAACACCCAGAGTCACAATATTTGTCTTTATTTCAATTCTGCACAGAATAGAGTGCCAGCCATCTAACACAGCTAGCACACCTCTTAAGAGACCTGTAAGATAATGAAGAAAAAAAAAAAAGTACCAAAATAAATCATTGGTCACCTACACTTATAGAACAAAAGGTCAATTGTGTGTGTTTTGACCGCTGTCCACTTCATTATATTACAGTGGTCTTACATTTAAAGTCTCCTCCCAGAAGTGTGTTTTTTAGTATTATTATCTAAGGAGGCTGTATCTGTATCTGATCAGCCATCAGTAAATTCTTACTTGACCTTACATCCTGCTACAGCTCCTGCTTGATACTTTTTGAACAATAGTTAGCCACAAAATAGGTAATTACAGCATTCTGTTCTTGGAGACTTTTCATTCTCCTTGCTGTGGTCTCAAACCGGACCGTCGTAATTGCCTAATTTTGTCAATTTTTAACTTCTCTTGACATCAGTGTAAGTGGCTGGGACACATATGTGGCTGCAGTGAGGAGAGGTACCCATGGCTTGGAGGCAACACGAGCCTCCTCCAGCGCACTCGTACGTACATTCTCACCCCTGCCATCACCGTGCTCTCAGCACCTGCTCACCTTCCCCGTCACCCTGCTGCCTTGCCCTGCCCCCAGTCTCCAACTCTTTACTCCCTGCTACTCTTCCCAAGACCCTGCCTGGCCCTGCCATCACATCCTCTGTCTCTGCAACCCTCCCATCACCAGTTTTACAATCGCCCCTGGCTCTCTAACCCTCTCTTTTCGGCCCTTGGGTTTCCACATCCCATTTGCATGTATCCTCATTCCTCATCCTGAACAAACCGATTCTGCCAAACCAACGTCTTTCCCCACCCCCAAGACAAATCCTGCTGCCAACCACTTGCCCATCCCCAAGCTGCAGCCTCAACTCTGCTGAAAAAGCTGCAGAAAACACCCCGCAGCCAACAGAACATCATACCCCAGAGGTTTCTGGTAATGTTCCTTCCTCTGCCCTTCTGCCCTCTCGTGTGTAGGGCAGGGACTGTCTGCACAGCAGCTGGTGCTGTGGCCCGTCGCGTGCTCCTTGGTCCAGCTTGCTTTTAGGAAAGGGAGCGGGGCACAGCGTGCCGCTGGCAGCGGGCAGAGCGCCTTGGCAGGAGATGATGAATGAGGTGGAGGGAGCACGCACGCATGACTGGTGTCGATGAAAAGCCCGTTTGTGCCTAATAAGTCTGAGAAACAGTCCAGGGGCTTTTCATGCGTGGGGAAATATGGCTCGCGGCGCTGCCAAAGCCAGCAATCACTGGTTACCAGTTAAAAGGACCAGGCATGCAGACGAAAGTGGGAGGGTTTCATTATACTCATCTACCTCCTAAACTCTCAGGAGTGCAGCGTCAGCAGATCCCAAACTGCTTCAGCTTGCAACCACCTGTCTGGACCAGCATTATTGCTTCTATTTCCACCTTTGGGTTCACCACTCCCTGGTGGGGGTGACAGCTTTGCTTGTTTACTGTCCCTTAGCCCAAGAAATTTAGTGGAAAGTTTCCCAATGCATTTGCTGGTTTTTAAACCAGCGCTGGAAAGGAAATGCTGGTGACAATTTAGATTTTATCCTCTCTAGTCAAACAGCATCTTTACATTCATTTGTAGTATCTGGCTGGTGCAGCCTGTGCAGTCAATATTTAGATCCCTAATTTTCCATGAGAACTGAGACCTATTTACTGCAGGATTTTGGAGCAAAAACTAATGCGGGAAAGAGATGCTGCCTTTTTTTTTTGACGTGGCAGTGGGGAGCTGCACTTTTACTTGAATTGAGAAAGGGGAAGACAGGAGATGCGAGTATCCTTTAAGATGGATAAAGCCTCTTTGTAATGATTAGATCCCACTGCTAGGAGGGAAAGTGTTTCTTCACTTACCAAACGTATCAGAGGGCCGTTCTGACCAATCTGCTTAGTTAGGACTGTCTGTGTAACTGCCACATCGTGTGTCCTGGTCTGTAACATGGCCAGGAGCTGCAGACGTCGGAAGTGATTTAGAGTCTGCAGTTTGAGAAACCTTTGGGGACCCATTAGAGTTCCCTCAGAAGGGCTGAGCAGGCTGCTTTTGAAAGTAGCTTCCTTTAAAGAATCTCCATTTGGGATCCAAAATTGAAGATCTCATGGCTGAGCATGTTACACCGATGAAGAGGAACAAGGAATGGCTTTCCTGAAATGCCACGGTAGCATTGCAACTGCTCACGGTGTTTTGTAAACTGTTCCTGTCACGGTGTGATGTACCTTTCTTTCTTAAGTCTTTGAGAATCTGTTTTTCCCAAATCAATAGAAACCTGATGCAGTTGGAGCTACAATCCAGGTAGCTGCTTCCAGTTTATCTCTCTTGTTGGCTCTTTCATCGGTGTCTCCAAGAAGCAGACAATAGCCGGTGAATGCCCAGGACAGCAGAACCAAACAATAAATTCGTACGGAGAGACCAGGCTGGGAGAGACAATAACAAATAGTTCCCAGGAGAGGAAATGAACTGCACAAACAAAAAGGGTGGGTGAAATTAAGTTTCCACCATTAACATTAGCGTCAGCTGGTTTCCCTTTGAGTCTTTAATACTGTCTGGCGTCTCCAAACCGGGTAGCTGTTCCAGGCTAGGCATGGCACGCAGGCCCTGGCCGTAAGGATATTGCTTGTAGGATATTTGTGTTCATATGGTGGCAGAAGCAATTTCCTCCTTCACTCAGGCTTGTGCTCAGAGCATAAAGCTGATGGGTTTGCTCTTAGCAGGGCCTTCCTGCACCCAGACTTGATGACGCTTCTGTGTGCAAACTTCTCATTGCCGTGAGTAATTCCCCAGCGTTAGCCTGCTGCTTGGAAGACCTGTCAGTCACCAGGACTAAAACAACTGCCACGTGTCCCTCGCCTAATCCTGTGCCTAAATTAGTCATAAATGCACTCTGTTCTTAATGATCTTAAGTCTGGATTACAGAGGTGGCCAGACACTGAGGGTTTCTCCAGTGGGAAGCATCGATTAAGAGCAAGGAGCGGGGTGGCAGCCTGTGGTGTTTATAATTTGCTTTACTCTTTAAACACACCTGCTAGGTAACACCCTGTCAGCTGGGGTTATGAAGTGGTTTCTCCATCTCTGGGAAAGCCAAGGAAGGGAGAACCTGCGTTCAAAAGTGTAGTCTACAGGTGGGTGTCCCTGCTTTGTATATGTGTGTGAGTCCCTGCACATGGTGCCCAGTGTCACGCTCACGGCTCACCTTGAGTACTTATGCTTCAGATAGACTTTATTCTCAAAGCTGTTATGTGTGTTGCCACAATGGCTCTCTTTTTTCCCTTGCTAGGTCTCTCAGCTACTTCATTTACACTTGTTTTTGGACCAGAAAAAAGGGCAGGTAATCTGCTGAATGCTTATACTAACCCCTGACTAATGACTGCCTCCCCATTAGACTAGTTTGAACTGTTTTCAGCTGAGATTGGTCTGAGGCCAGATGCTGTCTGCTCCACTTCCAGGGGATAGATCCTGCGTGCTGAGCTTTAAAAGCCTGTCTTTGATGTCATCATCAGAATGCCTTCCAAGTCCTCTGCTGGCAATCAGAGAGACTCCAGCAGCCAGACAGGGAGCTTTGTACGTGGAAAACTAATCTAACTCAGGTTGTTGCTACTGCATTGGCCAAGCTGTTGTGTTGGCTGTTGTTTTCTCGCTAATGGATAAAGGGAGCTTCTCTCCCTCTGCTGGGATCCCATTAGGATGATTGGGGTTGCAGTGGAGCTAGTGAGGCCGGGACTTGGCTCACAAGACGCATCTCGGCAAGCGATTTCTGACAGGGGGTTGGGGAAGTCCTGCTGATGCCGTAGGGATAACCGACATCCTAGGCACGTGCACTACGCCTTGTAGTGAGTACCTGCAGGATGGAGGCTGTGACATGCATGCAGACATGTCTGCTAGCGTGGAGGAGAACTGCTAACCCAAGCTACAGCAAAAAGAGAGGAGAACATTAACAGGTCTAGTGTTGTGTTGGAAGTGTGGTGAGTGTGACTTAGTGTTCCCTTGCCTGTCCATTAACTACTGATCCTAAGATGCAAAAGGCCAGAAGGTGCCATCCTGTATTAACACTGATCATAGTAAAAGCTTCTCTTTTATGACTTGACATTTTTTGGTTTGTGCCACTTCACCCTGCTGTGTTATGGTTTCCACAGCTGCAAAATGGAGTTTGTGGGTATTAGAGGTGTTTTGAAGCCTTAATGTCTACAGAATTCTTTCAGATTGTCAGACTGAAGGTATGATAAAATCTAAACACTGTTGTTTGTTTATATTTAGATCATGTTTAAAAGGACTGCTATAGAAATTGCAGATTTTAAAATGATGTGCCTAAAGCTACCTATGTACATTAAGTATTTTTAATGAATATTTCCATCAAATGTAAACCCAGATTTTCCAGACTCCTAAATCCATCCCTCTACCAAGTTTTACTTTTTAGAGAATATGAATATGAATGCAGAAGTTAATTAAAGGGAGGTAAAGCAATTAAGACAATTCCAGCTGTCTCTGACAGAGGGCCTTTTACAATGCTTGCCACAATGCTGACTTCACTTTTTGGAAAGGATCAAGATTTCTGATCCTTCCAAACAAATATTGGTTGCATCAGTGTTTGTGCTCTGGGCCCACAGAGGTTAACATATGTTTCTGGAGGCGACAATGTCTGCAACATTTAGAAGAAGGTAGCGTGCAGGTTAACTGGCTTTGAAAGCTCAGTATTTTCATACAGTTTTGTCCTCCTTCTTAAAACAAAAATAGGGTGAGAATGTGGTTAAGTGAGGTATGGCTGTACTACAGTTGTGATTTTGACTGAAGTGGGTAGATGTACCTAAATTAATTCTAGATTAATCACTATGCCTCACAGATGGGAGCTTTAATTTCCCTTAAAATCACAGAGGAACTTCTGCAGCTTAGATGTCCATGTCTTGATGGCCGATGCCCTAATACCATTGATAGTGTCTTGAATCCAAAGAAGGTGGTACCAAGTGACAGCACTTACTGGGGGATGAAATTACCACGTCCTCTTTAGTATTTGTCCTTTGTCCTGTTCAGCAGCACCAAGCTCTGGCTCTTCTCTGCCCATGTAAAAACAGTCCCACATATGGACCTACTGAGCTTGGTAGGTCCTGGGAGAAGAGGCAAAGGAACCCTGAAGAGGTCCACTTGTGCTGTACCTTCACCTATGGGGTGAACTTTTCCTACAGGCGAGAAGATCAGATAATTTGGGAACAGATACACCTGCTCCCACTTGTTGCCACCAAAACCTCACCATCTAGCAAAATTGCTGTCTACTGGATGGGAAGTGCCGTGCTTACTGGGATAATCTGTGCCCTAGAAGAAGCTGTGTGAGGTGGAAGTTGAGTCTAGGTAAATAGTCTTGTGCCCAGGGAGAGTAAGGCTCTGTCTTCCAGCACCGCTTCATGCTCATGTCCTCTACCAGGGGATGAAGTCCCCAAAATATAGGTCCCACAGTGTCAGCACAATCATCCTGGCAAGGCAGTTGGTGTTCAGGGAGGAGAAAGGAGGAGAACTGGTGTCATCCACAGCCCATCCCACAGCCTTTCCAGTTCCCATTTTCGAAACGTTGGACAACACCATCGTGCTGTTTTGCTGTTGACGCAGTGAAATGGTGTTGCCACTGCTACTGTCATGATATTACTGGTGTCACGCTCGCTAGGATAAAACTAGCCCAGATCCGTGTGGATGTGCTGCAGACGTGCCTCTGGCCTGCAGGGCAGATGCAGCTTCAGGACCTGGATCTCCTCTTTCTGCAGAGCGACGCACGGTGTGCTGAAATTCCTAGGACATCCCCCATGTCTGTAGCAGTTGGAAGAGCATCTGTGTGATTATGGCCAAGACGGTAAACAAAAATTCCCAAAACAGCTGCTCTTCATCTTCCACGTGACTGCTTAACCAGGCATGGCCCAAGGTGTTCGCTGCACTGAATCTGTTGTGAAATAAAGCTGTTATTTTTTTTTTTCTTTTTTAAAATAAATTATAAGCCTTATTGTGGAATAATAAGCATTACAGCTGGATGAAGTCTTTATTGCTAAAATATGAAGCTACAGCAGTGCAAACCCTCACAGTGCTGGCTTTTCAAATGTTTGTCTTTTCATGTCCAGCAGTGGCTTATCTGACAGGGAAATTAAGATTGGTAACAGCATTTTCCGTTGTACTTTGAAACCATCCTGGTTCGGTTGTAATCATAATTTCTGCCATGTTTCTATTTGAGGTCAGGTAGAAATGGGGCAACTAAGAAAGAATTGGGAGTGTTATGTTGTGCACCTGGAGCAATAAAATCAAGTCTATTCCTACAAGGACCAAAGGTGGAAAAAACAGAAAAGAAAGGGAAGTCAGAGGCTTTCACATGTGTTCAGTGTCCTCAATCTTCCTAAGCCTTTGCTATTCCTGCCATTCCTGAGTTTTGGACAGACCGTTTTAGGGAATGGTAGAAACGGTAATACTTTCCTGTTGCCTACGTGATGTGCAACGTTCGTCTTTGCTGTTTTAAAATCAGTTTAAATTAGAGGAAAAATCAAGAAAAGACAATTATTTTTTTTCTTGGAGAAAGTCAAAAGTTATTTAGCACAGCTGCCAGGACTGCGTTGTGTATTATATGCTAACGTCACAGACCCTCAGATGACAGGCACTTATCAAGCCCTTCTTTCAAAGCTCTCTCTGGGGCCTTTGATCATTATATGCCGATATGTGACAAGTTGCAATGCAAGAATATTAACATATTTTCTTTATTTTCAATGCCAAAGGGTGTGTTGGTGTTGCGTGCCGGGTTGCTCTGACGTGTGAATCTTGTCTCTAATCTGAACTAATGTCCACATCCATAAATCGCTCCCTGGGGTGCAGAGGTGTGTGGGTTCCAGCTGCCTGAGCAGAGCAGTCAGAGGAGGTTTAGAAGCCCGAGCACTGCTGACACTTGAGCTGGCGCTTCGGGAGGAATCCAGCACTCGGGTTACAGCAGCTCGTCAGTCGCGAACCCTCCGGCTTTGCTGCACCAGTCATTCTGCAACAGCAAAGTAGTATTTAGCCATCTGATTGCTCTCAGCTTGCTCTCGCTGGAGATCTGCCTGTTGTAGTCAGACTGCAAGGTAGGATGACTTGTGGTAGGTTTAAATCAGCTGCGGAAAACAGCGTGGCTGTGCAGGAATTGGGTGTAAGCTACAAAACCCACCCAGGACTGCACTGCCCTGAGCTCTGGGTGGCTGAAATCAGACCCAGCTAACCAGCCACACGGGGAAATTCTGGTACATCAGCCCAGTAATAGCCACAGACTGCAGAGTAAACATTACCTTAGTCTGGCCCAAGAGGAATAACTTGAGATGCTTCCTAGAGTGAGAACATGTTGCAAGAGTCACTCAGCCACTGGCAGGAGAAGCCAAAGCTCAGGCATCAACTCTTGTGGCAAGTCGAAGAGTGAGATGGCAGAGGTGAGATTTTTACAAAGCAGTTCTTAGGACTCTGCTGGCAAGCATATAGAACGTCTTGGTATACAAGCAAAAAAGCCCCATCCTTTTAAAATGCTTTGAAAAGTAAAACAGGCTAATGGAAGAGAGCAGAATAAGAAGAGCATGGTGGGTGTATGGGCACTTTTCTGTAACAGTCTGCAGAAAAGCTAAATGCAAAATCCTGTCAAACACAGTCTACAAAGAGAGATCCTAAGAAACTAAAGATTCAGTAAAACGAAATAAAAAAAATCACAGTGCAGCTTCCTGACTAGCTCCACCAGGTGACTCTGCCCTACAAAGGACAGACTGGTTTTATTTTGCTTAGATGACACATATTTTTCCAGTGACGATGCTTTGGGACGGCATTGAAGGAGTTATCCATCCCGCACTGTTTCTTTCTTGCTCATGCAGAAAAGCGCTGTAGCCCAGGAAGCCTAGCCTAGCCTGATGAGCTGTGGGGTTGAGAAGGAAATTTGAACCAGTTTAGTTAGTACAAAAAGCTCCAGGCTGAAAAGTTGGGAGATCACCACTCTAACAGTTCTCTTGAATGTCGAAAGTGCAGACTGCCCCGGTGACTGCAGTTATAAGCCCCTGGTGCCTCATCTCTTTACAGTCCCTAAAAGCAATGTGCTAAGGAGTTTATATGGGGTAGAGGCACTGATTTTCCATTACTCTGCATGCAAAATTTCCAACATGATATTGATAAATCAGTACTTAGAGGTAAATTCAGGCTTTGCCTTCCCAGTGCAGCAGGGCCAGCGCACAAGGGGACCTCGCGCCGTCAGCAAGGGGTGTGTCCCTTGATCGGAGATGGTCAGAATGAGGCCCTTCCCCGTGCCAGGCCAGCACCAGAGCGTGCTGTCCGCTCACTCCACACCTGCACCCTGCTTTTGGGAGCAGGATACCCAAACCTGCAGCCAGGAAGGGAGGAGTGATGTGTTCTGGTCCAACCTCAACCTAGAGACCTCTAGCAATGTTCAGGCTACGCTTACCCGTGGGCAGGCTTTGGCAAATACAAGTCTGAAGGAAATTGGTGTGTGAATTGCTACAACGCGCGCTGTCTCTTTTAGGGCAATGTTCAGTGTGGTTTGCCATCTTTCTGATTTCACCTCCCTCGAAGCATTCATCGAATTTTTCCTAATTTACACTAGCAGAAATAATTTTAGAATCGGGCTCTATGTATTTCAGTGTTTTTTCGAGACTGTGCTATGAAGTGTCTTTCAGGCTTCCTTCACCCCCAAAAATGTTAAATGTTAAAACTTAAATGTACTTTTGACCAGTCATGCTGTTTCTATTCTGAATGTCACTTCATGTAGCCAACAGAGAAGGACAGATAAGTTCTGTATTGCTTGTATTTTCTGGCATTTTTACTTTATGGCAGTGGTTGGACTATGAGGGTTACAGAATTCAGAAAGAGATATTGTCAACTTTTTCATGGGATGTAGCTTTAATGAAAGATGTCTTTTAGCCAATGCATCCTTTACAAAGAACAGCGACATTTCTTTCCCCAAGGAATATGTTTGTTGCCTGATTGAGAGCTAGTCTAAAAAGAAAGAAGTATATTGTGTGAGTTTATTTCTTCCTTAAGCCATGTGAAAAAAGCACTGGGATATTTCCTTGCATTTAGCAGTAACTTTTTATTACTTTAAAACTTCCTGTTTTCTGTGCTCTGGAAGTTCTGTGTATGACTGAGAATGGCTGGGTGAACATCATCATAGTTAATCGATTAACTTTAAAAATGAGTTGTTTTGATGCAGACCATTTAACTGTGTTTCTAAAGCCAAGCACCTCTTTGACTCAGATCCTAGTTAAGAAAAGTACCTGCTTGTATCTTTATGGATACAACAACATCCTGCTCCTTTCAATGTGGCCAAGGCTGCTCTGAACTTCAGACTGCTTTGAGGAATCAGAGCTGCTCGCCGTCAAGAGTTTGAGTGTCTCTGAGTGTAGAACTACTCCAAAAGAAAGAGCAAAGAGAGGGAAATGACACCTTTAACAACTCATTTTTGTCCTCCTCCAGGTTACTGAATCAGGCAATTTTTTCTCTTCCTATTGTCCTGATGGATTTCAATGAGTAAAGGAAAAGAAAGGCTCAAAATTCACTGTCGAATCTAACTTTTCTGTGTGTTTTTTGCTTGCTTGTTTAACTAGGGACAGGGGGCCCTGTCTGAGAGACTAAGGAGCTTTAGCATGCAGGATCTCTCGACGATTCGAGGAGACAGCAGCAGCGCTGTTCCTCCTTCAGTCACTGTACGAACAAGTAGCAAACAGAGCCAGCCAAAACCATCCAGAAGCGCATCGGAAGGCACTGGCAGCTCAGGTAAGTGCCAGCGTTATTTTCGGTGTTGTGTTGTCTGGAATATCACACAGTTGAATGAAGTCATGCAGTTGGCAGGAATACATAGAAACAGACGTTGCAGGCGGCACACACCAGAATTCACAGGACACGGACACGCTGTGGATTCTGTCGGCACTTAGGAGAGAAAACAGTATCGTCATTTGGTGGTTGCTATTCCTGGCTGATAGTGAGGATGGGACTTGAGCATGAAAGGGAGCCAGCGTCAGTCCTTGCAACTTGAGCTGAAAAGCTCTGACCTGGGGGCTGCAGAGCCGTGGTGGGATTTCAGTGAGGGGGGCTAATGGACATGCAAAAAGAGGGAATAAGGACGTACAGTAGTGGGCAAGGGTCATTACTGTCATCAGAGCCTCCTGTGGTGATACAGCCTCTCACCCTCATGTTATCTAAGCATAAATGCGGGTTTTAATCGCTATCTAGTTTGATTTAGGCTCACTCATGCTTCTTCTAAACTGTCCAGTAGCTGTTACAACACTTGACAGTTGTAGTTCCAGAACTTTATCACTGGCTCAGCCGACCGAGAAATAAAACCCATAGAAAGCACTTCTAGAAGCAGAGCCCAAGATCTGACAGCTATTTATGATCTGAAGGATGTCTGACAAGCATTGTTATGGAAAATAATTCTCTCTGACGAGCAATGGTTTATTTGCAAATTCTGAAAGAACAAAGGGAAGAAACATCATGGTGGGAATAAGATCCATTCCTGCGGATTTAGTTACTAAAATTTATTTCAAGCCAAGTTAAAGAAATCTTTGTGAGCCCAGATCCAAGACATTTAATTGGAGATAGCTTTACAGACAGATCTCAAAAATTGAGACCTAGAGGGTTATCCCAAGCAGTGGGTTCCAGATGGCTTCTGGGATTCCCAAGCACCACCAGAGATCATGCAACTTGGCTGCCGTGACGAGAAGCCACAGAAAATTGCAGGCGTGTTGCACTTGGTAGCTTGTGAAACATATGCTGACAAGTTTGGAATTTAGCAGTTTTGGCTTGTGTGTGTTGAGGTCTGTGCAAACATTCACTGTGTTTCCAGCCTGCGTAGATCGCTGCCCCTTCCAGTTTGCTTTGGTCTTGGAATATGTTAGAAGTATCTTGTCTCTTCCTTCCTAAAGAGTATCCTCTAAGCCCTTTACAAATTCTGAGAATCATAGCTCACAGACTTCTCTGTTTATCTGTTTCAACATCATCTGTGGAATAAACTCTCTTTGCAGGTAAACTAAAATAGCTACTGTTGGTGCACAGTGGTTTTATTCTGATGCCTGTGTGAGGTCTTGTTCACACGACCTCTGTGTGTCCCATGTCACTTAGTGATCTCACAGACATCGCTCATCTAGGAGCCTGCTCGTGGACCCCATCTCCACCCCCAGACGATACAGAGAGGCACCTCCAGAGGGTGATTTCACTCCCAGGCAGTGGCATCGTGCCATGTGGAAGAGCTTTGCTCTCACTTTTAATCAGATCAAGTGAAAGATGTGGTCATAGTCTCTGCGGTCCTTGTGCTGCTTTGTGTGGGCACAATTCTGTGTGTATTCAGAATGCAGAGAGGGGCGAACTGATCTGCCATAGCTGTCCCGTGTGTGATCTGTCAGCCAGACTGTATCACATCTAGAAGGTTGAATTCAGAGCGAGCTGACTCTGTTCTAGGCACACCAAGCCCAGACATGGTCCCATCACTCCAACTTCCATATTTATTTTGTTGGAGCGTTGCACATAAGCAAGGGGCTGACAGAACTGGCTACTGCCTGTTGGTATGTTATATATACCTGTAATGTATACATCTATGAGTATGTGCCTGAGCAGTGACTACAGAACAGCTGACACACACCTGTTCTTCCTGTCCCAAAGCCCTCAGATAACACAGATGCCCATGTCAGCAGTCCCTGCTGTCTCACAGAAACATTAGACTTCTCTTTATGTTCCTGCTTTAGAGATAACAGGACTTAGTCTGACATCAGCGAGAGGCAGCAAAAATACCCCAGACTGTCTGTTTGACATGAGAATGACTCAGCTGAAGACCTTTCCTTTCTTGTAAAATGTCTTGGAAGCCACCTGGTATTAGAGAGCGTGACAATAATAGCTGGGATACATGAAATGACTTTAAGTTGAACATTAGTAGTGAGCGTGGCAGGGACTGCAAACATTGTACCCTGGTTAGAGTAGACATCCTGCTTTATGGAAACTTTGAGCGAAGGCTTGAAGAAATGGATCCTGTGTCTGCAGAAGACACAACGTGATGGTTAGGAGGCAAGAACTGTGAGTTAGGACACATGAATTCATGCGTCCCTTTACTGCAAAATACTGGTGTGACCTGGAGCGTACCTTTGTTCCTCAGTGCGCCTGCAAACGAGAACAGATTGTACTTCCCATGCCCAGGTCTTGAAAGCCATACGTGGTAGAAGATGCTTGTGTATTTTAAAGTCATACCTTAGAAGACATCCGATGTGCCTTTCCCATACACCTTACTTCAGTGAATATGTGAAATACCCGTGGAAAATCCTGTCTAAGGACTGACCTCAGTTTTGCAAGAAGATCCCTCTGTTTATAGTAAGAGCGCTCTACCTTGCCACTACCTCTGAGAATTTCCTGGACAACTGAAATGTCTTTTTTATGTTTTCCCTTCTTTCATCCTGTCCCTTGTTTCCCGATCCAAGCATTGGAGAAATTGCACGTGGGCATGGTGCGATCTTGATGGCTAGCTGATCTGGGTGCCACTCTTAGAGCCCTTCTGCCTTTTGTTCATTCAAGTGCTTCCATCCCCACCCATTTCCCTCCATTCTCCAACCTATTACAGCAAGTGCAGCTCTCAAGACCACTGCCTGAATTTACAAATGGTCAGTAACTGTGGCAGGGACAGGAACCTGAAGTGTTATTTTGACGGGATGTGCTGAGGAGCGCTGCTGCACGGGGGGTTTGCTGGAGGAAGGGGCCACAGCCAACCTTACAAGTGGAAAAGCCAAGCACTGCTGTAGCAGTTGTAATCCTCTTCGCTTTGGGACTTGCCTGCCTGTGCCTGGGGGTGTGTGGGAGCATCACCGAGTCCTTCGAGGGTCACAGTCTTTGATGGAAGAGTACACAGGTTGCCTAAGGCGGTGCTTTTATAGGTCCCTTTATTTCTCTCCTATGGCTGTCAGGGATGTGCAAAGGCTGAAGAGTTAGTTTTGCATCTAGCACAGGTTTTTAATTTTCTCAACAGGAGAGACAGCCACGTCCAAGAGAGAATAGCAGCCTTCTGATAATAAGATGTCAAGTGCTACCCTCAGGTGATGGAACAGGCTTGCTATGGTCACTCAAGCTGTCCAGTAGTAAGGAGCTGTAACCCTTGGAACAAATCCTTAGTTTGTTCCAGATTAAAAATATTTTTCTGTACTATTTTTGAGAGATTAGTTTTAATTGAGGCCATTTTGCTGATCTGCCTTACAAGGAGCCTCCAAAATAACTGTGGAAGGCCAACCCACAGGAGCAGCACTGCTCAATGTCAAGCGGGCTCCAGGTGTGTTCACAGCCATCCCACAAAAAAACCCTTCTCCTCCTCTTCACACCCATCAAAAGCCACAGGCAGGTGACACAAAGAGGCAAAGGCTGCTTTGGCCATGATCTGTGTGTGGCTGCCAACGCCCCCAGCAGCACGTTATGTGAGGTATCACCACTGCTCCTGTGAAGCATCGGCACACCTTCCTCTGCCACACACTGAGGGAAGATGATGATTGCTCTTCCTCCACACAGCAGGTCACCACCTGTCCTCTTTGTCTGGTTTTTCTCTTTACTCTTCATTCAACGTTTCCTGATTTAGTGTCCTGTGACACTTTAGCTCTGATGCATGTTCCAACATGTGCTTGAAGAAAAAGGAGCAGGCAGAACTGCCTCTTTTCTTTGGCAACTGTCGTGTGGCTACTCATCATTATGGAAAACTGGAAGCTCCAGAACAACATTTCTAAATATTTTTTAAGGCAATTCTGTTGTTCTGGCAAATGTCCGGTAATAATCCACATACAGATGTGTCTTTATTAAAGTGAGGGGCATTTGCACTTCTTAACTTTACAATATTAAAAGCATCCTGGACAACGCAGATGAAACTTGTTCTCTTGCAATGGCTGGTGAATGACAGACGTGACTTGAAGAGTCAGATATTTGCTACTGCGTCACATGCCTCAATCCCACAGCTGATGCAAACATTTCTCACAGTTGCTGATGTCAGGGGAAACCTTCAGTGTGGACTGGGCACTGGAGCCAGCCGTGCTGTTGGGTGAGTCAGTGGGACGCACCTCAGCGGCAGCAGATTTGTGTTGCATCGCGGGGCAGTCGGTGTCCAGACCTGACACTGTCTGGGCCAGGGGATCGCGTGTTGTGGAGCCACCCTCTGTATAGCCCAGACCCAGTGCCCTTTCTGCTTAAGCTTACCCCGGGCAGAGATCATTCTCCACTGGAATGATTTCAAAGCAGGAATGTGCAGCGTGCTCTCTGCTACTCTCCGCTCCTCTGTGCAGGAGAGAGTCAAGGCTGCTTTTTTGTTTTGTGCTTCAGCGCTGAAGGCGTTGAGGCACAGAACAGAGGTGGGGCGAGTATCAGCATTCAGGATACGTCTGCATAACTTAGTCCCCACCAACCAGAAAAACTCCAGAAAGACCACAGAATCACAGAATGTCAGGGATTGGAAGGGACCTTGAGAGATCATCAAGTCCAATCCCCCTGCCAGAGCAGGAATGCCTAGATTATGCTACACAAGAACGTGTCCAGGCAGGTCTTGAATGTCTCCAGAGAAGGAGACTCCACAACCTCTCTGGGCAGCCTGTTCCAGGGCTCCGTCACCCTCACTGAGAAGAAGTTTCTTCTCAAGTTTAAGCGGAACCTCTTATGTTCCAGTTTCAGTCCATTACCCCTTGTCCTATCATTGGTTGTCACCGAGAAGAGCCTGGCTCCATCCTCGTGACACTCACCCTTGATATATTTGTAAACATTAATGAGGTCACCCCTCAGCCTCCTCTTCTCCAAACTAAAGAGCCCCAGCTCCCTCAGCCTTTTCTCATAAGGGAGATGCTCCACTCCCTTAATCATCCTAGTTGCCCTGTGTGAGAACAACCCATGTGTATATGTTCTATGAGCTCTCAGAGAATAAACTATCATAAAATTGTGTAAAATCAGAGGCTAAACTCACAGCAGATCTCCTGAGATTGGTTGAGACTCATCTCTTTTATACAAAGGCCATAGTTGCTGAAAGGGTATGACCCAACTGCTTCTGCCCCATACGGTCCTTTCCTCTGGACATGTTTAAATCTTATTTATGTACACTGACTCCAGTCAGGGATCTGGTTCAAGTTAAATGCTGCTCCTTGCTTCCAGATTGCTCTTGACCTTGATCAGATTCTTGAGCCAGTAGAGATCAGCAGCTCAGGAATCAGCAATAAGACAAGGAAAGTGGAGGGCAGAGCATGAGGGGCAGTGGGACATCTTTTGGCAATAGTAGCACTGGTTTATGCTGGCTTAAAATGACTGTAAAGCTGTGGAAGAACTTTCAGTGTGTACAGTGCAGGATAATCATGACCAAAGAAATCACACAGAGCTTGAGCCTCTTTTTATTTTTTTTCCTAAGTAGCTTTTTTTTTTGTCTGGAGTCATTGGTGCCACCATTAGGGTTAAATTGGAAGGCTCACACTGGAAATTATTTCTAGGCTGTTTCCTGGAACATGAGCTAACCGTGAGATGAAGCTCTAAAGGTCACTCTTCTATGAACAGCTGTGAATCACCTGCATCTGCACTGAAGGGTGCAATGCAACTCCCTTGATTGCTTTCATTCTTACAGCAGTTCCACCAAATCTAAGTCCTGCAGGACTCCTTGGCATGATTGAGGAAGATCAGGGATCTGTGGATAGTTTTCTTTCAGAAGCTGCGTGGCTGGCTATGCCAGGGCTTCTACAAGTCTAAATCTACTGAAAATAAAATCCAGGCATGTAGTGATACAAGTCTCAGTACTGCAGCCTGTTTACTGTCCTACAGCCTTTTGCACTGCTCCTATTGCTTATCCACGCTCCCAGGCCCCTCTAGTCAGGAGTTATTTCTGTTTAGTGATCTGAGAACAGAGGCAAGGAGCTGTACCTAATCCCAGCCTTAAGACCCATTAGGCACAGAGCCCGAGGTGAGGCACGCTCCTGAGTCTGCGCTGGTGAATAGAGAAGATCCCCTCTCAATGCACGCAGGGGCCACGAAGCCCACCTCAAAATGAGGCTGGTTTCTGAGAGATAGTAGCTTTGCCTGATGAGTTTCTAACGTGCAGCTCCTCTTTCAGTGTGCACGTGTTGCTCAGTGTGCCGATTCCTCAGAGGTGAGTGCTGGATTTCCCCAACACCGCATCCCGTTCGGGCATGGCTGCCTCCCCCAGCCTGGCTTGCTCCCGCCGCTCTTACTCACCGGGTTTCCTAACGCCGAGGAAACAAACGAGGGGACGGCCAGACTGTTTGTGAGCTGGGTGTGTGCTGACAAGTGTGGCAGTGCTTCTCACCTTACTGACCCGTGTGACCCAAGGCTGGGCAGTGTTTCTCTGGAGAAAAGCCTCAGTTCTTTCTGTTCTAGAGGACGTGCCGCAGCATCCGTGCTGCACCAGTGTAACTCCTGCGCCCGTATGCCCCAACACTGGTGTAAAACCGCTGCGAACGCAACAAGAGCAAACCTCCTCAGTCTCTGCCCTGTTTTGCTGCGTTCCCTAAGGACTGGCACGTGTTTCTGTGTCGGCAGAGAGGACACGTGAGTTTGGGATGAGCAGGGTATATAGCAAAGCCCAGTAGTAGACCCTGGTGTGACAACGTAGGATTGAACAGATTCTCTCTGCTTCAGTCTGTGCTAGAACCAATTTTGAAAGATGTCCCCACTGTCCCCACAGTTTGCTGTGTTTACAAACTCAGAGGAGCGTAGTGAATGGTTTAGCTGTTGGTGGTCTTTTCTGTGCTGCACCAATTTGTTTGGTTGCTAAGAGCTGAGCTGTTTCACTTCTGCGTTTTGTCCCAGTGGCAGGTGAAAGGAGGGGGAGGCCTCTGGGAAAGCCAGAGGGTGGGGCTGCCAAGCAGCTTGTCTAGGGAGAAAGAAGAAATCCAGACGAGCAACATCTCATGTTGGTGGAAGCAAAAGACCTTCATAACACCTTTGCTCTTCAGCTCATGTGCTTTTTGTTTATTTTGCACACTGCGATCAATCTGGGGACAGCAGCAGAAGGACTGGAGGATCACAGTGCTGCCACCGTGCTGCAGCCGTGGCGCTGTGTCACTTGTGGAGTTCCGGGGTGCAGTACCAACCCTCATGTTTGGTTTGTCACCGTCCCCATTGTGCTTTCTGGTTCTTTGCACTAGCACATTTGGGGTGAGTGTGCCACTGTGCAGGAGAACGATGCCTGTTTAAGGCAGCGTTTGTTTAAGCAATCATGAAACTTTTGTATTCACAGTGAGTTTTATTAGCACCCTTCTAATTTTAGCCTAAACCGATTTTATGGATTTGACTTCAAAGTGTTATTTATAAAAAGAATGACTGAACCCATAAGTGCTTAACAGCCATGAGTTAATCTTGGGAAAGTCATTTAATGATGCTAAAGCACTAATCAGTCCAATATGTTTACAAATTGGGCACAAAGTCATGTTGAGCTGGTTTAAACTGTGTGCCCCGTCTTTCAGATTGGCTTGTTTTATTAGCTTTTTTTTTTCCCCCTGACATAAACCGGTCCCTTGGACCATGTCAATAGGGATATGCTGAGGCTCTATCTCACAGGGGGTTCATTCTGCCTCCACAGGCTGCTCTTTTTCTGTCTCCAAGGCAGTAGATGCATTAATGCACTCTCAGGCAACAGCCTGCCATTTAAAATGCTCCTTTTTAAGTGCAGCTTCGGTAGCTTAGAGAGCTGACTACGTAATGTGAACAGATTTTTTTTTCAAGGCTAGAAAAATCAGGGGGAAGAAAGAGCCTGAGTTTATTTAGCTAGGGCTACGTTGTCCTGAACTTTTGGCATTTGTCTTTCTTGGTGCAATTGTTAACTTTCCAAAGGGTTTATAATCTAAATGGGCAGATAATCCAGCCTTACCTCAAGCAGGAGTATTAAAGGCTGGTTTAGAGCCGTGACGCAGCCTTTTGGGCAGGAGCAGTTGCCTTAATGCTCTTGCAGGTGAAACTCAATTGTGTCTCTCTCTGACTGATCATAGAAACCCCCACAGCTCTTAGGGGAGCACAGGCTGGTCGGAGCACAAAGTCTGCCCATCTCACTCCTTAGGTGATATCCTGAGAGACGTGCTGGACAAGATGAAAATAGTTCAGGATGAAACACAGTGGTTCCATGAGGATATGGCTGGCAAGTGCCCTGGGAATGGGCGTTACGTGCAGAGCCTGAAGACCAGGCAGAACGCAGGAGGAGCTCACACCACATGGGAGCGAATCCGTCAGTGCTGGTGGGCTCCTCTGCTGCTGAAGCTGTTTGCTTCGCAGAAAAACTCTTTCCTGAGTGGTTGGCTGACTCCAGCCAGCCTCTCGATCTGCTCGTGACAAAGCATTCACGCAATCCAGAACATTCATCTTCCTTTGCTCTGGGCAGCAACACTAAATGCAAGTGTGTTCCGCTGTACATGCTCGAGTGTGTCTTCTTGACAGCTTCCGTGCCAGCTCTTTTTGCTCTTGTTCAGTGGCAAAACTTCTTCCAGGTCTTACACAAGTTTCTGATTCCTCTCTTCTACGTTCACAGAAAGGAACAACAGTACAATTACATAAGAGCCCTTTTTCCCCTTCAGGAAGGACAGAGTGAAAATCTCCAGGAATGTCTGTTTGTCTGTTGGCAGTGCCTGGTAAATGCTTAAACACTGTCAATATTAAACAAGCTCGCTTGGAACTGGCATTTAAGAAGTAACAAATACTATGTTTGGTGGTATTCTCTCAACTAACGTCTCTAGGCGCTGCTGCAAAGACACGTGGCATGGTTGAGAAGGAGGAACAATTTTAATCCCTGCAAATACTAAATATATCTAGAAAATTTTGAGTAATCAGC